>OX344727.1:74950055-76236609 GCA_947034835.1 Ballota nigra
AAGTTCATCTCTGGACTTATTCGTGTCCTTTGTTTTCCCTTCCACATTCATTACAGTGTAGAACAAATTATCAAAGAAGTTTTTTTCAATGTGCATCACGTCCAGATTATGACGGATCAACAAGGTACTCCAATACGGCAAATCCCAGAAAATACTTTTCTTCTTCCAACCAGTTTCCAATCTCTTGTTGTGGGCCTCGGCACCATCTTCTGTCAATTTTCGATATCCCACCCAATTGATTTCATTTAGGAGTGATTCACCTGATCGAATGGGTGGTGGTGGGTCATCCACTATCACATTCTTTCTGAATGCAGTCTTGTTTCTCCGATACGGATGGTGTCTAGGTAAGAATTTACTATGGTTATCGAACCACGACTGTTTACGACTGAGCCTCAGAGTGAAAGCATCAGTGTATTCTCCACAGTAAGGACAAGCTGTCCGTCCAGCAGTGCTCCTGACTTGGTCGGAGTTTTCGAAAAAATATTTTCCTACTCCCCCGCAAGAGTACGGGATCGTCGTAGTAGTGAAAGTAGACTTGGACCAAGTAGTTATCGAACCCAAAGGATTTAGGAGTGCAGTGGAGCCCCAAAGTTGTACGTCGGCATGGTACTATAGTGACGAGACAGTTGGCATACGAAAAATTAAACTAAGCAATAATTAAATCTAGAAAAGCAATTAAATAATTAAACTAACTTTCAATTAAGAAAGTGCGAGAGAGAAAAATGCTTCGAGTGTCTTCACAATATAATCCACTAGTGTGTTTGACAAATTCACAACCTATCATTTCCTTTTTCTAGATGTTTGCTAAGAGCGATCACAAAAGTGTGTAGACCAATCCCTTTTGAGGCCTAGGTGAACAACGTGGACTAACTAGCAATTCCTAATTATGCCCCATAAGCTCCTAAGATCGTGAATATCTAAAAACACGCGATGCATCTCTAGAATTCCCCCTTCACTAAGTACCAAAATATTCAAATTAAGATACCTAATGTCTAATGATGAGGGATCTAGCAACCGACCCCCTCTCGGGTAAACCGATTACTATTTAACTCAAATTAATTACCCAAAGCTTTCGCCTAAATACCAATCATGCATACCCAACTCTCGTTGCAATACACAAAATTAAATACATAAGCTAATCAAATCAACTAATTAATTGAGACATACAAAGCCCATCAATAGAAACATTCACATCAAGAAATAGACATAATCAAAGCTATAAATCCATCAACACACTAATTTCATATATTGATTCAACACTCAAAGCAAAGAGAGTTAGCCCATGGCTAATAAGCTAAAATAACAATTAAAAATGAAATTAACCATTAAAGCTTGAATTAAAAGAAAGATATCACCTCTTGTGATGAAATTTGGAAATACAACTCTTCACTAGCTTCAATCCTTGCTTGAAATGTAAAAACAACTAATGAAATATTAATCTAATCTATTCTAGGAATTAAAAGAAAAAAATGCAAAAGAAAAAATAAAAGAAAACTATCTAGGGGATTAGGGTTCTTGTGTGTGATCTTGTGTTGCCTACCCTAAAAATCTGAGAATGTGGGTATTTATAGTGGGGGAAGAAATCTTGAGACGAATTTTGCAAAGAAATCCCTGAAAAATGGTGAAAATTCGGATTTTTTTACCAAAAACTGCTGAGTTGACCCGGTCAACTCGGTCAACTCGAGCGAGTTGACCAACTCGACCGGGCCTCTTGGTCGAGTAAGGCGAAATGGCTTCGAACGTTCTGTATAAACCGACATCTGCTCGCGCGAGTCGAATGACTCGATCGAGTTGCTCGATCGAGTTTGGAAACACGCTTCTGTGAATTGCACGACTCTTTCATGCGGGTCCCTCTCTTCTTCTTCGTCTTTCTTTTCCGGCAATGGGCAGTGGCTGAGCTTTTCTGGACATGGCGTACATGGTGCGACGGCGAATTCCAGTTTCCGGCGACGTTGGCTACGAATTCCGGCCGCGTAGCTTTCTTTCTCTTTCTTCCTAACAAAATAGCATGAATGCTTTCTCTCTCCACGATTGGATGAATATAGCTGTAAGCTTTCATTTTCCTTCTTCAATCTCGTGTGTCCCAGCTGCTTTTCCATTTCTTCTTACTTTCTCTCTCTCTTCGTATTTGGATTGGCATGAAGCTGGGTTGCTTTCTTTTCTCCATCTAAAATGGAAGTGGGCCCACAATTTTTTTGTTTCTTATTTCAATCAAATGGGACGTGGGGCCCATGCTTGGCTGCTTTCTTTCCTTTTCTCCTTGGATTCACGTGTAGCTTGCAGCCAAATAATCCTGCATCTCAATTCTAATTAACAAATGGGCCTTTCCTCTTAAATTGGGCCGAGAACTTGTGGGCCTTCATTTTAATTCAAATGGGCTGCCCAAAATTAATATTTGTTGGCCCAAATAATTATTTTATCCAATTTTACTCGTTTTCTTCTCGACTTTTCTCTTCGCTCGACCTCAATAAAATTGAAGGCTCGTATTTGCTTCTAAAAATCATACTTTTCCTGCAAAAATAACAAAAATGTCTTTCTCGACAATTAAGCACAAATTGTCAAATTAATGTAAATAAATGCAAGAAATTCAATAAAATTAGCAAATTAAATGCACAAATTTCGAGCAATTTTCACACTAATCACCCCCCCAAACTTAAAGTGTTGCTCGTCCCCGAGCAACGAAAGAGATAAACAAGTGGGAGGATTGCGAGAAATGAGTGTCAAAGCAATAAGAAGCGAATGTCAAGTTCTTTCAATCTAGTCAAGCCTTAAGTACAAAAATCAACTAGCAAGTTCACAAGTCATGTTCAAATCAATGCAAAATTCAAGTGCTCAATCCACAAATTTCCTTTCAAGTAAGTGTTTCACTCCTCACTCAAAAGTGTATCAAGGAATATAAGCTCTCAACAGTCAATTCACACAAATGTACTACCATAAGCTTGCCAATCATCTGCATTCTCCACTACTTTCTAAGTGATCAATCAAAGAATCAGTGAGGACTTTGCATTTGGTTGTAATGTTGGGCTCTTTGGTTAAGGTGGGGAATTTTGGGAAAAAGTGACTAATAAACTAGTGGAGCGAGAGGTCAAAGACGCCTAGGAACATCTCTCAACTCTCAAGAGAAAATTGCAAGTGATCAAATTGCAACTCAAATTTCCAAACTCCAACAATTTACTAGTTCTCATTTTTCAAGCACATTCTTCGCCATCAACCATCGAATACCTCCTTTGAACTTGTAACTCTACCAAATTCTTGTACACAAGAGAGTTTTCTCACAAATTTTTTTCTTTTTTTCACAAACCAACTCAATCTTTTTCTTGTACAATTTTTTCACTCATCTTTTTCTCTTCTTTTTCAAAATTTTCACTATCACACAAACTCATCCACCAAATTCACATTAAAGCACAATTCAACCTCACTATCCAAGTTCAAGCTCCACTAGCTCATAGGAAAAATTAGGCTCACAAAATGGATAAATTGGCTAAATTTGCAGGTTGCCAAGAAAATAGGTCAATAGGCTCAAAAGGGCTAACTACGGAAGAATTTCATTTGGTATGAAAAATTTGGCTAAGTGACTTTTCAAATCAAAGATGGCCTCATATCACTTTCAAAGATTTAACACTTAATGTAGCCTCAAACAAGACAATTGGCAAGTTCTAGAGCACACAAGCATGAATGATACTCACAAGAAAGAAATTAGACCAAAATATATGCAAGTCTAAAGGCTCTAAAGCTCACGGGCTTGTCTAATCATGGATCGAGCACAAAATCAAGCATAATCGTCACATGAACAAGTAAGCAAGCATGTCTCAATCAATACCATCAAGCTCAACTAAATCTCAAAAACCAAACAATCACCATCTAATGATTTTTCGACACCAAGCCACACAATCTTAACTCCAAAAAATATACTCAAAGATTTTCAATAAGTCCACAATTAAGCACAAATTTTCAAAAATTGAGCTAAGTAAGTTGGTGCAAATGGAATTGCAAAACGAACATACCCCCCCAAACTTTTTCATTGCTAAGCAATTAAAAGTTTGGAAAAGTAGTGCCACAATGAGATTTGCAACCAACTACTCACCAAGCAATTCACCATATTAAGCAAGTCACTCAAAAATTCGACAATTCAAAGCACAAAACCCCTTGTAAAGCATATCACCCTCAAATCTCAACATGTATATCAAATACTCAAATATGCAAAACTCTACAAAAATGAGGCGTGCGCTTGTGCAATGTACTAGTGAAGCCTCAAGTGCGCCGGTGCAATGTAAAATATGAAAATCAAAACAAATAAACCCCCCCAAACTTAGACATTGCTAAGCAATTCTAAGTTTGGGGTATACTACCTCCAATTAGCACCAAGCACTTTCTTCTTTCTTCAAGTCACGATCACCTCACATTAAGCTCCTTGAGTATGCTTATCTTTCCTATCAAGCACGTCTCTTGAAAAATGTCACACCTTCAACTCTTCGTATGTCAAGTCAAAACTCATGTACAAGTATATGTAAGCAATTAAATCCAAAATTCCCAACAAAAATGATCACCAATAAGCTCTAATCAAATGGGGATGTATCGGTGCAATTAAAAATTATGCATGAAAAAACTAACACCCCCCCAAACTTAGACTTTGCATAGCATGTCTAAGTTTAGGTAAAGGTGTTTGTACCTCAAGCTTCCTTCAAGCACGTGTCTTTCCAAAGAGCTCGAAATCCTCACCGAGCCTCAACACACGACCCCAACACCTAGACAAAACAAAACACAAAAGCAAAATTAAAAGAACAATGCAAAAATTAAAAGAAAGCAAGTAAAAATGGGTTGCCTCCCATTAAGCGCTAGGTTTAATGTCCTATGCCGGACTTATTAACGGAATTCTAACTTCTCTCATCGAAATGGCCATGGATATTTGTCATTCTTCCCATTGTATCTCGATCTTTGAGCTTCATAAGCATGGAGACGCTCATGGAAAGTAGACTCATCTCCAACATCCTTCTTGCATGATTTTTCTACAATGAAACTTCCCATATTCTCTTTCCATTCTTTTCTTCTCTTCCCAAGGATGCCCAAGTTTTTCTCTATTTCTTTCCTATGATTAAAAGTTTCAAGAGGTAAAATAAAATCAATAGAAACATCACTATCAAATGAAGTGCAAATTGAAAAGGTTAAAGGTTTAGAAATGCTCATTTCACTTTTCAATTCTTCTTTCGATGTCTCGTGATTTTCTTGCTCAAGGTTGCTCAAGTCCATCAATGGACATTCCTCTTGATCACTTTCGACAATTGAATTGTCGCCTTCATCCTTCTCTTCACTTGGGCTCTTCTCTTCTCTTTCCTCATCTTCTTTCATCACTTCTCGAGTCTCTTCCACAACTTCCTCTTCGATTTCTTCTTCATCCTCATACCCTCGATCAAATTCATTCTCCACCTCAAATGTTTCTCCAACTTCCTCTTCTTGGTATTCACCATCAACATCTTCTTCTATTCTTTCATCTTCACCATCTCCTCGATCAAATTCGTTCTCCACCTCAAATTCTTCTTCTTGAACACCATCCACATCCTCTTCTATTCTTTCCTCTTCGCCCTCTTTTTCTTCAACTTCCTCTTTCTCTTCTTCTTCCTCATTTAATACGTTTTCCAAGAAGATGGCAAATTCCTCCCAATGAAGTTTGAAGAATTCAAGTCTTGCATTCATACCACTTTCTTCCATTTCCTTCCACATGGCTCCCATCATCTCTTTGTATTGAACTCGGCTTTCTTTGGATAAAGAAGACACGGTCTCTTCATACCGTTGTAGATATTGACATTCATAACTTGAATCGGCATAAGACCAAGTCTCTTTGTTTCCCCACTCTTGATAACGAGATGAAGCTTGTTGAATTTGAGGGTTGTACTCGAAAGTCTTCCCATTGTTGGGGCCATCTACTTGTTGTTGTGGTAGACAAGGATATGTATATGAGTTTGAGTATTGTGGAGAAGGGTAATATGGATATTGTGGATATTGATGATATGGTGAAGATTGTTGGTAGGTTGGGGGTTGTTGTGGTGGATAAGAGTATGGGTAGGGGTGAGGGTGTGGAGGATACACCGTGCTAGATTGGTTATGGCCCGTCTTCCAAAGGTATATATCCTCCATCTTCCGAATGCAAAGCACACCTACAAAGACGAGAAATATCAAATTCAAACAAAAATAAAACAAACAAACAAAGCAATAAAATATCACTACTAGTACCACTCAACTAACTCTAAGTCCCACCTAAGGCACTCAACTAAATCCCCGGCAACGGCGCCATTGACTTGGTCGGAGTTTTCGAAAAAATATTTTCCTACTCCCCCGCAAGAGTACGGGATCGTCGTAGTAGTGAAAGTAGACTTGGACCAAGTAGTTATCGAACCCAAAGGATTTAGGAGTGCAGTGGAGCCCCAAAGTTGTACGTCGGCATGGTACTATAGTGACGAGACAGTTGACATACGAAAAATTAAACTAAGCAATAATTAAATCTAGAAAAGCAATTAAATAATTAAACTAACTTTCAATTAAGAAAGTGCGAGAGAGAAAAATGCTTCGAGTGTCTTCACAATATAATCCACTAGTGTGTTTGACAAATTCACAACCTATCATTTCCTTTTTCTAGATGTTTGCTAAGAGCGATCACAAAAGTGTGTAGACCAATCCCTTTTGAGGCCTAGGTGAACAACGTGGACTAACTAGCAATTCCTAATTATGCCCCATAAGCTCCTAAGATCGTGAATATCTAAAAACACGCGATGCATCTCTAGAATTCCCCCTTCACTAAGTACCAAAATATTCAAATTAAGATACCTAATGTCTAATGATGAGGGATCTAGCAACCGACCCCCTCTCGGGTAAACCGATTACTATTTAACTCAAATTAATTACCCAAAGCTTTCGCCTAAATACCAATCATGCATACCCAACTCTCGTTGCAATACACAAAATTAAATACATAAGCTAATCAAATCAACTAATTAATTGAGACATACAAAGCCCATCAATAGAAACATTCACATCAAGAAATAGACATAATCAAAGCTATAAATCCATCAACACACTAATTTCATATATTGATTCAACACTCAAAGCAAAGAGAGTTAGCCCATGGCTAATAAGCTAAAATAACAATTAAAAATGAAATTAACCATTAAAGCTTGAATTAAAAGAAAGATATCACCTCTTGTGATGAAATTTGGAAATACAACTCTTCACTAGCTTCAATCCTTGCTTGAAATGTAAAAACAACTAATGAAATATTAATCTAATCTATTCTAGGAATTAAAAGAAAAAAATGCAAAAGAAAAAATAAAAGAAAACTATCTAGGGGATTAGGGTTCTTGTGTGTGATCTTGTGTTGCCTACCCTAAAAATCTGAGAATGTGGGTATTTATAGTGGGGGAAGAAATCTTGAGACGAATTTTGCAAAGAAATCCCTGAAAAATGGTGAAAATTCGGATTTTTTACCAAAAACTGCTGAGTTGACCCGGTCAACTCGGTCAACTCGAGCGAGTTGACCAACTCGACCGGGCCTCTTGGTCGAGTAAGGCGAAATGGCTTCGAACGTTCTGTATAAACCGACATCTACTCGCGCGAGTCGAATGACTCGATCGAGTTGCTCGATCGAGTTTGGAAACACGCTTCTGTGAATTGCACGACTCTTTCATGCGGGTCCCTCTCTTCTTCTTCGTCTTTCTTTTCCGGCAATGGGCAGTGGCTGAGCTTTTCTGGACATGGCGTACATGGTGCGACGGCGAATTCCAGTTTCCGGCGACGTTGGCTACGAATTCCGGCCGCGTAGCTTTCTTTCTCTTTCTTCCTAACAAAATAGCATGAATGCTTTCTCTCTCCACGATTGGATGAATATAGCTGTAAGCTTTCATTTTCCTTCTTCAATCTCGTGTGTCCCAGCTGCTTTTCCATTTCTTCTTACTTTCTCTCTCTCTTCGTATTTGGATTGGCATGAAGCTGGGTTGCTTTCTTTTCTCCATCTAAAATGGAAGTGGGCCCACAATTTTTTTGTTTCTTATTTCAATCAAATGGGACGTGGGGCCCATGCTTGGCTGCTTTCTTTCCTTTTCTCCTTGGATTCACGTGTAGCTTGCAGCCAAATAATCCTGCATCTCAATTCTAATTAACAAATGGGCATTTCCTCTTAAATTGGGCCGAGAACTTGTGGGCCTTCATTTTAATTCAAATGGGCTGCCCAAAATTAATATTTGTTGGCCCAAATAATTATTTTATCCAATTTTACTCGTTTTCTTCTCGACTTTTCTCTTCGCTCGACCTCAATAAAATTGAAGGCTCGTATTTGCTTCTAAAAATCATACTTTTCCTGCAAAAATAACAAAAATGTCTTTCTCGACAATTAAGCACAAATTGTCAAATTAATGTAAATAAATGCAAGAAATTCAATAAAATTAGCAAATTAAATGCACAAATTTCGAGCAATTTTCACACTAATCAGCTCCATCCAGACAACATTGAGTAAGCTGGAAAGTCACTGATGGTCCAAATTAGTGCAGCTCGCATCAGAAAATTTTGCTTTGTAGCAACATCGTACGTTTCCACCCCAATTTCCCACAAATACATCAAATCACGGATCAACGGCTGTAAAAAAATATACAATTTATCCTTAGGATTTTTAGGACCAGGCACTAATACCGTAAGAAACATGAATTGATCTTTCATACACAACCACGGAGGTAGATTGTACGGTGTCACTATCACTGGCCATGAAGAATATTGTTTCCCAGACTGTCCGAATGGTTGAAAACCATCGGTGCTTAGGCCCAACCTTATGTTCCGAATCTCGGAAGCAAATTCAGGATACGAATTATCCAGGTGTTTCCAAGCCAATGAGTCTGCAGGGTGACGCATAACACCCGAATCATCGTTAGAGCAACTTGCATGCCATGTCATATCTTTTGCAGTAGCAACAGACTGATACAATCTTTGTAGTCGAGGAATGATAGGAAAGTAGAACATCTCCTTGTAAGGTTTTTTCTTTTTCCATTGACCATCAACACCACGCTTAAGGGGTTTAAACCGTGGATGACCACAAACCTTACAATGTTCAAGTTCACTATCATTACCCCAATATATCATACAATTATGTGCACAACAATCAATCCTCTCTACTGGAAGACCCATCCCACTCATTAGTTGTTTGCTATCAGAAAATTTCCTGGGCACTAGATTTTCAGGAGGAACAATTTCCCAAATCAAGTCAACAACTTGATTATAACCCCTCTCAGACAGTCTATTTTCAGTTTTAATGTTCAACAGTCGGGCGTTGAATGACAATTGTGAGTGTGTTTCGCAACCAGGATACAAATCCTGGTTTGCTGCACGAAGCATGTCATAAAATTGAGCAGCATGCTCATTTGGGGGCTCCTCATTAACGGGTTCTTCCACATTTCCAAAATGAAGGTTATGACCAGTTAGATCTGTGATCATGTCATGGTACGAGGTAGACCCTGCAGTATCATCTACTCCATACGAAGTCGACTGATCATAGTTTTGGTGTGGTAGATGACCCCAATTTTGTTCACCGTGTAAAATCCAATTGTGATAATTGGGCATAAACCCATTTATATACAAATGTGTTTTCACGTCAATTGGTGCTCTAAACCTTTGGTTCCTACATCTAGATTTCGAGCAGGGACACCTAATATCTCCTTCACTCATCCAATCAGGATTGCTAGTTGCGAATTGTATAAACGATTCAAGACCACTAAGAAAGTCGGGAGCTATCATTCCATTAATTGTTCTTGGACCATACATCCAATTACGACTTGAATAACTCATATTATAATCTGTTTCAAATTAAAGAATATTCAAAATTTAATAAAAAATTAATATATAAATCCATTATAATTATCCTATTGTTAATTTAATATAGTTATTCTAAAATTTTCGGCAGAGTTTCGTTTATTATTATCGCATTCTCCAGTTAACTAAGATCCTATAGTGCATCCATTTCCGACTTAATTAAAATTAATCAAGTCGAAACGCACATTCTACAGCTAGCAAACAACCAACAATATTATTCATCAACCCCCTCCGGCCACTCCAACATAATTAATTAATTATACTTTAAATATATATATAACTATATATACATCATTCATCAAATAAATTATTAATGTAGATAATAGAACACATGAATATTCATCACATATAAAATTAATTAAATATATCATGCAATTAAAATTAAATTTAACACAACAAATATTTATATAATTATTTCTAATTCATATAAATATAATTATATTATCAAATTTATAATTAATTACATATTAATTAAATTAACAAGTTAAACAATACATAATTACCAACTAATTAACAACTATACATATATATACATACACATAAATATATATATACACATGAATTTGCATTAATTTTACAAACAATTTAATTAACAAATTAACCGATTAAAATGAAAAATATTACCGTAGAAATGTTCACGGGGACGAGTAGGCCAAAATCCGACCGGTGGAGTGGCGTTTCCGGCGACGGCGGCGCGGCAGGGATGGGCGGCAGCTGGGGAGCTTGGAGGAGGGTTTGTTTTCTGCTGAAAATGGTGGGTGGGGGGTTTAAATATGTTAGAATTTACCGAGGGGGTTAAAGAGGGTAAACCCCCTCGGTAAAAACCTGGAAATTACCGTGGGCGAGGGGCTAGCCCTCGGCTCGTAGAACGCAAGGACCGGGCGAGGGGGCCGCGCTCGCCAACTCACGAGGGGCCCCGCCCTCGCCTACTCACGAGGGGCCCTGCCCTCGGCTCGTAGAACGCATGGACCGGGCGAGGGGGCCGCGCTCGCCAACTCACGAGGGGCCCCGCCCTCGCCTACTCACGAGGGGCCCTGCCCTCGGCTCGCACAATTTTAAAATTCACGAGGGCCACGCCCTCGTCAACTAAAGAGGGGGCCTGTGCCCTCGTGTAGGACCTCGTCTCGTGCATATTTTAAAGGCCCTCGTCTCGGCCCTCTTTAAGGACGAGGGCTTTATTTGCCCTCTTTAGTAGCCCTCTTTATTTGGGTCTTTTTTTGTAGTGAATTTTTGTCATCATCTTCATAAAAAATAACCATTATCATCATAACACACATTAATCCCTATTTCAAATTTAATTAAGAAATTAGGGTTTATGGTTTTTGATTTTATTTATAATTTAGTCTGTTTTTATTTAATTAAAAAATTATCAGCATTACACATTAAACCCTACCTATTTCAAAGTTTAATAACAAATTTTCGAAATTACGGTTTAACTCTATTTTAAATTTAAATCGAGGTTTAGCTCTAAATTAAGGTTTAGCCCCATTTCAAATTTTAATAACAAATTTTTTAACTTAAGGTTTAACTCTTAAATAATTTTTTCGAAATTAAGGTTTAGCTCTATTTGTCATCATCTTCATAAAAAATAACCATTATCATCATAACACACATCAAAGCCTGTTTTAAATTTAATTAAGAAGTTAGGGTTTACAGATTAGGGTTTTCAATTTTATTTAAAATTTTGGTCCTTTTTTATTTAATTAAAAAATTCCACTCCTCTTAAACCATTTTTCACACTTATCTTCTTATTTATCTTCATCTTCATCCTCATATCTTACTTTCATCTGCATCCTCATATCTTTCTTTCATTTTCATCCTCATCGACAATGTCCACAATATCCGACAGTGAGATATTCGGGGAAGACGATGAAGAGTCATCCAATCCCGTAGAAGTTAATAGCACACAAGGCACTTCCAATGGAGGTAGCTATGAAACGAAAGGTGAATCAACTCCATCGGATGATCCCGTAGAAGAATACGTTGAAGAAGGTGACACGAATGCGGTCGTGCAACCTAACATGCAGTTTGATACTCTTGATAGCTTATTCGATGCTTATCAAGAGCACGCTAGACTAAAGGGTTTTAGCGTAGTCAAAAGAGCTTCGAAGAAATTGGGTGAAGGGGAAGACTACAAGTATGCCCTTTTTGTATGTGATAAGGCTGGAAGTTCTAAAGCACACATGATTTCAAAAAAAAAAAAAAAAATTGCAAAGCTAGGCTGAACGCTAAAAAGCTTGATAATGGGTTCATTATCGCAGTGTAATTAGGGTTGAAACGGTTGAATTTCCAGAAACAAATTTTTTTTGACTAAGTTTATTTCCAGAAATTATTAAAAGGGTCCCTAACATTTGAGTGCTAAAATGGCACGTTAATTGGCATTTGGTTCAAAATGAACTCATAAATGCATTTTGGTTCATTAGTGGCCCCCCCACCATTATCACTCACCTGCCAATCCCTCCTCCCCATGCTGTCATTTCACGGTTCTGTTGTTACTTTTTCTATTTTCCATTATTTTTCATTTTTATGTTCTTTTTATATTTTAAAAATTTTAATTTTTTTTAATTTATAATATTTTCCTGATTTTTTCCGAATATGGAGGTTATCTTTGGTATTGCAATTTTAAAGATTTTTTTTCACATGAATAATTATTGATGATTTTGAAGAATTATTGTTTTTAATGCAACTTTCGTTAAAAAAACCTGTGAAAAAAATTAAAAAACAATGCATACATGCCATTTATCGGAATCAAAACACTGTGCAAAACTAAAAATAATTTGCACAAGCGAAAATTCAAAAAATAAATTGATTGCTAATATTTTAAACTTCTAAAATTGCATATTTTAATTTAAAATTGACAAATTTCTAACTAAAATTACATGTTTATACCTATGTGCAAAAAAAAAAAAAAAATGCACATATTCCATATCTTCAAATCTTCTTCCATGTTCAACCTGAAAATACAAATTCAATTTTATTAAAAATTTGCACAACCTCTATACTCATCAGATTCAAACATTTCTTCCTCTACATATTCACAAGCACACTCAGTACTCAAAAGCACACGACATGCATATAATAACATAATAACATACCCCGGAACTGCATTTATACACACATGCACAGACACATCACACATTAGTCATACGTTTTGAACCCAGAGCACTCATCTCACAAGCACACCACAAACGCTCATCATCTCACGCGCACGAGCAGGAGCACGAGCATACAAATATCACTTGAATCACTTGTAAATATCACTTGAATCAAATTAAACATGGGCATACAAATATTTTTCGAAAATTATATTTTAATTAGGCAATGGAAATAAAACTTAAGCACACACAAAATTCACATTACCTGCACATAATACACATAATACATGCACAACACCGTACAATTTAAATCAGGACAAAAAATAGTATCATACCTTGGATCGATAAATCTGCGCAAAAAAATTTCAGGTCGGAGATAGGTCAAAGCTCGGCGGCGGCGCCTATTTTAGAAACGACGGTGACACCTACCGTATCAGCCCTTCACCATTTTCTAGGATCCGGAACGAGCATTACCCTCCAGATCTGGAGTCCGGAGCAAGATCCAGAATAGGTTGTGTCCTCCAGGTACGACGCCGCTCTCTCAGCAGTTGTTCCGCTGGCGCCACCCTCTCAGCGCTTGTTCCGCTGCGTCGTTCAACTTCTATCTTGGTTCGTCTCTTGTGCCAGTATACCGAAAAATCCACCGTGGATTTGTTCGGTGTTGATCAAGTGTAGATCAAGGAGGGAGAGGGCTGGGAAATTTAAAGCGACATCGCTCATGGAGGAATTCGCCGTGTGGATTTGAGAGGACGTGAGAGAAAGAGAGAGGAAGAGAGAGAATTTGAAATGGTTAAATACAGAGAGAGAATGAGTGCGTAAATGGAAAGTGGGCGTTGGGGTGGGGGCTGATTATCATTAATGTGGGGACCGATTATCATTAATGTGGGGACCACTTTTTAAACCAATTTGTTATTTTATAAAAGGTAGAACCAATTTGTTATTTACCTTATAATCTTAAAACTATATGTAATAAATTAATTTTGATTATTTGATTACATTGCCTAAAATATCTCACCTAATTAAGTTTTTGAAATATCTTCTAATTAATAAATAAAATTGGTATTTATAGTGTTACCAATAGTGATTGGTAGTAATACCATTTACTTTTTCTAACATTACAAGTCTATTTTTAATTAATTCTTTAAAATTATCTTTTTAATCAAATTTTTTAATTGATGTTGCCAAAACTTAATATTTTGAAATATTGCCAATTTTTTTAATTATTTTAGCCAATTTAACTACCAAATTTTCGAAACACTATCAATATAATTAGGTGTTTAGTAGTATTAACAATAGACATTGATAGTGTTACCTGTTGGGAAAATAGGGGTGCCCGGAATCTATTCGGGATGAAATTTAAATACGAATTTAAATTCAATTATTACTAGCATGAATTAATTCTAATTAATTCAAATAATAATTCCAACAACAAATTTAACATCATGCATGTTGAATTAATTCACATAAAATCTAGGCGGAATAAACAAGAATTTATGTGACTTACGTAACTCTTGTAGAATTGGCCTTTGAATAAACGGGACAATCACGATCTCGTTTTATCAACCCAAAAACCTTCTCAAGTATTTCACTTTCGCCTTACTTGATCACCGGTGGGAGATGCTTTCAAGTAATTTAAATAACTAAGGAAAAAGAAAAATATATGTGCTCTTGATTTTTTCAACACATGGAATTATGTACATGGGGATGAAATAATCACCCTCTATTTATAAGAGGTGGTGGCCGAAAATATGAGGTTTCCTGGGCTTGGAGAAAATCTTTTCTTAGTCTCTAAGAAATCTTGAATATATCTCATATATTCTTTTCTCCATAATAAAATATTCCACAAAAATCTCACTCTCATTTTCAAGGCCATATTTTCGAAATTTATAGAGAGAATATCCAAGATTTGGATCTTCTTGAATATATGAGATAATCTTGTATTCCAAGAATACTTATCTTCCATAATATCTTTCCAAGAAAATCAACAAAATCTTTTCTCAATCTACACCTCTAATTTTCGAAAATCACTAGAAAAATCAGCAATATATTTTCTTTTTATTTTAATCACCTTATCATTATTGGGCTACTTAATGGGCTACTTGAGGGGCCTTTAAGGAGAATTAAGATTGGACCTCCTAATGGACTTCTGAATTTCAATATTGAGCCCCAATATAATTCAATCCATTAATATTAATTATTACCACTAATAAATTAATATTGCACTATCCATCTTAATCCATATTAAGATAATATGGGCTCCCGGTTATTATTTCCCACATTTAAGATTATCAAGTCCATTAATTAATTAAGCTTCTGAATAACTCTAAATTAATTAATATATTTCGCCTTGGAGTAAAGGCAGCTCAACATTATTATCCGTATCGAAGAAACTAATTCTTCACTTGCAAGATTTGGTACGATAAAACTTCTGAGCCCACCAAGGGGACTAATCACACGAGCCGTACTCGCACGCGTTTCTCCGTATTAAATCTTAGCAACCGTCGTATAATTAATATTACTGCCCAAAGCACAAGGTTCGAAGTCACGATGATTCTCACCCAACATGAATCAAAGTAGTAACCATTAAGCACACACAGTCCTATTTAAGTGACGAAGATTAAGAAATCAACAACCACTGAGGTCTGATTCTTCACATTTCAGAACAGAAGAATTTATCTTTGTTGTAGGTCCTCTTCAACACATACTAAATGTGCTAGTGCAATCTCTTAGTCAAGACAGACCAATCTGAGACTTACACATCGACCTTTCACGGCGGATTGTTCAATTTCACCTAGGTCTTGAAAATGTACGTTTAGTTACAAGGAAACTGTTAATGTTATCTTCCGTGATCGGGTATCACCACATTAACTACAATGTAACTAGTACTATTATAAACTGTTTGCAATAAATATTCAACATTAAATCATATCTAAAGCATATGCGATAAAAGAATTATTCTCATAAACAAGTGTTTGATACACGAGTTATACAATGTAAAAGCATACTTTCTCGTATAACTCCAACATTACCAATAGTCATTGTTAGTGTTACCAATAGGGATTGATACTAATATAATTACCAATTTTTTTATTAATTAGAAGATATTTCGAAAACTTAATTAAGTGAGACATTTTAGCCATATTTTCAATAGAGATTGATAGTAATATAAATATCAATTTTTTTATTAATTAGAAGACATACATAATTAATTTACTATTATTTTTATTCATAAAACTTAAATTCGGTGATAACAATTTAACTTTGTAGCAAAAAACTAATACTAACACACATTATTAGTAACACTAGCAAGGGTAAGGGTTTAGGGTTGAGGGTTGGGGGGTTTAGGATAATATTAGTATTACCAATACGCATTGATAGTGTTACCAATACTGATGGTAAGTAATACAATTATTATTTTCTAACATTACGAGTCCACTCTCAATTAATTCTCAACAGTTACCATTTTAATCATTCGAATTAGGGTTTACGGTGAGGGTTTGCCGTGTGTGATTTGGGTTTAGGGTGTTATTACCGAGTCTCTAGTAATATTACCAATATGCATTGATAGTGTTACCAAAAGTGATGGTAAGTAATACAATTATTATTTTCTAACATTACGAGTCCAATCTCAATTAATTCTCAAAAACAAATTTTAATCATTCGAATTAGGGTTTACGGTAAGAGTTTGCCGTGAGTGATTTGGGTTTAGGGTGTTATTACCTAGTCTCTAGTAGTATTACCAATACGCATTGATAGTGTTGCCAATAGTGATGGAAGTAATACAATTATTATTTCTAACATTACGAGTTCACTCTAAATTAATTATCAATAATTATCATTTTAATCATTCGAATTAGGGTTTACGGTGAGAGTTTTCCATGAGTGATTAGGGTTTAAGGGGTTTTATTACCGAATCTCTAGTAGTATTATCAATATGCATTGATAGTGTTACCAACAATGATGATAAGTAATACACTTATTATTTTCTAACATTACGAGTCCACTCTCAATTAATTTTCAACAATTACCATTTTAATCATTCGAATTGGGTTTACGATGAGTGTTTGGCGTGAGTGATTAGGGATTAGGGTGATATTACCTAGTCTCTAGTAGTATTACCAATACGCATTAATAGTGTTACCAACAGTGATGGTAAGTAATACAATTATTATTTTCTAACATTACGAGTCCACTCTCAATTAATTCTAAAAAATTACAAGTTTTAATTATTCGAATTAGGGTTTACGGTGAGGGTTTGTCGTGAGTGATTTGGTTTTAGGGTGTTATTACCGAGTCTCTAGTATTATTACCAATACACATTGATAGTGTTGCCAATAGTGATGGTAAGTAATACAATTATTATTTTCTAACATTACGAGTTCACTCTCAATTAATTATCAACAATTACCATTTTAATAATTTGAATTAGGGTTTACGGTGAGGATTTGCCGTGAGTGATTAGGGTTTAGGGTGATATTATCAATACGCATTGATAGTGTTACCAACAATGATGGTAAGTAATACACTTATTATTTTCTAACATTACGAGTCCACTCTCAATTAATTCTCAACAATTACCATTTTAATAATTCGAATTGGGTTTATGGTGAGTGTTTGTCGTGAGTGATTAGGGTTTAGGGTGATATTACTGAGTCTCTAGTAGTATTACCAATACACATTGATAGTGTTACCAACAGTGATGGTAAGTAATACAATTATTATTTTCTAACATTACGAGTTCACTCTCAATCAATTCTCAACAATTACCATTTTAATCATTCAAATTAGGGTTTACGGTGAATGTTTGACGTGAGTGATTAGGGTTTAGGGATATACTAATGAGTCTCTAGTAGTATTACCAATACGCATTGATAGTGTTACCAACAATGATGGTAAGTAATACAATTATTATTTTCTAACATTACGAGTCCACTCTTAATTAATTATCAACAATTACTATTTTAATCATTCGAATTAGGGTTTATGGTGAGATTTTGCCGTGAGTGATCAGGGTTTAGGGTGTTATTACTGAGTCTCTAGTAGTATTACCAATACGCATTTATAGTGTTACCAATAATGATGGTAAGTAATACAATTATTATTTTCTAACATTACGAGTCCACTCTCAATTAATTCTCAGTAATTACCATTTTAATCATTCGAATTAGGGTTTGTCGTGAGTGATTAGGGTTTAGGGTGTTATTACCGAGTCTTTAGTAGTATTACCAATATGCATTGATAGTGTTACCAATAGTGATGGTTAGTAATACAATTATTATTTTCTAACATTACGAGTGTTGGTGATCAAATTTAATTGGATGGATTAGTGACTGTTTTAATTCGGTTTAAGACCACCAATCAATTACGTGTGATTGATTACCACCGTAAATGGTAAATCGAAGATTTGGGTATTGAAATTGTAGATACGAAAGTTGAAATCATATTTTTCTCGTGTATGCGTACGTATAGGTGTATTTGTATGTGTTTTGGGAATTATTTGTGAATTTGAACTTGTATTTCTTAGCTGGAGAACAACTATTTATAGAGAATGACAACCATGAGGTGCCCAAGACTCTTGGACTTCCTAGCCTGCATGCTAGACATGTGTCCTTTGACTTTATCTAAACTGAATCTTAGTTACAAAGTCTTATTTGGTCTTATCTCGGACTCATTGTTGTTCGTCCAGGTCGGCTTATTTGATCCAGTATGGATTCTTAATCAAAGTTGTTCGCTTTTTGTAGATGTGGCTTGGAAGTTGTTCGCCTAGAATTCGGGTTGGGATGAGCTTGGGAATCTTGGTTCCTTGTTCATCTCCATACACCTTTTAGGCCGGTAGATAAGCCTCTTATGATCAAAGTTGTTCGTCCTTAGCAATTTGATGGAAGATTCATCTGGTCTCGGGTCTTTGGTCCTGTTCGTCAATAAGTTGTTCGTCGACGGAGTTGTTCGTCATTTCGTACACTCCTGGATTGATTTGTGCACTCCCATTTGATTTTCTTTGTTAATCATCTATGATTTAGGGTTGATTTTCCGTAATCTCCATTAAGGTCTTAATACTTGTTCGCCCAACAATGATTGTTGTTCGCCTATCAACAATTGCCCCCTATCCTGACTAGATGTTGCCTCAGATGAGCAACTTTGTGGCGAGCAACTATAGTTAACATACTATACTGGTGAGGATTTGGACGAACATCATCGGATAGGGCGAGCAACATTAGGTCTGCCTCTTTACCTTCCCACGATCTGGGGTATGTACGAGGATGACGTGGGCGGCATGATTGCGCGCCGCCCATGCGCGATCATTCCCTAGGCCACGCGTCCCAAGATTTGCACGCCAGTCCTTCGATTTTCATTTATGCTCGAAAAAGACCCTGTTTCCTTTCAAATTGGCCCATATTTTACTGGAAATTACATCTTGTACCCCGTTTTTTTGCTGGGGTATAAATAGAAGAGGGAAACAAAAAATTTCCCACTTCTTCATTTCTTGCTACAGTGTCTCCGGCGATTTTCTCCATTTCCGGCGATCCTCAGCTTTCCGGCGTTCGTTTCTCCTGCATTTGGCTCCCAGCTTCAAGACAAGGTAGTTGTTTCTCTTATTTTTCTCTCCCTCCATTCTTTTCCTTTGCCATTTTCGTCTTTTGCACCTTCACCGCCGTGGGGAGAAATTGCGCCGCCGTGGGGTGATTTTGCGCCGCCATCGTCTGCCCAGAACTGTCACCGGAGATCATAAACCCATTTCAAAAACTCAAAATCTTCATTCTTAAGCTAATGTCCTCCCATTCGAGCAACTAAAATTCCGAGGAGAATTTGGATCCCCTTTTCCCGATCGTGCCATTTGTCGAGCAGCTGCCATTTGAGGTTTCCTTAGAAGCGCATCCCGACGTAGATTCTGTGGTCCGGTCAACGGGGGATTCCGGTGCTCGCCAATCCGGCGAGGAGATTAGGGAGGCCGCGAGCAGTACCCCTGACGAGCAATCTTCCTCAAGCTCTGAATCTGAGGAAGATCCGGAGTTTGACGAGCTTACCCCTGAATTTCTGGAAGGGATAGGGTTTCCGGGCCCTAAGATGCTCGAAAATGAAATTCCCACCGGTGTTGCTCGCCCATTTGATTGATGAGCATACTCCGATGAGCACACAAACAACTTTTCTCTCCCTCCGCATCAAGTTTTAGATTTGGTGAGGACCGAGTACCAGGCGAGCAGAATTAGGAGTGTCGTTCGCAAAGACGAGCTCAACCTCATCCGGGAGGCATATCAAATTCCCCATGACATCTTCATGTGGGCCCCTAAAAAGAAGGAAAGAGCGGATCGTCCTCCTCCAGGGTGTACAATGATCAACATAGACACATTGATCGTGGGGCTAAGGTTGCCACTTCCTCCCGTTGTTGGTCGCTTTCTGGAGGCGACCAACTTAGCCATCACCCAAATTACCTCTATTGGGTGGATGAACTTGCTCGGCATCATGGGCTTGTTCGCCCTGGAGGGATACATCGACCGCATCACTGCGGAGGAGGACAACTACTTGATGACCATCACCAAATGTTCAAGGGGCGAGGAAGGGTACTATTACTTGAAGGCTCGGACTGGATTGAAATTGGTGGAGGGGGTGCCGAACAAAATTCAGGATTGGAAAGAGCACTTCTTTTTCATCGGGGGCGACTAGCGAGCATCTTCTGGCCCACACGGCGGTGCTGGGTGCATATTCGAGCCCACCACTTATGGGCAAATCAAACATAAGGTTATCTTTGCTCGCCCTCGCCTAAAGTTCTAATTTAACTTTTTTTGTTTGCTCGCAGGTCCCCGATTACTCAAGTGGAACTCGGAAGAGGAAGAGATCGGATCTGAGCTCCTTTTTACTTCGTGTTTGGTCGCTCTTCGGGATAGAGCTGAGAGGACTATCGAGTACGTGAACAGATTAAAGTGCAAGAAAGTTGCTCGCTTGTTCACGTATCCTCACCACCTGGAAGCTCAAGTTGAGGTGCCCCCAGGTACATAAATTTCTAACTCCTAGCATAAACCTTGCTCGTCACTTTTTTTTAACTTGCTCGCCTAATTCTTTCTTTTTTTTTAGCCGAGCAAATTACCGTCGCCGTCCCTCCCCGCTTTGGACTTTTAGAGCAAAGAGTCCACGAAATGCCGCCTCCCAAAGGAAGGAGAAAGAAAGGTGATCCGCCTTCCAAGGTGTTGGCGATGACAAATAAAGCCGAGGGGGCGAAAGTTGCTCGCCAAGCCGTGCCCTCATCCAATCCCCCACCCTCTCCACCTCCTGCCCCATTACCCCGCAGCGCCAAGCGCCTAAAGAAAGGGGATGGGTCCTTCGTGGGCCAAACTGCTCCTGCCGGACATAAAGGCAAGGAGAAAGTAGGGCAGAATCATGCTCGTCCCCATTCCGAGGAAGAAACTGCTCGGCACGTCTCCATCGAACCGGTGGAGAAGACAGGCAAAGCGGGCAAGGACTCCACTCCTGTTCGTGGTCCCTAGGACATAACCCTTCTGGGTTGGGACGAGAGGAAGTTTCAGGAGTAAGTACATCTAACTTTATTACTGGCGAACAACTTTTATAGACTTAAATAACATCTCGTAACGTATATCTTTGTTCGCAGGTATCGGCCTAGCGATCACCCAGGGCGAGCAGCCTCCGTCCATCAATACGTCTGTTCAAAAACCCCGATGAACATTCGGGAGATCCCGGGCGAACATGTCCGCCGGGCAACCGAATTGATCGCCCGATCCTAGACCCGACCCTTGGAGACGACCATTTCTGCCCAAGGCATTGCGGACAATTTCCACTTCTCCATGATGCAGCACGCAAATGGCCTTATAACTGCCCAGAAAGGAATGGCCCAGCTTGCCGAGCTCGAAGAAGCTGTTCGTCGCTATACCGGCACTGCTCGGCAACTGACCGAGGAAAAGGACGGCATGGTCAGCCAGTATGAGGCCAAACTTGCTCGCCTCAATAACCAGATCAATGTTTACATTGACAGTGAGAAGAAATATCTTGAAGAAATTCAAGGTTTATCTGGTGAATTTGGAGGCAAAGATGCCCTGCTCGGCGAAAAGAAGAAAAAACTATCTGCGGCCGAGCAGAAGATTGCCGAGCTCGAAGCGGAAGTTGCTCGCCTTAGGGATGTGGAGGCCAATACCTTCACCCGCGAGCAGCTTGAGGCTGAGCTCCAAGCCCGGTCCACCCCCATCTCAAACTTGGGATATATCTGCGCCTATGCCGATTGCATTCGCATGGCTGACGCGTACGATTTTAAAGACATGGTGGACGAGATGGGTAAAGACTTGACCGAATTCCTGGAGCACTATCCCCCGCCGAACAACATCGAGCTCCAACTGGGGGATATAGCTTAGTTGGGGGTCAAAATTGACAGCCTTGACCCCAGTATCACTATTACTCGTCCTCCACCTCAAGTTGATGAGGACGAACAAGAAGAGGAGCCGGCTGCTGCAGACGAGCAAGCTGAAAGGGAACAAAAGGCTGCTGAGGACATGGTCAGAGACATGATTGTTGATCCTTCTGCCAACCAGACTCAAGGCCCTCCTTTTGCCGAGCAGCAATAGATTTAGGACTTAGACTAGTCTTTACTTTGTAATAGCTGCTCGCTCTTTTTGTAGTACACTTCTTCTAGAATCCTTGTACTATTTTTTAGGCTCAATGCCTTTTATTTTAATGAAATGTCTTTCTTTTGTTCGCTTATTTTCTTTATATGTTAATTGCCTTTACATTCTTGTCAATGCTTTCGCAATTAGAACATATAGTTCTGGGCTTTGTTCTTTTTGAACTTTGCCTTTTAATGAAATCAGGGTTTAGCCTTAGGTTCTGTTCATTTTTAAAAAACGAACAACCTTTAAGTGGCTTTGGTCCTTACAGATGGACTTGTAGCTCGAACTTTGGACTTTTCTTTCATCGAACAACTATATATACATAATGTAAAAAATTTACAAGTGTTATAAGACTGCTCGTCACTAACATATACACCTTGACGAACAACTCTGAACACTAACTAAAACATGCTAGCTTATAATATTTTTGCCGAGTAACCTTGTCTAAACTAAAAAAGATGAAACAACACTAAACTATACAATATGCCGAACAACTTTTCATTCTATACCTAGCAAAATTTTCAAAAAATTAGGCAAGTTTTTGGTTTGCCTCACTTGGCTCACTTGCCCCCAAGACATTTGTTCGCCCAATCAAGAACTTGTTCAACTCATTGATAGTACTTCTTTAGATGTGCAGCATTCCAGGAGTATTGGGCCGACTTACCTTCCATATCTTCGATATCGTATACACCATTAATGAATTTTTCCGTTATACGATACGGGCCCTCCCAAGTTGGTCCCAATACACCTGGAGGTTGGCGAGCAACTTTCTTAGAACCAAATCTCCAACTCTGAATTCCCTGATTTTAACATGGGAATTGTAATAGCGTTCTGCTCGCTGCTTATAGGTAGCATTTTTTAGCTCGACACTTAATCTTTTTTCTTCGAGCAAATCTATTTCAGTAGCTAGGGCAGAGTTGTTCGCCTGCTCATCAAAGTTGGTCGTTCTGAATGTGTTGGTCTTTAACTCGATCGGTATCACGGCTTCTATTCCGAAAGCCATTGCAAAAGGTGTAATAGCGTTCTGCTCGCTGCATATAGGTAGCTGTTGGGATATAGATTAGATATTTTGAAGATGTTAAAATAAGAACTGGTAACTAGTCTAGGACTAGAATAGGTCTTAGGCTAAGGGGGAAGGGAATTAGACAAGACAAGAGGAGTCCCGGACAAGAGGAGTTCCAGACAAGAGGAGTCCCAGAAAAGAGGAGTCCCGGACAAGAAGAGTTCCAGACAAGAAGAGTTCCAGACAAGAGGAGTTCCAGACAAGAGGAGTTCCAGATAAGAGAAGTCTTGGACAAGAGGAGTCTTGGGCAAGATGAGTCTTGGACAAGAGGAGTCTTGGACAAGAGGAGTCTTGGACAAGATGAGTCTTGGACAAGAGAAGTCTTGGACAAGAGAAGCCTTGGACAAGAGGAGTCTTGGACAAGATGAGTCTTGGACAAGAGGAGGTAGAGGACCAGAGGACTAGATGAGGTAGATGACCAGATGAGGTAGAAGACCAGATGAGGTAGAGGACCAGATGAGGTAGAAGACCAGATGAGGTAGAGGACCAGATGAGGTAGAGGGGCAGATGAGGTAGATGACCAGATGAGGTAGAGGACTAGATGAGGTACCAGATGAGGTAGACAAGAAGAGGTGTACCAGACTACTCTACCAGATTAGCTCTACCAGACTACTCTACCAAGAAGATCTTGTGATTCAAAGATAAGAAGAATCAAGAAAGGGAAGTCAACTGATATCAAGGAAGATTGGTTGTAGATCAAAGAAGAATCAATCAAAGAAAGAGTCAACCAATCAATCATATAATCAATCAAGATGATTGATTATATTCTTTTATTTGTAGATGTTTGAATTTCTAGCTTCCAACGGCTAGTTATTTGACACCTATAAATAGGAGTGCATGGTGATGAGTTCAATACAAGAAAGACGGGCAAGAGAGCACAAAAAAATAGAGAAACACACGAACACACTATACACTCACCTTGTTCATACACGTATTATATCTACTCTTGTAGGAGTTCTAGTTGGAATATTACTCAACCTATTCACCACATTGAAAGGTTGTTGTAAGTTGTACGAAGGAGCTGGTACTTCCCAATTCCAGTAGTAAGTAAGTTGGTTGGTGAGTGAGACCCCTTTGGTGAAAGGGAGAGTGGACGTAGGATCGTTATATCCGAACCACTATAAAATCCTCGTGTCTCTTTTATTTGCTTTATTTATTTCAATTTCTGTATAATTAATTTTAGCACTTTAAAAAGGATTTTTCTTAAAATTAAGAATAAAACGTTTTCCGCAAATAATATTTTTGGGACCAACAAGTGGTATCAGAGCAGTGTGTCCTAGACCACTGCTTTGAAAAGCTTTTGGTGGTCACCAGGACAGGTCCAATTTTTTGAAAAACCCAAATATTTTTTTGTGCTAACAATTTCTTGCAGAAATGGGTTCGAAGAAAAGTAGTAAAAGATACACTAGGAGTCACTCCAAAAGAAGCTTCACATCCCAGGAAGAAGAGGTATCCACTTCTGGTTCATCATCAAATTTTGGACCAAGTGAAGAGATATGTCTTGTGACAGATGAGGTATGTAATCGAACTCCCTCTTCTTCTTCTTATTCTTCTTTTTCTGAACAATCAGAGGAGTCTTATACGCAAAATTTGCTATTAGATCTCCAAAAATCTGTACAACTTTGTCAAAAGTTGGAAGATGAGAACACAAAGCTGAAAGCAGAAAATCAGAAGCTTTCACAATGTTTAGGCAACCCAACTGATCTACCAGCTGAATAGGTTCAAACACTGGTAGAAGAGTCCACTGACTTGAAAACTAGATGTGATGAACAAACTAAGCTGATAGAAAAGTTGCTTGTTGAAAACATTGAGAAAGATAATGAATATACTCTGCTGAAAGCTAAGTTCGATGAACTCTTCCATCAAAACAAAATTGTAAAAGATAGTGAGGACAAGCTCAAGCTGAGGCTGGAGCAGCTGACTACAGCAAATAATGTTGTGTCACACATAGCTGTCTCATCTCAAAGAGAGCATGATAAGACAAGCCTTGGTTATTCCAAACCTGAATCCTCACATGTTCAGAAAGAAGAAAAGTCTAGTAATTTTATTGATAAGGGCAAGAGGTCAGCTAACCAGGCAACTCAACTTAACGGGCATATGAGTTCTAAATCTCAAAAACCCAAAAGGAAGAGGAGGAATTTTAAAAGACCTCAGCAAGGTCAGTAGAGTAGAAAACAGCCTGGACCTTCTCAAAAGAAGCAGTCCCAGCTGACTCCTACTCAGCTGCAGAAGACTTTTAAGTCATCTGCCAGACCAGCTGGAACTTTTGATGGTTCTAGCAATACTTATCCTTATCAACACAATTTCAAGACTGTTGCATTAAGACAAGTTATTCCTTCTACTGGACAAGCTCATAAGAGAAGAAGAGCCTCTAGAAGAAATAACCATGTCGAAGTTTCTTGTGTTCAGTGTGTTTTTGTGGATATGTATGGAAGAAAGATAAGATCACCTGATTCAAGAAGGGATGATCTATTCTTGTGGCTTCCAAAATATTGTGCTAACCCCCCTGGACCCAGAAGGGTACAAAAAACTTGATTGCCTGCAGATACACAAGAAGACCAGCTGATATTATGCCCCAAATATCAACTGAGCATATTTTGAGGGGGAAGAACAGTTGACCCTGCTTGATTAGACTTCTCATCTTAAGATTTCTATTTTCACTTGTCTTGTTTAAATTCAGTTCTTTTATTTTTAACATCATCAAAAAGGGGTAAATTGTTGGGATATAGATTAGATGTTTTGAAGATGTTAAAATAAGAACTGGTAACTAGTCTAAGACTAGAATAGGTCTTAGGCTAAGGGGGAAAAGAATTAGACAAGATAAGAGGAGTCCCGGACAAGAGGAGTTCCAGACAAGAGGAGTCCCAGACAAGAGGAGTTCCAGACAAGAGGAGTTCTAGACAAGAGGAGTTCCAGACAAGAGAAGTCTTGGACAAGATGAGTCTTGGACAAGAGAAGTCTTGGACAAGAAGAGTCTTGGACAAGATGAGTCTTGGACAAGAGAAGTCTTGGACAAGAGGAGTCTTGGACAAGAGGAGGTAGAGGACCAGATAGGGGTGTAAATGAGTCGAGTCGAGTAGTGCTGAGCTCGAACTCGACTCGAATGCAATACTCGAAGCTCGAAACTCGACTCAAACTCGGTCGAGCCTAATTTTTTTTAGCTCGGGCTCGACTCGTCTAAAAACTCGATAAACTCGAGCTCGGCTCGACTCGACTAGATAACTTTACTATTTTACAAAAATTAAATGTAAAACGTATTTTAGTCCATTTTTTTATCTAAATCTTGCATATCAACTACATTTGAAAATTTAAACAACTCAAAGTTCACAAATACAATAATATTCATTAAAATTCAAAAAATTGAAAAATATTGTCAAATGGACAAATATTCCAAAAAAAAAATTTAATTATTTCATGGGTCGTGAGACGTAATTTTCATTAAAATTTTAGAATTTTCATTCAAATTTTAGAATTTATAAGAACGTAAGTGTACCATTTGTATATAATTTATTTTATATTTAAAAATATTGCTATATATAATATAATTAATAAATAAAATTAATGGCAAAATAGTAAATACTGTGCAAGCTCGATTAGGCTCGCGAGTCTCGCGAGCTGAGTATTTATAAGCTCGAACTCGAACTCGTGAGCTACTCGAGTAGCTCGAGCTCGAGCTCGGCTCGATTAGATTCGAGTCGATTTCGATCTTTTTATGAGTCGAGCACGAGTAGCTCGCGAGTCGGCTCAACTCACTTACACCCCTAGGACCAGATGAGGTAGATGACCAGATGAGGTAGAAGACCAGATGAGGTAGAGGACCAGATGAGGTAGAAGACCAGATGAGGTAGAGGACCTGATGAGGTAGAGGGCCAGATGAGGTAGATGACCAGATGAGGTAGAGGACTAGATGAGGTACCAGATGAGGTAGAGGACCGGATGAGGTAGACAAGAAGAGGTGTACCAGACTACTCTACCAGATGAGCTCTACCAGATGAGCTCTACCAGACTACTCTACCAGATGAGCTCTACCAGACTACTCTACCAAGAAGATCTTGTGATTCAAAGATAAGAAGAATCAAGAAAGGGAAGTCAACTGATATCAATGAAGATTGGTTGTAGATCAAAGAAGAATCAATCAAAGAAAGAGTCAACCAATCAATCATATAATCAATCAAGATGATTGATTATGTTCCTTTATTTGTAGATGTTTGAATTTCTAGCTTCCAACGGCTAGTTATTTGACACTTATAAATAGGAGTGCATGGTGATGAGTTCAATACAAGAAAGACGGGCAAGGGAGCATAAAAAAAATAGAGAAACACACGAACACACCATACACTCACCTTGTTCATACACGTATTATATCTACTCTTGTAGGAGTTCTAGTTGAAATATTACTCAACCTATTCACCACATTGAAAGGTTGTTGTAAGTTGTACGAAGGAGCTGGTACTTCCCAATTCCAGTAGTAAGTAAGTTGGTTGGTGAGTGAGACCCCTTTGGTGAAAGGGAGAGTGGACGTAGGATCGTTATATCTGAACCACTATAAAATCCTCGTGTCTCTTTTATTTGCTTTATTTATTTTAATTTCTGCATAATTAATTGTTAGCACTTCAACTTGATGATCAAAGAAGTATGGCCGTAACTTCCTCACACTCATGACAAGTGCGTACGCCAGCTTTTCGGTTGGGGAGTATTTGATCTCCGCTTCGTGCAAAGCTTGGCTGACGTAGTAAATGGGTTGATGAAATTTGCCATCTTCTCGTACAAGAACGGAGCTGATTGCTACTTCTGACGCTGCCAGATACAAGTATAGCTTTTCTCCTGGGATGGGTTTTGATAGAATTTTAACATCTCCCAGGTAGTCCTTAAGTTGGTGGAACGCCTTTTGACAGTTGTTAGTCCACGTGATCTGTCATTTTTTTATTGTTTCGAAGAATGGACAACATTTGTCCCCCGATCTGGATATGAATCGATTCAATGCTGCTAGGCATCCTGTAAGCCTTTGCACTTCCTTTATCGAATGTGGTGGTTGCATATCCACGATAGCTTTGACTTTTGTTGGATTGGCTTCAATCCCACGTTGACTAATAAGATGGCCCAAGAACTTTCCAGAATGGACTCCAAAGTTGCTCTTCTTCGGATTTAGCTTCATGTTGTAATGTCGAAGAATATCGAACACTTGGGTCAAATGCTGGAGATGATCTTCTTTTCGGGGGCTTTTGACTACGATATCGTCTACATAGACTTCTATCGTATCTCCAATTTGTTCGTCGAACATCTTGTTCACCAACCTTTGGTATGTTGCTCAGGCGTTGATGAGACCGAAGGGCATTCTCTTCCAACACAACAAGTTTTTGTTCGTATAAAATATTGTGTTCTCTTGATCGTCCGGATGCATCGAAATTTGATGGTACCCGACAAAGGCATCCATGAATGTTAGCATTTCATGACCTGTTGTGCTGTCCACCAATTGGTCAATATGAGGGAGAGGAAAGTTGTCCTTCGGGCATGCTGCATTCAGATCTGTAAAGTCTATGCATAGCCTCCAGGCCCCGTTTGGTTTCCTCACAAGGACTGGGTTTGTTACCCATTGTGGACAGAGTGCCTGTGGGATTAGGTCATTATCTAACAACTTTTTTACTTCTTCATTCAAAGCCTGATATTTATCTGGGCCATATTTTCTTCGTTTTTGATGGACAAGTCTTTTTGCTTGATTGATGTTGAGCTTGTGACAAGCATGTTTTGGATCTATTCCCACCATGTCTGCATGAGACCAAGCAAAAACATCTAGATTTTTACTGAGGAACTCTTTCATTCGGGATCTGTAAGGCTCAGGGAGCTCAGATCCTATGTACAATTCGAGATCCTTGTTTTCAGGATTAACTTTGATCGCCTCCAGTTCTTCAACTGAAGTTGCTCGTCGTTTTTGTCCTTTCCAATGGGATCAAGCATTGGTCCCTCAGGGTTAAAATCATTTTCGATGCTCATTTGCTCTGCTCCCAGGCGGGGATCTAGATCATCTGTTGGTCCTGATTTGTCATTGTTAGTCAACACCTGGACCTCCGAGTCAGCTGGTGGGAGTTGCTCGTCACCACCCCTTTGTTGTTCGTCAGAATGAAGTTCCCCTTGGGTGGTGATAAGTTGCTCGTCCAACACTTGCTCGTCAAGATGTTGATCGTCAGTATCCATGTGGTCCTCCTCTATGTCCATCATGTTTTTCAGTATTGATGGTTCATTGGCAGGATAACTGGGGGTGGCTTCCATCATGGATACCAGTGCATGCTTTGCCTGCAACTGCAGGAGACATTCCCGAGCCTTTCTCTGATCTCCCTTTGTTGTGCCTGCCTCACTTGCTGTTGGAAACTTCAGACAATAATGGTAAGTTGAACATGTAGCTTTAAATTTATTCAAAAAAGGTCGACCAAGAAACCCGTTGTAGGTTGATTCCTGATCGACGACCAAGAAGTCAACCATTCTCGTTATGTTTTTTTCGGGTTCCTCGACCGTTACAAGCTGAACGGACAACCTAATTTCCCCTAACGGGACTGTTACAGCATTTCCGAAGCCTAAAATTCTGTGATTTGAAGGTCGGATGTAGCCCGAGTAGTCTCCAAGTTGATCAAGCGTCTTCTTGAAAAGAATGTTGGTGTAAGCTCCGGTGTCCACCAACAATCTGTGTACTCTGGTCTCCATAATCTTGGCACAGATTACGAGCGAATCATTATGGGGGGTCAAGATCCCCTCCAAATCCTTTTCGGTAAAGGTCAATTCTGTTGTTTGCATGATGGGTGGCTTAACCCCCATTCCCTTTACTTGATCGATCGCTCGCAATTCGGCTATTCTTTTTCGGTTGGAGATCGGCGGCCGTCCATTAGAACATCCTCCCGCTGGTTCTGCGGGTTCCATCATGTATAGGTCTTCAAGTGGACGAGCAGCAACAGCCAGAACTGGTCGTCCTGGTTTATTGTTCTTCTGAGGTTGATCATCCTCATCTTCAGAGTTGTTCTTCCGGACTCTCTTTCCAGGTTATCTTTTAACAAAGTCGGAGAGTTTCCCCTCCTCGTAGAACCGCCAAAGCTGCTTGAGCAAATCTCTACACTCGCTCGTAAAGTGCCCCACGCTTTGATGGTAGGCACAATACTTGTTAAGATTGAGTTTGCCTGTGTCCTGATGGATTTTCCGTGGAGTGGATAGCAACTCCTTCTCTTTTACATTTTCATATACAGTATCGACTGATACTGTTAGCACCTGGTTCAACTTCTCTTTCAGCTCCGTCCCTTCAGTGAATGCCTTCATGTTCTTCGGGACTCGGTAGCCTGTTCCACTAGGTTTCTTGTTGTTCTCCTTGGGATCAACTTTGTTCTCCCCCAAGTTTGATTGCAAAGCTTCATGCATGGAAACGAATATGCCGGCTTGATTTCTGAATTCGGCATAGCTCCTTGGGCACTTCAGACGTACCTCTTTCCATAGCTTTGACCCTTTTTTCAACCCGACCATAACAGCAATAATTTTCGTGTCCTCGCTAATGGGCTCACCTTCCAACAGCACCTTGTCGAACCTTTCCATGAATGCCCGATCTGACTCGTCGTCATTTTATTTTAGGTCCGACAATCGGTGTTTTTGGGATAAATATGATCCCGCCGTTGAGAAATGAACTCTCGACTCAGTTGAATGAACGAGTGGATAGATGCTGGTGGCATTGCCGAAAACCACTTGTGCACCCGATCCCCCAAAGTTAATGAGAAGTTTCGGCATTGGATGGCATCGCTGGCTCCCACCGAGACCATATAATCCGAGTACTTCGTCAAATGAACTCTGGGATCAGCAAGACCATCATATTGTATGCTTGTTGGGAATTGGACCTTTTTCTGAATCGGGGCCTTCAGAATGATAGATGACAGGGGTGAGGATGGCAAGCTGGTTGTCCCCACTTCTCTTTGCTGGTCCAATTGTCCCTGCATGCTCTCCACAACCTTCCTCAAGCTTGACAGCTCATCCAAAGATGCCCCCTGGCTCGGAGGCTGTTCGGTGAGCAAAGGCACATGCCTTTCTGCTCGTCGCAGTCCCTCTCTTGGAGTGGGCATGTCCTGGAGCTGTCTTCTAGGGTTGCTCGCCGCATTTGGCCCTAGGCGCCTGTAGGCAGATTGGGATAGTCTTTCATGGACTGATGGGCGAGGTTGTTCAAATGTTGCTCGTCCACGCTCTGCCTCCTGGCGAGCAACTTTTTCCTGGTGTTGGGGTTGGCCAAGTCTGTCCTGGGCACTGGAACGAGTTGTTCCATGACTTGACATTGTTGTTTGCCCGCGAGCAGACTCAGCTTGGCCCTCTCTTGGCTCGACCACCTTGGCTTTGCCCTTATCCCACCTGACCTGAGCACTATTCACCTTGTGTTGTTCGCCCCTAACTGATCTGGCCCTAACAACTTCCAAGGGTCTATCCTTAGGCCTTACTTGTGAAGGCCTATTCTGTTCTTGCTGTCTCTGGAGAGCTTGGAGAGCAGCAATGGTCTTGGCCAGCTCGCTAGGGTTGTTCGCAAGGGCCTCCATTTCAAGTGGGAGATTATGAGTTATGGACGTATGTTGCGATCTGTTCGCATGTCTAGGATTACGATCCTGGTGGTCAGCTGACGAAGCTCGGGTAGGAGATGCTATTCTTGATAAGCATGAACCTTGCTTTTCTTTGGATTGAGGCATTTCAAATTAAATTCTCTTAATTTTTATGATGAAGAACACCAAGAACACTTTTGCTTGAATCTTCAAATGTTTCTTAAGGTTTTCTTCAAATCTTCAAGTTTTCAGCTTGAAGTTCTTGAGTAATCACACTAAATCGGAGGTTCAAACCCTCCTTCTAGCGCCAATTTGTTGGTGATCAAATTTAATTGGATGAATTAGTGACTGTTTTAATTTGGTTTAAGACCACCAATCAATTACGTGTGATTGATTACCACCGTAAATGGTAAATCGAAGATTTGGGTTATGAAATTGTAGATACGAAAGTCGAAATCGTATTTTTCTCGTGTATGCGTACGTATAGGTGTATTTGTATGTGTTTTGGGAATTATTTGTGAATTTGAACTTGTATTTCTTAGCTGGAGAACAACTATTTATAGAGACTGGCAAGCATGAGGTGCCCAAGACTCTTGGACTTCCTAGCTTGCATGCTAGACATGTGTCCTTTGACCTTATCTAAACTGAATCTTAGTTACAAAGTCTTCTTTGGTCTTATCTCGGACTCATTGTTGTTCGTCCAGGTCGGCTTATTTGATCCAGTATGGATTCTTCATCAAAGTTGTTCGCCTTTTGTGGACGTGGCTTGGAAGTTGTTCGCCTAGAATTCGGGTTGGGATGAGCTTGAGAATCTTGGTTCCTTGTTCGTCTCCATACACCTTTTAGGCCGGTAGATAAGTCTCTTATGATCAAAGTTGTTCGTCCTTAGCAATTTGATGGAAGATTCATCTGGTCTCGGGTCTTTGGTCCTGTTCGTCAATAAGTTGTTCGTCGACGAAGTTGTTCGTCATTTCGTACACCTTCTGAATTGATTTGTGCACTCCCATTTAATTTTCTTTGTTAATCATCTTTGATTTAGGGTTGATTTTTCGTAATCTCCATTGAGGTCTTAATACTTGTTCGCCCAACAATGATTGTTGTTCGCCTATCAACAACGAGTCCATTCGTAATTAATTCTTAACAATTACCTTTTTAATCATTCGAATTAGGGTTTACGGTGAGGGTTTTCCGTGAGTATTTAGGGTTTATGGTGATATTACCGAGTCTCTAGTAGTATTACCAATATGCATTGATAGTGTTACCAATAGTGACAGTTAGTAATACCAATTATTTTTTCTAACATTAGGAGTTAATTCTCAATTAATTCTTAACAATTATCTTTTTAATAAAAAAATTTAATTGATACTAATATAAATACCAATTCTTTGAATTAATTAGAAGATATTTCGAAAACTTATTTAGGTGAAATATTTTAGCCATATTTTCGATAGGGATTGATAGTATATAAATACCATTTTTTTTATTAGTTAGAATATATTTCAAAAAAATTTAATTGATACAATTATTTTTTTAATCAAAATATTTAATTGATACTAATATAAATACCAATTTTGTTAATTAATTAGAAGATATTTCGAAAACTTATTTAGGTGAGATATTTTAGCCATATTTTTGATAGGGATTGATAGTATATAAATACCAATTTTTTTATTAATTAGAATATATTTCAAAAAAATTTAGTTGATACAATTATCTTTTTAATCAAACTACTTAATTGATACTGATATAAATACCAATTTTGTTAATTAATTAGAAGATATTTGAAAACTTATTTATGTGAGATATTTTAGCCATATTTTCGATAGGGATTAATAGTATATAAATACCATTTTTTTTATTAATTAGAATATATTTCGAAATTTTTTAATTGATACAATTATCTTTTTAATCAAAATACTTAATTGAAAGCTAATGTTATGTATGTATAATATTAAGGTTTGTATGTATAGAGAGAATAAAGACAAATGTATGGAAAAATGAAAGTAATCATTGCCTTGAAAATATAATAAAATCTTTTTTTAATTGGCGAAATCTTTTCAAATTTTAAAATTGAATTTCATTCAAAATCTGAAAGTTTTAAATTTGGCGCCAAAAATTATAGTAGGGGTAGAGTTGGGTTTTTTATGACCTAAAATGACGAAAATACCCTTTTTGGATGTCTAAATTTTGGACCTTTAGGGTGATCCTTTATTTTAATGTTCTATGAACTGAGCACAAAAAAGTTGTTTTAGAATAGTTCACGTGGACATTCTTTTTCCCCAAGAAAAGTACTACTTATTAATTTTTGACAATACATTAAACTATAAAAAAATTAAAATAATAAAATTTGTTATTTCAATTATTTTATTTGATATAATTTAGATAAAAACAATCCTTTAATATTTAATAGAGAAGAGATTATCTAAAAGCCCTTCAGGGGCCCCTGATGTAATCAAGATGAGCAAAACTTGTGTCAAAAGGCCTAAGTATACCTTGGGCCTTGGCCATTTTCGCTTTATAAACATCATTGTCATTATTAGCTAGAATTTTTTTAAACGGTGCTGCTATATACTCTTCCATTATTATTAAATACGCCTCTTAAATTTATGAAAATCCTAAATTGTCCTTATATAATTAAATCTAGAAAATATATCACCAAACTCTAATCCTAAATATTAACAGCAGTCGTTACCGCCTACCACCACTGCCCACCATCTATGACTCCGCTGATGGGTGTCGAATTCAACAAATAATAAAACCTGCTTAAATAAATATCAATTGTGATAGTGGTAAGTAGGGTCGAATCCACAAAGATCGGTAAATAAATTAATCCTTAACATAAACATATTTACAATTATAAACACAAAGATGGGGGGTTTGAAATTGAGATTAAACTAAACTTTATAAGCGAGAAGTAAAATAAAATCAAGAAGATCATAATAATAAAAATATCCAGCCAAAAATAACTTTAGAGTCGATTAACACACAATCGATCATCGATGCAAAGATCGTCTTCCATTTTACACTAAATTGGTTATAGTTGTTGGTACCACCTAACAACCTAATCTTTCCTTACTTTGTCGATAATAAGGATACCATCTCTTATTACTTATCTAACCAGTGAACAACCCTATGTACCACCATTATGATTTAATTAATCAGCAACATTAAAATCTAGAAAGACCCAATTCTAGCAAAAAAACGCACATGTAGGTTCATTTAGACTAGGTTATGCATCTCCATGTCAATTATTCACTGTCATTTGCCACTGACATCAGAACAATTAAATAATTACGGATTTAACATTCTAATTGACAATCATTATTTTCACGAATTGAATAACTGACCACATTAGACAACTCGTCAAACAATGTGATCGAAGACAGAAGATACATAAATAATGAAGAACGAAAGGGTGTGTAAATCAGTCAGATCTCACCATTAATGTCGAACATAATCTTCAATTATCCATGACTAGAAAGAAAAGAAGATATGATATTTTCTTCTCTCTCAAAGTGTTGAGAGAGAAGAGGGAAGAAGAATAATAAAACTTAAAGAATAAGAACTTAGATTATCTGCAAATGAAAGTTGGGAATGTCTATCCTTCCCCCTCCCTTTTATTCTAATCCTAATCTAGATAAACTTCTAACAATAGTAGTTATTAAGTAGTTAAGAAACGACTTAGAAATTTATCTAAAATACCAAAATAATCTACTAATCTAAATATACAAATTTAATATAAATTAAAAAAATATATAAGACTCTTAAAATATTAGGAAGAATTAAAATTGAGTCTTGGTGTAAAGATTTGGGCTCCACTTATGAGAATTCCCGTCTGAACCTTAAGCGTGTCCACGCCTTATGAGAAAAATGCTTTTGTTTCCTTCATCTTTGGAGTCTTCAATTTCACTTCTTCACACTTCACTTCAAATGGTCTCCAAACATTAATCAAATCCTCAGTTTACCTATAAAATATAAAACTTAATTAAAACAAACACTTAAGGATTAATTGACATCTAAATCATGGAGAAATATGACAAAAAAATATGTATTTTATTCAATTCCAATTTAAACAAAGTTTCTTTTTCTATTTGAATTCTACCATAACAAAACTTTCCCTTGCCAACCTCCACCACCCATTGCCTATGACCCCGCCTTCAATCTAAACAATGTTTTTTCTTTCATATTAGAATTCTACCCTAACAAGCACGCAAATCAAATCAAAAGGAGAGGGGTGATTTAGAATTGATAAAGAAAACTGATGAGAGAAAAAAGGTAAAGGATTTGATCAAGATAACAATGATTCTTCTCCGGTATCTTTGGAAAATTTCTGAAAAGAATCTGAGAAGAGGAAGAAGAAGAAGAAAAAAATTCATCTACTTTTCTATCTATAATTTTATTTTAAAAATTTACGTATAGAAGGGGAGATGCACAATTGAAGTGAGACGGCGGTGGTGGCATCATGTGGGGTGGCGGTGGGGCGGGCTACGAATGGGGGTGACGACAGGAAGAAGAAAAAATTTAGGATTTTTCAGAGAAGGGTATAATAGGTATTCTATAATGAATGGTGGTGTATTTCCAATTAATGGAGGGGTATATATTATTGGGCCCATTTTTTAAATGGTATGAGAATGAATTTTTTTTGAAGAGTTTGTAAAAAAAATTCAAAATGGGCCCGGCTATATACCCCACCAACATATATTATTAATTACTTATTTTACCCTTAATACAAAAGAATATTTAATTTTAATACACTCCTTCATTTCGGTGCCAATCAATTTGTCTGCTGCCAACTGGAAAATACCCCCACCCAACTAGGGCTGAAAATCAAACCAAGCTATTCGATACTCGATTCGAGATCGTTCGATAAAAGCTCGTTTGAGCTCGGTTCGAAATAGAAATCAAACAAGCTTGAACACAAATTTATGTTCGGAACATTATAAAGCTCGGCTCGAACTCGAGCTCGATAACTAAAAAAAGATAAAACATGTGTAAAAATATCAAACTACTCGAGCTCGACTCGTGTTCGGCTCGATTAAAGCTCGTTCGAGCTCGACTCGAATAATTATCAAACAAGCTCAAACATGAATATCAAAGCTCGATAATTTTTCAAACAAGCTTGAACACTCGTGCGTTCGGCTCGGCTCGACTCATTTACAGCCCTACACCCAACCCTTCTTTCTTTCTCCAATATCCACGCCCTGCAGAACAATTCTCCAAACCCCCTCCCCCTCCAACAATTCCAAAGCACCAAACAACGCAATTAACGGTGAACACACTATCTTTTTTTTTTTTTTTTGTGACATTCGACCAATTAGGATCGAACAATGAATGTATATTCTATCATCTTAATTGTAAGTAATGGCCGATGTGATATAAGGGAACAACTATTTTCAAATTTGATATCCATAAAAGTTCTTTTAATTAGTTTTCATTTCAATTTATTTTTTTTTTGAAATTATTTGTTATTTGTTTCTTGATTACTATTTGCAATTTTGATTATAGATTTTAGATTGTGGGAGGAGATGGAGGCGCCGATTGGACCAGTATTGTCCCATGGAAGACGGTGTGTTCGAAAAAATAGGTGTTTAACGATTGTATCGTCACATGTATTAAAATTAAATGTGTTTTTTGTGAGAAGGGTAATATAGGTTTTGGAGGGGTATATAGTCGGGCCCTTCCAAAATTTCAAATTTCAAATTATATTAACATGTTTAATTGGAGATTTAAATCAAATTCGTCCTCTATCTTTTTACCTTTATTTAAATGGTCCTCTATTTATTTGCTTTATCAATTTAGTCCCGTATCTATTCAAGTTTCGCCAAAATGGTCATAATTTGGTGAAAAATGGTCCTAATTGATTTTTTGTATTTTATTTCAAGATTTTATTTGGCAAAGATTGTCACCTGGCGTGCCACATTGATAAAAAAAAAAAAAAAAAAACCCCACATCATAGACTTCCCCGGAAAAATTAGTGCACATGACTAAAAAGTTGACATGTTATATTTTTTGCATTCAATTAGGACCTAATTGGAGAAATGTGAATTAATACGGGACTAAATTGGTAAAAAGGATAAATAGATGACTGAAATGGTGATGTTTTGTACATTTTTAGGTCAATTAGGATCATTTTGGCAAAACTTGAATAGATACGGGACTAAATTGATAAAACAAATAAATAGAAGACTATTTTGATAAAGGTAAAAAGATAGAGGACGAATTTGATTTAAATCCCTATTTAATTGTTAAAATTTGAATGGTTAAACCAATAATTATGAACATTCCATTTATTAAAACTTAAAAGCCAACTTCAAAGTCTTTTTGAGTGGACTCGCTTATGGGCGCCCAAGTTTGTATACTTCTGGCATTATGGGCCTTTGAAATATAACTAAAGAAAGAAAATGAGATACGGTCATAAGGGAGTCACATCACTGTGCCATTTTTTGCATTTCATAAATGATATTCCCTTCTATTCATTTTTATTTTTCACTTTTAAGGTGGCACGGATTTTAATAAAAAAAAGTTATTTATTAGTATTTATGGGTATAAAGTAGATTTTTAAAAGGTGTAAGAGTTGTTTATTAATATTTGTGGGTATAAAGTTGATAAAGTAGTGACATAAGTGTAAATAAATAATGTTTTTAAGGGGTAAGTTAAAAGGGGTAGTGTTTGCTTTTTGCTATTTTAGGTAAGTGGAAAAAAAAAAAAACATTCATTTTAATACGGATAATAAAAAATGAATCGGATGGAGTACTAGTGTATACCCAACTAATTTCGCGGACTGAATTTTTTTTCATTATTATTATTTTAAATTAAATATATATATATATATATATATATAAAATATCTTGTAATTTTAATATAATATTAAAATTGTAATTATAATTCAACAAATAATAAAAAATACTAAACATGAATAAATAGAAAATTTAAAAAATATTAATTTATCCACACATTCAATTTCAAATTAGTATAACACAACATTACTTAAAATTGCAGCTGTTGTATACTTTCATGCCCAATTTCCCCCCATGATATGAAGATATAATAATAATCGCACGCAAAAGTTTAACTTTAAAGATAGAATCACACATTTCAGATTTAAAGGTAACATTTGACAAAAAAAAATGTCATAATTAAAATAAAATATTGTGTAGATTTTTGTGTGGGAACAATTGATTAATGTGTTGATATTTATAATACACAATTCAACAATAAAAATTAACCTTTAAGCGTCAATCTTAAATTTTTTTTAAAAAAATTCAATTTCCCCCCTAAACATTTCACATATCTAAAAATTTGTAAAAAAAAAAAAAAAAAAAAGTAAGAAAAAATTCGAACTCCTACTCTACAAAACAATATCTATATTTTACAGTTTCAAATTCTATTTTGCAGGTAGAATTTTATCCAAAACAGGTGAAAATACCTTTTCAAAAAATATTTCAATTATTTGCTACAAATTTCACATCTATCAATATTTAGCAAAAATTAATTCAAAAAATATCAAAGAAAAAAAATCGTTCAACCGTGAAAAAAAATCTTCTTGGATTAATTTAATGTTTAAAATAATATTTCATATTATATGTAAATATTATGTTTCCATTGATTAAAATATATTCAGATTTATTGTACTTTTGAGTAAGATACTTTTTAAAGTTATAATACTTAAGTTGTTAGTAAAAAAACTTAATGTCTTTTTTTCTTTTCTTTTTGGCCAACACTATAATTTTTTATCCATAAAAAACTTATTCCACATATTAATATATATATATATATATATATATATAAATATATATATATATATATTAATTATATAACATATAACAACATTTTACTTATTTATCATTTACAATACTATTTTAATATTTGTATGTTAAAATAATATAAAAGAATATGTACTTTACAATTAATAGTCTATTTTAGCGGGATAATTTTATCAAAAAAAAAAAAAAATTTGGTATTATAATCCTCTATTATACTAATAGGGAGTTGATCTTGCTTATGTGTCGTTATGAGGTTGATTTTGCATATGTGTCCTTTTGTGTTTGATTCTGCATACGTGGCATATGCTTATGTGTTATCTATGTCCTACGTGACATTTCTGTAAAAACCCTACGTGTCAATTCATTATAGTTATGTGTCATAAAAAAATTATGCATATACATGGCTTCGACCCTAGGATCCCATGAGTACAACTTATAATTATAAGCAACTAAGCTAAACTATGAATACATACAAAGTTGAAATATCTATTGTATATACAACTTGAGTCTATAAAAATATATTAAATTGAATTGATCAATTAAATTTAAAACTCTAATTATATAAAACTTTAATTAACTTATTTTTATTGTCTCACTATATTTAAGGATTTCCAATTTATAAAGTTCTTATTTGTTAAAATAATTTTAAAAAGGAATCTAACATATTAAATAATTTTAATTTTTTATCGATTAAATGGTTGATTGAATTTAAAAAAAAAAATGAATTATTAAAAAAGTTAACATTTTGTCTTGAAAACACAGTGCACCAAAATTTTAATTATTTAATTTTTTAAATCTCAAATCGAATCTACTCTATCGTTATATTGACTTAAGTGTCTTTAACATGTGACATTATTTTGAATATATTTATTATATAATACAATTATATTGTTTTACGTTGAACAAATTTATAATGTTATTGTATATGTAATGCATCATAATGTATAATTATTTTTTTACCAAAATTTTAATTATTCAATTTTTTAATCTCAAATCGAATTTAATATATCATTGACAAAGTATAGAGTGAAACTGGTCTATACATAAATCACTGAAGGGTATTAGTTGTTTTCATTGAAAATTATTAGTTGTATTTACTGAAGAGTATTACTGATTTACACTAAAGAGTCTTAGTTGTTCGGTGAAAATGAACTAAGACTCTTCAGTGTAAACTAGTAATACTTTTCAGTAAAAACAACTAATACTCTTCAGTGAAAACAACTAATACCCTTCAGTGATTCATATATAAACCAATTTCACTCTATACATACTCTATATCATTATATTGACTTAAGTGTGTTTAACATGTGACATTATTTTGAATATATTTAATATATAATACAAGTATATTATTTTACGGTGAATAAATTTATGATGTTATTGTGTATGTAATGCATCATAATGTATAATCAACTTTTTTACTAAAATCCCGCGTAATATGCGGAACACTCATCTAGTCTATTATTGAAGGCAAGATATTATGTTTGGTAGCAAATTTTTTTTGGTATCATATACTATTTCAGTGACAATATTTTTTCTTAAATATTTCAATTCCCTCATACGAATTTAACATCTACAAATATTTTGCAAAAATAACTTCCAAAAATATCTTAGAAGAGAAAGCGTTCAACCGTGAAAAAAGATCTACTTGCATTAATATAATATTTAAAATAATATTCCATAGTTTACGTAAATATTTTGTTTCCCCATTGATTAAAATATATGCAGATTTATTGTATTTTAGAGTAATATACTTTTTAAAGTTATAATACTTAAATTGTTAGTAAAGAAACTTAATGTCCTTTTTTTTGCCAATACTATAATTTTCTATCCATAAAAAAAATATTCTACATATTTTAAGCAAAAATATATACATTAATTATATAAGATATAACAGTTTTTTACTTATTTATAAATTATAATACTCTTTTAATATTTGTATGTTAAAAATAATATAAAAGAAAAATCAAAATCCTAGTCTAGAAAAGAATATCTATATTTTGCAGTTTAATAGTCTATTTTGGCCGCATAATTTTATCCAAAAATAAACTATTGTATTACAATCTATTATTGAAGGCAAGATATTATATTTGGTGACAAAAAATTATTGGTAACATACACTATTTTGGTGACAATATCTTTTCCAAAATATTTTAATTCCCTCCTACAAAAATTTCACATATATCAATATTTTGCAAAAATAACTTCCAAAACGATTAACTATGAAAAAAGGGTCTTTACATCACCTTTGAGTTACTTGCAATACAAAACGAAAAAAAAAATTTAATCAGATTTCACCAATAATGTACACCTTATTCGAAAAAGAATAATAGTTGGATCAAAATCGTAGGCGTGCGGTGGGAGAATCTTCTTATTGAAAGGGAAAAAAATAATTAATGGTGAATTCTCAAAAAATACGAATGTAAAGTTATGAATATGAATATACTTTAGAAACTTACGAATAATTTTTGGATACGCTCAAATGATCTTCAAATCAGATTGAGCACATATAATTTTCTCTTAATGTGCGTATAATCATCTCCATGTGCACAATAAATTAGTTTATCTGCAAAAAAAAAAAAAAAAAACAAAAATGAATATGATCTACATAAAAAAGTGTAGAACTAATCCAAACAAATTAACAAAAGATAAAATCATATTTCTTCACATAGTAGACAACCACTAAAAAAAAAAAAAAAAAAAAAAAAAACTGAAATAAAGAGGGGAGTTAAAGAGGGAAAAATTTGCGTTCGTCTGTAAAGAGGGACGAGACGAGGGCTACAAAAAAAAGACGGCAGACGAGGGCCGAGGCGAGAGAGTGGGCCCCCTTGTCAGTTAACGAGCGTGGGCCTCTCAATAAATTTCAAAAACTGGGCAGATGAGGGCGGGACGCTCGTTATGGGACGAGGGCGTGTCCCCTCGTGAGTTACCGAGGGCGCAACCGTCGCCCAGCTCACTGGATTCACCAAGCCGAGGGTCCTCCCCCTCGTGAACTTCCCGAGCACATTAACCCTCGCCACCGTTAAAATCTATAAAGTTACCGAGGGTTAATTCCCTCTTTAACCCCATCGGTAACATTATAAAATAAATACCCCCCACCTTCCCCATTCCAGCCCCAAACCGTGAGCAGCCCTACCCACCCCCATTGCAGCCGCCGCTAGCTTGCACCGCGACCGACATCGACGGAAAGAGACACCCACCAGTCGAGTTTTGGTCTACTCGTCCCCATTAATATTTCTACGGTAATATTTTTCGTTTTAATCGGTTTGATTAATAAGTAAAATGCAAATTAGTTTCATGTATATATATATGTACATATGTATGTATATATGCATGTATATGTGTTAATTAATTACTAATTATATAGTGTTTAGCTAGTTATTTAATTTGTATTATAATTAGCTAGTATTGTAATTAATTCGTAATTAGTTAATTTGATAAATATATTTGTGTTATTAATTAATTAATTAGAAATAATTACTAATATTTGTTGTACGTATTTAAATTAATTATTTTGCATGATATATATATATATATGTAATTAAATATGTGATGAATATTGATGTTCGATTATTTACATTAATTATTAATTAATTTGATGATGAATGTTAGTTAGTTATATATTTAAAGGTTATATTCAATTATGTTGGAGTGGAGGGGGTTCATGAATATATTGTTGGTTGTTTGCTAGCTGTAGAATGTGCGTTCCGACTTGATTAATTTTAATTAAGTCGGAAATGAATGCACTATAGGATCTTAGTTAACTGGAGAATACGATAAAAATAAATGAAACACTCTGCCGAACATTTTAGATTAACTATATTAAATTAACAATAGGATAAATATAATGGATTTATTGAATTTTTATTAAATTTTGAATGTTCTTTAATTTGAAACATATTATAATATGAGTTATTCAAGTCGTAGTTGGATGTATGGTCCAAGAACAATTAATGGAATGATAGCTCCCGACTTTCTTAGTGGCCTTGAATCGTTTATACAATTCGTTACTGTTACAGCAGGAAATATCCTCACCTGACAGGAGATCAGATTTCCGAAGATACACTGACCCGACAAGATCGAGGGTCTACATCAGAAAAGAGCATTTAATGTATTATAGATCTACTATTGGTCTTTAGATTAATAATTGTAATAAATCCCTAAATAAAGAGTTAAGACGAGTTTAGGACCACTTTTGGGCATTAGGGGGTAAACCTCTATAAATAGAAGGTCACCCCCTCATTGTAAAGGTTCACATTTTCCCCCCATTCATCATCTATAGAAAAACTCCATATTCGAGGGAAGAACGAAAGTTCTTCCCCTATCGTTCGTGTTCGTTTTATATTGATTGTTTGTCGGGCATAACCCGAATAGCCACATACATCTATCCGTACGAAAATGCCTGTCAACAATTTGGCGCTAGAAGAAGGGTTCGTATTCATCTCGTTGGATGAACACGAAGATCTTCTCCTCAAAAAATAAAAAATTATGCACACACAAAAAAAAGAGCTTGTTCAACTTCAGCACAAATCGTCCAAGAAAAATGATCCCATTTTTTCAACCAATTTCCAGGATCAACACCTCTTTGAATCAAAGTCATCAAACTAAAAATTCCAAAAAAAAAAACCAAAACTCATTTCCAGTCCAACGTACAACAAGAACAGCAAGAAAGCTTCGTAGCTACCAAAAATAAAATAAAAAAGGAAGAGGACAGAGTTCCGGCGAGGCTTGCAAAGCTTTCCACCACCTCCGCCGAACCGCCACTCTCTCGTTAACGCCAGAGCCTCCGTCGTCTCCACCGGGAACTGCGTGCCTCCTCTGCTGGCGCCAGGGGCCACCGCCCCTCCCCTTTTCTCTCGCAAAGCGGTGTCGCGTCGGCACTATCGCGACCCAAGCCCAGCCACTGAGCCACCACCGCCGTAGATCTGCTCCGGGGCCATGTTGTGGATTTTTCAAGCAAAACCGCTGGTTTCTGCTTTGAATCATCCGATATTTGCCTTGGTTAGTGCGCCAACTTTTTCCTTATTTCTGCAGTTTGCTTTTGACGCGTCACCCAATGCGTGTTGAAAAGTCAAGATTCCCTACCAACCTCGAGTGCCGACGAGACCGCCCCGACACCAGTTCGCGACCTCAGCCTTGGATAGCGACATCCAGCCTCTGCCTCGGGCAGCGACATTCGGCCTCGATCGCCTCCCCACGCTGTTAAACTCTCGCCGCTGCCCGACACGGGATCCCCGCTCCGCCAGGAACGCCAACCCGCAACCGCCTTCACCGCCCGCAGCACGCCGCCTCCCCGCAGTAGACCACCCAGCGCGCGCTGCCTCCCCACGGTTGACCACCCAGCGCGCGCTGCCTCCCCGAAGCCGCAGCCTATTCGCCTCATCCACCGCGGCCTCACCTCCGCCCGTCTCTCCTCCCTGACCTCACCGCTACGCCTCCCCGAGCGGCCTCCCCGCGCAGCCTCCCTGCGCCAAATCGCCACATACCCTCCAGTTGCCAACTCGCCGACACCGCGAAGCCGACACGCCCACCGCCTTCGCGAGCTCCTCCCCACGCCGCCTATCACGGGCTCCTCCTCGCGGCGCCACCCATCTCGACCTCCTCCTCGGGGCGCCATCACACATCGCCGCCACACAAACCGACTTCGCTGCCTGGCCTTAGTCGCCGCCTTTCCAAACGCGACCTTCGATCTCTTCTATTTCACAGTTGATGCCAAGCCCAATCATATATCCTCGCAGGTTATAGTATGGTCCAAAATTCTAATGCCTGGGCCCAATCATATTTCCTCTGTTGGACCAAGCCTCAAAGTGAAATAGTTAGGCCAAGACCCTTTGATTTATTCAGCTAGGCCTTTTTCTCAAGCTGATACTTGTGGGCCTGGAGTATGAGGCCCAAAAAAAAAAAACAGCTTGCGAGACGAGTAGTCGGGACCTCTTCATCAACGAAAAATCTACGGGCAGTCCTTTGCCCACTCACATCAGGTTTATTTCGACAATTTCCTTTGAATTTATATCATAACTCGCAAATTTTCATATAAATTAAAAGCGGGGACATATATTTATATTTCGAAAACTCAAAGCGGGGGCAATTTTTGAAATACAATTTTCAGTTGATACTCCCTTTTAATATATACCGCAATTCGCAAATTTTCATATACATTAAAAGGCGGGGGCATGGATATACATATCCTAAGCTTACTTTGTGATGTCAAAAAATAAATTATTCGATACAGAGTTTAATAAAATACGGTCAATTATTCTAAACTTCGAATATGATTTCATAAAATTATTGAGGTTGCTCACCGAGTACATAATTCAATATTTAAAAATGGTCGTACCTTTCTACTACAAACATTTGTCCGCCTTCATAGGCGTTGACCCGTCCGCCTTTTAGGCGTTGACGTTCCGCCTGGAGTGGCGAAGTAATCCGCCTTTTAGGCGTTGATTAGTCCGTCTTTTTAGGCGTTGACGTATTGATTAGTTCGCCTTCACCGGCGTCAACTAATCTACTTCTCGAGTTAATCCGCCCTCCTGGCGTTGATTAGTCCGTCTTTTAGGCATCGACTTTCTGCCCAGATTGGCGAAGTAATCCGCCTTCTTGGCGTTGATTAATCCGTATTTTAGGCGTTGATGTTCCGCCTGGAGTAGCGAAGTAATCCGCCTTTTGGGCGTTGATTAGTCTGTCTTTTTAGGCGTTGACGTATTGATTATTTCGCCTTCACCGGCCTCAACTAGTCTACTTCTCAAGTTAATCCACCCTCCTGGCGTTGATTAGTCCGTCTTTTAGGCGTCGACATTCTGCCCGGATTGGCGAAGTAATTTGCCTTTTGGGCATTGATTAGTCCGCCTTTTTAGGCGTTGATGTATCGATTAGTTCGCCTTCACCGGCGTCAACTAATCTACTTCTCGAGTTAATCTGTCTTCTCGGCGTTGATTAATCCGCCTGTTAGGCGTCGACTTTTCGCCTGGATTGGCGAAGTAATCCGTCTGTTAGGCATCGACTTTCCACCTGGATTGGCGAAGTAATCCGCCTTCTCGGTGTTAATTAATCCACCTGTTAGGTGTCGACATTCTGCCTAGATTGACAAAGTAATCCATCTTCTCGACGTTGATTAGTCCACCTTTCAGGCGTTGACGTATTGATTAGTTCACCTTCACCGGCGTCAACTAATCTACTTCTCGAGTTAATCCGCCTTCTCAGCGTTGATTAGTCCACCTTCTAGGCGTCGACATTCCGCCTAGATTAGCGAAGTAATCCGTCTTCGTGACGTTTATTAGTCAGCCTTTCAGGCACTGACGTATTGATTAGTTCGCATTCACCGGCGTCAACTAATCTACTTCTCGAGTTAATCTGCCTTCTCGGTGATAATTAGTCCGCCTTCTAGACATCGACATTCTGCCTAGATTAGCGAAGTAATCCTTCTTCTCGACGTTGATTAGTCCGCCTTTCAGGCGTTGACGTATTGATTAGTTCGCCTTCACCGGCGTTAACTAATCTACTTCTCGAGTTAATCCGCCTTCTCGGCGTTGATTAGTCCACCTTCTAGGCGTCGACATTCCACCTAGATTGGCGAAGTAAACCGTCTTCTCGACGTTGATCAGTCCGCCTTTCAGGCGTTGACGTATTGATTAGTTCGCCTTCACCGGCGTCAACTAATCTACTTTTCGAGTTAATCCGCCCTCCTAGCGTTGCTTAGTCCATCTTTTAGGCATCGACATTTCACCCAGATTGGCGAAGTAATCCGCCTTTTGGGCGTTGATTAGTCCGCATTTTTAGGCATTGATGTGTTGATTAGTTCGCCTCCACCGGCGTCAACTAATCTACTTCTCGAGTTAATCCACCCCCTGGCATTGATTAGTCCGTCTTTTAGGCGTCGACATTCCACCCGGATTGGCAAAGTAATCCACCTTCTCGGCGTTGATTAATCTGCCTTTCAGGCGTTGACGTATTGATTAGTTCGCCTTCACCGGTGTCAACTAATCTACTTCTCAAGTTAATCCGCCTTCTCGGTATTGATTAGTCCGTCTTCTAGTTATCGACATTCTGCTTAGATTGGCGAAGTAATCCGTCTTCTTGGTGTTGATTAGTCCGCCTTTCAGACACTGACATATTGATTAGTTCGCATTCACCGGCGTCAACTAATCTACTTCTCAAGTTAATCCGCCTTCTCAGCGCTGATTAGTCCGCCTTTTAGGCATCGACATTCCGCCTAGATTGGCGAAGTAATCCGTCTTCTCGATGTTGATTAGTCTGCCTTTCAGGCGTTGACGTATTGATTTGTTCGCCTTCACTGGCGTTAATTAATCTACTTCTTGAGTTAATCCATCTTCTCGGCGTTGATTAGTCCACCTTCTAGTCATCGACATTCCACCTAGATTGGCGAAGTAATCCGTCTTCTCGATGGTGTCAACTAATCTACTTCTCAAGTTAATCCGCCTTCTCGGCGTTGATTAGTCCACCTTCCAGGCGTTGACATTCCGCCTAGATTGGTGAAGTAATCCGTCTTCTCGATGTGGATTAATCCGTTTTTCAGGCATCGATGTATCGATTAGTTATCCTTCACCGGCGTCAACTAATCTACTTCTCGACTTAATCCACCTTCTAGGCGTCGATATTCCGTCTGGATTGGCGAAGTAATCTGCCTTATCGGCGTTGATTAGTCCGTCTTTTATGCATTGATATATTGATTAGTTCGCCTTCACCGGCGTCAACTAATCTATCTCTCAAGTCGATTCGTCACTCGGCCTTGATTAGTTTTGCCTTCACCGGCGTCAACTAATCTGCCTCTCGGCGTGGATCCGGTCCGCATTTTAAGAGTTGACCTTCCGCCTTAATTGGCGAGATGTTGTTTAGTTCGCCTTCACCGGCGTCAACTAATCTTTTTCTCAGCGTTGATTTGTCCATCTTAACGGCATCAACCAGTCCGCCTTCACCGGCGTCGACTAACCCGCATCACTTTTACTCGGTTGCGGCCTTAATATATCACTGAACGCTTTGTTTCATCGATTGTTAAGTCAATCTTGTATTCATAAAGTCGCTTCCCGTCAATCGGCTAAAACAGTTCACTATTTTTATCATTGACTAATCAATTCATCGCTTGTTAATTCAATCTCGTATTCGTGAAGTCGCTGCCCGTCAATCGGCTAAAGCACTTCACTATTTTTATCATTGATTAATCAATTCATCGATTATTAATTCAATCTCATATTCGTGAAGTCGCTGCCCGTCAATCGGCTAAAGCACTTCACTATTTTTATCATTGATTAATCAATTCATCGATTGTTAATTCAATCTCGTATTCATGAAGTCGCTGCCCGTCAATCGGCTAAAACACTTCACTATTTTTATCATTGATTAATCAATTCATCGATTGTTAATTCAATCTCGTATTCGTGAAGTCACTGCCCGTCAATTGGCTAAAGCACTTCACTATTTTTATCATTGATTAATCAATTCATCGATTGTTAGTTCAATCATGTATTCGTGAAGTCCCTGCCCGTCAATCGGCTAAAGCACTTCACTATTTTTATCATTGATTAATCAATTCATCGATTGTTAATTCAATCTCGTATTCGTGAAGTCGCTGCCCGTCAATCGGCTATAGCACTTCACTATTTTTATCATATCTATTCATCGATTGTTAATTCGGTCACATATTCGTAAAGTCGTTGTCCGTCAATCGGCTAAAGCACTTCACTATTTTTATCATTGATTAGTCAATTATTATCGATTGTTGAGTCAATCTGTTGTTCGTGAAGTCGCCACCCGCAAGCGGCCAAAGCACTTCATCAATTTATCACCGTCCTATTACTAAAATCGCTGTCCCATGCGGCTATAGCACTTTATTAATTAATCACCGCGACTTTAATCGCTAAGTTATTAAAATTAATGTCGATCAGTGGCAATAACTATTTATTAATTGAACATCACTACTCTCGACTCGGGGGCACCACAGAAGATCGTACCCCACCTAACTCGACCAGTTTCAAAAGTTTGACAATTCGAAGATAACTCGAAAGATTCGCCCATCAAGGACCCTGTCGTCGAAGATTCCCCTGGGGCATCCGAGCTATCCTGTTTTCAGGCTCGGGAGAAAAACTTATTTGAAGCACAGATCAAGATCGAACTCTGGCCGCTATTAGAGCCCAATCTTGGGGGCAATTATTACAGCAGGAAATATCCTCACCTGACAGGAGATCAGATTTCTGAAGATACACTGACCCGACAAGATCGAGGGTCTACATAAAAAAAGAGCATTTAATGTATTATAGATCTACTATTGGTCGTTAGATTAATAATTGTAATAAATCCCTAAATAAAGGGTTAAGACGAGTTTAGGACCACTTTTGGGCATTAGGGGGTAAACCTCTATAAATAGAAGGCCACCCCCTCATTGTAAAGGTTCACATTTTTCCCCCATTCATCATCTATAGAAAAACTCCATATTCGAGGGAAGAACGAAAGTTCTTCCCCTATCGTTCGTGTTCGTTTTACATTGATTGTTTGTCGGGCATAACCCGAATAGCCACATACATCTATCCGTACGAAAATGCCTCTCAACAGCTACTAGCAATCCTGATTGGATGAGTGAAGGAGATGTTAGGTGTCCCTGCTCGAATTTTAGATGTAGGAACCAGAGGTTTAGAGCACCAATTGACGTAAAAGCACATTTGTATATAAATGGATTTATGCCCAATTATCACACTTGGGTTTTACACGGTCAATAAAATTGGGGTCATCTACCACACCAAATCTATGATCAGTCGGCGTCGACTTCATACGGAGTAGATGATACTGCAGGGTCTACCTCGTACCATGACATGATCACAGACCTAACTGGTCCTAACCTTCATTTTGGAAATATGGAAGATGAACCCGTCAATGAGGAACCCCCAAATGAGCATGCTGCTCAATTTTATGACATGCTTCGTGCAACAAACCAAGGTTTGTATCCTAGTTGTGAAACACACTCACAATTGTCATTCAACGCCCGATTGTTGAACATTAAAACTGAAAACATATTGTCTGAGAGGGGTTATAATCAAGTTGTTGACTTGATTTGGGAAATTGTTTCTCCGAAAAATCTAGTGCCCAGTAAATTTTCTGATAGCAAATAATTAATGAGTGGGATGGGTCTTCCGGTAGAGAGGATTGATTGTTGTGCACAGAATTATATGATATATTGGGGTAATGATAGCGAACTTGAACATTGTAAGGTTTGTGGTCATCCACGGTTTAAACCACGTAAGCGTGGTGTTGATGGTCAATGGAAAAAGAAAAAGCCTTACAAGGAGATGTTCTACTTTCCTATCATTCCTCGATTGCAAAGATTGTATCAGTCCATTGCTACTGCAAAAGATATGACATGACATGCAAGTTGCTCTAACGATGATTCTGGTGTTATGCGTCACCCCAGATTCATTGGCTTGGAAACACCCGGATAATTCATATCCTGAATTTTCTCAAGAGATTCGGAATATAAGGTTGGGCCTAAGCACCGATGGTTTTCAACCATTCGGACAGTCTGGGAAATAATATTCTTCCTGGCCAGTGATAGTGACACCGTACAATCTACTTCCGTGGTTGTGTATGAAAGAACAATTCGTGTTTCTTATTGTACTAGTGCCTGGTCCTAAAAATCCTAAGGATAAATTGGATATTTTTTTACAGCCGTTGATCCGTGATTTGATGTATTTATGGGAAATTGGGGTGAAAACGTATGATGTTGCTACAAAGTAAAATTTTCTGATGCGAGCTGCACTAATTTAGACCATCAGTGACTTTCCAGCTTACTCAATGTTGTCTGGATGGAGCACCGCTGGATGGACAACTTGTCCTTACTGTGGAGAATACACTGATGCTTTCACTCTGAGGCCCAGTCGTAAACAGTCATGGTTTAACAACCATCGTAAATTCTTACCTAGACACCATCCATATCGGAGAAACAAGACTGCATTCAGAAAGAATGTGATAGTGGATGACCCACCACCACCCATCCGATCAGGTGAATCACTCCTAAATGAAATCAATTGGGCGGGATGTTGAAAAGTGACAGAAGATGGTGCCGAGGCCCACAACAAGAGATTGGAAACTGGTTGGAAGAAGAAAAATATTTTTTGGGATTTGCTGTATTGGAGTACCTTGTTGATCCGTCATAATCTGGACGTGATGCACATTGAAAAAAACTTCTTTGATAATTTGTTCTACACAGTAATGAATATGGAAGGGAAAACAAAGGACACGAATAAATCCAGGGATGAACTTAATGAATATTATCGTCGTCCATCACTTGTGAAATGTCCACGTACAGGAAAATATTCTTGTTACATTTTAAAATAATATTAATATTTAAATATCTAGAAAAATAATTCTCTAAAAAAATATTCTTGTGCAGACTGATGTACAAGCAAGAGTCTCCCAACTGCACCCTACCTCTGACTCTGACAAGCAACCTCCTGAACCTAGTCTTCCAGAGTTATCTCAGATGTACGTCAAGACTATGGAAAAAAAGCACGGTAAAGTTCATGGGCTCGAACAATTGAGAAAGTCCAGGCGCATAGTCTCCGGCCCAAGCGGGACATCAGCTGAGACTCATTTTGGAGCCTACAGTCAAATTGATGTGGACCGACTACTCGCTGAGGAGCATGAGAAAACACGGAGAGAGATGGCTGAGGAGAATCGACGATTGTTGGAGCAAGTGGAAGAGAGAAACCAGCAACTGCGCGAGGAGATGACCCAGAACTTCCAAAATCAGTTTACCGAGTGGTTGCGGGCATCACAACAGGGATCCAGACCCAACGTCCCACAAGCTGGTGGTTATCCCCCACCACCCCCGCCTCCATCCGATGGTTATCCCCCACCCCGACCCCGAGGACTGGGTTCGAGCTGTGGCAAGGGACCGAGATCATCTTGCAGTTGAAACTTTTGAAAAATGATTAACTATTTTCATGAATGTTCGAGAGTATTGCGTGGAGTACGAATTATTGTGCATCGTCTTTATTATGCTTGAGATGTTTATTTTCATGAATGTTTGAATTCTAATGTTTGTGAAATCGGGAGCTATATATAGTGTTTAGTAAGTTTTTTTAATGAATTATTTAGGTTAATTTGTGTATGTGCTTTAATTATAAGTAATATTTGATTAATTTATCCATAATATATTCAAAATATTTTAATTAAAAAAAATATATATATGTATGCACAAGGGCGTTAATTTTTTATATTTAAAAAGATTATATACATAAGTAAAAATGTAATTTTGCAAGTGTTAATTTCACTTTATATGTGAGAATAATATAAATTTCATTTTGAAGTTGTTACCATAATTGTAATGATATATAATAATTAATTAAAAGTGTAATCATTATAGAAATTATTAAATTATTAGAATAATTCAAAGTTTTAACAAAGAAATCAAAATATGAAAATCATGTAATTTAAAATGATAATATTAATTTAATTAATTTTGAAGTTGTTATCTGACTTGAAGCGATTTTACTAACTTCTATTAGTCGCTCACCCGCAAGCGGACGGGTTCACTGTAGTATAAGTACGTATAATGACCAAGTAGTATCGAACCCAAGGGATGGTGTATATGCGAATAGATCCCTGAAGATCTACGCGTCGTAGTTAATATGAGTGTATGTTTTTTGATTTTTTAGAAAGATTAATTAAAACTAAAATAAACTAATTAAACTAAAATACTAAAGCAGACGAATTAACTAAGAGTTGGATTCAAATAAGAGATGGTGATGCTTAGGATAGGAATCCCTACGTATACTAACGGAGCAGGTACATAATCAAAATAACTGTGACACACAAGAATTAACCTAAGTCTAAGAATGCAAGGTGAAAGCTCAAGATTCTAAACCCTAATACTTTACCCTAACACTCGACTTCACGAATCTACTAACAAGTTACTAGATTGTGCTTAATTAATGAGACCCTAATTTAACTAAGGTGATGCGGTCGTCCTCCTTCGCTAAACCGGTAGATGAATTAACCTTTCCTAAACCTTCTCGTTAAGACTACTAATTGTTATTGAGTGATGCGGTCGTCCTCTCTCTAACACTTTCGTACTAAATTTAAAGGTAAAGTTCAGATTAATTATAAGAATTCATTAATTAAGAGAATTAAAACTAACGTCACGAATTACCCTAATTACGTACCCACAACCTACTTCTACGAGTTCATCCTACCCTAAGCATGCAAGGGTTTTAGCTAGACATAGATTTAACGTAAACAATAACAATTAGACAAGTTACGAACATGAACATGGTAATTAAAACGAAGAACGATCGAACATAAACTGGGGTTTTAAGATATAAAAGAATACTGAAATTAATTGATAAAACGAGGTCAAAACGTATTAAAGAACAAAAGTTATTAAGAAACGAAACTAAAACTGGAAATCGTAACGTGAATTCGTAAACAAAACCTCAAAACCGTAAAACTATAACTTGCTCGTCTCTTCTCTTCCTTCTCTCTCTCAAAATTCTCTATAAAGTGATGTCTAAAAGTCGGGGATCCCTCAAAACATGTTTGGAAGAGGTATATATAGGCACGGGTCGAAACGGGAGTTAATGGGCCGAAAAAACGCATCCGGAGGCCAAAATATGGAAGTGCTCGAGCAAAAACACGCTCGAGCGGCCCCATTCGAGCATATAGGTCGAATGAAACAGGTGCTCGAGCGCTCCCGCTCGAGCGGCGAAACTTTTCTGCCATTTTTCGGTCATTCGAGCAACACGCTCGAGCTGCTCGAGCGGTCTTCGGCTGTTGTGCACTTGTTCGTAAAATCTTCATATCTCCTCAACCGGGAGTCCGTTTTGGCCGATTCAAAGTCCTACGAACTCATCTTTTCGCCCTCTATCCATCTATGAAAACCAAAGAGACAAATTAATAAGTTTATAAAAATGATACTCATTTGACTCCAAACACTAATCGAAAACACTCAAAACATGAGCAAATCGGGCACCAAAACATAACAATTTCACGCCTAATCAACCCCCCCAAACTTACCATGTTGCTTGTCCTCAAGCAACGAAATAATAAATCAAGTGAAATTGTTAGGAATGAGTCAACGAATCAAATCATGCAAGCAAATGAACTCGAGCTTCAAAGATCAATCACACGTATACTCACTCACCTTCCTTCATCATACTCATGCAACAACAACAAGACCCACCAAGATCAAACATGGATGTGCACTCAACGATGTGTTTCACTCCCTCACAAGTGTATATCAATGATAAAGGACTCACTCAACAATCAATCACACATATCGGCAGCCATAGGCTTGTAAGCACTCTCAACTCCGACCATACTCAAGAAATCAATGCCGAATCAAAAAGGACTTTTCTCAAGGTTGTAATGTAGGCTCTTTGGACAGGTGGGATAACAATATAAGGTAAAGTGACTAAAGTGAATGGAGAATAGAAAATCAAACTTTGGCACTTCGAGATTAGGAACAGACTACTTCAAGCATTTTCAATCAACACCCTTTCAACTCCATACTCTCAACACTTCAAATTTTTTCTTTCTCACTCTTTCACTTTTTTTTTCAATCACTTTTTTTTCTCTTTTTTTTTTCGCACAAACACATGAGCTCATTTTTTTCTTTTTGCTCATTCTCAATTTTCTTTCTCTTTTTCCCACATCCCAAAACTTCATCACACCTTCTTCTCATATTCACTCAACAAACAACATTTTCCTTTTTCAACTCAATTCACTCCCTTCATATTCACACTTTCCTATTCTCCACTCAAATTGGGACAAAAAGGCTTAGGAATTGGAATAGTGTTCATATGTGCTAGCAAATAAAATAGGCTTTAGGCTCAAAGGGGCTAACAAGTGATCAATGTCATTGGTAAGGAAAATTTTGGCTAAGTGACTCAATAAAATCAAAGATGGCCTAAGATCCTATTCGGCATATCAAAATAGACACAATCAAGAAGCAAGAGCACACACAAGTTCTGGCATCCTCTAAGGTGATGATTCACTCACAAACGAAGAGATTGATTAATGCATCAAAATCTCATAAGGCTCAAAAGCTCACGGCTTTCACATCCATGCTAGTCCTAGTGCATTCCCACTCTCATCACACAAGTACTCAAAAGAAAAATTCACAAGCATACAAGTTCTTTCTCAAATCAGCTCAAACTCAAACACTCACACAAAAGAATTTCTAACTCACTCTACTCATCAAATCATACTCAAAGATAGCAATCAACAAGCATAAGATGATTGATAGGATCGACTGTGTGCAGGGAATTGTATGTTATATTGGGGTGCGGACAACGATCTTGAATATTATAAGTTTTACGGTCGGCCACGGTTCAAACCCGCTAGACGCGATGTGAATGGCCGACTAACAAAGAAGAGCCCTTTCAAGGAGATGTTCTACTTTCCCATCATCCCTAGACTGCAAAGATTGTATCAGTCCAATGCAACTACGAAGAATATGACATGGCATGCAAGTTGCTCTAATAATGATCAGTCCGGTGTTATGCGTCACCCTGCAGACTCGCAGGCTTGGAAACACTTGGACCAGTCGTATCCTGGATTTGCATTAGAAATTCGGAACGTGAGGTTGGGCTTGAGCACCGACGGTTTTCAACCGTTTGGGCAGTCGGGAAAATAATACTCCTCATGGCCGGTGATACTGACGCCGTACAATCTACCGCCAAAGGAGGGGCAAAAGGAGCTGCACAATGGACTGAGGAATACGTAAGTAATTAATCCTGCACTACAACATAGGGAGATTTTAATTGCTTGATTATATATAACCCGAATTTTTTGGAATACAGGAGAAGAAATATAACCGGCTCCCAACTGAATGGGAAATTGTGCAACATTTCCACAGTTGTGGGGAAGGGGAGTACACGTATGGGAGAATTGCTGAAATTATTGTAAGTGTTTTACATTAACATTAACAATATAAATAACACGTTTATATACTTTTTCATTTACACAATTTTTGCATGTCTAGGGCTCCGTGGAGGAACGAGTCTCGCAATTACCACCTCCAGCGGACGAAGATGAGCGCTTGAATCGATTGAGTCAAGCGTATGCTGAGACAGTGAGGCCAGAACACGGAAAAGTTAGGGGTCTCGGTCAAATGAAGACAATGCGCATACAATCTGGCCCAGGCGGGACATCATCTGGTACACACGTTGGCGGCTATGACCAAAGAGATGTTGATCGCTTGTTGGCTGAAGAGCGCGCGAGATATGAAAGAATGCTGGCGGAGCAACAGAGACAATATAACGAAAACTTGCGTCAGGAAGTGCACAACCAGATGATGTCGTGGATGCAAGGACATCAGGGAAACCTACCTAGTGGGTTTTCCCAACCAACTACTTCATATCCTCCTTACCCAGCTTATCCTTCTTATCCTCCCGCCCCTGGTTACGCCCCTTATCCTCCCACCGGTCCTTCTAGTGGTGTTTCTCCCGTTCCTCATAGTGGTGTTCCTCCCGTTCCTCCTAGTGGTTTTCCCGCCGCCCCTTATCCCCAGGACTCTCCTGCTCGTCCTCCAGCTTCTGGTCCTTCCCCGTCTCGTCGTAATTCCATATCTTCAACTGGATTTGTAGACCCTACTTGAAAGAGGTGCATATTCTGGTTACCCTCCGAGGGGTAATTATTTTGGAAATGAAAGAGGTGGTGATGATGATGATGATGATGATGATGATGATGATGATGATGATGATGATGATGATGATGATGATGATGATGATGATGAGAGATAGATGTCATGAATATTTGATCGTGTTTTGGAACTATATATGTTGATTTAAGATTTTACTGTTTATTTAGATTTAATTGTCTGGATATTTGAGCATGTGTGGATATTTTAATTTATATGTCTGGATATAATTGGAACTATATATGTTGGTTTGTTATTATTATTATTATTATTATTATTGATTTTAGTGAAAAACAATTTCAAAAATATTTATTTTAAAATTTTATTGATTTAAAAAAAAAATAAACTTTATATGTGTATATGTGTACACATATTAGTAAATAGTGAAAATAAATATATATGTATTAGTGTATTAGTGTACACATAATAGTAAATAGTAAAAATGAATTTAAAAAGTACTTTATTTTATTTTATTAATTTTTAAATAAAATAACGATCAATATATGTGTATATGTGTACACACATTAGTAAATAGTAAAAATAAATTAAAAAAGTATTTATTTTAAAAACAAAAACAATCAATATATGTGTAATAGTGAAAATAATTTAAAGATATTTATTTTAAAGTTATATTGATTTTTAATAATATATACAAGTAATAGTTTAATTTTATAGGTAATAATAATTTTCATATAAAATATAAAAAACAATTAATATTATGTAGTATTATATTTAAAATATATAACAGAAAATATATATATTAAACATATATATTACACCCTAAAACATAACAAGTAAATAGCCTTGTCCAAGCGGCCCGGCGAAACACGTAAGACCTCTACATACATGGAGGTCGCGTGTTCAGAACTTGAGGGGGGCGAATTTCGCCCAATTTCAGCCTAAAGTGAGGTGGGAGGGTGCTAGCCTAGCGGATTTGCGGGGGAGGGGTTGTGCTTGAGGTCGTGGGTTCGAAACCCACGAATTACGTTTTTTTTCGGAAATTACTGGCCGAGGGAGTACACAAGGGAATTTCCCTCGCCACGTCAGCCAAGAGAATTTTCCCTCGCCCAATGACCGGTTGTCATGTCAACAATGAAGAGGGAACTTTTTCCTCGTGCGCAGTTCCCGAGGGAAATGAAGAGGGATTTTTCCCTCGTGCTCAGTTCCCGAGGGAATAATCCCTCGCCCTCCACGAGGGCTTAGCCGAAGGATTTTTGTCGAGGGAAATATTCACTCGTTTGGTCCCACACGAAATCCCTCTTTAAAATCCTCTCCATTTTTCGAGGGATTTTTTTTCCCCCGTGTACAGATTGGCGACGAGCATTTTGGAGAGGGAATAAATCCCTCTTCAGTACCCTCTCTATCTTCGACCCCCTCTTTAAAACCCTCTTTAAATCAACTTATTTTTGTGGTGTATAGTATAATAAGATATCATGCCAATACATGTAATGAACTAGAGAACGAAACAAAATAAGAATGGCCCAGACTAAATACCCCCAATTAATGGATGGAGATACACCTCTATCTAAGTTCACCTTTAATGCAGTGATTTAATTCAGTTTATGAATTTAATAATATTTTTGAATGTATGTAATGATATTAATAGATACATATAATGTAATTATATAAATTTCATATTATAAAACTTGTTTATTAGAGATTCTGTGAATTAAATTTCGGAAGAGTGCATTATTCGAAGGACTGGATATCTAAAATACTTCCAATACACAGTCGTCCCAAGTTCTGTTGGACTCCCATCATTTCCATTCAACCCTAAATTAAAGAGGTATAAACGTCAAATCCATACTGTCTTTAACCGATATTTATATATTTTTGCAGTTCGTTTTTGCAATTCAACCCTAATACTGTCTTTAACCGATATTTATATATTTCCATTCAACCCTAAATTAAAGAGGTATTAATCGATATTTTTGCAGTTCGTTTTAAAGTTTTAAATTTATATATATTTTAGTTTCTTTAGTTAATTAATATAAATTTAAAACTTTAAAACAAACTGCAAAAATATCTTTTATGCAAGGAAGATAGTTTAATTTTGTTAAATATCCGGATATTTCCCCGATATATCCTCAATATATCCATTTTTCGCAATCACCGATATCGATATTGGGGGTAACGATATTTGCATAATATCCTTAATTCTTTTTGGTAATATCGGTATGCAATATCAATTCCAATTGTATTTTTATACAATTTGAGCCTAATATTAGTAAAGTATTGGGAAATATCGAAAAATATCAATAATTTCAATAAATATCGATTAATACCATTAATGTAAAATTTTGCTCTATTTATATTGTTAAATTTATGTATTAAAAGTTTGTTATTAAATTTTCAAATCTTTTCAAATTTTTTGATATCGATATTCAATATCGATATATCCATCGATATTTCCACAAATTCAAGGTTTCGATATTTTTAGCGTACCGATATTTTCAACCTTAGTTACCGGAAATAGAGTATGGTCATGAGTGGCACACTGACAAGTCGTTTTCCGTCGTAAAAAATGTCACTGGCTTAATTTTGTTGGGCCAAAGATCGTAGACCTGCTTTGTATATTTTCCAATTGAAAATAGGTAAAACCAAACACTAGAAGGACCACTAATGCATATATATGCCAAAAACGCCACCTCCAGAATTTATTTCAGGGCCACTTCCATCAACTTGTACGAATTAATCAAGATCCAATTATTTCTAGTGGATATCTTTAAATCTTAATAATTCTGGTGTGAATAATTATGTCATGTTATATGGAATATGGATTGAGGTAGAAATTTAAATTAGACATTTCTTAATTATAACTTGTTAATTTAATCCGTATTTTAATTTACACTTAATTAATGAATTTTGATATGTCTCTTAAAAATGAGTCTCTTAAATCTAAGTTCTCAAGATTTCATTGTTACGTTGTTACTTTCAAGAGTGGTTATATATTTTGTAAGACAAAGTTTCATATGCACCAAGTGCACGGTGCACTCACTCAACAGTTGATACTGTATACACACAAAAGTTACTCTCAATTACACTGAAAAGTTAGTCTCAATTACACTGAAAAGTTTACATTGAAAACTGATTTTCGGTGTAAACTTTTCAGTGTAATTGAGACTAACTTTTCAGTGTATACAGTATCAACTGTTGAGTGAGTGCATCATACACCAAATGCACAAGAGACTTACTCATTTTGTAAACTTAAATTTACGTGAATTTTAATTATTAAGTATTACAATTATTTTCACCGTTTAAAAAATACTTAGTTTTTTTTAGACAGAATTGTGTGCATGCATAACAGTAATAATACATAATAAAGATATTTACGTATATATAATAGTGATATTTGAAGAAATCGAGTTCCCACAAGTTTATTTTCAAATTAAAGCCTTTGTTGGGAGCTTATGTGCTGATGTTGATGCGTTTTTTGCACCACCTACTGGCTACTAATGGACAATATGAAGTAAGATTTGTGATGGGCGATCAAATTGTGGAGTGCTACGGGTTGCGGCAGCAATACTTAATTATTGGCCCTTTTCGCAATGTAAGTTATTGGCTTTTCATATTTTTTGTGGACTTATATACATGTGTTTTAGAATTCTTAGCTGGTCCTGGTCGTGCAAGTAGTTACGTACGAGCCAAATTGAGTTTCTAGTTTAGTCGAGATAACCGATAGTTGGATGTTCGACGTGCTTGATAAGTGATTAATTACCGTATCTTAATGGTATGGTATTAATTTGGTTATCTGTTGCGAATAATTCATCTCCTCTAATGTAATATATTATATATATTTTTTTTTTTTACGTATTAAGAGGGTGCTTGAGACAACACAAATTATTTACCATTGTCAAAGTGTTAATGCATCATGTCTAGCTAATTTATACTCCATCCCACCGTCTCATGACTTTTCACACAACCTACTACTTTTATTTCAAATTGCGGCATAACACTAACAATACAATCACTATTTGAATCATCCTTATAATCCAAACATATCATTCTTAGGGATCGTTTGGTTTGAGGGATTGCCTGAAATTGTCTTTATAATCCCAGGTAATCTCGTGTTTCGTTTGAAGGATTGCACAGGACCATGACCCTGGATAGACTAGAACGACTATCGCGTGTACAATTCGATCAAAAAAATTTGGTTCTAGTCCAAACTTTCTGGTTCTAGTCTATTCATTTTCTGATAATCGATCTAATCCAATTCTAGCTAATTCAATCCTATCCCGTAAACCAAACGACCCCTTATTATAAAAGTATAGATGGAAATTTTTTTTATTACCATTATTACTGAAGAATTTGAACCAAATATCCCTAGATTACTCAACTACAAGTCTACAAGGCAAGTTTTTATTATTTCAGCTGAAATAAGTTGCATTTTACTATGTTAGCATATGCCATCGTTCGCGATCCTTTTAAAGCTACAAGATAAGTTTTTCTAGTACTTGTTGAAGGTGGTGGTTTGAACAAATTATAGTAGAATCAGGACCCGTTTGATAGCCATGATGAAAAAAGGGATCAAGACGGGCCCTATGAAATGGTTTATGAAGGTGGGTGAGATAAGGGGTGTTTCATGGTGTTTGGTAGACATTTAAAAAATAAAAACTGATGTTTGGTAGATAAGATAATTCTCAAGATAACAACAACAAATTTTTATTTTATTCATCTCCCTTCTTCAACTCAAGACATTCTGCAACTCAAGACACTCTGCAACTCAAATGGAAAATCAAACACAAACACATTTGGGGAATCAAATGGAAAATCCAAGACATTCTGCAACTCAAGACATCTCCCTTCTTTTTTATTTTGTTCATCTCCCTTCTTCAACTCAAATGGAAAATCCAAACACAAACCCCATGGAATCAAATGGAATCAATTACAAATCTCAAATGAAATCAATTGGATGCAAATAAAATCAAACACATTTGGGGAATCAAATGGAATCAATTACAAATCTCAAATAAAATCAATTGGATGTAAATAAAATCAAACACAAATCAAATGGAATTAAACCCAAATTTCTGCCACAAATGAATTTTGAAGAGAGGGATACAGAACAATTCTTCTTCCCCACCAATTATTCACAACATCGGGATTTCGGAGAGAGACGAAAACCTTCAAACCTGAAGATTAGAGGCGACGGCGGCGGCACAAGCAGGAGGCGGCGACGACAGCCGGCATAAGCAGGAGGCGGCGATGGCGGCAGCGACAGCAGCGCAAGGAGGAGTGTGGCGGTGTAGAATCGACGAATTTGGGCTGAAATGAAGAATCGGCGGTGGGGGATCGACAAATTTGGGTTGAAATGAAGAAGCAATGGTTGCGGCACAAGAAGGAGGCGGCGGTGGAGGGCAATAAATGGATCGGCCCTGTGACGTTAACTAAAAAAAATTGCAAGAAAGGAAATTAAGTTTTTTTGAGAGCTGACCCTGAAACTGTATCGCGGGGGGGGGGGGGGGGGGGGGGGGGGGGAGAGACCCGTTCTGGCTGCTGAAGAGCTACAGTAAAATCATGAAATCGTTGAAAGGGCCCAACCTATTCTCGGGCCGCATAGAAAAGAAATCTGGGCTACCAAACAGTGGAAAAAGTCAGATACCTTTTATTTCTTGGCCCTATCTGACCTATCAAACAGGTCCTCACTTTTTACCCCCACTATATTCGCTCCTCACAACTTTTGCTAAAAATTAATTTAAAAACTGTCAATAATACTTACACAACCCAATAATTTTGTAATTATATACATCTTATAATAATATATTTTCAAACCTCTCCAAGATGATGTGTCAACACCACCTTATTCTTAGGCTGATGTGGCATGTCGCAAATCTCTCCATTTTGAAATACTGCGCTCTCATTAAAAGTTGGTTAAACTTTTAATCTCAACCCTTCGTTCTATATCATTAAATCTAAACCATTAATTTATATCTGCATAATTAATGCAAATAGATATTGTTTTTCCATTTTCTTATTTAGTTAATTTTAGATTTTATTATAAATCATATTTTTTCCAAACCTTAATGTAATTAAATATGATCTACTTATTGAATGAATCTAAATTTATCATTTCTAAGTTTGAGTTAGTATATATAGTATAATATAATTTTCAATTATTTTTTCCTAAAATAAAAGGTATATAGTTATATATTCCAAATAATATTCTTATGTGATATATTCTTATTATGGACAAGATATAATATTGCATGCATTTTTTTTAATTATAAATAAGAGCATATTGTATTTCATTTTTTCACATCAAAATTTCATTTGTTCCACTCTTTTGTTGAGATTTCTCCCATCAATTGTTGGTTAGTTATATATCTATTGTTATTAATTAGTATATTTATTTTGTAATTAAATTCCTCATTTTAAGGGCTCACAATTTGATTAGATTTAAATATCAATATCAATATGAATGTAATAATGATTGTTGATTTATGCTCTACATCGTTCAGTTTAAATATTCTTCATGTGCAAAAATAATATATTTAACTATACCATATATTTTTATCTGAATAATTATGATGGTTTAATTGTTGTAATTTAAATCTCATTTTAGATTTCAAGAGTATGACACCTCAATTTTCTCTGATTTCTAATATCAAGAGTGAGAGCAAAAAATTGACCGTTAAAGTTAGGATTGAAAAAGTTGGACAATATTTTTTAATAATTTAAATAGAGACAAGTTCTACTTGGAACTTATTTTGATCGATGAACAGGTATTTGTAACGTTAAAGTTTATTTCAAATTTTGTATTGTTTCTTATATAAATTAATTTGTTACCGTATACTCCCAATAACTAATAATGTTGATTAATTTATAAATTATTCAATATTGAAATGAAGATTGATTATTATTAAATTATTAGTCTAAGTAATGTTATTCCATAATTATTATTAATTTATGTGAATTTTGATGTTTTTTTTTTTAATTATTTAGTTTGTAGGATATACCTATAGGGTTTAGTGAAGGGCACGGGTCACAGCTAAACAAACCCCATAATTTATTGTATATACCTCAAAAATTTTTAAACAAATATATTCTTATATTAAATGTCTACAGAAAATAAATATAATATATTTTTTCAGTACGCGAAATTCGCGTGGGTACACTCTAGTTTACATATATATATGGATCATTCTTGTAAAATATTCATATATGTAGAATATATTTAAAATAAGCGAATATATAAATTCTTAGGTCATGGATCAATTTAGAATAAAATTCAAAGACCCTAGCAGGCCAGGCCGGGCTAGTGATGGCAAAATGATCCGCTCCGCCTCACTCTGGTTGGATCAGCCCGCCCTGCCCCATTCAGAGAATGGAGCAGATCAGCCCCGCCCCACTCACGGAGTAGACAGACATGGATCTCTATATTTATTGCTCTGCCCTGCCGACACTAGTACAAAAGTGGTCTAAGAGAGCTGTTATATTTAAACTTAGAAAGCGGTTAAAAACGCTCTCTAAGAAACAACTATCTAAGTCTAAGAGAGTGGTTTAGTAAACGCTGTGCAAAGTAGGAACTAAGACGGCAGATTTGAACCGCTGTCCAAGAGAAACAACTAAGACAACGTTTTTATCCGCTTTCCAAGTGCAACACTTAGACAGCGGTTATAAACCGCTATCCAAGCCCCATCTTAGACAGCGGTTATTAACCGCTCTCCAAGAGCCTTTTTTTTAATTATTTGGATAGCGGTTATTAACCGCTCTCCAAGATCCTTTTTTAATTTTTTTAATTATTTGGACAACAGTTTTTAACCGTTTTTTTTTCAATTATATATATATATATATATATATATATATATTTAAATAAACCTACTTATATATTAAAAATTACCAAAACACATATACTAATATTTATTCGTAACATCAAATAAATATAATATAATATCCAATAACATGAAATATTCATCACAAATTAATATATAAGTTACATGCTACCAAAAGTTATAATAATGTTTACAAGAATCGATTGTAAAGATACCCAATCCAATCCATTTTCCATTTCTCCATTCTAGCGTGGTTGTAAAAAGGGATCTGAGGCCTATGCACAAACTGCAATTTACATTGAAAATTTAATTAAATAATAAGAATTATTTATTCAATCAATAATATTTGAAATAAATCGATAATCGACTTACTTCTTCAGGAATGGTCGTCTGAGAAGTCAAGATTATATCTTCAATGTAGCAACACACAAAATGTCCACAGTGATTGCCATCTTGCTGCCTCGGAACCTATTGATTAACAATTACAATCACGTACTATAACTATGATTATTTTCTATTGATTTTATAATTTTCTAAAGTAACTTACCTTAATGTTTTTCCACAGCACTTTACTAATATTGGTGGTATCTGATTTTTTACCTGGAAGGCTACTCCGATACATTCCCATCACACTATATAATTATTTTAAAAAATAAATATAGATAAGATATTCATAATCTTAAAAGTAAAACAAATAATTATATGAGAATATTAAAAATTAACTTACGTACCCTTCCATAAATGCCATAAGATCGGGACGACGTGTATACACCCCATCCTTAGCTGGATCCATATAATACACAGTAAGATCCTCCATTTTTATGGCCACCAACACCCAATGTTCACTACATTATATTAACAATATTAAAACTAATCGCTTGTTCGTATAAATAAATTTTTTTATGAAATATCTATTATACTTACCCCACATTTGTTGGCCAAAAAATGAGATGGTCTCTCCCTCTATATTTCAACATATGATGAACAATGTCGGTCATATAAACCTTTTGAAATAAATTCTAACATTTTAATACTAATTAACATGCACCCTAAAACAATTTCATCTAAAATTTCAACATATGAATCCTAACATGCATTCTAACAATTTCATCTAAAAATATTCCTAAAGCCTTCAATATTTCCCATCTATAAACCTCTTGAAATAAATTCTAACATTTTAATACTAATTAACATGCACCCTAAAAAATATCATCTAAAATTCTAACATATGAATCATATAACATGCATTCTAACAATTTCATTTAAAATTATTCCTAAAGCCTTCAATATTTCCCATCTATAAACCTCTTGAAACAAATTCTAACATTTTAATACTAATTAACATGCACACTAAAACAATTTCATCTAAAATTCTAACATATATCCTAACATGCATTCTAACAATTCCATTTAAATTATTCCTAAAGCCTTCAATATTTCTCATCTATAAACCTCTTGAAATAAAGTCTAACATTTTAATACTAATTAACATATATACATCTTAAATTCTAAAAAATTATAATATGTCCATCTAAAATTCTAACAAATTTCATCTAAACTAATTTTAACATATTAAACCTAACTTGCAACAATTTCATCTAAAATTAATCCAAAAGCCTTCAATTAACCAATGTTTCACCAATAACATACACATATATATATACATATTCATACATATTCTTATATATATATATATATACATTTTCATATATATACATATTCATATATATACACATATATATACATACATATACATTTTAAATATATATTATATACATACCTAGAGGAGGCGGCGGTGTAGGGGCGGCGGCGGTGCAATGTCGCGTCGGGGGAAGCCGAGCGGCGGACTAGCAGCGGCGGAGAATGCGGCGGTGGCTGGGCGGAGGTGGCTGGGCGGCGTCACGACGGTGGGGTGGGGGGCTCGTTCGCGGCGGTGGGGGTGGGGGGACCAGCGAGGTCTGTGTGGTGGGGGAGGAAAAATTACGTGTCTGTAATTAGGTTATTTCATGGTCAAATGGGGGTAATGGGGTCAAACTCTTAGAGAGCCGTTAAAAACTGCTATGCAAGTAAATATCTAAGAGAGCGGTTAAAAACCGCTTTCCAAGTTCCACTTGGAGAGCGGTTTAAAACCGCTCTGTAAGTCCTCTCTTAGACAGCGGTTTTCAACCGCTTTCTTGCACCTCCCATCTTACACAGCGGTTAATAACCGTTGTCTTAGCCTTTTTTTTTAATATAATTATGTAAAACCGCTCTCCAAGCTTTGTTTTGGAGAGGGGTTTTTTTAATAGCTCTCCAAATATAGCTCACCAAGTCCAAATGTGTAGTAGTGGCCCCGCCCCGCTCTGTCGTGCTCCATATAAAATTAAATGCATATACAATATTATATAATATTATAATATATATAAATTTAATTATATATTAAATTAAATCCCCTATTATACTAATATGGAGTTTCTTTTGCTGATGTGTCGATTTCTGGTGCGTTTTGCCTATGTGTCGATTTCTGGTGCATTTCGCTTATGTGTCAAGGCTTACACGCGTCACTTTATCCTATGTGTCATTCATGTAACATTGTGACCTTTCATAAGAAGAAGTCTAATAAAAAATTTGTATTATGTTTACCAGTTTAGCTAACTATGAATCGTTACGAAATTTAAATATTTATTATATACAACTTGAGTTAAATATATATATATATATATATATATATATATATATATATGTATATATATATATGTATATATATATATATCTTTCTTCTGAAAGACTCTTAATTATTTGCAATTTTATTATTCTTAACTCTATATTTTTTCTTATTCCTTCTTTATCTTTATTTTTTCACAATATTTTAGTGTTGTTCCTCGATTATTTGTCCACACATAAATGTCTAATTGCTAATATTTGACGATTACTTTATTTTTAAAGATATATTTTTTCATATGAACTCTACTTTCTTTCTCTCTTCTTCAATCTTGACAATATTATATTTATTTTCTATTTGTTGCAAATTGATGGGTGAAGTTTTTCAAGGAAAATTTTAAGATTATCTATGGTTTTTTTTTTTTTTATTTCATTTCGACTGAATCATATTTTTTAAATAGATTGTATTATATAATGTTATAATATTGAATAATGTGATGTGTTAATAAAATATAAACTTTTAAATTAATTTTACGAACAACCCACATAAAATGCAGGGTCCTCATCTAGTATAATAATAATATTAAGTTTGTGCTTGATATTTATCTTTTCTAGGTAATAGTTATTGTTATTTTGGACATGTGTGTTCATTTTAAAATTGATTTTGTGGATTTGATGACTTTTATTATTGTTTATTTTGGATATGATTTGGTGATTTGGATTGATTAACGCTCTATTAATGGTGAAATTTTAATGTTTAGTTCATTAATTTAAAACATTTTAAGGTTTTTTTTTTAACATATTAATTTTAAAACTTACATTAGATGGAGCAAGGCGGATTAGATCTGCCCCGCGCGGGGCAGGCATGAATCACAAAATGCTGCCCCGCAGCTGGGCATGGAGCAGGGCGGGGCGGTGACGCGGGGCAAACATGGATATTGAGATATCCGCCCTGATCCGCTCCATTGCCATCCCTAGGCCGGACAAACAAATTATCTAGAAAAAATTCGCGCAAGACTTATTTCAGGATTTCCGTTCCCAAATTGTGTCATTATAGGAACAAACATGTATTACTATAAAGACAAAATGTGTGTTACTAGTCTTTAAAATAATAAATATTTATACTTTATAGTAAATATAAGGACAAATATTTATACGAACAAATATGTTTTTTATTAACTTATTCTTCATTCCTTTAAATCTAGGTTTTCTGTTTCATGTTGATACTATTTTATTAATGTAATAACACATCTTTTGATATCTTACATGTGTTACTATTATAAGGACAAAAATATATTTCTGTAAAGTAACACACATTTGTTCTAACAGTAACACATATTTACTCTAACGGTAACATACAATTGCTCTAACAATAACACATGATTGCCCTTATGGTAACACAACCTTGGAGAGTGTTTTTATATTATTGTGTGAACACATCTTTCTCCATTGAGTAACACATTTGTGTTATTAGAGTAACACACTTTTCACTACCTTACATGTGTTATTGTATGGAAAAATAATTATAATTGTAAAACAAATAAATATTTTTTAAAAATAAATATTTGAATAGATAACACACATTTTGTCCTTTTATTATATGAAAAAATATTTATTTATGTAAAAACACATAAATATTTATGAAAAAATAATATTTAGTCTGATAGTAACACACAATTTGTTCTTACAGTAACATGTATTTGTCTATATGGTAACTCACACTGTGAGCAAAAATCTTGGAATTGCGTTCAAGATTTTGGGGAAAATTCGTCCGACCAGACTAGGATCCGCTAATTTTCCATTATGAGTTTTTGTCTAGGTATAAATATGAAAAATATATTGTGAATTAGTTTTATCATAAAATTTGTTTATATGTATTTTTAATAATATACTAATTTTTTTTAAATAAAATGCATTAATTGGTTTAATAATAATATTATATAATAAAATCCACTCCATAAAATGCATGGCAAATTCGATGTACAGTATATAGTTACTCCATAAACATTTAGAACTATGTTGATTGCATTTATATAGGGATTATCGCATTTCTAATTTGGAATTACCGTCAAGTGAAGTTGTTGGTTTTGAAATCCAGTCGATGCGAAAATCATTCGAAAAATTAAAAATTCCTTCACTGCAAATTAAACCTAAAACGTACAAATAATAACTGAAGAAGATCAAGTTCAATAAATATTATTTCCAGCAACTTCAAGGATCGAAGTATATATTTTCATCTAATTAATACAAACCGATCGAGCCTCGTAAAATCTCCATTCCAAATAATGTCCGATTTCTAGGACACAAAATTCCGATGATGTATAATTAAGTAATACTACAATAAACAAAAACGGTACGGTATATTTGATAAATTAATTACAAGTAGTAATATAAACATGGAAATTAAGTGTACATATGATACTTCTCTAAGGGAACAACTGAAGATGTTGTTACCGCCTGGCAAGATTGAACATAGTTAGTTAATAACATACATACATTTTGATGTTACTCGCTCATTTATTTATTATTAAGCACAGCAGAAGCGGCAAAACTCGCTCTCTTTACGAATCTCCCTTTCATCCGAGGCCTCTTCTCCGCATTCAATTTCCGAACCTCGTACCTAATTTTCTTCGAAAACAGCCTCGTTCGGCGCTTCTCCCTGTACCTCATCACCCTCGCTTCTCTCCCTCCGTCACCCCTGCCCCCCCATGCTTGCCCGCCTGCACTACCCGCCCCCGTCTCCACTCCGTATACATGCATTGCACCCTGCAATTTCAATCATAACTATATATATACTGTTTTATCAAAAACTAAATATGAGAAAAATTAATAAAATAACATACATCTAAACATTCAGGCCACCTGTCGCCGGAATTGAACTCCGGGCGTTCTCCGGTGGTCCACGGGGACTTTTGGTCGTCCCAAGCGGACATGACTCCTTCATAATCGAGCTTCAAAAAGGTCTTGTTTGGATCATCGTGAATTTGTGCTTTCTTTTCATCTTCGTCTTCTTCTTCTTCGCACGAACCAAAGTCCAAATTTAGCTCGAAAGTTTCTCTCCCCAAATCAAAATCCATATGATCAATTCGATGATTTTCGTGCAATTCTTCTTCGTCTTTAACTTTAACCATCAACGAACAATCCCTCGATTCCTTTCCGTAATTACTGCAATCCATAAGCCCCAATTCTTCCATATCAAACGACTCATCTTCTAGCCCTTTCCCCAATAAGCTCTCCACATCAGCAGCAAATTCAGCGAGATCCAGTTCCGAAGGAAGAACCGGGCTAAAATACGACGCCGCTTTCGAATCATCATTCCCGGACCGGCTGTTATAACCGTATTCATCATCATCATCGTTCCGGACCGGGTTCACAGCAAACTCAAACGGGTCGAAAATCGGGACTCGGTACAGAAGTTGGACCTCGTTTTCCTCAACGGATTGCTCCTCGCTGCACATTTCGGGCACGAGATGGAGCGGGTTGAATTTCCCGGGTTTCTTCTGGCGCGGGGTCCGGGCTTTTCTAGTGAACCCCTGGTCCCACGACGGCACGGAAATCTCCAACTTCGGCGGCTTCGATTCATCGTCTAACGAATTAAGCGACGCCGTTTTGAGACGAACCCGCTCGTGCCTACGAGCCAAAGGGTTCGCCGAGTGAACAGACGAATCGCACGATTGGCATAAAAACGCATCGTCTGCCGCGCAATACCATCGGGCTCGTTTTTTCACGCAGTTATCGCACGCTCGGGCCGATCGGGCCCCCACGGCGTTGGCTAATTTTCTTTCGGAAACCATGGATTTCATGCCGTGCGAGTGAGCGGTCAGAAATTAAGAATCGGAGTTTGAAGGTTTGAAAGAAATGCGGTTTTATTTTATGCAGAGAGAGAGAGAGTTGGAAAATGAGTGCAATTATTTGGAGCTGGGAAGTGTGTGTCCCACTCGACCATTGCAGAAAAGCACTTTACATGTATTATTTATATCGTGTGAGGCCTTTCTAGCTTGGTGCACTTTATGAGAGCATTGCTTTTCAAAATCAGGGCCGTTGATCGTAATATAAATTTTGTGTCACACTAAGTGTGTACAGTATTACGACATACAGACTTTTATTTTTTAAAGATATATAATTAATAGGCAAACGGTTGAACCGTTCTCATATTTTTCAAAGTGTTAATGCATCATATCCAATATATACTCCATCTCACTGTAAATAGTTTCACGCAAAATCTACCTTTAACAATTACACCTCTAAATTTCTAATAGGTACACACATTAATGGAATTTACAAACTTAATCATTTTATCTTCATACATATTTGATTTAGTATTGCAACAAAAAATAGTGTGTATATGTTTTTTATTTTTTACATCATAACGACTTTGATCGCGTTGTTGTCACTAATTTTGATTGATTTAATCACTACTCCTTGGTTCCACGTTGTTATGTATTATTATTTTGTATTGTTTTATCCATTCATTGTATAATTGTATTTTACTTGAAGTTTTTCATAAAATCATCTTATAACTTTTGGTTACACAAATAACTTTGAATTTTCAAATTTAACATTTTTTTAACGGAAAAAGATAACATTAAAGCAGGATAAAAAATAATAAGGTTTGGTAATCCTCAAAGCTTGCAGACATCCTAGGGAGTATTATTATTATTGTATTAACAACTGAATCCGGGAGGAAACTTATTATTGGTCGACCCATCAGATAAATTTAAACTCTTTATTATACTTTGGGTAACACATTTTATAAAATTATATACAACGAGAACTTAAAAAAAAAAAAAAAAAATCCCTTTCGACGTAGAAATGATGCATTGGAGTTGGGCCCTTAAATAATCTCTTATTGGTTGGGATAGAAAATATAATCTAAATATCTGGGTTCTGATTGGCTGCATGTCTGATTACGGGATTTTTGTGGGGCCCACTGGGATGAGATTTAGTCACTGATCTCGCTCTCTTTGCTCTCTCAAGAGTTGAAGTAAACCTTTTCGCAAGGGTTTGTCGGTTTTTTTTTTCTTTTCTTTTTTTTTTTTTTAAGAAAAGGATTTGTCTCTTTTTAATAATACCTGTTTGAACCTCAGTATAGTGGCCTGGTCCCCTCCTACATCACTATTACTCATATTTTTTCTGAAAATACATATATAAATAAATAAGGTAAAAGATAAAGGTGTAAACATGAATATTTTTATCGATCTTATAGTTAATATGAATTGTGTTATGTTATTATAGAGGTAGGGGTGTGTCTCGAACACTGCACGAATAAAGTAAATACGAAACGAATTCGTATGAATAAACCGAGTCAAGGAAAATCATTTTCCCGCAAGACTGAATACACCCCCGTATAGTGCTTACGGTATCATGAAATCGAAATTTCGAACTGAACGGAATAAGTATATGCGAAAGGCTTTCTAAACTCTAAGATGTGTAGGCTGAAAGGTCGAGTTCGAAAGTCTGAATATGAAGGGGTATATATAGGCGAAAATCTGCACTGCAGATGAGGACGATCGATTGAGAAAATCGTGGGATAACCACGAAATCAGTGGATAGAGACGTAATCTCTTTCTTGGGAAGCAAGAACAGAATATTCCTCCGAATATTTCAATTTTAAATCAAATTCGAAATATGGAGTGTATTAATCATTTTGTGAGTGTATTAATCATGTTCGTGGCCCGACCCAAATCCGATGGGCCTCCCAAACTGGTTCGGCCCAAAAAGGTATTAGGTCTTTTCATATTTTTGGTACTCTAAAAATATAGGTAGACCCAAAAGCCCAATTGCCAAGAACCACGACCCACGACCCGGTCCCGGGCGGGGCGCGCGCGCGCGCGTGGTTCATGGTTAGGGTCCCCATGTACCAAGTTGAAGAACATGAACATTTTCCTTCTTATATCCAAGGACCACTTCTTGCAAGTTTCCAATGTGGGATGGAACTCAACATTTCTATTCCCATAAGTTATTCAACACACATGAATGATTATCCAACTTCCCAAATTAATTTCTCACTCACCGGAAATCGGTTTTGAGATATTAAGGGGGCGCTTGGTTAATAACTCTTCAATGGTAATGAGAATGAAATTGAAAATTAGTGTAATTAGCATGGTTCATGAGAACAAAATCACTACCTCTCCTCCTAAATAAGGTAATCACTACCCCATTTTGATTACCCTATTTTCTTCCTACAATCATCCTCCTCCTCAATCACTCTCTTATTCTTCCACCAACAACCATTTGTTGTCTACTTCTATTCCAAAATTGGGGCTTGACACTCGTAATGATGTCACCAATGGAACACTTCTTCCCCTAACATATCATTTTTATTATGAGGGCATAGATGAAAATAAATTTTCATTCTCATTACCATTGAAGAATTGCTAACCAAGCGCCCCCTAAATGTACCACGTTCATCTACTCCGAGAGTAGAACAACCTCGTTAATTTTGTTTTCCCAAAAATTAACATTTTCATTCCTCAAAAAATTAGTTAATATATAACCAATTTCCAACATGTTACTTGTGTATGAAAAAAATGTGGTACTTATTGGCGAGTAAATTCAAACAAACTGAAATTAAAATATCAAACCGAACCTGCAGAATTGCTAGGTATTTTAATGGAGTTACTAAGAATTTATTGAGAGAAGAAAAAACGATAATTGTTACTTTTATGATCAATGTATGACATGTTTAATATGATGACTGTATATATCCATATATGTTCGGACATTACTGATTTTATTTTCAAGAAACTATATCTGCAAAAGAATTTAAAGAAGATGTATCAGAGTGCATTCTATAATTTCGATGCTGCCTGTGATCATACTTTCCATGTATATTATGGGAGGAAAAACAAAATATCCACTTTTATAAAATAAAAAGTTTTTTTGCCCAAACCAAAGTTTTATACCCATTTTAACATGAAAATACATATATATCCTTATTAAAATAAAGTTTTCTACCCATATGCCCACCCCACCCTTTCATACCCTACTCACCCTCCCCATCCCCCCTCCCTACAATAAATTATTATGTATGCATTAAATTTTAGATTTTTTTTATTATATTGTTTATTTATTAGAAATTAGGGTTGAAGTTTTTGTTTAGAAACTAGTGAGATTATGATTAGGGTTAATTAGTCTAGTTAATTATTTTATTTATGATTAATTAATATTTTATTATAAACATTTTTATTACTTTAAATGTATTTAATAAATCATTAATACATCAATAAAGCTTGAAAGAAATAATCTCTTCATTTTTAGGGTGGAGTAGTATAGTAGTGGGACCTATCACTTTGAGGGTATTTATGGAAGAAAAGTCAATAGTGGGCATAAATCTTTTTCTTTCATGGAGATGGGTAGAAATCTTTTTTTCTTATGAAAATGGGTATTTTACCCCCTTTCCAATATTTATATATATATATATATATATATGAGTGATTTTTGTGCACACTCAAGTGCATAGTGTGCAATTAAATGCATATAAGAATTTATATATATATAGACAAAGTATATGAAAATAGTTCATGATAAATTTATCATGAAACTGTTTTAAAGTATCAAATGTATGATCAGGAGTATCGATAATCTTACCAGGAATATTATTAATCTGGGTTAATGGTATTATATTGTAATTGTTGTAATTTTTTTAAATCCAGATTAATGATACTCTTGGTCAAATATTCGGTACTTTAAAATAGTTTTATGATAAACTTATTATAAATCATATATATATGACAAAGTATAGAGTGAAACTAGTTTATACATGAATCACTGAAGAGTACTCCCTCCGTCCCGGACTAAATGTCTCACTTCTTTTGGTTGAATGGTTTAAGAAAGTGTATTTGTTTATTAATATATGGTGGAAAAGTAATGAATAGTATTGAAAAATAATGAATAGTGTTTAATAAAGTAATGAATAGTGTTGAAAAGTGGATTGAATGAGTGACATTTTTTGTAATATTGTGTGAATTTGAAGGTTAAAGTTTATATGTAGTAGAGTGTTGCTTTTTCCATTTATGGAATGAGACATTTAGTGTGGGACAACCAAAAAAGGAAAGTGGGACATTTAGAGTGGGACGGAGAGAGTATTAGTTATTTTTACTGAATGGTATTAGTTGTATTTACTGAAGGGTATTATTGATTTACACTAAAGAGTCTTAGTTGTTCAGTAAAAATGAACTAAGACTCTTCAATATAAACCAGTAATACTCTTCAATAAAAACAACTAATACCCTTCAGTGAAAACAACTAATACCCTTCAGTGATTTATATATAAACCAATTTCACTCTATACATATTATATATATATATATATATATATATATATAATATTAAAATATTTACATATGTATGCTGTATCAACTTTATAATGAAAAGTTGATTTTCTCAAAGCATAACGAGGTTAGTCAATAGTTCTAGTCTTTTAGAAGAGACATTCATAACTAACGATTATGTGTGATTTGGAATTTAATATGATTTATTTAGAATTTTTGTTTAATGGGAATTTTAGATGAGATCAAATTTTAACAACTTATCGGATAAATATACTCTCGTTTCGAAAATCCAATATTCCATGTGAAGTATTCGATTATACTTACCTTCTCTCTATGGTCTAAGTGTCTAACAATAACACTTAATCTTTCGTACCCTCGATAATGCACTCGTGCAATTAGTTGTAAATTACTTTCATCAATTCATAGTGCAATTCAAAACGATATCAGTTGTATTTAGTAAAAGAATCATTTCAAACTAGTATTTTTTTAATGAAACAATCATACTATTTAAGTATACGCACAAGATACAAATAAAATTTACAGAAAAACTGGTACACAGAATATATGCGTGTGTGTATATATATATATATAAATAAATAAATTCTAGCCAAAACGAGAGGAAAAATTAAATAAACTGTAAATCTCGTTGAGAATGTTGTACAGTCCAGATGAAAAAACAGTACTTTTGATGTGCCCATAAAGTCTCACATGATGAGCGTGGTCCAGACTCCAGATGGCCCAACCAAAATTGTCCATTTCTTTGCCAGGGCTTTCTTTCTCAATTGCCAAATTACCATGCTCATAACAATTAATTTTCATTGAATAAGCACATGTTAATAAAATTAAAATATTTTTAACAGAATCTAGATCTCCCATTCTGAATTTTTCCATATATAATGTGAAAAGAGGGTATTCTTGTAAAAGATTACATACAAAAATTCCATATAAAATAAAATATATAATGTCAATTTTGTTTTAGTAGGAATTTTATAAAGTCAATTTGATGGGTAAATAAATAAGAAACGCAATTTTCTTTTTGAATTAATGCATTTATTTAATTTTAAAAGGATAAAGGATTTCTATGTACCAATGAAATACATTCAGGATGTATTTGTTCAATTAATAAAAATTAAGGAGCTTATTAATTTATTTATTTTTAAATATACACTAATAACTTACTTGAACATGTGGTAGTACTTTAGGGGTCTGGATGCACATTACCCATCCTAAACTATATGAGTTTTTTGGTAAATCAAACAAATCAGAGGAGAGCATTTTTTTGTATTTATCAATTATCATATAATAATGAGTTAATTACTTAATTCTAAGAAAATATATGACTTACTGTCATAATTTCAATTATGACACACTCTTTTTTTCACTCCCCCCACCCCCCCAAAAAAACTATTTTTTAGATTATTGCATTCACTATACAATTTGAATTTTGAGAACAAATTTTTACATTCATGAGGGTGCATTAGAGCTCGAATCGTATAATTGTCAATATATATGGAATCGTGACAGAGAAAACAAGGGAGGTGATAGGCGTGTGGTAGAAAAGATAATCCAAAAATTTAAAAGCACACTCAAATTACAACCTTAATTTAAAAGATTGTGTTTTTATTGAAAAAAAAAATCATATGTGCCATAAATAAAATTAGATCAAGAGATAGTATTTACTTTTAGAGCTAACCCTAATAATGTATTACAAATTATAGTGCATACTATGAACTTGAATTTTAAACCCAATTACAAATTTAAGTTAAAATTGAATTTTAATGATTTTTTTTTTTAAATTGAAAATTAGGTTTAAAATCCGGAGTAGACTTACTCATAATATAGAAGTGGGAATCCAATTATATAATAATAGCATCGACATATATGTCTAAAAGGAAAAAAAAATAAATTTACAAGTTTGAAATTAAATTAGACTCCAAGAAGATTAATTCATGTAATATAGAAAATAGTTTTGACTGCGGAAATAATAATTCAACAATAAAAGAAATTACAACTCGAATAAATATTACAAAGAGAGGACAGAAAAAGAAGCAGCAAAGGTGACGAGTCGAGGAAGCCCTCTTCCCGCAAGACAAAATTTCCCCGGTAGTGCTCTTCGGTCTCGGAAATTCGTCCCCAAAGGTAAAACGTCACAACGTCTTCAAGAGTGTAGCACCACAGGTCTTGGAGCTCCGGCGAACAAAACGAGCGCTTCGAACTAGACTGACTCTTAAGACTCTATATGCAGAGAGACAGAGAGAGAGGAGAAGATTTCTGAATGCTTGGCCAGGCAAATGCATGAGGACGCAATTTATAGGCGAACCTCCACTCAATGCAGAAGAGAAAACCGTGTGGGCATTAAATGCGGACGCGTTTTCGTTGGTGGCAAGAGTTGACCCAGAACGCGTTTCCGTAAATCACGCTGGTAACGTCCCACGAATTTAGTACACGTGATTTATGTGCTCTTATGAAGTATGTCGATCCGGTTGACCTCTCTAACCGGGTGGGTTTCTGATCCGAATCGACCCAAACTCTGTGGACCCGATATCCTAATTTTTGTTCTCCAAAAAATTAGATACCCACTGGGCCTAAGACCCAAAGTCCACCCAAAGTCCAAGAACCAAGAACCAAGACCAAGGCCACGGGCGCGGGCGAGGCGCGGCTCGGCGCGCGCGCGCGTGTGGCAATTTTGATTGACTAGCAATCAACTACAATTTATTATACTTCATTATTCCCATACTAATATCATGTATATTAGTATTCCAAAAATCCAATGTGGGATGAATTAAATGACTCATTTAATTCCCAAATTAGGTGTTGAACCTTTCGACTTTCCGATTCAATTTCTCACTCACCGAAAATCGGTTTTGCGAGTATGAATACACAATTCTCATCTACTCCAAGAGTAGAACGCACTTGTAACAATTAATTTCCGAGAAATTAATTTTAACACCAAGAATTAATTGGTCAACTATTAAAGTCTCAAATAAACTTTAATACCAATTAATTATAAAATAATACCACCAACCAATTTTCTCTAACAATCCCCCACATGAGTGGAAATTGAACCTATAGACATGCAGACTCACAGTCCAGTTCAAACACAAAACATTATTGCATCTGGATAGGTAGTTTGTGGCTTTGAACCTTCCATAGTCAAGCACTACCGAGTACACCGGCAGCCTGGTGGACACATTGCCTTGAACCATTCCGCCTTGGTGTGCACTTAGACAGCAATACTGACACAATAACATTCCTACGCTCATTTCTTGTTCTCACGTTTTTGTCCGTTTCGGCCATGGACACCATTTGGATTCATAAGTGTTTAATATCCACTGATATTTGAGGCGGCCTCTCACCTCACACTTACATAGGTGAACTCCTGTTGAGTATCCCGCAATACTCCATCCCCCACATGGACTTAGGATTCATTAAAAGTCGTATAGACTTAGCCTGTACCACATACGGGTTCTCACTTGGTGCACTGTCCTCTAAGGAATGGTCGGGTTACCAAGTGCATCCTCTAACTTCCACAGCTTAGTTTTCCCATTGAACCAAGATCATGGGATCTCCAGTCAACTTGGTTGGGTTACCACTGCTTCAGTTTACTTTGTGGATTTTAGACCCATTCCTTCTGACAGTTTAGACAATTGATCTCGATTTATACTCTTAGTTAACGGATCCGCAAGGTTGTCCTTAGACCTCACATAGTCTATTGACATCACACCACTTGAGATCAACTGTCTCACGGAATTATGTCTACGACGAATGTGTCTAGACTTTCCGTTATACATGTCACTTAAAGCCCTACCAATTGCGGCTTGACAGTCGCAATGTACCCTTATCGTAGGTACGGGTTTATCCCAACATGGAATATCCTCGAGGAAATTTCGAAGTCACTCTGCTTCTTCACCAGCTATATCCAAAGCTATGAATTCTGATTCCATGGTGGATCGGGCTATGCATGTTTGCTTAGTCGATCTCCAGGACACAGCCGCTCCTTCTATAGTGAATACAAATCCACTAGTGGAGAATGACTCTTTAGTGTCTGAGATCCAATTAGCATCACAGTATCCTTCAAGTACAGCAGGATACCTAGTGTACTGTAGCCCAAAGTCGAGAGTATACTTTAAGTACCTCAGGACTCTCCTGAGTGCATTCCAATGCTCATTGCTTGGATTGCTTGTGAATCTACTAAGTTTATTCACCGCACATGCTATATCGGGACGCGTACAATTTGAAATGTACATTATGCTACCGATAACTCTAGCATATTCTTGTTGAGCTACAGGACCACCTCTGTTTTTGCTCAAATGCACACTCATGTCCAATGGGGTTTTTGCAGGTGGATCATCAGAGGCATTGAACTTCTTTAGCACTTTCTCAACATAGTGAGATTGCGTTAAAGAGATGCTATTTGATGTCCTGCTGATCTTGATTCCTAGAATCACGTCAGCAACACCCAAATCTTTCATGTCGAAGTTTCGACTTAACATGCGTTTCGTACTAATGAGTAAATCATGATCATTACTCATAATGAGCATGTCATCAACGTATAGACACAATATGACAAACCCTTTCGGTGTACTTTTCACGTACACACATTTGTCACACTCATTAATACGAAAGCCATTTGATATCATGGTTCTATCAAATTTCAAATGCCATTGTTTTGGAGCTTGCTTAAGTCCATACAACGACCTCACTAGTTTGCACACCTTTTTCTCATTTCCAGGTACTACAAACCCTTCTGGTTGATCCATATATATATCTGTATCCATTTCACCATTTAGAAACGCAGTTTTAACATCCATTTGGTGAATTTTGAGATTGTGCAAAGCAGCAATCGCGATTAGCACCCTAATGGAAGTAATTCTCGTTATCGGTGAATAGGTATCAAAGAAATCGTACCCTTCGATTTGTTTGAACCCTTTTGCCACTAAGCGGGCTTTGTATTTTTCAACTGACCCATCTGCTTTATATTTTCTTTTAAGGATCCATTTGCATCCTAAGGGCTTGCAACCTTGTGGGAGATCAACCAACTCCCACGTGTGGTTTTGCATGATAGAGTCGATTTCACTGTTAATCGCCTCTTGCCAGAGCGGAACGTCTGGCCTAGATAGAGCATCTTTGATAGTCCTTGGTTCCTCTTCCAACACGTAAGTGATGAAATCGGGACCAAAGGTTTTAACTATCTTAGCTCTCTTGCTGCGTCGTAACTCGCCACTATCTTGAGTGGATGGACCAGCATCATTATCAACCTCCTCATTACGAGGTCTTTTGGTTGATATCTCATCTTCCTTGGACTTGCAAGGAAAGATATTTTCGAAAAACACAGCGTTTCTCGACTCTATATAAGTGCCTTCTGTCATATCGGGAACTTCTGATTTGTGAATTATAAACCGATAGGCACTACTGTTTAATGCATACCCAACAAATATGCAATCAACCGTTTTAGGGCCGATTTTAATTTGTTTGGGTAGAGGCACTTCAACCTTTGCTAAACACCCCCACACTTTGAGGTATTTATATGACGGTTTCCGCCCCTTCCACAATTCATAAGGAGTAGCATCTTTACTCTTATGTGGAATTTTGTTCAAAATGTGGTTAGCCGACAGAATGGCTTCTCCCCACAAGTTTTGCGGTAAACCGGAGCTAATAAGCATAGCATTCATCATCTCTTTGAGTGTTCGGTTCTTTCGTTCCGCAACACCATTAGATTGAGGCGAGTAAGGAGCAGTAGTTTGATGTATGATTCCGGATTCGGAGCATATCTTCTCAAACGGTGCTACATACTCTCCTCCTCTATTACTACGAACCATTTTGATTCGTCTATTCAACTGGTTTTCCACTTTACTTTTGTACAGTTTAAAAACGTCTAACGCTTCATCCTTACTGTGCAAAAGGTAAACATGGCAAAACCTTGTACTATCATCTATAAAAGTGATGAAGTACTTTTTCCCACCTCTAGTTTGTACGAATTTTAAGTCACACACATCAGTGTGAATTAATTCTAGAGGTTCTGAGTTCCTTTCAACCGAAGGGAAAGGCAACTTTGTCATTTTAGCTTCTACACAAATTTCGCATTTGTTATTTAAATCGACATTTTTTTATGTCTAGTAAATTTAAGCTTACTAGTCGTTTTATCGATTTAACGTTTACATGTCCCAATCTGCAGTGCCATAAATCTGAAAACTCAGCGATATAAGAAGAAGTAGAAGCTTCTTTATTCATAACAGATTTCCCCTTGGGGTGTACAACAATGGCACTCATCTTAAACAGACCATCGTGGACATACCCACGACCTAAGTACACTGAGTACTTGCTAAGAACAACCCTATTAGACTCAAATACAAGTTTGAAATTATTCTTCACTAGTACAGAGCCGGAGATGAGGTTCTTGCGAATGTCCGGGGCATGCAGGACATCTCTCAGTGTGATGTTCTTCTCACTGGTCAGCTTCAGAACAACGTTGCCAACCCCAGCCACCTCAGACGTGGCTTGATTCCCCATGTGTAGCTTTCTCCCATTGGCTGGCTCATAGGTCGAGAAAGCATTCCTGTCAGAACAGACATGATAGGTAGCCCCCGTATCAATGAACCATTCCTTTGGGTTGCCCACGAGGTTCACTTCAGTGGTCACCGCAGCAAGGTCCTCTTCAGTGAACTCCCCTTCAACCACGTTCGCATTGGACTGCTTGCCCTTGCCTTTTTCATCTTTCTTCGGGGCCTTGCAGAATCTTGCAATGTGGTTCGGCTTTCCACAGTTGTAGCAATCACCCGTAAATTTGGGTCGAGTTACAACTGGTTGTTTGCCTTTGTCAGAATTTGGCCTCTTACGCTTCTTTGACTCCATCAAATTAGCTTTGGCCTCTTCCTGACCCTTGTTCCTTTCCAGCCCACCTTCGCGAATCTGAAGTTTGCCTATGACCTCTTGCAAGGTCATAGTCTTCTTCTTCAGCTTCAAGTGGCTTTGAAACTCCTTCCAACTTGGAGGCAGTTTCTCAATGACTGCAGCGGCTTGGAAAGCGTCTGGCAGTATCATTCCTTCTACAACAATGTCATGCAGAATCAACTGAAATTCTTGGACTTGTTCAACGACAGACTTCGAGTCCACCATCTTGAAGTTCAATAACTTCTCAACCAAGTACTTCTTAGTACCGGTATCCTCGGCCACATATTTGGCGTCCAAGGAATTCCACATTTCCTTGGCCGTTTTGCACTTCTGGTAGACACTGTACAAAGCATCTGCCAGACCACTCAGAATGTAGTTCTGAGCATAGAAGTCGTGTTCCCACCAGCGGGCACGAACTTCCTCATTCTGCGCATCGTTCTCAACGACCGCAGGCGGGTCCTCAGTAAGGAACCTCGTCAACCTCAAGGTGGTCAGAAAGAACAGCATACGCTGTTGCCACCTCTTGAAGTTCTTACCCGAAAACTTTTCGGGTCTCTCACTTTGGACCACAAATGGTCTCGAATTGTCAAAAGGGAAATGGCTCACCACTGAGGGATTAGAAGTTTGCCCAAAATGGACAGTTACAGGGGGAACGGGGGTAGTGGTGCCCTGGGGAGTGGGGTTACCAGGAGGAACAACAGTGTTTCCCTGGTTAGCAGACTCTGAATTGTTATTTCCGTCAGTCATTTTGTAAACAGAAAAATTTTTTTATCTTGCGAATGTAATATAGAAAATAGTTTTGACTGCGGAAATAATAATTCAACAATAAAAGAAATTACAACTCGAATAAATATTACAAAGAGAGGACAGAAAAAGAAGCAGCAAAGGTGACGAGTCGAGGAAGCCCTCTTCCCGCAAGACAAAATTTCCCCGGTAGTGCTCTTCGGTCTCGGAAATTCGTCCCCAAAGGTAAAACGTCACAACGTCTCCAAGAGTGTAGCACCACAGGTCTTGGAGCTCCGGCGAACAAAACGAGCGCTTCGAACTGGACTGGCTCTTAAGACTCTATATGCAGAGAGACAGAGAGAGAGGAGAAGATTTCTGAATGCTTGGCCAGGCAAATGCATGAGGACGCAATTTATAGGCGAACCTCCACTCAATGCAGAAGAAAAAACCGTGTGGGCATTAAATGCGGACGCGTTTTCGTTGTGCTCTTATGAAGTATGTCGATCCGGTTGACCTCTCTAACCGGGTGGGTTTCTGATCCGAATCGACCCAAACTCTGTGGACCCGATATCCTAATTTTTGTTCTCCAAAAAATTAGATACCCACTGGGCCCAAGGCCCAAAGTCCAATTGCCAAGGCCAAGGCCAAGGGCGCGGCTCGGCTCGGCTCGGCGCGCGCGTGTGGCAACTTTGATTGACTAGCAATCAACTACAATTTATTATACTTCATTATTCCCATACTAATATCATGTATATTAGTATTCCAAAAATCCAATGTGGGATGAATTAAATGACTCATTTAATTCCCAAATTAGGTGTTGAACCTTTCGACTTTCCGATTCAATTTCTCACTCACCGAAAATCGGTTTTGCGAGTATGAATACACAATTCTCATCTACTCCAAGAGTAGAACGCACTTGTAACAATTAATTTCCGAGAAATTAATTTTAACACCAAGAATTAATTGGTCAACTATTAAAGTCTCAAATAAACTTTAATACCAATTAATTATAAAATAATACCACCAACCAATTTTCTCTAACAATTCAAACACGGAAATTAATCCTCAAATAATTTCAACATGCTACCCTCATCCACAGAGATTAAGTCGTAATTTTGGAATCCGTTTACACGTATAATTTTTTCGGGTATACAATAAATGCTGCTGGATATATGGATCAAGACAAAGTGCAAAGATAAAGACATTATTAGAGGTAAAGATAAGACACTGTTAGATGTATTGTCACATAGTGGATAAAAAACGATGTTGGAGTCATCCATATTATATATTACCTGCTTTTCTGATTGAAAACTTGGCTGAAAATCAATCAAATGCGATCAAGATGGACATCAAGATGACTCAATATATCTCCCCCTGAATTGGGGTTATCTTTATCTCTCTTAAAATTCAGAGCATAAGATAAATAATAATAAAATTATTTTTATATACATGTGTATCTTCTCATATGGCTTTAAATTCCATATACATAGAGAGCACAATATTTCATAGTATAAGTTGTACCGTGTAACTAGTATAATTTAGATTCAATTTTAATCCAATTTTTAATTGATATGTTTTTATATATTTTAAGTAAATCATAGAAAAAAAATATGGCCGAAAAGTATTAGTCCATGTAATAAAAATATTAGCTCATATATAATAAAATATTAATTGTATATTGAAAAAGAAATATTGCTATTGTTCAACATATAACTTTTTTTTCTTTCATGAACTGATATTTTCTTCATATGAATTAATAATTCTCAATATATATTTCATTTTTGATAAATAGTCAAATTTTGATTAATGTTGAGTTAATATTATACTATGTATGAAGTGCAATTGGTGCGTTTTTTTTTTTTTTTTTCAAATATATATAAAGAAAATGTTTCATATGTTTATTGTTAATGGAAAATGAAAATACCAAATAGTATTAGGGAAAAAAAAAAACCGCAAATACCAAAAATAGGGATGGACACTAGTCCAAAATGCAAATAGTGTATCATATTAATTACAACAATTTAAAATGTTCGTGTTGTATTCTAACTGAGATTAAGTCAAAAGTTTCGTGTATTGTATTAGAATTAACGCTACATTATTTATAGTCTTGAGCTCCATGTTATAAACTTTTAAAATATGTATTATTTCAAAAAATTGAGAATATGACACTAAGCCAATTGAAAGAAATTATTTAAACAGTACGCCACTTAAAAATATTGACATTGAAAAATACAACTAAATCGATGAAAATTAAAATCAATTTTCAAAATAAAATGATAGTTCTAACATATTTAAATAGGGAAGAAAAGAAAATAATAACCACTTTCATAAAAGAAAGAATTTTCTACCCATCTTAATATGAAAATATACATTTTTAGAAAAATGTTTTTTTTACCCACCATACTCCATTCATGGTTGCCCACCTCCTTGGAACAACTGAGTCGTTCCGGATAATAAAAAATAAAAAAATTAAACATCAAGTTGTTCCATCTCAGAAGAATTGGAAGGTCCAATCGTTTCATCATTCCGCTTAAAAAAATTGAAATGATCAATCGTTCCTCCTTAAACAATTGGAACGACTAATCATTGAACTTTAGAAAAATATACTGGAATGACTAGTCATTCAACCTCGATAGAATTGGAACGATAAATCGATCCGTTCGTTCAAAAAATGGAGGTAAGGGATTGGGATGAACGGAATAAAAAGTGGGTAATGAATTTTTTTTATTTTTTTTTGGAGAAAATGGGTAAAAAAAAGTTTGTTCTTAAAATAGACATTTTACACCTTCAATCCTTACTTTTAAATAGCTGGACAAAAATCATTTTATTTAAGAATCCCACTACTCAAACCCCAAATTTCTCTAAACAAACCCCATAATTTTAAAGACAAAAATAGACATAATAAAATGACTAAATTATCCTTATATATATATGGAATGAATTATACTCTAAATTTATGTTGATTTTGACTTTAGTCATTTAATTTCAAAATTAGCATTTTAACTTTTAATTGATCAATTGTTTTTCTTAAAAAATTTTAAACCCTAAAAATAATGTTTAAAAATGTATTAAATATTTAAATAATCAACTTAAATGAAATTAAAAAATCCTTAAAAATTTGGAAAACAAAAGAAAACAAATCAACTAAATCTTCAAACTAATTTAATTAAAACAAATCCAATTTTTTTTAAAAAATAAACTAAAAAATAGTTTAAAAAATCAATTAAATCTTAAAAAATTAACTAAATTAAGAAAATTATTTAAAAAAATCTTAAAAATTCAATTGAAGCTAAATAAAAATAAAATTTTAATTAATTATTTAGTTTAATTATTTACGACAATATAATTAACATTTATAAAATATTTTTCTGATTTTATTCATCTTTAGCCTTTTCCCTTTTGAATATTTTTTATTATTTTTTAAATTTAATTTGTTTAGATTTAGATATTTTTCTTATATTTATGTAGTTATTTTATTTTTCAAATTTTCATTTTAATTGATTATTTATTTAATTATTTTTTTAGATTTTTTTTATTATTTAATTTTTGTTAAATTTTATTTAGGTTTAAATGATTTAAAAAAAATTAACTAGACTTTTTTTAAAATTATTTTATTTTCTGAATTATTTAAAATAATTGTCAAATTTACTTTTAATATTTTATTTAAATATATTATACAATTTAATTGATTATTAAAATTATCTTTATATTTATTTTATGTTTTGATATTTTTTTGCTATTTTTTTATAAATGCTTATTTAGAAGAGTTAGTTAATTATTTATAAAAAAAATCAAAATATATTTAATTTTAATTTTTTTTTAAATTTTGATTAAAACCAAAGAATATGAAAAAATAAAAAAAATAAAAGAAAGATTTTAATGAGAAATTGAGAATATGGAATGGTGAGAATTTTTAGTAAGTTATGTAGATTTAATGGAATTGTGATAATATTAATGGAGGAAGGATATTATATGAATGAAATGGGGTATGTTTAGTAATATATGTTGATTTTTAAATTTTAATGGGGTATGTTTAGTAGGTGGGGTAGATTTAGATAATTTTGGGGTTTGAATAGTGGTACTCTTTATTTAACCACATGTTAATTTTAGATTTTTAGTGACTTAACATTCAAAGTGAATAGGTATATAAACATGGACGGGTTTAGGATGGCGCGGGCCCTCTTTGAATTTTTTTTTTTTATTATATATGTAGAATTTTTAAAAATATTTGCATTCATTAAATTTTGTTATTTCGCTCCTTAGAATAATTTTTTTAACTTTACATTTCTCCCCCTTGATACGGATTTCTGGATCTGTCCCAGTATATAGAACATTCATATAAATAATAAGTGATTTATAGTTTACCAACACATCATAAGTTAAAATTGTGAGGGCTAGCTTTAATTAAAAAAAAAAAAATTAAAAATTTACTCTATAATTGTATCTGTAAATACCCCTAAATCTGTTTAAAGTCTCGAAATTAATTTTTCTTCCAAATCCCCTAAAAACATACTGTAAAAGAGGCCCAAGCATGATAACTGATCCAAAGTAATTAATCCTTTAATTAATTTGTTGAAAATTCTTATGTTTAATATTTGTTGTATTGTATGTATAAATGAAAAGTATACGTGAAATGCGATCTCATATTTAATTATTACCCAGCAGGTTTTAATTACACATGTCAATTAAAAAATAAAATAGTCAAATAATATGAAAATAATTATATTTCTTGAATACTTAATCATTATAATGCTGCCAACCGAGCATAATTTCCAACTAGCCTTTTTTCTTCTTTTCTTTTTTTGAAATGCATTTCCAACTAGCCTTTGATCAGTTACACTAACACCTTACAACTTACAACTTACAACTTACCTATACATTTCCAATACTTTCCAATCAGCTAAGATTCTCAGTATCAGATCCACTATACATATGATAGCCCAACCAAATGTGTCAAGATCTAATATACTTTTAAGTTTTAACTTACCTAACTAATAATGAGTGTTTGTGTGATCATCATTTCTTCGAAGTCGTAATTTAATATGACAAATTAAACATGAGACAATATTGAAAATGAAGCAGCTTTCAAGCTTCCCCCAGTTGTTTTCCTAACTTCGAGATACTATTTTGTATTTGATGTGATTTAATATTAATATCCCATGCCTTCATTTTTCTATCAAGTCCGATTCGAATTCAATTCACTGGACCGGCAAAAGACGCACTAGAACTCTAGTGCTCAATTCAGTTCTGAGTCATTTCGTAATCATTTGCAATATAAATATAGAGGAGATCAGAAAAAGGAAATGAGTAATCATGCCTATGAGTTCTTGTATCATTAAGTGTGAGAGTAGGATATTTATAAAAATTAGATGAGTGCCCGTGTTTTACACGGACTATTCATAAAAATTAATTATATAAACATTATATATATATATATTTAAATAATTTTGTTCAACATAAATATTAAAATAATATAATTATATTATATAATGAATATATTTAAATAATATCTATTTATAAAATGATGGGTCAATTTCTTATTAATTTACGACTTTTATGCTCAATCTCAATTTAATTACGATTTTCCATATTTTTATGGAATTTCACATATTTCTTTTATTTCAATTGGTATAAATTTTTAAATTATTAAAATAATTTTCTCAACTACACACCAAATACTTCACTATGCTCCCTGAGACGAATTTAACGATGCAAGGAGATTTTCCATTCAAGCACTAATGCACTCTCCTGCATCAATTTTTTTTTTTTGCTAAAAATGTCGTATATCGGAATGAAACAAATAAAGATGTGGTGAATTTTAATAAGATTATTAAATATACTTAAGTTATTTGTTGAATGACAAAGTATTGAGTGAAAATGGTTCATACATGAACCGTTGAAAAGTATTAATTTTTTTTCACTAAAGAAATAGTAGTTGTTTTTACTGAAGAATGTTAGTTGTTTCACTTAAGAATATTAGTTTTTTACTGAAAATAAACTAAGACTCTTCAGTAAAATCAACTAATATAATTTTCAATGATTCATGTATTAACAAATTTCACTCTATACATACTCTTGTTGAATTATTAACACATTAAGATTTTTTTAAATAAAGAATATCCCTAAATATAATTAAATAAAATGTAAATCAGTACAATCACAACATAATTTATAAGACTATATATAGAGTGAAAATGGTTCATGCATTCATTGAAGGACATTAGTTGTTTTCACTAAAAAATATTAGATTTTTGCACTGAAGGGTATTAGTTATTTTCACTGAAGAGTATTAGTTGTATAGTGAAAAAAAAGTAACAAACTAATCATCTTCAGTTAAAACAACTAATACCCTTCGGTGAAAACAACTAATACTCTTTAATGGAATTTATTTACGAATCAATTTCATTCTATACATACTCAATTTATAGTATACTTTTATAGACTCAAATTATATTCAATAGAATTCAAACTTTATAAAGAAATTCATTACAATAGAATTCAAACATTATAGAGAATCATAGCATAGCTTAATTGGTAAACCTATTAAATCTTACTCATGGGGTGTTGAGTTCAAGTCCATGTGAAAATATTTTTTTATTAGAGCACCCCATCGGTGGGTGTAATTCATATGTGGACATTAATTCCACCTGGGTATAGGGATGGGATGGGGTAGAAATGTAGAGGAGAGAGAAGAAGGGGTAGAATAATTTGATGCACCCCAATTACTATAGATGGCCCCACAATCTGATTTTTCCAATTTTTTTTTTCCTTTTTTCTGTTTTTCACCGTTTCATGCATGTACATATGCATATATACTTTTTTTTTTCTTTTTTTTTTTGACGGTTTAAATAGACATATACTATATACTCTTTTTTTTAATAGCCGTGTACATGTTTTTTTTTTTTTAATTTTATTTGCATTTTCAAAAATTACAAATAATGTTAAAAACTAAAAAATCAATTAAAATAATTTTAAATATAACATACATTTTATTTATTTGAATGAATTAATATAATTAAAAACAAAATAAAATAAAAAATATTGAATTAATAAATATTGATGAATGAATTAAATGATATGAATGGTGGGGTCATGAATAGTAACATTTGTACCTATAACAATTGGGGAGTAGAGGTAGAAATTAAGGGGTAAAATTAAATGTTGATGTGACAGCTGATGTGGCAAAAATTTGTACCTGTGACTGGGTAGAGGGATGAAAATGCTCTTAGACTCCTTATATATAAGACCACATAAATGACACATAAAATTCATAAATTGATATGTATGGCTTCCACAATCATGCCACATAAGCATAGAAAATTCTCAATTAATATAATAGGGATGTCTATCATTAGAGTCATTTTAGACCCAAAAGAAAAAAAAAACAGTCAAATGAGTACATTTTGGGGTCTGCTATGGTTTTTTTTTTTCATTAGAATATTAATAACTATAAATCAAAATATTATATGCTGGTGTTATTGTGCTATTACTTGATAGTTTTTTGGTGAATTGTTCTTATTCTTTATTTTATGATTTAAATAGTTAATTGTTACTATGATTTAATGATAATACAATTATTGAAAATAATTTAGTAAACATGACTAAAATGACCTTTAAAAGGCCTTTCGGGTCACATTTGTTAGTTAAAAAGGTCAGGTCAAGTCTCTAAAAAAGTCTATGATAGGCAATAGGCCAGACTTGTGCCTAAAAATTAAAATATCAGGTCCAGACCATCTAACAAAAAGTTTAGCTCAACTCGACCAATTCCCACCTGGGAAGAGAGTGTATTTTACACTAGCTATCTTGATAATTTTTTTTTAATTATGGTAGGTTTTACTTCAAAAAAATAAACATATAAAGGAAAAGAGTACAAATATTTTCAACCCAAAATTTAATTGTTCACCGCACGGTTCAGTTTACCATCAAAATTTGCAGTTCACCCCCAAAAAATGTCTAAAAACTAAATAATGTTTGAATCATTTTTTTTCAATAAACGATAATGGTTCGAAAAAAACTGCCGAACAAATATTTTAGGGGTGAAGTAATGAATTATGGGTAAAAACTAAAAATCGTACTTAATTGGCCCAACATCATATGTCTGGACCCGACCGGGCTCAACCCAGTTCAAACTTGGCCCAAATTTTATATAGTGAGCCCAACCCAAGAGCCAGATTAAAATACAATCAGGCCCATCACTTTACAATGCGTAAAGCGGCCGATTCGTTTCTGTTCTTATTTTCAGTCTCGCAAAACTTACATCTCTCAAAAATCAAAATCAGAATTTCGCCTTGGAAAATCTCCCTAAATTTACAGAGGTACGAAATCGTAAATAATCTTGATATATAACTCGGGGTTTTTTTTTAATGAATTTGATGAGCAGTTTTATTTTATTTGTTTTCCTCGAGCTTGCTATTTCTTCAGCTGGGTATTTCATGTATTATCTTTTCTTCGTGTTATTGAGTGAATAATTTTTTAATTTTTAGAGGTTTCTTGTTGTTGATGATGATTAGTGGCCGAACAAAGATTTCGGCTCTGGATGTGATTTGCATAACTGAAACAATGAATTAAGATTTCGAGGTTTGGATTATCTTTGCCTTAGTAAAAAGGTAAAATTGACTAATTTTAATTATGGTGTGTTGTTCCAGTGCTAGATGTGAGAAATGTGTTTCGTTTTTTTAATCCCTTTTTGATCCTATATTCATTTCTCGAAGGATTTTGAAAAATGTGTTTCGTTTTTTAACATAAAATTGAGTGCTAGATGTGAGAAAATGTTAGTTTTGTACAGAAACTCAAAAATAGTTAAATAACATATAATGGTGATTAAGTTCATGATTCCCTTGTTTTAAAAATTAAAGTCAATTTAATTTCTCATGCAAGAGAACTCAAGTCACAGATTGTTTTTGAATTGGAAAGAAGTTAGAAGAAATGAGATTATAAATAGATGGAGGTGGGGACTGAGAACATATTTTTTCAACTTGTGCATTTTGCGATATCTCTTAACCATTCATAATCGTGATGTTTACAGCAGACGTGCAAATAGTTGAAAGAAATAGTGTCTGAAGTAGCAGCTCAGTTACTGTAAATGGCTCCCATTATGATAATGTTTGATGGGGATTCACTGTTAGTGTAGCTTTCTTGGATGTTATTGATCTATAGAATGTGGCATTTCGATTAAGGGGGTGCTTGACTCAAAAAAATTTCAATGGGAATGGTAATGAAAATAATTGAATAGTGAATTACAATGAAAATGGTGGTTGCATTATTTGTATTTTGTTCTAAGTTTAGAATAAGGGGGGACAAAAAATGATTGTTGGTTGACGAATGGCTGAATGATCGTGGAGAAATGATTGTAGGAGGTGAGGTAATTAATCAAAATGGGGTAATGATTAACTTATTTTGAGGTGAATTGATCATCTTTTATTCTCATTGACCACCACAATTACCTCATGTTCATTCTCATTACCATTTCCTTTTGAGGATTTTTTAATTTTCATCCAATGGATACTGGAAAATGGAAATACACCAAATGTTTGCTCATTAGTACTTAAATAGGATTGTGTAGGTTCTTCGTTATGGCTGGGAGAAATCGAATGCCCCGCCATCCAGTTAGTTTCCGGGATGATCCACGTTCGGTTCCACACCGAGCACCAGTACCCCTTCCTCCTCATCCCATTGCAATGGAAGAGGAACTCGAGCTGCAACATCGAGACATTCAGAGGCTCCTTGCTGAGAATAGAAACGTGATGGATGACAATGTGATGCTTCAAAGGGATTTGGGTGCTGTGAAAGATGAAATTCACAGATTGAATCAAGTTATTCACAAACTTCAGGCTGAGAAAGAGGCTCAAAGAAGGGAGTTGATTGAGAGAAGCCGGAAATTAGAGGCTGAACTCCGTTCTTATGAACCTCTGAGAAACGATGTTGTGCAATTAAGGGCTGAAGCGCAGAAACTAAGTGCTCAAAAGCAGGACTTATCATCCCAGGTTCAGAACCTCACCAAGGATGTTAATAGACTTCAGACCGAGAACAAGCAAGTTGGCGCCATGAAGGCTGACATTGATAAGATGCACAAAGATTTGACTGATGCCAGGTATAACGTTTAATTCTTATGTAGATTTAGGTGCACTAAGGTTAGGGGGCGCTTGGTTCAAATTCTTTAATGGAAATAGTAATAAAAATCATCAAATAGTGAGGAATAGTAGAATGATTGTTTGTTGGTTGAGGAATAGTAGAACAATTGAGTAGAAATAATTATAGGGGGGAGGTAGTTAATCAAAATAGGGTAATTGTTGACTTATTTTTAAGTCTCATTATCTCGTTTGAAGTATGATGAAATTGAATGGATCATCTCTTATTCTCATTAACCACCACAATTACCTTATACTCCCTCTGGCCCTTGTAACCTTTCACCCTTTTTTGGGCACAATATTTAAGAAAAAGGTATAATGAGTAGAGTGTTGAGGGGTGGTTTTGTAAAGTTTTGTTGTTAAAGTAAATAAAGTGGTTGGATTGAGTGTAAAAGGTAATGACATTTTGTGTAAATATGTGAATATTGTGCGGATAAGGTTTAAGGAGGAATTTATTTTTCTAGGGTTTGCAACATGTGATTGTGATGAGATTTCCAAATACGTTTTGTTTCTGATTCAGTGATCAAGTATATAAGTATGTAACTGTTGCATCTACGTGATATTCAGGAGAGTGTACGAGTATGAGAAGAAAGGAAACAGCGAGCTGGTGGAGCAAAATAGAAGCATGGAGAAAAACCTTATTTCCATGGCTCGAGAAATAGAGAACCTACGTGCTGAGCAAGCAAGTCTTGAAACGAGGACAGGGGGTACGCATTCCTTCTTGTTGCATAACTACTAGTTTACATTTTTCCCAAAAAATTGTGTTTTCTTAATTGAGGTATCTTGACATTTGCCCAGGCGTTGGAGGATACGGGCTGGTGAATAGAAGCCCAGAAACGAGATATCCACGTCCGTACAGTGATGTATACAGGCCCAGCCCTTGGGGTACATACGATAAGCGTGGAGGTCCATATGGTTAGGGAAACATCATAGGTAATAACTCTTCAACATTATCATCTGGCCTTCCCAGTTTCTTGCATTCTTGTGGCGATAATCATAATGTGAGGGGGTCATTTAAGTGCAATATTAATGTCTTACTTAGGATGATGCATATATTAATTATCGTGTGAGCAAATGATAATTTGTATGAATATAACCACTTGGTTTGACCAACTCTGATTTAGTACTTTGTATTTAAGTTATTGCTCTTTTTTTATAGGGAAAATTGGGGTTTTTTTTTTTTATAGTGGGGTGAAGGCTTGTTTAGAATTTTGTTAAACGTGGAAATTATATAATGACATGCAAGAAGTTTTTCAGGATTATTTGCTTTAGGCGGCAATGCAATACATACAAGCTACAAAGACATGACATGTAAATAATCAAACCTAATCGTCATAACTTATTTTATAGATGTGGAAATCACGTTTAAGGGAAAGGTTATATTGAATGAATTTTTTAAACAAAAAAATAAGAGTAGTTCTAGTGTGCACTTGAGTGTATGGTATGAACTTGTATTTTGAGAAAAATACTCTAAACAGAAATCAGTAATACCCTAAAAAGTAATCAATAATATCCCAGGAAATAATAAGTAATAATCTAAAAAGTAATCAGTAATACTCCAATTGCAAAAAAAATAAAAAAAAAAGTTCACATTTCGGTGTGTTAGTGTGTGTTTTGAAAAATATAAAGTAAAAGTCAAAATTGAACTTAAAATTTAAGTAGGCATGCACTTGAATGTATACTATAACTTGTGCAAAAATAATTATGCAATAACCAAACCTAATCGTCGTGGTTTATTTTATAGATGTCGAAATCACGTTTTAAGGGAAAGGTCATATTGAATGAATAGTTTTAATACAAAATAAATGTGCAATGAATGGAACCCACCATGTAATAATAAATGTAAACATTTTATATAACCATTTATAAAGTAACGATTAAAAAAAAAACCATTATATAGTAAATAGTACAAGTATGGTCTAATCATCAATTTATTTTTATAAAGCAAACTCGCGCGGCATAGATACATCTTAAGCCATCTCCAAAATCCAATTTAATGACAAAAAAAAAAAAAAAAATTATTTCAGGTATGATACTAAAATTGATAAGCAAAGGGTTAGATGAATTGATAATAAGGTACTGCTGAGGCATTTGGCATCATCATGGATGAGAATACTTTTGTGAGACCAATTTACAAAAAAAATAAAATTAGTAAGACAGAAATTCACAGAACCACATTTAAACAGGAAATGCATGAGCCTGATTGGTTCAATTCATATTTGAATCAAATATACTTCCAGCTTTTTCATACACAATACTCCTCAATAACTACTCATCCTGATCGATATTAATAGTCTTACTCTTTTTTTTTTGTTATTTTTTATTATATATTGAAGTATATTGTGAGGTCCATTTATAAAAAAAAATAGTATTTATGAAAAAAATGATACTTATATTTTTCATAAATAAATGGACCTCACAATACTACATAATACCCTCCAACTTATGATAAAAAATAACAGCCCAAAAATAAGACTACTAATATTGGACAGAGGGAGTATTTTGTATACGGGCAAAGTGAAAACACCCCTATGTTTAATAATAAATGCACAAAACAGCTTGCTCCCTCCGTTTCTTTTTCTGTGTCAAATTTCTTATATTCACACAAATCAATTTTCTCATTAATTAGAGTATCAAAAGACTATTATACATTTATTAAATTTATACACACAATAAATACTACTTATTAGAGGTATTTTATTGGAAAAAATAGTTAAATTTGCATAGGTATTTTGATGTAGAAACAAATAAAAAGGAACAAAGTTTTGGATAATTTTGGATACTCCCTCCGTCCCTTATTATCTATCCCATTTTATGCATTCATACAAACCAATATTTCATTTATTAGGGTATCAAAAGACACTTGTACCCTTATTTATTATTCCTATTTATTATAAAATGATGATTAGTTTTACAATTTATTAGGAATATTGTTGGAAAAAGTAGGTAAAAATGCATTGATAATGGTGGAGTGACAATTAAAAAGGGACATTATTCCGGGTAAAATTGGACTGTTAAAAAGGAACGGAGAGAGTAATAATTAAATGGAAAATGACAGAGTATATGTTTTATAAATTGCATAAGACTCACTTATGTTTGATAAAAGTATGTATGAAGTCTTCTCATATTTCAGTAAAGGCATTAGTATTATATAAAAGCAAGCACGGAATTTCCCCTATGTTTCATCAAATACATAAACCTCATGTGTTTGGTTAAACTATGCACGAAATTTCCACCGTCCAATTGACACCTTCGATATGTAAATATTTTGTTTCTATGTATGTATTTTTGTTTGAGCCCGTGTGAATGTTTTTGCTTAAATATATGGCAATTATATAAATTTACGCTTCAACTTTACATCGTTAGCGTTCTTTGACGGAAGTGGTTGATGAGAGGTTTATGGACATACTTTTATCAAACACAAGAGACCATCTCACACAAGTTTTTGCCTATTACTACCACTCAAATTGTTAAATATATTAGATATGATTTTAAATTACAAATAATAATCATAATTACATAAAAATTTGAATTTTTTTCCTTAAATTAGTAATCAATTAAAAATATAGAAGTAATAAATGTTAATTAATTAAGTAGCTGTATTAACTATTAGGAGGAGTTTAGAAGGTTTGGAGGGGCTTTAGCCCCTACACAGGACTACAGGATTAAGGAGGAGGCGAGGTTAGTTAATACGGTACTCCATTTGTACTTTTTTTTTTTTATATCGATAAATAAAAATTTATTGATATTAATAGAGTGACTATTAAAAAGAAATACAATTTTAAATAAAATAGGATAATTAAAAGGTACCGAGGAGTATTTAATTATTGTATTGGAACTCATCACATATGGAGTTGGAGTTAATATTTAAACTCATCACATATAGAGTTGTCTATCATAATACATGGTTAATGTGCTCATTAACCTGAAAATCATGTTTAAATGCATTCTATAATTTTAACCGGACAATTTTATAGACTCCAATTTTATTTTATTTTATTTTTTATCGGACAAATAAAAGTATTATAAAATAAATCGAAGTACAAAGAATATTTTCAATGTTTATGAAACGCTCAAACAACTCCAAACAAAAAAATCAATAAACCAAAAATCTACCTATCATCTATACAACATCTAAAATCGCCTAAACTCCAATTATTATAACATTACAATTTAATAGATTGTAAAAATTATTAATCACCGTTGGTGTGTTTATTTTATTTAAGAACCAACTTTCTTTGTAACTTTATAATCTACAGGAGTCGGAGTAGACCTAAAATGCTATTCCGGCGATACCCTTTGTTATTAAAATTAATACTAAATAATCGAAAATCTTCTTTCGGATCGTATGGCAAATTAATTGCCCAAAATAAAAGATAAAAAATACAAAAGTCTAAAAATGTACAGACACTACATTAGTTTATTCGTAACAAACCCTACTCCGGCAAGATGACGCCGCCCTCCGCCGTGCAGATGCTCATATCATCCAGCTTCGTAAACTCCCCCACCAAAAAGCCACTTTCGTCGACGACCTGCACGCCGTACAGGTACCCAAATCTCCCATCCTCCTTCACGGCAGCGCCGCCGCTTTCATCGGACAATTCCACGCCCTCATCCTCCAGAACCGACGTCGGCGAATCCTGCGCCGGCGGGGGTTTCTCACAGGGGACCCAATTAAAGCCCTGTTTGGCTCCCGAATTATTCTGAATTTCACTCTTCCTCCTAATATACGCCGCGGCGGCCTCTTCGGCGGTGCCGAAAGTCCCGAGCCAAACACGCTTCTTGGCGGCCGGGTCCCTGATTTCCGCACAATATTTCCCCCATCTCCGCCTTCTTACTCCCACGAAATTCTTCTTTTTAAGCGTCTTTTCGGGGGATTCCTTCTCGAGAGACCCTAATTTCATGTTTCTTTTACCTGATTGAACAACAATTTCGTAGACTTTTCGCTTCGATTTCTTGTGGGGTGCCTCGGATTCATCCGACGATGAATCGGTGGCGTCTGGATCATGGTACAAAACTCTGATTTTCTGGGAATTAGGCGACGGATCTTCCATGGAAACGAAACCAGATAAGAAGAGGGATCAATTTTTAATGAATGTGATCGCAAGATTTTAATGCTTTAAGTCAGAATATGGTTTGTTTGGGTTTGTTATTTTATGGAAAAAATAAAAAATAAAAAATAAAAAAGAAAGAAAGGGGCAGGGAAACTGTAGGAACCCTAATGGGCCGAGTCCAAAGATATAATTGCCTTTCTTTATTTTTATTTTTGTTTTTGAAGGAGAAAATATATTGATTCTTGAAAGAGTAAAGTTTGCCTCTGCCATGGAATTTTTACTTTTGAAAGAATTTGGAATCTAGTTTTCAGTGCTGTGATAATTGGAGTGATGGTTTTCTAATCGAGTTCTAATTAGTAATTGGATGTGATAAGGGAAATTTCGGAATTTTATACTCCCTCCATTTAAAAAATAAATAAAATAGATTTGTTGTCTTTTTAAGAAAATAAATATAATATGTAAAAAGTAATAATATTGTATTAATCAAGTACAAAATAAATTACTTTAAAAATATTATGTGTTTATGTCAAAAAATATAGATAAAATTTATTATTTTCATTTTTGAAAACACAACTATTTTTTGTGGACAAAGGGAATATATGAGAGTATATTTTTAATGCTTGCTCATGTATAACTTAGAGAGGTGAATGTTATGCAACAATTGAGTACTTCTAGTGTGCACTTGAGTGCATGATATGCACTTGAATTTTGGAAAAAAAAAATACCTAAAAAAAAAATCAGTAATACCTCAAAAAGTAATTAATGATACTCCAAAATCTAATCAGTAATACTCCAACTCTAAAAAAAAATACAAAATGCAATGTGTTTGTGTGTGTTTTGAAAAAGTTAAAATTAAAGTGAATATTAAATTTAAAATTCAAATGCATGTTATACATTTGAGTGCATAGTAGAAATTTGTGCAATAGTAAATGCAGTTATTTAAATGAGAACGGATATATGTGACTTATTTTATTATTTTATAATAACTATGACATTGAGTTTATTTATAGTGTATGTTAGCGGGTCGTACATTTTTTCCTCTAGTCAAGTCATACGAAGTAATATCAATAAATGACTTAAAAATATTATTATTTTCGATTAGCATGATTTGAATTGAAGGTGGATGTCATTTTTTGGTGTCGTCTCTTATAACTTAAATTCACAAATAAAATTTCGATACGACCTGTATTGAAAAATAAAAAATCGCAAAAACTGAGTTCTAACTGAGGAAAAAATAAAAGATGAGAAGAAGTTGAGCGATAACCTTCATGACTGACTCCAGGGTATTATATAATTTTTAATTTTAATTTGTATAAGTAGTTACCAAATAATGTGCACGAGAAATTGATAGTTGTTCATATATACAAATGCTATGCGCATTATATGCATGTAAACAAATTTCCATAGATGGTTCACTTATCCAACTTATCCTTAAAGGAAGTGCAGTTTGGTCCTCTCAAGTTATCAAGACAAACATTGGCACTTGGCACGGGGTTGAATATTCGCGTCCAAATAAATATTCATAAATGGCGCAGGTTATTTGCACTAGCCCCTTTGTTAAAAACACTACCGGATGAATACACTATTTTTTTTCAAACTTTTTTTTCGATTTTTTTTCATTTATTCGAACTTTTTTTTCGAATTTTTTTCATTTTTTTGAACTTTTTTTCCGAAAATAACTAAATTCACAATATTTCGGAAAAAAATTCGAATTTTATGTTTATTTTCGGAATTTTTTGCCGAAAATGTTTCAATTTTTTGGAAAAATTGATAGTGTATTCATCCGGGTAGGGTATTTAACAAAGAGGCTAGTGCTAATAACCGTGCTCTTCATAAATGGGCAAAAATTGGTCTGGGCCTGATCAGCCTGTTGGGCCAAAATAGGTCCAGTTCTTTTTGGCGCAGGTTATTTGCACTGCCCCTTTGTTAAAAACACTACCGGATAAATACACTATTTTTTTTCGAATTTTTTTTCCGAAAATAACTAAATTCACAATATTTCGGAAAAAAAATTCGAATTTTATGTTTATTTTCGGAATTTTTTGCCGAAAATGTTTCAATTTTTTGGAAAAATTGATAGTGTATTCATCCGGGTAGGGTATTTAACAAAGAGGCTAGTGCTAATAACCGTGCTCGTTCTTTTTTGGTCATCTAAAATGAGCCCCAATCTAGCCTACATTTTGGGCAGCATGGACCAATCCACCAGACAAAGCTCAAATTGTCAGCTCAATAATTAGGCCACGGTTATTTGCACTAACCTATGTGTTAAATACACTACCTAAATAAATACACTACTTATTTTTCCGAAAATTTACAACATTTTCGGAAAAAAATTCTGAAAATAAACAAAAAATTTGATTTTTTTTTCGAAATATTATAAATTTCATTATGTCCGGAAAAAATGTTCGAAAAAATGAAAAAAATTCGAAAAAAAATTCCGAAAAAAATAGTGTATTCATCCGGTTAGTGTCTTTACCATAGAGGCTAGTGCAAATAACCTGGGTCCAATAATTATAGAACATTGGCCCAGGTTATTGACACTTACATGTGTAGTGTATGTAGTGAATACATTACACAGGTGAACTCACAACTCATTGGACGAATACATTATCTACTTTTTTCTAAAATGCCATAAATACACATTTCTCTCATCTTTCAGTTTATTTATTTATATAGTTTAAATACAATACCTCCCTTAAAAGCCTCAAGTCGCAACTCTCACTCCCCCCCGGTTCGCCGTTTGTTCAAAAATCGCGATGGTTGTTGTTCGGCTCTGGTTATCCGAACATGACCATAATGTTCGGAAATTTTTTCTGAACATGACCATAAATTTCAAAACATGACCAAAATTTTCGAAAAAAAAAAGTCTGAACACTTTGTTCGAATATTTTTTCTAAAAATTATGTTCATGTTCGAACTTTTTTTTTAAATTGTGGTTATGTTCAGATAACTAGAAACGAACAACAATCATCGCGATTTTTGAAATAAAATACTCTAAACAGGCAAACAACAACAATATTATCATACTCATACAATTTTGTACACTAAAAAAACTACGATATGCATGAAAAACATCATAATATCAACAAAAAATTATCATATTCAACATTTAGAAAATCTAATTTTTCAAAAATACTAAAACACTTATATGTATGTATTCAGGGTATGGATGATCATTCATCTTTACAACGTAGGCCTCACAACACGTTCACATTCTTGGAGTGTCAAGTTTCGTGTGTTATTTTCGAAGTATGGAGCAATATTTGAACGTTCTCTGCAAATAGGTGGAGGTAGTGTATTTACTAAATTATGTTTTAGAGGGAAAATTGAAAGGACATTATTAACTCACCAAATGTTTGGTTTAAAAATGAAATTTTAAATTAGTGTATTTACTACAAATTTAAGTGCCAATAACTTGGGTCTATCTTTTAAACTTGACAAATGTATGTTATATTGGACCGAAATAACCTAATTCGGGCTATTTTCTTAAGGGTCCGATTATATACCCCTCCATATTTATGTGATACACACATCTACTTAACCTACCCACTTTATTTTATACAATTATTAAATACGCTCTCACAATATACCTAAATTACCCATACCTCTAATATTATTTTTAGAATATTCATAAATCCACATAAACCTCTCCCCTTCTACACGTTCTATACCTTCCCTCTTCCTCACAGTGCCGCCATTTCCACGACACTCCCATGACACGCAGCGCCACCGGCGGTGGCTTTAGGAACGATAGCAACAGCCTCATGACCACCAACGCACCACAACACCTTCTCTTTTCCTCACAGCGCCATCGCCACGACACGCAGCGTGACTGCCACAACTACCTCGCGACTTCCTTACCTTTGAAGCGTCGACCAAGGCGTGGTGAGCCACTGGCGACGATGAGCCGCTGGACACGATGTTCAAAACAAAAATAATATTATGGTTCAACAACATTTATTCGAAAAATCGCTCATATTTCAGTAAATACATATCGAAAAATGACTAATATTTCGACAAAAATATATTTACGAATACCTAACCAATTTTCGACAAATGTTTGTCGAAATACTAACCATTTTTCAACAAATCAGCTTCGAAAGTTGGTGTCGTGATTTTTTTTCAAATAACGTGGGAATAACAATCTTGGTACACAATACATGAAAATTATAGGCTAAAAATACTAAAATCTTGGTACACAATACCCATTCCATAAACAAAAAACAACATTCAAAGAAAAAACAAAGTTATACTTCATCAAACAAAATATTCAAACAAATACACTTACACACATAGCGTAAGACTCATGCATGTACACCATTTTTGTAACAAAACAACGAACTAAGGTTGCATCACCGTCGTAAAGATGATAAAATGGTGGACAAGATGAATTTTTTCACCGATTCTCTTTTTGTGTTTGTATTTCTTGTGTATTTTGGTATTCTAGTGGGTGTATCAAATATTCATTTTTTTTTAATTATAAGAGTATAAAAGTCATTTAAAAATATATTATAATAAATTAAAAATAGTGTGGGGGTATCAAATAAATATGAAGGGGTATATAGTTGAACCATTTTCTTAATTTCAGCCCGACTCTTATTTAGAGTCCTTGTCCTGGCAAATCAACTTCATGTTAGTGTCAAATTAGCTCCATCTCATCCTTTTAACTGCTAAATTAATTCATTGCATCTCAAAAATTTCTCTCTCTAGAAAAATCCTCTCTATTGGAATTTGCGCCTAGAGCAATCACAGCTAATCCCCCTAGTCGGAAGCCTCTCTCTCTCTCTCTCTCTCTCTCTCTCTCTCCGTGCGTGGGGCGGGCTGGCAGTGCTCTACCAGTAAAGGTATGAGACTCTTACTCTTCCTTGTGATCCTCTCGTAATACGCTAGGATTGCACTGTGAAGGGTGTGTAAGGGTGTTTTTTCAGAATGTTGTCAAACGTGTTGAAACATAAATGACAACATAAACAACAGAAGACTTTGAAAAACATAATATAAAATTTGCAAACGGGATATCAAACACTATCATAGATTATTATTGAATAATCTATGATGCCTCATGGCGAAACTTCACTATAACGAGTAGTGATACAAAGACAAAGTAAAAGCCAACTATAGGAATTTACATCAAGATCATATACCCTAGGTATATAATCAAAAGCCTATAATTCTAAAAGTGTAAACCAAAGAACCTACTCAAAGGTCGAAATAAAACACTTCTAAAATAACAAAGGAGTAATTCAAAATAGCTACACTCTAAATGTAAAGTAGATATCTCGAACTCTTCATAAATGGAGAAAACCAAAATAAGGTATCTCGATTTCCTCACTTGAATGTATCTCATGCGTATGATATTTATAGACTTCGAATCTAGCATGTGAACACTTGAAAAACATGGTTTTCCATGATGTAAAACCGTCTACCACTAAGCTCCATGATCTTGATAACTACTCATGCTTATCTTTAAATAACTCACTCCAAATAGCAACCGCCTGACCTGGTAACTGCCATATCGTCATCCTGCATGTTTAGACATTAAAGACAACATTGAAACAAATGGAGTTAGTGTTAGGAGAAAGGGTGAATTCTGATGTTGCGGAAAATGTTGCAACATTTTGGACAACATTGACCTAACATCAACAATCTCCCTCAATTTGGTCTTTCTACTACAACACACCTGATGTTATAAACATGCAGTAAAATGTGTTAAGTCAGAAATACAACTAAACATCAAAAAAAAGATATTTAATTGCTAAAACCAAATTAAAGTAACCAAACTGGAATTAAAATAAACAACACACTAAGCACAAACTGAATGCTTAAAACAAACTGCACAAATACTAAACAAACTAAGTGTTACCACACTAGTCTAAACAAAAACAACAACAAAAACTAACAATTAGACTAACAGAAAACTAAAATAGTGTTTGACAAATCTATAGAGCTTTTGAATCTCAAGGTATGAATATGTGAAGTAGAGTGGGGATTGGGCTGATCTTCATAAGTCAGCTGCATTTTCATAGTCTGCACGAACTCCCCCTATCTTCATTCTTCCTTGAATTCTAAGCTCTTTCTTGGTTTCCACCTAGGTCACCATAGAGTGTCTCTAGGTCTTCATCTTCTTTTTTAGCAACAGAAGCAACAGGATATTCAACTGGAACAACATCTTTGTCAACATGAATTTCTTCAATTCGTACACCACTCGAACTAGCACCACCACCACTTGCATTCACTTCAACTCCCCCTGAGTGTATATCTTCATCACCAGCAGCAGCAGCTACATCAGGTACTACTCCCCCTGTTGGAGTAGAAAGCAACAACTCCCAGAAAGTTTTCTGGTTCTTCAGATCTTGAACAATTGACTGCATATTTGTGATGGTTGTCTGCAAAGTCTCTATTTGATTAGTGATATATGTAGGAGTTAAAGAAACTGAAGTGATTGTAGCATTATGAGGAATGTTGGCAGAAGTATTGCCAATATTTTCAGCGGCATTAGCGGTTTCCTGAGCTTCCTGTTCATGTTGCACATCAGTTGAATCATGATAAGACAGATCAATCATCCTGGGTCCTGTGAGCAGCACGCTGGAGATCCCAAAATTAGCAGTAAAGCCACTGATTGTCTCTTCTCTTGGATTTCTCTCAAATTCTTTGTTTTCAAGCATCTTGTATATGAGACTTGGATAAGGTAGCAGCCCTTTACCAGTAATGTCTCCAGTATAAGATAAGACATTATTAATGATGGTTTGTCCAAGGTTGAACTTCTTCAGATGTCCAATCTTATACATTAAGATTGTCTGCTCCTTAGTCAGAACTGTAGTGTTTGAGGATGATAACCAGTTGTATACACACAACTTATGAAGTACAGAGTATAAACTGGTCAACTTCGAACTACTTAATCTGTTTTCCCAGACCACAATTTGTCCACCAGTTATGACTTTAATGACTTCATTCATGTCATCAACAGGTTCTTCAATCATACTCCTAGTTCTAAAAAATAGATTGATTGCTTGGGTGTAAACTTGAGTTTAGCTCCTCTAAACCAAACAATACCATAATGCTTAGAATTTATTTTACCCAAACTCACTCTCAGATTAGCATAGAATTCATAAATCCATTCTACAATATATGGAGTAGCAAACTCAAGAGCATACAGTAATGATCTTTCCCTAAAATATTCCACCAGATTTTACTCTCTGAAGTCAGTCATTTTAACAACTTTTTCACCCACCAGCATCCTAGTACGAATCTGTCTATACTTATCACTCTTGATGGTCCCATTTTCGAAGGGCTAAAATGGGAATTCAGGAGCAAGTTTTTTTTTAAAACCTTTTACTCAGGGAGTTCAGCAAGAGTGAATAATACTCAAGTCACTGCATTGCTAAGAGTCAGAGACATCAAGTCAGTGTGATGACTTGAGGGCTCAGTCTCTTAACAAGGCAGTGACTCGAGAAGTTACACTTCAAGTCACTGCTTCACTTAGAGCCTGAGCTACCAAGTCAGTGAGAAGACTTGAAGACTCATACTCTAAGTAACGCAGTGACTCGAGATGCTGAACTATCGAGTGCGTTGCCTGAACTGGTCAGTGAGAAGGGTTCTCCCTGACCTGAATATTTAACCAAAGTTTCCTTTTTAACAATGCTCTCAGTGAGCAAATTTTCACAACACTTTAGTAAATACTTTAAAAGATAAGAACGCTCAGTTTAACGTGGTTCAAAGACTCAAGCTCTTACATCCACGACCTGATTTAACAGGAAATCCACTAACTGGGATTCTTATTTTTAACGTGCCAAGGTGCACAAAACACTGGACTCACGCCACTCACTGGGCTACCCCTCCTTACAAACTCACTGACAACTTACTCCCAACAAACCTAACAAGAGGGTTTTGGTTTCGGTTTGGTTTCTCCAACTAGGTGAGGTTTTCCTTTACAATGAGTTAGCCTAAAGCTAAGATTAGGAAAACCTCTCTAAGCTATGAGTTACAAGCTGAACACTCATTTGTGTATATCTATGAACTCTAAAGTTCGGTGTACAAGGTGTGAATCATGCCTCCTTATAACTCCCAATATAATGAACTAAACACTCACACCTTCACAGCTCGTAGGTGTTGATTTTTTTTCCTCACACACTTCAAACCGCAGCTACGAGCTTGTATTTATAGTGTGGATTCAAATGTTACCGTTGGAGAGAATCACATTTGAATTCATACTATCAGTAGGGAAAACCTACTTTTCTTGGAATGCGGCCTTGTCAGTATTAGATTTGCTGTCTTGACTTGATTGGTCCACGTGGACTGCATACAACGGATCTTTGGTTCAGTGAGCTTGACCAGGGTACACTGACTTCAGATAGCATATCCTCCACTGACTGATGATCTTCAGTAGACACAGTTGTCTTCAGTGTAGTTGTCCTTCAGGGACTCTTTGAAGATCTTTCCAAGAAGTTTGTCATAAGGCTAAATGACAAACTTCCCTGACCACAGTAGCCTGACTCCTTCAGGGCCTACTTGGTGCAGTACTGATCCTCCTGATCATGCTCTTCACTGAGTAGTCCACTGATTTAGCTTAGATCAGCGAGGTTTATACCCAGTGGGACATCCTTCAGGCTTCTCTTCAGGTTCAGGTCTCTGCCATGGCTTCAGTCAGTTCTCCTTGTGGTGTCATCTTGATTTCCTCAGGCTGTATTGCTGAGTTCCCCCTCGCTGAGTTCCCCCTCAACTGAGTGCTTCCTCAACTGACAGCCTATTCTACTGAGAAATAACCTAGCCTGACCTGAAACTAAAGATACTATCCTGATTGCTTTCAAACCTATTACATGTGGTTTTGGAAAATCATCAAAACTAAACATATCCCAACAATTTCCCCCTTTTTTGATGATTCCAAAACTTCTAACCAAATGATTTTCTATTACAAGAATAATGTCAGAACACAGGTAATAGTTTGAAAAATGTAGAAATTCCCATAGTTTAAAACATTTAAGATCTGTTCGGTAGACCATTTTTCTTAACAAAACTGGATCAGTGGTCATGTGAACAACCCGCTCTGATACCAATTGATGGTCCCATTTTCGAAAATCAAAATGGGAATTCAGGAGCCAATTTTTTTTAAAACCTTTTAATCAGGGAGTACAGCAAGAGTGAATAATACTCAAGTCACTGCATTGCTAAGAGTCAGAGACATCAAGTCAGTGTGATGATTTGAGGGCTCAGTCTCTTAACAAGACAGTGACTCGAGAAGTTACACTTCAAGTCACTGCTTCACTTAGAGCCTGAGCTACCAAGTCAGTGAGAAGACTTGGAGACTCATACTCTAAGTAACGCAGTGACTCGAGATGCTGAACTCTCGAGTGTGTTGCCTGAACTGGTCAGTGAGAAGGGTTCTCCCTGACCTGAATATTTAACCAAAGTTTCCTTTTTAACAATGCTCTCAGTGAGCAGATTTTCACAACACTTTAGTAAATACTTTAAAAGATAAGAACGCTCAGTTTAACGTGGTTCAGAGACTCAAGCTCTTACATCCACGGCCTGATTTAACAGGAAATCCACTAACTGGGATTCTTGTTTCTAACGTGCCAAGGTGCACAAAACACTGGACTCACGCCACTCACTGGGCTGCCCCTCCTTACAAACTCACTGACAACTTACTCCCAACAAACCTAACAAGAGGGTTTTGGTTTCGGTTTGGTTTCTCCAACTAGGTGAGGTTTTCCTTTACAATGAGTTAACCTAAAGCTAAGATTAGGAAAACCTCTCTAAGCTATGAGTTACAAGCTGAACACTCATTTGTGTATATCTATGAACTCTAAAGTTCAGTGTACAAGATGTGAATCGTGCCTCTTTATAACTCCCAATATAATGCACTAAACACTCACACCTTCACAGCTCGTAGGTGTTGATTTTTCTTTCCCCACACACTTCAAATCGCAGCTATGAGCTTGTATTTATAGTGTGGATTCAAATGTTACCATTGGAGAGAATCACATTTGAATCCAGACTATCAGTAGGGAAAATCTACTTTTCTTGGAATGCGGCCTTGTCAGTATCAGATTTGCTGTCTTGACTTGATTGGTCCACGTGGACTGCATACAACGGATCTTTGGTTCAGTGAGCTTGACCAGGGCACACTGACTTCAGATAGCATATCCTCCACTGACTGATGATCTTCAGTATACACAGTTGTCTTCAGTGTAGTTATCCTTCAGGGACTCTTTTAAGATCTTTCCAAGAAGTTTGTCATAAGGTTGAATGACAAACTTCCCTGACCACAGTAGCCTGACTCCTTCAGGGCCTACTTGGTGCAGCACTGATCCTCATGATCATGCTCTTCACTGAGTAGTCCACTGACTTAGCTTAGATCAGCGAGGTTTATACTCAGTGGGACATCCTCCAGGCTTCTCTTCAGGTTCAGGTCTCTGCCATGGCTTCAGTCAGTTCTCCTTGTGGTGTCATCTTGATTTCCTTAGGCTGTGTTGCTGAGTTCCCCCTCAACTGAGTGCTTCCTCAACTGAGTTCTTCTCAACTGACAGTCTATTCTACTGAGAAATAACCTAGCCTGACCTGAAACTAAAGATACTATCCTGACTGCTTTCAAACCTATTACATGTGGTTTTGGAAAATCATCAAAACTAAACATATCCCAACAACTCTTCATATCATTATATTCATCTTCACTATAGGAGTGATCAGATAGTACCTTAGTACTGGAATCAGAATCATCTGGAGAGGGATCACTGGATTTAAGGTCAGAATTCTTCTCTTCTTCTTCTTTCTCCTGTTCTGGTTCAGATTCTTCAGATGTTGCCATAGGTGATGGCACATCTTCGGCAACAACAGGTTCTCTTTTAGCAACAGTTGACATAGGAACAATTTTCTTTTTTGCCTTACTTCTCTTTCTTACTTGTGCAATGGGCACATTCATTTCGGAATCAGTATCTGGCACTTAAGTGGGTCAGATTGTACCTCTTCTGTTTCAGCTACATTAGGACATGTAGCTGTTTCTTTTGAGCTTTCATCTATCAGAATCGGCTTTGAAGGGTCCTCCTTCTTTCCTTTCCTTTTTTTTCGGCATAATTTACCTTTCTTCCCATGGTTATGTAAGATCTCCTTCTTTTTTCTCCTTTCTTTGACTGACTTGCTTTTTTTTTCCAAGCATTTCTAATTTTTTCTCCCAGACCATCGGTGTCATTTGATGATTCAGGTTGGGTTTCCAATGCAGGTTCAACTTCAGTTCCTTGATCATCAACTTCTGGAGTTATTTGCTGAGGATTACACATCCTTTCAAGCTCATAAAGATCTATCTCTTCATCACCAAGTAGTATTTTAGGGTGTTGAGTTTTAAGCTTTAGAACTTGATAGGTAGCAGCTATTTGTTCGAATGGGGTTCCTAGACTGAAGTTAATGGACACAGGGTTAGGATCAAGAACATCAACCATATTTTAAGAAGGTTGAACGGATGATTAAGGAACATCGAGTGTATCCTTCACTGGAGTAAATACTGAAAAGAAGTGGAAGGGTTGATCTCTTGTGGGATAGGTATTTTGAAAGAACCGATAGTGATCGAAGGGGATGTTGGCGGAGAGGCGCCAACATTAGCAGCAACATTCTGGGAATCGGTTTTCAAGGCCATTGAAACTAGCAAGTTGAGAGGATTTTCGGATGTGGAAGAAGATGCAGGAAACTTTGGGGAATGAGGAGAAGATGGAAGGTTTCTTCGAGATGTTGTTGGGAAATTTGTATAGACTTAAGTTTTGATTAAGATGCCAAAAGGTTCCTCCTAAGTTGTTTGTAAGTAAAATATTCAGTAGAGTTAGTACTTAGTTATAACAGTTCAAATGTTAAAGAACTGGAGTGTAGTTATAAATTTCTAAAGTGTATTGAAGAATGAAGTCCGCTGAAGACAAGTGATCTGAGAATTAGTCTACGTCTAGAATGTTTTCTAACTGCATTCTCACTAAGACTAAAACCATCAGGAAAGGACCAAGGTCCACTGATGTGAACTAACAAATCACATTCAATGCTAAACACATTAAAAGCTGTTAGTTTATCTGGTTTGAACAAGGCAAAACGAATTTCAGTGAAGCTTACAATAAATGAAGGAATAAGAAGGTTCTCTCAGAGGAGTTCCACCTTAAAGCAAGACAGGATTCAAAGCAAGCAGACTGAACGACCCAATAAGAAGATGACACGTAGGTGTACTCTACTGACAGCCGACCTGTCCCAGACTGATAAGTACCAAAAGTCTTTCCCTAGCAATCTACTGAAAGTTGGTGAACATGCATGGTCTTTCAACCGTATCTTGACAAGACTTAAAGCTTCAAATAGAGCCGTTTGAACCAATCAGATACAAGAAGACTTACTTGAGAAGATTCAAATCCAACGGGAAGATTTTCAAGGAAGCCTATAAATACAGAAGGACGTGCCCATTTCTATGAACAGAAAACTCACAAGATCAAAGCTATCTCTACATTCATAACTATCTAGAAGCACTCGAAATTACCTTTGTTTCCCAAGTGTTTCACATTTGTAGAGAGCGTAACAAACCTTCTGTAACCAAGCTTAAAAGCTATATTCAAACCTTAGAAAGAGATAATCCATCCTAAGCCTTGAGCTAAACTGTAAGGATTATCTCACAATAGTTGGAATCAAAACCCTACTCAAAACCCTACTCAGTTGTTAGATTGAGAGTTAGTGTTAAGTGGTGTTAGTAAGCTGATTGTTTGTATCAGTCTGAAAGCTGGTTTGTTTTGGGAACTAGGACCTGGAATTATCCTAGTGATCAATCATCCTAAGAGAGGATTAATTGATCAGTGCACCTTGGCACTATAACACAAGGAATTCCAAGTGAAAGGAATTCTCCTGTTTAATCAGGACATTAGACGTAGGAGATTCATCTCTGAACCACTTTATATCTTGTGTACTTATATTCTGCTATCTCCTAAGTGTGTGTTATTCATTCAAAGTTTATCAAGTAAAATGAGTTTTCTAAAGGGCTCACTAATCCGCATCTGAAAGCTAATTAGATAGTAGTGTTGGTGTATACTGTAAAGCAAACTTTTGTTGGGCTTTTATGGATATATTCAATTTCCTTATTATCTGAAATAAATGGTTTTTCACATTATTGCAATCTTATTAATTGCTTGTATTACTTGTATGTCTATTTATCCTATATTGTAGATAATGTGGTGGGTTTGTAGTCACACAGAAGATCACATTGTCAGTTCCTTATAAGATATAAACAGTATTCACAACTAAGATAGTTCTGGACATAACTATTGGTATAAGTTGTAGTATGAACTTGTTAGTGGCTTGTCTTGGCCATTAGTTCATACTAGTACGCTATGTCGTATTGAATGGATCACAGTTAAGACATGTTCTTCTATTCTGACTGTTATGAAGAACTAAAGGTCTTGGTGACTCTTGTAATTCTTAACCCTAATTGTGATATCTAGATATGTGGAGCGCTTGTTCACTACTTTGATTTACTATGGGTGAGAATCTTGTTAGATTCAATGCACTATGTATTTTGGGTAGTGACATCGTTTGCACGATGTCTATTTATTGGCATTAGGGCACCGTGTCCTGGTGATCCAGGTTGATGACGTCCCCTTGAGGAAACTCATAAAGGATTGTCGTATTAAACCCTGCAGGTGGATTTAATCCGTACGACAACAAGGTTGAGTGGTACTACTCAAGGAATAATAGATGTTAATTAATTAAAGCGGTCAGAAGCTTTAATAATTAATGGACGTGAGATATCTTTAACACGGGGAATTATAGAGTCTAATAGAAGCCCTGATTCGGTTCGGATAGGACGAGAGTGCAACATTAATTCTCTAGTGGAATGAATTAATGTTCACGGGCCAAATATATGTTCTGGGCTGAACATAAGAATATTTGGGTCCATGAGGAGCCCAAACCTATACCTTCTAACAGATCCCTAGTCTGGCCCATGAAACCTATATAAAGGCTTCAATTTCGTTCTTTGAAACCCTAGCACTAAAAGAATTTCGTGAGCAGCTGAATTTCGTGAGCAAGGGTTTTTGAAGAGACGAAATTGGGAGGCACTTTTCTCCACCCGGTGTACGAACGAGGTTGGGAGACAGATTAGAAGATCAGTAGTGGAATCAACGCCTCGGTCTTCAAGGGTAACGGATCTAAACTTGTTTTTAGATGCATGTTTAGGTCTTTAATTGTTTATACACGTTTGGTATCCCAACAACGATCTTGGGGACGGACCGCCTTCACCGGCGCGATCCATCAAGTAGTTCAACTGAAAGTCTTGAGCTTTCAGGGGAGGTATTATCTCATTATGCTTTCACAAGTAATTCTCAGCAGACTTAAAGTCCACTGATAAGTTACTGTCTTAAGTAACCTGATAAGTTTTAAGAAGTTTGAATTTGTAAACTCAGGTGTATCCCCCCCATACACCTGTTTACTCATTTCGGGACCAACAATTGGTATCAGAGCAGTGGTTCAAAAGACCATTGTTCTAAGTATACCTTGTGCTAAAAGGTATTTTTATATAGGTCAACTGAATTGATCTTTTGATAAACTTGTTTAGATATTATGGCTGACAATGCAGCTAGGGTAGCACCACCAGCGGAGAACAACATGGGAGTTAATCCCTTGAACCATATGTCCCATCACAAGCTTCCACAATTCTCAGTGGAAAATTATGACTTCTGGAAGATCAGAATGAGAGCTCATCTTGCCTGTGTACATGATGAAATATTAAGGGTGATTACTAAATGTCCATTTATTTTTATGACCCCTAACCCTAGAACAACAGCTGAAACAATTGCAGATCCAAGAGAAGAATGGCCCAAGGATGAAGATAACTTCACTGCAAATGAAAGGAGGAGAAACAACCTCAACTTCATAGCCATGAATATTCTCTACACCATCATTCCAGACTCTGTAATGGGAAGAGTGATCCATTGCAAGACTGCAAAGGAGCTTTGGGACACTCTTGCTCTCATGTGTGAAGGAATTGACAAGATAAAGGAGAACAAGCTTTCTGTAGCTATTCAAAAGTATAAGTAGTTCACCATGGAGCCCATTGAGACCATTGACCAGCTTGATGGGAGATTCACTGACATCATGAATGAGATAAACTCTCTGGGAAAAGTCTATACCAAAAGAGAAGTTGCCTTAAAGATCCTGAGAGGTTTAACCTCAAGATGGGATGTATACTCTGTGATGATGCTGAATACCAAGGATTTATCCAGCATGTCTATGCAACATGTATTCTCTGAACTCAAGGCTTATGAGTTTGATCTTAATAGGAAAAGGGCTCCTGATGAGATCTCAGCTGAGAAGGGAGTAGCCTTCAAAGCTAAGGAGACTGAACCCAAATTCCCAAAGCCACAGAAGAGTACAAAGGCAAGCAAATCTCAGAGCAAGGCTGAGATGCAAGAGGAACTCAGCCTGATGGCTAGAAGGTTTGAAAAACTTAACAGCCGATTTGACAAGTATAAGAGATTTTACAGGGATAATAGGGATGAGAGAAGGTATCCACAAAAAGACACCAGAGAAGGAGAGAAAAGCTCAACTGAGCTGGAAAAGAAGAAAGAATGCAAGAACTATACCAGAGTTGAAGGTTCATCATCAAAGACTAGAGAGTCTACTGAAGAAAAGAATGATGATGCCAACAAGTGTTTTCAATGCAAGAAGGTCGGGCACTTTCAATATGACTGTCCTCAACTGAGCACCAAGGAAAAGAAGGAAAGTCAAGCCAAAAGAGACAAGAGATATGGAGAAAGAAAAGCCATGGTGGCTGAGGATGTTGATGAGGATCTAGAGTCATCTGATGGACTGTTCTCAGACAGCAGTGATGATGACATGTGCCTCATGGCAAGAGAAGAACCAGAGGTACAATCTAAACCATCCATTTCTCTAGGGCACACCTGAGCTGAGCTCAGAGTCAACTGAGAAACTCAATCTTCAGTCCGCTTTGGAACAATTGATGATTGATTTCTCAAGGTTGCAAGAAGCAAGTTTTTGTCTCCAAGATGAAAACAAAAATCTCCTGAGTGAAAACTCTAAGTTAATTGAATCTGGGAATCAGACAGATCTTAACTCAGCTCAATCTACCATTGAATTGACAAAAGAGGTGGAAACCCTCAAGAGTCAAGGAAATGGCAAAGATCAATTGATAAAGGATCTTACTGAATCTAAGATAAAGTTAACTGAAGAAAATTTAAAATTGGTAAGCCAAGTAAAGGATTCTCTCCTGAAAATTGATGTCTTACAAAAATCTGAAGAGACCTTGTTAAAGAGGATTGATGCTCTTAACAAACCCTCTCTTGCCATAGAGGAAATTCAAAACTTTCAAATTAATCCTAATAACAAGTGTGGGATAAGTTTTATTCAAAAACCTTCAGAAGGTCCTCTGAGTGTTGCTTCTTCAAGTGGCACAAAGAGAGTTTTTGTTAAGTCTGTGACCTTTCAACCACAGATTCTAGATAAAGGAAAAAGACCAGCTGAGGTCCAACAAAAGAGAAGTCAAACTCAGCTAAAACCAAATGGAAAGGCTCAGTTGACTAATCAGACTAGACCTCAGCAGAGAGCACCCAAGCATGAGCACTCCTCAAGGAATGACTCATATAGAAGACCTATTCCTTTTGTGCCTAAAGGAAAAGGTCCTTCATACCTTTATCAACAAAAACTAAGGCCAGGTGCACCCAAGCCTAAAAGAAAGAATGTAAAGAAGGTTCCTATTCCCTCAAAGGCTGACACCCATAGAAAGTTTACTCCCAAGGCACCTAGGGAGATAACAATCTATGTAGATGTTTATGGAAGACAAATTAGCCATTCTAAAGTAATTAGAACAGTGAGGAAAATTTGGATTCTGAAAGGTACAGCTAACCTGGTAGGACCCAACACAAAATGGGTACCTAAAGCTTGATTTTGACTGCAGGGCTCAGTGGACCTCAACAAAGGAGAAGCTCTCAAATCTTCAGTCTGGTACTTGGACAGTGGATGTTCCAGGCACATGACTGGCAACAAAGATCTCCTGACATAATTTGTTGAGAAAGAAGGTCCACAAGTCACTTTTGGTGATAATTCACAAAGAGTCACTAAAGGTTATGGTACTTTAATAATTGGCTCAGTAAGAGTAAGCAATGTATCCTATGTCAGTGGACTTAAGCACAATCTTTTGTCCATAAGTCAATTTTGTGATAAAGGATACAATGTTGAATTTTCATGTAACATGTGCTTTGTCAAGAATATTTCTTCACAACAGGTACTACTAACTGGGTCAAGGAAGGAAATGTCTATCTTGCAGATTGGAAGTCTTGCACACTAAATGCATGTCTTATTGCAAAGAGCTTAACTGATACTAATTGGTTATGGCACAAAAGACTAAGCCATCTGAACTTCAAGTTGATGAACAAGATAGCAAGACATGGACTGGTAGAAGGAATGCCAAATGAAGTATACAACAAAGAACATATCTGCAAAGCCTGTCAGGAGGGAAAGCATCTTTCAAAAGCAAAATAGCAACCTCTACTGACAGAGTACTTCAACTGTTACACATGGATCTCTTTGGTCCTGTAAACCCTGTAAGTATCAATGGGAGAAAATATGCACTTGTTGTTGTTGATGATTTCTCCAGGTACACTTGGGTGGTATTTCTAGCAAGCAAAAAGGAGACTCAACTCAGGCTACCTGAACTTTTGAAGAAAGTTAGAAATGAAAAAAACCTGAATATTGTAAAAATAAGGCCAGACAAGGGGACTGAGTTCATTAATTCTGTAATATCTGATTTCTGCAAAGAGTTAGGTATTGCTCATGAGACCTCAACTGCAAGAACTCCACAACAAAATGGAGTAGCTGAAAGAAGAAATAGGACCCTTAAGGAGGCAGCAAGGACATTGCTTGCAGAAGCTCAAGTTCCTAAAAGATTTTGGGCTGAAGCTATTAATACTGCCTGCCACACTCAAAATAGATCCATGGTAACCAAACATCAAGGAAAAACTCCATATGAGTTATGGAATGGCAGAAAGCCACAGGTATCTTACTTTCATATCTTTGGTTGCAAGTGTTTCATTCACAACAATGGGAAAACTCAACTGAAAGCTTTTGATAGCAAAGCTGATGAAGGAATTTATGTAGGATATTCCCAGATCAGTAGAGCTTTTAGAGTGTACAATTGTAGAACTCTTGTTGTGGAAGAAACACCTCATGTGGTCTTTGATGAATCTACCCTTAAGTCCAGGAGTAAGGAGAATGAGGAAGTAATAAGCAAAAGACTAACTAGACTGAGTATCAAGTCGAAAGGATATCCTGAGAATTGTGTTGATGCTTACATCCCAACCTGGGACAACCTCAATGATCAACAATTCAAAGAAGACACTCAAAGTTAAACCACTCCTCACAGCTCACCTGAGAGCTCTCCTGAACATGTAACTGAACTGATGAACATAATCCCAGTTCAAGAGGTAAGTAATGTAGATGAAGATGTGGTCACAACTGAGACATTTAATGAGCCCATCATTCAAGGGGGAACCAATGATACTACCATTGAGAATGATAATACCTTGAATGATGACTCAGGACTTCAACCCTCTGTCTTATTTCCTGAATTTGATTTCATTCCTATATCTAGTGACTCAACTTCAGAAGAGTTAAACTCTACTGAAGGGCATCAGCCTAGGAGGACATGACTCTCAGATCACCCTGTTGAGCTAATCCTAGGTGATCCTACCCCGGGAGTCAAAACTAGAAGTTTTCATGGGGAAAGTGCTTTGTTTTGTTATTTCTTATCAAACCAGGAACCAGGTTCCATTGGAGAAGTACTTCAAGACTCAAACTGGATTATTACTATGCAAGAAGAGCTCAACCAATTTACAAGAAATCAAGTACAGGAGCTGGTTGACAGACCATATCATTGCAATGTGATTGGAACCAAGTGGGTATTTAAGAACAAGAAGGATGAAAATGATGTCATAGTCAGAAACAAGGTTAGGCTAGTTGCAAAGGGCTATTCTCAAGTTAAAGGTTTTGACTATGATGAAACTTTTGCCCCGGTGGCTAGATTGGAGGCAATTAGGCTATTCCTTACCTATGCTGCTCACAAGAAATTCAAGGTGTATCAAATGGATGTTAAGAGTGCATTCTTGAATGGAGTACTCAATGAGAAAGTCTATGTGGAGCAACCCCCAGGTTTTGAAGAAAGCCACAAAGTATATAGACTGAGGAAAGCTCTATATGGACTGAAATAGGCTCCAAGAGCCTGGTATGATACTTTGTCACAGTTTTTTTTTGGATCATGATTTTATCAAAGGAAGAGTTGATAGAACACTCTTCAGGATCACAAAAGGAGAGGACACTCTGCTAGTTCAAATCTATGTGGATGATATCATTTTTGGTTGTCCAAACCAAGTCCTCTGTGAGAAATCCTCTCAACTGATGAAAGGGAAATTTGAGATGTCAATGATGGGAGAAATGAACTTCTTCCTAAGACTTCAAGTCAAGTAGTCTCCTGAAGGAATCTTCATCAACCAAGCCAAATATACAAGGGAGCTAATCAACAAGTTTGGATGCCAGACCAGCAAAGTTGCAAGAGTTCCACTCAACACCAACACCAAGATGGAACCTGATGAAGATGGTGAATCAGTAGATCAGACTCACTACAGAGCAATTATTGGGTCTCTACTGTATCTCACAGCAAGCAGGCCTGATATCACATTTGCAGTTGGGATATGTGCAAGATATCAAGCAAATCCCAAGAAAAGTCATCTGGAAGCTGCTAAGAGGATTCTCAAATATTTAAAGGGCACTGTGAATATGGGATTATGGTATCTCTCAGATGACAATTTGGAACTCACTGGATACTCAGATGCAGACTATGGAGGATGCAGAATTGATAGGAAATCAACCTCAGGCACTTGTCAATTCTTGGGAAGTAAGCTGATCTCTTGGTTCTCCAAGAAATAAAATTCAGTAGCCACAAGCACTACTGAAGCTGAATATATGGCAGCTGGAAGTTGTTGTGCTCAAATTCTGTAGCTGAGACAACAACTGAGAGATTACAACATCTTTGCTAATGAGGTCCCTATTTTCTGTGACAACAATAGTGTAATTGCTATTTCAGAAAATCCAGTTCTCCACACAAGATGTAAACATGTAGATATAAGGCATCATTTCATTAGAGATCATGTGGAGAAGAAGGATATCAAAATGCTCAAAATTCACACTGACAAACAAAAGACAGATATATTTACTAAACCTTTGGCTGAAGCAAGGTTTCAAGAACTGTCAGTGGAGCTTGGACTTCTAGATCCAGGAGAGTAAAGTTGAGGTAATTTCAACGCTCTGAAGAGTTGATTTCGAATCAGTGGAGGTTCCACCTCAGGAGATGATCAAACTCAGTAGAGTCACTAATATCAGAAGAGTTTCAACCTCAGTAGAGGTCTTTTTTTTTCCAAACTTATGTTTTCTTTCAAATTTGAAAGCCTCTTAGTTTTTAAATATAAATTGCAAAATTTTATTAATGAGTGCTTTCTGAAAATTAAATCTTTTTACACTATTTTGAAGAGATTTTGATAAGTCGGGCATTTAATGCGCGTTGTACAAGTCAGTTTCACTTTTACAGTTACCTATCTCACGTGCCTTAAAAGCCGGATGATGTGACCTTCTGACTACCAACTCTTTCAATCCCCACCTCTCATTTTAGATGGTTCTTTCCTAACCGTCAAGATCTCTAAAAAACTCCCCACTAACCCCTTCGACTATCCATGACTTTTTAACCAAATTAATCTCACACGTTGATTGTGGGATTAGATCTCACCATTCTTTACTCATATAAAATACCCCAAAATCAGTCTAAGAACCTTTTCGAACACACTTTCAAGCAAACACTTACTATCTTCCCAAATTACTCTCTGCAAATTTCTCACAATCCTATTCTAAAATGGCCAAAGTAAATCTAGGGTTTTGGACAAACAAGGATAATTTCTGGTATGAACCCATAGTGGTGTTCGATAACCTAGAGATTGAATCCAGGCCAGAATTCGCACACATAAAGGAGGCCCTGGAGATGTTGAAAGCAACAGGCTTAGAAAAGTTCTTATCTATCCACCCACAAAACTGCTTCGATAGATAAGTTTTGGAGTTCTTTTTCAGTGTTGCTAACACTGATTCTAAAATCAAGTCCTGTCTATTTTTAAAGAGGAAGAAGAAAGGGATGAGGGATGGTAATAAAATCGTCGAGCACCAGAAAGTGAAGAAGGAGATCCGTTTGGAAGGAAATGATCTCAAAGAACTGTTTGGACTTCCCTCTGAAGGCCCAAATCCGGACACCTGTATCATGGATAAAGAGGAGGAATGGGTCTACACCATTATGTAGAAGAAAGTGAAGTACAGTCCCACAATGAACAGAAGTTTACCTCTTCCCGTTTATAATGTTCTTTGTGAGATTATTGGGAAATGTATTCTGGGAAATCAGGGGAGCACGGAGCAAGTAAGCAAACTGAAGTTGAGATTGATGAAAGCCATAGTGGAAAGTAAGGAGAAGAGCTTTAACTGGCAACAATTTTTCTTGAGGGCGCTAAATAAGGAGCAATCAAAATTTCAGCCTGACAAGACTCCCCAGTTAGCAAGCTAGCTGAACTTTGCCACCAAGATCTCCTATCTGATTGAAAATGTTGATGTAGGAGTAGACTGGATAGCGGATAGGAAATGGAGTAATCTGAAGACTCTATTCAAGTCTGGAAAGGCTCTGGAGGCAAGAAAGCTGAACATGGAAGTGGAAAGCCCTGAAGCAGCAGAGGAGACTGAGGAAGCCAACCCTACTGAAGGGAAAAAGACAAAGCTAAAAAGAAGGTTGATCAAGCTAAGTGACAAGATGGCCTTACACAAAGAGGAGGAGGCAGTGAAGGCCTCAAAGAAAGAGAAGAATAGGTCTTCTGAGGCTGTGAAGGAGAGTGCCTCAAAGAAAGTAAGAACAACAAACTCCACAAATGAGCCGTCTTCAGGTAACCCTGACTCATCTCCAAATGTTATATCTACTGAGTCTGACTCAGATGTTCCTGCCCCTACCCCCATCAAACCCAAAACCAAGCCCAGAACCCCTGTCAAAATAAAGAAAATATCCAAAATATCCAAAACCCCCACTGAAGGCTCTCAACAGCTTGAAAGTAGTTCCCAAAATGACACCCCCTCTGAGGCATCCGCTGAGGAATCCTCAACCCCCCCTGAAACCATCCCCTCAACCCCCATTAAACAAAAACCAACCTCATCTGAAACCCAACCCCAAACCTCATCTGAACCCAACCCTCATGAACCCCATACCACTCACCTGGAATCCATCCCAGAAGAGCCAACTGATATCAGATCCCCTACCCCTTCCCTACCATCAGATGATGAAGAAGAGTACTCCTTTCTGGATACTCTCAAGAACATGTCTTTCAGGGTGGGAAACCCATCAAGCTCAGGCTACTTGTCCAACTAAAGGACAGAAGGCTGGGAGAGATCCTCATGGCTGTAGTTGGCAGCAATGCGGAGGAGTGGAAGAGGGAAGAGAAGGAGGTGTTAGAATTTGCGGGGATGACCAAAACCAGACTTCTCTATGATGAGAAGATTTTTCAGAGTCTGGTGTTGGACAAACTTGCTGAGGCAAGGAAAGGAGCTGGAGGAGAAGAGGAAGGAGAAGGAGAAAAAGAGCCAGAGGAGGCAAAGTCTGCTGAAGGAGAGGAGGAAAATAAGGAGAAAGGAGAAGGTACTTCACCACAGCAAGGTGGTGGTGAAGTAGCCAAGGATGTATCTTTGGCAAGAGATACTAAGGCACAAAACTTGCCACAGGAGAGCTCAGTAGAGGTGTCTACTGAAGTTCTCCCACAACAGCCCTCAGTGGTGACTACGGAGTCAGCTGAGGTATCTGGTAAAGAAGGAGTCAAAAATGAGAAAGAAAAAGAAACTGAGGTAGAAATCACTGGAGTTGTGAGTGGAGAGATTAAAGCAATCATTCCTGTAAAGGATGAATTGGCTGAAAAGAATAGAGTTGAAAATGAGAGTGAGAAAGAAGGTGAGAAGAGAGAGGAGGAGGGAGTTGCAATGGAGGTAGATATGTCAGGTGACCTAGGCTGTGAGAAAGAGGGGGAAAGGACTAACATTGTTTGGCATGCAGGTATACAAACTGATGAAGTCCCCCCAGTCCAGGTCAACCTAACTCCACTGAGAGAAGCTGTCCAACTTATTCAAGATGAATAGCTTCCTTCTCTACAAGCTCAACTGAGAGATGTCCAAGAAATTGTATAAGAAGAAGTAGATGAAATGGTCATCCTCTCAGACCATGTTGATGAGCTGATGGAGTCTACCACCAAATCACTCCAAAACCTGGCACTGAAGATAGAAGATTCACAACAGATGGTACTAGATGTTGTGGAAGGCCAGAGTGTGCTGGTGATAGGGGCCATGAAGAAGCTGGAGCAAAAGGAAGAAGAGGCCAGAACTCAGTTCTTGAAGGACTCAGTGGAGAGTGTCTCCATTAACCTAAAGTCCTCTGTTGAGGCTTTCTCAGCTGACCTTATTGGGAAGGTTGAAGGGTTATGGAACCAAAAGATGGCGGAGTTTGAGGCCAAGTACGAGGAATTGGGAGCAAAGCTGGGAGAAATCCTGAAGAAGGCTGCAAAGGACTTTCCTACTCAAGACAAAACAAACGTGCTAATAGATGAGAAGTTGGCTCAATTTGTTCAATTTGTTCAATTTGGACAAACAGCTGGGGCTACCCTTGAGAGACTTGAAGACGAAGTTGATCACTGCTCTACCCAGGTGAAGACACTTAGCCATGATCAGATGAAGCTCAACATATCTATTGCTGAGTTTATGATTAATGCCGAAAAGGGGGAAAAGAGAGTGAGAGCAAAGGATATGAAGCTGGACCCCAAGAACAAGATGCAAATAATTCTTGAGACCCCAGAGTTTGAAAGAGGCCAACAGATCAAGAAGACCTTTGAGAAGGTACATGTTGAAGCCCAAAAGATTGTTGATGCCAAGAAGGGAAAGGAGGTTCCCTCAGAAGACCTGTTAAAGTTCAAGGAAGAACATGAGAAGGAGAAGAAGGAGAGAGCTGCTCAGAAGGGGGAAACAACGAAGAGGAAGGCCACTGATGTTCTCTCAGCGGAGGTGGCAAAGAGAACAAGGACCTCAGGAAGGTTGGCTGCAAGGTCAACTGATTCAACTGATTCAGTGGAGGTACTTCCTATTTTAAATCCTGAACCTATCTCCTCTGAAATCCCCAAATCTGCCCCCACTAGAGTTACAGAGCTCACTGATCTAATCAAAGAAGCTGGAGGCATGAATGAGAGAGCTCAAAGGCTATCTGCTCAACAACAGGAGAGGAGAGATAAGATGGTTGGAAAAATGGAGTCTATTGCAGAGTTGGCTGAGAGGAAGAGGAAGAAGAGGTTAGCTACTTTTGACAAGACCACTTCCAAGAAATTCAGGAATGGCTATCAAAGGTGGGCTGCAAAGCTGAAGAAGGACAAGGTGGCACTTGCAAAGGCCCAGTTCCCTCATCTTGATACTTGGGTTCCCAAGAAGCTGAATGATGCTTGGGAAACTGCCAAGAGGGAATTCGTATACTCATATTATGTCAGTGGAAAATTGGATAAAGAAAACGCACAAGACTTATTCAATGACTGGCTTTTTTAGTCTTACCCAAAACTCTACCCTGACATAAGTGAAGCCTGGAATGATAAATTCCCAGATCATGCCCTGAAGGCTCCTGAGCCAATCATCTACTGGCCTCCTCAAGATGCAACTGGAGCAGTGGACAGAGAGCGGATTACAGAAGAGTGGGTGTCCTTGTGTGAGCATCTAGGTCTCAAGGGACATTCAAAAGAAGTGATGGAGAGGAAGAATGACTTGAAGATTCGAGTCTTCAAGCAATATGGACTTGAACCTTTGTTTGAATCCATCTGAGAAAGTTAAGTGTTTTGTACTGGGCATTTGTTTATAAGTTCCAGTTGTTTTGAATTTAAACTTTTGACAGTAGACTCCATGTAATTGTACTCATTTTAGTTTTCTTGAAATGAAACTCTACTGCTGTTTTTGCCCAAGATAATATCTCATTATCATTTAGGCTTATGTACTTGAATACTTTTACTTACAAAAATCCTTAATTATTTGTCATCTAAAGAACCTAATCTGAAAGAAGATATGTAATAAGATAGGTTTCGGCATAATCAAAAAGGGGGAAATTGTTGGGAAATTGTATAGACTTAAGTTTTGATTAAGATGCCAAAAGGTTCCTCCTAAGTAGTTTGTAAGTAAAATGTTCAGTAGAGTTAGTACTTAGTTATAACAGTTCAAATGTTAAAGAACTGGAGTGCAATTATAAATTTTTAAAGTGTATTGAAGAATGAAGTCCGCTGAAGTCAAAGTCCGCTGAAGACAAGTGATCTGAGAATTAGTCAAAGTCTAGAATGTTTTCTAAGTGCATTCTCACTAAGACTAAAACCATCAGGAAAGAACTAAGGTCCACTGATGTGAACTAACAAAGCACATTCAATGCTAAACATATTAAATGTTGTTAGTTTATCTGGTTGGAACAAGACAAAACGAATTTCAGTGAAGCTTACAATAAATGAAGGAATAAGAAGGTTCTCTCAGAGGAGTTCCACCTTAAAGCAAGACAGGATTATGAGCAAGCAGACTGAACGGCCCAATAAGAAGATGACACGTAGGTGTACTCTACTGACAGCCGACCTGTCCCAGACTGACAAGTACCAAAAGTCTTTCCCTAGCAATCTACTGAAAGTTGGTGAATAGGCATGGTCTTTCAGCCGTATCTTGACAAGATTTAAAGCTTCAAATAAAGTCGTTTGAACCAATCAGATACAAGAAGACTTACTTGAGAAGATTCAAATCCAATAGGAAGATTTTCAAGAAAGTCTATAAATATAGAAGGACGTGCCCACTTCTATGAACGGGAAACTCACAAGATCAAAGCTATCTCTACATTAATAACTATCTAGAAGCACTCGAAATTACCTTTGTTTCCCAAGTGTTTCACATCTGTAGAGAGCATAACAAACCTTCTGTAACCAAGCTTAAAAGCTATATTCAAACCTTAGAAAGAGATAATCCATCCTAAGCCTTGAGCTAAACTATAAGGATTATCTCACAATAGTTGGAATCAAAACCCTACTCAGTTGTTAGGTTAAGAGTTAGTGTTAAGTGGTGTTAGTAAGCTGATTGTTTGTATCAGTCTGAAAGCTGGTTTGTTTTAGGAACTAGGACCTGGAATTATCCTAGTGATCAATCATCCTAAGAGAGGATTAATTGATCAGTGCACCTTGGCACTATAACACAAGGAATTCCAAGTGAAAGGAATTCTCCTGTTTAATCAGGACAGTGGACGTAGGAGATTCATCTCTGAACCACTTTATATCTTGTGTACTTACATTCTGCTATCTCCTAAGTGTGTGTTATTCATTCAAAGTTTATCAAGTGAAATGAGTTTTCTAAAGGGCTCACTAATCCGCATCTGAAAGCTAATTAGATAGTAGTTCAACTGAAAGTCTTGAGCTTTCAGTTGAGGTATTATCTCAGTAAGCTTTCACAAGTAATTCTCAGCAGACTTAAAGTCCACTGATGAGTTACTGTCTTAAGTAACCTGATAAGTTTTAAGAAGTTTGAAATTGTAACCTCAGGTGTATTCCCCCCCTATACACATTTTTACTCATTTCGGGACCAAAAAATGTCATTATATCCTGCAAAAGAATTGAGAAATTTGATTAAAAAATTAATGAATAAAAATATTCAGTAATTTTACACATATACACATCTTATAGGCTGGGGAAGATGATACTAAATAACATTGTGAATAATACTTGAGTGCTCTATCAAAAATACCTTTAGGAATCTGTAAAACAAGATTTGAAAATAACTTATAAGTACTTTGAATCAACACTGAATTAGACGATCTTATATAGAAGAAAATATGAAAGTTATCACATATGCTCCACCAAGTGTCGTGCGTTATATGGTAGTTTTCGAAAACCTTCCCCATAACTAGTTCGAAGATGGTATGTGAAGTTGTGTGATAAAAAAATGAATATATATTGCCCACATTTTTTTTATTTATGCAACATATTGATTTTAAATAAATATTGTAGAATATTCTCAATATATTCTCTTAATATTTATCCTATTAAAAATAATTAATTCATATAAATAAGTAATTTGAATTCTTAGAATGTTATTATTTTTGTTAGAACACATATCTCAACATTTCAATAACACAATCAACATTGGATTGTTTTATAATTAATCACTTTTATCACAAAATTTCACATTGATCCACCTTTTGAAAACAGAACATCGTAGTTGTGAGCTCCATGCCCCATAGTTACTTAGTGGATTTATGAACAAATTGATACATTTTTAATCACCTTTTGAAAAGAGTATATCGTAGTAGCGAGCTCAGTGTCCTATAGTTACTCAGTGATTAAAGTATCTTATTTGTGATATTTTAAACATTTTAACACGCAATGATATGTGATCATAAATATAAATACACTTTCAAACTCAAACAACTACAAATTATGAACAATTAAGAATCAAACAAAATTAATACTTATAAAATTTACTGAGTTTTTTCTGATGTTGTGATCTATGTCGAAACATTTTTCACAACACAGTATTAATTTATTCAGAGAGTGCATAGACCAAGAGATTTTCTAAGTGAAGAAAATCTCTTAAAATCAAGAGCTTTAGTGAATATATCTGCAAGTTGTTTTTCAGTGGAGATATATTCTAATTTCACTATTTCTTTTTCAACAAGATCCCTAATAAAATTATGCCTAATGCTTATATGCTTTGTCAAAGAATGTTGTACATGATTCTTTGATATATTAATAGCACTTGTATTGTCACAATATATAGTTAGTATATCACTGTTCAAACCATAATCATCAAACATTTTCTTTAGCCAAAGTAATTGAGTACAACAACTCCCTGCTGCAATATACTCTGACTCTGCAGTGGATTGAGAAACACAGTTCTGATTCCTACTACTGTGCCAAGAGATAAGATTGTTTCCCATATAGAAACAACCTCCACTTGTACTCTTCCTGCCATCACTGTCTCCGGCCCAATCTGCATCACTATAACCGATTAATGTACAATTAGTGTCCTTACCATACCAGATTCCTAGATCACAAGTTCCTGCAACATATTTAATGATCATTTTTACAACACACGGGTGTGATTCCTTAGGATTAGTCTGATATCTAGCACACAAACATACACTAAACATGATGTCGTGCCTACTTGAGGTTAAGTAAAGTAAACTGCCTATCATAGATCTATATAGAGTTGGATCAACACATTGTCCAGCATCATCCTTACACAGCTTTTGTGTTGAATCCATAGGAGTTCTCATTGGTTTTGCAGTTTCAAGTCCAAACCTCTTAACAAGATTTTTTGCATACTTGCTTTGTGAAAAGAATACACCATCTTTGTTTTGTTTAATCTGAAGACCTAAGAAAAAATTTAAGTCTCCAACCATTGACATTTCGAAAGTGGTTGTCATTTCTTTTACAAAAAGTTCAATCATTTTATCACTTGTAGAGCTAAACACAATATCATCAACATAGATTTGGGCAATCATGATGTCATTCTCAGTTTGTTTGATAAATAAGGTCCTAACAGCTTCACCTCTAATGAAACCAAAATTAACAAGAAAATCTGTTAACCTACCATACCAAGCTCTAGGAGCTTGTTTGAGACCATATAAGGCTTTGTTCAATTTATACACATAGTCTGGGAAGTCAGGATTTTCAAATCCTTTTGGTTGTTCTACATAGGCTTCTTCAATCAAAATTTCATTCATAAAAGCAGCTTTAACATCCATTTGATGCAACTTAATGTCCAGAAAACATGCAATAACAAGTAATAATCTTATAGATTCAATTCTAGCAATTGGAGCAAAAGTTTCATCAAAATCAATTCCTTCTACCTGAGTGTATCCCTGCGCCACTAATCTAGCTTTGTTTCTAACAATGTTACCAGATTCATCAGTTTTATTTTTAAAAATCCATTTAGTGCCTATTATATTTGTATGTTCTGGTCTAGGTACTAAAGTCCACACATTATTCCTTTCAAACTGATTTAGTTCCTCACGCATAGCATTTATCCAGTTCTCATCTTTCAAAGCTTCAATAACATTTTTAGGCTCAATTAAAGAATGATAACACTCATAACCTACCTTGTTGCAGATTGAAGACATATAGATAGTTCTTATCAGATTCCTTACAATACTCATTCTTCTTATTGTCTGAACACCAAAATGTTTTTCTCCAATAATTTGTTCTGCAGGATGATCTTTAATTATTCTAGTAGATGGTACCTTATTGTACTAAAATGAATTCTCTGAACATTCTGATTTTTCAGATGTTGTTTTAGTTGTTGGAACATTTTGAACAACATCTTTACACTGACCGGAATCTGAAGAATTCATTGGAACATCAATAAGTCCAGTAACATCATCCTCAATGGTTGGACCTGCAAGACTGGCATTATCATAAAAAACCACATTAACAGACTCTTGCACAGTGTCAGTCCTTAAATTATAGATTCTATATGCTTTGCTATTTCTAGAATAACCAAGAAAGAATCCCTTATCACTTTTTGAATCGAACTTGTGCAACTGTTCTCTATCATTCAAAATGTAACAAACATAACCAAACACATGAAAGTACTTCACATTTGGTTTTTTGTTATTAAGAATTTCATAAGAGGTTTTTGTAGTTCCTAATCTCAAATTGACTCTGTTAGAAATGTGACATGCAGTGTTAAGAGCTTCTGCCCAAAATCTTTTTGAAAGATACTTTGATACTAGCATGACCCTAGCCATTTCTTGTAAAGTCATATTCTTTCTTTCAGCAACACCATTTTGTTGTGGTGTTTTTGGTGAGGAAAATTCTTGTAAGATACCTTTGTCTTCACAGAATTTTGTAAAGTCACTATTTTCAAATTCTCTTCCATGATCAGACCTGATTTTCTTGATCTTTGAATTGAAATTTTTTTTGAATTTCTTATACAGATTTTTGAACACAGAGAAGGTTTCAGATTTTTCTTTAAGAAATTCAATCCAGGTGTATCTTGAATAGTCATCAACCAACACAAAAGAATATTTTTTTCCCATCTATACTTTCAGTTTCCATTGGACCCATCAGATCCATATGAAGGAGTTCAAAACAATTTTGTGTAGAACAATGAGTCAACATTTTATGTGACATTCTGACTTGCTTACCTTTTTGGCATGGACCACACACTCTTGACCTGTTCAGCTGTAATTTTGGAAGCCCATTTACAGCTCCTGTCTTAATTAATTTCAATATATTATGATAGTGTGTATGTCCTAATTTTTATGCCACGAAAAGCTCTCATCGGATTTCACATTGTTACACATTTTTGGGGTATCAATTACATAGCAATTATCCACAGATCTATGGCCAATCATAAGACATTCACCTTTATCATTTTTCACATAGCATGAATCCTTATTAAAATCAACAAGGCTAATCAGATTTGCAATCAATCCATCAACATGCAACACATTAGTCAGTTTAGGGAATCATGGAACATTCAAAGTACCCTTACCTATGACTGCACTACGAGTACCATCTCCAAAAATCACATGACCATCAGCATCTAGTCTATAATCCGTTAAAAAATCAATATTGCCAGTCATATGTCTAGAACTACCACTGTCAAAATACCACGTACCGGGTGCATGAGCTTTTAATGAAGTATACACAACATTACAACTTTTTGACTTACTGACCCAATTCATTTTTTGAAACATGTTCTTTTAGATGAGGTGACAAATTTGGTGACAGAATTTAGCAATACAATCTCTTTTCAATTTCCAGCAGTAAGGTTTAATATGTCCCTCTTTATAGCAGTAATGACATAAAAAAATCACTTGTTTTTTCAAACAATTTATTTGTAGAGTCAGGAGTGTTTATGAAAACTGCTCCTGATTTTATAAATTTAACAGGTTCATTACTAACTTTAGACTTATCAGACAAACCAGCATATCCAAGACCTTTTCTACCAGAATTACCAAGTACCAAGGCATTGTCCAAGACTTTCAGTGCCTTTGCTGAATTTTTTGAAGTTCAAGGTTGAACCTCTAAGCTCTTCTTTCAGCTTCTCAAGTTCCATGTCCTTCCTTGTGAGAATTACTTCAAGCTTGATTAAGGATTCTCTCAATTCAGAATTTTCTAGAGTTATTGACTTACGAATTTGTGATTGTGACTCAATCTCCTTAATGTTATCTTGACATAGAGTACAACTTGTTGTATCCAGTGAGGAAATACCTGTCTCTACAAAAGAACTTGTAAAACAGCTCACATCTGGACTGTTATCACCAGATGTTTTGACTAATGATGGAACATTTGTGTCAACATCTGAATAATAATCATCCAGATGATCATCAAGGGTATCATCATAAATAAATCTAGCAGAGAAAGCACAATCTTCATTTTTCTCAGACTCATTTTCATCTTCTGATTCATCACTTAAAGTAGAATTAAAATTCAGTTTCCTTTTTTAGCAAGGTGTTGGCACATTCATTTGCATAGTGACCAAAACCAGTACAAGCATCACATCTTACTGACTTTCTATACTCAGGATCATACCTAGGTTTGCTACTACCACTACTACCTGATCTTCTATTTTGATTAAATCTACTTCTTCTTTTAGGGATTTGTTGATTATTTTTAATTTCTACTTTTGGTTGAATATTGTCTTTTAACCTATTAGCCCTATTCTTTAGGAAAGACTTAAACTGATTTGTTAGAAAAGCAATATCCTCAGGATTGTCATCACATAAATTAACACATTCAGAATCAGAATCAACTTCAGTTACAAATGAAGGTTTTTCAATTTTTGAAGAAGTTTCACCTTTGAAAACAGATACCTTTTTATCAGATGAATCATTCTTTTGATCAAGATTTATTTCATAGGTTTTTAGAATACTTATCGATTCATTTTGACTCATAGTATCCGTATCCTTAGCTTCTTCTATAGCACACATTTTAGCATCAAAACATTTCGGAACAGTCCTTAGTATTTTATGGACTAACCTGGTATTTAAAATTGGATCACCTAGAGAGTGAGATTCATTGGCAATCTCAGAAAGTCTCTCGTTGTAGGAAGCGATGGTTTCATCTTCTCTCATCTTGAGGTTTTCGAACTTGGTGCCTAGCATTCGTAGCTTTGTTCTACGAACACTCTCAGCTCCTTCACAATGCTCTTGCAAACGATCCCAAGCATCCTTTGTAGATATACAATTCGAAATTAGTTTGAACATAGATACATCAACTGATGTAAAAATAGCGTTCAAAGCTTTCAAATTGTAACTGGCCAAGGTTACTTCATCATTGGTCCAATCCAATTCACGTTTGACTCGTGCTTCATTATCCTCATCAGTTGGAGTTCTAGGTGGAGTCCACCTGGACAGAATACTCCTCCATACTCGTTCATCTAGGGATTAATATACATTCGCATATTAGGTTTCCAATATGCATAATTTGATCCATCTAGAATCGGAGGTTTTAAAGCGGGAGTAAGTGGATATTCCATTGCAAACGAAATTTACACACTTAAAGACACAGGATCTAACTAAGTATATGGCTCTGATACCAATTGAAGGGTGTGTAAGGGTGTTTTTCCAGAATGTTGTCAAACGTGTTGAAACATAAATGACAACATACACAACGGAAGACTTTGAAAAATAAAATATAAAATTTACAAACGGGATATCAAAACTTTATCATAGATTATTATTGAATAATCTATGATGCCTCATGGCAAAACTTAACTATAATGAGTAGTGATACAAAGACAAAGTAAAAACCAACTATTGGAATTTACATCAAGATTATATACCCTAGGTATATAATCAAAAGCCTATAATTCTAAAAGTGTAAACCAAAGAACCTACTCAAAGGTCGAAATAGAACACTTCTAAAATAACAAAGGAGTAATTCAAAATAGCTACACTCTAAATGTAAAGTAGATATCTCGAACTCTTCCTCAATGGAGAAAACCAAAATAAGGTATCTCGATTTCCTCACTTGAATATGTCTCATGCGTATGGTATTTATAGACTTTGAATCTAGCATGTGAACACTTGAAAATCTTGGTTTTCCATGATGTAAAATCGTCTACCACTAAGCTCCATGATCTTGATAACTGCCCATGCTTATCTTTAAATAACTCACTCCAAACTGCCACCGCCTGACCTGGTAACTGCCATGTCGTCATCCTGCATGTTTAGATATTAAAGATAACATTGAAATAAATGGAGATAGTGTTAGGAGAAAGGGCGAATTCTGATATTGCGGAAAATGTTGCAACATTTTGGACAATATTGACCTAACATCAATACACTGTAAGATGTGCTATGTTTTTATTACTCCTTGGATGGTTGGAATTGTTCTAAATATACCCTCCGTAAGGATTGTGTGGGTTCAAGTAAACCCTAAACAACTCTTCTCAACATTACCCTTCCCGATCTTGAATTTCCTTAATACCTTGATGGCGGAAGCTCTCAATGCGATGTGGGGGAAGTTATCCCTGTTTGAAATGGAGAGTGCGGCGATAGAGATCCCCGATGGGGAATTGGCGATTGCAAATAACCTTTTAGCCGGGAAGCTACTAATGAAGAAGAGTATTAGGCCGATTGATTTGGGGATAACAATGAAGAAGCTATGGGGCATGAATCATAGGCTAAGGGCCACGCCCATTGTTGAAGGCCACTTTGTGTTCGAGTTTGAAGATGCGTCAGAAATTGTGAGGGTGATGCATAAATAGCCGTGGCACTTAAACGACTCACTACTGATTCTCGGGAGGCTTAACGGAGATGAGCGAGCAGAGGACATTACCCTCTCTGAGGTGTCTTTCTAGGTGCAAATACACAGCCTTCAATTGTGCTCCATGATGAAGGCGGTGGGATAGAGGCTTGGTGGTGTGCTCAGAGGTCTTGGATGTTGAAAACCCCCATGAAGGTTTTTCGTTGGGAAAGTTCTTGAGGGTCCGGGTCTTGCTGGATGTCAACAAACCCCTAAACAGAGGAACCTCCATTATTGTGAAAGGGGAAATGAAGAGGGTGTTTTTCTGGTACAAAAGGCTCATCGATTTCTTCTACGCATGTGGCCGCCTCGACCACATGGAGAAGGACTGCCCTTCGCTTTATATGCTCGCCGAGGAAGGGGTGGAGACCTCGTGGGAATTCCCATCCTAGCTCAGGGCTGACGAACAAAAGGGGCTCACCACGAAAGATTTGGAGGAGATAGGTCTTGTTGCTGAAGTCAGTTAGAAGATGAAAACCACTCCCGGTCTCAAGTGACGGTTACCGGCAAGGAGGTTGTAGGGAAAGATGAAGCAATGAAGGGGACGAACAGTGTGAGGGCTAGTTGGGGACAGCTTATGGTGACCCAACAGCTGGAAAGGGTGTGGAGCTTTGGAGGCCTCATGAGCCCAACATCAGGGATGGGGAGTATCCTTGGAATGGGGGTGAGCATTAAAGAAAGGGAGGTGAAGAACTGTTAGGATAAAAGTTATATAGTTTTGATGAGTTAAAACAAACCAGAAGATGTAATAGGACCATCCGGACCTGTTAGCCAGATGATGATCTAGATTAGGACTTAGTCTAGGGGGAACTGCCAGACCAGAAGACTTCACCAGAAGAGTCACCAGAAGACCCCTCCAGAGGACTTCACCAGAAGACTCCACCAGAAGACTTCACCAGATAAAGATCTGACCAGAGGCAGAGGACCTTCCCCAGACCAGACGAGTCCGGACCAGACGAGTCTGGTAGAACAAAAGATGCTCAGTTTGATCCCCTGTTTCTACTGAGTATTCTGGTTGTTAACCAGATCAGGACCAGAAGACACCGAGGTTGCTTGGTGTCTGGTCTTGCCTTCTCTGGAGAGAATCAGAGTTAGGCAGAGGAAGCATTTGACCGTTGGTGATTCAAATCAAGTCAACAAGATCAGGATTGGAAAGTATTTGAAGATAATCAATCCAAGGATCCCACCAACCCAATCAATCAATTAGGAAATTGATTGATTGAGGCTTCCTTAAATAGAGGATCTGATTGGATTAGCTCTCCAACGGCTATTCCCTAATCCCCTCTATAAATACAAAAGTGCAATCACAAGAAAAAGCTCTAGAGAGACCCTACGCGCATAAGTCACAATCCAAGCTTTTGATAATCACTCTTAGCACTCTTATTGTTCACATTATATATCTACTCTTAAAGAGTTGTTGGACCTCAACCTGTTCATCTACAAGATAAGGTTGAAGGCTGTTGATCTTTAGATTGAAGTTAGATCTAAAGAGTTTGTAAGAAGGAACTGGTACTTCACAATTCCAGTAAGTAAGTTGACTGTCGGTTGGATAGTGAGACCCCTTTGATCAAGGGAGAGTGGATGTAGGATATTCAGATCTGAACCACTATATATTCGGTCTTATTTAATATTTTCTGCATTTAAATTCCTGTTTTTCATAGCCTGCTCTTGTAAAAAGAAGTTGCCTAAGACATTTAACTTAAGCTTCCGCAATTTATCAATCTAGTGGGACCAACAAGTGGTATCAGAGCAATGTGTCCAACGACCACTGCTTTGAAAAGCTTTTGGTGGTCACCGGGCAGATCCATTGCTCTTTGTTGCTTTTGTTCAAATTCTTGTTAAATCCTTATTTTTGTCAAAATGTCTGCAAAATCTTCTTACAAGAGCCGTAAGCTTCCAGAATTCTCTTTCGAGGATTACAGCCACTGGAGTTTCATGATGAGCAATCATCTTGGAGCTATTCACCACCGCATGTTAGATGTGGTAGAAAGTGGCCCAATTAAATTTTTCTGGACTCCTATTGATAGTGGCAGGTCAGAGTCCAGGGAAGAAACTAGTGAAACTGCCCAGAAAGCTGCAGAGGACAGAGTTCCCAGGCAAATAATTCTCAAGAAGAAAGATGAGCTTGACGACGATGAAAGAAAACTTTACAACTTGGACCAGGTGGCAAGAACCAAGATCATCAACACACTTACTAAAGAGGTGATTGAAAAGGTCAAAACGTGTGTCACTGCCAAGGAGATGTGGGACAAACTTGCACTACTCTGTGAGGGAACAGAGAAGATTAAAGACAACAAGCTCCAAGCTGTTCAACACTCGTTTGACACTTTCAAGATAAAACCAGATGAGACCATTGACCAGCTGGATATGCATCTCATAAACCTCATGAACAAGGCTAGTGCCTTAGGTAAGACCTACTCAGAGAAAGAAATAAATAGTAAAATATTGCGTTCACTAACCAGCAGGTGGAGAATTAAAGTCACTATGATTAAGGACAACAATGATCTCAACACTCTGGATCATCATCTTCTGTTGTCTGATCTCAAAGCTTATGAGTATGATCTTCAAGAGGAGGATCAAACAGAAGAGGTTTCCTCTTCTGGTCAGAAAGGAGTTGCATTCTCTTCAACTATCAAGCCTGATGTCAAGCCAAATGAGTCTACTGCAGATGACTTGAGCCTCAAGGAGCAGATAGCACTTCAAACCCGTAAATTGGATAAAATAAGTTCAAAATATGGCAGGTACAAAAGGCTTTGGAAGGAGTCTACCAGAGACAGGAAGAATTCCTTCAAACCTGTAGAAAAGGAGAAGACATCTGGAGACTCAAGGGAGACCAGATTCAGAACTCCAGAAAGGAGGAGAGATGACAACCCTGGCAGCTCTGGGAGATCAGATTATCAGAGGAGGGATGGTAGCTCTGGCAGACCTGACTACCAGAGGAGAGAGAGTAGTCCAGCCAGATCAGACTACAACCAGATGAGGAGAGAGCCAAGTCCTAGTCCCAGAGGAGACAATGCCTGCTACACATGCAACAAGACTGGTCACTACAGTTATGATTGTCCTCAACTTACTCCTAGGGAAAGAGAAGAGAAAAGGATCAAGAGAGATAGGAGATATGCAGACAAGAGAGCATTGCTGGCAGAAGCAGAGGAGGAGGTTACTAGTTCCAGTTCTTCTTCTTCTTCTGATTTCGGGTCTGATGATGATGTATGTCTGATGGCAGATATCAATGAGGTACAAGAAACTATCTTAGTTTTATCAAATTCCAAATATACTAAATCCTCTAACTCATCTGGTAACTCCAGAGAGTCTGATATGCAGTAAATGCTATCAGATCTCCAAAATTGTGTTCAATTATGTCAAAAACTTGAGAAAGAGAATGGTAGGCTCAGAACTGAAGTTCAATCCTTATCTCATGAATAAAAATCCACCAGAGAACTCATGAAAGATCATTCCAAAGAAGTCTCTGAACTTCAGGATAAGATCAAAGAAAGAGATACTCTGGTAGATCAAATCATGAAGGAAAAAAATTCTAAGGAGGATGAGCTCAATGAGCTTAGAGCCAAATACCAGACTCTCATCAAGGGAAAACAAGTTGAGCAAACTATTGAGTTACCTGTGCCCAGAGAAGATTCCTTGAAACCAGATGTTCTATCTATTATATCAGGATCTTCTCAATGCATAAATGATAAGAGTGGTTTAGGATATCCTGGAATTATTAAAAGATCTCATAAATATTGCTTTACTAAAGTCAAGTCTATAAGATCTGGTGAACTTGTGGAACTCCGGAATGAAGAGGATCCTTCTGATCACATGGTGGTTCACAGACCTAGTTGGAAATGGGACCCCCCTGCTGATAATTCAAAACATAATCCAGAAGAGGTGAATGTTCTGGAAGGAAAAATTCTAGAGCATACAAGTCAGAAAAGAGAACCTATGAAGATTGATGGTTCTGTTTAGATGCCTAATCTGATTAGAGAACCTCAGAGGAATCCTAAAAGAGTGGAACCTAAGCAGATTAGGGGACCTCAAAAGGGAGACTCTAAGAGGAAATCTAATCAGAATAGGAGATACCAGAGGAGGTATACTGAACCAGAGGACCTCAATCAGAATCAGGGATCTCAAAGGTGGAATGCTCCAAGAAGATTCCAGAACAGGAAACCTCAGAAGGAATTCTATCATCAGAAGAGATCTAACTTTAAGAACCAGAGATCCATCTATAGAAAACCAACTGATCTGGGTAGTTATGACACCAGAGATGGTTCTTCTAGGATGTACCCTTACAACCAGACCTTTAAGACCATGTCTTTGAGGTAGGCCATTCCAAAGGCCAGATTTGAGAAAAGGTACACCAGACCTGTTTATAGGAAATGTGTCCTTATAAGACCAGTAGCTCAATATGTCATTGTAAGAGGACATGTGCTGGTAGATAGATTTGGAAGGAAGATAAGATCTCCTCATCCAACAAGGGATGATCTTTATCTATGGATTCCTACAAAACCTGCAACTAACCAATCAGGACCCAGCACTAGTAGGGGACCTAATTGATTTCTCTGCAGGTAGATAAGAGCCCATTGGAGAAAGGATTTCCAAGCAACCATGTCTGGTACATTGATAGTGGATGTTCCAAGCACATGACCTTCCAGAAAGATAATCTCCAAGATTTCAAGCCATTGAATGAGCCAAGAGTGATGTTTGGTGACAATAACTATGGAGTCACCAGAGGAGTTGGAAAATTGACCTTCAATGGAGTATCTGTAGATGAAGTCTACTATGTAGAAGGACTCAAGCATAATCTGCTTTCAGTATCCCAATTCTGTGACAAGGGATACTCAGTGAAGTTCTCTAGTGATTCATGCACTGTTTTCTCTTCTGATTATAATGATATCTTGCTAATAGGCTTGAGGAAGGGTAACATTTACCTTGCAGATTTTAGCAGTTGCCCAAGAAATGCTTGCCTGGTTGCAAAAGGATCTGCAGAGAATAGCTGGATTTGGCACAAGAGATTGTGTCATCTTAACTACAAAACACTGAATAAGATTGCCAGAAAAGGTCTAATTCGAGGTCTTCCTAATGAAGTGTTTAAGAAGAATCAAGTTTGTGGTTCATGCCAGAAGGGTAAACAACCCAAGACTTTCTTTAAGGATGTCCAGAGCACAACCACAACCAGAGTACTTCAACTACTTCACATGGACCTGTTTGGACCAGTTTCTCCTCTTAGTTTCAGTGGAAGGAAGTACACCTTGGTGATAGTAGATGACTTTTCAAGATACACTTGGGTAGTGTTCTTGTTTAAGAAAAATGTAACTATCACTAAGCTGCCAGAGTTCTTCAAGCAGATTCTGAATGAGCAGAACCAGAGCATAGTCAGAATCAGAAGTGACAAAGGGACAGAGTTTTTGAATTCACACATTGCAGATTACTGCAAGGACCATGGGATTTTTCATGAGACATCTGCTGCCAGAACACCCCAACAAAATGGAGTAGCAGAAAGGAGGAATAGAACCCTTAAAGAGGCTGCAAGAACTCTTCTGACAGAGTACAACACTCCACAAAGGTTTTGGGCAGAGGCCATTAATACAGCTTGCTACACTCAGAACAGATGCCTAATTGCCCAAAGACATAACAAGACTCCATATGAGGTATGGAAAGGTAAAACCCCATCCATTTCATATTTTCATGTTTTTGGATGTAAGTTTTTCATCCATGACAATGGGAAATCTAAATTAAGAACTTTTGATGCCAAAGTGGCTGATGGAATATTTTTAGGATATTCCAGCACCAGTAAGGCTTTTAGAGTTTTTAATAAGAATTCACTTTGTGTGGAGGAAACACCTCATGTTGTTTTTGATGAATCTGCTTTTGAGTGCAAGGTGGACTTAAAGTCTTCTGATGAGGAACCGAATCAGACTACTCCCAGAGTAATCAAGGTCAATCCACCTATTCTTGATTCAGATTTAGATTCAGATGATGACCCATCTCCTGGTTCTCTGAGGCAGAAGTCTTCACAAGGAGCAGAACCAAAAGAGGTTGGAACTCCTGTAGGGGGAAGGTCTCCTGCAGTTGGTGACAATTACCAAGGCACTGCAGAAGATGGTCAACCAGATAAGACCACGGGAAGGAGAACCCGGGTTGATCACCCCAATGACCTGATCTTAGGAGATCCAACTAAGGGTGTCCAGACTAGGAGAACTCTTAACTTAGCTGTCTTATTCAGTTGCTATGTGTCCTTGATTGAGCCCAAGAACATCAAGGAGGCACTGAAAGATTCAAATTGGATTGTAGCCATGTAGGAGGAGTTGAATCAATTCACCAGACATGATGTTTGGGAGCTGGTAGACAGACCAAGACATCAAAAGGTGATAGGCACTAAGTGGGTTTTCAAGAATAAGAAAGATGAGAATGATGTCATTACTAGGAACAAGGCAAGGTTAGTGGCTCAGGGCTATTCTCAGTCTGAAGGAATAGACTATGATGAGACATTTGCTCCTGTTGCCAGATTAGAAGCCATCAGATTGTTCTTAGCATATGCTGCTCACATGAAGTTCAAAGTATACCAGATGGATGTGAAATCTGCCTTTCTTAATGGGATTCTCATTGAGGAAGTGTATGTGGAACAACCTCCTGGTTTTGAACAAGGTGACAAGGTGTTTAAGCTTAAGAAAGCTCTTTATGGGCTGAAGCAGGCACCCAGAGCATGGTATGACACTCTATGTCAATTTCTTCTGGACAATGGTTTTTCTAAAGGTAAGATTGATAGGACCTTGTTTAGGAAAGAAGAAGGAAAGGACATCCTTCTGGTCCAAATATATGTTGATGACATTATATTTGGATCCCCTAACAAGAAGCTGTGTGAGAAGTTTGGTGAGCTCATGCAGAGTCAGTTTGAGATGTATATGATGGGTGAAATGAATTATTTCTTCGGTTTGCAGGTAAGACAATCAGAGAAGGGATTTTTATAAATCAGGCAAAGTACATCAGAAACATGTTAGAGAAATTTGGAGTAGGATCTAGCAAAGCAGCCAAGATTCCTATGATGACAAATTTCAACATGGATCCAGATGAGTCTGGAGAGAGTGTGGACCAGACTCAGTACAGAGCAGTTATTGGTTCTCTTCTGTACCTGACTGCAAGCAGACCAGATATTACCTTTGTTGTAGGAGTGTGTGCCAGATTTCAAGCTAATCCCAAGAAAAGTCATTTGGAAGCAGCTAGGAAGATATTGAAATATCTTAAGGGAACAGTGAATTTAGGATTATGGTATCCTGCAGATGACAACTTAGAATTGAGTGGTTATTCAGATTCAGACTATGGTGGATGCAGAATAGATAGAAAGTCTACAAGTGGAACATGCCAATTTTTAGGGAATAAATTGGTATCTTGGTTTTCTAAGAAGCAGACTTCAGTTGCTACATCAACAACAAAAGTAGAGTACATGGCTGCAGGGAGCTGTTGTTCACAACTACTCTGGATTAGTCAACAACTTAGAGACTACCAGATTAGAGCCAAGGATATTCCTATATTCTGTGATAGTAATAGTGCAATTGCAATCACCTAGAATCCAGTTCTTCGTACCAGGTGTAAACATGTTGATATAAGGCATCATTTTATCAGAGATCATGTTGAGAAGGGAGATATAAGGATGGAAAAGATTGCAACAGAGAAGCAGAGAGCAGATATTTTAACTAAGCCTTTGGCTGAGACCAGATTCAGAGAATTAGCTTTTGAGTTGGGATTATTGGATCCAGAGACATATTTGTTTTAGGGGGAACATCAGAGAAGTATCCTTTATTTATACCTTACTGCATCTTCTTTGTTATTTAAAACTAACATACCTGCAGATTAGACATATCAGAGTAATTACATCTCCAAATGAGGTATGCACCAGGTGACACTTGTCCCAGATGAGCTGCTGAGACAGATTCCAGAAAAGTCCAGAGTCTTCTCTGACCAGGACCAGATGGGTTCCATCAGAGGAGATGTAACACCAGACTAGCTGTGGTATCATCTGGTTACAGTATCAGGTGACAGGTATGTCTTTACTTTTCTGGCCTCTGATCATTGGGATTCACTTTTTAAATTAGTAAGTACACTCAAAACGTTTCAACTTCGGAGTGTATTTAATACTAGGGTATAGGGCCTAGGCAATCTTTTCGCTTTTTCTCTTGACTGCCACAAAACCCCTTTATACCCAGTCCCAATGACCATGCCTACGCACCAGATTAAATCTGTATCTCGCCTTTCATCGTGGCCATCAGATTTAATCGATGTGCAATATGTCAATCAATTCAAAAATTGATTTTGTTCCCTAAAATTAAATTTTCTATTACACGCGTTCACACTTTATTTATTAATCAAGCCACGCGTCTTGCCCTATTTAAATCAAAATTCTATTCAATCTGTCCTTTCACGTTTCATATCTTTTCAAGCCCTAACTTTCTCTCTGCAAGTCTTTCGATCTCTCTCTCTCTCTCTCTCTCTCTCTCATAGCAATGGCACCCAAGTGCAATTTCGATCCAGACCATGTTTGCAAGAAGCTCAAAACTGAAATGGTGGTGGACTTCTATTCCACCAAGAATCCAGCCGCTTTGGAGATTTTGGAGCTACTCCGACGTTCTGGGCTGGAGGAGTTGATTTCAAAGGTTCCCAAGGATCTGCGCACCTTGGATAGATATGCTGCTCAGTTCCTTATCCGGATGAAGATCCATGAAGACCATATCTCATCCAAGATTGATTCGGAGGATGTTGTTTTCTCGAAGGCAGACTTCTGTAGCCTTTTTGGTAACCTTTCTGCGGAAGGTGTGGATCCATTGAAATACAAAGAAGGAGAGGCGTTGGATTCCTTTAAGATGTTTGCCAGAAATTCATGCCAGAATATTACTAAGGGCTTCTTGGACAAGCATCTTAGGCAGAAGTTTAAGGTTTTATTTGACATAGTGGTGAAGATTCTCATGTGCGAGAGCCATAGCACAGATGCCATCTTCACTGGCAGGCTCTGTGTTATGAGGGCCATTCTGGATGGTGCCCAATGTAACTGGGCTGAGTTTTTCTGGGGGGTGCTGAGAAAGAACAAGGTGAAAGTCCAGAAGGAAGAATGCCCCCAGTTGCCAGGAGAGCAACAGTTTGTGTTCAATGCTAATGTATCATTGATGTCTTCAGAGTCGCCCCATTTCTTCACCACATACCAAAGCCTGACAAACTCATCCCTTGCGTCAACCCAAAACTCTTTCAGTGTCTCTGAGATGAACTCATCGACAAGAGCTTCCCTCTGAATCACCTCAGGCTTACTGACTTGCAGAATTGTTGACTTCCTCACTGTAGGCCTTTTTCTGTACTTTCTTGGTTCAGGTTTCACCTTCTTCCTCCTTAGCAAGCTGAGCACAGCATCGTCAAATTCTCTCTGCTGTATATCGGTGAGGTCAGTTAGCTTCTCCACCTTCTTCTCCAGAATGCGCACCATCTCCTTTTGAGCAATTTCAGCCATGCGCTCAGCTTCAGTCTTCTCCGTAGAGGCTCTCCATGCCTCAACGCATAACTCAGCCACCGTCTCCGCAGAGTAAGTGATTGGGTTCTTCCTTGTGTTCACAGGAGGAGATTTCTGAACCGCTGACGATTCTGGTTTTGAAGGGAGTTGAGGAACATCTTTTGAAGGTTCATTAGCCTGTTTCGCTGCAGCTTCAGCCAACCTTGCTGACTTCCGCACAAAAATAACATTCCCTTTTGGGTTTGCCTCAGGGTCTGCCTCCAATGCCTCAGGGTGGGATCTTTTCTTCTTTTCCCCCTTTTTGGCATCATCCTTGGCAGGTGGGGGTGGGAACACATCTTGCCCACTGTTGATCACGAAGACATCTAGGGATTGGACTTCTTGCACTCCTTCCTTCAACATATCAACCCTCGTGGCAATCCCAGTCCCAGCATAGGACACAGTGTTGATGACAGCTTTCAATTTCTTCTCAAAGACCTCCATGTTGTGTTGGAGACTTTGTTCAGCCTTGGTGATCCTTTCCTCAATCTTTGAGGACTCACCGTTGATTCTGCCAGCCTTTGTCATCACTTTTGCAGATTCTTCAACAGCCTTAGCTAACACTTGCGTAGCTGACTTAAAGGACTGAGCAATCCTCCCTGGCTCCAGTGCCAACTTGGCCGCTGAGTCATTCAACGCCTGAGTGAAAAGTGCTCCAGCCTAAACTGCAAGACGCTACACTGCTTGTTCTAGCTTCAGCTCCAGTTGCTCATCCCTCTCATCAAGTTGCTTCAGTGTTCGCCTCAGCATCTTCTTTACCCTCTGCCTTTCATGCTTCACTGATTTAGCCGTGTCAACTATTGTGCGTTTAAGCATTATAAGCTCCCTGTTGGCAAGAGTGTTGTAGGCTGACTTGGTCTATTTGATGTGTTTGGCAAGGGCCTTAGCATATTCATCTTTTTCAGCCCCGAGCCTTATCACTTCTTCTTGAAGCTCAGCCAAGTTCTCAGTCGTCTTTTCCTTCTTCACCTCGATGATGCTTGTGAACTCAACCCTTCAGACCCCAGTGAGAATCACATTCTCATCCTTTTCGGATTCGTCAGTGAGTGGCTGCTTTCCCTTATCAGCCCCTGCTCCATCAGTCCCCTCTTCAGGGTGCACTGAAGGCAGTTGTGGAGTGGTTATAGCCCCTGCTCAGGCTCAGCTAAGCTAGCTCGAACTTCGGGAACAAGTCCCTCTGAACTAGGAGTCACCTTGGATGCCTCTACATCATCCTCCTTTGTCTCAGGGCAGGGAATCCCGTCATCAACTGATATATCATTGGCAGCTGAGATGTTCACAACATCCTCAGCAGTTGGTCCAACCTTGGCACCAACTTCCTTATCACCTTCTGTTGGGATATGTTTTAGTTTTTATGATTTTCCAAAATAACATGTAACAGGTTTGAAAGCAGTCAGGATAGTATCTTTTGTTTCAGGTCAGACTAGGTTAGCTCTCAGTAGAATAGACTGTCAGCTGAGAAGAACTCAGTTGAGGGAACACTCAGTTGAGGGGGAACTCAGCAACACAGCCTGAGGAAATCAAGATGACATCAAGAAGAACTAACTGAAGCCATGGAAGAGAGCTGAACCTGAAAATAAGCCTGAAGGATGTCCCACTGAGTGTAAACCGGGCATATCTAAGCTAAGTCAAGTGGACCACTCAGTGAAGAGCATAATCAGGAGGATCAGTGCTACACCAAGTAGGACCTGAAGAAGTCAGGCTACTGTGGTCAGGGAAGTTTTCCATTCAGCCTTATGATAAACTTCTTGGGGTGATCTTCAAACAGTCTCAGAAGGACAACTACACTAAAGACGTTCAGTCCACTGAAGATCATCAAGTCAGTGAAGGATGAAGCTACCTAAAGTCAGTGGGTCTTGGTCAACCCACTGAGTCAAAGATCCGTTGGATCCAGCCTAGGTGGACCAATCAGCACAAGGCAACAAATCTGACACTGACAAGGCCGCATTCCAAGGAAAGTGGTTGAAACCATTAATTGTATGGATTCAAATGTAATTTCCTCCAACGGTTACATTTGAATCCACACTATAAATACAAGCTCATAGCTGCGGTTTGAAGAGTGTGTGAAGAAAGAAAAATCAACACCTACAAGCTGTGAGGGTGTGTGAGTTGTTAGGGAGTCATAAGGAAGTGTTTCTCACACCCACGACACTGACCATTAGGGTTCTCACTTATATTCATTGAGTGTCAAGCTTGTAACTCTTAGCTTAGAGAGGTTTTCCCAACCTTAGCTTGAGGCTAACATATTGTAAGGGAAAACCTTACCTAGTTGGAGAAAACCAAACCAAACTAAACCCTTTCAGAAGAATGTTAGGTTTGTAGAGAGGGGAGGAGAGGCAGCCCAGGGAGTGGCGTGAGTCCAGAGTATCTGTGCACCTTGGCACGTTAAAAACAAGAATTCCAATTAGTGGATTTCCTGTTAAATCAGGTCGTGGATATAAGAGCTTGAGTCTCTGAACCATGTTAAACTGAGCGTACTTATCTTTTAAAGTATTTACTAGAGTGTTGTGAAAATCTGCTCACTGAGAGCATTGTTAAAAGAAAATTTTAGTTAAGTACTCACTTCAGGGAGAATCCTTCTCACTGACCAGTTCAGGCAACGCACTCGAGAGTTTAGCATCTCGAGTCACTGCGTTACTTAGAGCATGAGTCTCCAAGTGCTCACACTGACTTGGAACTCAATCTCTGAGTAATGTAGTGACTTGAAGTGAGACCTCTCGAGACACTGCCTTGTTACGAGACTGAGCTCGCAAGTCAATTACACTGACTTGAGTGCTCTGACTCGTAGCAATGCAGTGACTTGAGTATTATTCACTCTTGCTGAACTCCCTGAGTAAAAGGTTTTTAAAAAAATTCTGCTCCTGAATTCCTATTTTAGCCCTTCGAAAATGGGACCATCAATTGGTATCAGAGCGGGTTGTTCACATGACCACTGATCCAGTTTTGTTAAGAAAAATAGTTTACCGAACAGATCTTAAATGTATTAAACTATGGGAATTTCTGCATATTTCAAACTGTTACCTGTGTTCTGACATTCAACTTGTAATAGAAAATCATTTGGTTAGAAGTTTTGGAATCATAAAAAAAGGGAAAATTGTTGGAATATGTTTTAGTTTTGATGATTTTCCAAAATGACATGTAATAGGTTTGAAAGCAGTCGGGATAGTATCTTTTGTTTCAGGTCAGGCTAGGTTAGCTCTCAGTAGAATAAGCTGTCAGCTGAGAAGAACTCAATTGAGGGAACACTCAGTTTAGGGGGAACTCAGCAACACAGCCTGAGGAAATCAAGATGACATCAATAAGAACTGACTGAAGCCATGGCAGAGACCTGAACTTGAAGATAAGCCTGAAGGATGTCCCACTAAGTGTAAACCAGACTGATCTAAGCTAAGTCAAGTGGACCACTCAGTGAAGAGCATGATCAGGAGGATCAGTGCTGCACCAAGTAGGCCATGAAGAAGTCAGGCTACTGTGGTCAGAGATGTTTGCCATTCAGCCTTATGACAAACTTCTTGGAGTGATCTTCAAACAGTCTCAGAAGGACAACTACACTGAAGACGTTCAGTCCACTGAAGATCATCAAGTCAGTGAAGGATGAAGCTACCTAAAGTCAGTAGGTCTTGGTCAACCCACTGAGTCAAAGATTCGTTGGATCCAGCCCAGGTGGACCAATCAGCACAAGGCAGCAAATCTGACACTGACAAGGCCGCATTCCAATAAAAGTGGTTGAAACCATTAATTGTATGGATTCAAATGTAATTTTCTCCAACGGTTACATTTGAATCCACACTATAAATACAAGCTCATAGCTGCGGTTTGAAGAGTGTATGAAGAAAGAAAAATTAACACCTACAAGCTGTGAGGGTGTGTGAGTTGTTAAGGAGTCATAAGGAAGTGTTTCTCACACCCACGACACCGACCATTAGGGTTCTCACTTATATTCATTGAGTGTCAAGCTTGTAACTCTTATCTTAGAGAGGTTTTCCCAACCTTAGCTTGAGGCTAACACATTGTAAGGGAAAACCTTACCTAGTTGGAGAAAACCAAATCAAACTAAACCCTTTCAGAAGAATGTTAGATTTGTAGTGAGGGGAGGAGAGGCAGCCCAGGGAGTGGCGTGAGTCCAGTGTATCTGTGCACCTTGGCACGTTAAAAATAAGAATCTCAGTTAGTGGATTTCCTGTTAAATCAGGCCGTGGATGTAAGAGCTTGAGTCTCTAAACCACGTTAAACTGAGCGTACTTATCTTTTAAAGTATTTACTAGAGTGTTGTGAAAATCTGCTCACTGAGAGCATTGTTAAAAGAAAATTTTGGTTAAGTACTCAGGTCAGGGAGAATCCTTCTCACTGACCAGTTCAGGCAACGCACTCGAGAGTTTAGCATCTCGAGTCACTGCGTTACTTAGAGCATGAGTCTCCAAGTGCTCACACTGACTTGGAACTCAGTCTCTGAGTAATGCAGTGACTTGAAGTGAGACCTCTCGAGTCACTGCCTTATTACGAGACTGATCTCACAAGTCAATTGCACGGACTTAAGTGCTATGACTCGTAGCAATACAGTGACTTGAGTATTATTCACTCTTGTTGAACTCCCTGAGTAAAAGGTTTTTTTAAAAAAATTATGCTCCTGAATTCCCATTTTAGCCCTTCGAAAACGGGACCATCAATTGGTATCAGAGCGGGTTGTTCACATGACCACTGATCCAGTTTTGTTAAGAAAAATGGTCTACCGAACAGATCTTAAATGTATTAAACTATAGGAATTTCTGTATATTTCAAACTATTACCTGTGTTCTGACATTCAACTTGTAATAGAAAATCATTTGGTTAGAAGTTTTGGATTCATCAAAAAGGGGGAAATTGTAGGGATATGTTTTAGTTTTGATGATTTTCGAAAACGACATGTAATAAGTTTGAAAGCAGTCAGGATAGTATCTTTTGTTTCAGGTCAGGCTAGGTTAGCTCTCAGTAGAATAGGCTGTCAACTGAGAAGAACTCAGTTGAGGGAACACTTAGTTGAGGGGGAACTCAGCGAGGGGAACTAAGCAACACAGCTTGAGGAAATTTAGATGACATCAAGAAGAACTGACTGAAGCCATGGCAGAGACCTGAACCTGAAGATAAGCCTGAAGGATGTCCCACTGAGTGTAAACCGGGCTGATCTAAGCTAAGTCAGGTGGACCACTCACTGAAGAGCATTATCAGGAGGATCAGTGATGCACCAAGTAGGCCCTGAAGAAGTCAGGCTACTGTGGCCAGGAAAGTTTGTCATTCAGCCTTATGACAAACTTTTTGGAGTGATCTTCAAACAGTCTCAGAAGGACAACTACACTGAAGACGTTCAGTCCACTGAAGATCATCAAGTCAGTGAAGGATGAATCTACCTAAAGTCAGTGGATCTTGGTCAACCCACTGAGTCAAAAATCCGTTGTATCCAGCCCACGTGGACCAATCAGCACAAGGCAGCAAATCTGACACTGACAAGGCCGTATTCCAAGAAAAGTGGTTGAAACCATTAATTGTATGGATTCAAATATAATTTCCTCCAACGGTTACATTTGAATCCACACTATAAATACAAGTTCATAGCTGCGGTTTGAAGAGTGTGTGAAGAAAAAAAAATCAACACCTACAAGCTGTTAGGGTGTGTGAGTTGTTAGGGAGTCATAAGGAAGTGTTTCTCACACCCACGACACTAACCATTAGGGTTCTCACTTATATTCATTGAGTGTCAAGCTTGTAACTCTTAGCTTAGAGAGGTTTTCCCAACCTTAGCTTGAGGATAACACATTGTAAGGGAAAACCTCACCTAGTTGGAGAAAACCAAACCAAACTAAACCCTTTCAGAAGAATGTTAGGTTTGTAGTGAGGGGAGGAGAGGCAGCCCAGGGAGTGGCGTGAGTCCAGTGTATCTGTGCACCTTGGCACGTTAAAAACAATAATCCCAGTTAGTGGATTTCCTGTTAAATTAGGTCGTTGATGTAAGAGCTTGAGTCTCTGAACCACGTTAAACTGACCGTACTTATCTTTTAAAGTATTTACTAGAGTGTTGTGAAAATCTGCTCACTGAGAGCATTGTTAAAAGAAAACTTTGGTTAAGTACTCAGGTCAGGGAGAATCCTTCTCACTGACCAGTTCAGGTAACACACTCGAGAGTTTAGCATCTCGAGTCACTGCGTTACTTAGAGCATGAGCCTCCAAGTGCTCACACTGACTTGGAACTCAGTCTCTGAGTAATGCAGTGACTTGAAGTGAGACATCTCGAGTCACTGCCTTGTTACGTGACTGAGCTCGCAAGTCAATTGCACTGACTTGAGTGCTCTGACTCGTAGCAATGCAGTGACTTGAGTATTATTCACTCTTGCTGAACTCCCTGAGTAAAAGGTTTAAAAAAAAATCTGCTCCTGAATTCCCATTTTTGCCCTTCGAAAACGAGACCATCACCTCCCCCCTGAGCCTGAGGCTCAGAGTTCATCGTATCAACCTCATTGGCAGTCTCCTTCTGTTGGTCCCACTAGATTGATAAATTGCGGAAGCTTAAGTTAAATGTCTTAGGCAACTTCTTTTTACAAGAGCAGATTATGAAAAATAGGAATTTAAATGCAGAAAATATTTTTTAGGATAAAAGTTGTTAGTTTTGATGAGTTAAAACAAACCAGAAGATGTAATAGGACCATCTGGACCTGTTAGCCAGATGATGATCTAGATTAGGACTTAGTCTAGGGGGAACTGCCAGACCAGAAGACTTCACCAGAAGAGTCACCAGAAGACCCCACCAGAGGACTTCACCAGAGGACTCCACCAGAAGACTTCACCAGATGAGATCTGACCAGAGGCAGAGGACCTTCCCCAGACCAGACGAGTCAGGACCAGACGAGTCTGGTGGAACAAAAGATACTCAGTTTGATCTCCTATTTCTACTGAGTATTCTGGTTGTTCACCAGATTAGGACCAGAAGACACCGAGGTTGCCTGGTGTCTGGTCTTGCCTTCTCTGGAGAGAATCAGAGTTAGGCAGAGGAAGTTATTGACCGTTGGTGATTCAAATCAAGTCAACAAGATCAGGATTGGAAAGTTTTGAAGATAATCAATCCAAGGATCCCACCAACTCAATCAATCAATTAGGGAATTGATTGATTGAGGCTTCCTTAAATTGAGGATCTGATTGGATTAGCTCTCCAACGGCTCGCCCTAATCCCCTCTATAAATACAAGAGTGCAGTTCAAGAAAAAGCTCTAGAGAGACACCATACACGCATAAGTCCATCTAAGCTTTTGATAATCATTCTAGGCACTCTTATTGTTCATAATATACATCTACTCTTCAGGAGTTGTTGAAACCTCAACCTGTTCATCTACCAGATAAGGTTGAAGGCTGTTGATCTTTAGATTGAAGTTAAATCTAAAGAGGTTGTAAGAAGGAACTGGTACTTCCCAATTCCAGTGAAGTAAGTAAGTGAGTTGGTTGATAGTGAGACCCCTTGGATAAAGGGAGAGTGGATGTAGGATATTCAAATCCGAACCACTATATATCTTGTGTTCTTTATTGCTTTCATTCACTTATTCTCTTATTACTTTTGTATTCTTGTAAAAAGAATTTGAAAGACATTTAACTTAAGCTTCCGCAATTAATCTAACTAGTGGGACCAACAAGTGGTATCAGAGCAGTGTGTCCAACGACCTCTGCTTTGAAAAGCTTTTGGTGGTCACCGGGCAGATCCATTGCTCTTTAGTGCTTTTGTTCAAGTTCTTGTTATTTCCCTAATTTTATAAAAAAATGTCTGCAAAATCTTCTTACAAGAGTCGTAAGCTTGCAGAATTCTCTTTCGAGGATTACAGCCGCTGGAGCTTCATGATGAGCAATCATCTTGGAGCTATTCACCACCGCATGTTAGATGTGGTAGAAAGTGGCCCCATTCAATTTTACTGGACTCCCATTGATAGTGGCAGATCAGAGTCCAGGGAAGAAACTAGTGAAGCTGCCCAGAAAACTGCAGAGGATAGAGCCCCCGGGCAAAAGATCCTAAAAAAGAAAGATGAGCTTGACAACGATGAAAGAAAGCTCTACAATAACAGAGATCATCAACACACTAACTAAAGAGGTGATTGAAAAAGTCAGAACGTGTGCCACTGCCAAGGAGATGTGGGACAAACTTGCACTACTCTGTGAGGGAACAAAGAAGATCAAAGACAACAAGCTCCAAGCTGTTCAACACTCGTTTGATACTTTAGAGATGAAACCAGACGAGACCATTGACCAGTTGGACATGCGTCTCACAAACCTCCTGAACAAGGCTAGTGCCTTAGGTAAGACTTATTCTGAAAAAGAAATTAATAGTAAAATCTTGCGTTCACTAACCAGCAGGTGGAGAATTAAAGTCACTGTGATCAAGGACAACAAGGATCTCAACACTCTGGATCATCATCTTCTGTTGTCTGATCTCAAAGCCTATGAGTATGATCTTCAAGAGGAGGATCAGACAGAAGAGGTTTCCTCTTCTGGTCAGAAAGGTATTGCATTCTCTTCAACTATCAAGCCTGATGTCAAGCCAAAGGAGTCTACTGCAGATGACTTGAGTCTCAAGGAGCAGGTAGCACTTCTAACCCGTAAATTAGATAAAATGAGTTCAAAATATGGCACGTACAAAAGGCATTGGAAGAAGTCTACCAGAGACAGGAAGAGTTCCTTCAAGCCTGCAGAGAAGGAAAAGACATCTGGAGACTCAAGGGAGACCAGATTCAGAACTCCAGAAAGGAGGAGAGATGACAACCCTAGCAGCTCTGGGAGATCAGATTATCAGATGAGGGATGGTAGCTCTGGCAGACCTGACTACCAGAGGAGAGAGAGTATCCCAGCCAGATCAGACTACAACCAGAGGAGGAGAGAGCCAAGTCCTAGTCCCAGAGGAGACAATGCCTGCTACACATGCAACAAGACTGGTCACTACAGTTATGATTGTCCTCAACTTACTCCAAGGGAAAGAGAAGAGAAAAGGATTAAGAGAGATAGGAGATATGCAGACAAGAGAGCATTGTTGGCAGAAGCAGAGGAGGAGGATACTAGTTCCAGTTCTTCTTCTGATTTCGGATCAGATGATGATGTGTGTCTTATGGCAGACATCACTGAGGTAAATAAAACTACTATAGTCTTATCAAATTCCAAATATACTGAATCCTCTAATTCATCTGGTAACTCCAGAGAGTCTGATATGCAACAAATGCTATCAGATCTCCAAAATTGTGTCCAACTTTGTCAAAAACTTGAGAAAGAGAATGGTAGGCTCAGAGCTGAAGTTCAATCTCTCTCTCATGAGCATAAATCCACCAGACAACTTATGAAATATCATTCCAAAGAAGTCTCTGAACTTCAGGATAAGATCACAGAAAGAGATACTCTGGTAGATCAACTCATGAAAGAAAAGAACTCTCAAGAAGATGAGATAAATGAACTCAGAGTCAAATACCAGACTCTTATCAAGGGAAAACAAGTTGCTCACAACATAGAGGAGATACCCATGCCCAGAGAAGCTCCTAAGATACCATATGTTGTATCTATCATATCAGAGTCTTCTCAGCACATTAATGATAAGAGTGGTTTAGGATATCCTGGAATTACCACTAAAACTCATAAATACCTTTATAATAAAGACAAGTCTGTAAGAGCTGGTAAATTGGTAGAAATCTGGGATGATAAAGACTTAACTGGTAGTGGTTACAAGGTGGTTCACAATCCTGATTGGAAAAGGAATCACTCTGTTAATCACATAACATATGGTCCAGAAGAGTTGACTGTCCTGGAAGAGAAGATCCTAGAGAATAAGAGTCAACAAGGGGAACCATTGAAGATTGATGGTCCTGTGAACAATGAGTCCCAAGGAGTAGAACTTACTCAAATTGGAGGACCCCAGAGAAATCCTCAAAGGGAACCTAACCAGATTATGGGACAATAACTATGGAGTCACCAGAGGAGTTGGAAAATTGACCTTCAATGGAGTATCTGTAGATGAAGTCTACTATGTAGAAGGACTCAAGCATAATCTGCTTTCAGTATCCCAATTCTGTGACAAGGGATACTCAGTGAAGTTCTCTAGTGATTCATGCACTGTTTTCTCTTCTGATTATAATGATATCTTGCTAATAGGCTCGAGGAAGGGTAACATTTACCTTGCAGATTTTAGCAGTTGCCCAATAAATGCTTGCCTGGTTGCAAAAGGATCTGCAGAGAACAGCTAGATTTGGCACAAGAGATTGTGTCATCTTAACTTCAAAACACTGAATAAGATTTCCAGAAAAGGTCTAATTCTAGGTCTTCCTAATGAAATGTTTAAGAAGAATCAGGTTTATGGTTCATGCCAGAAGGGTAAACAACCCAAGACTTCCTTTAAGGATGTCCAGAGCACAACCACAACCAGAGTACTTCAACTACTTCACATGGACCTGTTTGGACCAATTTCTCCTCTTAGTTTCAGTGGAAGGAAGTACACCTTGGTGATAGTAGATGACTTTTCAAGATACACTTGGGTAGTGTTCTTGTTTAAGAAAAATGAAACTATCACTAAGCTGCCAGAGTTCTTCAAGCAGATTCAGAATGAGCAGAACCAGAGCATAGTCAGAATCAGAAGTGACAAGGGGACAGAGTTTTTGAATTCACACATTGCAGATTACTGCAAGGACCATGGGATTTTTCATGAGACATCTGCTGCCAGAACACCCCAACAAAATGGAGTAGCAGAAAGGAGGAATAGAACCCTTAAAGAAGCTGTAAGAACACTTCTGGCAGAGTACAACACTCCACAGAGATTTTGAGCAGAGGCCATTAATACAGCTTGCTATACTCAGAACAGGTGCCTGATTGCCCAGAGACATAATAAGACTCCATATGAGGTATGGAAAGGTAAAACCCCATCTGTTTCATATTTTCATGTTTTTGGATGTAAGTGTTTCATCCATGACAATGGGAAATCTAAATTAAGAACCTTTGATGCTAAAGTGGCTGATGGAATATTTTTGGGATATTCCAGCACCAGTAAAGCTTTTAGAGTTTTTAATAAGAATTCACTTTGTGTGGAGGAAACACCTCATGTTATTTTTTATGAATCTGCTTTTGAGTGCAAGGTGGACTCTAAGTCTTCTGATGAGACCCAGAATTAGACTATTCCCAGAGTTATCAAAGTCAATCCACCTATTCTTGATTCAGATTCAGATGATGACCCATCTCCTAGTTCTCTGAAGCAGAAGCCTTCACAAGGAGCAGAACCAGAAGAGGTTGGAACTCCTGTAGGGGGAAGCTCTTCTGCAGGTGGTGATAATCACCAAGGTACTGCAGAAGATGATCAACCAGGCAAGACCATGGGAAGGAGGATCCTGGTTGATCACCACAATGACCTGATCTTAGGAGATCCAACTAAGGGTGTCCAGACTAGGAGAACTCTTAACTTAGCTGCCTTATTCAGTTGCTATGTGTCCTTGATTGAGCCCAAGAACATCAAGGAGGCACTGAAAGATTCAAATTGGATTGTTGCTATGCAGGAGGAGTTGAATCAATTCACCAGACAGGATGTTTGGGAGCTGGTAGACAGACCAAGACATCAAAAGGTGATAGGCACTAAGTGGGTTTTCAAGAATAAGAAAGATGAGAATGATGTCATTACTAGGAACAAGGCAAGGCTAGTGGCCCAGGGCTATTCTCAGTCTGAAGGAATAGACTATGATGAGACATTTGCTCCTGTTGCCAGACTAGAAGCCATCAGATTGTTCTTAGCATATGCTGCTCACATGAAGTTCAAAGTATACCAGATGGATGTGAAATATGCCTTTCTTAATGGGATTCTCATTGAGGAAGTGTATGTGGAACAACCTCCTGGTTTTGAACAAGGTGACAAGGTGTTTAAGCTTAAGAAAGCTCTTTATGGGCTGAAGCAGGCACCCAGAGCATGGTATGACACTCTATCTCAATTTCTTCTGGACAATGGTTTTACTAAGGGTAAGATTGATCGGACCTTGTTTAGGAAAGAGGAGGGAAAGGACATCCTTCTGGTCCAAATATATGTTGATGACATTATATTTGGATCCCCTAACAAGAAGCTGTGTGAGAAGTTTGGTGAGCTCATGCAGAGTCAGTTTGAGATATCCATGATGGGTGAAATGAATTACTTTTTAGGTTTGCAAGTTAAGCAATCAGAGAAGGGAATTTTTATTAATCATGCTAAGTACACCAGAAACATGTTAGAGAAATTTGGAGTAGGATCTAGCAAAGCAGCCAAGATTCCTATGATGACAAATTTTAACATGGATCCAGATGAGTCTGGAGAGAGTGTGGACCAGACTCAGTACAGAGCACTTATTGGTTCTCTTCTGTACCTGACTGCAAGCAGACCAGATATTACTTTTGCTGTAGGAGTTTGTGCCAGATTTCAAGCTAATCCCAAGAAGAGTCACTTGGAAGCAGCTAGGAAGATATTGAAATATCTTAAGGGAACAGTAAACCTAGGATTATGGTATCCTGCAGATGACAACTTAGAGTTGAGTGGTTATTCAGATTCAGACTATGGTGGATGCAGAATAGATAGGAAGTCTACAAGTGGAACATGCCAATTTTTAGGGAATAAATTGGTATCCTGGTTTTCTAAGAAGCAGACTTCAGTTGCTACATCAACAACGGAAGCAGAGTACATGGCTGCAGGGAGTTGTTGTTCACAACTACTCTGTATTAGTCAACAACTTAGGGACTACCAGATTAGAGCTAAGGATATTCCTATTTTTTGTGATAGTAATAGTGCAATTGCCATCACCCAGAATCCAGTTCTTCATACCAGATGTAAACATGTTGATATAAGGCATCATTTTATCAGAGATCATGTTGAGAAGGGAGATATAAGGATGGAAAAGATTGCAACAGAGAAGCAGAGAGCAGATATCTTAACTAAGCCTTTGGCTGAGACCAGATTCAGAGAGTTAGCTTTTGAGTTAGGATTGTTGGATCCGGAGACAGATTTGTTTTAGGGGGAACATCAGAGAAGTATCCTTTATTTATGTCTTACTGCATATTCTTTAATTTCTTTTAAAACTAACATACCTGCAGATTAGATATATCAGAGAAGCTATATCTCCAGATGAGGTATGCACCAGGAGACACTTGTCCCAGATGAGGTGCTGAGTCAGATTCCAGAAATGTCCAAAGTCTTCTCTGACCAGGACCAGATGAGCTCCATCAGAGGAGATGTTTCATCAGACTAGCTGTGGTATCATCTGGTTACAATATCAGGTGATAGGTATGTCTTTACTTCTCTGGCCTCTGATCATTGGGATACACTTTTCAAATTAGTAAGTACACTCAAAACGTTTCAACTTCGGAGTGTATTTAAGACTAGGGTATAGGGCCTAGGTAATCATTTCGCTTTTTCTCTTGACTGCCACAAAACCCCTTTATACCCAGTCCCAATGACTATGCCAACGCACCAGATTAAATCTGTATCTCGCCCTTCATCGTGGCCATCAGATTTAATCAATGTGCAATATGTCAATCAATTCCTAAAAATTGATTTTGTTTCCTAAATTAAATTTGTTATTACACGTGTTCACACTTCATTTATTAATCAAGACACGCGTATTGCCCTATTTAAATTAGATTTCTTTTCCATCTGTCCTTTCACGTTTCCATATTTTTACAAACCCTAACTTCTCTCTGCAAAAGTATTGCTCTCTCTCTCTCTCTCTCTCTTTCACAGAAAAGGCCCCTCCGTGCAACTTTGACCATGAATTGATGATGAAGAAACTGAAAACAGAGATGGTGGTTGACTTTTACACCACCAAGAATCCTTCTGCACTGGCCATTTTGGAGTTGTTAAAGGTCAGGCGTCGAGAAGTTGATCCTCAGGGATCTTCGCACCCTAGATGGTTATGTGGCCCAGTTTCTGGTCCGTATGAAGATTCATGACGGCCACATTTCTTCAAAGACTGATAAAGAAGATATAGTGTTTTCCAAGAAGGATTTCTGTGCGCTTTTTGAGAACATTTCGGCAGAAGTGGTAGATCTTTTAACCTACAAGGAAGACGATATTGTGGGTTCCTTCAAGTTATTTGCTCGTTCTTCTTGCCAGAACATCACGAAGGGATTTTTGGATAAGCATCTGAGGTAAAAGTACAAGGTACTTTTTGATATTGTGGTGAAGGTGCTAATGTGTGAGAATCACAACACGGGTGCGATTTTTAACGGCAGGATGTGTGTGATGAGGGCTCTGTATGATGGTGTTCAGTGCAATTGGGCAGAGTTCTTTTGGGGAGTTTTAAGGAAGAACAGACTGAAGGTGAAGAAGGAGCCTTGCCCTTCCCAGCCAGGGGAGTTGCAATACTATTTCACAGCTAATGTTTCGTTGGGAACGAAACTTACACTGATTTTGGACTCTTTGCTTCCAGAGAAGAGATGGAAGGAGTCTTGGTGTAGAGGATTTCACAAATCCAAGGTGTTATTTTCAAAGGATGGTCCTCTTCATGGCCATCCTGATTCTGATGGTGAGCAAGCCATCCCTGCCCCTCCCCTTCAAGCCATTCCCTCACCTGCTAAGAGGCAGAAGCAGCAGAAGAAGCAGCAGAGTTCAAAGCAGGCTGCTGGAGCAACTGGTTCTTCAACGGTTGTCTTCTCTGGTTCCTTGGACGAGGACCAGATTCCCCTTCTGAATATTCTGAAGAAGAAGGGTGAAGTAGCTGAGGCTACCAAGAAGGCTGGAGCAGCCAAGAGGAAGAGGCCAGAGGAGGCCAGGAAAGGCTCTGCTAAGAAGTCCAGGACTAGCAGGAAGGCCAAGAAAACCCTTCTAGTGGATGAGCCATCAGAGGAAGAAGAGGAAGTTGAACCTCTCAAGAAGAAATCCAAGGCCAAGAGGGCCATATTTCAAGATTCAGACTCTGGCTCTGATCTTGGAGAGGCCTTGGAGAAGGCAATTGATGAAGCTTCTCAAATGGTGAAGGATGCTTCTGCTCCAGAGCATGTTGTTCCTGCTGATGTTGACTCAGCAGAGGTAAACCCTTCCATTCCATCTTCTACCCCTATTAATCTTGTTACTCCCTCTACCTCTCCCCCAGATAACCTTTCCCAAACGCCATCTGCTTCTGGTAACCCTATTATTCCACCAGAGCAGACTCTCCCAGATACCCCGTATATACTCCCTCAACCATTCCTACCCAAACACCTTCTCCCCCAAATTTCCAAACACATCTTCCCACAAACCCCTCTCCCCCAGCTTCTGTACCAGAGGTGCCATCGACCTCTTCTGGTGCAGATATTCCCCTTCCAACCACTTCCACTTGACAAATTCCCATCCCACCTTCTGTACCAGAGATCCCATCCTCTTCTGGTGTAGAGCAACCCATCCCCTCCACCTCTACCTCACAAAATCCTAACCCTCCCCAAACCCATACAGCCCAGGACCCAACCATTTCTATGGCTCTGGGATTCCCTGCCCCTCCCCCTTCTCCCACTTGTTTAACAAGCGATGATAGTGAAGATGAGAAAGCTTCACTTGAGCCTGCTATCTTAGCACCTTCCTCATCTGCCTATGGGCCCAAACCCTTCACTTTCTCTTCTGATGAGATGGGTCCCATCAGGCAGAGTATGAGTATGAGTGCTCAGCTCTGGCTAAGAGAGCAATTTCCAATTCTATTGGAGCACTCACCCCTCCTGGCAGATCTGACGGACGCCAAGGTTTGGAGTATGGCCAGACTCCAAGATGTTGAAGATCTTATGCTTCTGCTGGAGGAGATGTCTCCTTCTGCCTTCAATGCGTGGGAGATTGAACTGAAGAAGAAGTTAAACATACAAAACCCAGCAGAGTTGGAGACACCAGAGGCGGCCAAGGTCCTCATCAAAACTCTCCTGATACAGAGAGGAGTTATGCTCACGCCAGAGGGCTTCTCTTACAACTTTGGTCCTCATTTCACCTTCCCTCCAGAGCTTTACTCTGATGAGGAGGATTTTGACATGACTCCGGCCGTGCTCCAGAAGATGAAAGCCTTCTTCAACGAGCAGATTATGCAGATAGGGTGTTTTTCCAAAGCTGTTCAACACATGGCCCCTGCTATGATAGAACATCAGATCAAGCAGGAGAGGAGAATCTTCCTGAAGCAGATCAAATCTACTCTGGCAGAGGTTAAAGCTTCTTTCAAGGCCAATGGCCTCTTTGTCAAGCTGGATGTCATGCACAGCCAGAAGCAGCTCCAGGAGCACGTGCTGGAGCAGATGAGGCCAGTCTCTGTGCTAAAGGTTGAGATGGCCAGCCAGATGATCCAAACTGCCAAGCTGAAGGACTCCCTCCAGGAGATGAAGCAGGAAAGGCTTGTTGCAGAGTCGAAAGCCTACCTGGAGGAGGCAAAGCAGTTGCGTGATCTTCACTCTTCCTCCAACACTGCCTTGTCTGATCTTATAAGGCAGGTAGTGGAGCCCCTCCTTGATGAAGTTAAAAAGGGGGAAGAGAAGGCCAGAACTGATCTGGCGAAGACCACTAATGAAACCCTTTTCAGCCATGGAGCTCGTCTGGACCTGCTGGAGAACACATTGGCCCAGGCTGAGTTGCAGAAGAAGAAGAAAGAGGAGTTCAAATCTCTTTCCATGGCTAAGCAGCTTGCTGCAGAAGAGGAGTCAGAAGCTGAGCAGGATCCAATCTCCATCTCTGGACCTGCAAAGAGGAAGATCAGGAAAGTAAAGAAAAGCTTCCTTGAGACTGTTGTTGAAGAAGCTCAGAAGAGATACAAAGAAGAGCAGAGGCTCAGATATGTTAGGAGGCAAAACAAGAAGAGCAGGGAAGCTGGTGCTTCTTCTGGTGCAGGTGGTTCTAGCCAGAGGAGGAAAGCTCCCATTGATGTGATGAACATTCTGCCTCTCAGGACAGAAGGGTCTTTTGACTCTACTGTGCCTGTGCCCTTGATTGAGAAATGGAAGGAGGCAAAGACTCTCTGGTTCATCCAACATTATATCCAGAGGCCAGCACCAGAGGATGATGAGCTGATCAACAGAACCTTTCACACCTGCAAAGAGGAAGATCAGGAAAGTAAAGAAAAGCTTCCTTGAGACTGTTGTTGAAGAAGCTCAGAAGAGATACAAAGAAGAGACTCCAGAGGAGAAGCAGGCAAGGGTCAGTAAGAACATAGATGAAGAGCAGAGGCTCAAATATGTTAGGAGGAAAAACAAGAAGAGCAGAGAAGTTGGTGCTTCTTCTGGTGTAGGTGGTTCTAGCTAGAGGAGGAAAGCTCCCATTGATGTGATGAACATTTTGCCTCTCAGGACATAAGGGTCTTTTGACTCTACTGTGCCTGTGCCCTTGATTGAGAAATGGAAGGAGGCAAAGACTCTCTGGTTCATCCAACATTATATCCAGAGGCCAGCACCAGAGGATGATGAGCTGATCAACAGAACCTTTCACACCTGGATGCAAGCTTATGATGCAGAGTTGTACAAACAATTGATGGACTCTACCATTGAGTTCAACCTGGAGGTGACTGCCCCTGAGTTCACTTATCTTAACACTCCCATGGCAGGAGACCAAGTTGATTGGGCTGATTTGAAGAGACTGTACAAGACAAAGGTGTTGGTGAACTTCACTCCAACGTCTTCTGCAGAGTTGAAGGCCGTCCAAGATAGGTTCCTTGATTGGTTCCTTGTGCCCAAGGAAAACAGGAGATATGCATAGAATAGGACTCTGAACTTCAATGTAATTTGTAATCATCTTGTCCTTATTATCAATGAAAATATCATATCTTCTCTGTTCAAAAGACAACCTCTTGTTGTCTTAATGTTTGCCTGATAAGATCTATTCTAAGGTCTTATCATTTACTGTTTTCTTGTTTAAGTCTTACTTTGTGATCAGTTCTGGTAGTGTTTTAACTCCATCAAAAAGGGGGAAATTGTTAGGATAAAAGTTGTTAGTTTTGATGAGTTAAAACAAACCAGAAGATGTAATAGGACCATCTGGACCTGTTAGCCAGATGATGATCTAGATTAGGACTTAGTCTAGGGGGAACTGCCAGACCAGAAGACTTCACCAGAAGAGTCACCAGAAGACCCCACCAGAGGACTTCACCAGAAGACTTCACCAGAGGACTCATCTGGTGAAGTCTTCTGGTGGAGTCCTCTGGTGAAGTCCTCTGGTGGGGTCTTCTGGTGACTCTTCTGGTGAAGTCTTCTGGTCTGGCAGTTCCCCCTAGACTAAGTCCTAATCTAGATCATCATCTGGCTAACAGGTCCAGATGGTCCTATTACATCTTCTGGTTTGTTTTAACTCATCAAAACTATACAATAATTTTCCTAACAATTTCCCCCTTTTTGATAAAGTTAAAACACTACCAGAACTGATCAAAACATAAGACTTAAGCATGAAAACAGTAAAGGGATAAGACCTTAGAGTAGATCTTATCAGGCAAACAATTAAGACAACAAGAGGTTGTCTTTTGAACAGAGAAGATATGATATTTTCATTAATAATAAGGACAAGATGATTACAAGTTATATTGAAGTTCAGAGTCCTATTCTATGCATATCTCATGTTTTCCTTGGGCACAAGAAACCAGTCAAGGAACCTATCCTGGACGGCCTTCAACTCTGCAGAAGATGTTGGAGTGAAGTTGACCAACACCTTTGTCTTGTACAATCTCTTCAGCTCAGCCCAATCAACCTGGTCTCCTACCATGGGTGTGTTGAGATAAGTAAACTCAGGAGCAGTCACCTCCAGGTTGAACTCAATGGTAGAGTCCATCAATTGCTTGTACAAATCTGCATCATAAGCTTGCATCCAGGAGTGAAAGGTTCTGTTGATCAGCTCATCATCCTCTGGTGCTGGCCTCTGGATATAATGTTGGATGAACCAGAGAGTCTTTGCCTCCTTCCATTTCTCAATCAAAGGCACAGGCACAGTAGAGTCAAAAGACCCTTCTGTCCTGAGAGGCAAAATGTTCATCACCTCAATAGGAGCTTTCCTCCTCTGACTAGATCCACCTGCACCAGAAGGAACACCAGCTTCTCTGTTCTTCTTATTTTGCCTCCTGACATATCTGAGCCTCTTCTCTTCATCTATGTTCTTTCAGATCCTTGCTTGCTTCTCCTTTGGAGTCTCTTCCTTATATCTCTTATGTGCTTCTTCAACAACAGTCTCAAGGAAGCTTTTCTTGACTTTTCTGATCTTCCGCTTAGCAGGACCTGGAATGGGTAGCAGAATCCTGCTCTGCTTCAGACTCCTCTTCTGCAGCAAGCTGCTTAGCCATGGTAAGTGATTTGAATTCCTCTTTCTTCTTCTTCTGCAGCTCTGCCTGGGCCAATGTGTTCTCCAGCAGGTCCAGACGAGCACCATGGCTAAAGAGTGTCTCATTGGTGGACTTCATCAAGGAGGGGCTCCACCACATGCCTTATAAGATCAGGCAAGGCAGTGTTGGAGGAAGAGTGAAGATCACGCAGCTGCTTTGCCTCCTCCAGGTAGGCTTTTGATTCAGCAACAAGCCTTTCCTGCTTCTCTAACATCTCCTGGAGGGAGTCCTTCAGCTTAGCAGTCTGGATCATCTGACTGGCCATCTCAACCTTCAGCACAGAGACTGGCTTCATCTGCTCCAGCACGTGCTCCTGGAGCTGCTTCTGGCTGAACATAACATCCAGCTTGACAAAGAGGCCATTTGCCTTGAATGAGGCCTTGACTTCAGTCAGAGTAGACTTGATCTGCTTAAGGAAAATCCTCCTCTCCTGCCGGATCTGATGCTCTATTATAGCAGGGGCCTTGTGTTGAATTGCTTTAGAGAACCGCCCAATCTTCATAATCTGCTCGTTGAAGAAAGTCTTCATCTTCTGGAGCACGGCAGGAGACATATCAAAATCTTCCTCGTCTGAGTACAACTCTGGAGGGAAGACAAAGTGAGGCCCAAACTTGTAAGAGGGGCCCTCTGGAGTGAGCATTACCCCTCTCTGGATGAGCAGGGTGCGAATCAAGATCTTGGCTGCACCAGGGGTCTCCAGCTCAGCTGGGTTCTGAATATTCATCTTCTGCTTCAGCTCAATCTCCCAAGCAGTGAAGTTGGAGGGACCCATTTCCTCAAGCAATAGCATAAGGTCCTCCACATCTTCAAGTCTGGCCTTGCTCTAGACCTTGGCATTAGTCAACTCTGCCAGAAGTGGTAAGTGCTCCAAAAGGATTGGGAAATGCTCTCTTAGCCAGAGCTGAGCACTTACACTCATACTCTGCCTAATGGGACCCATTTCTGCAGATGAGAAAGTGAAGGGTTTGGGCCCAGAGGCAGAGGAGGAAGGTGCTAAGTTAGCAGGCTCAAGTGAAGCTTCCTCATCTTCACTATCATCGCTTGTTAAACAGGTGGGAGAAGGGGGAGGGGCAGGGAATCCCAGGGCCATAGAAATGGTTGGGTCCTGGTCTATATGGGCTTGGGGAGGAGTAGGATTTTGAGAGGTGGAGGTGGAAGGAATGGGTTGCTCTGCACCAGAAGAAGTTGGGATCTCTGGTACAGAGGGTGGGATTGGAATTTGTGAAGTGGAGGTGTTTGGAAGGGGAATATCTGCACCAGAAGAGATTGATGGCACCTCTGGTACAGAAGCTGGGGGAGAGGGATTTGTATTTAGAGGTATTTGGGAAGGAGGGGGAGAAGGTGTTTGAGGGATGGCTGAAGTAGTGTATATTGGTGTGTCTGGTAAGGTCTGCTCTGGTGATGATATAGGGGCACCAGGAGCAGAAGATATGGGTTGTGTTTGGGTGTCTGGTGGTGAAGTAGTGGGGGTAACTAGGTTAACATGAGCAGAGGGGGGAATAGAGGATGGGTTGGAAGGATTTACCTCTGCTGAGTCAACATCAGCAGGCACAACATGCTCTGGAGCAGAAGCATCCTCCATCATATGAGAAGCCTCATCAATTGCCTTCTCCAAGGCCTCTCCAAGATCAGAGCCAGAGTCTGACTCTTGAAGAATGGCTCTATTGGCCTTGGATTTCTTCTTAAGAGGCTCAACCTCTTCTTCCTCTTCTTCCTCTGATGGCTCATCCACCAGAAGAGTTTTCTTGGCCTTTCTGCTAGTTCTGTGCTTCTTAGCAGAGCCTCTCTTGGCCTCCTCTAGCCTCTTCCTCTTGGCTGCTCCAGCCTTCTTAGCAGCCTCAGCAACTTCACCCTTCTTCTTCAAGATATTTAAAAGGGGAATCTGGTCCTCCTCCGAGGAACCAGAGAAGACAACTGTTGAGGAACCAGTTGCTCCAGCAGCTTGCTTCGTACTCTTCTTCTTCTTCTGCTGCTTCTGCCCCTTAGCAGGTGAGGGAATGGCTTGAATAGGAGGGGCAGGGATGGCTTGCTCACCATCAGAATCAGGATGACCATGAAGGGGACCATCCTTAGAGAACATAATTTTGGACTTATGGAAGCCCTTACACCAGGAATATCTCCACTTCTTCTCTGGAAGGATTGAGTCCAAAATTAAGGTGAGCTTTGTACCCAATGATACATTAGCATTGAACACAAACTGTTGCTCTCCTGGCAACTGGGGGCATTCTTCCTTCTGGACCTTCACCTTGTTCTTTCTCAGCACTTCCCAGAAAAACTCAGCCCAGTTACATTGGGCACCATCCAGAATGGCCCTCATAACACAGAGCCTGCCAGTGAAGATGTCATCTGTGCTATGGCTCTCGCACATGAGAATCTTCACCACAATGTCAAATAAAACCTTATACTTCTACCTAAGATGCTTGTCCAAGAAGCCCTTAGTAATATTCTGGCATGAGTTTCTGGTAAACATCTTGAAGGAATTCAACGCCTCTCCTTCTTTGTATTTCAATGGATCCACACCTTCCGCAGAAAGGTTACCAAAAAGGCTACAGAAATCTGCCTTCGAGAAAACGACATCCTCCGAATCAATCTTTGATGAGATATGGTCTTCATGGATCTTCATCCGGATAAGGAACTGAGCAGCATATCCATCTAAGGTGCGCAAATCTTTGGGAACCTTTGAAATCAACTCCTCCAGCCCAGAACGTCGGAGTAGCTCCAAAATCTCCAGTGCGGCTGGATTCTTGGTGGAATAGAAGTCCACCACCATTTCAGTTTTGAGCTTCTTGCAAACATGGTCTGGATCGAAGTTGCACTAGGGTGCCATTGCTGTGAGAGAGAAAGAGAGAGAGAGAGAGATCGAAAGACTTGCAGAGAGAAAGTTAGGGCTTGAAAAGATATGAAACGTGAAAGGACAGATTGAATAGAATTTTGATTTAAATAGGACAAGACGCGTGGCTTGATTAATAAATAAGGTGTGAACGCGTGTAATTTCAAAATTTATTTTAGGGAACAAAATAATTTTTTTAATTGATTGACATATTGCACATCGATTAAATCTGATGGCCACGATGAAAGGCGAGATACAGATTTAATCTGGTGCGTAGGCGTGGTCATTAGGACTGGGTATAAAAGGGTTTTGTGGCAGTCAAGAGAAAAAGTGAAATGATTGCCTAGGCTCTATACCCTAGTCTTAAATACACTCCGAAGTTGAAACATTTTGAGTGTACTTACTAATTTGAAAAGTGTATCCCAATGATCAGAGGCCAGAAAAGTAAAGACATACCTGTCACCTGATATTGTAACCAGATGATACCACAGCTAGTCTGGTGTTACATCTCCTCTGATGGAACCCATCTGGTCCTGGTCAGAGAAAACTCCGGACTTTTCTGGAATCTGACTCAGCACCTCATCTGGGACAAGTGTCACCTGGTGCATACCTCATCTGGAGATGTAACTTCTCTGATATGTCTAATATGCAGGTATGTTAGTTTTAAATAACAAAGAATATATAGTAAGATATAAATAAAGGATACTTCTCTGATGTTCCTCCTAAAACAAATCTGTCTCTGGATCCAATAATCCCAACTCAAAAGCTAACTCTCTGAATCTGGTCTCAGCCAAAGGCTTAGTTAAAATATATGCTCTCTGCTTCTCTGTTGCAATCTTTTCCATCCTTATATCTCCCTTCTCAACATGATCTCTGATAAAATGATGCCTTATATCAACATGTTTACACCTGGTATGAAGAACTGGATTCTGGGTGATGGCAATTGCACTATTCTTATCACAGAATATAGGAATATCCTTGGCTTTAATCTGGTAGTCCCTAAGCTGTTGACTAATCCAGAGTAGTTGTGAACAACAGCTCCCTGCAGCCATATACTCTGCTTCTGTTGTTGATGTAGCAACTGAAGTCTGCTTCTTAGAAAACCAAGATACCAATTTATTCCCTAAAAATTGGCATGTTCCACTTGTAGATTTTCTATCTATTCTGCATCCACCATAATCAGAATCTGAATAACCACTCAACTCTAAGTTGTCATCTGCAGGATACCATAATCCTAAGTTCACTGTTCCCTTAAGATATTTCAATATCTTCCTAGCTGGTTCCAAATGACTTTTCTTATGATTAGCATGAAATCTGGCACACACTCCTACAACAAAAGTAATATCTGGTCTGCTTGCAGTCAGGTACAGAAGAGAACCAATAATTGCTCTGTACTGAGTCTGGTCCACACTCTCTCCAGACTCATCTGGATCCATGTTGAAATTTGTCATCATAGGAATCTTGGCTGCTTTGCTAGATCCTACTCCAAATTTCTCTAACATGTTTCTGATGTACTTTGCCTGATTTATAAAAATTCCCTTCTCTGATTGCTTTACCTGCAAACCTAAAAAGTAATTCATTTCACCCATCATAGACATTTCAAACTGACTCTGCAAGAGCTCACCAAACTTCTCACACAGCTTCTTGTTAGGGGATCCAAATATAATGTCATCAACATATATTTGGACCAGAAGGATGTCCTTTCCTTCTTCTTTCCTAAACAAGGTCCTATCCAATCTTACCTTTAGAAAAACCATTGTCCAGAAGAAATTGACATAGAGTGTCATACCATACTCTGGGTGCCTGCTTCAGCCCATAAAGAGCTTTCTTAAGCTTAAACATCTTGTCACCTTGTTCAAAACCAGGAGGTTGTTCCACATACACTTCCTCAATGAGAATCCCATTAAGAAAGGCAGATTTCACATCCATTTGGTATACTTTGAACTTCATGTGAGCAGCATATGCTAAGAACAATCTGATGGCTTCTAGTCTGGCAACAGGAGCAAATGTCTCATCATAGTCTATTCCTTCAGACTGAGAATAGCCCTGAGCCACTAGCCTTGCCTTGTTCCTAGTAATGACATCATTCTCATCTTTCTTATTCTTGAAAACCCACTTAGTGCCTATCACCTTTTGATGTCTTGGTCTGTCTACCAGCTCCCAAACATCCTGTCTGGTGAATTGATTCAACTCCTCCTGCATGGCTACAATCCAATTTGAATCTTTCAGTGCCTCCTTGATGTTCTTGGGCTCAATCAAGGACACATAGCAACTGAATAAGGCAGCTAAGTTAAGAGTTCTCCTAGTCTGGACACCCTTAGTTGGATCTCCTAAGATCAGGTCATTGGGGTGATCAACCAGGGTTCTCCTTTCCGTGGTCTTGCCTGGTTGATCATCTTCTGCAGTACCTTGGTGATTATCACCTCCTGCAGAAGAGCTCCCCCCTACAGGAGTTCCAACCTCTTCTGGTTCTGCTCCTTGTGAAGACTTCTGCCTCAGAGAACCAGGAGATGGGTCATCATCTGAATCTGAATCTGAATCAAGAATAGGTGGATTGACCTTGATTACTCTGGGAGTAGTCTGATTCTGTTCCTCATCAGAAGACTTTAAGCCCACCTTGCACTCAAAAGCAGATTCATAAAAAACAACATGAGGTGTTTCCTCCACACAAAGTGAATTCTTATTAAAAACTCTAAAAGCCTTACTGGTGCTGGAATATCCTAAAAATATTCCATCAGCCACTTTGGCATCAAAAGTTCTTAATTTAGATTTCCCATTGTCATGGATGAAAAACTTACCTCAAAAAACATGAAAATATGAAACAGATGGGGTTTTACCTTTCCATACCTCATATGGAGTCTTGTTATGTCTTTGGGAAATTAGGCATCTGTTCTGAGTGTAGCAAGCTGTATTAATGGCCTCTGCCCATAACCTTTGTGGAGTGTTGTACTCTGCCAAAAGAGTTCTTGCAGCCTCTTTAAGGGTTCTATTCCTCCTTTCTGCTACTCCATTTTGTTGGGGTGTTCTGGCAGCAGATATCTCATGAAAAATCCCATGGTCCTTGCAGTAATCTGCAATGTGTGAATTCAAAAACTCTGTCCCTTTATCACTTCTGATTCTGACTATGCTCTGGTTCTACTCATTCTGAATCTGCTTGAAGAATTCTGGCAGCTTAGTAATAGTTTCATTTTTCTTAAACAAGAACACTACCCAAGTGTATCTTGAAAAGTCATCTACTATCACCAAGGTGTACTTCCTTCCACTGAAACTAAGAGGAGAAACAGGTCCAAACAGATCCATGTGAAGTAGTTGAAGTACTCTGGTTGTGGTTGTGCTCTGGACATTCTTAAAGGAAGTCTTGGGTTGTTTACCCTTCTGGCATGAACCACAAACCTGATTCTTCTTAAACACTTCATTAGAAAGACCTCGAATTAGACCTTTTCTGGCAATCTTGTTAAGTGTTTTGAAGTTCAGATGACACAATCTCTTGTGCCAAATCCAGCTGTTCTCTGCAGATCCTTTTGCAACCAGGCAAGCTTTTCTTGGGCAACTGCTAAAATCTGCAAGATAAATGTTACCCTTCCTCAAGCCTATTAGCAATATATCATTATAATCAGAAGAAAAGACAGTGCATGAATCATTAGAGAACTTCACTGAGTATCCCTTGTCACAAAATTGGGATACAGATAGCAGATTATGCTTGAGTCCTTCAACATAGTAGACTTCATCTACAGATACTCCATTAAAGGTCAACTTTCCAACTCCTCTGGTGACTCCATAGTTGTTGTCACCAAACATCACTCTTGGCCCAATCAATGGCTTGAAATCTTGGAGACTATCTTTCTGGAAGGTCATGTGCTTGGAACATCCACTATCAATGTACCAGACATGGTTGCTTGAAAATCCTTTCTCCAATGGGCTCTTATCTACCTGCAGAGAAATCAATTAGGTCCCCTACTAGTGCTGGGTACTGATTGGTTAGTTGCAGGTTTTGTAGGAATCCATAGATAAAGATCATCCCTTGTTGGATGAGGAGATATTATCTTCCTTCCAAATCTATCTACCAGAACATGTCCTCTTACAATGACATATTGAGCTACTGGTCTGATAAGGACACCTTTCCTATAACAGATCTGGTGTACCTTTTCTCAAATCTGGCCTTTGTAATGGCCTGCCTCAAAGACATGGTCTTAAAGGTCTGGTTGTAAGGGTACATCCTAGAAGAACCATCTCTGGTGTCATAACTACCCAGATCAGTTGGTTTTCTATAGATGGGTCTAGAAGACCTACTCTGGTTCTGAGGATTGGATCTATTCTGATGATAGGATTCCTTCTTAGGTTTCCTGTTCTGGAATCTTCTTGGAGCATTCCACCTTTGAGATCCCTGATTCTGATTGAGGTTCTCTGGTTCAGTATACCTCCTCTGGTATCTCATATTCTGATTAGATTTCCTCTTAAAGTCTCCCTTTTGAGGTCCCCTAATCTGCTTAGGTTCCACTCTTTTAGGATTCCTCTGAGGTTCTTTAATCAGATTAGGCATCTGAACAGAACCATCAATCTTCATAGGTTCTCTTTTCTGACTTGTATGCTCTAGAATTTTTTCTTCCAGAACATTCACCTCTTCTGGATTATGTTTTGAATTATCAGCAGGGGGGTCCCATTTCCAACCAGGTCTGTGAACCACCATGCAATCAGAAGGATCCTCTTCATTCCGAAGTTCCACAAGTTCACCAGATCTTATAGACTTGTCTTTAGTAAAGCAATATTTTTGAGATCTTTTAATAATTCCAGGATATCCTAAACCACTCTTATCATTTATGCGTTGAGAAGATCCTGAAATAATAGATAGAACATCTGGTTTCAAGGAATCTTCTCTGGGCACAGGTAACTCAATAGTTTGCTCAACTTGTTTTCCCTTGATAAGAGTCTGGTATTTGGCTCTAAGCTCATTGAGCTCATCCTCCTGAGAATTCTTTTCCTTCATGATTTGATCTACCAGAGTAACTCTTTCTTTGATCTTATCCTGAAGTTCAGAGACTTCTTTGGAATGATCTTTCATGAGTTCTCTGGTGGATTTTTGTTCATGAGATAAGGATTAAACTTCAGTTATGAGCCTACCATTCTCTTTCTCAAGTTTTCGACATGATTAAACACAATTTTGGAGATCTGATAGCATTTGCTGCATATCAGACTCTCTGGACTTACCAGATGAATTAGAGGATTCAGTATATTTGGAATTTGATAAAACTAAGGTAGTTTCTTATACCTCATTGATGTCTGCCATCAGACATACATCATCATCAGACTCGAAATCAGAAGAAGAAGAACTGGAACTAGCATCCTCCTCCTCTGCTTCTGCCAGCAATGCTCTCTTGTCTACATATCTCCTATCTCTCTTAATCCTTTTCTCTTCTCTTTCCCTAGGAGTAAGTTGAGGACAATCACAACTGTAGTGACCAGTCTTGTTGCATGTGTAACAGGCATTGTCTCCTCTGGGACTAGGACTTGGCTCTCTCCTCCTCTGGTTGTAGTCTGATCTGGCTGGACTACTCTCTCTCCTCTGGTAGTCAGGTCTGCCAGAGCTACCATCCCTCCTCTGATAATCTGATCTCCCAGAACTGCCAGGGTTGTCATCTCTCCTCCTTTCTGGAGTTCTGAATCTGGTCTCCCTTTAGTCTACAGATGCCTTCTCCTTTTCTGCAGGCTTGAAGGAATTCTTCCTGTCTCTGGTAGACTCCTTCCAATGCCTTTTGTACCTGCCATAGTTTGAACTCATTTTATCCAATTTACGGGTTAGAAATGCTACCTGCTCCTTGAGGCTCAAGTCATCTGTAGTAGACTCCTTTGGCTTAACATCAGGCTTGATAGTTGAAGAGAATGCAACTCATTTCTGACCAGAAGAGGAAACCTCTTCTGTTTGATCCTCCTCTTGAAGATCATACTCATAAGCTTTGAGATCAGACAACAGAAGATGATGATCCAGAGTGTTGAGATCCTTGTTTACATTGATACTGAGCACAAGCGCCTTGAAGAAATTCAAAAATTGATACTGAAATTGCTCGCCTCAACAACCAGATCAATGTTTACATTGATGCTGAGCACAAGCGACTTGAAGAAATTCAAGGCCTGTCCAAAGAGCTGAAGGACAAAGAGGCCCTGCTCAAGGATAAGGAGGCCTTGCTCGGCGAGGGGGAGAAAAAGCTGTCTGCAGCTGAACAAGAGAACGCCGAACTGAAAGCAGAAATTGCTCGTCTTCGAGAGACGGAAGCCAACCTCTACACAAGCGAGCAACTCGAAGCCGAAGTTCAGGCTCGAACGGCTCCCATCTCAAACCTTGGATATATCTGTGCCTATGCGGACAGAATCCGCACGGCCGATGCTTATGACTTCAAGGATTTGGTGGAAGAAATGAGCAAGGATTTAAATGAATTCATGGAGCACTATCCACCGCCGAACAATATCGAAATTCAGCTGGCAGATCTGGCAGTACTAGGGGTTAAACTTGACAAACTCGACCCTAGTATTTCCATTACTCATCCTCTGCCGCCAACTGATGAAGGCAAACAAGAGGAAGGGGTGGTCGTGGCTGACGAGCAAAATGCAAAAGAGGCTGAGGATAAGGCTGCTGAAGATTTGGCTCGAGAAATGATCGTTGAACCTCCCATCGAGCAGGCTCAAGATCCTCCCCCTGCCGAGCAACAATAGTTCTTTAGGACTTAGCTTTTTTCTTTTCACCTTCTTTGTAATAGTTGGTCGCTCATTTTGTAGTACTTGACCTCTAGGATCATTGTACTATTTTTTAGGCTTAATGCCTTTTTTATTAATGGAATATCTTTCTCATGTTCGCTCATTTTCTTTATATGTTAATTGCCTTTACATTTTTATCAATGTCTTTGCAATTATAACATATAGTGTTGGGCTTTTGTTCGAATTGAACTTTGCCTTTAGTGGAATTAGGGTTCAGCCTTAGGTTCTGTTCATTTTAAAAAACGAACAACCTTTAAATGGCTTTGGTCATTAGGTTCTGTTCATTTTAAGAACGAACAACCTTTAAATGGACTTGTACCTCGAGCTTTGGACTTTTCCTCTTTGATGAACAACTATTATATTCACATAATGAACAATTTACAAGTGTTGTAAGACTGCTCGTCACTAATATATACAAATCGACGAACAACTTTGAACACTAATTAAAACATGCTCGCTTATAAAATTTTTGCCGAGCAACTCTGTCTATATAAAAGATGAAACAGCACCAAACTATACAATGTGCCGAACAACTTTAAATTCTATACTTAGCAAAATTTTCAAAAAATTAGGCAAGTTTTTGGTTTGCCTTACTTGATTCACTGTCCCTCCGAGACATTTGTTCGCCCAATTAAGAATTTGTTTGTCTCATTGATAGTACTTCTTTAGATGTACAACATTCCAGGAGTATTGGGCCGGCTTGCCTTCCATATCCTCGATATCGTATGCACCATTAATGAATTTTTCCGTTATACGATACGGGCCCTCCCAAGTTGGTCCCAATACACCTGGAGGTTGGGCGGGCAACTTTCTTAGAACCATATCTCCAACTCTGAATTCCCTGATTTTAACATGGGAATTATAATAGCATTCTGCTCGCTGCTTGTAGGTAGCATTTTTTAGCTCGGCATTCAGTCTTTTCTCCTCGAGCAAATCCATTTCTGTAGCTAGAGCAGAGTTGTTCGCCTGCTCATCAAAGTTGGTCGTCCTGAATGTATTGGTCTTTAATTCAATTGGTATTACAGCCTCTGTCCCGAAAGCCATTGCAAAAGGTGTTTCTCCGGTGCTTGACCTGGGAGAAACTCTGTATGCCCATAGGACTTCCGGAAGTTTTGTAGACCAACTATTTTTGCTTTCTGCTAGCCGTACCTTTAACGTATGCTTGATAATTTTGTTTACGGCTTCAACTTGTCCATTTGATTGGGGATGGTAGGGTGTAGAGTAATGTTTCTTGATCCCCCATTTAGTACAGAAATCTCTCAACTCCTTCCCATCAAACTGTGGACCATTGTCTGTCACGATGGTTTGTGGAACTCCAAAACGACAGACAATGTTTTTCCAAATGAAGTTGATCATTTTCTGTTGCGTGATTTTCAACATGGCCTCTGCTTCTGCCCATTTTGTATAATAGTCGACTGCTACAACGGCAAATCGAACTCCTCCAACTCCTGCTGGGAAGGGACCAATAATGTCCATTCCCCATCTAGCAAAAGGCCATGGGCTATAAATCGATATGAGCTGTTGAGCCGGGGTATGAATGTTTGGTGCAAAAATTTGACATTGGTGGCAAGTCTTTGCTTTTTTTATTGCATCCTGGCGTAAAGTCGGCCAGTAATAGCCTTGTCTGATAGTTTTGTACGCTAAGGCTTGCCCCCCAGTGTGATTTCCACATACTCCGGCATGTATTTCTTCTAGTATTGCTCGTCCTTGCCCCCTAGGCAAACATTTGAGAAGTGGAAGTAATATTCCTCTTTTGTAAAGTTGCTCACCTACCAGAGTATATCCTGCGGCTTGCTTAATTAGCTTGGCAGCTTCAAAAGAGTTGTTTGGTTTTTCTCCACTTTTCAAGTATTTGACTATACTTGTTCTCCAGTCTTCTTCTTCACTGGTTTGATCGTTAAGTTGGTTGACATTATAATTCGTTGTTGATGGGTCATTCATCTTTGTAATTACAATGTCTGCCAACTCTGCAGTCTCTTCGCTTGTTGCTAGTCGGGCCAACGCATCTGCTTGAGTGTTGCTCGTCCTTGGGATTTGTTAAATGAATACTTGGTCTAACAAGGACATCAGGTGAGCAACAATTCGTTGATATTCGATCATATGGCCGTCCTTCGCCTCATATTCACCTCGGACCTGGTTCACAATCAGTTGTGAATTGCCGAATATTTACAACCGTCTGACACCTACTGCCAGGGATAGATGGAGACCAGCAATGAGAGCTTCATACTCGGCTTCGTTGTTGGTTGCCATAAAGCCAAATCTGATTGCCGAAGTGAATACTTGTCTGCCTGGACTGATTAGAACCACTCCTGCCCCCGAGGCTATGTTAGTCGAAGATCCGTCAACATAAAGATGCCAGGGGTGATCAAGTCCTCTCGTCGGATCTGGTGGGAAGGTCAATTCGACTATAAAGTCGGCTAACGCTTTCCCTTTGATCGCTGTTCGAGGAGCATAAGTCACCCCGAATTGGCTAATCTCCAATGACCATTTTAATAGACGACCAGCTGTGTCGGGGCGATGGAGAATTTGTCTGAGTGGGAAAGTTGTTAGCACTTTAACTTGATGATAAAAAAAGTAGGGCCGTAACTTCCTTACACTCATGACTAGTGCATATGCCAGCTTTTCGGTTGGGGAGTATTTGATCTCCACCTCATGCAAAGCTTGGCTGACGTAGTAGATAGGTTGATGGAATTTGCCGTCTTCCCGTACCAGGACGGAGCTGATGGCCACTTCCGACGCCGCCAAGTATAAATATAGCTTTTCTCCTGGGATGGGTTTTGATAGGATTTTTACATCTTCCGGGTAGTATTTAAGTTGGTCGAACGCCTTTTGACAGTTGTTAGTCCATGTGAACTGTCCTTTCTTGATGGCTTCAAAGAATGGTCGACATTTGTCCCCCGATCTGGATATGAATCGGTTTAGTGCTGCTAGACATCCCGTGAGTCTTTGCACTTCTTTTATTGAACGTGGTGGTTGCATACCCATTATGGCTTTAACTTTTGTTGGATTAGCCTCAATTCCCCGTTGACTAACAAGATAACCCAAGAATTTGCCTGAATGAACTCCAAAACTGCTCTTCTTTGGATTAGCTTCATGTTGTAGTGTCGAAGAATTTCGAACACTTGGGTCAAATGCTGGAGATGGTCCTCTTTACGGGGACTTTTGACTACAATGTCATCAACGTAGACTTCTACTGTATCTCCAATTTGCTGGTCGAACATTTTGTTCACCAGTCTTTGATAAGTTGCTCCGGCGTTGATGAGGCCAAAGGGCATTCTCTTCCAACACAACAAGTTTTTGTTTGTATAAAATGCTGTGTTCTCTTGATCGTCTGGATGCATTGGAATTTGATGATACCCGGCAAAGGTATCCATGAATGTTAGCATTTCGTGACCTGCAGTGCTGTCCACCAACTGGTCAATGTGAGGAAGTGGAAAATTGTCCTTCGGGCATGCAGCATTCAGATCTGTAAAGTCTATGCATAGCCTCCAGGTCCCGTTTGGTTTCCTCACAAGGACTGGGTTTGCTACCCATTGTGGGCAGAGTGCTTGTCGGATTAGGTCGTTGTCTAACAACTTCTTTACTTCTTCGTTCAAAGCTTGATATTTGTCTGGGCCATATTTTCTTCGTTTTTGATGGATTGGCCTTTTTGCTTGATTGATATTGAGCTTGTGACAAGCATGTTTTGGATCTATCCCCACCATGTCTGCATGAGACCAAGCAAAAACATCTAGATTTTTGCTGAGGAACTCTTTTATTCGGGATCTGTAAGGCTCAGGAAGCTCAGATCCTATGTATAACTCGAGATCCGGGTTTTCAGGATTAACTTTGAACGCCTCCAGCTCTTCAACTGGAGTTACTCGTCGTTTTTGTCCTTTCCACCGAGGATCAAGTAATTGTCCCTCAGAGTTGAAATCATCTTCGATGTTCATTGGCTCTGCCCCTAGGCGGGGATCTAGATCATCTGTTGGCCCTGATTCATTGTTGTTAGTCAACTCCTGGCCCTCCAGGTCATTATATAAATGTTGCTCGTCACCATCCCTTAGTTGTTCGTCAGGATGATGTTCCTCATGGATGGTGAGGAGTTGTTCGTCCAACACCTGCTCGTCATGATGTTGTTCGTCTGTATCCATGTGGTCATCTTCTAAGTCCATCATGTTCTCCAATATTGATGGTTCATCAACTGGATAGCTGGTGGTGGCTTCCATCATGGATACTTGTGCATGTTTTGCTTGTAGTTGTAAGAGGCATTCCCGAGCCTTTCTTTGATCTCCTTTAACTGTGCCCGCTCCACTTGCTGTTGGAAACTTCAAGCAATAATGGTAAGTTGAACAGGCAGCTTTAAATTCATTCAAAAAAGGTCGACCAAGGAACCCATTATAGGTCGATTCTTGGTCTACGACCAAAAAATCTACCATTCTTGTAATATTTTTTTCGAGTTCCTCGATCGTTACAAGTTGTACAAGCAAAGAAATTTCTCCCAATGGAACTGTTACTGCATTTCCGAAGCCTAGGATTCTATGGTTTGAGTCCCAGATGTGGGCTGAAAAGTCTCCAAGTTTATCGAGTGTACTTTTGAACAAGATGTTGGTATATGCTCCAGTGTCTACCAACAATCTATGGACTCGAGTCCCCATGATCTTTGCGCAAATTACAAGCGAATCATTGTGAGGGGTCAAAACTCCTTCAAGATCTTTTTCAGTAAAAGTCAACTCCGTTGTTTGCATGATAGTTGGCTTGACCCCCATTTCTTGCACTTGATCGATTGCTCGTAATTCAGCCTTTCTTTTTCGGTTGGAGATTGGTGGTCGTCCATCAGAACATCTTCCTGCAGGACCTGCAGGTTCCATCATATACAAATCTTCCAATGGACGAGCAGGAATGGCAGGAACTGGCCGTGCCGGCTTATTGTTCTTCTGGGGTTGATCATCTTCGTCCTCAGAGTTGTTCTCCCGGACTCTTTTTCCGGGTTGTCTTTTGACAAAGTCGGAGAGCTTTCTGTCCTCGTAGAAACGCCAGAGTTATTTTAGTAAATCTCTACATTCACTCGTAAAGTGCCCCACGCTTTGATGGTAGGCACAATACTTGTTAGGGTTGAGTTTGCCAGTATCTTGGCGAATTTTTCGGGGAGGGGAGAGCAACTCCTTATTCTTCACATTCTCATAAACAGTATCGACTGATACTGTTAGCACTTGGTTCAGCTTTTCTTTGAGTTCTGTCCCTTCAGTGAATGCATTCATATTTTTAGGGACTCGATAACTCGTTATGCCAGATTTCTTGTTATTCTCCTTGGGATCGGCTTTGTTCTCTCCCAAGTTGGACTGCAGGGCCTCATGCATAGAAACGAATATGCCGGCCTGATTTCTAAACTCGGCGTAGCTCCTTGGACACTTCAGATGTACTTCTTTCCATAGCTTTGACCCTTTCTTCAGTCCTGCCATGATAGCAACAATTTTTGTGTCCTCGCTGACGGGCTCACCCTCCAACAACACCTTGTCGAACCTTTCCATGAATGCTCGATCTGATTCGTCGTTATTTTATTTTAGGTCTGACAATCGGTGTTTCTGGGACAAGTACGATCCCGCCGTTGAGAAATGAGACAGAAACTCCCGACTCAGCTGAGTAAATGAATGGATGGATGCTGGTGGCAATGCTGAGAACCATTTGTGCACCCGGTCCCCCAAGGTTAATGGAAAGTTTCGACATTGAGTGGCATCGCTGACTCCCACCGAGACCATATAATCTGAGTATTTTGTTAGATGAACTCTGGGATCAGCAAGGCCGTCATACTGTATGCTTGCAGGGAATTGGACTTTCTTCTGAATCGGGGCTTTCAGAATGTAAGTTGATAATGGTGAGGATGGCAAACTGGTCGTCCCCACTCCTCTCTGTTGGTCCAACTGTCCCTGCATGCTTTCTATCGCTCTCCTCAAGCTTGACAGCTCATCCAGAGATGCCCCCTGACTTGGAGGCTGTTCGGCGAACAAAGGTGCAAACCTTTCTGTTCGTCGCAGTCCCTCGCTTGGAGTGGGCAACTCTTGGAGCTGCTTTTTTGGGTTGCTCGCCGCATTAGGTCCCAAACGTTTGAAGGCAGATTGGGGAAGTCTTTCATGGACCGAAGGGCGAGGTTGTTCAAATGTTGCTCGCCCATGCTCAGCTTCCTGGCGAGCAACTTTCTCCTGTTGCTGGGGTTGGCCAAGTCTGTCTTGGGCACTGGAGCGGGTTTTTTCGTGGCTTGACATTGTTGTTCGCCCGCGAGCAGATTCAGCCTGGCCCTCTCTTGGTTCGACCATCTTTGCTTTGCCCTTATCCCGCCTGACCTGGGCACTGTTCACCTCGTGTTGTTCGCCCCTGGTTGATCTGGCCCTAACAACTTCCACAGGTTTGTCCTTAGGCCTCACTAGTAAAGGTCTGTTCTGATCTTGCTGTCTCTGTAGAGCCTGGAGAGCAGCAATAGTTTTGGCCAGTTCATTAGGGTTGTTCGCCAGGGCCTCCATTTCAGGTGGGAAATTATGGGTTATGGCCGTGTGCTGTGATCTATTCACATGTCTAGGATTTCGATCCTGGTGGTCGGCCGATGAGGCTCGGGTGGGAGATGCTCTCCTTGACAAGCGTGATGCTTGGGTTTCCTTTGATTGAGGCATTTCAATATAAATTGTTTCTTTAATTTTAATATTGAAGAACACCAAGAACACTCTTGCTTGTATCTTCAAATATTTCTTGAGGTTTTCTTTGAATCTTCAAGTTTTCAACTTGAAGCTCTTGAGTAATCACACTAATCGGAGGTTCGGACCCTCCTTCTAGCGCCAAAATTGTTGGTGATCAATTTTTACCGGGTGGATTAGTGATTGTTTAAGTTCGGTTTAAAGATCATCAATCAATTACGTGTGATTGGTTACCACCGTAAATGGTAAATCGAGGGTTCGGGTTATGAACTTGTAAACGTGAAAGTCGAAATCGTAATAATTTCGTATGTGTGTACGTTTAGGTGTGTTAGTGTGTGTTTTGGGAGTGTTTATGAATTTGAACTTGTATTTCTTAAGCTGGAGAACAACTATTTATAGAAACTAGCAAGCATGAGGTGTTCCTGACTCTTGGTCTCCCTAGCCTGCATGCTTGACATGTGTCCTTTGACTCTAGTTTGACCTTATCTAAGCTAAATCTTAGTTACAAAGTCTTCTTTGGTCTTATCTCGGACTTCATTGTTGTTCGTCCAGGTCGGTTTAAATCGATCCAGGATGGTTCTTTCATAGAAGTTGTTCACCGTTTGGGTGTATGGCTCAGAAGTTGTTCGCCTTTGTGTCTTGCACAGATTGGCTTTGGGATCTTGGTCTTTTGTTCGTCAGCATACACCTTTTAGGCTGATAACTGTAACACTTTTATCAATGTTGTTCGTCATTATTATCTTGGTGGTGGGTTTATATTCGGTCTTTGGTTTTTAAACCTGTTCGCCAATTTCTTGTTCGTCGGTATAGTTGTTCATCACTTTATACACTCCTTGGATTAGTTTATACACCCCGGCTTGATTTTCTTTATTGATCATCTTTGATTTGGGGTTGATTTCTCGTAATTCTTCTTATGGCTTTAATCCTTGTTCGCCCATCATTGATTTATGTTCGCCTGTCAACACCACTATCAATAGGAGTCCAGTAAAATTTAATTGGGCCACTTTCTACCACATCTAACATGCGGTGGTGAATAGCTCCAAGATGATTGCTCATCATGAAACTCCAGTGGCTGTAATCCTCGAAATAGAATTATGGAAGCTTACGGCTCTTGTAAAAGATTTTGCAGATATTTTGACAAAAATAAGGATTTAACAAGAATTTGAACAAAAGCAATAAAGAGCAATGGATCTGCCCGGTGACCACCAAAAGCTTTTCAAAGCAGTGGTCGTTGGACACACTGCTCTGATACCACTTGTTGGTCCCACTAGATTGATAAATTGCGGAAGCTTAAGTTAAATGTCTTAGGCAACTTCTTTTTACAAGAGCAGATTATGAAAAACAGGAATTTAAATGCAGAAAATATTAAATAAGACCGGATGTATAGTGGTTTGGATCTGAATATCCTACGTCCACTCTCCCTTAATCAAAGGGGTCTCACTATCCAACCAACAGCCAACTTACTTACTGGAATTGTGAAGTACCAGTTCCTTCCTACAAACTCTTTAGATCTAACTTCAATCTAAAGATCAACAACCTTCAACCTTATCTTGTAGATGAACAGGTTGAGGTCCAACAACTCCTTAAGAGTAGATATATAATGTGAATAATAAGAGTGCTAAGAGTGATTATCAAAAGCTTGGATTGTGAGTTATGCGCGTAGGGTCTCTCTAGAGCTTTTTCTTTTGATCGCACTCTTGTATTTATAGAGAAGATTAGGGTTAGCCGTTGGAGAGCTAATCCAATCAGATCCTCTATTTAAGGAAGCCTCAATCAATCAATTCCCTAATTGATTGATTGGGTTGGTGGGATCCTTGGATTGATTATCTTCAAATACTTTCCCATTCGATCTTGTTGACTTGATTTGAATCACCAACGGTCAAATGCTTCCTCTGCCTAACTCTGATTCTCTCCAGAGAAGGCAAGACCAGACACCAGGCAACCTCGGTGTCTTCTGGTCCATATCTGGTTAACAACCAGAATACTCAGTAGAAATAGGGGATCAAACTGAGCATCTTTTGTTCTACCAGACTTGTCTGGTCCGGACTCGTCTGGTCTGGGGAAGGTCCTCTGCCTCTGGTTAGATCTCATCTGGTGAAGTCTTCTGGTGGAGTCCTCTGGTGAAGTCCTCTGGTGGGGTCTTCTGGTGACTCTTCTGGTGAAGTCTTCTGGTCTGGCAGTTCCCCCTAGACTAAGTCCTAATCTAGATCATCATCTGGCTAACAGGTCCAGATGGTCCTATTACATCTTCTGGTTTGTTTTAACTCATCAAAACTATACAATAATTTTTCTAACACCTCCACTACATTCTCATTCGCTCCTCCCTGAGCTTCATCATCCTCATCATCCTTCTTGGGCTCATCGTGAAGGTCCTCTCTCATACCTGCCCTCATATCATCCACTTGCTTCCTTAAATTCTCAAAATTTAGCAACTGAAGCCAACTAGTGAGATGAAAGTATGTACATAACCTTGCCTCCTCATTCTCCCAGTGTTCCCATCCTCTGGCATCGACAAGCATGTGTTGTTCTTGCATGTTGGACTGCTTGAAGTCGAGCCAGACTTTGAGTTCAATGATGTTTGCGCAAAGCTCCATGTACCTGTGAAGGCTAGGCCAAAACTTCGCCGCCCACTCACACGCGTTCCCCCTTATATTATTCTCCAATATCCCACCCATCATTCCCGCATCCAACTCCTCCTCCTCCTCCTCCATTTCTAGGAAGTCATCTGCTGACTCTCCTTCAGTAGAGGTTTTGGGGCAGTCTTTGGGGTTAGGGTAAGTAGGAAAGTCTTCAGGGTTGGGTGTGTTTGTGTTTGGCTCAGGGTTTTGTTCAGGCTCAGAGATGATTGATGGGTTAGTCACTGACTCAGATGGTGGAAGGATAGGTTCAGTGTTTGAAGATGACGGTTGGGTAGGTTCAATGATGGACAGGGTAGGCTCAGTGGCGGAAGTGTTTAGTAGTTGGGTTTAAGTGGGGTGTGAGATGGGTTCAGTGATAATAGGTTCAGGGTTAAAATGGGTTGGGGGTTCAGTAGGGAAGGACTTAGATTGCAGAAGCTCTGCAGAGTTGATTTTTTTCCCTCACCTGATCCAAGTCAGAGGCTCTTGGAGAGCTTGACTCTTCCCTGATAGGACTGATCTCCCTCAGCTTCTTGGCTGGAGATCTCTTAGGACCCTTCCTCAATCTTTTCAAGGGCCTATCTCCTTTCTCCTCACCCCCTGATCTGACGTCATCGTCAATCTCCTCAGCCTCAGAACCAGCCTTCTTAGAAACTGTCTTAGTCCCTCTCTTTACTCCTTTAGCGGTGGCCTTGGACTGCAGCACCACCTTCAGGCTAGCTCTCTTCTCCTCCTGAGCCTTCACAGCCTCAGCTTTCTCCACTTTCCTCTCTGTAGCAACCTCAGCCTATATATCTTTGTTCTTCTCAAATAGTTCGTCCACCTTCTCGAGCAGGCTGGTCACTACTTTCTTGCTTTTCCCCGCAGGCTTCTTCCTCTGACCCTTAGGAGGGGCATTGGGGTCAGTCAGGCCTAGAATAGCATATGTATCACCAGCAGTGGTGAACATAACCTTCTTAGAAGACAAGTCATCCTCCAAGTCGAAGGTACAACCCTGACAGGCATTGGCGATCAGGATTGACAACCTTGTCCCAAATGAAAGGATAGCTCTCACCGAGATATGCTTCTTCTCCTATCCTTCCTCAACTTGTCTGCGGCGGCCTGACTGATCTGGTCTAGGAAGAATCACTCCCAGTTGGCTTCAACACCATCAACTAGGGCTCCCATAGTCCTTAACTTGGGCAAACTGAGCTACTCGTGAGAGCCAATAGTACCCATGATTATTTTGGAGACAATATCGACCAGCGCACGATATTCTGGCTTCAGGGTCTCTTTGTATTGTCTCGCCCTGAACTCTGACGACCCAGACTTAGTCCATTTCTCAAGGAACTCCTCTTCATTATTCTCCTCGTAAGTCCTAAGGTTGATGCCGGAGCACGGAAGCCCATACACCTCCTTGACGGCCTTCCTCAGGTTGATATCATGCGTCTCGACATTGTAGAGAGCCTCACCATCACTGTTCTTCTCTCTAGTTGGAACCGGTATAGTCACCCTAGTAAATAACTCGCCCTTGCGAATGAACAAGTTTAAGTAAGCCTCCACAACTGTCTTAGGTACAATAGAAGTGGGTTTCTGGGTGAAATACTTCTCCAACCCAGCCTTGGAGATCCAGTCGAAAACTGGAAGAATCTCCTTCACTGACAGACACGCCCCCTCCATGGAGATAACATGCTCCATGTTAACCAACTTATTCTTAACAACATCTTCAATGTTGTCAGTAGTCCAGTTGGTATCTAAGAATGACATTTTATTTAATTTGAGGAAATGTGAATTTGCAAAGAAGTGTTTGAACGAGAGAGAGTTCAGTGTGCAATGTGATTTTGTGTTTGCGTAAATTCCTCAAATGACAGTCTAGATTGATATGAATTAGTCAGTTACTCAGAAGTGAGGTTGGGATTAATCCTGAATTTGAAAAGTTTTGAAATGAAGGGCCAGGATTAATCTCCGTATCAATCCTTTATCCACGTCAGTCATATTCCATATAAAACGGACACGTATATGAAAAAGTAATTGAAGCATTAAATGCTCCGCTGCGCGTGGGTTTAAATATAAAAAAGCGCGCTTTAAATGAAAACATAATGCATTTAATAAAGATTTTCAGGACGAAGGACTCAGGGAGACGCTTTAAATTCACAAGAGTCGGGATAGAACTCATACATGTCAGGGAGACATTGTAGCAACCTGATACCTCGCTGAGTCGAGTCTGGCCTGAGTTCCCCCTAGATCTTATACTGACTGCTCTCCCAGATCTAAGAGACCTAACTCCACTGACAGTTCCATAAACCTTGTCTCAGCCAAAGGCTTAGTTAAGATGTCAGCTCTCTGCATGTCAGTGTGAATTTTCTCCATCCTAATGTCCTTCTTCTCTATATGATCTCGAATGAAGTGATGTCTAATATCCACATGCTTGCACCTTGTATGAAGCACTGGGTTCTGAGTGATTGCTATAGCACTATTGTTGTCACAATATATTGTTACCTCTTTAGCAAATACTTGGTAGTCTCTCAATTGTTGCCTCAACCATAAAATCTGAGCACAACAACTACCTGCAGCCATACACTCAGACTCAGTTGTGGATGTCACCACTGAATTCTGTTTCTTACTAAACCACGAGATCAACTTACTCCCCAAAAACTGACATGTCCCTAAGGTTGATTTTCTATCAATCCTACAACCTCCATAATCTGCATCTGAATAACCTGTCAGCTCTAAGTTGTTATCTGAAGGATACCATAGTTCCATATTGACTGTCCTTTTCAAATACTTAAGTATCCTCTTAGCAGCCTCCAAATGACTTCTCTTGGGGTCAGACTGATACCTAGCACACACACCAACTGCAAAAGTAATGTTAGGCCTACTTGCAGTCAGGTACAACAATGAACCTATCAGCCCTCGGTACTCAGTCTGATTCACTGAAGTCCCTTCAGTATCAGGATCCATCTTCCAATTGGTGTTCATGGGGATCCTAGCCGAATTACTATTCTGAACTCCAAACTTCTGAATCAAGTCTCTTGTATATTTGACCTGATTAATAAAAATCCCTTGATTAGCCTGCTTGACCTGCAATCCTAAAAAGAAGTTCATCTCTCCCATCATTGACATCTCAAATTTACCAGTCATCAACTTAGAGAATTTCTCACAGAGCTGGTGATTTGGTGATCCAAATATTATGTCATCCACGTAAATCTGGACCAAGAGAATGTCATCACCTTCAGTGATCCTGAATAGGGTCCTGTCCACGGTTCCCTTCTTGAACTCGTGGTCAGTCAGGAATTGAGAGAGGGTACCATACCAAGCTCTTGGTTCTTGCTTAAGTCCATAGAGTGTTTTCTTCAAATGGTATACTCTATCTCCAACCTCAAACGCTGGAGGTTGTTCAACATATACCTCTTCATTGAGTACACCATTCAGGAAGGCACTCTTGACGTCCATTTGATACACCTTAAACTTCTTATAAGTTGCATAAGCAAGGAACAATCTGATAGCTTCCAACCTAGCCACTGGAGCAAAGGTCTCATCATAGTCTATTCCTTCAGACTGGCAATACCCCTTTGCAACCAATCTTGCTTTGTTCCTTACTACAACACCATTCTCATCCTTCTTGTTCTTGAAGACCCACTTGGTACCAATAACACCTTGATGCCTAGGTCTATCTACCAGTTCCCAAACTTGATTCCTTGTGAACTGATTCAACTCCTCTTGCATGGCTATGATCCAGTTCGAGTCAGTGAGAGCTTCTTCAATGTTCTGAGGCTCTTGCTCAGAGAGAAAGCAACAGAATAGTGCGCTCTCACCATGAAAACATCTGGTCCTAACTCCCTCAGTTGGATCACCAATGACTTGGTCAATGGGATGATCCTCTAGCTATGTTCTCTTGTCTGGAGTTGTTCCTGAAGTACCTGCAATATTAGTGTCTACAGGCTCATAAAATTCAGGATATTGAACAGAAGGGGATGATCCTAAGTCTATACCGAAGGGATTTACTAACTCAATGTCAGGGACTATGATTCCCCCTTGATGAGATGACTCAGGAACTGTCTCAGCTGTGACCACATCTTTATAGGCGGTGCTTACCTCAGGTTGAGCCTGTTCCTCAGTCTGAGGCTCAACGATCCCTGGTGTGTTGGGCTTAGGAGTGGCTCTTGGCTCATCTTCCTGATCCTCGTCATCATCCCATCTTGGAATTTGCACGATTTTGACCTTTGGATCAAGTTGATTCTTCAAACTCAGCCTTGTCACTCTTCTTGTGACCTCCTTAGTATCAGGATTCAACACTTTCAACCTAGACTCATTAGCAGATTCATCAAACACAACTTGTGGTGATTCTTCCACAACAAGAGTCCTAAAATTGTAGACCCTGAATGCTTTACTGATTTCAGAATATCCTAAGAATATTCCTTCATCAGATTTGCTATCAAAGGCTTTCAATTGGGTCTTCCCATTGTTGAGGATGAAGCACTTACAACCAAATACATGAAAGTAAGAGATACGTGGCTTTCTCTTATTCCATGTCTCATATGGGGTATGTGCATGTTGTTTGTTCAGCATGGATTTGTTCTGAGTGTAGCATGCAGTGTTGATTGCCTCAGCCCAGAACTTCTTGGGTAATCCTGACTCAGCCAGCATGGTCCTGGCAACTTCCTTCAGTGTCCTGTTCCTCCTTTCAGCGACACCATTCTGTTGTGGGGTTCTAGCTGCAGAAGTCTCATGAGCAATACCAAGTTCATTACAGAAATCAGAAATATATGAATTTATAAATTCAGTGCCCTTGTCATATCTGATCTTAGTAATGTACTGATTCTTCTCATTGCTGAGTCTTCTGAGCAACTCAGGAAGCTTCACATGTGTTTCCTTCTTATTTAAAAAGAAAATAACCCAAGTATACCTAGAATAACCATCAATAACCACAAGGGTGTATTTGCTACCATTCATACTCACAGGTGTTATGGGACCAAATAAATCCATGTGAAAGAGCTGAAGAATCCTGTCAGTGGAAAATGAACCTTTCTCCTTGAACGACGCTCTGACCTGCTTCCCCTCCTGATAAGCTTTGCACACATGATCTTTGCTAAAAACTTCATAAGGTGGACCTTCAACAAGTGATTGTCTAGAAATTTTGTTAAGAATCTTGAAGTTCAAGTGGCTTAATCGTTTATGCCATAACCAACTGAGCTCTAGAGAGCTTTTAGCAACAAAACAAGAATTGGGAATAGTGCTTCTCCAATCAGCGAGATAAACGTTACCTTTCCTAATACCTGACAGAAGCACCTGTGTTGATTTGTCCTTGATTGAACATATATTCGATGAGAACTCAACACTGAAACCTTTGTCACAGAATTGACTCACTGACAGCAGGTTATGCTTCAGTCCTTCCACAAAGAAAACATTCTCCACTCTGACTGTTGATTAGGTGTGAAATTGTCATGATTCGTAGCTAGTAACGCTCTAGTTTTGGTCGATTTTATTGAGTTTTTAGAGCCAAATGAGTACTAATTCTATACATTGATGAATTTGTCTCATTGATACTCATAGGTGAATCGAGGATGAAAAACGGAGTTCGTAGGACTTTGAATCGACTCAAACGGATGCCCGGATGAGAAGATATCGAAGAAATACGATTGGTATTAGTACGTGAGAAGAAAAGTGTTAGTTGCAAGGAAGGAGGGCCCATTCGAGCACCATCACTCGAGCACCATAGCTCGAGCAATGTAGGTCGAGCGCTCCGGACTTACAGAATGTTTTTGCCGCTCGAGGGCCACAGCTCGAGCGCCCCGCTCGACCTCTGGAATCATTCGAGCAATGCAGCTCGAGCTCCCCGTTCGAGCTATTGAATCATTCGACCAAAAAGGGTCGAGCACCCCGCTCGACCGGGATGGCTCGAGCGCCTCCGAGGCTTATATGCCAAATTTCATTTTTCGGCCCATGAGATCCCGTTTTGACCCGGTGCATATATATACCTCTTCCAAACACGTTTTGAAAGGACCCGAACTTTAGAAATCACTTTTAGACTTAGTTTTTAGAGAGAGGAAGAGGAGAAGAATGAGCAAGCTTTACTTACGTTTTGTTGAGGTTTTTCATACGAATTCTTAGTTTCTTTTCGTTTCTTAGTTTCTTTTCATTAGCTTGATTACTTTAAACGCTTTAAACTTCGTTTTAGTTAATTAAATTTCAGTTCTTAGTATTTATTTCTTTAAACCCTAGTTCATGTTTCTTATTTTCTTCGTTCAATTCATTATGTTTATGCTTGGGGTAGGATGAACTCGTAGAAGTAGGTTGTGGGTACGTAATTAGGGTAATTCGTGACGTTAGGTTTTAATTCTCTTGGTTAATGAATTCTTAAAATTAATCTAGACTTTGCTTTTGAATTTTGTTCGAAAGGTGTTAGAGAGAGGACGACCGTATCACTCTTTAACAACGAGTAGACTAAACGAGAAGGTTTAGGAAGGGTTAATTCATCTAACGGTTTAGCGAAGGAGGACGACCGCATCACCTTAGTTAAATTAGGGTCTCATTAATTAAGCACAATCTATTAAATTGTTAGTAGATTAGTGAAGTCGAGTGTTAGGGTAAAGTATTAGGGTTTAGAATCTTGAGTTTTCACCTTACATTCTTTAACTTAGGTTATTTCTTGCGCGTCACGGTTATTTTGATTATGTACCTGCTCCGTTAGTATACGTAGGGATTCCTATCCTGAGCATCACCATCTCTCATTAGAACATAACCCTTAGTTAATTTGATTTCTTCAGTATTTAAGTTTACTTAGTTTATTTTAGTCTTTTAATTAATCTTTCCAAAAATCCAAAAACAACACACTCATATTAATTACGATGCGTAGATCTTCAGGGATTTATTCGCATACACTCCATCCCTTGGGTTCGATACTACTTGGTCATTATACGTACTTATACTACAGTGAACCCATCCGCTTGCGGGTAAGCGACTAGTAGAAGTTAGTGTAATTCGCTTCAAGTCAATGGCGCTGTTGCCGGGGATGGTGTTGTATGCTTTTTGAATAGGACTTGTCGATAGCTTAGTAGTTAGTAGTGAGTGCTTTATTTTCTATTTATTTTTATTTTTATTCAATCGGCAGTTGCGTTTTGATCCTTCTGCTAGTGTGTCAGGTTTATGAAAACACGCTCACAAGGCAATACGAGCGAAGAGAGAATACCGTTGGACCCTGAGACAATAGCTAGAAGAAACCGAGCCTTCTTGAGAAGGATGAACGCTGCTGACTTAGGGAAAGAACCAATGGACATCACTAATGAGTTGGAAGATGCCGAGAATGAGTTTAACCAGGGGTTGAACCGGGTTGACGGCACTGATGGCAACACCAGTAAGAACCAAGATCCGTTAGGGGATAGTCAGAGCCAAACCCCGGGTGCACAAAACGTTATCAATCCAGCTCGGAATTTTGTCCATAATCCTCTGAACAACCCTGCTTACCCACAAAACCCAAATAACCCTTTCAACAACCCAGTATACCAACATTACCCATACCCACCCAACCCTTATCCACCATACCCATATCATCCACCTCCTGTTTACAACCAAGCACCTGTGTACCAACCACCTCCAGTTCAACAAGTACCAGCACCACATGTTGCTCCTCAGCCTGTGCCCCAGAACACAGATCAGAATATGGCAATTCGAGGGAGGTTTGCAGCGCAGCCACATCGGTACTATGATGGAGTGGCATTGCCTCCTGTTGAGGCAAATAATTTCTCTGTTTCCCCGGGAATTTTAAAGCTGCTTACAGAGAATCAGTTCAAGGGGGTGATCGGGAAGGAGGATCCTCACACTCACTTGAGAAGTTTTCTGATGATCGCCTCAACCTTTAATTATAATAGCATGTCTGAAGATGCCAAGAGGCTTAGGCTGTTCCCATTCTCACTGACGGGAATAGCTAAAGAGTGGTATGACAACACGCTCCCACGGGGAGGTATTACCACTTGAGCCGAGCTCGAGCGTCTGTTCCTCGAGCGATTCTACCCTCCATCGAGAACGATTAAAGCGAGAATTGAGATCTCTTCCTTCCGTCAGAAGCAAGGAGAGGACCTACGTCAAGCGTGGGAGAGATACTCAAACATGTTGATCGAGTGCCCGCAGCATGGGTACAATGAGGGGGATATTATGGCATTCTTCTACAGTGGTGCCAACAAGGCGGGGCAAGACCATTTAGACGCATGTGCGGGCGGAGCATTCCTGAATCAAGACATAGAGAGGTGTAGAGAGATCGTGGACAACATTGTCACGAATGCCGGGGCTTGGAATGGAGACCCAGATTTTCAGAGAGTTCATCGGGTTGAAGAGGGTGAAGGAACGAAAAGGCTATTGATAGCCATGATGGAGAAGATCAACAACTTCGAGTTGGGGAAGAATTTGGTTGGAGAGCATGCAGCAGAGAATGATAGAGTAGACCAGCCAAGTGGACAGCAAGAGGTAGCCAATTACATGGGAGGTCCGTATTACAATTAGAATGGCTACCAAGGTGGAAATCAGTTTGGAAGACCTTCTTATGGCCAACCATTTGTACCTCCAGGTCCTCAGCCACCTCAAAATCAATGGAGGAACACACAAGGGTATCAAGGAGGCCAGCAGCCTCCTCAAAACACATGGAGGAAAAATGAGAATTTTTCTTATGCTAACCCAAAAGCTGGTATTACTGTTCCTGCAGGTGTTGATCCGGGGTCTAAACCTCCTGGTGGAGAAGGTGGTGCATCAACCGAGGAGATGTTGAGAGCTATCCTTCAGAAAGTGGAAGAAGGAAGTAAGAGGTTTTCATCCTTGGAGTACGATGTGAAAGAGTTGCATAAAAAGGGTGATCAACGTGATCAAGAGCTCCAGAAGATGAACGTTGAGTGGACTAGAACTCAACAAGAGAACAATCGAAGGTTCACTTCTATAGAGTTCCAGATGAGCCAGATTGCAAAGTCGTTGAATAGAGAGCCGGGAAAATATCCTTCCATGCCGGAGGGGAACCCGAAAGAGCATTGCAAGGAGATCCAGCTTAGAAGTGGAACCAACTATGAAGGTCCTCAGATGCCTGCTGATTCTGAGACGCCTCAAGTTGAGAAGGGGATTGAAAGTGGAGGGATTGAGAGAAGGTTGAGGGTGAAAGCACTCAAGCAAGCAAAGAGCTTGAAGAGGAAGGCATTGAGAAGGGTGAGAGAGTTCCTAAGTGGAAAAAGGCAAAGGAAGTAAGGGATAAAGTGAAAGAAACAGAAAGAGATGAATGGGGGGTACCCAAATCTGTGATACCAGTCCCGTATCCACAGCGCTTCATGAAAAAGAAGCTTGATGAAAAATTTGCAAAATTTCTTGATGTTTTTAAACAACTTCACATTAACATTCCTTTTTATGATGCTTTGGAACAGATGCCGCATTATGCAAAGTTTCTGAAGGACTTGATTGCAAAAAGACGGCGAGTGGATGAGCCGAAGTTGGTGCAGTTGAACCACGAGGTGAGTGCATTAGTGCACAAGGGGTCTTCCTCCAAAGCTGAAGGATCCCGGGAGCTTCACCATTCTTTGTGATATTGGGAACGGGATCAAGAAGGGAGCGTTGTGCGACCTCGGAGCGAGCATTAATTTGATGTCGTTGTCGCTTTTCAAGAAGTTGGAAGGTGGTGAACTTCAACCCACAATGATGACGCTTCAACTTGCCGATCGGTCTATTACTAGACCTCAAGGTGTGGTTGAAGACGTCCTAGTGAGAGTTGGAGATCACATTTTTCCAGCCGACTTTGTAGTGCTAGAGATGGAGGAAGATGAGCACGTGCCCCTGATCTTGGGAAGACCGTTCTTAGCTACGGCGGGGATGGTGCTAGACGTGGCAAATGGGAAGATTACATTGAAGGTTGATGATCAAGAAGTGAAGATTTCCCTATATGAAGCCATGAAGCACCCGAAGGAAGATAAGAGTTTGTATTGCATGGATGCAATTGATCCTCGTGTTGAAGACACGCCTCCTATCCCTAATCCTTCTCATATTCATGATTTTGTTAATCCTTCACTTGATGATTTAACCAATGTGCATTATGATCGTGATTATTTTGATAGGGATAAAGTGAGAAAGTTGAAGGATGAAGAAGTGAAGAATGTGGACGTGGTCCAGTTAGAAGGGAAAGGAGGAGTTAAGAAGAAAAAGTTCAAACTCAAGAAATTGATTAGTAAGACTCCTCCAGATAAAGGGGAGAAAGAGTTGAGACCTATACCACTTGAGGTGGAGAAGGAAGCAAAGGAACTCATGATGGAGGGACAACAAGGAAAGAAATTCAAACACCACTCTTATGAGAGTGAGGGAGGTAAATTTGAGTATGATGTCCCATAAGCTCCTTTGAGCTTGGTCCGGCATGAGTTTTTTAGTTATTAGGGAGTTATTTTGAATCGTATGTTTAACCTCGTACTTGAGAGTTTTATTTTGTAGGCTTGTCTCTAAAGGAGTAAAGGTATCATGGAGTTATTCAGATTGAAGGAACCAACTTGAGACAAGGGAGTGTGCAAAGCTATTGAGAGAAACTAAATTGTTTGGTTGAGGTAACCCACAACCCCAAACTTAGACCTCTAGCAAGGTCGAAGTTTGGGGAGGTGGAGTTTCTTATTTGTTTTATGATTACATTGCACATGCATGCACGCCCTTATCTTTGAGTTGAGTTTGATTGATTATTGGTTTATTGAGATACTCCTTGGACTTATTTTGATTTGTTTTGTTACTCAATATTTCATGCCTATCAACTATCTTATGCTTGTTGATTGCAATCTTTGAGTACGATTTGATGAGTACAGTTGAGTTGTGAGGTTGAGTTAGGAGATTTATTGTGTGAGTGTTTGAGTTAGAGTTGATTTGAGAGAGAACCCGTATGCTTACAAATTTTCCTTCTGAGTGCTTGTGTGATGATTGTGAGAATGCACTAGACTAGCATGGATGTGAAAGCCGTGAGATTTGAGCCTTATGAGATTTTGATGCATGACTTGATCTCTTCGTTTGTGAGTGAATCGTCACCTTAGAGGATGCTAGAACTTGCATGTGCTCTTGCTTCTTGATTGTGTCTAGTTTGAAATGTCGAATGTGATCTTATGCCATCTTTGATTTTATTGAGTCACTTAGCCAAAATTTTTCTTACCAATGACATTGATCCCTTGTTAGCCCCTTTGAGCCTAAAGCCTATTTTATTTGCTAGCACATATGAACACTATTCCAATTCCTAAGCCTTTTTGTCCCAAATTGAGTGGAGAATAGGAAAGTGTGAATGTGAAGGGAGTGAATTGAGTTGAAAAAGGAAAATGTTGTTTGTTGAGTGAATATGAGAAGAAGGTGTGATGAAGTTATGAGATGTGGGAAAAAGAGAAAAAAAATTGAGAATGAGCAAAAGGAAAAAATGAGCTCATGTGTTTGTGCGAAAAAGAAAAAAATGAAGTGATTGAAAAAAAAAAGTGAAAGATTGAGAAAGAGGAAAAAATTGAAGTGTTGAGAAAAGTGGAATTGAAAGAGTGTTGATTGAACATGTTTGAAGTATTCTGTTCCTAAACTCGAAGTGCTAAAGTTTGATTTTCTGTTCTCCATTCACTTTAGTCACTTTACCCCATATTGATTCCCACCTGTCCAAAGAGCCTACATTACAACCTTGAGAAAAGTCCTTTTTGATTCGGCATTGATTTCTAGAGTACGGTCGGAGTTAAGAGCGCTTCCAAGCCTATGGCTGCCAATTTGAGTGATTGATTGTTTGAGTGAGTCCCTTAATCATTGATATACACTTGTGAGGGAGCGAAACACATCGTTGAGTGCACATCCACGCTTGATCTTGGTGTTTCTTGTTATTGTTGCATGAGTATGATAAAGGAAAGTGAGTGAGTATACGGGTGATTGATTTTTGAAGCTCGAGTTCATTAGCTTGCATGATTGATTCTTTGACTCATCCTTAACAATTTCACTTGACTTATTATTACATTGCTTGAGGACAAGCAATATGGTAAGTTTGGGGGGGTTGATTAGGCGTGAAATTGTCATGATTCGTAGCTAGAAACGCCCTAGTTTTGGTCGATTTAATTGAGTTTTTAGAGCCAAATGAGTACTAATTCTATAAATTGATGAATTTGTCTCTTTGATACTCATAGGTGAATCGAGGATGAAAAACGGAGTTCGTAGGACTTTGAATCGACTCAAACGGATGCCCGGATGAGAAGATATCGAAGAAATACGATTGGTATTAGTACATGAGAAGAAAAGTGTTAGTTGCAAGGAAGGAGGGCCCATTCGAGCACCATCACTCGAGCACCATCGCTCGAGCAATGTAGGTCGAGCGCACCGGACTTACAGAACATTTTTGCCGCTCGAGGGGCACAGGTCGAGCGCCCCGCTCGACCTCTGGAATCATTCGAGCAACACAGCTCGAGCGCCCCGTTCGAGCTATTGAATCATTCGGCCAAAAAAGGTCGAGCGCCCCGCTCGACCGGGACGGCTCGAGCGCCTCCGAGGCTTATATGCCAAATTTCGTTTTTTGGCCCATGAGATCCCGTTTCGAACCGGTGCCTATATATACCTCTTCCAAACACGTTTTGAAAGGACCCGAACTTTAGAAATCACTTTTAGACTTAGTTTTTAGAGAGAGGAAGAGGAGAAGAACGAGCAAGCTTTACTTACGTTTTGTTGAGGTTTTTCGTACGAATTCTTAGTTTCTTTTCGTTTCTTAGTTTCTTTTCATTAGCTTGATTACTTTAAACGCTTTAAACTTCGTTTTAGTTAATTAAATTTCAGTTCTTAGTATTTATTTCTTTAAACCCTAGTTCATGTTTCTTATTTTCTTCGTTCAATTCATTATGTTTATGTTCGTTGTTTCTTCTATTGCTTTTATGTTTGTTAAAACCATGTTAGGCTAAAACCCTTGTATGCTTGGGGTAGGATGAACTCGTAGAAGTAGATTGTGGGTACGTAATTAGGGTAATTCGTGACGTTAGGTTTTAATTCTCTTGGTTAATGAATTCTTAAAATTAATCTGGACTTTGCTTTTGAATTTTGTTCGAAAGGTGTTAGAGAGAGGACGACCGTATCACTCTTTAACAACGAGTAGACTAAACGAGAAGGTTTAGGAAGGGTTAATTCATCTACCGGTTTAGCGAAGGAGGACGACCGCATCACCTTAGTTAAATTAGGGTCTCATTAATTAAGCACAATCTATTAAATTGTTAGTAGATTAGTGAAGTCGAGTGTTAGGGTAAAGTATTAGGGTTTAGAATCTTGAGCATTCACCTTACATTCTTTAACTTAGGTTATTTCTTGCGCGTCACGGTTATTTTGATTATGTACCTGCTCCGTTAGTATACGTAGGGATTCCTATCCTGAGCATCACCATCTCTCATTAGAACACAACCCTTAGTTAATTTGATTTCTTCAGTATTTAAGTTTACTTAGTTTATTTTAGTCTTTTAATTAATCTTTCCAAAAATCCAAAAACAACACACTCATATTAATTACGACGCGTAGATCTTCAGGGATCTTTTCGCATACACTCCATCCCTTGGGTTCGATACTACTTGGTCATTATACGTACTTATACTACAGTGAACCCGTCCGCTTGCTGGTAAGCGACTAGTAGAAGTTATTGTAATTCGCTTCAAGTCAACTGTACCTATTATCAAGACACCAAAACCTTTAGTAAAACCTTTTGAGTTATCACCAAAGGTTACCTGTGGACCATCTTTAGCTTGAAATTCTTGGAGAAGAATCTTCATTCCAGTCATATGCCTTGAGCAACCACTGTCTAGGTACCAAACAGCCTTGATTGAGTCTCCTCTCCTCTTGTTGAGATCCACAGCTGCCTGCAAACAATTCAGGCTTTAGGTACCCATTTGTTGTTGGGTCCTATTGTGTCAGTTGTACCCTTCGGGTTCCAGACTTGCTTCACAACCCTGATTGCCTCAGAGTGGTAAATCTGTCTCCATGAAACATCAACATACACTACTTTCTTCTTCTTAGCCTGAGAGGAAGATGGGGTATGAGTGCTAGACTTAGGCTTTACAGGAGCCTGAGTGGATGCCTTTTGGGCTGGCCTCCTGTTCTTTCTAGGCCTGGGTGCAGCAGGTCTCTGGGCTTGTTCTTGATAAGGGCCCTGTTTTCTGTTCCCCCTAGGCAAGTGAGGGAAAGGAAAACAGTAAAAGGCCTCAAGATGCCAAAACCATGGGGAGTCATCATACTTGGCCTTTCCTGCTGGTATTGCCACGCATGATGGTACTCTCGTTGACCAATCTGAGGGCTCTTGGCCTGAGTCTTCCTCTGCTTTTGATGGTCCCGTTTTCGAAGGGCAAAATGGGAATTCAGGAGCAAATTAAATTTTTTTTTAAAACCTTTTTCCTCAGAGAGTTCAACAAGAGTGAGAAATACTCAAGTCACTGCTCTGCTCAGAGGCTGAGTTTCCAAGTCAGAGAGAAGGCTTGGAGACTCATGCTCTGAGCAAGGACAGTGGCTTGAGATGCTGAACTCTCGAGTGCGTTATCAAATCACAGCTTGCACCCTGACTGAGTTCAGTGACGAAATACTCAAGTCACTGCGTTGCTGAGAGTCAGAGCTATCAAGTCAGAGATGAGACTTGAAAGCTCAGGCTCTCAACAAGGCAGTGACTCGAGAGACTGAACTCTCGAGTGCCTTGCCTGATTTAGTCAGTGAGATGGAATCTCCCTGACCTGAAATGCTTAACTAAAGTTCCTTTTAAACAATGCTCTCAGTGAGCAGACTTTCGCAATACTTTAGAAGAAAAGACATTCCAAATAATAACACTTGGTTTAACGTGGTTCAGAGACTCAAGCTCTTACATCCACGGCCTGATTCAACAGGAAATCCACTCCTTTGGATTCTTGTTTTTAACGTGCCAAGGTGCACTTATAACTGGACTCACGCCCCTCCACGGAGCTGCCTCTCCTTACAAACAACTTACTCCCAACAAACCTGACTAGAGGGTTTTGGTTTCGGTTAGGGTTTTCTCCAACTAGGTGAGATTTTTCCTTTACAATGTGTTAGCCAATAGCTAAGATAGGAAAAACCTCTCTAAGCCTAGAGTTACAAGCTGAACACTCATATGTGTATATTTGAAGACCCTAATGGTCAGTGTTTAAGATGTGAGTAAACCCTCCTTATAACTCCCATGCACGTATGCTACTACCCACACCCTCACAGCTCGTAGGTGTTTGTTTTCTTACAATTCTTACAACAATATAACACACCCAACTACGCAACTATGAGCTTGTATTTATAATGGGGATTCAAATGTATCCGTTGGAGAGGAAAATACATTTGAATCCAGCATTAAATGGTTTCAACCACTTTTCTTGGAATGCGGCCTTGTCAGTGTCAGATTTACCGCCTTGTGCTGATTGGTCCACGTGGCCTGAATTCACGGATCTTTGACTTAGTAGGTTTGACTAAGACCCACTGACTTTAGGTAGCTTCATCCTTCACTGACAGATGATCTTCAGTGGACTGACTCGTCCTCAGTGTAGTTGTCCTTCAGGGACTGTTTGAAGATCACTCCAAGAAGTTTGTCATAAGGCTGGATGACAAACTTCCCTGACCACAGTAGCCTGACTCCTTCAGGCCTACTTGGTGCAGCACTGATCCACCTGATCAGGCTCTTCACTGAGTGGTCCACCAGACTTGGCTTAGATCAGCCTGACTTACACTCAGTGGGACTTCCTTCAGGCTTCTCCATTGGTTCAGGTTGATGGCATGTCTTCAGTCAGCTCTTCTGGTTGTCATCTTGATATCTTCAGGCTGTGTTGAGAAGTTCCCCCTCGCTAAGTTCCCCCTCAACTGAGCAACCTATTCTACTGAGAGCTAACCTAGCCTGACCTGATCTAAAGGATACTATCCTGACTGCTTTCATACCTATTACATGTCGTTTTGGAAAATCATCAAAACTAAACATATCCCAACAGCTTTCGCTGAGGCTTTCTCTGACCTGAGCTCTCAGGGACCTCCTTTGGTTACCTGGCCTTTCCCTTGGGTTTTGGCTTAGCAACCTTGGGGGCAACCCTGTCTGTGTCAACAGTTTCCTTGCCCTTATCTGTCTGGCGGGCTTGAAGTACAACTTTTGGTGCATTCTGGCCTGCCTGAACAAAAACCCTCTCAGTGTTGCTCCCTGAAGCAACATGAGATTGACCTTGTGAGGATTTCTTAGGAACATAACCAAGTCCCTTTTTCTCATTCCCAAGCATCTGGCTGCTATTTATTTCCTCTCTAGCCACTGAGGATTTATTCATTGCTGCAACCTTTTTCTTGAGAGAGTCCTCACTTTTTTTCAGGATTTCATGTCTGGCAAAGAGGTCAACAAACTTACTCTTGAGTACATTCAGCTCCTCCTTCCTGGCCAGCTCTTCATCAGCCAGTTCTTTTTTAATCTTCTCTCTTGGGAGACGCTCAGCATTGATCATGTCAATTTCCTGAGTTAGTCTCACAATTTGAGCTGACTCTTTCAGATCTGACTGAGTGAGTTGATCATTTAGATTTTGAACCTCAGTACTCAATTTCTGGTTCTCCTCTACCAAGAAGACATTAGTTTCCTGCAACCTGGAGAAATCAACCATCAATTGATCCAAACATATCTAAAGGTTCATTTCTCTGGCTGACTCTGAGCTAGGCTCAGGATTTTAACCAGTGTATGAACCACAAACAAAGTTAGATGTTACCTCAGGTTCCTCCCTTGCCATAAGGCAAACATCATCGTACTCATCATCAGAGAAAAGTTTAGGCGACCTCTCCTCAGGACCATCCGAGTCAGTAGCATCCTCAGCGAGCATGGCTCTCCCATCAGCGTACCTCTGGTCTCTCTTGGACCTCCTGTCCTCTCTCTCCCTAGAACTCAGCTCTGGGCAGTCATACTGATAGTGCTCACTCTTGTTACAGTTGTAACACGTAGCTTGCTCATCACCTCTTTCTTTTCTCAGCTCAGGTTCCTTCTTGAGTCAGGTTCCCTTTGTCTTGATGAGCTTTCAGTCTTTCCTGAGTGCCTATCATCACGAGTACGTCTCTGTTCATCTCTTCGATCGGGCTTTGGGTCTGAATATCTTTTTTCATCGCCACGATCTCTTCTCTGGTCAGTGTTCCTTCTTTCCTCATATCTCCTTGAGCTTTGGTGGGTTCATTCAGCTTTCCTGTCACGAGTATCCTGATAAAATTTCTTATAACGACCAAACCTGGATTTAAGCTTATCAAAGCGTCTGGCCATCAAGTTGTACTCCTCAGCAAGCTCTTCCTTGCTCATCTCCATTAGTGACTTTGGTGAAGACTCAACAGGTTCTAACCTGGCTTTGAACGCCACACTTTTCTCAGGAGCTTTCTCTTTCTCCTCTTCTTCCTGCTGAACTTTCTTCTTTCTCTTGTTGAGATCATATTCCAGTACTTTGAGCTCTGAAAAAAGTAAAGCAGAAGTTATTTTACTCATATCCTGAGTGTTCTTTAACATGATTACACTGTTGTCCCATCTCTCAAGAAGGGCATTTAAGATCTTAGAAGCAACATCTCTCTTTGGAACATCTTTGTCCAACATCACCAACTCATTCATCAACTTGATGAATCTTGACTCCATCTGATCTATCGTCTCATCAGGCAGCATCTTGAATGCTTCAAACTTCTGAATGACAATATTCCTCTTGTTCTCCTTTATCTTTTCTGACCCTTCGCACATCCTGGTCAGCCCATCCCAAACCTCCTTAGCCGTCTTTAATTTCATTAGCCTTGCTGACTCCTCGAAAGGCACCGTATGCAAGATGATGTTTCTAAAAAAAATTTCCAGTCCCACCATTTTGATCTCGTCATTGTTCATATCCTTCCTCTACTTAGGAACTTGTACGACAATGTCAAGATGTTCATACCCTAATCCTCTGGCATTAGGGATGATGATCTTAATAGGTCCTTCCCTGATAACGCGCGGCATCTGGTCATGGATGGCATCTAGATGTGCCTCAAGTCTGAACTTCCAGTAGACAAAGTTAGAAATAGAGAATTCAGGTAACAAAGCTTCAGGTCTCCTCGAAGTCATGATGATGCAAGTTTTATGAAAAGAAAACTCAGATCTGTTCAGTGACCACCAACAGTTCCACCTCTGAAATTATTAGTATTCAAGGTCAGTGGTCTTTTGAACCACTGCTCTAATACCACTTGTTGGTCCCGGTACAAGACTGAGGAATACGTGTATGGGGGGAATACACATATACCAATTTTTCTGACTTTCAATCTTACTGAGTCCCCTTTGCTCAGAGCGGAAATGTGAGAGCCCTAAAAGTTTATAGTCTTGTTTTATGTTTGCTTTCTGAAAACTTGTTTACTCAATTCTGAAATAGTGGTTAGTAGGACAGTGTTCAAATTAATGATCAGGCTGATTGATTCAAACCTGATAAAAACAAATGCTATGAATGACTTAAGCTAATAGGCAAATAAGAACAATATCAAAGCAGTAAGAACAAAAGGAGTTTAACGTGGTTCAGAGACTCAAGCTCCTACGTCCACGGTCCTGATTTAACAGGAAATCCACTACTGGGATTCTTGTTTTTTACGTGCCAAGGTGCACCAAGATCAGCTAACCTCGCTGACCTATACAAACTCCTTTCTAACTCACTAACACAACTTCCACCAACAAACCTGACTAAAGGGTTTTGGTTTCAGTTTGGATTCCAACTAGGGTGTGATTATCCTTACAAAGCTAAGCTATGCTAAGGATGGATAATCACTCTAAGCTTATGATAAGGCTTGAAAGCTCAATGGAATATAGAATAACTCTCACTAATCTAAGAAACACTTGGGAAATTTGTCTGGTTTCGAGTGCTTCTTTTGAACGCTGAATGCTTTTGAAAGTTTGAGAGTTTGAGTAATTTTTGGCTTGGAAATTTCCCGTAACCTTGAATGGGTTCAAGGCCTTCTGTATTTATAGGTGATTTGAAAACTATCTGTTGGAGGAGATAGCCTTCTAGTCATCTACGTAGAGTTGTTCAACGGACATATCTCCCATGCAGCAGCCGTCCTTGCTTGAATTAAGTAATGGCATTTAATGCACTATTTAATGCTTGCCCGTTGAAAGTGCAGTCTGAAGTCAGTCTTCATGTCAGGGTCCGTACGTGCGTGTCCTCCCTAGATTGGTCCACGTCATCAGGTTGGTGAGAATGTCAGAACTTATTTCTGGACTTCAGGCTTGTCTTATTAAGTTCTTTTTATCTCAAGCACAACGGTCTTGTCCTGACGCTGACATTCCTTTTGCATTGCTTGGCCCTACTCCAAGTCTTTTCCCATTACTCAGTATCATCTTGTTCCCTTTAGGACTGAGTTAGTAATAACTTCAGGGTCATACTCTTCATCACTGACACTTACTCAGCCAGCTTAGAAAGACTGTCGTAAGTTCAGGATGGAGCTATGCATCTTCAGGCTCTTAGTCTTGATTGTCATCAGTGAGTGCTCCTCTCACTAAGTACCTGTGAAGTGTAAAATGACTAAGTATCAAAACCTAACCAACACTAGCCTGACTAAGACATTCTAAGGCAAATCATCTTTTCAGGGGCTTTGGGATCTTAATCAAAACTGATAATGTCCCAACATGGGATATATTCAAGATTTCTTGTAGATCAAGCAAAGATTTTCCCATCTTATTCCAAGCCAAAAATTTCAAAATTCCCCTTTATAAATAGGGGTGATACTTTCATCCTCAGTTTACAGTTTCATGTGTTGGAAAAAAATTAGCAATAGTAAGTTTTTTCTTTATTCCTTATTTTATTAAATTGTTCATTAACCACTTCCCACCGGTGAACGAGCAAGGCTAAAGGGGAATACTTGTGAAATTCTTTTGGTTGATAGGATCAATTAGCTTGTCCCGTTCTTCTCAATGATCGTCGCTTCAAAAGGTACGTAATCGCGTAAACTCCTAGATTTTACGTGAGGTTATTCATATGCATGAATTATTTGTTTTTGGATAATTATTATTTGAATTAATTAGGATTAATTCATTTTAGTAATAATTAAATTTTAAATTTGTATTTAAATTTCATCCCAAATAGATCTGGGCACCCCAATTTTCCCAACAAGCTGTGATGATGAGAAGAGAAAATACTCTATCGGGTACATATGTATGAAGGGTGAGGAGGTGCCTTTAGCTGCAGGATGCAAACAAATTGACCCTCCGAGCTCGGTCTTACGGGCTGAGATTCAAGCCGTCTGTGAAGGAATCAGGAATGCATCAATTTTGGTTAATGGAGTTCGGATTTAGTCAGATTCGCTCGAAGCAGTGGAGGCAATCCATTTGAGAGAAAGCTTCTTTGGTCTGGAAGGCAGATTCCTTCGTGAAATTTGGGATGAGATGCAAGATGGTCGAGTGGTTGCCATCAATCGCATATCGAGGAAGCAGAATGTTATGGCTCATGAGTTAGCCAAATTGGCCTTCGACTCTCCGTGCCCTCAAGATTGGAGCGGAGTAGGTATCCCGATAGCAATCAGGAATATAACCCACGTGATGTAATACTCATTTGTAATAGATAGGGTTGTATGAATATTGATTGCTTTAAAAAAAATTAATTCCAGAAAACCAAAAAAGAAGTATAAAAATATTGTTAAAATCTTAAAATAAAAAATATAATTATAAAATAAACCAGTAAAAGATTGTGAATATTATTTAAATTCCCCACACTTTTTGATGATCTTTTTCTTTTAAAAAAAGTTGTAGCATAAATTGATTAGATAAAAAAAAACTGTGAAATTTATATTAAGTATAATACATTTTTTCTTTAATTAAAATAGCATTTGAATTAATTATGAATTAAAATAATACTTCAATTTGTTTTGATCCTTGAATGTTGATGTTGGTCCCGGTACAAGACTGAGGAATACGTGTAAGGGGGAGAATACACGTATACAAATTTTTCTGACTTTCAATCTACTGAGACTCAAGCTCCTATGTCTACGGTCTGATTTAACAGGAAATCCACTACTGGGATTCTTGCTTTTTACGTGCCAAGGTGCACCAAGATCAGCTAATCTCACTGACCTATACAAAACTCCTTACTAACTCACTAAACACAACTTACTACCAACAAACCTGACTAAGGGTTTTAGTTTCAGTTTGGATTCCAACTAGAATGTGATTATCCTTACAAGACTAAGCTATGCTAAGGATGGATAATCACTCTAAGCTTATGATAAGACTTTGTAGCTCAATGGAATACAGAATAACTCTCACTAGTCTAAGAAACACTTGAGAAATTTAACTGGTTTCGAGTGCTTCTTTTGTACGCTGAATGCTTTGAAAGCTTGAGAGTTTGAGTAATATCTAGCTTGGAAATTTCCCATAACCTTGAATGGTTCAAGGTCTTCTGTATTTATAGGTGATTTGAAAATCCATTGGAAGAGATAGTCTTCTAGTCATCTACGTAGAGAGGTTCAAACGGACATATCTCCCATGCAGCAGCCGTCCTTGCATGAATTAGGTAATGGCATTTAATACACCATTTAATGCTTGCCCGTTGAAATTGCAGTCTGAAGTCAGTCTTCCTGTCAGGTTCCGTACATGCATGTCCTTCCTGGATTGGTCCACGTCATCAGGTTGGTGAAAATGTCAGAACTTATTCCTAGGCTTCAGGCTTGTTTTATTAAGTTCTTTTTGTCTCGAGCACAAAGGTCTTGTCCTGACGCTGACATTCCTTTTGCATTGCTTGGCTCTACTCCAAGTCTTTCCCATTACTCAGTATCATCCTGTTCCCTTCAGGACTGAGTTAGTAATGACCTCAGGGTCATACTCTTCATCACTGACACTTACTCAACCAGCTTAGAAAGGACTGCCATAAGTTCAGGATGGTGCTCTTCGTCTTCAGGCTCTTAGTCTTGATTAACATCAGTGAGTGCTTCTCCCACTGAGTACCTGTGAAGTGTAAAATAACTAAGTATAAGAACCTAACCAAGACTAGTCTGGCTAAGGCATTCTAAGGCCAATCATCTTTTCAGAGGCTTTGGGATCTTAATCAAAACTGACAATGTCCCAACAATTTCCCCCTTTTTGATGATGCCAAAACACTGAAAAGATCCTCAAAACACATAGAGGAAGAAAAAAATCCTATCTGTAAGATAAGTCAGTGTTAGAGCAATTCTTGATAAAGTACATAAATTAAATAACAGAAAAAAAACAATGAGTTTTTGTCCGTGGGCAAATGTAATAGATTTCATTGATGATATTGAATTTGTACAATGAACCTGATCTATTACAAAGAAAGTTGTGAACACCTAAACTAATCTCATTTCAGGCTCGAGTCCATAACCAGCATAGACTCTAACCTTCAACTCATCTTCCCTTTTAGGTTGGTTCACATAGCCTTCAGCCTTGGCAATCTTCATAACTTCAGTCATAATGGCCTTTGTGTCGTGCTTTCCAGTTCCAGGGACAAGAGGTGGAGGGCGTGCAATAAACTCAGGAGTTTTGACTTGGACTTGGGCTGCTTCAGCTTCTTCCAAAATCTTCTGAATAAGTTCAGGATGATTGTCCATCATATAGTCAGTGAAGTGGGCATTGATGTCTTCAATGTCGCCCCATTTCTTCACCACATACCAAAGCCTGACAAATTCATCCCTTGCATCGACCCAAAACTCCTTCAAGGTCTCTGAGATAAACTCATCAACCAGAGCTTCCCTCTGAATCACCTCAGGCCTTCTGACTTGCAGTAAAGTTGATTTCCTTGTCGTTGGCCTCTTCCTGTACTTACGCGGCTCAGGCTTCGCCTTCTTCCTCCTTAGCAAACTGACCACAACATCATCAAGTTCTCGCTGTTGCATATCAGTGAGGTCAGTTAGCTTCTCCACATTCTTCTCCAGAATACGCATCTTCTCTTTCTGAGCAATATCAGCCCTACTCTCAACTTCAGTCTTCTCCGTGGGGGCTCCCCATGCCTCAGCACATAACTCAACCACCGTCTCCGTAGAGTAAGTGATTGGGTTTTTCTTTGTGCTCATCGGAGGAGATTTATGAACTGTTGAATCTGGTTTGGAAGGGAGTTGAGGAACATACTTCGAAGGTTCACTAGCCTTCTCCGTTGCGGCCTCAGCCAGCCTTGCTGACTTCCGCACAAACAACACATTCCCCTCAGGGTCTGCTTCAGGATCAGCCACTACGATTTCTTCAGGATTTGCATTTGCCTCCGATGCCTCAGGGCGGGATCTTTTCCTCTTCTTTTCCCCCTTTTTGGCATCATCCTTGGTAGGTGGGGATGTGAACATGTCTTGCCCACTGTTGATAACGAAGGCTGCTAAAGATTGTACTTCTTGAACTCCTTCCTTCAGCATATCAACCCCCGTGGCTATCCCAGTTCCTACGTAGGACACAGTGCTGATGGTAGCTTTGAGCTTCTTTTCAAAGACCTCCATGTTGTGTTGGAGACTTTGTTCAGCCTTGGTGATCCTTTCCTCAATCTTTAAGGACTCACCGCTGATTCTGCCAGCTTCACTCAGCACTTTCGCAGACTCTTCAGTAGCCTTAGCTAAAATCTCCACAGCTGACTCTGAGGACTGAGCAATCCTCCCTGACTCCAGCGCCAACTTGGCCGCTAAGTCGTCCAAGGCCTGAGTGAGCAGCGCTCCAGCCTGAGCTGCAAGACGCTCCACTGCTTGACTCAACTTTTGTTCACGTTGCTCACCCCTCTCATCGAGTTTCTTCATCGTCCGCCTCAGCATCTTCTTAGTCCTCTTCCTTTCACTCCTCACTGACTTGGCCGTATCAACCATTATGCGCTTCAACAAGATCAGCTCCTTGTTAGCAAGGGTGTTGTAAGTTGATTTGGTCCATCTGATGTGTTTGGCCAGGGCCTTTGCATCTTCTTCTTTCTCAGCCCTGAGCTTCATCACTTCCTCTTGAAGCTCAGCTAAGTTCTCAGCCGTCTTCTCCTTCTTTACTTCAACGATACTGGTGAACTCAGCCCTCCGGACCCCAGTGAAGATCACTTCATCATCCTCACCTTCGGCCTCATCAGTAAGTGATTGTTTTCCCTTGTCCATGCATCCTCAGTCCCCTCTTCAGGGTACACGGAAGGCAGTTGTGGAGTGGTCATGGCCGCCTGCTCAGGCCCAGCCAAACCATCTCGAACTTTAGTTTTTAAATCCTCAGAACTAGGATTCTCCTTGGACGCCTCTACATCATCCTCATTTATCTCAGGGCAGGGAATCCCATCATCGACTGATGTATCATTGGCGACTGGGGTGTTCTCAACATCCTCAGCAGTTGGTCCACCCTTGGCACCAACTTCCTTTACACCTTCCTCCTAAGCCTGAGGCTCAGGGTTCATCGCGTCAACCTTCTCCGCGGTATCTTCCACCATCTTCTCACTAGCTCCCCCCTAAGCTTCATCATCCTCATCATCATTCTCCTTAGGCTCTTCATCAAGGTCAGCTTTCAACCCAGTCATTATTTCATTCACCAGCTGCTTAAGGTTTTCAAAATTTAGCAGTTGCAGCCAACTGGTGAGATGGAAATAAGTGCATAGCATTGCCTCCTCCTGCTCCCAATGCTCCCACCCTCTGGCATTGACAAGCATGTGTTGTTCTTGCATGTTTGATTGCTTGAAGTCAAGCCAGACCTTGAGCTCTATGACATTGGCGCATAGCTCTTTGTACATATACAGGCTAGGCCAACACTTACCTGCCCATTCAGTCGCTTTCCCCCTCAGATTGTTCTCCATAATCCCTCCTAACATCCCAGCATCAACTCCTGCTCCTCTTCCATCTCCAGAAAGTCATCAGCTAGCTCTCCTTCATTAGAGGTTTTGGGGCAGTCTTTGGGGTTTGGGTAAGTGGGGAAGTCTTCAAGGTTGGGAATGTGTAGGGTTGGCTCAGTGTTCTGGTCACTGGTCAGGCTCAGTGATAGGTGATGGGTTATGCACTGACTCAGATATTATTTCAGGGTTGGGGTTTTCAGGTGGGTTGGATGAGGGTTCAGGGTTGATTGTGGGGTTAGGGTCAGTGGGGGTAGGGTTGGGAATGAGCTCAGGCTAAAGAAGTTCAGCCGTCTCAATGGTTCCTCTTACTCTCTCTAAGTCAGAGGCTCTTGGAGAGCTTGACTCCTTCCTCACAGGGCTAATCTCCTTCAGGCCCTTAGCCGGAGATTTCTTGAGGCCCTTTCTAAATCTCTTCAAAGGCATGTCCCCCTTCTCTTCTCCACCTGATCTGACGTCATCGTCACTTTCCGCAGCCTCTGAACCGACCTTCTTGGGAACTGACTCAGTCCCTGATTTCTCACCCTTGGTGGTCTTTGATTGCAGCACCACCTTCAGCCTGGTTCTCTTCTCCTCCAGAACTTCGCCTCTGCTTTCTTCTCCTTCTCTCTCTCTCAAAGGCTACTCCAGCCTCAGCCTCCTTGCTCCTCTCGGAGAGCTCATCCACCTTTTCCATCAGGCTCGTCACCACCTTATTGGCCTTGCCCGCAGGCTTCTTTCTCTGACCCTTTAGTGGAGCATTGGGGTCAGTCAAGCCCAACACTGAGTGTGTATCACCAGCGGAGGTGAACGTAACCTTCTTGGGAGATAGGTCATCCTCCCAATCAAACGTTCAGCCCCGACAAGCATGGGCGATCAGGATGGATAACCTTGTCCCAAAAGGAAGAATAGCACCCACAGAGATGTACTTTTTCTCAGCGTCCTTCTTCAGCTTATCAGCAGTGGCCTGACTGATTTGATCCAGCAGGAATTGCTCCCAGTTGACCTCCACTCCATCAACCAGAGCACCCATAATCCTCAGCTTGGGCAAATTGAGTTGCTCGTGAGAGCCAGTAGTACCCATTATGATTTTTGAAACAATATCGACCAGCGAGTGATATTCAGGCTTTAGGGTCTCTTTGTGCTTCTCGCCCTGAACTCCAATGACCCAGTCTTGGACCATTTCTCAAGGAACTCCCCTTCATTGTTCTCCTTGTAGTTCTTAGGGTTGATGCCGGAGCATGGAAGTGCATAAACTTCCTTTATTGTCTTCCATAGATTGATGTCGCGAATCTCAACGTTGTAAAGAGCCTCACCATCCTTGTTCTTCTCTCCGGTGGGAACCAGAACAGTCACCCTGGTGAACAACTCACCCTTGCGAAGAAATAAATTGAGATAGGCCTCCACCACTATCTTGGGAAGCACAGAGGTGGGTCGCAATGTGAAGTATTTCTCCAAACCTGCCTTGGAAATCCAGTTAAATACTGGGAGAATCTCCTTTACGGACTGACACGCACCCTCCATGGTGATAACATGCTCCATGTTAACCAACTTATTCTTGACAACATCTTCAAGGTTGTCCGTAGACCAGTTGGTGTCTAAGAATGCCATTTGTTTTGATTTTGTTTTGAGAAAAGAAACGAATTTGTAAAGAAGTGTTTGAACTAGAGAGAGTTCAGTGTGCAATGTGCATTTGTGTTTGTGTAAATTCCTCAAATAGCAGACTAGATTGATATGACTTGTTCAGTTAATCAGACGAGAGGTTGAGATTAATTCCTGAATTTGAAAAGTTTTGAAATGAAGGGCCAGGATTAATCTCTGTATCAATCATTTACTCTGTCAGTCATATTCCGTATAAAATAGACACATATATGAAAAAATAACTGAGGCATTAAATATTCCGCTACGCGTGGGTTTAAATATGAAAAGGTGTGCTTTTAATGAAAACGGAATGCATTTGATGAAGATTTTCAGGACGAAGGACCCAGGGAGATGCTTTAAATCCACAAGAGTCAGGATAGAACTCATACCTGTCAGGGAGACATTGTAGCACCCTGATACCTCACTGAGTCGAGTCTGTCCTGAGTTCCCCCTAAAACCTACACTGACTGCTCTCCCGGATATAAGAGACCTAACTCCACTGATAGTTCCATAAACCTTGCTTCAGCCAAAGGCTTAGTCAAGATGTCAGCTCTATGCCTGTCAGTGTGAATTTTCTCCATCCTAATGTCCTTTTTCTCAACATGATCTCGAATGAAGTGATGCCTAATATTCATATGCTTGCACCTTGTGTGAAGCACTGGGTTCTGAGTAATTGCTATAGCACTATAGCTGGCAATTTGGGCCCGGCCCATGGGCTTGGCTGGGCCCGGCCCGAAAAACCGGGCCATTTTTGGCCCGGCCCGACGGGCCACGGGCCGGCTCGTTTGGCCCGATTAATTTTATTTATTTATTTTATCTATTTTTTAAAAAGATTATAATTAGTGTTGTTTCTTTAAATGATATTTAGTGTTGTAATTATAAATATATGAACATACTTGACTTGATACTGCCATAATAAGGAATTTAGTGTTATATATTTAGTTTTTAAATGATATTTAGTGATATTTAAATGATATTTAGTGTTGTATATTTAGTTTTTTTTTTAAACATACTTTACTTGATAGTTGATGCCATAATAAAGAATTTTGTAAATGAAGCCCCTCAATTTTCAGTACCGTGGAATAAAAAAAACTCTACCAAACATTATTTTGAGATTAAAAATAAAAAATTAAAAAAAGTTGAAATGGGCCGGGCCAGCCCATTAGCCCGCGGGCTATGCTTGGGCCGGGCTGGGCTGGGATTTTACCGGCCCAATGTGCAAATGGGCCGGCCCAGCCCGGCCCGCGAATAGTATTTGGCCCGACGGGCTGGGCCGGGCCGGCCCGGCCTGCCCATTTTGCCAGCTCTATATAGCACTATTGTTGTCACAATAGATTGGAACCTCATTAGCAAATATCAGGAAATTGAACAGAAGGGGATGATCCTAAGTTTATACCAAAGGGATTTACCAATTCAATGTCAGGGACATCGATTCCCCCTTGATGAGGTGACTCAGGAACCGTCTCAGCTGCGACCGCATCTTCATAGATGGTGCTTACCTCAGGTTGAGCCTGTTCCTCAGTCTGAGGCTCAACAAACCCTGATGTGCTGGGCTTAGGAGTGGCTTTTGGGTCATCTTCCTGATCCTCGTCATCATCCCATCTTGAAATTTGCACGGTTTTGACATTTGGATCAGGTTGATTCTTCAAGCTCAGCCTTGTCACTCTCCTTGTGACCTCCTCAGTGTCAGGATTCAACACTTTTGACCTAGACTCATTAGCAGATTCATCAAACACAACATGTGGTGATTCTTCCACAACAAGGGTCCTACAATTGTAAACCCTTAATGCTTTACTGATTTCAGAATATCCCTTCATCAGATTTGCTATCAAAGGCTTTCAATTGGGTCTTCCCATTGTTGAGGATGAAGCACTTACAACCAAATACATGAAAGTAAGAGATACGAGGCTTTCTCTTATTCCAAGTCTCATATGGGGTCTGTGCATGTTGTTTGTTCAGCATGGATCTGTTCTGAGTGTAGCATGCAGTGTTGATTGCCTCAGTCCAAAATTTCTTGGGCAATCCTGACTCAGCCAGCATGGTCCTTGCAGCTTCCTTCAGTGTTCTGTTTCTCCTTTCAGCAACACCATTTTGTAGTGGGGTTCTAGTTGCAGAAGTCTCTGAACAATACCTAGTTCATTACAGAAATCAGAAATATATGAGTTTATAAATTCAGTGCCCTTGTCAGATCTGATCTTAGTAATGGACTGATTTTTCTCATTGCTGAGTCTTCTGAGCAACTCTCGAAGCTTCACCTGTGTTTCCTTCTTATTTAACAAGAAAATAACCCAAGTATATCTAGAATAATCATCAATAACCACAAGGGTATATTTTCTACCATTCATACTTACAGGCGTTACAGGGCCAAATAAATCCATTTGCAAGAGCTGTAGAATCCTGTCAGTGGAGAAGGAAGTTTTCTCCTTGAATGATGCTTTGACCTCTTTTCCCTCCTAACAAGCTTTGCACACATGATCTTTGTTAAAAACTTCATTAGGTAGACCTTCAACAAGTGAATGACTAGAAATTTTGTTAAGAATCTTGAAGCTCAGAAGGCTCAATCGTTTATGCCATAACCAACTGAACTCTAGAGAGCTTTTAGCAACAAAATAAGTATTAGGAATATTGTTGTTCCAATCAGCGAGATAAACGTTACCTTTCCTAATACCTGATAGAAGCACCTGTGTTGATTTGTCCTTGACTAAACATATATTCGATGAGAACTCAACACTGAAACCTTTGCCACAGAATTGACTTACTGACAGCAGGTTGTGCTTCAGTCCTTCCACAAAGGACACATTCTCCACTCTGACTGTACCTATTATCAAGACACCAAAACCTTTAGTAAAACCTTTTTAGTTGTCACCAAAGGTTACCTGTGGACCATCTTTAGCTTGAAACTCTTGGAGAAGACTCTTCATTCCAGTCATATGCCTTGAGCAACCACTGTCTAGGTACCAAACAGCCTTGATTGAGCCTCCTCTCCTCTTGTTGAGATCCACAGCCGCCTGCAAACAATTCAGGCTTTAGGTACCCATTGGGTGTTGGGTCCTATTGTGTCAGCTGTACCCTTCGGGATCCATACTTGCTTAACAACCCTGATTGCCTCAGAGTGGTAAATCTGTCTCCCTGAAATATCAACATACACGACTTTCTTCTTTTTAGCCTGAGAGGAAGATGGTGTATGAGTGTTAGACTTAGGCTTCACAGGAGCCTGAGTGGGTGCCTTTTGGGCTGGCCTCCTGTTCTTCCTAGGTCTAGGTGCAGCAGGTCTCTGGGTTTATTCTTGATAAGGGCCCTGTTTTCTGTTCCCCCTAGGCAAGTGAGGAAAAGGAAAACAGTTAAAGGACTTAGGATGCCAAAACCATGGGGGAGTCATCATACTTGGCCTTCCCTGCTGGTATTGCCATGCATGATGATACCCTCGTTGACCAGTCTGATGACTCTTAACCTGAGTCTTCCTTTGCTTTCGCTGAGGTTTTCTCTGGCCCAAGCCCTCAGGGACCTCCTTTGGTTGCTTGGCCTTTCCCCAAGGTTTTGGCTTAGCAACCTTAGGGGCAACCCTGACTGTGTCAACAGATTTCTTGCCCTTATCAGTCTTGCGGGCCTGAAGTACAAACTTAGATGCATTCTGGCCTGCCTAAATGAAAACCCTCTCAGTGTTGCTCCCTGAAGCAACATGAGATTGACCCTGTGAGGATTTCTTAGGAACATAACCAAGTCCCTTTTTCTCATTCCCAAGCAGCTAGCTGCTATTTATTTCCCCTCTAGCCACTGAGGATTTATTCATTGCTGCAACCTTTTCCTTGAGAGAGTCCTCACTCTTTTTCAGGATTTCATGTCTGGCAAAGGGGTCATCAAACTTACTCTTAAGTACCTTAAGTTCTTCCGTTTTGACAAGCTCTTCCTCAGCCAAACCCTTCTGAATCTTCTCTCTTGGAAGACGCTCAGCATTGATCATATCAATCTCCTGAAAGGCTAACATCATCGTACTCATCATCAGAGAAAAGTTCAGGTGACCTCTCCTCAGGACTATCCGAGTCAGTAGCATCCTCAACGAGCATGGCTCTCCGATCAGCGTACCTCTGGTCTCTCTTGGCCCTCCTGTCCACTCTCTCCCTAGCACTCAGCTCTGGATAGTCATACTGATAGTGCCCACTCTTGTTACAGTTGTAACACATAGCTTGCTCATCACCTATTTCTTTTCTCAGCTCAAGGTTCCTTCTTGAGTCAGGTTCCCTTTGTCTTGATGAGCTTTCAGTCTTTCCTGAGTGCCTATCATCTCGAGTAGGTCTCTGTTCATCTCTTCGATCAGGCTTTGTATCTGAATATCTCCTTTCATCGCCACGATCTCTCCTCTGGTCAGTGTTCCTTCTTTCCTCATATCTCCTTGAGCTTTGGTGGGTTCCTTCAGGTTTCCTGTCACGAGTATCCTGATAATATTTCTTATAACGACCAAACCTGGAATTAAGCTTCTCAAAGCGTCTAGCCATCAGACTGTACTCCTCAGCAAGTTCTTCCTTGCTCATCTCCATCAGTGACTTTGTGTTGGGAAATTGTATAGATTTAAGTTTTGATTAAGATGCCAAAATGTTCCTCCTAAGTTATTTGTAAGTAAAATATTGGGAAAATTGGTTTTTTTGTCCTTTATGTTTGGTCAATTTTGTTTTTCATCCTCTAACTTTTGACTTTATTTTTTAGTCCGATAACTTTTAAAAAATTAACATTTTTATCCTAAAACCGATAATTTTTTAGTCCTAAAATAAACATTTTAGTCCGATAACTTATGTTTTAGGACGAAAACGTTAATTTTTTTAAAGTTATCGGACTAAAAAATAAAGTCAAAAGTTAGAGGATGAAAAACAAAGTTGACCAAACTTAGAGGATAAAAAACTCAATTTTCCCTAAAATATTCAGTAGAGTTAGAGTTTAGTTAAACAAGTTCAAAGTGTTAGGAACTGGAGTGCAGTTAATAATTTCTAGAGTGTATTGAAGATCGAAGTCTGCTGAAGTCGAAGTCCACTGAAGACAAGTGATCTGAGAAATAGTCTAAGTCTTGAATGTTTTCTAAGTACATTCTCACTAAGACTAAAACCATCAAGAGAGGACCAAGGTCCACTGATGAGAACTAACAAAGCTCATTAAATGCTAAACATATTAAAAGTTGTTAGTTAATCTGGTTGGAACAAGGCAAAACGAATTTTCAGTGAATCTTACAATAAATGAATAAATAAGAAGGTTCTCTCAGAGGAGTTCCACATTAAAGCAAGACAAGAATCTGGGCAAGCAGACTAAAGGTCCAATGAGAAATGACACGTCAGTGTACTTTACTAACAGCCGATCTGCTTCAGACTGACAAGTACCAAAAGTCTTTCCCTATCAATCTACAGAAAGTTGGTGAACAGGCATGGGCTTTCAGCCGTTTCTTGACAAGACTTAAAGCTTCAAATAGAGTCGTTTGAGCCAATCAGATATAAGAAGACTTACTTGAGAAGATTCAAATCCAACGGGAAGTTTTTCAAGGAAGCCTATAAATACAGAAGGACGTGCTCTTTTTCTAAGCACGGGAAACTCACAAGATCAAAGTTATCTCTACACTCATAACAATCTAGAAGCACTCGAAATTACCTCTATTTCCCAAGTGTTTCACCTTTGTAGAGAGCCTAACAAACCTTCTCTAACCAAGCTTAAAAGCTATATCTAAACCTTAGAAAGAGATAATCTATCCTAAGCCTTGAGCTACACTGTAAGGATTATCTCACAACTGTTGGAACCAAACCCTACTCAAAACCCTACTCAGTTGTTAGGTTGAGAATTAGAGTTAAGTGGTGTTAGTAAGCTGATTATTTGTATCAGTCTGAAAGCTGGTTTGTTTTGGGAACTAGGACCTGGAATTTCCTAGTGATCAATCATCCTAAGAGAGGATTAGTTGATATGTGCACCTTGGCACTATAACACAAGGAATTCCAAGTGAAAGGAATTCTCTTGTTTGATCAGGACAGTGGACGTAGGAGATTCATCTCTGAACCACTTTATATATTGTGTACTTACTTTCTGTTATTTCCTAAGTGTGTGTTAATCTCAGAGTTTATCAAAGTAAACGAGTTTTCCAAAGGGCTCACTAATCCGTATCTGAAAGCTAATTAGATAGTGTTTCAACTGAAAGTCTTGAGCTTTCAGTAGAGGTATTATCTCAGTAAGCTTTCACAAAGTAACTCTCAGCAGACCTAAAGTCCACTGACGAACTACTGTCTTAAGTAACATGATAAGTTTTTCAAGAAGTTTTAATTTGTAACCACAGGTGTATTCCCCCCCCCCCCATACACCTGTTTACTCGTTTCGGGACCATCAATTGGTATCAGAGCAGTGGTTCTATAGACCATTATTCTAAGTATACCTTGTGTTTAAAGGTATTTTCAAGGTCATCTGAATTGATCTTTTGATAAACTTGTTTTTATACTATGGCTGACAATGCAGCTAGGGTAGCACCACCAGCAGAGAACAACATGGGAGTTAATCCCTTGAACCATATGTCTCATCACAAGCTTCCACAATTCTCAGTGGAAAACTAGGACTTCTGGAAGATCAGAATGAGAGCTCATCTTGCCTGTGTGCATGATGAAATGTTAAGGTTTATTACTAAAGGTCCATTTATTTTTATGACATCTAACCCTAGAACTACAGGTGAGACTATTGCAGATCCAAGAGAAGAATGGCCCAAGGATGAAGATAACTTCACTGCATATGAGAGGAGGAGAAACAACCTCAACTTCATAGCCATGAACATTCTCTACACCACCATTCCACATTCTGTAATGGGAAGAGTGATCCACTGCAAGACTGCAAAGGAACTATGGGACACTCTTGCTCTCATGTGTGAAGGAACTGACAAGATAAAGAAGAACAAGCTTTCAGTAGCTGTTCAAAAGTATGAGCAGTTCACCATGGAGCCCACTGAGACTATTGACCAGCTTGATGGAAGGTTCACTGACATCATGAATGAAATAAACTCTCTGGGAAAAGTCTATACCAAAAGGGAAATTGCCTTAAAGATCCTGAGAGGTCTAACCTCAAGATGGGATGTGTACTCTGTGATGATGCAGAATACCAAGGATCTATCTAGCATGTCTATGCAACATGTATTCTCTGAACTTAAGGCTTATGAGTTTGATCTGAATAGGAAAAGGGCTCTTGATGAGACCTCAGCTAAGAAGGGAGTTGCCTTCAAAGCTAAGGAGACTGGGCCAAAATCCCCAAGGCCTCAGAAGAGTACAAAGGCAAGCAAATCTCAAAGCAAGGCTGAGATGCAGGAGGAACTCAGCTTGATGGCTAGAAGGTTTGAGAAACTTAACAGCCGTTTTGGCAAATATAAGATATTTTACAGGGATAACAGAGAAGGGAGAAGTTATCCACAAAATGACACCAAAGAAGGAGAGAAAAGCTCAACTGAGCCAGAGAAGAGAAAAGAATACAAGAACTATTCCAGAGGTGAAGGATCATCATCAAAGACCAAGGAGTCTACTGAGGAAAAGAATGATGATGCAAATAGATGCTTCCAGTGCAAGAAGGTTGGACACTTTCAATATGATTGTCCTCAACTGAGCACAAAGGAAAGAAAGGAAAGACAAGCCAAAAGAGACAGGAGATATGGAGAAAGGAAAGCCATGGTGGCTGAGGATGTTGATGAAGATCTGGAATTATCTGATGGACTATTCTCAGACAGCAGTGATGATGACATGTGCCTCATGGCAAGAGAAGAACCAGAGGTACAATCTAAACCATCCAATTCTCTAGGACACTCACCTGAGCGAAGCTCAGAGTCAACTGAGGAACTCAATCTTCAGTCCGCTTTGGAACAATTGATGATTGATTTATCAAGGTTGCAAGAAGCAAGTTTTTATCTCCAAGATGAAAACAAAAATCTCCTGAGAGAAAACACTAAGTTAATTGAGTCTGGGAATCAGGCAGATCTTAACTCAGCTAAGTCTACCATTGAATCGACAAAAGAGGTTGAAACCCTCAAGAGTTAAGGAAATGGCAAAGATCAACTGATAAAATATCTTACTGAATCTAAGACAAGGTTAACAGAAGAGAATTTGAAATTGGTAAGCCAAGTAAAGGAATCTCTCCTGAAAATTGACGTCTTACAAAATCTGAAGAGACTTTGTTAAAAATGATTGATGCTATCAACAAACCCTCTCTTGCCATAGAGGAGATTCAAAACTTTCAAATCAATCCTAATAACAAATGTGGGATAGGCTTTATTCCAAAACCTTCAGAAGGTCCTCTGAGTGTCTCTTTTTCAAGTGGCGCAAAGAGAGTTTTTGTTAAGTCTGTGACATTTCAACCATAGATTTTGGGTAAGGGAAAAAGACCAGCTGAGGTCCAACAAAAGAGAAGTCAAACTGAGCCAAAACCAAATGGAAAGACTCAGCTGACTAATCAGAATAGATCTCAGCAGAGGTACTATCAGCCGAGGTCTTCACAGATGAAGTAATCTCAGCTGAGAGCACCCAGGCATGAGCATTCCTCAAGGAATGACTCATACAGAAGACCTATTCCTTTTGTGCCTAAAGGAAAGGCCCTTCATACCCTTATCAACAAAAACTCAGGCCAGGTGCACCCAAGCCTAAGAGAAAGAATGAAAAAAAGGTTCATGTTCCTTCAAAGGCTGACACCCATAGAAAGTTTACTCCCAAGGCACAAAGGGAGATAACAATCTATGTAGATTTTTATGGAAGACAAATTAGCCAATCTAAAGTGATTAGAACTGTGAGGCAAATTTGGATTCCGAAAGGTACAGCTAACCTGGTAGGACCCAACACCAAATGGGTACCTAAAGCTTGATTTGAATGCAGGGCTCAGTGGACCTCAACAAAGGAGATGCTCTAAAATCTTCAGTCTGGTACTTGGACAGTGGATGTTCTAGGCACATGACTGCTGACAGAATTTGTTGAGAGAGAAGGTCCACAAGTCACCTTTGCTGACAACTCACAAGGAGCCACTAAAGGTTATGGTACTTTAATCATTGGCTCAATAAGAGTAAGCAATGTATCCTTTGTCAGTGGACTTAAGCATAATCTTCTGTCCATAAGTCAATTCTGTGATAAGGGATACAGTGTTGAATTTTCATGTAACCTGTGTGTTGTCAAGAATATATCTTCACAACAGGTACTACTAACTGGGTCAAGGAAGGGAAATATCTATCTTGCAGATTGGAAGTCGTGCACACCAAATGCATGTCTTATTGCTAAGATCTCAACTGACACTAATTGGCTGTGGCACAAAAGACTAAGTCATCCGAACTTCAAGATGATGAACAGGATAGCAAGACATGGACTAGTAGAAGGAATGTCAAATGAAGTATACAACAAAGAACATATTTGCAAAGCCTGTCAGGAGGGAAAGCAAGTGAAAGCATCTTTCAAAAGCAAAGTAGCAACCTCTACTGACAGAATACTTCAACTGTTACATATGGATCTCTTTGGTCCGGTAACCCCTGTAAGTATCAATGGGAGAAAATATACACTTGCTGTTGTAGATGACTTCTCCAAGTACACATGGGTGATATTCCTAGCAAGCAAAAAGGAGACTCAACTGAGGCTGCCAGAGCTCCTGAAGAAAGTTAGCAATGAAAAGAGTCTGAACATTGTAAAGATAAGATCAGATAAGGGCATTGAATTCATTAACTCTATTATATCTGATTATTGCAAAGAGTTAGGTATTGCACATGAGACATCAGCTACAAGAACTCCAAAACAAAATGGAGTAGATGAAAGAAGAAATAGAACTCTCAAGGAGGCAGCAAGGACAATGCTTGCAGAAGCTCAAGTTCCTAAAAGATTTTGGGTTGAAGCTATCAACACTGCCTGCCACACTCAAAATAGATCCATGGTAACCAAACTTCAAGGAAAAACTCCATATGAGTTATGGAATGGCAGAAAACCACAGGTATTTTACTTTTATATTTTTTGATGCAAGTGTTTCATTCACAACAATGGGAAAACTCAACTGAAAACTTTTGATAGCAAAGCTGATGAAGGAATTTTCTTAGGATATTCCCAAATCAGTAGAGCCTTCAGAGTTTACAATTGTAGAACTCTTGTTGTGGAAAAAACACCTCATGTGGTCTTTGATGAATCTACTTTTGAATCCAGGAGTAAGGAGAATGGGGAGGTAATAAGCAAAAGACTAACCAGACTGAGTATCAAGTCTAAAGGCTATCCTGAGAATTGTGTTGATACATACATCCCAACTTGGGATAATTTAGATGATCAACAATTCAAGGAGGTCACCCAAAGTCAAACCACTCCTCAAAGCTCACCTGAGAGCTCTCCTGAATAAGTAACTGAACTGATAAACACTATCCCAGTTCAAGAGGTAACAGATGTCAATGAAGATGTGGTCACAGCTGAGACATCCACTGAACCCATCATTCAAGGGGGAACCAATGAGATTTTCATTGAGAATGACAATACCTTGAATGATGACTCAGAACTTCAACCCTCTGTCTTATTTCCTGAATTTGATTTTGTTCCTATATCTAGTGACTCAACTTCAGAAGAGTTAAACTCTACTGAAGGGCATCAGCCTAGGAGAACATGGCTCTTAGATCACCCTGTTGAGCAAATCCTAGGTGATCCTACCTCGGGAGTCAAAACTAGAAGTTTTCATGGGGAAAGTGCTTTGTTTTGTTGTTTCTTATCAAACCAGGAACCAAGTTCCATAGCAGAAGCACTTCAAGATTCCAACTGGATCATTGCCATGCAAGAAGAGCTCAACTAGTTCACAAGGAATCAAGTTTGGGAGTTGGTGGACAGACCATATCATTGCAATGTGATAGGCACCAAGTGGGTATTCAAGAACAAGAAGGATGAAAATGATGTCATAGTCAGAAACAAGGCCAGACTTGTTGCAAAGGGCTATTCTCAAGTTGAAGGATTTGACTATGATGAAACATTTGCCCCAGTAGCCAGATTGGAGGCAATAAGGTTATTTCTTGCTTATGATGCTCACAAGAAATTCAAGGTGTACCAGATGGATGTTAAGAGTGCCTTCTTGAATGGAGTACTCAATGAAGAAGTCTATGTGGAGCAACCCCCCAGGTTTTGAAGAAAGTCACAAAGTATATAGACTGAGAAAAGCTCTGTATGGACTGAAACAGGCTCCAAGAGCTTGGTATGATACTTTGTCACAATTCCTTGTGGATCATGGTTTCATCAAAGGAAGAGTAGATAGAACTCTCTTCAGGATCACAAAAGGAGAGAACACTTTGCTTGTACAAATCTATGTGGATGATATCATTTTTGGTTGTCCTAACCAAGTCCTCTGTGAGAAATTTTCTCAACTGATGAAAGGGAAATTTGAGATGTCAATGATGGGAGAAATGAATTTCTTCCTAGGACTTCAAGTCAAGCAGTCTCCTGAAGGAATCTTCATCAACCAAGCCAAATATACAAGGGAGCTGATCAACAAGTTTGGATGCCAGACCAGCAAAGTTGCAAGAGTTCCACTCAACACCAACACCAAGATGGAACCAGATGAAAATGGTGAATCAGTAGACCAGACTCACTACAGAGCTATTATTGGATCTCTACTGTACCTCACAGCAAGTAGGCCTGATATCACTTTTGCAGTTGGGATTTATGCAAGATATCAAGCCAATCCAAAGAAAAGTCATCTGGAAGCTGCTAAAAGAATTCTCAAATACCTTAAGGGTACTGTGAATATGGGATTGTGGTATCCCTCAGATGACAATCTGGAACTCACAGGATACTCAGACGCAGACTATGGAGGATGCAGAATTGACAGGAAATCAACCTCAGGCACTTGTCAATTCTTGGGAAGCAAGCTGATTTCTTGGTTTTCCAAGAAACAAAACTCAGTAGCCACAAGCACTACTGAAGCTGAGTATATGGCAGCTGGAGGTTGTTGTGCTCAAATTCTTTGGCTAAGACAACAACTGAGAGATTACAATATCTTTGCCAATGAAGTCCCTATTTTCTGTGACAACAATAGTGCAATTGCTATTTTAGAAAATCCAGTTCTCCACACAAGATGCAAACATGTGGATATAAGGCATCATTTCATCAGAGATCATGTAGAGAAGAAGGACATCAAAATGCTCAAAATCCACACTGACAAGCAGAAGGCAGATATCTTCACTAAACCTTTGGCTGAAGCAAGGTTTCAAGAGTTGTCAGTAGAGCTTGGACTCCTAGATCCAGGAGAGTAAAGAAAGGATTCAATCTCAGAAGAGTCAGTTTCAACTCAATGGAGGTTCATATTCAGAGGAGGATCTTTCTCAGTAGAGACTCCTCATCTCAGAAGAGTCTTGAATATCAGACGAGGTCAAAACATCAGTGGAGGTCAAAAGTTTATACTTATGATATTTTCAAATCTAAAGCCTCTTAGTTTTTTTTTAATATATATTTGGTTTCAATAAACTTACTAATGAGTGCTTTCTGAAAATTAAATCTTTCTTACACTATTTTGAAGAGATTTTGGTATGGCAAGCATTTAATGCGTGTTGTACAAATCAGGTTCACTTTTACAGTTACCTATCTCACGCGCCTTAAAACCCGGATGATGTGACCTTCTGGCTATCAACCCTTTCAATCTAAACCTTCCATTTTAGGCGGTTCTTTTCTAACCGTCAAGATCTCTTAAAAACTCCCCACTAACCTCTTGGACTATCCACGATATCAAACCGAATTAATCTTAGACGTTAATCTCTCCTCTCAATCTCACCGTTCATTACTCATATAAAAACCCCAAACTTACGCTTGTAAACCTTTTAGAAATCACTCACAAGAAAACACTTACTCTGTATTCCAAACTCTCTCTGCAATTCTCTCCCAAATCCTATTTTAAATATGGCCAAAATAAACCTAGGGTTTCTGAACAACAAAGATAATTTCTGGTATGAACCAATAATTCTTTTCAACAATCCAGAAGTTGAATCAAGACCAGAGCTTGCTCACATTAAAGAGGCCTTGGAGTTGCTCAAGGCTGCTGGATTAGAGAAATTTCTATCAGTTCATCCAGAGCACTGTTATGATAGGCAGGTTCTTGAGTTCTTCTACAACATTTCCAACTCTGACTCAAGAATCAAGTCTTGTCTATTCCTCCAAAGGAAGAAAAAGGTGATGAGAGATGACATGGAGGTCGTAGAACACCAGAAGATCAGGAAGGAGATTCGTCTGAGTGGAGAGGTTTTTGTTGGTCCCAAAAAGGTTATCCAGCGGAAAGCGTTTTTAAGTTTATTTTTAAGAAAACCCTTTAAAATTAAATTCTAAAATTAAGATGCAGAAAAATTAAAAGCATAAAGTAGAGAACACCAGATTTATAGTGGTTCGGACCAACTTGTCCTACGTCCACTCTCCCTTTCTCCAAAGGGGTCTTTCTCACTCTCCAACCAACTTACTTACTACTGGAATTTCGGAAGTACCAGCTCCTTCTTACAACTTACACCAACCTTATCTAACAAGATGAACAGGTTGAGTAATAATCCAACTAAACTCCTAATAGAGTGTATATAAACTAGAAAGGACAAAGGTGAGTGATTGGAAGATTTCGTGTGTTCTTGTTGTGCTCTCGCGCGACTCTACTCTATTGAACTAATCCAAGCACTCCTATTTATAGTTGTAGGAATTAACTAGCCGTTGGGAACTAGCAATTCAAACAACCATAATTGGAGGGATATAATCAATCAAAGATTGATTATATGATTGATTAGTTGACTTTAATCAAGCAATCAATCAAATCCTCCATCAGTTGACTTCCAGATTGCCTTCTTCTCCATCAATGATCTCCAAAATCTCCTTGTCTCCAGATTACTATGAAGCTTCTGGTATGGTGAACTAATCCGTCTCCCTCATCTGGTCAGGACTCGACTGGTCTGGGGTCTTCTGGTCTAGTCAGGTAACACTTCTGCTCTGAACCTCATCTGGGAGAGGTCTTCTGGTCAGACTCCTCTGGTCAGACTCCTCAGGCAGACTCCTCTGGTCAGACTCCTCTGGTCAGGCTCCTCTGGCAGACTCCTCTGGTCAGACTCTTCTGGCAGACTCCTCTGGTCAGACTCCTCTGGTCAGTCTCCTTTGGCAGACTCCTCTGGTCAGACTCTTCTGGTCTGGCCTGGACACCTCATCTGGTCACCTCTCATCTGGTCACCTCTCATCTGGTCCCCTTCTCTGGTCAGACTCCTCTGGTCACCTTCTCTGGTTACCTCCTCTGGTCTGCACAGATTTCTTCCCCCTTTACCAAAGACCTATTCTAGACATATACTAATCTGTAGCTGAGTAACAGGTTCAGCTAGTCCTATTATAAGTTCTTGTTTTAACATCTTCAAAACATCTAATCTATATCCTAACAATTTCCCCCTTTTTGATGATGTTAAAACTGGAAGAACTTAAATAAAACAAGACAAGAAAAATTTGAAATAAGAGAATAGAGAATCTAGCAGGCTGGGTCAACTGATCTTCCCCCTCAAAGTATGCTCAGCTGATATTGGGGCAAAACATCAGCTGGTCTTCTTGTGTATCTACAGGCAATCAACTTTTTGGTACCCTACTGGGTCCAGGGGGGTTAGCACAATATTTAGGAAGCCACAAGAATAGATCATCCCTTTTTGGATCAGGTGATCTTATCTTTCTTCCATACATATCCACAAAAACACACTCAACAAAAGAACCTTTGACATGGTTATTTCTTCTAGAGGCTCTTCTTCTCTTATGAGCTTGTCCAGTAGAAGAAGTAACTTGTCTTAAAGCAACAGACTTGAAATTCTTTTGATAAGGATAAGTTTTACTAGAACCATCAAAGGTTCCAGCTGGTCTGGCAGATGACTTGAAAGTCCTCTGCAGGTGAGTAGGAGTCATCTGGTTCTGCCTCTTTTGAGAAGATCCAGACTGACTTCTATTCTGCTGGCCTGGCTGAGGTATTTTATTCTGGGTATAGCCCTTCTTAAAATTCCTCCTCTGCCTTTTGGGTTTTTGAGTTTTAGGACTCATCTGCCCATTAGGCTGAGTTGCCTGGTCAGCTGACCTCTTGCCTTTATCAATAAAATTTCTAGGCTGTTCTTCTTTCTGAACATGTGAGGATTCAGGTTTGGAATAACCAAGGCCTGTTTTATCATGCTCTCTTTGAGATGAGGCAGCTATGTGTGACACAGCATTGTTTGCTGTAGTCAGCTGCTCCAGTCTCATCTTGAGCTTGTCCTCACTATCTTTTACAATTTTGTTTTGATGGAAGAGTTCATCGAACTTAGCTTTCAGCAGAGTATATTCATTATCTTTCTCAATGTTTTCAACAAGCAACTTTTCTATTAGCTTAGTTTGTTCATCACATCTGGTTTTCAAGTCAGTGGACTCTTCTACCAGTGTTTGAACCTGTTCAGCTGGTAGATCAGTTGGGTTGTCTAAACACTGTGAAAGCTTCTGATTTTCTGCTTTCAACTTTGTGTTCTCATCTTCCAATTTTTGACAAAGTTGTATTGAAGATTGGAGATCTAATAGCATCTTCTGCATATCAGACTCCTCTGATTGTCCAGAACAAGAAGAAGATGAAAAAGAAGAGGGAGTTCGATTACGTACCTCGTCTGTTACCAGACATATCTCTTCGTCTGGTCCAAAATTTGATGATGAACCAGAAGTGGATACCTCATCTTCCTCATCTGCTAGGCTCCTTTTGGAGTACCTCCTGGTGTCTCTTCTACTGCATCTCTTTGAGCCCATTTTCTGCAAAATTTGTTAGCACAACAAATATTTGGGTTTTCAAAAAAATGGATCTGCCCTGGTGACCACCAAGATAATTTCAAAACAATGGTCTGTAGGACACACTGCTCTGATACCACTTGTTGGTCCCAAAAAGGTTATCCAGCGGAAAGCGTTTTTAAGTTTATTTTTAAGAAAACCCTTTAAAATTAAATTCTAAAATTAAGATGCAGAAAACTTAAAAGCATAAAGTAGAGAACACCAGATTTATAGTGGTTTGGACCAACTTGTCCTACGTCCACTCTCCCTTTCTCCAAAGGGGTCTTTCTCACTCTCCAACCAACTTACTTACTACTGGAATTTCAGAAGTACCAGCTCCTTCTTACAACTTACACCAACCTTATCTAACAAGATGAACAGGTTGAGTAATAATCCAACTAAACTCCTAATAGAGTGTATATAAACTAGAAAGGACAAAGGTGAGTGATTGGAAGAGTTCGTGTGTTCTTGTTGTGCTCTCGCGCGACTCTACTCTATTGAACTAATCCAAGCACTCCTATTTATAGTTGTAGGAATTAACTAGCTGTTGGGAACTAGCAATTCAAACAACCATAATTGGAGGGATATAATCAATCAAAGATTGATTATATGATTGATTAGTTGACTTTAATCAAACAATCAATCAAATCCTCCATCAGTTGACTTCCAGATTGCCTTCTTCTCCATCAATGATCTCCAAAATCTCCTTGTCTTCAGATTACTATGAAGCTTCTGGTATGGTGAACTAATCCGTCTCCCTCATCTGGTCAGGACTCGACTGGTCTGGGGTCATCTGGTCTGGTCAGGTAACACTTCTGCTCTGAACCTCATCTGGGAGAGGTCTTCTGGTCAGACTCCTCTGGTCAGACTCCTCTGGCAGACTCCTCTGGTCAGACTCCTCTGGTCAGGCTCCTCTGGCAGACTCCTCTGGTCAGACTCCTCTGGCAGACTCCTCTGGTCAGACTCCTCTGGTCAGGCTCCTCTGGCAGACTCCTCTGGTCAGACTCTTCTGGTCTGGCCTGGATACCTCATCTGGTCACCTCTCATCTGGTCACCTTCTCTGGTCAGACTCCTCTGGTCACCTTCTCTGGTCACCTCCTCTGGTCTGCACAGATTTCTTCCCCCTTTACCAAAGACCTATTCTAGACATATACTAATTTGTAGCTGACTAACAGGTTCAGCTAGTCCTATTATAAGTTCTTGTTTTAACATCTTCAAAACATCTAATCTATATCCTAACAGTTTTGAAGGAGTTGTTTGAACTCCCCTCTGAAGGCCCAAATCCAGATACCTGTATCTTGGATAAAGAGGAGGACTGGGTCTACACCATCATGGAGAAAAGGGTGAAATACAGTCCCATGATGAACAGAAGTTTACTCTTACCAGTATACAATATCCTTTGTGAGATTGTTCGTAAATGTATTTTGGGAAACCAGGGAAGCACTGAGCAAGTAAGCAAGCCTAAGCTGAGATTGATGAAGGCAATAGTTGAAAGCAAGGAGAAGACTTTCAAGTGGCAACAATTCTTCCTAAGGGCTCTAAACAAGGAACATTCAAAATTCCAGGCTGACAAATCTCCCCAGTTGGCAAGTAAGCTAAATTACGCCACTAAGATCTCATACTTAATAGAAAATGTGGATGTGGGAGTCGACTGGATAAAGGATAGGAAGTGTAGTAACCTGAAGACATTTTTCAAATCTGGGAAGACACTAGAATCAAGGGTGATAAAGCCTGCTGAGGAGAGTCCAGAGGCAGTAGCAGAGGAGGAAGAAGCTGGTTCTGCTGAAGTAAAGAAGACAAAGCTAAAGAAGAGGCTCATCAAGTTGAGTGATAAGATGGCCCTTCACAAGGAGGAGAAGGCAGAGAAGGCCTCAAAGAAAGAGAGGAAGAGGTCTTCTGAGGCTGAGAAGGAGAGTGCCTCTAAGAAAGTCAGAGTCACAAACTCTACTGATGAGTCTTCATCAGGTAACCCTGACTCTTCTCCCAATATAATCTCAACTGAGTCTGACTCAGATGTCCCTACCCCTACCCCCATAAAACCAAAAACCAAGCCCATAACTCCTCTGAAAACTAAGAAAATTTCAAAAATGGCTAAAACCCCCACTGAAGGCTCTCAACAGCCTGAAAGTGGATCCCAAACCACCACCCCATCTGAAGCAACCTCAACCCCCTCTGAACCCCTACCCTCAACCCCCACTGAACAAAATCCTAACTCTACTGAAACCCAACCTCAAACCTCATCTGAACTGAACCCTCCTGAAACACACACAACTCACTTGGAATCTATCCCAGAGGAGCCAACAGATAGCAGATCCCCTACCCCTTCCCTTCCATCAGACGATGAAGAAGAGTACTCATTCTTAGACACTCTTAAGGATGAGGTGGCCTACTCTTTGGAGTCTAAGTATCCTGAGCTTGATGGGTTTCCCACCCTGAAAGCAATGTTCTTAAGACTGAGACTCCTTGTCCAGCTCAAAGACAGAAGACTGGGTGAAATTTTGATGGCTGTCAGAGGCAGCAATGCTGAAGAGTGGAAGAAGGAGGAGATAGAAGTGTTGACATTTGCTGGGATGACCAAAACCAGACTTCTCTGTGATGAGAAGATATTTGAGAGTCTGGTTATGGACAAACTGGCTGAGGCAAAGAAGAGTGGAGGAGGAGAAGAGGCAGAGAAAGAGAAAGAAGTTGAGAAGCCAGTTGAAGCTGAGAAGGAGCAAGAGAAAGAAGGAGAGAAAGGAGAGGAGAAAGAGGAAGAAAAGGAAACTAAACTAGAAGTAGTTACTTCACCAAAGGAAGGTGGTGGTGAAGTAGTCAAGGATGTATCCATGGCAAGGGATACTGAGGCACAAAAATTGCAACAGGAGAGCTCAATAGAGATGTCTACTGAAGTTCTCCCACAACAGCCCTCAGTGGTGACTAAGGAGTCAGCTGAGGTGTCTGGAAAGGTTGGAGTTGAAAATGAAAAAGAAAAAGAAACTGAGGTTGAGATAACTGGAGTTGTAAGTGGTGAGATTAGAGCAATCATCCCTGTAAAGGGTGAATTGGCTGAAAAAAATCTAGTCGAAAAAGAGAGAGAAAGTGAGAAAAGTGAGAAAAGTGAGAAGAGAGAGGAGGGGGGAGTCCCAATGGAAGTAAATGCATCAGGAGAATTAGGATGTGAGGCTGAGGGAGAAAGAGTTAACCTTGTTTGTCATGTAGGTATTCAAACTAATGAGGTTCCCCCAGTAGAGGTCAACCTAAATCCTCTGAAAGATGTTGTTCATTCACTCCAAGAAGAAAGCCTTCCTTCTCTCCAAGCACAGCTGAGGGATGTCCAGGAGATAGTACAAGAAGAAGTGGATGAGATGGTCATCCTCTCAGACCATGTTGATGAACTCATGGAATCCACCACAACATCACTCCAAAATCTTACTCTTAAAGTTGAAGATTCTCAGCAGATGGTGATTGATGTTATTGAAGGACAGAGCGTGCTTGTCATAGAAGCTTTGAAGAAGCTGGAGCAGAAGGAGGAAGAGGCCAGAACTCAATTTCTTAAAGACTCAGTGGAGAATGTCTCCATCAACCTAAAGTCCTCAGAAGAGGCTTTCTCAGTGGACCTACTTGGGAAAGTTGAAGGGTTGTGGAACTCAAAGCTGTCAGAATTTGAGGCCAAACACGAGGAGCTTGGAGCTAAGCTGGGTGAAGTCCTGAAGAAGGCGGCAGAGGACTTCCCAACCCAGGAGAAAACAAATGTTTTGATAGATGAGAAGTTGGCTCAGTTTGTGAACTTTGGGCAAACGGCTGGAGCAACACTGGAGAGACTGGAGGATGAAGTTGATCATTGCTCAACTGAGTTGAAGGCCTTAGCTCATGATCAGCTGAAGCTCAACATCACTGTGGCTGAATGTATGATTAATGCCGGAAAGGGGGAAAAGAGGATAAGCGCTAAAGATATGAAGTTGGACCCCAAGAACAAAATGAAGATTATCCTTGAGACCCCTGATTTTGAGAAAGGCCAACAAGTGAAGAGCACATTGAATAAGGTGGATGCTGAGGCTCAGAAGATTGCAGAAGCTAAGAAAGGGAAGGAGAAGACCCCATCTGAGGACTTGTCAAAGTTTAAGAAAGCTCATCTGATGGAAAAAGAAGAGAGAGCTGCACAGAAAGGGGAAACTACCAAGAGGAAGGCAACTGACGTCCTCTCAGCTGAGGTGGCCAAGAAGACCAGAACCTCAGGGAGGTTGGCAGCTAAGTCCACTGGCTCATCTGAAGAAGTTGAGGTACTCCCCATTCTTAACCCTGAACCTCTTTCATCTGAACCTCCTAAATCTGCCCCCACAAGAGTCACAGAGCTCACTGAGCTTATCAAATAGGATGGAGGGATGAATGAGAGAGCACAGAAGCTGGTTGCTCAACAACAAGATAGGAGGGACAAGGTGGTTGGAAAGATGGAGACCATAGCTGAGATGGCAGAAAGGAAGAGGAAGGAGAGGCTAACCACCTTTGATAAGACTACTTCCAAGAAGTTCAGGAATAGTTATCAAAGGTGGGCTGCTAAGCTTAAGAAAGATAAAATCACTCCCTCAAAGGCCAAGTTTCCTCACCATGATGCATGGGTACCTAAGAAGCTTAATGATGCATGGGAAACTGCTAAAAGGGAATTTGTGTATTCCTATTATGTCAGTGGAGAATTGGGAAAAGACAATGTGCAAGAAGTCTTCAACTCATGGATGTTTGAAGTCTACCCAAAGCTCTTTCCTGCCATCATGGAAGCCTGGAATGATAAGTTCCCTGATCAAGCCTTGAAGGCCCCTGAGCCAATCACTTACTGGTCTCCTCAAGATGCAACTGGAGCTGTGGATAGAGATCGGATCACAGAAGAATGGGTGTCCTTGTGCGATCAACTGGGTCTCAAGGGTCACTCAAAAGAAGTCATGGAAAGGAAGAATGAGCTGAAGATCCGAGTCTTCAAGCAATATGGACTGGAGCCTTTGTTTGAATCCATTTGAAGAAGTTAAGTGTTTTGTACTGGGCATTTGTGTATAAGTCCCAGATGTTTTTAAGTTTGAACTTTTGTTAGTAGAATTCATGTAATTTGTACTTCATTATTTATCATGAAAGGAAACTCTACTGATGTTTTTGCCCAAGATAACATCTCATTATCATTTAGGCTTATGTACTTGAATGTTTTTACTTACAAAATCCTTGAACTTTTATGTCATCTGAAGAACCTCATCTGAATGAAGATATGTAATAAGATAGGTTCCGGCATAATAAAAAAGGGGGAAATTATGGGAAAATTGTATAGACTTAAGTTTTGATTAAGATGCCAAAATGTTACTCCTAAGTTATTTGTAAGTAAAATATTCAGTAGAGTTAGAGTTTAGTTAAACAAGTTCAAAGTGTTAGGAACTGGAGTGTAGTTAGTAATTTCTAGAGTGTATTGAAGATCGAAGTCTGCTGAAGTCGAAGTCCACTGAAGACAAGTGATCTGAGAAATAGTCTAAGTCTTGAATGTTTTCTAAGTACATTCTCACTAAGACTAAAACCATCAGGAGAGGACCAAGGTCCACTGATGAGAACTAACAAAGCTCATTAAATGCTAAACATATTAAAAGTTGTTAGTTAATCTGGTTGGAACAAGGCAAAACGAATTTTAAGTGAAGCTTACAATAAATGAAGGAATAAGAAGGTTCTCTTAGAGGAGTTCCACCTTAAAGCAAGACAAGAATCTGGGCAAGCAGACTAAAGGTCCAATGAGAAGATGACACGTCAGTGTACTTTACTGACAGCCGACCTGCTTCAGACTGACAAGTACCAAAAGTCTTTCCCTAGCAATCTACAGAAAGTTGGTGAACAGGCATGGTCTTTTAGCCGTTTCTTGACAAGACTTAAAGCTTCAAATAGAGCCGTTTGAGCCAATCAGATACAAGAAGACTTACTTGAGAAGATTCAAATCCAACGGAAAGTTTTTCAAGGAAGCCTATAAATACAGAAGGACGTGCTCTTTTTCTAAGCACGTGAAACTCACAAGATCAAAGCTATCTCTACACTTATAACAATCTAGAAGCACTCAAAATTACCTATGTTTCCCAAGTATTTCACCTTTGTACAGAGCCTAACAAACCTTATGTAACCAAGCTTAAAAGTTATATCTAAACCTTAGAAAGAGATAATCCATCCTAAGCCTTGAGCTACACTGTAAGGATTATCTCACAACAGTTGGAACCAAACCCTACTCAAAACCCTACTCAGTTGTTAGGTTGAGAGTTAAAGTTAAGTGGTGTTAGTAAGCTGATTATTTGTATCAGTCTGAAAGCTGGTTTGTTTTGGGAACTAGGACCTGGAATTTCCTAGTGATCAATCATCCTAAGAGAGGATTAGTTGATCAGTACACCTTGGCACTATAACACAAGGAATTCCAAGTGAAAGGAATTCTCCTGTTTGATCAGGACATTGGACGTAGGAGATTCATCTCTGAACCACTTTATATATTGTGTACTTACTTTCTGCTATTTCCTAAGTGTGTGTTAATCTCAGAGTTTATCAAAGTAAAACGAGTTTTCCAAAGGGCTCACTAATCCGCATCTGAAAGCTAATTAGATAGTGTTTCAACTGAAAGTCTTGAGCTTTCAGTGGAGGTATTATCTCAGTAAGCTTTCACAAAGTAACTCTCAGCAGACCTAAAGTCCACTGACGAGCTACTGTCTTAAGTAACCTGATAAGTTTTACAAGAAGTTTTAATTTGTAACCACATGTGTATTCCCCCCCCCCATACACCTGTTTACTCGTTTCGGGACCATCACTTTGGTGAAGACTCAACAGGTTCTGTCCTGTCTTTGAACGCCACCCTTTTCTCAGGAGCTTTCTCTTTCTCTTCCTCTTCCTGCTGAACTTTCTTCTTTCTCTTGTTGAGATCATATTCCAGTGCTTTAAGCTCTGAAAAAAGTAAAGCAGAAGTTATGTTACTCATATCCTGAGTGTTCTTAAGCATAATTACATTGTTGTCCCATCTCTCGGGAAGGGCATTCAGGATTTTGGAAGTAACATCTCTCTTTGGAATATCTCTGTCCAACATCACCAACTCATTCATCAACTTGATGAATCTTGACTCCATCTTATCAATAGTCTCATCAGGCAGCATCTCGAACGTTTCAAACTTCTGAATGGCAGTATTCCTCTTGTTCTCCTTTATCTTTTCTGACCCCTCACACATCCTGGTCAGCTCATCCCAGACCTCATTTGCCATCTTTAAGTTCATCAGCCTCGCTGACTCCTCGAAAGGTACCGTATGCAGGATGATGTTCCTGGCCACATTATCCAGTCCCACCATTTTGATCTCATCATTGGTCGTATCCTTCATCTCCTTAGGAACCTGTACACCAATGTCAAGATGATCATATCACAGTCCTCTGAAATTAGGAATAGTGATCTTGATAGGTCCTTCCCTAATAACACACGGCATCTGGTCATGGATGGCATCAAGATGTACCTCAAGTCTGAACTTCCAATAAACAAAGTTAGAAACAGAGAATTCAGGTAGAGAAGCTTCAAGTCTCCTCGAAGTCATGATGATGCAAGTTTTATGAAAAGCAAACTCAGATCTGTTCAGTGACCACCAACAGTTTCTCCTCTGAAACTATTAGTATTCAAAGTCAGTGGTCTTTTGAACCACTGCTTTGATACCACTTGTTGGTCCCGGTACAAGACTGCGGAATACGTGTATGGGGGGAATACACGTATACAAATTTTTCTGACTTTCAATCTACTGAGTCCCCTTAGCTCAGAGTGTTAAAGAACTCAGGGTTGATAACACACCTACTGACTGCACTGAATGCTGGTCAGTTGGCTAACTATCAAATTGAGTTTAGTGCGGAAATGCGTGAGCCCTGAAAGTTTATAGTCTTGATTTATGTTTGCTTTTTGAAAACTTGTTTACTCAATTCTGAAATAGTGGTTAGAAGGGCAGTGTTCAATTTAATGATCAGGCTGATTGATTTAGGCCTGATAAAAACAAATGCTATGAATGACTTAAGCAGATAAGCAAATAAGCACAATATCAAAGCAGTAAGAACACAGGGAGTTTAACGTGGTTCAGAGACTTGAGCTCCTACGTCCACGGCCTGATTTAACAGGAAATCCACTACTGGGATTCTTGTTTTTTACGTGCCAAGGTGCACCAAGATCAGCTAACCTCACTGGCCTATACAAAACTCATTACTAACTCACTAAACATAACTTACTACCAACAAACCTGACTAAGGGTTTTGGTTTCAGTTTGGATTCCAACTAGGATGTGATTATCCTTACAAGAATAAGCTATGATAAGGATGGATAATCACTCTAAGCTTATGATAAGACTTTGTAGTTCAATCGAATACAGAATAACTCTCACTAGCCTAAGAAATACTTGGGAAATTTAACTGGTTTCGAGTGCTTCTTTTGTACACTGAATGCTTTGAAATCTTGAGAGTTTGAGTAATTTTTGGGTTGGAAATTTCCCGTAACCTTGAATGGGTTCAAGGCCTTCTATATTTATAGGTGATTTGAAAACTATCTGTTGGAAGAGATAGTCTTCTAGTCATCTACATAGAGAGGTTCAAATGGACATATCTCCCATGCAGCAGTTGCCCTTGCATGAATTAGGTAATGGTATTTAATGCACCATTTAATGCTTGCCTGTTGAAATTGCAGTCTGAAGTCAGTCTTTCTGTCAGGGTCCGTAGGTGTGTGTCCTTCCTGGATTGGTCCACGTCATCAGGTTGCTGAGAATGTCAGAACTTATTCCTAGGCTTCAGGCTTGTCTTATTAAGTTCTTTTTTTCTCAAGCACAACAATCTTGTCCTGACGATGTGTTGGTCCCGGAACGAGCAAACAGGTGTATGGGGGGGGGATACACCTGTGATTACAAATTAAAACTTCTTGTAAAACTTATCAGGTTACTTAAGACAATAACTCGTCAGTGGACTTGAAGGTCTGCTGAGAGTTACTTAGAGAAAGCCTACTGAGATAATACCTCCACTGAAAGCTCAAGACTTTCAGTTGAACTACTATCTAATTAGCTTTCAGATGCGGATTAGTGAGCCCTTAGAAAACTCGTTTTACTTTGATAAACTTTGAGATCAACACACACTTAGGAAAGCAGATAATAAGAACACAAGGTATAAAGTGGTTCAGAGATGAATCTCCTACGTCCACTGTCCTGATCAAACAGGAGAATTCCTTTCACTTGGAATTCCTTGTGTTATAGTGCCAAGGTGCACTGATCAACTAATCCTCTATTAGGATGATTGATCACTAGGAAATTCCAGGTCCTAGTTCCTAAAACAAACCAGCTTTCAGACTGATACAACAATCAGCTTACTAACACCACTTAACACTAGCTCTCAACCTAAACACTGAGTAGGGTTTTGAGTAGGGTTTTGGTTCCAACTATTTTGAGATAATCCTTACAAGTTTAGCTCAAGGCTTAGGATTGGATTATCTCTTTCTAAGATTTGGATATGGCTTTTAAGCTTGGTTACAGAAGGTTTGTTAGGCTCTCTACAAATGTGAAATACTTGGGAAACAAAGGTAATTTCGAGTGCTTCTTAGTTGTTATGAATGTAGAGATAGCTTTAATCTTGTTAGTTCTCCCGTGCTTGGAAATGTGCACGTCCTTCTGTATTTATAGGCTTCCTTGAAAATCTTCCCGTTGGATTTGAATCTTCTCAAGTAAGTCTTCTTGTATCTGATTGGCTCAAACGGCTCTATTTGAAGCTTTAAATCTTGTCAAGAAATGGCTGAAAGACCATGCCTGTTCACCAATTTTCTGTAGATTTCTAGAGAAGGACTTTTGGTACTTGTCAGGCTGGGGTAGGTCGGCTGTCAGTAAGTACACTGACGTGTCATCTTCTCATTGGACCTTTAGTCTGCATGCCCAGATTCTTGTCTTGCTTTAAGGTGGAACTCCTCTGAGAGAACCTTCTTATTCCTTCATTTATTGTAAGCTTCACTGAAATTCATTTTGCCTTGTTCCAACCAGATTAACTAACAGTTTTTAATATGTTTTAGCATTGTTAGTTACCATCAGTGGACCTTGGTCCTCTCCTGACAGTTTTAGTCTTAGTGAGAATGTACTTAGAAAACATTCAATACTTAGACTTATTCTCAGATCACTTAGTCTTCAGCGGACTTCACTTCAGCGGACTTCATCTTCAGCAGACTTCATTCTTAAATACACTCATGTAATTACTAATTGTACTCAGTTCTTAGCACTTTGAACTCTTTGACTAAGTACTAACTCTACTGAATAATTTACTTACAAAACAACTTAGGAGGAACATGTTGGCATCTAATCAAAACATAAGTCTTATACATTTTCCCAACAATTTCCCCCTTTTTGATTATGCCGGAACCTATCTTAATACATATCTTCTTTCAGATGAGGTTCTTCAGATGACATTCAAAGTTCACAGATTTTGTAAGTAAAAACATTCAAGTGCATAAGCCTAAATGATAATGAGATATTATCTTGGGCAAAACATCAGTAGAGTTCATTTCATTGAAAAATGATGAAGTACATATTACATGAAGTCAACTCTAAAAAGTCTCAAACTTAAACACACCTGGGACTTATAAACAAATGCCCAGCAAAAGATACAACCTTCTCAGATGGACTCGAAAATAGGTTCAAGTCCATATTGCTTGAAAACTCTAATCTTCAGCTCGTTCTTCCTCTCCATTATCTCCTTCGAATGCCCTCTGAGTCCAAGATGCTCACACAAGGATGTCCACTCTTCATTGATCCTTTCTCTATCAACAGCACCTGTTACTTCTTGAGGAGGCCAGTAGGTGATTGGCTCAGGGGCCTTCAGAGCTTGATCAGGGAAGGCATCATTCCAAGCATCACTGATCTCGGGATAGAGTTTGGATAGGCATCAAACAACCATGAGTTGAAGACTTCATGTGCATTGTCCCTTCCTAACTCTCCACTGACATAAAAGGAATACACAAATTCCCTTTTTGCAGTCTCCCAAGCATCATTGAGCTTCTTAGGAACCCAGGCATCATGATGAGGAAATCTATTCAGAGATGGTGTGATCTTGTCTTTCTTCAGCTTAGCAGCCCACTTTAGATAACCACTCCTGAATTTCTTAGAAGTAGTTTTGTCAAAAGTGGCTAGCCTCTCCTTTCTTTTTCTCTCAGCTAGCTCTGCAATGGTCTCCATCTTACCAACCACCTTATCTCTTATTTCTTGTTGTTGAGCTGTCAGCTTCCTTGCTCTTTCATTCATACCTCCAGCCTCTTTAATTAGCTCAGCGAGCTCTGTGACTTTTGTGGGTGCTGTTTTGGGAGGTTCAGAAGATAAGGGTTCAGGATTGAGAATAGGAAGTACCTGAACTTCATCAGTAGAGGTTGTGGACTTAGCTGCCAACCTCCCTGAGGTTCTTGTCTTTTTGGCAACCTCTGCTGAGAGAGCATCAGATGCCTTTCTCTTTGCAGTTTCCCCCTTCTTCGCAGCTCTCTCCTCCTTCTCCTTTAGATGCTCCTCTTTGAACTTTGAAAGATCAGCTGAGGAGGTCTCCTTGCCTTTCTTGGATTCTGCTATCTTCTGAGCTTCAGCTTCAACTCTCTTCAAGGTGCTCTTCACCTGTTGGCCTTTCTCGAAGTCAGGGGTTTCAAGGATAATGTTCATTTTATTCTTAGGATCAGTCTTCATGTCCTTAGCACTTATCCTCTTTTCCCCCTTTCCGGCATTAATCATACATTCAGCTACAGTGATGTTGAGCTTCAGTTGATCATGGGCTAATGCCTTCAGCTCAGTTGAGCAATGGTCTACCTCATCTTCAAGTCTTTCCAAAGTAGCTCCAGCTGTCTGCCCAAATTGAACAAACTGCGCTAGCTTTTCATTGATCAGCACATCAGTTTTCTCTTGTGTTGGGAAGTCTTCAGCTGCCTTCTTCAGTACCTCTCCCAGTTTGGCTCCTAGCTCAGCATGCTTGGCCTCAAATTCAGACATCTTAGAGTTCCATAATCCTTCAACCTTTCCAAGTAGGTCTTCTGAGAAGGCCTCCACTGATGACTTCAGGTTGATGGATACGTTCTCTACTGAGTCTTTGAGGAATTTGGTCCTGGCCTCTTCTTCAGACTTCTCCAGCTTCTTCAGGGCATCAATGACTAACACACTTTGTCCCTCAACTACATCAATCACCATCTGCTGAGAATCTTCAACTTTAAGTGTGAGATTCTGAAGTGATGTAGTTGTGGACTCCATGAGTTCATCAATGTGGTCTGAGAGAATAACCATCTCATCCACCTCCTCTTGTACAATCTCCTGGACCTCCCTGAGCTGAGATTGAAGAGATGGAAGGCTTTCTTCTTTGATAGAGTGAACAGCATCACTCAGTGGAGTTAGGTTGACCACAGCTGAGGGAACTTCAATGGTTTGAGTACCTGCATTGCAAGAAGTGTTAGTTCTAACTCCCTCAACCTCACCACCTAGATCTTCTGATGCTTCTATCTCCATGGGGACTCCCTCCTCCTCACTCTTCTTACTTTTCTCTTCCTCACTTTATTTTTCAACTGCTATTTTTTCAGCCAATTCACCCTTTACAGGGATGATTGCTCTTATCTCTCCACTCTTCACAGCAGTGATTTCCACCTCTTTTTCTTTTTCACTCTCTTTTTCAACTTCTCCAGTTCCAGACACCTCAGTTGACTCTAAAGCCATCACTGAGGGCTGTTGTGGGAGAGCTTCAGTAGACACCTCTACTGAGCCCTCCTTTGGCAAGTTTTGAGCCTCAGTATCCCTTGCCATGGATACATCCTTGGCTGCTTCACCACCACCTTACTTAGGTGAAGCACCTCCTTCAAGTTCAGACTCCACTACCTTCTCTTCTGCACTCTTCTCCTTCTCCTCCTCCTTCTCAGATAAGGGTTCAGCTGGCTTTTCTTCATCAACAACCTTTTCTACCTCCTTCTTTGCCTCTGCAATCTTCTCCAAGACCAAGCTTTCAAAAATCTTCTCATCACAGAGAAGTCTGGTCTTGTGCATCCCAGCAAATTGCAGCACTTCAACTTCCTCCTTCTTCCACTCCTCTGCATTGCTGCCTCTTACAGCAAGGAGAATTTCACCAAGTCTTCTATCCTTGAGCTGGACAATGAGTCTCAGTCTCAAGAACATGGCTTTGAGTGTTGGGAATTTGATCAAGTTCAGGGTATTTAGACTCTAAAGAGTAAGCTACCTCATCCTTGAGAGTATCTAGGAATGAGTACTCTTCTTCATCGTCTGAAGGAAGGGAAAGGGTAGGGGATCTGCTCTCTGTTGGCTCTTCTGGGATAGACTCCAGTTGAGTTGAATGAATTTCAGGAGGGTTTGGTTCAGATGAGGTTTGAGGTTGAGTTTCAGGTGAGGTTGGGTTTTGGTCAGTAGGGGTTGATGATGTGGGTTCAGAAGGGGTTGAGGGGATGGGTTCAGTCGGGTTTGATGGGGTGGTTTCAGTAGGGGTGGAGATTGGTTCAGTGGGGGTTGTTTGGGATCCACTTACTGGCTGTTGAGAGCCATCAGTGGGGGTTTTGGTTATTTTGGAGATACGTTTGGTTTTGGCAGGGGTGCAAGGTTTTGTTATTTTGGGTTTGATGGGGGTAGGTGCAGGGACATCTGAGTCAGACTCAGTTGAGATGATGTTTGGAGATGAGTCAGGGATACCTGATGAAGACTCATCAGTAGAGTCTGTGACTCTGACTTTCTTTGAGGCACTCTCCTTCTCTGCCTCAGAGGACCTCCTGCTTTCCTTCCTAGAGGCCTTCACTGCCTCGGCCTCTTTGTGTTGGGCCATCTTGTCACTCAGTTTAACCAGCCTCCTCTTAAGCTTGGTTTTCTTCCCTTCAGTAGGGTTAGCCTCTGCTTCCTCGACTGCCTCTGGGCTCTCCTCAGCAGGCTTGAGCATCCTTGTTTCCAGAGTTTTTCCAGACTTGAATAGGGTCTTCAGGTTACTCCACTTCCTATCCTTTAACCAGTCTACTCCCACATCCACATTCTCAATTAAGTAAGAAATTTTAGTGGCAAAATTTAGCTTACTTGCCAACTGGGGAGTTTTGTCAGCCTGGAATTTTGAGTGTTCCCTGTTCAAGGCTCTCAAAAAGAACTGCTGCCAATTGTATGGCTTCTCCCTGCTCTCCACTATTGCCTTCATCAACCTGAGCTTTAGCTTGCTCACTTGTTATGTGCTTCCTTGGTTTCCCAAGATACATTTACCAACAATCTCGCAGAGGACATTGTATGCTGGTAATAGTAGGCTTCTGTTCATAGTGGGACTATATTTCACCTTCTTCTCCATGATGGTGTAGACCCATTCCTCCTCCTTATCCAAGATACAAGTATCTGGATTTGGGCCTTCAGATGGGAGTTCAAATAACTCCTTCAAATCATCTTCGCTTATCCGAATCTCCTTTCGAATTTTCTGGTGCTCAATGACCTCCATATCATCTCTCATCACCTTCTTCTTTCTTTGTACAAATAGACACGATTTGATTCTTGAGTCTGAGTTGGATATGTTGTAGAAAAATTCAAGAACCTGCCTATCATAACAGTACTCTGGATGTACTGATAGAAACTTCTCTAAACCAGCAGCTTTAACCAATTCCAAAGCCTCCTTAATGTGAGAGAACTCTGGTCTTGATTCAATTTCTGGATTGTTGAAAAGAATTATAGGTTCATACCAGAAATTTTCTTTGTTGTTCAGAAACCCTAGGTTAATTTTGGTCATGATTGTAAGTGGGATTTGAGAAAAGGTGAATTCGCAGAAAAATGTTTGAAGAGATAGTAAGTGTTTGCTTGGAAGTGTATTCGAAAAGGTTTACAAGCGAACGTTTGGGGTATTTATATGAGTGTAGAATGGTGAGATTGAACAAAGAAATCAACGTCTGAGATTGATCGGGTTTGAGATCGTGGATAGTTGCAAGATTTAGTGGGGAGTTTTTAAGAAATCTTGACGGTTAGAAAAGAACCGCCTAAAAATGGATGGCATGGATTGGAAAAGTTGGTAGCCGGAAGGTCACATCATCCGGCTTTTAGGACGCGTGAGATAGGTAATTAAAAAAGCATGTCTGACTTGTACCACGCGCATTAAATGCTTGCCATACCAAAATCTCTTCGGAACAGTGGAAAAAGATTTATTTTCCCAGAAAGCACTCAGTAGAAAGTTTTGAACCCAAATAAATATATATAAAACTAAGAGGCTTTAGATTTGAAAATAACATAAGTATAAACTTTGACCTCCACTGAGGTTCGACCTCGTCTGATATTCAGACCTCTTCTGAGATGAGGAGCTTCTTCTGAGAAAGATCCTCTTCTGAATATGAACCTCCACTGAGTTGAAGGTAACTCTTCTGAGATTAAATCCTTTCTTTACTCTCCTGGATCTAGGAGTTCAAGCTCCACTGACAACTCTTGGAACCTTGCTTCAGCCAAAGGTTTTGTGAAGATATCTGCCTTCTGCTTGTCAGTGTGGATTTTGAGCATTTTGATGTCCTTCTTCTCCACATGATCTCTGATGAAATGATGCATTTTGTCCACATGTTTGCATCTTGTGTGGAGAACTAGATTTTCTGAAATAGCAATTGCACTATTGTTGTCACAGAAAATAGGGACTTCATTGGCAAAGATGTTGTAATCTCTCAGTTGTTGTCTTAGCCAAAGAATTTGAGCACAACAGCTTCCAGCTGCCATATACTCCGCTTCAGTAGTGCTTGTGGCTACTGAGTTTTATTTCTTGGAGAACCAAGAAATCAGCTTACTTCCCAAGAATTGACAAGTGCCTGAGGTTGATTTCCTGTCAATTCTAAATCCTCCATAATCAGCATCTGAGTATCCTGTGAGTTCCAGATTGTCATCTGAGGGATACCACAATCCCATATTCACAGTACCCTTAAGGTATTTGAGAATCCTCTTAGCAGCTTCCAGATGACTTTTCTTGGGGTTGGCTTGATATCTTGCACAAATCCCAACTGCAAAAGTGATATCAGGCCTGCTTGCTGTGAGATACAGTAGAGATCCAATGATGGCTCTGTAATGAGTCTGGTCTACTGATTCACCATCTTCATCTGGTTCCATCTTGGTGTTGGTGTTGAGTGGAACTCTTGCAATTTTGCTGGTCTGACATCCAAACTTGTTGATCAACTCCCTTGTGTATTTGGCTTGATTGATGAAGATTCCTTCAGGGGACTGCTTGACTTGAAGTCCTAGGAAGAAATTCATTTCTCCCATCATAGACATCTCAAATTTTCCCTTCATCAGTTGAGAAAACTTCTCACAGAGGACCTGGTTAGGACAACCAAAAATGATATCATCCACATAAATTTGAACCAGCAAGGTGTCCTCTCCTTTTGTGATTCTGAAAAGTGTTCTATCAACTCTCCTTTTGATAAAACCATGATCCAAAAGGAATTGTGACAAAGTATCATACCAAGCTCTTGGAGCCTGTTTCAGTCCATATAGAGCTTTTCTCAGTCTATATACTTTGTGACTTTCTTCAAAACCTGGGGGTTGCTCCACATAGACTTCTTCATTGAGTACTTCATTCAAGAAGGCACATTTAACATCCATCTGGTACACCTTGAATTTCTTGTGAGCAGCATATGCAAGAAATAACCTTATTGCCTCCAATCTGGCTACTGGAGCAAATGTTTCATCATAGTCAAATCCTTCAACTTGAGAATAGCCCTTTGCAACTAGCCTGGCTTTGTTCCTGACTATGATATCATTCTCATCCTTCTTGTTCTTGAATACCCACTTGGTTCCTATCACATTGCAGTGATATGGTCTGTCCACCAACTCCCAAACTTGATTCCTTGTAAACTGGTTGAGCTCTTCTTGCATGGCAATAATCCAGTTGGAATCTTGAAGTGCTTCTGCTATGGAACTTGATTCCTGGTTTGATAAGAAACAATAAAACAAAGCACTTTTTCCATGAAAACTTCTAGTTTTGACTCCTGAGGAAAGATCACCTAGGATTTGCTCAACAGGGTGATCTGAGAGCCAAGACCTCCTAGGCTGATGCCCTTCAGTAGAGTTTAACTCTTCTGAAGTTGAGTCACTAGATATTGGAATGAAATCGAATTCAGGAAATAAGACAGAGGGTTGAAGTCCTGAGTCATCATTCAAGGTATTTTCATTCTCAATGGTAATTTCATTGGTTCCCCCTTGAATGATGGGTTCAGTGAATGTCTCAGCTGTGACCACATCTTCATTGACATTTGTTACCTCTTGAACTGGGATAGTGTTCATCAGTTCAGTTACATCTTCAGGAGAGCTCTCAGGTGAGCTTTGAGGAGTGGTCTGATTTTGAGTGTCCTCTTTGAATTGTTGATCATTGAGGTTGTCCCAGGTTAGGATGAATGAATCAACACAATTCTCAGGATAGCCTTTAGACTTGATGCTCAGTCTGGTTAGTCTTTTGCTAATCACATCCTCATTCTCCTTACTTCTGGACTCAAAAGTAGATTCATCAAACACCACATGAGGTGTTTCTTCCACAACAAGAGTTCTACAGTTGTAAACTCTGAAAGCTCTACTGATTTGGGAATATCCTAAGAAAATTCCTTCATCAGCTTTGCTATCAAAAGCTTTCAGTTGTGTTTTCCCATTGTTGTGAATTAAACACTTGCAACCAAAAATATGAAAGTAAGATACCTGTGGCTTTCTGTTATTCCATAACTCATATGGAGTTTTTCCTTGATGTTTGGTTACCATGGATCTGTTTTGAGTGTAGCAGGCAGTATTAATAGCTTCAGCCCAGAATCTTTTAGGAACTTTAGCTTCAGCTAACATTGTCCTTGTTGCCTCCTTGAGAGTCCTATTTCTTCTTTCAGCTACTCCATTTTGTTGTGGAGTTCTTGCAGCTGATGTCTCATGTGAAATGCCTAATTCTTTGCAGTAATCAGATATAATAGAATTTATGAATTCAGTGCCTTTATCTGATCTTATCTTTACAATGTTCAGGCTCTTTTCATTGCTAACTTTCTTCAGGAGCTCTGGCAGTCTCAGTTGAGTCTCATTTTTGCTTGCAAGAAATATCACCCATGTGTACCTGGAGAAGTCATCAACAACAACAAGTGTATACTTTCTCCCATTGATACTTACAGGGGTTACTGGACCAAAAAGATCCATATGTAACAGTTGAAGTACTCTGTCAGTAGAGGTTGCTACTTTGCTTTTGAAAGATGCCTTTACTTGCTTTCCCTCCTGACAGGCTTTACAGATATGTTCTTTGTTGTATACTTCATTTGGCATTCCTTCTACCAGTCCATGTCTTGCTATCCTGTTCATCATCTTGAAGTTCAGATGACTTAGCCTTTTGTGCCATAACCAATTAGTGTCAGTTGAGCTCTTAGCAATAAGACATGCATTTGGTGTGCAAGACTTCCAATCTGCAAGATAGACATTTCCCTTTCTTGACCCAGTTAGTAGTACCTGTTGTGAAGATACATTCTTAACAAAACACAGGTTACATGAAAATTCAACACTGTATCCCTTATCACAGAATTGACTTATGGACAGAAGATTATGCTTAAGTCCACTGACAAAGGATACATTGCTTACCCTTACTGGGCCAATGATTAAAGTACCATAACCTTTAGTAGCTCCTTATGAGTTGTCACCAAAGGTGACTTGTGGACCTTCTTTCTCAACAAATTCTGTCAGGAGATCTTTGTTGCCAGTCATGTGCCTAGAACATCCACTGTCCAAGTACTTTACTGATGATTTAAGAGCTTCTTCTTTGTTGAGGTCCACTGAGCCCTGCAATCACAGATCAAGCTTTAGGTACCCATTTGGTGTTGGGTCCTACCAGGTTAGCTGTACCTTTCGGAATCCAAATTTGCCTCACAGTTCTAATCACTTTAGATTGGCTAATTTGTCTTCCATAAACATCTACATAGATTGTTATCTCCCTAGGTGCCTTGGGAGAAAACTTTCTATGGGTGTCAGCCTTTGAAGGAACAGGAACCTTCTTCACATTCTTTCTATTTGGCTTGGGTGCACCTGGTCTTGGTTTTTGTTGATAGAGGTATGAAGGACCTTTTCCCTTAGGCACAAAAGGAATAGGTCTTCCATATGAGGCATTCCTTGAGGACTGCTCATGCCTGGGTGCTCTCAGCTGAGGTTGCTTCATCTGTGAAGACCTCGGCTGATAGTACCTCTGCTGAGATCTAGTTTGATAAGTCACCTGGGCCTTTCCATTTGGTTTTGGCTTAGATTGACTTTTCTTTTGAATGATCTCAGCTGGTCTTTTTCCTTTATCCACAGTCTGTGGTTGAAATGTCACAGACTTGACAAAAACTCTCTTTGTGCCACTTGAAGAAGCAACACTCAGAGGACCTTCTGAAGGTTTTGGAATAAAGCCTATCCCACACTTGTTATTAGGACTGATTTGAAAATTTTGAATCTCCTCTATGGCAAGAGAGGGTTTGTTTAGAGCATCAATCCTTTTTAACAAGGTCTCTTCAGATTTTTGTAAGACATCAATTTTCAGGAGAGAATCCTTTATTTGGCTTACCAATTTTAAGTTCTCTTCAGTTAACTTTGTCTTAGATTCATTGAGATATTTTATCAGTTGATCTCTACCATTTCCTTGACTCCTGAGGGTTTCCACCTCTTTTGTCAGTTCAATGGTAGATTTGGCTGAGTTTAGATCTGTTTGATTCCCAGACTCAATTAACTTGGAGTTTTCTGTTGGTCCCAAAATGGTTATCCAGCGGAAAGCGTTTTGAGTTTATTTTTAATGAAAACCCAATTTATAAATCAAGTACTAAAATTAAAATGCAGAAATCTAAATTGCAGAAAAGTAAATGACACCGGATTTATAGTGGTTCGGATATAACGATCCTACGTCCACTCTCCCTTTCTCCAAAGGGGTCTTTCTCACTCTCCAACTTACTCACGAACCACTGGAATTGAGAAGTACCAGCTCCTTCTTACACCTTACAACAACCTTATCTAACAAGATGAACAGGTTGAGTAATAATCCAACTAAACTCCTAATAGAGTGTATATAAACTTGTATAGACAAGGTGAGTGTTTGGAAGAGTTCGTGTGTTCTTGGTGTACTCTCGCGCGACTCTTGTATTGAACTAATCCAAGCACTCCTATTTATAGTTGTAGGATTAACTAGCCGTTGGAAGCTAGAAATTCAAACAACCATAATTGGAGGGATATAATCAATCAAAGATTGATTATATGATTGATTAGTTAACTTCAATCAAGCAATCAATCAATCAGATCCTCCATCAGTTGGCTTTCAGATTGCCTTCTTCTCCATCAATGATCTCAAAAATCTCCTTGTCTCCAGATTACTAAGATGCTTCTGGTAGGTGAACTAATCTGTCTCTCGTCTGGTCTGGTCTGGGGTCTTCTGGTCTGGTCTCATCTGGGAGAGGTTTTCTGGGGAGTCCTCTGGTGAAGTCCTCTGGTGGGGTCTTCTGGTGACTCCTCTGGTCAGACTCCTCTGGTCCAAGCTCATCTGGTCAGACTCCTCTGGCAGACTCCTCTGGTCCAAGCTCATCTGGTCAGACTCCTCTGGACCTCATCTGCTCTGGCGACACTTCTGCTCTGGTGACTCTTCTGCTCTGGACATCTCATCTGGTCACCTCATCTGGCCACCTTCTCTGGTACCTTCTCTGGTCACCTTCTCTGGTCACCTTCTCAGGTACCTTCTCAGGTACCTTCTCTGGTCTGCACAGATTTCTTCCCCCTTAACCAAAGATTTATTCTAGACCTAGACTAATCTGTAGCTGACTAACAGGTTCAGCTAGTCCTATTACAAGTTCTTGTTTTAACATCTTCAAAACATCTACTCTATATCCCAACAATTTCCCCCTTTTTGATGATGTTAAAACTGGAAGAACTTTAAATAAAACAAGACAAGAAAATATTGAAACATCTAAATAGAGATTCTAGCAGGCTGGGTCAACTGATCTTCCCCCTCAAAGTATGCTCAGCTGATATTGGGGCAAAACATCAGCTGATCTTCTTTTGTATCTGCGGGCAATCAACTTTTTGGTACCCTACTGGGTCCAGGGGGGTTAGCACGATATTTAGGAAGCCACAAGAATAGATCATCCCTTTTTGGATCAGGTGATCTTATCTTTCTTCCATATATATCAACAAAAACACACTGAACATGAGAAGCTTCGACATGGTTATTTCTTCTAGAGGTTCTTCTTCTCTTATGAGCTTGTCCAATAGAAGGAATAACTTGTCTTAAAGCAACAGACTTGAAATTCTTTTGATAAGGATAAGTCTTACTAGAACCATCAAATGTTCCAGCTGGTCTGGCAGATGACTTGAAAGTCCTCTGCAGGTGAGTAGGAGTTATCTAGTTCTGCCTCTTTTGAGAAGATCCAGATTGTCTTCTACTCTGCTGGCCTGGCTGAGGTCTTTTATTCTGGGTATAGCCCTTCTTAAAATTCCTCCTCTGCCTTTTGGTTTTTTGAGTTTTAGGACTCATCTGCCCATTAGGCTGAGTTGCCTGGTCAGCTGGCCTTTTACCCTTATCAATAAAATTACTAGTCTGTTCTTCTTTCTGAACAGGTGAGGATTCAGGTTTGGTATAACCAAGGCCTGTTTTATCATGCTCTCTTTGAGATGAGGCAGCTATATGTGACACAGCATTGTTTGCTATAGTCAGCTGCTCCAGTCTCAGCTTGAGCTTGTCCTCACTATCTTTTACAATTTTGTTTTGATGGAAGAGTTCATCGAACTTAGCTTCCAGCAGAGTATATTCATTATCTTTCTCAATGTTTTCAGCAAGCAACTTTTCTATTAGCTTAGTTTGTTCATCACATCTGGTTTTCAAGTCAGTGGACTCTTCTACCAGAGTTTGAACTTGTTCAGCTGGTAGATCAGTTGGGTTGCTAAAACATTGTGAAAGCTTCTGATTTTCTGCTTTCAACTTTGTGTTCTCTTCTTCCAACTTTTGACAAAGTTGTATAGAAGTTTGGAGATCTAATAGCATTTTCTGCATATCAGACTCCTCTGATTGTTCAGAAAACGAAGAATAAGAAGAAGAAGAGGGAGTTCGATTGCATACCTCGTCTGTCATAAGACAAACCTCTTCGTCTGGTCCAAAATTAGATGATGAACCAGAAGTGGATACCTCATCTTCCTCCTCTGCGAAGCTTCTTTTGGAGTAACTCCTAGTGTATCTTCTACTGCTTCTCTTTGAGCCCATTTCTGCAAAAATTGTTAGCACAACAAATATTTGGGTTTTTAAAAAAATATGGATCTGCCCTGGTGACCACCGAGTTAATTTCAAAACAGTGGTCTGTAGGACACACTGCTTTGATACCACTTGTTGGTCCCAAAATGGTTATCCAGCGGAAAGCGTTTTGAGTTTATTTTTAATGAAAACCCAATTTATAAATCAAGTACTAAAATTAAAATGCAGAAATCTAAATTGCAGAAAAGTAAATGACACCGGATTTATAGTGGTTCGGATATAACGATCCTACGTCCACTCTCCCTTTCTCCAAAGGGGTCTTTCTCACTCTCCAACTTACTCACGAACCACTGGAATTGAGAAGTACCAGCTCCTTCTTACACCTTACAACAACCTTATCTAACAAGATGAACAGGTTGAGTAATAATCCAACTAAACTCCTAATAGAGTGTATATAAACTTGTATAGACAAGGTGAGTGTTTGGAAGAGTTCGTGTGTTCTTGGTGTGCTCTCGCGCGACTCTTGTATTGAACTAATCCAAGCACTCCTATTTATAGTTGTAGGATTAACTAGCCGTTGGAAGCTAGAAATTCAAACAACCATAATTGGAGGGATATAATCAATCAAAGATTGATTATATGATTGATTAGTTAACTTCAATCAAGCAATCAATCAATCAGATCCTCCATCAGTTGGCTTTCAGATTGCCTTCTTCTCCATCAATGATCTCAAAAATCTCCTTGTCTCCAGATTACTAAGATGCTTCTGGTAGGTGAACTAATCTGTCTCTCGTCTGGTCTGGTCTGGGGTCTTCTGGTCTGGTCTCATCTGGGAGAGGTTTTCTGGGGAGTCCTCTGGTGAAGTCCTCTGGTGGGGTCTTCTGGTGACTCCTCTGGTCAGACTCCTCTGGTCCAAGCTCATCTGGTCAGACTCCTCTGGCAGACTCCTCTGGTCCAAGCTCATCTGGTCAGACTCCTCTGGACCTCATCTGCTCTGGCGACACTTCTGCTCTGGTGACTCTTCTGCTCTGGACATCTCATCTGGTCACCTCATCTGGCCACCTTCTCTGGTACCTTCTCTGGTCACCTTCTCTGGTCACCTTCTCAGGTACCTTCTCAGGTACCTTCTCTGGTCTGCACAGATTTCTTCCCCCTTAACCAAAGACTTATTCTAGACCTAGACTAATCTGTAGCTGACTAACAGGTTCAGCTAGTCCTATTACAAGTCCTTGTTTTAACATCTTCAAAACATCTACTCTATATCCCAACATTTTCGCTAAAGAGTTGTTTGTTCTCATCTTGGAGACAGAAACTTGCTTCTTGCAACCTTGAGAAATCAATCATCAATTGTTCCAAAGCGGACTAAAGATTGAGTTCCTCAGTTGACTCTGAGCTTAGCTCAGGTGTGTGTTCTAGAGAAATGGATGGTTTAGATTGTACCTCTGGTTCTTCTCTTGCCATGAGGCACATGTCATCTTCACTGCTGTCAGAGAACAGTTCATCAGGTGACTCCAGATTTTCATCAACATCCCCAGCCATCATGGCTTTCCTTTCCCCATATCTTATGTCTCTTTTGGCTTGCCTTTCCTTTCTTTCTTTAGTGCTCAGTTGAGGACAGTCATATTGAAAGTGCCCAATCTTCTTGCACTGAAAACACCGGTTGGCATCATCATTCTTTTCCTCAGTGGACTCTCTGGTCTTTGATGATGATCCTTCAGCCTTGGTGTAATTCTTGTATTCCTTCTTCTTTTCCAGCTCAGATGAGCTTTTCTCTCCTTCTCTGGTAGTCTTTTGTGGATAACTTCTACCTTCCCTGTTATCCCTGTAAAATCTCTTATATTTGCCAAAGCGGCTGTTAAGTTGTTCAAACCTCCTAGCCATCAGGCTGAGTTCCTCCTGCATCTCAGCCTTGCTTTGTGACTTGCTTGCCTTTGTACTCTTCTGAGGCTTTGGGGATTTTGGCTCAGACTCCTTGGCTTTGAAGGCTACTCCCTTCTCAACTGAGGTCTCATCAGGAGCCCTTTTCCTGTTCAGATCAAACTCATAAGCCTTGAGTTCAGAGAATACCTGTTGCATAGACATGCTGGATAGATCCTTGGTATTCTGCATCATCACAGAGTACACATCCTATCTTGAGGTTAGACCTCTCAGGATCTTTAAGGCAACCTCTCTCTTGGTATAGACTTTTCCCAGAGAATTTATCTCATTCATGATGTATGTGAACCTCCCATCAAGCTGGTCAATGGTCTCAGTGGACTCCATGGTGAACTGCTCATACTTTTGAACAGCTACTGAAAGCTTGTTCTCCTTTATCTTGTCAGTTCCTTCACACATGAGAGCTAGAGTGTCCCATAGTTCCTTTGCAGTCTTGCAGTGGATCACTCTTCCTATTACAGAATCTGGAATAGTGGTGTAGAGAATGTTCATGGCTATGAAGTTGAGGTTGTTTCTCCTCCTCTCATCTGCAGTGAAGTTATCTTCATCTTTGGGCCATTCTTCTCTAGGATCTGCAATAGTTTCAGCTGTAGTTCTAGGGTTAGGTGTCATAAAAACAAATGGACCTTTAGTAATAACCCTCAACATTTCATCATGCACACAGGCAAGATGAGCTCTCATTCTGATCTTCCAGAAGTCATAGTTTTCCACTGAGAATTGTGGAAGCTTGTGATGAGACATATGGTTCAAGGTATTAACTCCCATGTTGTTCTCTGCTGGTGGTGCTACCCTAGCTGCATTGTCAGCCATATTATATAAACAAGTTTATCAAAAGATCAATTCAGGTGACCTTGAAAAATACCTTTAAGCACAAGGTATACTTAGAACAATGGTCTTTTGAACCACTACTCTGATACCAATTGTTGGTCCCGAAATGAGCAAACAGGTGTATGGGGGGGGAATACACCTGTGATTACAAATTAAAACTTCTTGTAAAACTTATCAGGTTACTTAAGACAATAACTCGTCAGTGGACTTGAAGGTCTGCTGAGAGTTACTTAGAGAAAGCCTACTGAGATAATACCTCCACTGAAAGCTCCAGACTTTCAGTTGAACTACTATCTAATTAGCTTTCAGATGCGGATTAGTGAGCCCTTAGAAAACTCGTTTTACTTTGATAAACTTTGAGATCAACACACACTTAGGAAAGCAGATAATAAGAAACAAGGTATAAAGTGGTTCAGAGATGAATCTCCTACGTCCACTGTCCTGATCAAACAGGAGAATTCCTTTCACTTGGAATTCCTTGTGTTATAGTGCCAAGGTGCACTGATCAACTAATCCTCTCTTAGGATAATTGATCACTAGGAAATTCTAGGTCCTAGTTCCCAAAACAAACCAGTTTTCAGACTGATACAACAATCAGCTTACTAACACCACTTAACACTAGCTCTCAACCTAAACACTGAGTTGGGTTTTGAGTAGGGTTTTGGTTCCAACTATTTTGAGATAATCCTTACAAGTTTAGCTCAAGGCTTAGGATTGGATTATCTCTTTCTAAGATTTGGATATTGCTTTTAAGCTTGGTTACAGAAGGTTTGTTAGGCTCTCTACAAATGTGAAACACTTGGGAAACAAAGGTAATTTCGAGTGCTTCTTAGTTGTTATGAATGTAGAGATGGCTTTAATCTTGTTAGTTTTCCCGTGCTTGGAAATGTGCACGTCTTTCTGTATTTATAGGCTTCCTTGAAAATCTTCCCGTTAGATTTAAATCTTCTCAAGTAAGTCTTCTTGTATCTGATTGGCTCAAACGGCTCTATTTGAAGCTTTAAATCTTGTCAAGAAATGGCTGAAAGACCATGCCTGTTCACCAATTTTCTGTAGATTGCTAGAGAAGGACTTTTGGTACTTGTCAGGCTGGGGCAGGTCGGCTGTCAGTAAGTACACTGACGTGTCATCTTCTCATTGGACCTTTAGTCTGCATGCCCAGATTCTTGTCTTGCTTTAAGGTGGAACTCCTCTGAGAGAACCTTCTTAATCCTTCATTTATTGTAAGCTTCACTGAAATTCATTTTGCCTTTGTTGGGATATAGATTAGATGTTTTGAAGATGTTAAAATAAGAACTGGTAACTAGTCTAGGACTAGAATAGGTCTTAGGCTAAGGGGGAAGAAATTTGTGCAGACCAGAGGAGGTGACCAGAGGAGGTGACCAGATGAGGTGACCAGAGGAGGTGACCAGAGGAGGTGACCAGATGAGGTGTCCAGACCAGAGCAGGGGAGTCTGACCAGATGAGCTCTGACCAGAGGAGTCACCAGAGGAGTCCGACCAGAAGACCTCTCCCAGATGAGGTTCAGAGCAGAAGTGTCTCCTAACCAGACCTGACCAGACCAGTAGACCCCAAACCAGACCAGACCAGTTGAGGGAGACGAATTACTTCACCCTCCTAGAGGCTGCGTGTAATCTGGAGACAATGAGATCTTGGAGTTTCAATGATGGAGAAAAAGCAATCTGGAAGTCAACTGATAGGAGGATCTGTTTGATTGATTGCTTGATTGAAAGTCAACTAATCAATTATATAATCAATCTTTGATTGATTATATCCCTCCAATTATGGTTGTTTGAATTTCTAGCTTCCAACGGCTAGTTAATCCTACAACTATAAATAGGAGTGCTTGGATTAGTTCAAGGAACAAGAGTCGCGCGAGAGCACACAACAAGAACACACGAACTCTTCCAAATACTCACCTTGTTCATTAATGTTTATACACTCTTTAGGAGTTTCAATTGGGTCTTATAATTAACTTGTTCACTACATTGAAAGGTTGTTGTAAGTTGTTGTACGAAGGAGCTGGTACTTCGCAATTCCAGTGGTTCGTGAGTTAGTTGGTTGGAGAGAGAGAAAGTCCCCTTTGAAGAAAGGGAGAGTGGACGTAGGATCGTTATATCCGAACCACTATAAATTTCGGTGTTATTTACTTTTCTGCAATTTAGATTTCCCCATTTCAATTTTAGTACTTAATTTATAAATTGGGTTTTCATTAAAAATAAAATTAAAAATGCTTTCCGCTGGTTATTTTTGGGACCAACAAGTGGTATCAGAGCAGTGTGTCCTAAAGACCACTATTTTGAAATTATCTCGGTGGTCACCAGGGCAGATCCATTTTTTTTTAAACCCAAATATTTGTTGTGCTAACAATTTTTTGCAGAAATGGGCTCAAACAGAAGCAGTAAAAGAAACACTAGGAGTTTCTCCAAAAGAAGCCTAGCAGATGAGGAAGATGAGGTATCCACTTCTGGTTCATCATCAAATTTTGGACCAGATGAAGAGATATATCTGGTAACAGACGAGGTATGTGATCGAACTCCCTCTTCTTTTTCATCTTCTTCCTGTTCTGGACAATCAGAGGAGTCTGATATGCAGAAGATGCTATTAGATCTCCAATCTTCTATACAACTTTGTCAAAAATTGGAAGAAGAGAACACAAAGTTGAAAGCAGAAAATCAGAAGCTTTCACAATGTTTTGGCAACCCAACTGATCTACCAGCTGAACATGTTCAAACACTGGTAGAAGAGTCCACTGACTTGAAAACTAGATGTGATGAACAAACTAAGCTGATAGAAAAGTTGCTTGTTGAAAACATTGAGAAAGATAATGAATATACTCTGCTGAAAGCTAAGTTCGATGAACTCTTCCATCAAAACAAAATTGTAAAAGATAGTGAGGACAAGCTCAAGCTGAGACTGGAGCAGCTGACTATAGCAAACAATGTTGTGTCACATATAGCTGCCTCATCTCAAAGAGAGCATGATAAAACAGGCCTTGGTTATACCAAACCTGAATCCTCACATGTTCAGAAAGAAGAACAGACTAGTAATTTTATTGATAAGGGTAAAAGGCCAGCTGACCAGGCAACTCAGCCTAATGGGCAGATGAGTCCTAAAACACAAAAACCCAAAAGGCAGAGGAGGAATTTTAAGAAGTGCTATACCCAGAATAAAATACCTCAGCCAGGCCAGCAGAATAGAAGTCAGTCTGGATCTTCTCAAAACAGGCAGAACCAGATGACTCCTACTCACCTGCAGAAGACTTTCAAGTCATCTGCCAGACCAGCTGGAACCTTTGATGGTTCTAGTTAAACTTATCCTTATCAAAAGAATTTCAAGTCTGTTGCTTTAAGACAAGTTACTTCTTCTACTGGACAAGCTCATAAGAGAAGAAGAGCCTCTAGAAGAAATAACCATGTCAAAGGTTCTTTTGTTGAGTGTGTTTTTATAGATATGTATGGAAGAAAGATAAGATCACCTGATTCAAAAAGGGATGATCTATTCTTATGGCTTCCTACAAACTATGCTGACCCCCCTGGACCCAGTAGGGTACCAATAAGTTGATTGTCTGCAGATACACAAGAAGACCAGCTGATATTTTCCCCCAATATCAGCTGAGCATACTTTGAGGGGGAAGATCAGTTGACCTAGCCTGCTAGTTTCTTTATCTTGTTATTTCAAACTTTTCTTGTCTTGTTTTATTTAAGTTCTTCCAGTTTTAACATCATCAAAAAGGGGGAAATTGTTGGGATATAGATTAGATGTTTTGAAGATGTTAAAATAAGAACTGGTAACTAGTCTAGGACTAGAATAGGTCTTAGGCTAAGGGGGAAGAAATTTGTGCAGACCAGAGGAGGTGACCAGAGGAGGTGACCAGATGAGGTGACCAGAGGAGGTGACCAGAGGAGGTGACCAGATGAGGTGTCCAGACCAGAGCAGAGGAGTCTGACTAGATGAGCTCTGACCAGAGGAGTCACCAGAGGAGTCCGACCAGAAGACTCTCCCAGATGAGGTTCAGAGCAGAAGTGTCACCTAACCAGACCTGACCAGACCAGTAGACCCCAAACCAGACCAGACCAGTTGAGGGAGACGGATTAGTTCACCCTCCCAGAGGCTGCGTGTAATCTGGAGACAAGGAGATCTTGGAGTTTCAATGATGGAGAAGAAGCAATCTGGAAGTCAACTGATAGGAGGATCTGTTTGATTGATTGCTTGATTGAAAGTCAACTAATCAATCATATAATCAATCTTTGTTTGATTATATCCCTCCAATTATGGTTGTTTGAATTTCTAGCTTCCAACGGCTAGTTAATCCTACAACTATAAATAGGAGTGCTTGGATTAGTTCAAGGAACAAGAGTCGCGCGAGAGCACACAACAAGAACACACGAACTCTTCCAAATACTCACCTTGTTCATTAATGTTTATACACTCTTTAGGAGTTTCAGTTGGATCTTATAATTAACATGTTCACTACATTGAAAGGTTGTTGTAAGTTGTTGTACGAAGGTGCTGGTACTTTGCAATTCCAGTGGTTCGTGAGTTAGTTGGTTGGAGAGAGAGAAAGTCCCCTTTGAAGAAAGGGAGAGTGGACGTAGGATCGTTATATCCGAACCACTATAAATTCCGGTGTTATTTACTTTTCTGCAATTTAGATTTCCCCAATTCAATTTTAGTACTTAATTTATAAATTGGGTTTTCATTAAAAATAAACTTAAAAACGCTTTCCGCTGGATATTTTTGGGACCAACAGCCTTGTTCCAACCAGATTAACTAACAGCTTTTAATATGTTTTAGCATTGTTAGTTACCATCAGTGTACCTTGGTCCTCTCCTGACAGTTTTAGTCTTAGTGAGAATGTACTTAGAAAACATTCAAGACTTAGACTTATTCTCAGATCACTTAGTCTTCAGCGGACTTCACTTCAGCGGACTTCATCTTCAGCAGACTTCATTTTTAAATACACTCATGTAATTACTAACTGTACTCAGTTCTTAACACTTTGAACTGTTTGACTAAGTACTAACTCTACTGAATAATTTACTTACAAAACAACTTAGGAGGAACATGTTGGCATCTAATCAAAATATAAGTCTTATACATTTTCCCAACACGCTGACATTCCTTTTGCATTGCTTGGCTCTACTCCAAGTCTTTCCCATTACTCAGTATCATCTTATTCCCTTCAGGACTGAGTTAGTAATGACCTTAGGGTCATACTCTTCATCACTGACACTTACTCAGCCAGCTTAGAAAGGACTGCCATAAGTTCAGGATGGTTCTCTTCGTCTTCAGGCTGTTAGTCTTGATTGACATCAGTGAGTCCTTCTCTCACTGAGTACCTGTGAAGTGTAAAATAACTAAGTACAAGAACCTAACGAAGACTAGCCTGACTAACGCATTCTAAGGCCAATCATCTTTTCAGGGGCTTTGGGATCTTAATCAAAACTGACAATGTCCCAACAGTTGAAATACTTAAATCAAATTCTAAAGAATTAAAATTTTAATTATAAAAAAATCCAAAATATTTATTTAGTATTTCAAATCATTCTCATTTTTCACTGTTTGTATTTTTAAATTTTGTATTTTTTATAATTATATGTCTTTTCATTACTTTAATATTTTTTATTCTTAAATTGAATTATATTTGGTATTTGAATTAATTTAATTATTAAATAGATAAGTTGCACTTGATTTGGCGCTGAAGTGGATCTTAATTAGGTTGAGGATGCGGATATCCTCCCCCCCACCCCCACCCCCCCCCCCCCCAATTTTATAATTTGTTCACCCCCATCTTCAGTTCACTACTCTATTGTTCAGTTCACCACCCATAATTTTTCTAAATTGTCTCATCCTCATTTTCTGTCCTTGTTTAAATCTTGTAAATTCACTCCCCCCCCCATTCATAAAAGAGTACGCGCAAAATATTCCGACCGTCATTCTGCCGCCGTGACCTGCCCCCGTGAGCCACCGCGACCTTCCGCCATGACCCACCATAAAAGAGCAGTGTCGTAACATCCATGGATAAATGTTGGTTTTTACAATTTTTAATTTTTCAATTCTAGGGTTTATGTGTGTGATTGTTGGTATAGATTAGGATTTATGTGTGTGATTATAAACGTAATGGAGCATATAATGTTTGTTTTTGTGATGGAATACAACAAAAATTGCAATTTTTTTAAGGAGATGAATGGCTTTGTTTGACACTGGTTGTTCAAATATATGTCCAATGTTTGAACAAAAGTGTCAAACAAAGGCTCAATATTTTGAATTTTTTTTTCCAAACAAAAGGCCATTGTTTGGTACGTAAACTCCTAGATTTTCCGTTATAGGATTTTACGTGAGGTTATTCATATGCATGAATTATTTGTTGTTGGATAATTATTATTTGAATTAATTAGGATTAGTTCATTCTAGTAATAATTGAATTTTAAATTTGTATTTAAATTTCATTCCGAATAGATACGGGCACCCCGATTTCCCAAAAAATTGGTATTAGAGCCATGGTTTTAGGCTCTGATCTTTAAATTGGAATTTAAATTGATGCACATTAAATTGAAATTGGATAGTAGAATTGCTAGATCTTTTTTGCAGGTATCAAATTGTCATGGTTTTAATGTTTTTTTAACATTCATGCGCATGAGTTATTATTTTTAATTTGATTCGTTCGAATTCGTTTTTCTCGTGAGAAAATTCATGAGTAGATTAATTTTTTTATTTGTTTGGTTCAATTAATGTAATAGACTAGTCTAGATCTAGGTTTATTTATTTTTGTAAATAAATTGGAACCGGATCAGAACAAAGACGGATACGGTGAATTAAGAATGGCGTACCCGGATGACGCATGCATATGTGGCGTATGCATGGACGTGGATCGTGCATAGGGGTGAAAATGGGCATGGATAAAATACCGGGGCGCATGGCGTGCGCATGGTGCACGCAGAACATGCACGACGGGTGCCGCACGCCCGCACCGGGCACCCAGCGTCGAGGCCACGCGGCTCACTCAGTGGATGATTGTGGATTATTACTAGTGGCGGTATTGACCCTCACCACGAGTGGCTTGCTCCAAGCGAAATAAAAATCCTATATTAAATTATGGTTACTACTTAGGCATAAGAAATTGATATTAACTTACTCCCATCGGAGTCCCTGTCAATTTTCATGTGGTTAAAATGGGAGCCGACTATTAATTTTGAATTAAAAGTTTGTAACTATACATGTTTGTTACCTGCTTGAATGTGTTTAAATGCATAGACCACCCCTCGTGACACATTTAAACTGTTTCGAGATGTCGACTGATGCATGATTATATTGTTTTAAGGTTTCAATCTATTTAATGTGGTCGAATTACGTGATAATATTATATTTTTCTAGATATTAATATGAATGTATGTTTTATTCTCATTTCATCATGTCGCAGCCTTTTAATCCACTGTTTAGTATACTTTAAGTTAACAAACTTTCTGGAGAGAATTATGTCAATTGGAAATGTAATTTAAACTTTATACTTGCTACATAAAAACACAAGTGGGTTATTCACGTTAATTAACCCGGCAAGCCTAATGATAAGTCAAGCAATTGGGAAAATGCAGTTTATGATGATTGGAAGCGTGACAATGAACACATGAAGCGCATCATCTTGACATCTCTGTCTGAGGATTTGAGGCGCATTCATGAAGACATTGTATCCACTGTTGAAATCATGGAAAGCGTTGAAGAGATGTTTTCACATCAGAATTCCATGACTAATAAATTCACCAAACATGACTCGGTCAAGTTGGATATGGTGTAGGGAACGCCCGTGGGGGAGCACGTTCTCGAGATAGTGGCATACCTTAACAAGTTGGAAGTACTTGGTGCCGATTTTGATGTCCCTTCTCAGGTCGATTCATACTCCATTCTCTACCGAAAAGCTTTGAGAAGTTTCAACTGAACTGTCAGATAAATGAACGGACAAGTCGTTTGTCCGAGCTCTTGCAAGCTTTAGTAACGGTGGAGGCGATAATGGGGCATCAGTCCACTGCTATGGTGACTAATGGTCTATCTACCTCTTCTGGTCCCAAGGGAGGGAAGAAGAGTAAGAGAACCAAAGGCCAGACCTAAGCAAATACAATTATTGCGAAAGGCAATATCAAGGCTAGAATCGAAGGGGAGTGTTTTAACTGCCGTAAGAGAGGACATTGGAGGTATGTCTGTTCCAAGCCTAAGAGGCTAGGAAAGTTAGGTAATTCACACGCCCTAGTCGTTGAAACTTGTGAAGTGGCATATGCTGCCCATTCATGGGTAGTGGATACAAGAGCCACTTATCACATTTGTTTCATTTTGTATGGGTTCAAGCTAACACAGCGACTTAGAGGAAGTGAGATCCCCATCACACCGGAAAATGCTACGAGAGTGGCAGCTGAAGTAGTGGGAGAAGTGCACCTATCTTTTGAAGATAGAGTTATGGTCTTGAGAGATGTTCTTTATGTTCCTAGTTTTAGAAAGAACTCAACCTTCAGTTTCTAAACTGTTTTGAATAGATACTCAGTTTCTTTTAATAAGGATGTTATTATTTCTTGAAATGATGAGTTTATCTGTTCTGAAACATTATTGGATGATCTTTATACTATTAATTAGGCACACCACTCACAAATTGAATCTAATAACACGTCGATTATATCGAGTAATAAAAGGAAGCATTCTTTGAACATGAACGAAACACTTCTATGTCATCTTAGACTAGGTCATATTAATCTAAAACGGATACAAAGGTTGGTGAAAGACAATCCTTGGAGTCTCTTCAAGTTGAGTTATTTCCAACTTGTGAATCCTATTTAGAGGTTAAAATGACCAAGAGGGTATTTGGAGCCAAGGGGAATAGAGCCACGGAAGTGTTAGAACTTGTTCGTACTGATATGTGTGGTCCAATGACGATCAAAGCAAGAATTGGGTATGAGTATTTTGTTATTTTCATTAACGATTACTCGAGATGTGGATACATCTACCTTATGATGCATAGGGAAAGGAGTATCAAGTTTCTACGATCTGATCGTGGAGGAGAATACCTAAGCGATGTATTCTAGAACTACCTATCGGACGAAGGGATTATATCCCAGTTGACCACATCGAGAACCCCTCAACAGAACGGTGTGGTGGAATGAAGGAACTGAATTCTTTTAGAAATGGTCAGATCCAAGATGAGTTATTCACATCTACCCAAATCATTTTGGGGTAATGTCTTGGAAATGGCGACTTACATTCTAAACTTGTCGTTATCCAAATTGGTTCATAAAATCCTGACAGAAATGTAGACCGGGCGAAAGCTCAATTTGAGACACATGAGAATCTGGGGGTGTCCGGCATGCGTGCTAGATAAGGAAGCCAGTAAATTAGATCCACGTTCGGGATTAAGGCTGTTTATAGGATATCACATGGGAACGAAATGGTGTATGTTCTATAGTCTCAAGGATCAAAAGACCGTGATTAGCACACACTTTAAATTCTTGGAGGAAGACTATATGAATAATAGAAAGCCCAGAAGTGAGATTACCTTAGACAAATTAAAAAGGTAAATTTATATACCAAGTGTACAAGATGATATATCAATCGTCACACCTACACAACCGAAACCCCATCATAGTGAGAGGATTTTCAAACAACTCGAGAGATTCATGAAAATTGATGAATCTTCGGATTTGATTCCCAGAGATGGATCGGACCCATGGACATAAAACGAGGCAATCCAAGACAAAGATGCAATATCTTGGCAAACAACAATGGAAGCCGAGATGGGTTCAATAGATCATAATCAAGTGTGGGAGCTGGTCGAACCACCCAGTGGAGTAGAATCCATTGGATGCAAGTGGGTATACAAGAGGAAAAGAGGACCGGATGGAAGGATTGAAACCTCCAAGGCTAGGCTAGTGGCAAGAGGATATACTCAGAAAGAAGGGATCGATTATGAGGAAACCTTTTCGCCTGTAGCTATGCTCAAGTCCATCTGTATACTCTTGTCGATCGCTGCGCACCTAGATTACGAGATCTGACAAATGGATGTCAAGACAGCTTTCCTTAACGGAAGTCTTGATTTTTCAGATATTTATATGCAACAACCCGAAGGTTTCATTGCGAAAGGTCAAGAGCATCTCATATGCAAGCTTGTTGGTCCCACTAGTTAGATTAATTGCGGAAGCTTAAGTTAAATGTCTTTCAGAGTCTTTTACAAGAGAACAATAATCAACAAAAATTAAGTAAAATAAAGCGATAAAGAACACAAGATGTATAGTAGTTCGGATAGAATATCCTACGTCCACTCTCCCTTATATCCAAAGGGTCTCACTAACAACCAACCAACTCACTTACTTACTGGAATTTGGAAGTACCAGTTCCTTCTTACAGCCTCTTTAGATTTACCCTCAATCTAAAGATCAAACAGCCTACAACCTTGTCTGATAGATGAACAGGTTGAGGTTTCAATAACTCCTTAAGAGTAGATAAATATTATGAACAGTAAGAGTGCTTGGAAAGAATCTCAAAAGCTTAGATGGACTTATGCGCGTATATGGTCTCTCTGAAGCTTTTTCTTGAACTGCACTCTCATATTTATAGAGGGGATTAGGGCTAGCCGTTGGAGGGCTAATCCAATCAGATCCTCTATATAAGGAAGCCTCAATCAATCAATTCCCTAATTGATTGATTGGGTTGGTGGGATCCTTGGATTGATTATCTTCAAATACTTTCCAATCCTGATCTTGTTGACTTGATTTGAATCACCAACGGTTAATAACTTCCTCTGCCTAACTCTGATTCTCTCCAGAGAAGGCAAGACCAGACACCAGGCAACCTCGGTGTCTTCTGGTCCTCATCTGGTCAAGAACCAGAATACTCAGTAGAGTCAGGGGATCAAACTGAGCATCTTTTGTTCTACCAGACTCGTCTGGTCCGGACTCGTCTGGTCTGGGGAAGGTCCTCTGCCTCTGGTCAGATCTCATCTGGTGAAGTCTTCTGGTGGAGTCCTCTGGTGAAGTCCTCTGGTGGGGTCTTCTGGTGACTCTTCTGGTGAAGTCTTCTGGTCTGGCAGTTCCCCCTAGACTAAGTCCTAATCTAGATCATCATCTGGCTAACAGGTCCAGATGGTCCTATTACATCTTCTGGTTTGTTTTAACTCATCAAAACTAACAATTTTTATCCTAACAATTTCCCCCTTTTTGATGGAGTTAAAACATACCAGAACTGATCAAAAGTAAACTTAAGCAAGAAAACAATAAAGGATAAGACCTTAGAATAGATCTTATCAGGCAAACAAATAAGACAACAAGGGGTTGTCTTTTGAACAGAGAAGATATGAGATTTTCATTGATAAAGAGGACAAAGAAGATTACAGATTACAAAGCAATTCTGGTCCTATTCTAAGCATATCTTCTGTTATCCTTGGGCACCAGGAACCAGTCAAAGAATCTATCTTGAATGGCATTCAACTCTGCAGAAGATGATGGGGTGAAGTTTGCCAACACCTTGGTCTTGTACAGTCTCTTCAGCTCAGCCCAATCAACCTGGTCTCCTGCCATTGGAGTGTTGAGAAAATGGAATTCAGGAGCAGTGACTTCCAGGTTGAATTCAATAGTTGAATCCATCAACTGCTTGTGCAAATCTGCATCATATGCCTGCATCCAAGAATGGAAAGTCATGTTGATGAGAGCATCATCCTCTGGTGGAGGTCTCTGGATGTAATGTTGAATGAACCAGAGAGTCTTGGCTTCTCTCCATTTTTCTATCAAAGGCACAGGAGCAGTTGAGTCAAAGGACCCTTCTGTCCTGAGAGGGAGGATGTTCATGACTTCAACAGGCCCTTTTCTCTTCTGGCTGGATCCACTAGCACCAGGAGTGATACCAGCTTCTCTGCTCTTCTTATTTTGCCTTCTAACATATCGGAGCCTCTGCTCTTCATCTATGTTTTTCCTTATCCTTGCTTGCCTCTCTTCAGGCGACTCTTCCTTGAATCTCTTCTCTGCTTCTTCAACCACAGATTCAAGGAAGCTCTTCTTCACTTTCCTTATCTTCCTCTTTGCAGGTCCAGAGATGGAAATTGGATCCTGCTCTGCTTCTGACTCCTCTTCTGCAGCAAGTTGCTTAGCCATGGAAAGAGATTTGAGCTATTCCTTCTTCTTCTTCTGCAACTCAGCCTGGGCCAATGTATTCTCCAGCAGGTCCAGATGAGCTCCATGGCTGAAGAGAGTTTCATTTGTGGTCTTTGCCAGATCAGTTCTGGCCTTCTCTTCCCCCTTTTTAACTTCATCAAGGAGGGGCTCCACCACCTGCCTTATAAGATCAGGCAAGGCAGTGTTGGAGAAAGAGTGAAGATCACATAGCTGCTTGGCCTCCTCCAGGTAAGCTTTAGACTCTGCAACAAGTCTTTCTTGCTTCTCCAACATCTCCTGGAGGGAGTCTTTCAGCTTGGCAGTTTGAATCATCTGGCTGGCCATCTCCACTTTGAGCACAGAGACAGGTCTCATCTGCTCCAGCACGTGCTCCTGTAGCTGCTTCTGGCTGTGCATGACATCCAGCTTGACAAATAAGCCATTAGCCTTGAAAGAAGCCTTTACCTCTGTCAGAGAAGACTTTAACTGCCTTAGGAAGATTCTCCTCTCATGCCTGATCTGGTGTTCTATCATAGCAGGGGCCATATGTTGAATAGTTTTAGAAAAGCGCCCAATCTGCATGATTTGCTCATTGAAGAAAGCTTTCATCTTCTGGAGCACGGCAGGAGACATCTCAAAGTCTTCCTCATCTGAATATAGCTCTGGAGGGAAGACAAAATGAGGACCAAACTTGTAAGTGGGGCCCTCTAGAGTGAGCATTACTCCTCTCTGGATGAGCAGGGTGCGAATCAAGACTTTAGCAGCACCAGGGGTCTCCAGCTCTGCTGGGTTCTGAATGTTCAACTTCTGCTTTAGCTCAATCTCCCAAGCAGTGAAGTTGGAGGGACCCATTTCCTCAAGCAAAAGCATTAGGTCCTCCACATCTTCAAGTCTGGCCTTGCTCCAGACCTTGGCATCAGTAAGCTCTGCCAGGAGTGGTAAGTGCTCCAGAAGAACTGGGAAATGCTCTCTTAGCCAGAGCTGAGCACTTACACTCATACTCTGCCTAATGGGACCCATTTCTGCAGATGATAAAGTGAAGGGTTTGGGCCCAGAGGCAGAGGAGGAAGGTGCTAAGTCAGCAGGCTCAAGTGAAGCTTCCTCATCTTCACTATCATCGCTGGTTAAACAGGTAGGAGAAGGGGGAGGGCCAACGAATCCCAGAGCCATAGAAATGGTTGGGTCCTGGTCTGTATGGGTTTGGGGAGGGTTAGGATTTTGAGAAGTAGAGGGTGTAGGAATGGGTTGCTCTGCACCAGAAGAAGATGGAACATTTGGTACAGAAGGTGTAGGAGGTATCTGGGAGGTGGAAGTGTTTAGAGGGGGGATTTCTGCACCAGAAGAGGTTGAGGGTACCTCTGGTACAGAAGGTGGGGGAGAGGGGTTTGTGGGAAGATGTGTTTGGGAATATGGGGGAGAAGGTGTTTGGGTAGGAATGGTAGAGGGAGTATATACAGGGGTATCTGGAAGGGTCTGCTCTGGTGGAACAATAGGGTTACCAGAGGCAGATGGGGTTTGGGGAATATTATCTGGGGGAGACAAGATTAATGGGGAAAAAGATGGAATGGAAGGGTTTACATCTGCTGGGTCAACACCAGCAGGTACAGCAGACTCTGGAGCATCCTCCATCATCTGGGAAGCATCCTCAATTGCCTTTTCCAAGGCCTCTCCAAGATCAGATCCAGAGTCAGGATCTTGAAGAAGGGCTCTCTTGGCCTTGGATTTCCTCACAAGAGGCTCAACCTCTTCTTCCTCTTCTTCCTCTGAAGGCTCATCCACCAGAAGGGTTGTCTTTGCCTTTCTGCTAGTCCTTCGCTTCTTAGCAGAACCTCTCCTGGCCTCGTCTGGCTGCTTCCTCTTGGCTGCTCCAGCCTTCTTAACAGCTTTATCATCATCACCCTTCTTCTTAAGCACTTCAAGAAGGGGAATCTGGTCCTCCTCTGAGGAACCAGAAAAGGCAATGGTTGAAGAACCAGTTGCTTCAGCAGCTTTCTTATGGGTCTTCTGCTTGTGCTGCTGCTTCTTCCCCTTAGCAGGTGAGGGAATGGCTTGAAGGGGAGGTGCAGGGATGGCTTGCTCACCATCAGAATCAGGATGGCCATGAAGGGAACCATCCTAGGAGAACATAATCTTGGACTTATGAAAGCCCTTACACCAGGATTGTCTCCATTTCTTCTCTGGAAGGATCGAATCCAGAATTAGGGTGAGTTTTGTGCCCAATGATACATTAGCATTGAACACAAATTGTTGCTCTCCTAGCAACTGGGGGCATTCTTCCTTCTGGATTTTCACCTTGTTCTTCCTCAGCACTCCCCAGAAGAACTCAGCCCAGTTACACTGAACACCATCCAGAATGGCCCTCATAACACAGAGCCTGCCAACGAAGATGGCATCTGTGCTATGGCTCTCACACATGAGAATCTTTACCACAATGTCAAATAACACCTTATACTTCTGCCTAAGATGCTTGTCCAAGAAGCCCTTAGTAATATTCTGGCATGAATTTCTGGCAAACATCTTGAAGGATTCCAACGCCTCTCCTTCTTTGTACTTCAGTGGGTCCACACCTTCCGCAGAAAGGTTACCAAAAAGACCACAGAAGTCTGCCTTCGAGAAAACAACATCCTCTGAATCAATCTTGGATGAAATATGGTCTTCATGGATCTTCATCCGGATAAGAAACTGAGCAGCATATCCATCCAAGGTACGCAGATCCTTGGGAACCTTTGAGATCAACTCCTCCAGCCCAGAACGTCGGAGAAGCTCCAAAATCTCCAAAGCGGCCGGATTCTTGGTGGAATAGAAGTCCACTACCATTTATGTCTTGAGTTTCTTGCAGACATAGTCTGGATCGAAATTGCACTTGGGTGCCATTACTGTGAAAGAGAGATAGAGAGAGAGAAAGAAATTCTTTGCAGAGAGAAGTTAGGGTTTGAAAGTATGGAAACGTAAAAAGACAGATTGAAAGAAATGTTGATTTAAATAGGGTATTACGCGTGGCTTGATTAATAAATGAAGTGTGAACGTGTGTAATTTCAAAATTTAATTGAGGAAACAAAATCAATTTTAGCATTGATTGACATTTTGCACAGTGATTAAATCTGATGGCCACGATGAAAGGTAAGATACAGATTTAATCTGGTGCGTTGGCATAGTCATTGGGACTGGGCATAAAGGGGTTTTGTGGCAGTCAAGAGAAAAAGCGAAATGATTGCCTAGGCCCTATACCCTAGTTATAAATACACCCCAAAGTTGAAAGGTTTGAAGTGTACTTACTAATTTGAAAGGTGTATCCCAATGATCAGAGGCCAGAGAAGTAAAGACATACCTGTCACCTGATATTGTAACCCGATGATACCACAGCCAATCTAGTGTTACGTCTCCTCTAATGAAGCGCATCTGGTCCTGGTCAGAGAAGACTTTGGATATAGTGGAATCTGGCTCAGTACTTCATCTGGGACAAGTGTCACCTGGTGTATACCTCATCTGGAGATATACCTTCTCTGATATGTCTAATCTGCAGGTATGTTAGTTTAAGAAAATAAATGTATGAAGTAAAGTAATAAAACAAAGGATACTTCTCTGATGTTCCCCCTAAAACAAATCTGTCTCTGGATCCAACAAACCTAACTCAAAAGCTAACTCTCTGAATCTGGTCTCAGCCAAAGGCTTGGTTAAGATATCTGCTCTCTGCTTCTCTGTTGCAATCTTTTCCATCCTTATACCTCCCTTCTCAACATGATCTCTGATAAAATGATGTCTTATATCAACATGTTTACATCTGGTATGAAGAACTGGATTCTGGGTGATTGCAATTGCACTATTACTATCACAGAATATGGGAATATCCTTAGCTCTAATCTGGTAGTCCCTAAGCTGTTGACTAATCCAGAGTAGTTGTGAACAACAGCTCCCTGCAGCCATGTACTCTGCTTCTGTTGTTGATGTAGCAACTGAAGTCTGCTTCTTAGAAAACCAGGATACCAATTTATTCCCTAAAAATTGGCATGTTCCACTAGTAGACTTCCTATCTATTATGCATCCACCATAGTCTGAATCTGAATAACCACTCAATTCTAAATTGTCATCTGCAGGATACCACAAACCTAAATTCACAGTTCCCTTAAGATATTTCAATATCTTCCTAGCTGCTTCCAAGTGACTCTTCTTGGGGTTAGCTTGAAATCTGGCACAAACTCCTACAGCAAAAGTAATATCTGGTCTGCTTGCAGTCAGGTACAAAAGAGAACCAATAAGTGCTCTGTACTGAGTCTGGTCCACACTCTCTCCAGACTCATTTGGATCCATGTTGAAATTTGTCATCATAGGAATCTTGGCTGCTTTGCTAGAACCTATTCCAAGTTTCTCTAACATGTTTCTGGTGTACTTAGCTTGGTTAATAAAAATTCCCTTCTCTGATTGCTTTACCTACAAACCCAAAAAGTAATTCATTTCTCCCATCATGGACATCTCAAACTGTCCCTGCATGAGCTCACCAAACTTCTCACACAACTTCTTGTTAGGGGATCCAAATATGATGTCATCAACATATATTTGGACCAGAAGGATGTCCTTTCCTTCTTCTCTCCTAAACAAGGTTCTATCAATCTTACCCTTAGTAAAACTATTGTCCAGAAGAAACTGAGATAGAGTGTCATACCATGCTCTGGGTGCCTGCTTTAGCCCATAAAGAGCTTTCTTAAGCTTAAACACCTTGTCACCTTGTTCAAAACCAGGGGGTTGTTCCACATACACTTCCTCAATGAGAATCCCATTAAGAAAGGCAGATTTCACATCCATCTGGTATACTTTGAACTTCATGTGAGCAGCATATGCTAAGAACAATCTGATGGCTTCTAGTCTGGCAACAGGGGCAAATGTCTCATCATAGTCTATTCCTTCAGACTGAGAATAGCCCTGGGCCACTAGCCTTGCCTTGTTCCTAGTAATGACATCATTCTCATCTTTCTTATTTTTGAAAACCCACTTAGTGCCTATCACCTTTTGATGTCTTGGTCTGTCTACCAGCTCCCAAACATCCTGTCTGGTGAATTGATTCAACTCCTCCTGCATAGCAACAATCCAATTTGAATCTTTCAGTGCCTCCTTGATGTTCTTGGGCTCAATCAAGGACACATAGCAACTGAATAAGGCAGCTAAGTTAAGAGTTCTCCTAGTCTGGACACCCTTAGTTGGATCTCCAAGGATTAGGCCATTGGGGTGATCAACCAGGGTCCTCCTTCCCGTGGTCTTGACTGGTTGATCATCTTCTGCAGTACCTTGGTGATTATCACCACCTGCAGAAGAGCTTCCCCTTACAGGAGTTCCAACCTCTTCTGGTTCTGCTCCTTGTGAAGGCTTCTGCTTCAGAGAACCAGGAGATGGGTCATCATCTGAATCTGAATCTGAATCAAGAATAGGTAGATTGACCTTGATAACTCTGGGTGTAGTCTGATTCTGGGTCTCATCAAAAGACTTAGAGTCCACCTTGCACTCAAAAGCAGATTCATCAAAAACAACATGAGGTGTTTCCTCCACACAAAGTGAATTCTTATTAAAAACTCTAAAAGCCTTACTGGTGCTGGAATATCCTAAAAATATTCCATCAGCCACTTTAGCATCAAAGGTTCTTAATTTAGATTTCCTATTGTCATGGATGAAACACTTACATCCAAAAATATGAAAGTATGAAACAGATGGGGTTTTACCTTTCCATACCTCATATGGGGTCTTATTATGTCTCTGGGCAATCAGGCACCTGTTCTGAGTGTAGCAAGCTGTATTAATGGCCTCTGCCCAAAATCTCTGTGGAGTGTTGTATTCTGCCAGAAGTGTTCTTGCAGCTTCTTTAAGAGTCCTATTCCTCCTTTCTGCTACTCCATTTTGTTGGGGTGTTCTGGCAGCAGATGTCTCATGAAAAATCCCATGATCCTTGCAGTAATCTGCAATGTGTGAATTCAAAAACTCTGTCCCTTTATCACTTCTGATTCTGACTATGCTCTGGTTCTGCTCATTCTGAATCTGATTGAAGAATTCTGGCAGCTTAGTCATAGTTTCATTTTTCTTAAACAAGAAGACTACCCAAGTGTATCTTGAAAAGTCATCTACTATCACTAAGGTGTACTTCCTTCCACTGAAACTAAGAGGAGAAACAGGTCCAAACAGGTCCATGTGAAGTAGTTGAAGTACTCTGGTTGTGGTTGTACTCTGGACATCCTTGAAGGAATTCTTGGGTTATTTACCCTTCTGGCATGAACCACAAACCTGATTCTTCTTGAACACTTCATTTGGAAGACCTCGAATGAGACCTTTTCTGGCAATTTTGTTCAATGTTTTGAAGTTAAGATGACACAATCTCTTGTGCCAAATCCAGCTGTTCTCTGCAGATCCTTTTGCAACCAGGCAAGCATTTCTTGGGCAACTGCTAAAATCTGCAAGATAAATGTTACCCTTCCTCAAGCCTATTAGCAAGATATCATTATAATCAGAAGAGAGAACAGTGCATGAATCACTAGAAAACTTCACTGAGTATCCCTTGTCACAGAATTGAGATACTGAAAGCAGATTATGCTTGAGTCCTTCTACATAGTAGACTTCTTCTACAGAAACTCCATTGAAGGTCAACTTTCCAACTCCTCTGGTGACTCCATAGTTGTTGTCACCAAACATCACTCTTGGTCCATTCAATGGCTTAAAATCTTGGAGATTATCCTTCTGGAAGGTCATGTGCTTGGAACATCCACTATCAATGTACCAGACATGGTTGCTTGAAAATCCTTTCTCCAATGGACTCTTATCTACCTGCAGAGAAATCAATTAGGTCCCCTACTAGTGTTGGGTCCTGATTGGTTAGTTGCAGGTTTTGTAGGAATCCATAGATAAAGATCATCCCTTGATGGATGAGGAGATCTTATCTTTCTTCCAAATCTATCTACCAGCACATGTCCTCTGACAATGACATATTGAGCTACTGGTCTGATAAGGACACCTTTCCTATAAACAGGTCTGGTGTACCTTTTCTCAAATCTGGCCTTTGGAATGGCCTGCCTCAAAGACATGGTCTTAAAGGTCTGGTTGTAAGGGTACATCCTAGAAGAACCATCTCTGGTGTCATAACTACCCAGATCAGTTGGTTTTCTATAGATGGGTCTGGAAGACCTCCTCTGGTTCTGATAATTAGACTGTCTCTGGTGGTTATAGTTCCTTTGAGTATACCTATTCTGGAATTGATTCCTCTGAGAAAATTGTCTCTGGGGTACCTGGTGCTGTTGAACATTGTTCCTTCTCTGGTAGTTATTACTTTGATTGGTATTCTCCTTTCTTGAGTGTTTCCTTTGAGGTCCCCTAATCTGTTTAGGTTCCCTTTGAGGATTTCTCTGGGGTCCTCCAATTTGAGTAATTTCTACTCCTTGGGACTCATTGTTCACAGAACCATCAATCTTTAATGGTTCCCCTTTTTGACACTTATTCTCTAGCATCTTCTCTTCCAGAACAGTCAACTCTTCTGGACCATATGTTATGTGATTAACAGAGTGATTCTTTTTCCAGTCAGGATTGTGAACCACCTTGTAACCATTACCAGTTAAGTCTTTATCATCCCAGATTTCTACCAATTTACCAGCTCTTACAGACTTGTCTTTATTATAAAAGTATTTATGAGTTTTAGAGGTAATTCCAGAATATCCTAAACCACTCTTATCACAAATGCGCTGAGAAGACTCTGATATGATAGATACAACAGATGGTATCTTAGGAGCTTCTCTGGGCATAGGTATCTCCTCTATGTTGTGAGCAACTTTTTTTCCCTTGATAAGAGTCTGGTATTTGGCTCTGAGTTCAGTGATCTCATCTTCTTGAGAGTTCTTTTCTTTCATGAGTTGATCTACCAGAGTATCTCTTTCTGTGATCTTATCCTGAAGTTCAGAGACTTCTTTGGAATGATCTTTCATGAGTTCTCTGGTGGATTTATGCTCATGAGAGAGAGATTGAACTTCAGCTCTGAGCCTACCATTCTCTTTCTCAAGTTTTTGACAGAGTTGGACACAATTTTGGAGATCTGATAGCATTTGTTGCATATCAGACTCTCTGGAGTTACCAGATGAATTAGAGAATTCAGTACATTTGGAATTTGATAAAACTAGAGTAGTTTCATTTACCTCAGTGATGTCTGCCATAAGACACACATCATCATCTGATCCAAAGTCAGAAGAAGAAGAACTGGAACTAGTATCCTCCTCCTCTGCTTCTGCCAGCAATGCTATCTTATCTGCATATCTCCTATCTCTCTTGATTCTTTTCTCTTCTCTTTCCCTAGGAGTAAGCTGAGGACAATCATAACTGTAGTGACCAGTCTTGTTGCATGTGTAGCAGGCATTGTCTCCTCTGGAACTAGGACTTGGCTCTCTCCTCCTCTGGTTGTAGTCTGATCTGGCTGGACTACTCTCTCTTCTCTGGTAATCAGGTCTGCCAGAGCTACCATCCCTCCTCTGATAATCTGATCTCCCAGAGTTGCCAGGGTTGTCATCTCTCCTCCTCTCTGGAGTTCTGAATCTGGTCTCCCTTGAGTCTCCAGATGTCTTCTCCTTCTCTGCAGGCTTGAAGGAACTTTTTCTGTCTCTGGTAGATTCCTTCCAGTTGTACCTGCCATATTTTGTACTCATTTTATCTAATTTACGAGTTAGAAGTGCTACCTGCTCCTTGAGGCTCAAGTCATCTGCAGTAGACTCCTTTGGCTTGACATCAGGCTTGATAGTTGAAGAGAATGCAACACCTTTCTGGCCAGAAGAGGAAACCTCTTCTGTGTGATCCTCCTCTTGAAGATCATACTCATAGGCTTTGAGATCAGACAACAGAAGATGATGATCCAGAGTATTGAGATCATTGTTGTCCTTGATCACAGTGACTTTAATTCTCCACCTGCTGGTTAGTGAGCGCAAGATTTTACTATTAATTTCTTTTTCAGAGTAGGTCTTACCTAAAGCACTAGCCTTGTTCAGAAGGTTTGTGAGACGCATGTCCAGCTGGTCAATGGTCTCGTCTGGTTTCATCTTGAAGGTGTCAAACGAGTGTTGAACAGCTTGGAGCTTGTTGTCTTTGATCTTCTCTGTTCCCTCACAGAGAAGTGCAAGTTTGTCCCACATCTCCTTGGCAGTGGCACATGTTCTGACCTTTTCAATCACCTCTTTAGTAAGTGTGTTGATGATCTTTGTTCTTGCCACCTGGTCCAAGTTGTAGAGCTTTCTTTCATCATTGTCAAGCTCATCATTCTTTTTTAGGATTCTTTGCCTGGGGACTTTATCCTCTGCAGCTTCACTAGTTTCTTCCCTGGACTCTGACCTGCCACTATCAATAGGAGTCCAGTAAAATTGAATGGGACCACTTTCAACCACATCTAACATGCGGTGGTGAATAGCTCCAAGATGATTGCTCATCATGAAACTCCAGTGGCTGTAATCCTCAAAAGAGAATTCTGGGAGCTTATGGCTCTTGTAAGAAGATTTTGCAGACATTTTGATAAGAAATTAAGGGAAATAACAAGAACTTGAACAAAAGCACTAAAGAGCAATGGATCTGCCCGGTGACCACCAAAAGCTTTTCAAAGCAGTGGCCGTGGACACACTGCTCTGATACCACTTGTTGGTCCCACTAGTTAGATTAATTGCGGAAGCTTAAGTTAAATGTCTTTCAGAGTCTTTTACAAGAGAACAATAATCAACAAAAATTAAGTAAAATAAAGCGATAAAGAACACAAGATGTATAGTGGTTCGGATAGAGTATCCTACGTCCACTCTCCCTTATATCCAAGGGGTCTCACTAACAACCAACCAACTCACTTACTTACTGGAATTTGGAAGTACCAGTTCCTTCTTACAGCCTCTTTAGATTTACCCTCAATCTAAAGATCAAACAGCCTACAACCTTGTCTGATAGATGAACAGGTTGAGGTTTCAATGACTCCTTAAGAGTAGATAAATATTATGAACAGTAAGAGTGCTTGGAAAGAATCTCAAAAGCTTAGATGGACTTATGCGCGTATATGGTTGATTAGGCGTGAAATTGTTATGTTTTGGTGCCCGATTTACTCATGTTTTGAGTGTTTTCGATGAGTATTTAGAGTCAAATGAGCATTATTTCTATACATTGATAAATTTGTCTCTTTGATGTTCATATGTGAATAGAGGATGAAAAACGGAGTTCGTAGGACTTTGAATCGACTCAAACGGATGCCCGGATGAGAAGATATTGAAGAAATACGATTGGTATTAGTGCGGACGAGGAAAAGTATCATTTGGAAGGATTAGAGATCGCTCGAGCGCATAGCTCGAGCGCCACCGCTCGAGCGAATCACTCGAGCGCCCAAAAACATACAGAGAAGATTCAGCGCTCGAGCAGCTCGAGCGCGACCGCTCGAGCGAATGCACCATTCGAGCTACACAGCTCGAGCGGGACCGCTCGAGCGTTTTGCTCGAGCGCCCATATATTTTTGCCTCCGGATGCGTTTTTTCGGCCCATTAACTCCCGTTTCGACCCGGTGCCTATATATACCTCTTCCAAACACGTTTTGAAAGATCCCCAATTTTAGAAATAATTTTAGACTTAGTTTTTGGAGAGGAAGAAGACGAGCAAGCTTTATTTTACGTTTTGTTGAGGTTTTGCATACGAATTCTTAGTTTCTTTTCATTAGTTCGTACTTTAAACGCTTTTAATTTCGTTTTAGCTAATTCAATTTCAGTTCTTCGTAGTTATTTTCTTTTTAAACCCTAGTTTATGTTTCTTACTTTCTTTATTCAATTCATCATGTTTATGTTCGTTGTTTCTTTTATTGCCTTTATTTTTGTTATAACCATGTCCGGCTAAAAACCTTGCATGCTTAGGTTAGGATGAACTCGTAGAAGTATGATGTGGGTACGTAATTAAGGTAATTGGTGACGTTAGTTTTAATTCTCTTAATTAATGAATTCATATAATTAATCTTAACTTTACCTTTGAATTTAGTACGAAAGTGTTAGAGAGAGGACGACCGCATCACTCAATAACAATTAGTAGTCTTAACGAGAGGGTTTAGGAAAGGTTAATTCATCTACCGGTTTAGCGAAGGAGGACGACCGCATCACCTTAGTTAAATTAGGGTCTCATTAATTAAGCACAATTCATTAACTTGTTAGTGGATTAGTGAAGTCGATTGCTAGGATAAAGTATTAGGGTGAGAAATCTTGAGCTTTCATTCTACGATCTTTTACTTAGGTTAATTCTTGTTTGTCACGATTACTTTGATTATGTACTTGCTCCGTTAGTATACGTAGGGATTCCTATCCTAAGCATCACCATCTCCCATTAGAAAACAACCTTAGTTAATTCGTTTCTTACGTTCTTTAGTTTAATTAGTTTATTTTAGTTTAATTAATCTTTCTTAAAAAATCCAAAAACAATACACTCATATTAACTACGACGCGTAGATCTTCAGGGATCTATTCGCATATACACTATCCCGTGGGTACGATATACTTGGTCGTTATACTTGCCAATACTATAGTGAACCCGTTCGCTTGCGGGTGAGCGATTAGTAGAAGTAAGTAAAATCTCTTAAAGTCAATGGTCTCTCTGAAGCTTTTTCTTGAACTGCACTCTCATATTTATAGAGGGGATTAGGGCTAGCCGTTGGAGGGCTAATCCAATCAGATCCTCTATATAAGGAAGCCTCAATCAATCAATTCCCTAATTGATTGATTGGGTTGGTGGGATCCTTGGATTGATTATCTTCAAATACTTTCCAATCCTGATCTTGTTGACTTGATTTGAATCACCAACGGTTAATAACTTCCTCTGCCTAACTCTGATTCTCTCCAGAGAAGGTAAGACCAGACACCAGGCAACCTCGGTGTCTTCTGGTCCTCATCTGGTCAAGAACCAGAATACTCAGTAGAGTCAGGGGATCAAACTGAGCATCTTTTGTTCTACCAAACTCGTCTGGTCCGGACTCGTCTGGTCTGGGGAAGGTCCTCTGCCTCTGGTCAGATCTCATCTGGTGAAGTCTTCTGGTGGAGTCCTCTGGTGAAGTCCTCTAGTGGGGTCTTCTGGTGACTCTTCTGGTGAAGTCTTCTGGTCTGGCAGTTCCCCCTAGACTAAGTCCTAATCTAGATCATCATCTGGCTAACAGGTCTAGATGGTCCTATTACATCTTCTGGTTTGTTTTAACTCATCAAAACTAACAATTTTTATCCTAACAAAGCTCAAGAAGTCTATCTATGGGCTTAAGCAAGCATCACATACTTGGAACCAATATTTTGATCAGGTTAAAAAGTCTTATGGGTTTGATCAAAATGAATTTGAAAGTTGTGTGTACAAAAGGTATGATTGAACTGCAATGGTATTCTTAGTACTATACGTAGACGACATTCGGTTCATCGGAGGCGATGTAAAGGTGTTGTTAGACGTAAGGGTATGACTGTCAAATCAGTTTGATATGAAAGACTTAGGGGAAGTCGGTCACATCCTTGGGATCAAGCTCACTCGAGATCACATTAAAAGGTTGTTGGGCTTATCGCAAGCTTCATACAAAGACACTGTTTTGAAGTAGTTCAGCATACAAGATTCCAAGAAAGGTTTTGTACCTTTTAGGCATGGAATTCATCTATCCAAAGAAATATGTCCTAAGACGCAAGTGGAAATGGATGACATGAAAGATGTTTCGTACATTTTGGACGTAGGAAGCCTTATGTGTGCAATGTTGTGTACGAGACCGGATATCTACTTTATCATGAGCATAGTGGCAAGATATCAAAGTAACCTCGGGAAGCTCATTGGACTGCAATTAAATGCATTCTATAATTTCTTAAAATAACTCGCGATAGAATGTTGATTTACCAGTCAAACAGTCTAATTCCCATGGGATGCACGGACTCAAATTTCTAATCAAACATAGACTCCAGAATATCTACCTCGGTTAGTGTGTTTTGCATGGGAGAATGAGTCATGGCATGGAAAAGCGATTTGTAGAGATGCATCGCAGATTCGACCATGGAAGTCGAGTAATTAGCTGCTTGTGAAGCAGCGAAAGAAGCGGTTTGGCTCAAGAGCTTCTTAGTGGACTTGGACGTAGTTTCGAATCACTGTCTTTTGTGATAATGCCGGAGCAGTTGCAAATTCAAAGGAACCGAGAGCCCACAAGGCCAGCAAACACATTGAAAGAAAACACCATCTTATACGAGAAATCATTAAGAGAGAAAATAAAGAAGTGACAAAGATAACGTCGAGCGACAACCTAGCATATTCATTCACAAAGGGTCTGCCTCATAATACATTTAAAAGACATTTAAATGGAATGGGTGTCAAGACTATTGTCAATCTGCTTTAAGTATAAGTGGGAGGAATTATTAGGTTAGTGTAGGTTGACATGAGATGTCACGTAGAGCTACACTAGACATGCATGATATATACTAAAAATCAAACTTTAAATATAAGTGGGAGATTGTTGGAGTTATACGTGAAAGTATGTTTTTACTTTGTATAACTCATATATTAAATTTAACAGACATAAATTACTCCATTTCTTGGGCTTAAGTGATCTTAAAAGGTGGACTATAGCTATTATTTTAGTCTCTTAAATAACATAAAGGCATAATTTATTAAAAAACTTAATTTATCAACCTTTTTTTTTGTGAAACACAAATTAATTTTCATGAGTTTTTAAAAATAAATAAATAGTCTAAAAACCTTTTAAAAATAAAGGTTGGTAACTCAATAACATTTAGATTTACTTGATCTTATATTATATCACAAATGTTTGCATGCATTCAAGTGCATAACATACACTTGGATTTTAAGCTCATTTTAAGCTCAATTTTGATTTTAATTCTGATTTTTTCGAAACACACACACAAACATAATGAACTTTGTATTTTTTTGCAATTTAGGTATTACTAATTTTTTCTTGAGATATTACTGATTGTTTAAATATATTTTTTCAAAATTTAAATGTATATCATGTACTCAAATGCACGCTAAAACTATTCATATTATATACGTGCATAATGCCTATCGATACATAGATCCATGATGTCGCTCACTCAAAAGCAATTAATGAAGTAGGGATTTTATATATAGACACGACGCACCAACTTGTCTGGGTTCCCGTGGCTAGGATTAAATCCGAGTTATCATCTGATTTATTTGACTTTGTGCGGAGCTTCAATTAAATTTTTATAGGGGTAGTTAATAATAATTAAATTTTCATCTAAATTTTAAATAGTCCGAACAATTCATATAAAATAATAAACGTAATTACATAAACCATAAAATTTAATTGTTCACCGTAAAATTTAAGTATACTTTTAAATATTCATACTTATTTTTACTATATAATCATAATTATTTGGTTTGTGCTTGATGCATATAAAAACTAGACTATAGTATGTTCAATTAAAATACACACAGAAGGCTAGTATTTTGTTCCATTAAAATATACACAGAAGAACAATTTTCAAGCATGGTAACAAAAGTGAAATAAAAATAATTCTATTGGACCACTTTTACATTTAACCCAAAGTACAAGTGAAAAGTGATAGTAATTGCTCATAATGTAAAATATTCAAATTCCCATCGCTAGACCCTTCCCGTTGAAATTAATTTTGACCAATTAAAATTCAACAAAAAATTGTGGGTCAGGCCCAACCCGACCAAGATTCGCGGGTCTAGCAACAAACCAGGTCGCAAATGGTCGCGCGCGCTTCGTACCAATACCTGAAGTAATATCACCAATACCCGAAGTTGTATCATCAATACCCCAAGTTATAATCACCAATACCCGAAGTTATAATCACCAATACTCTAAGTTATAATCACCAATACACGAAGTTATAATCATCAGTACGCTAAGAATTACTCAATAATAATATCACAAATAATTATTTAGTAGTACCCCAAGACTTAATCATCAATACCCCAAGTTATAATTATCAATACCTCAAGTTATAATCACCAATATCCCAAATTATAATTACCAATACCCCAAGTTGTAGTCATCAATACCCCAAATTATATGCCTAAAATATTATTCACTAATACCTCGAGATTTAATCACCAATACCACAAGATATAATCACCAATACCCCAAGAATTATTCAACGATACCCCAAGTTATAATCATAATTTCTCAAGAATTACTCAACAATACATTGAACAATGATATCCCCATAAATTATTCAGTAGAACTCAATCACCAATACGACAATACCCCCAATTATAATCACAATTTTCCAAGAATTATAGTGAACAATACAAATTTACATCTTGTGAGCAATAAAGTATGAATATAATTTATCCTTTTTTGTGCTAATTTCTTTACTAATTCTTCTTTTTCCTTCTTTTTAACCATCTTCATCATTTCCAGAAATTGAAATTTGCAGATTCTGTAATTTTCCGACATCTTCTACAACTTGTTCATCCTCATCTTTTCTAGAAAATGAAGACGCGCAAAAAATACCTCCCAACAATGAAAACCTATAAGGCTCATATCTATACCTCATCAAAATCTAGGTTCTTATTGAACTCACAGTTCTTATTAGAGTATCAAGATTGAATCATGAGAAATTGATGTGTGACGCGTTCTAGTTCTTTCGATGTGAGGAAGAAAAAGAAGAAACGCAATCCTTATTCAGTTGATTTCGGTGCAAATCGCGGCACAAACAGGGTTGTTGTGTTGAAAGATTAAATCGCAGCAGCACCATACATGGATTTGCTCTGGATTTTGAACCAGGAGCCTTCCTCTCCTTCTGCGGAGATCTAGAAAAATCAAATTGTCGTGTTTTTGTTGTGGGTTTTTTATGCGGGTTTGGCTGATCCGCGAGTTTTTGTCGGATCGGCCGACCCTCGAGTTTTTCAACTTGGTCAAAATCAATTTCAAATTAGGGTGCAAAATCCAAGTGCATAGTATGCACTTGGATGCATCCTGGAACTACTCATTTTTATTTGATTTGGTATTTATATTGAATATTAAGATTTGAATTTGAAATATTCAATTTCGAATTCATATAATAACGTCGATTTGATATATATTCAAACTCGGATTTGAATTCAGTGCTGTACAGGAGCGCCCTGTGCAGCACAAATACACGGTGACACCAATTGGTGTCACCCAACAAAAATCGAATACATGGCGACACCAATTGGTGGCACTATGTATTTGTGCTGCACAGGATGCTCCTGTACAGCACTAGATCCAAATCCTTCAAACTCAAATACGAGCATCATTGTATTTTTCTTTTTCTTTTTTGTATTTAATTTATTATTCACGAATATTACATTAATATATTATTTATTTAATATATAATTAATAATATATGTTCTGGATTTTAATGAACATTTAAGATTATATACTATAATTAATGACAATATGACATATACTCCTATATAAATGTAGACAAATTCTTTCTGTCAAAAAAAAAAATAGACAAATTCTAGGGTGTATCCAAGTGCATGCTATGCATTTGGATTTTAGGCTCAATTTTGACTTCAATTTTGATTTTTTTTCAAAATACACACAAACGCACTGAACTGTGTGTTTTTTACCATTGAGGTACTACTGATACCTTCTTATGGTATTGTTGATGTCTTCTTGGGGTATTACTGATTATTTCTTGAGGTATTGCCTGAGTTATTTTTTTCAAAATCTAAGTGCATGTCATGCACTCAAGTGCACACTAGAACTACTCATAAATGTAATTTATTTTTGTATCTTTGAATAATTAATTAACAATATATAAATAATTTTATAAAAACTAGAGTTTCTTAAAAACATAAATATAATTTATAAAATAATATTGTAAATAAAAATTTGAATTGGATAGTTGAATATAATTGAATCATTTGAATATAGATGTTGAATCAAATACATGTCATATTTAAATTTTGAATTTTAAACTATTACACATACAAATATTCGAATAGTTTTATGAACCTAATCAAATACTGCAATATTGCTTCAATGCGTTTACATCTCATATCTACTTCTATCTCCTCACTTTGGTCAATTAAGGAAAAAAATTAAGTTGTATTTCTTCGTTCCCCATTCTTATTCCCATTGATAAGGGCACTTTTTTTTTTTTTTTAAGTAAGGGCGTTGTGCTGTTATTGTAGAATTTATTTATGAATAAAGTGAATATTTGTGAAGATATAATAATACAATTATTTCTATAAAAGAAGTGAAAATAGATTTGAGAAAGAGTAACTCTCTTGTGCACTTAATGTATAGTGCACTCACTTAACAGTTGAATTTGTTTACACTGAAAAGTATGATTTGATTACATCGAAATATGTGGTTAAATTATACTGAAAAGTTTACACTAAAAATCGATTTCCAGTGTAAACTTTTCAGTATAATACAATCACACTTTTCAGTACCAGCCTACACTTTTCAGTGTAAACAATCTCAACTGTTGAGTGAGTACACCATGCACCGGGTGCATATGAGAGTGTCCATTTGAGAAACGAACAAAAAAAAATGAGAATAAATTTGGAAAATGGGGGAATTAATATGCAATCCTTATTTAATGGCAAAAACGTGTGTGGACCCGTGTTTATATGAACTCGATTTCTTCAAATATCATTATAATGCATACACATTATCAATGTTGTGTATATTTATTTTCAATCTTATGCATATACACTATCAGTGTTTAAAAATCAAGTGTATATTTTAAAAAGTGATATTATATATACAAAACAATAACATTTAAAAAAATTGTTTGCATGAACTAGTATTCATAGAAGAACTACTCATACTTAATATATATTTAAACTCAATTATTTTACCTTTATCTACATTAAAACAACATATATTAAACTCATTTATTTTACCTTTATCTACATTAAAACTACATCATCAACATATTTAATGCACAAAAATTGAAGGCTGCGTCAGAATTTACTGTTACATTCCTAATTTTTCGGAAATAAATGTTGTTTTTAGCAAGTTTCGTTCATACTAAAAAAATATTATAAAATGACTCTAGGTTCCATCTTTATTTAAAGTTAGCAAAATATATTTATGATAAGTTTATCATAAAATTATATTAAAGTATCGAATATTTGAATAGATGTATCGACGATCTCACCAAAAATATCATTAATGTAGGTCGGTGGTATTATATTGTAATTGTTGTAAATATTCTTGAACCCAGATTAATAAGACTCCTGGTGAGATTATCGATACTCCTGGTCAAATATTCGATACTTTAAAACAGTTTCATGATAAGTTTATTATGAAGCATTTTCATATAAAATTTACTTTTAAAGTTATTAATTAGTATGATGTTTATCAGTTATAATGTGTTTTCCGATTTTTGAGATATTATATTTTCACTAAAATGATATCTATTTTGAAACGGTGTCGTATATGATTTTCATTTGCATTTAAAAAAATTGACGGGAAATTTGCCTTTAAAATTGAACAAGTAAAACTTTTAAGAAGTAGTATTACCTTTGTCTCGGAAAAATTTCTACATTTACAAAAATTTACACATATTTATTTATATAAAATAATAGTATTTTAGAAAAAATGTGTCCTTGCAAGTGTGCAAGTTAATTCGGGACGACAAAGTATTATATGAAAATAGTTTACAATAATTTTATTATAAAACTGTTTCAAAGTATCGAATATTTGACTAGGAGTATTGGTAATCTTATCAGGATTATCATTAATTTGGGTCAATGGTATTATATTGTAATTGTTATAAATTTTCTTGAACCCAATAAAATTATTGATACTTCTAATCAAATATTTGATACTTTAAAACAATTTTATGATAAATTTATTATAAACCGTTTTCATATGAAACCTAATCATTCGGGATAGGAGTACATTTTAATAAAAAAAAAAATAAAAAAACATGCATCGACCGAGACATGTTCCAAACCCAACACTATGATGATAACTTTGTTAAGATAAATTGTATGGGGGCCAATTAACACATGCTATTCAATCATCTTCAAATTACTGTGGCACCATGGTTTTCATCTTCTTTATATATTGATTAGCATTTACACTTGTGTATGCTGCCTATGTCCATGTAAATATTTATAAAAAATTTAATGGATTTTTTTTTTCCGTGAATCTATATTTAATCTTTTCCTTTTTTTTTTAAATAAAAGTAATACCGTAGTTCACCTTACCTATCTTAAGTACAAGACTGGTCTAAAGTTCTAGACGACTCATTTATATATAAATTTATACTCTCGTATACATTTATTTTGTTTTACTTCAATTTTTTAATTTCGATTTTCATTTACAAAATCCATTAGTTAAAGTTGCCACGATATTTGTTTGTTATTTCCCCGACAATGTTTTTCTTCTAAATATCTTCTTCCGAAACCATACATTCTAGGCTTCTAGCCAAACAAAATAATATCTTCAATTAAATTAAACGATTTGGAGAAAGCAAAAGAAAATTTTGGCAGCTCATGTGCCATGCCTGATGCCACACCATACTTTAATACTTACTTCTTGTCAACCCAATTATATTAATTAATTCATTAACATGTTGATTTGTATATTTTTCTTCAGCAGACAAAACATTATAAAATTGTTTTGGTTGGATTGACGTGAGCGTGCATTAGAATAATTAAATGGAGACCTAAATTCTCCACCTTATAAGCTGCCTAGCTTGAGCTCTATTTGACAATTAATAAGTATCTTATAATGAGTTTTACGGTGGAGTATTTGTTATCATCATACATTAGTTCTGTTAAATTAATATATTTAATGAAATATGTAATACTGTAAAAGAAAAATACACGCAAAATGCAAACAGGTTTTAGTTCAGCATATATATACTTTACCTATTAATTTGCTATATAACAAATCTAATTTAGCAATTCAACGTTAAATTTTTACAGCACGGATATATAAATTACTAGTTACTGTAGAGAGGCCACGTGATTTATCATTTATTTTGAAGATGAAGCAACAAATATATATGAAAGCAGCTGATTCCCAGTATCAAAATGGCCACCCACCTCCATTCATGTCAATTCTCATGGTCCCCACATGCCAAGACCAAACTCACCTGCCTTGAAAATTCTTCTATTCTTCGGCACCCATTTTTTCTTTATATTTCCCTGTTTTTCTTCTTCAGTTTATTTGTATTAACACTCACATAATACTTTTTATGCACCTCATTTTACAGTTATGTTTGATTGTACAATTAACTTAAAAATTGCAGCCTGTAGTAAAGGTATGTGAAAGGAGCATCACTAAAAACCCTCTGTTGACATCTTTTTGCGGTTGAATTAAATAATATGTCTGTCCTTTCCTCAACTAATTTCATACACATTTTCCACAAGATTTAAATACAAATCAGCTCATATGTATCGACCATAATTTGGACTGGAATCATTCAATTCAAAATATTAAAAGTCAGAGATAAGGATGCCCCATGAATACATAAATAATTCAGACGATACTCGTCGATCTAATAAGCTGAATAATTCTTCGGAATGTAGCTACAAATATGTATATACACTATTCATTTGGAAACAAGTTATAACTTTGTACTGCCCTTAATTCTCTACATTGAGTAAATATTTTAAAAATCAATTTCATTCTGCAACTTAAATCAAAATCTGCAAACAACTATCACAATATAATTTGAACACAACATTTTATTTCACTCGAATAATTGCTACTTAATTATTATTAATCCCCCTCAATAGTTGACTCGGTCCAAGTGACACGCCATATCTTTAGAATGATTGGTTTTTCTTCAACTAATTAAAGTCAACGAAACTGTTAAATAGCCACCTTAATAGTGCAGCCAAGTAACTATAACAGATGCAAGAATATGCAGCAAGAAAACACATTCAACTGATAAGACGTTCCACCTAGTAATGGAACAGATCTAATGATCAAAGACATTTTTATAACCCTAAAAAGAGAGATGAAAACAGTATTAGCCAACAGAATACTCAAAAGTCTCACATTCAGACCAAAAACAGGAGAGGAATAGAGGGACCAAAACATGGTGTTTTAACCAGAGTTTGAAGCCCTTTGGACGGCTCTAATAGCTCCAGAAAACCCAAAGAACGCTTCAGAGAATACGAACATCGATCCCTCGTGCTAAAATTCTCTCCGACAAACATATAAAATCCTCAACACTTGTGCAAAATCTCAGCAACACTCTATTAAAAAAAACTTATATACTACTACTAACTAGCTGCAAAACTTATGGGCATGCTATATTGAGGGGTGCTCCATTCACTCCGTCCATCAATGGCGCTCCATCGTCCATCCAAGCAAGATCTTCACTGCAAGCATCAAGATCGAAATCCAGGTCAAAATCGGGCAAGGCGCAAGGCTGGTCGAGATCATCAAACCCACAAAACGGAAGATCCTTAAAGTCACTGAATATGTCGTCTAGTGGATCGCAAAAATCATCATTCAAGAAGGTATCGAGCTCAAAATCCAAGTCCATCGCGTCTCCAAGATCAGCTATTTTTGGCTCAGGAAGAACTATCTCCTGATCAACGACATCACAAACTAGGGACGTCTTTTCGTCCCCACACTTGGATGACGTCAATGAGTTCATCTCGAGCACTGTTAAAGGAGATGTATGAGAATCGACACTTCCACTAGAGTCGACAGAGACGGAAACAACAGCAGCTTCGTGCTGTTTTGCATCATCTACTGGGTCAGAGACCACCGTAGAACTTAGCTGAGACGAGAAATCAGTACAATTAGCCAAAGATTCAAACTCCAATCGTTTCTCTTCGTACGCTTTAGATGCTTCCTCAGCAGTGCCATAAGTACCCAACCAGACCCTCTTATGCTCGATCGGGTGGCGAATCTCGGCCGCCCATTTGCCCCATTTTCGTTGACGAACGCCTCTGTACTTCCCATTACTTCCTTGAACGGGCCTGATTTCAGTTATGGAGGAAAAGCTCTTCTTCTTTACAATTTTTTCGCCGTTTTTATTATCCTGAACAGACGAATTGGCCGATCCACAGCTCTCTGTGATTGGAAAACAAACTTCGCGGACCGTTCGTTTCATCCTTTTGACGCTGACTCCTTCATCATCGGATGAATCTGTGGCATCCGGGTCGTTACAGATTATTCGGATCTTTTTCATGGGTTCGGTTTTAATTCTTGGCTTTTTACTTGCACTTTCTTGACTAGAAGATAATGGTTTCCGAAGGGCAGGCATGATTCTAATCACTACCAAAACCCCTCAAAAAGTATGCCCAGCAAAATTGAGTCTCACCAAAACAAAACAAAATCAATCAAAGAAAGAGAAAGCAACAAATTTCTGCTTTGTTTTAAGAAAATAAAAAAAGGGTTTAATGAAGGAGTGTTTAGGTGAGAGGCCCTCTCAAGAACAAGAAAAGATGGAATAACCGGTTTATGTGATAACCCCCAAAACACTGAACTCCAGAACAAGTCCTGCAACACAAACAAAAAATTAAGACAAACATGTTTTTGGTATCAAAAAATAATACAGAAATGTTTTAGATCAGCCAATAAAACCACCCTTAAACCCATCTAATCACAGAGAGTATATAAGATTCCCTTAAACCCAGCTAATCACATAGAAACACACACAGAGCCAATCAGATTCCCAAAATTATCCTTGAACCCAGCTAATCACACAGGAACAACACAACACAAGCACCCTTAAACCCCCAAATCACATAGAAAGAAAAAACACATAAACAACCTTAAACCCCCAAATCACAGAGATACACATACTTATTTAAATAGAGCATACACCCAAAAACGTTCCTTCAGCATATCTAATTACACAGAACCGCACAGAAGCAGAGAGAGGGAGAGAGAGTACCTTTTAGGCCTCAAACGCATCGAAACAGTTGGGAAGAAAAAGTGGGTGCTCTGCTGAAGTGAACAGCAGAGGGATTTGCGCGAGAAACAGAGCTTCAATGGAGCCCCAAACACAACACCCAAATCACAACTTGCCGACATAAAAATCCCTTGCTCCAAAAAAAAGACCCTCTCTCTCACTCTCAAATCTTCAGCATCCAAAAAAGAGAAAAAATGGGATCAGATGCACACCTATATATAGAGATAAAGATAAATCTCCGAATAGAGCGTAGAAAAGGGGATTAGATATCTATGGTTACGATCTTTTGCCTCTATACAACGTGACAAACATCAGACTTACGAATTATCGAAAAAAAAATTGCAGCAACAACAGTGACATAGACCTCTTCTACAACTTGCGAGGGAGAGAGAAAGGCTAAACCCTCTTCTAGAGAGTGGTTGTGTGACTGATATAGAGTACAAAAAGTGGACTCTTTTTTTCTTTTCATTTTATTTCACACCAATAAACCATCAATTGGGCTGACTAACAACGCAAATCTCAAGAAGAAAAAAATTAAATTAAAACAATTTTTGTCTTTGGAAAACTAAAATTAAAAAGATGCCACAATAGCAAACATACGCACGCGGTATGGCTCTCCATTTCTCTGCGTACCTGCTTTCTTTCTCTCTCTTCCTACTTTTGTTCCTCTCTCTCTCCGTGACTACTTTTTACCCCTTTCGAGTCGCTTTCAGTGTCTGAGTCACTCACTGAGTGAGTTTTCTCGTTTGTTGTAATGGTCAAAAAATTTGAGGTGGTATAAATACTGTATTTTTTTTTACAGATTTTATGGCGTATTTTTTGGCATCGGAAATTTAATGCATGGTGATCTGGCTATGCCCATAGGTGATGCATGACCATGCTCGTCTTACATGTCATGCATACCATACATGGTCATGGTTGGTGGGTGTAGGATTCCTTCTGCATTTGAGCTGTTACGCCTACTCGCCTCGCGTGACTTTAAAGTCCAATGATTTACTTTACTTTAGTACACTAATTACTTTTCATTCTTCTAAATGTGCATATATAAAATAAAAAAACTCTACTAAAATAATTATATTAGAATCGAGAAATAGCACGCGCCTGGTTGGAGCGTGGGATAAGCTCCATCGTTCACTCCCATTCGCAAGCTGTAGTCCATTTTGGTTCTCACCTTAAAAAGTTCTTTCGAAGAAAAATGGTAAATGCATTTTTGTCCTAAATTATTACTCCCTCCGTCCCTAACGAATTTGCACATTTTTCTTTTTTAGATGTCTCAAACCAATTTGCACACTACCTAAAAATGAAACATCGATTTGCGTGCACACTCACATAAATATACACATATTTACTCATATACTACTTTAACACTTTTCTTAATATGTGGGTCATCCCAGGGGTGCAAATTTCCCTGGGACGGAGGGAGTAATATTTTTTAAATTAAATTATATTTATATTTTAAAAAAATTAAATTATTAATTCTTATTTCACGAGGTTCTTATGCTATTAATTTTTGTCTTGAAAAGTCTTTAAGTTATTTATTTGTTTTGAAGAATTCTTGAACTATTAAATTTTTGGTTCACGGGGTACCCCAAAGATAAAAATGGATGGAATTTATTGATTCATCCTGATATAACCATTAAATAATATATATTTTATTCTTTATTAGCTTTATCACTTCTTATATTATCATCTCAATTGTTCCCTTGCCTTAAATGTATGTTTCAATTTTTGTCCCTTTATATAATTAGATAATTTTCATTCACCAAAATATCATAAAAAGCAAATTTGTTCCCTTTATTTACCACAATACCACTAAAGAGTCTTAGTTCATTTTCACTGAACAACTAAGACTCTTTAGTGTAAATCAGTAATACTCTTCAGTAAATACAACTAATACTCTTCAATGAAAACGACTAATACCCTTTAGTGATTTATGTATAAACCAGTTTTACTGTATACTTTGTCTTATTTAATTGTTTAAATACCATTATAATAGTTTAAATCTTTGATTCATAACTGAATTACTTAACTTATGCCTTCACCCCTAACTTAGGCGGGCATCAAATTTTGATTCCTTCTGCTAAGATATATTCCTTTTCTTTTATGATGAAATAATTTATGGCTTCCTTTCAAAATAATAATAATAATAGAGGATTTAAGAATTTATGGTTTCAAACTTAATTATTGATGTATGGCTTTGATTTGGGGTAGTCAAACATTCATTTTTTTTTTCTTGAATTACTTCACTTATGTCTTTTCCCTAATTTTCACTTCAAAAAATTTCTCTTTTTTTTGGATAGAATAATTTATGGCTTGAAACATAATTATTATTGCATTTTGATTTGGGGCAACTTTGATTGCCTAAAAATTGATTTAACTCTAAATTTGATATTAGATCAATTACACAACTAAATATAAAATTATGCATCTATTTTCTATCTGCATCACAGGCAAATTGCATAAATTTCAGAACAGCCTTAGTTACAATTATATTTTATTCTTTTTTTACATATTGCATAAAATTAGATATCTTAACTGTGTACATTAATTTTGACCGATTTTTTCCTAATGATAAAATCTTTTTAATACTATGGTATCAATCATATATTATATATAAAATATTTATTTTTTTACTTAAATACAACAGTTATTTAACTTTCAATTTATAAATGTTGAAATAAATTACAATAATTACCCAACTTAAATTGTGTACATATTATAATCACGGCGAAATTACGTACGTACACAATAAGTCTAAAGATATTATCACGGCGAAATTGCTATAATTTTTTTTTTTTGCCCTATTACTTTTGAATTAATAAGAGAGGTGTGATTTGGACAAATTTACATTTATAAAATGGCAATTTTATTTTACCAATTAGTCAATTATACAAATTATGGTACAATGACATTGTCATGGAATAATAGTAGTATTCTATCATATTGTAGTCTATTTATTACTTAAAAATATATTGATTTCCTGTGTTTCTCAATTTCTTAAAATATCTTAACATGTTATAAATTAAACCTAAAAAGATAACCACTTATTAAGTTTGAATGTTGACTAATTACAATATTTTTTCATTATAAGTGTGATTTTTTATTTTACAGGCAAAATATAAAGTGGAAAAGGTTCGTAAAGGAACCATTTGAAAAATATCAGTTATTTTCATTGAAGAGTAATAGTTATTTTGTCTGAAGGGTATTTTTTTTAGAGTATTAATTTATTTTTTACTAAAGATTATTAGTTGAAGGGCATGCTAAGTATTAATTGTTTAATTGAAATAGTATTAGTTAGTTACACTAAAACGTATTAATTGTTAATTGAATATACTATAAATTACAAATATTCTGAATAATCCTTTTCTGTTGCTACGTCTTTTTTCTTCCAAAAATTATAACCTACCGAGTTTTGCTATTTATATAAATGGTGTGATTATATTTTTGCATGATTTGTTATATTTTTTTAGTGACTTAGTTGTGCATGATTCATCATCCCGTTTATTTTTTTATTAATTAGTAGTTGTGGTGGATCAAATTATTGATTCTCTATTAATTAGGGATTTTTCCTTAAATATTGCATATTTATACTTTTAAACCGTCAATATCTTATAGATTTGCAAACTTTTAAATCTAATGGCAGAAAATATAGGACAATACCAAATTATGGGATTGCTTTTTTTATTATTTGGAAAGTTATTGATAGTGTGCATCTGTTGTGTAGAAATACTAAATTGCGTCGACACATTTTTTTCCCCAATTTATTGAGCCGAATTAAGGGAGTATTATTAGTGAGGAAATTTTGACTTCTTCCAAATCCTGAGATTACATATAAAGCAAAATTTGGAAATTATGTCTTGATTTATTAAATATTTCTATATTTTATTGATATGATTGTACCCGTTTATTTCGAATCATATGAAATTGATTCATGCAATTTTTTTTCATATGATATAATCTATACAGATTTGTACGTATATATTAATTTTTTTATGGAAATTATTTTAATGAAACTTGCACCACTATCTAGGTTTTTATAAATAGTGTTGTATTACCGGTCGTGTATATTTATGACGACTCTTTTATTTTTTGGCACTTCTCCAGTCTACGTGCCAGCATAACATGGCTTCCTTAGGTTGAACATCATTATTTTTTTTGTTCGTGTCAATTGCAGTTCTTGGTGAACCATTGCTTACTTGACGTCATTAAATTTATTGTGATTTTTTGTTACGATACTTTATGAATAATAATATTATTTGTCTATACTTTCATTCTAGGTTAAATAGAAATTATGTCACTGTGTTGATGTAAGACATTCAATTTGTATTGATTATATTATCTTGCACTATTTCTTTTATGTTATTATTATCGGTGCTACTTATTCTTTGATTAATTTGTAGATGCATAAATATCTAGAATATCAAAGAACCAAAAGTAAACATTTGGACTTTTGAAAATACATGGAAAGTGCGCATTTTTAAACTTTTTGTAATTGCTACAATTTTTTAAGAAGCTGCTCAATTTGTAGGACTCTCTTGGGTGGTTACAATATTACCATCGTTGAAGTATAATTTTGATTATACTGTGTTATTAATGAAACTTATTGTATATTGTATAGTTCTAAATGAAAGTTATTGTTAATTGTAGCTTATGTTATTTTTTGTGCAAGATTTAATGTATGATTATTTCATAATTATTACGTTTATACGTATTCTATACGTATATTGGTCAAAAAACGATGATTTTTTTCTCTTAAACAAATTTTAATGAAAGACATATATGTAATTCATTTAAGCCAAGCTGGTCTTAGAATATATTTGTATTTTTGGTGTATACATGTTGTGTTTGACTTAGTATGATTAGTGGAGTATTGTGCTTTTTTTTTTCTTTCCAATTTTTATAATCTAAATTTTTTGTTGGGTATTAGAGCGTTTAACCAATTTTTTTATGTATGATTAGTTTCTCAACACTTTGAATCCGATCATGAACTTAATCTTAAAGTTGGCACACCTGTTATGTTATTGAGAAATATTGATGTATACGTAAATATATATATATATATATATATATGTATGTATGTATGTATGTATGTATGTATGTATGTATGTATGTATGTATGTATGTGTGTGTGTGTGTATATTTAACTAAAAATCCTTTTCTTTTTATTTTTGTTATTGTCTATCTAACCTTTTTATTTTTCTGTCTTATTTTTAGGTTGGTAATTACTAGGCTTGGAGATAGAGTTATTGAGACTAAGGTTCTTACTGGTAGTAGTGCTGGAGAACTTGTCTTGATACCTAGATTGTCTTTGACCCCTTCAGACCCTCGGTTGCCTTTCAAATTTACTCGGAGACAATTCACATTAATTATTTCTTATGCTATATCAATTAATAAAAGCCAGGAATCAATCATTTTCACATGTCGGTGTTTTTCTTAAGAAACCCGTCTTTAGTCATGGTCAGATATATGTTGTTGTGTCGAGGATTACCAATCGTAAGGGCTTGAAGATAATGTTGTGTCATGGTGATGATTCTCAGAGTAATACTACAAGAAATGTAGTGTTTCGAGAGGTGTTTAGAAATGTTTAGTAAACCTTGATGACATTTATTATTTCTTATTGTTGTTGTCTTCAACTCGATTATTATTGTTAATTTCAACTATCTGTATGTTTCTGTGTTATAAAATAAATTATTTTCGTATGAAACATGTATTTTTTTATTTACGTGTACGTGTTTTTGTATGTAAAATAAAAAATTACTTTTCAGTGTCATTCGAACAAGTGCAAATCAACTGGGCCGTGTTGGGTAAATTTTAGTTCGAGTTTATTAGGCTAGCTTTGTTTTCGAGTGTGGGCTTATATCAGAGACAACCGTTAATTCATTATATCTTATATAGGGTTTCTAGGTATGTGTTTAATAAATATCATAGATGTCCTTTAAGAACTTAGTATACATGAGGATTTACATATTTAGACAAAGAAAGATAATTTGAGTAGTTTTTCTTTTCTTTTTTATTTACTAAATATAAATTGTAGTTAATAATCATTTCCTTTTAACCGTCGTGATGTAGGAGATTTTAAAATATTATATAATATAATAGAGTGTTATATTATTAATACTAAATCATAAGAAACTGTTTTGCCATGATTATTTCGGTCTTTATTATGTCTTTAAGTTTTGTTTATTTTATATCAATTGTATTTATTAAAGATACTAATTCATGTGTTAGAATTCTTTCTTAGGTTGATGGTTTGTCGTAATTTGAGTGAAAGACATTAGTGAGATATAAATTTCTTTTAATGTTTATACATGAATAATATTATGAGTGAATAAAATTTGTGTTAATTCAGTCCCTTACTATGTTTTTTTTTATAATCAACCACTTATAAATATGCATATCAAGTTTTAACTTTTGATATCTTGATTCTTTATTTCTAGGTCAAAAAATTTATGTGTTTAGTTAGTATATCTTAGTTTTTTTTATATATTTAATTTATTTAATATATTTTTTCTTGATTCAACAGATTTTAAACGTATTCAAGTATGTCTTCAAATGCCACATTGATAAAGCATGTTAATTCAACTAGGACTACTTGGTTAATGAAATTGCGATGTGTTCTAATTTATGATGGTCCTGCATACAGTGCTAAAAATCCTTTATGAAATATGGAGTGAGTTTTCATGATTCTGAGGTAGATAATTTTATGATGATTCTAATCATGTTATATGCATTTGGTTTCCAATTTTTTTTTTATTATTATATATATTTGATCTACTAATTTATTACAATCAATCAGGGTGACAAGATTCATGCTACTATAAATTCTTATCACTTTGGATAAGTTTAAAGACATAGTAATTGAAGGGTATTTGTATGATATACCCAATTTTATTGACACCGCACAAAAAGTATCATTAATTCAAAGCAACAACTAATAATTTAAAAATGCAATTCATTTCAAATATTTGGGTTTTTTAAGTTGTTGATGTTGATTTTTCGAATAACATTTATTTGTTTAAGGATTTCTCTCAGTTAACATTTGATAATAACATTGATGAAAATCTACTTAATGGTAAGTTTTAATATTTTTGTGGTTGTTCTTGTAATGTGTATTATTGTATTAATATGAATAAATTTATATAACATTTTCATAATTATTTGTAGTTAAATAAATTTAAGCATATCTTTTTACTTGAAATTTCTTGGGCGAGTTTATGAAATTAGCTATATTATTGATAAAGTTGTTGCTACACGAACCGTCAAATGTTTCAATTTAAGTTTATGCATATACAATTTAAGTTTTACTTCAAATGTTTCACCTGAAAGTCAATTTGATTATTTTGAAAATGATGTTGAAGAAAACTAGAATAGTAAATGTTTGTGAAATCATTGAACTTTCAGTAAAATGCAAATATATTAAATTTAAATGTTGTTTGTTGTAAGATGTATATTTCTTTGGATTCAAATTTATATATTTTTTCTAAGTTTTTTTTTTTACACTATAAATTTAATATATTTTTCATTTTTTAGCACATAACCATATTGGGTGTAAAAAAATTTGATATTGATATTTTTTATTAAGTTCATTAGTTGATTCTTTTATTTGTATTGTTCAATTTCAACGCAATATAATATTTTGTAATTGTATTGAAAAATAATTATTTGTGTGGATGTTAAGGTTTAAAAAAAATTAATTCATTATCTGGTTACTTGGGATAAAAAAAATTATAGACCGTAACTTTGTGGGTGGTAAAAAAAAAAAGACCATAATTTTTCGGATTTGCAATTTAAGGACCACAATTTAGGTCAATCCAACCAAAATAACCCATATTTAGATCAAATATAGTTTGATTTTGGCTGAATTGACAAGTTAATGTCATTAATTTGCCAACCTAAAATATTTTTTCATGTGACCCGATATACTTATTTTTGTTATATTTTTCTGAAATATTTATTATTTAATTTTGTTTATATTTTTTTTTACAATTATTTATAAAATTGCTTTTTTCGAAAATTTAAAAATAATATTAACTTTATTAGCATGTAAATATTTTAAAAATAAATAAAATTTCTTTTGTTTTGTTATTGAAAATTAAATATGGAAATTATAAATTGTTAATTAAATTAAATATGATATTATTTTAAATAGAATTGATTTACCTTTAATAATTAACGAATTTGGACTGACATAACATACTCTTGAATGTAAGAGACAATAGTTCATTAATCAGTTTCCATGTGTATTGTTAGACATACATGTTTTTTGTCAAGTGTATATGAGAGAGTGTGAAAGTTTTATTCAATATGTCATAAATTACTTTAATGTAATTGATCCTTGTGTTTACTTTTTGCAAAAATTTATAAGACACCGTCTCATGGTATGACACAAAATAAATTAACATTCACTCATACCAAAATGTTAATTTATCAATAGCCAAGTTATACCTCATCCCATTATCTCATATGATCAGACGATCGTACACAAGACCTACTCTTATTTTTTTTCTTATTAAAAAATGGTTACTCTCTCCGTCCCTTATTATCTGTCCCATTTTTTACATTCATACAAACAATTTTTTTATTTATTAGGATATCAAAAGACACTTACACCCTTATTTACAAGGGACGGAGGAAGTATTTTTTTTAAAGAAATTACTCCCTCCGTCCTACTATTCACTTCCCATTTTGCCATTTTCATCCGTCTCACTATTAACTTCCCATACATTTTTTAGATATCAACTAATAATATTATATTCATACACTTCATGTCCACTCATTTAAACACATTACCCTTTATTTCCTTCTCTCTCCATCACATCACATGTATTATAGCTATATTTAACTACCCTCCTTAAATGTTGTGCCCAAAAGCAATAGGAGGTTAATATCGGGACAGGGGGAGTATTAAATTGTGGTTTAATGTTTAAAATATTTTAATTATATGTTGATTTATGTATAATTGTCTCATGTTATTGGATAATGCATATTAACAACCACATCTATTAAAATGTTAGTGTGTTATGTCCAATTATGTTTTATGTCAGTTATGGTTTATATAAAGAAAATAGTTCGTGACAAGTTAATCAAGAAATTGTTTTAAATTATGGAATATTTAATCAGGAATATAACAAATTTCATTGAGAGTATATTTTATCTAGGATCAAAAAAAGTTTCCGGTAAATTTCTCCATTAAAAAGTTATTGTTAACTTTTATAATTCAAAATAGGTATTATCATAGTTAGAAAATTGTAACAAATTTCGTCCGTGCGAAGCACGGGTTGGACGATCACTAGTATAATAAGTAACATATCAATATATTTTATTGGGAAAACCATTAAATACATAAGAACATAATCATGGTGGAATAAATTTGGGAGATATCTTTGGGTTAATTAATTTACAAACAATGCATAACTTAATGCACTTTATCATCTACAAAGCAAGGAAAGAGTAAGATCTTCAACGAACTCTATATACCTCAATATTTTTGCCTCTAGATTCGGGATAATAATATGAACAATGTATTCCAATTGAAGACAGATCAAAACTCTAAATAAACAGACCCAACACATAATTGATAGAAATTGAGAGTTTCGAACCTCAAACCTAGATTAAATTTGGAGGATGCAGAATAAAAATATATGTGAAAATGTATACATTCTTAAATTACATAATTACTTTAATACATGTATTTATCTTAATATTGTAAAAATAAATCTAAACAAACTAATATGTACGGATAATTGTATGAAATAGAAGACTTCGTAAATGAACTTCATTGATAATTATACCAATATTTCGTACAAAGCTATAGTTGAAGAATATTATGGACGGTCTGAATTATTTGAATGACATACTAATACTTGCACTTACACTAAAATAACTTGAAGTATTATGGTGTGTCGAATATAAATAATTCAAGAGGACTGTGCAACATAACTAGATTGGCGCTAATAAGATTAGGTGATAATGTTCTGGAAGATACATACATAACCAAAAGCAATTCACATGTGATGGTGTCGATCCTTATATTTTTACTGACTCCATTCGACCTTAGACTTACGTTCAAGTTTCAGAAGAGACAATTCACATTAGCTGTCTCATATGGAATGTCAATAAGAGTCAATGACAATCGCTCACTAATGTTGGCATATTTTTTTTAAGAATCAGTTTTCAGCCACAGTCAGTTATATTTGGATGTTTTGAGAGTCACTAATCGCAATAATTTAAAAATTTCGATGTGTGGTGACTGACGATCATCGTCAGTCAAAAATGGAAAAAAAATGTGATTTTCAGAGAAGTGTTTTGAAATCTAACGTTCTCTCAATTTTTGTTTTTTCTTACATCCTGTTAATATGGAATTGTAGCTATTATCAAAATTTCTTACTGCGTAAATCATAAAAAAAATTATATGGTGAAATACAAATAATATTGATATTATCTCTTATAAATAAAATATTATATTTATTACACTTTGTTTTTGCAAAAGTTTTTCAACACCTGCATTATGTTATCTTTAAAAAGTAAACCTTCAAATAAAATAATAATAATATTATATATTCGAAATGAAAAGTACTTTAATAGGAATAAAATAAACACTTTTAAACATAAACAAACAAACTACAATATAAATTAAAGACACATAAATTAATTGAACAATTATAGTCGTGCATTGCACGGGTTTAGTTACTAGTCTATATATATATATATATATATATATATATATATATATATATAATAACGCTAACTAGCCTACAATTTGAGACCATTGAATTTTCCAGCCAAATTATTGCTAAATTGGGTAATATTTGTTTTAAATCTTTGATATATATTTTATCGTAACTATTGATAAATATTTGTTTACAAAATATATTTGATATATTTTTAAAATAAAATTAATAATAAATATTAAGAAACAATATAAAAATATATTGAATATATCTTTGAAATATATATTATGATAAATCTCTATATTTTGTAGTATGAAAGACGTTTCAATTATTTTAAAATAATAGTTATTAAATATTTTTGTGAATGATCAATGTATAAAAATAATTTGATCTATAGTTTGTAGAAGTTTATTTTTTGTAGTAGTTATTCAAATATATATTTATTAATCTAAAAAAAGGGAATAAGACCACTCTTTAATTTTTGGCAAATATAGAATGAAAATGATGTGTATTGGTGTTTTCACTAAAGGGTATTAATTGTTTTTACTGAAAGGTATTAGTTCTTGAGGGTATTAGTTATTTTCACTGAAGAGTATTAGTTCTGGAGGGTATTAGTTATTTTTACTGAAGGATATTAGTTGAAGGGTAAAAAGAGTATTAGTTGTTTAATATTAATAATAGATAAAATTAATATAACAATACTAACAATAGATAAAATAATATCTAACAAATATTCTATACATTTTAAATTTGATTTTTATATTAAGATTGCAAGTTAAATAATTTATTTACTAATTTAGTGTGAACCATATTACAATTTTAAGTGAATAATGATTCTTAAAAAAATTAGAGCACATGACAAAAAAAAAATTAAAAATGAAGAGGGCTACAACCATTATTTTTAATCAAACTAAAAACTTATAAAATGATGATACAAATTTAAAAAGTAAAATATAAATTATTTATAAAACATAGAATCTTTCTGAGCAAGTGAGTTCACTAATTTTCTGTTTCTATTCCAAATTTATTTTTGTGCACTACATAATTTATATTAAAATTTAAGTAATGCAAAAACTTATGTGAAATCGTCTTATGAAATGACACAATACAAATTAACACTCATTCTTGTTAAAATGTTAATGCAGCATACCTGTTGACGATCAGTTCTAATCTTGAAGGTTAATGGTTGTTTTAAGCAATTTTAAGTGGTTAATTGATCATCAAACAATTACGTGTGATTGATCACTAACGTAATTAGTGAATACGATTTTCTGGATTTAGGTGGATTAGAATCGTATAAAAGCTTACGTGTTTAAGTTCGATTGTAAATTAATCGAGCAGCTTTAGATTCGTAATCGAAGTTTGGACGTGTATAATAATTTGTGTTTTTCTTATTTGCTGCAAAAATCTAAGTATTTATAGACTTTTGCCCTGCAGGAGGTGGCACGTCCTTTGGCCGACCAAGTCTGCATGCTCGACACCTGTCCTTTGACTAGTTTGACCTTATCTTAACTAAATTCTATCCTTATCTACTGGACTTGCTCGCAGTCTAGAGTTGTTCGTCACTTTGGACTTGTCCTTGAGGAGTCTTTAGTCTGATTCTGATGGTCTTTCATCTTGTTTAATTGTTATTTTGGCGTTGTGGTTGGATCTGATCGGCAGGATGCCGTTTGAGCTCGTCACGTGGCTTTTGATCTGATTTTGTTCGCCTATGTGTCCTGATCGCATGTAGGTTTTGCTCGCCGGATGTCTTGGCTGAATCATGTGTTAATTCCAGTTTAAATTTTTTGTGATTGGCGCTAATCCTGGTCGCCCAAATGATGATCCTGCTCGCCTATCAACAATTGCCCCCTTGCCGATCAATAAATTGTGAAGATGGTGAATGAGCACTTTTTGGGTTGGCAACTTTTAAGTGTCACTAAGGCGAGCAAGAATGTCCCTGGGGCGGGCAGCTTTTCACGGGCGGACAACATTGGTCGAGCAGACTCGGGTCGGGGACGGTTGGGATCCCAAGGTCTGGGCACGGCTCGAGGTGTAACGTGGGCGGAATGATTGCTACCGCCCACGCGCACACAATCCCGAGGAGACGCGCCTTCCCGTTTTGTCGGACAGGTGCTGCACGCGCCCAGAATTTGCAATTTGGTCCTTCCACTTTCAATTTTGTTCGCCCGGTACCCCGTTTTTCCAGAAGTATAAAAGGAAAATTTTCTTCGTTTTTTTCATTTTCACACTGTTTCTTAAGCGCGAATCCCTCTTTCTTCCTTCTTTCAAATTTCCGGCGACGTTTCCAGATTCCGGCGATCTTCGAACAACGTCAAGGTAGTTTTTTCTCTGCTTATTTTCTTCTCTTTCTTCTCTTCTTGCTTCGTGTGCGTTCTAGATTCACTGAGAATTCCTACTCCGCCGTGGAAAATTCCGAGCCGCCGTGTTCTTCCCTTGCCGGAATCTGCAAAACCCTAACATCTCTCCCTTAACTTGTTCGATGGCGTCGCACTCAGAGACCGGTTCTTTTCCTCCCCGGAATCCCGAAAAACGGCCCGTCGAAGAAAATCTTCCTATAGTTAATTTGGAATCTGATTCCGAGGCGGCTTCGGTTGCACGCTCGGTCAATTCTGGAGCCCATCCCTCCGGGGAAAGAGAGGAGCGAGCAAATCCTGCTCGCCAGCTCTTAGAAGAGACGAGCTCGGACCTCCACGAAGACGAGGATGAAGAAGTCGAGGTACTTCAGCCGGTGAACCTTGACGAACTGACTTGGACCTATCTCAAGGATATCAACTTCCCCGCGCCCAGATTGATCGAGCATCGGGTTCCAGTCGCGGTTGCTCGCCGTGTCGACTGGAATGAGTACGAAAAGGAGCACTCCAATCGCTTCGTCATTCCTGCTCGCGGAGTGCGGAAACTTAAAGCGACCGAGTTCGCAGCGAGCTGTATCGTATCAGCCATCACTGAGGAGAATTTGATCGAGATTCGGAGGGATTACAAGATTCCCTTTGATATCCCAATGTATGCTCCTTTGGTGGACGACAGAGCTGATCGCCCACCACGCGGATTGACGGCGATCAACCTTGCCACCCTAAATGCTGGAGTTTCATTGCCGTTGCACCCTTTGGTCGGCCAATTTCTACATGACGTGAACTTGGCTATCACCCAACTTACTCCCGTTGGGTGGATAAATCTGATGGCCCTGATGGTAATGTTCGCTCTGGAGGGGTATCCCAACAGGCTGTCCGCCGAGGAGGTTGGCTACCTAATGACGATAACCGGCTGCACTGGGGAAGAGGCGGGCTGGTACTATCTGAAAGCGCGACCAGGGCAAAAACTTGTCGAGGATATTCCTGGGAAAGTGCGGGATTGGAAGCATGACTGGTTCTGGATCGGAGGCGATTGGCGTGCTTCTGCTCGCTCTTCAGGGGGTTCTGAATGAATTGAGACCCCGGCGGAGTTTAGGGAATTAAAGCGTGAGTCTTACCTCTTCTATATCTTTGAAGTGGTTGGACTAATTTTAATTCTCTTTTCCCTTTGTTTCAGGTCCCAAGAACTTGGGGTGGCGAACTGTGAAGAATAGCATAAGCGATCTATTCCTATTCGTTGTGTGTTTGATCGCCCTTCGTCGCCGAGAAGATCGAAGTATCGGCCACCTCTTCTCCGAGGACACACTGCGAGTTGCTCATCTCACGACCTACCCTCACCATCTCGAGGCTCTAGCTCGTATCCCAGAGGGTAAGTATCTTCATACTGGGCGAGCAGATCTGATCGATTTTATACTTGGTATTAATTTATTTTCCTGTCCTTTACAGATCAGCTCGTCTCCGTTGTGCTTCACCCTTCCTTCCTAGAGCTTGATAACCGTGTCTGGGAGATGCCGACCAAAAAAGGACGCAAGAAGTCGGATCCTCTCTCCAAGATCATCGCCCTCGCGGCCAAGGGTGGAAAAGGAGACCCTCGGTAAACCGGAGGGTCGAGCTCGGCTCAGCCTCCCGCCCCCGTAGCGAGTCCGCCTAAGACATTGGTCCCGAGGACGAAGAGACTTCTTCGTGGAGATGGCACTCCCGTTACTGAGGCTGAAAGGGCAGTCAAACGAACAAAGACTGCCCAAGAAAAGGTGACAGTGGCTGTCCGACCATCTGAAGGCGACAGCGAGCAAACTCCTTCGGTGGAGCGTCCCGGCGAACAAGCTTTGGTCGTCACCACTCGTGAAGGATCTGGTCCTTCATCTGACCCCACCTACCTTGGCTGGGATAAAGGTCGTCTTAACAGGTATAACCTTGCTCGCCCAGGACACTTAGCTTTTTTTTTTTAACTAACTGGAAAATTTCTTTTCAGCTATTCGCCCGAGCAGTATCCAGGGCGATCTAACCTGGTGCATCGTTTCGCCTGCTCAAAGGTGCCGACCAATCTGCGCGAAATCCCAGACTCTTTTGTTCGCCGCGCCTCTGAGGTCGTTGCTCGTAGCTGGACCAAGGAGCTAAATGAGACCGTCAAGGCACAAGCGCCTCGTGATAATGGTCGTTTGTGTCTTGTCGAGGCGGGAAACACCTTGGCGGCCGTGCAACGTTTGGTCGACCAGGTTGAGGACCTTGAGAAGGACTCACGCCAGCATGCGGCCACGGTCAGCCGTATTGCCAGAGAACTTGATGACGCTAAGGCTGAGGCGAAGAAGATTATCGCCGACCTCGAGAATAAAGCCAAAGCTCATCAGGTTAGCGAGCAGCGTGCCTTGGACCTGCACGTTAAAGTCTCCGAGGAGCTGAAGGTCAAGATGGCCGAAGTCGAGCACATGCGAGCAGAACTTGCTCGCGCTCAGCAGCAGAAGGAGGTCGCCGAGAAATTCGCGACTGAGGCAACGGCCAAAATTGCGGACCTTGAAATCCAGCTCGCCAACTCCATTACCCAAGAGGAACTTATTCCTAAGATGGAGGTGAGCTCGATTCTTGGTTACGTAACTGGTTATGCGGAGAGCATCCGTATTGCCCATGAATTCAAGGCTGCCGCAGTTGTTGAAGAGATCGGCAAGGAGTTGTGCAATTTTGTTGAATCTAACCCTCCTGCTCCGGGCACAACTCTGCAAATTGGCGACCTGCCTGAATATGGGATCAAGCTCGACTTCATTGGCCCCGAGATAATTATCACAAGTCCTGCCGAGGACGAGGAAGAAGAGGGCGATGCTGCGGAGGGCGAGCAAATCCTTCCTGCCGATCAAAGTGAAAGAGCTCTAAAGGAGCGTGCTGATGCTGAGGGATTGATTGCTGAGCTAACTGAAGTGGTCCCAGTTGATCCTGCCATTGAAGGCTCTCCACTTGAAGACCCCAAAGATGACAACATATCTCCTCCTGCCGGACAAGGATCTTAGCGGACAGGATTAGCTAGGAACTTGTACTTCTTTTTTGTTGTTGTTCATCCTTTTGTAATTTTTGGGCGATTAAGCCTTATCATCAATGGATATATTTCGCTTACTTGCTCGTCTTTTATCTTACACTAATTGTTCTTTGCATCTTTTTCTGTGCTTCAACAATCTTAATGTAGTTGGGCCTTGTTCCTTAAGAACCTTTTTTTTTTGCCTTAGGATTTGATGGGCTTTTGGCCTTAGGCTATGTCCATTTAAAAACGATCAGCCTTCAATGGGCTTGGTTGTATAATCAACTTGCGCCTTGAGCTCACACTTCTATTTCGAACGAACAACTTAATATTGAACAAACATTTAAAAATTACAAGTATCAAACGCGACCAAGAATGTAACCCTGCACTAGCTAGGTTAGATTTGCTCGACAGAAACAATGTTAAGCTTCCAACTTATTAAAAACATAAATTACACCAAGAGTCAGAATTGCTCGACTACTATACAATTTGTCAAGACATCTTTAAACTCTTAAGAGGAAATGAAATTATCACAAGATACTAACATCCCAGCATGCGACCAGACTTGACCCAATTCATCTTTGTTCGACCATTTATACTTGGTGAAAAATTCCAAAAAATTAGGCAAGTTTTTTTGGACCCATCTTGTATCTCTGCCATTCCAGTTCGCCCAGTGGACTTAGTAGCTCGCCTATCTTAACTTCACTCTCTCATGAAGCAGAACTGGTCGCCTACTGAAAGTATTTCCTTAGATTAGCTGCATTCCAGGAATATTGGGCCGAGTTGCCATCTAAGTCCTCTATGTCATATGCTCCATTGGGTAACCTATCTGTTACCCTGTACGGGCCCTCCCAAGTCGGGCCAAATATGCCTGGAGGTGGGGCAAGCTTCTTTCTTAGAACGAGGTCACCAACTTCGAATTTTCTTATCTTGACTTGAGAATTATAGTAACGCTCTGCTCTTTGCTTGTACGTGGCATTCTTTAGTTCAGCGTGTAATCTTCTTTCTTCGAGCAAATCTGCTTCTGTGGCTAAGGTAGAATGATTTGTTTGTTCATCAAAACTGGTTGTCCTGACTGTGTCAGTCTTTAATTCAATTGGTATTACCGCCTCTGTTCCAAAATCCATTGCAAAAGGTGTCTCTCCGGTGCTTGACCTGGGAGAAACCCTATATGCCCACAAGACTTCCGGGAGTTTTTCTGACCAACTGCTTTTGCTTTCTGCCAGACGTATTTTCAATGTATGCTTGATGATCTTATTTACAGCTTCAACTTGCCCGTTTGACTGGGGATGATAGGGAGTTGAATAGTGTTTCCTGATCCCCCATTTTGTACAGAAATCTCGTAATTCCTTTCCATCAAACTGTGGGCCATTATCTGTCACGATTGTTCGTGGAATTCCAAAGCGACAGATGATGTTCTGCCATATGAAGTTGATCATGTTCTGCTGTGTAATTTTCACCATGGCCTTTGCTTCTGCCCACTTTGTATAATAGTCGACTGCTATGACGGCAAATCGAACATTTCCCACTCCTGCCGGGAAAGGGCCAATAATGTCAATCCCCCATCTTGCAAATGGCCATGGGCTGTAAACCAATACAAGCTCCTGGGCAGGGGCATGAATGCTTGGAGCAAAAACCTGACATTGGTGGCAAGCCTTGGCTAATTGGATTGCATCTTTCCGTAAGGTTGGCCAATAGTAACCTTGCCTTACAGTTTTGTAGGCCAAAGCTTGCCCCCCAGTGTGATTTCCACAAACTCCAGAATGTATATCCACCAGGACTGTCCTTCCTTGCCCCCTAGACAAACACTTGAGTAGCGGGAGTGAGAAGCCTCTTTTGTAAAGCTGTTCGTCTACCAGAGTGTATCTGGTTGCCTGTTTTTTAATTCTTTGAGCTTCAAATGAGTTGCTTGGTAACTCCCCGTCTTTTAAGTATTTGGCTATAGGAGTTCTCCAATCATCATCGTCGTTGTTCTCGAATATTTGATTTACTTCGTAGTCCATTGTTGATGGTTGAACTTTTTTGGTAATGACAATGTCCGTCAGGTCTGCCGGCCCATCACTTGTTGCTAATCTTGCTAGGGCGTCAGCTTGTGTGTTGCTTGTTCGTGGTATCTGCTGAATAAACACTTGGTCTAATTGGGATACCAAGTGTGCAACTATTCGTTGATACTCGATCATTTGCTCATCTCTGGCCTCATATTCGCCTCGTACTTGGCTTACAATGAGCTGGGAGTCCCCGAAAATTTGGAGTTGTCTAACTCCAACTGCTAGTGACAAGTGAAGACCTGCAATGAGGGCCTCGTACTCTGCCTCATTGTTAGTGGCCATGAATTCAAATCTGACTGCTGAAGTGAAGACTTGCCGGTCGGGACTGATGAGCACTATTCCTGCCCCCGAGGCCAGATTTGTTGACGAGCCATCCACGTAAAGATGCCATGGGTGATCTAGCCCTCTCGTTGGATTTTGAGGGAAGGTTAGTTCAACTATAAAGTCGGCTAACGCTTGTCCCTTAATCGCGGTTCGAGGTGCATAAGTCACGCCAAACTGGCTTATCTCTATGGACCATTTCAAAAGACGGCCAGCGGTGTCGGGTCGGTGTAATATTTGTCTGAGTGGGAAAGTTGTCAGGACTTCGACTTGGTGATCGAAAAAGTATGGTCTTAATTTCCTGACACTCATGACAAGAGCATATGCCAGCTTTTCAGTTGGTGAGTACTTTATCTCAGCATCATGCAGGGCCTGGCTGACATAGTAGATTGGCAGGTGAAATTTGCCATCTGCTCGAACTAACACCGAACTTATGGCTGTGTCAGATGCTGCCAAGTATAAATATAGCTTCTCACCGGGAATTGGTTTTGACAGAATTTTTACATCTCCCAGATATTCTTTCAATTGATAAAAGGCTTTCTGGCAGTTTTCTGTCCAGGTAAAGTTGCCCTTTTTGATGGCCTCAAAGAATGGACGACACTTGTCTCCTGATCGTGATATGAATCTGTTTAAAGCTGCTAGGCATCCGGTTAACCTTTGTACCTCTTTAACAGAACGTGGTGGCTCCATATCAACGATCGCCTTTACTTTTGCCGGATTAGCTTCGATTCCGCGTTTGCTGACCAGATGGCCCAAGAATTTCCCAGAATGTACTCCAAAGCTACTTTTCTTTGGATTTAACTTCATATTGTATTTTCGGAGTATGTCAAATACTTGGGAAAGATGATGGAGGTGATCTTCCTTATGGGGACTTTTGACTACGATGTCATCAACGTAGACTTCTACTGTATCTCCAATTTGTTGGTCGAACATTTTGTTCACCAACCTCTGGTAGGTTGCTCCGGCATTAATTAGACCAAACGACATCCTCTTCCAGCACAACAGATTTTTATTTGTATAAAAAGCCGTATTTTCTTGGTCGTCCGGGTGCATTGGAATCTGGTGGTATCCTGCGAAGGCATCCATGAATGTGAACATTTCGTGACCGGCAGTACTGTCCACCAGTTGATCGATGTGTGGGAGCGGAAAGTTATCCTTCGGGCATGCTGCATTAAGATCTGTAAAATCTATGCATAACCTCCAGGTTCTGTTCGGTTTCCGTACCAGGACAGGATTCGCAACCCATTGTGGACATAACACCTGTTTAATTAAATCGTTGTCCAGCAGCTTTTTGACTTCTTCGTTTAAAGCTTGATACTTGTCTGGTCCATATTTTCGCCGTTTCTGGTGGACAGGTTTTCGGGCTGGGTTGATATTCAACCTGTGACAGGCCTCCTTCGGGCTGATTCCCACCATATCAGCATGAGACCACGCAAAGACGTCCAAGTTAGCCTTCAGAAAGTCCGTCATGCACGTTCTGTAAGGCTCAGGGAGTTCAGATCCGATGTAAAGTTCAAGACTGTCACGCTCAGGATTAACCTTGATGGCCTCCAACTCTTCAACGGGGGTTGCCCGTCGTTTTTGCCCTTTCCATCGAGGGTCAACTATTGGTCCTTCCGGACTTAGCTCATCCTCAATGTCCATGGGTTCAGCACCCAATCGAGGGTCAAAATCATCTGCGGGCCTTGGGTGAGACTCGGCCACCGAAGTTGGACTTTCCTGGTTATCATTTGGGCACAAACGGTCGGCTACGGGAGGTAACACTGCTTTTGGCTGGTTTTGCCCGTCGCCCTGCTGTGCCTGATCGCCTATAGGTGAAGGTTGGTCGTCAATGTCCATCTTATTGTTTTGGGCTCCAAGGATGTCCTCCAAAATTGAGGGTTCATTTTCGAGTTGATTAGTTGATGCTTCCATCATAGATACTTGTCCCTGTCTTGACTGAATTTGCAGAAGACATTCTCGAGCTTTTCTTTGGTCTCCTTTCACCGTGCCAACTCCACTTGCTGTTGGGAATTTTATGCAATAATGGTAAGTTGAACATGCGGCCCTGAATTCGTTTAAGAAAGGTCGACCCAGGAATCCATTGTATGACGACTCTTGATCGACGACCAGGAAATCCACCATTCTTGCAATATTCTTCTCAGGCTCTTTGACCGTCACAAGTTGCATAGCGAAAGTTACTATTCCCAATGGGATTGTCACGGCATTTCCAAATCCCAGGATACGGTGATTTGTGTCTCTGATGTAGCCTGCATAATCTCCCATTTGATCAAGTGTCTTTTTGAAAAGGACATTAGTGTAGGCTCCAGTATCCACCAGTAATCTATGCACCCTTGTTTCCATAATCTTGGCACATATCACAAGCGAATCGTTGTGGGGGGTCAGAACTCCTTCCAAATCTCTGTCGGTGAAAATTAATTCCGGTGTTTGCATGGTAGGTGGAATGACCCCCATTTCCTGTACATGTCCGATCGCTCATAATTCTGCCTTTCTTTTCCGGTTAGAGATTGGTGGTCGTCCATCAGAATAACCACCTATGGGTCCTGCGGGTTCCATCATCTGGATATCCGGTATTGGCCCCCCGGCTGGCGCCTGAGCTGGTCGTCCAGCTCGATTCCGATGAGGTGCCTGGTCCTGGTCTTCTTCATCAGAATCTTCGTCTCTGGTTCTTTTGCCGGGCTGTCTTTTCACGAACTCTGATAGCTTTCCCTCTTCGTAAAAACGCCACAACTGCTTTAGCAAGTCACGACATTCGCTTGTAAAGTGCCCTACACTTTGATGGTAGGCACAATATTTATTCTGGTTCAACTTGCTTGTTTCCTGACGTATCTTACGGGGAGGTGTTAGCAATTCTTTGTCCCAGACACTATTATAAACTGTATCGATTGATACAGTGAGAATGTGGTTCAGTTTGTCTTTTAGCTCAGTGCCCTCGGTAAATGCCTTCATATTTTTGGGAGCTCGATAACCAGTTCCAGGTTTCTTTGCACCCTCTTTTTGTTCTCCTTTGTCTCCCATATCCTTTTGTAGGGCTTCATGCATTGAGACAAAAACGCCTGCCCGATCCCGAAACTCGGCGTATGTCTTTGGGCATCTTAGGTACACATCTTTCCAGAGTTCAGTACCCTTCTTGAGCCCAGCCAAGACAGCCACAATCTTGGTGTCTTCACTAACGGATTCTCCCTCTAACAAGACCTTATCGAATCTTTCCAAATACGATCGGTCCGACTCGTCGTCAGTTTGTTTCAAGTCGGATAACCGATGTCTTTGGGATAGATAAGACCCGGCTGTAGAGAAATGGGATAAGAACTCTTTACCCAGCTGGGCAAACGAATGAATTGAGGCTGGTGGCAGGGCCGAAAACCACTTATGGACACGATCCCCGAGAGTTAAAGGAAAGTTTCGACATTGGGTTGCATCACTTGCCCCCATTGATACCATATAATTGGTATACTTCATCAAATGCACTCGGGGATCCGCCGTGCCCTCATACTGGATACTTGCTGGAAACTGGATCTTTTGTTGAATTGGAGCCTTCAGAATTACTACTGACAAGGGTGAGACCGGAAGAGTCGTGTTCCCATAACTTCTCTGTTGATCCAGCTGGCCCTGCATGCTTTCGATGGCCTTTCTCATGGAGGCGAGCTCTTCTAAGGATCCCCTCTGACTCTGTGGCTGTTCGACAAGCTGAGGCGCACAGCCGTCTGTTCGCTCCAGTCCCACATTGGGAATGGGAATCCCCTGGATTGGCCTCCTGGGATTGGGCTCTGCATTCGGGCCAAGGCGACCAAAAGCTGACCTAGTCAGCCGGTCAAGGACCGATTGGCGAGCAGGTATTACGGCTGGGCGAGCTGCTCCAGCAGGGGGATGTATCTCCAGGATTCCCCGGCTACGTCGACCCAGTCTTTCCAGAGCACTTTGGCGTGTACCCTGACTTGCCGCCATGGCCGGATTCTGAGTTGAACCTCCCTGACTGGCGACCTCAATGTTCAATTTTTCTTTGCCTTTGGCCTTACGAGCTTGGGCGCTGTCAGCCTCATTCAAATGATCCCCCCTAGCCTTATCATGTTCGCGAGTCTTTGTGGGGCTACCCCTTGCTCGCACATATGATGGGCCAGGTTGGGCTTGTTGTCTCTGTAAAACCTGGAGCATGGCAATTGTACGCGCCAATTCGTCGGGGTTGCGGGCAATGGCGTCCAACTCTGGTGGTATTAACTGGCGAGCAACATTAGTTTGATTCTCTTGGTTGTTTCTGTTCGCCCTTGCTCGCCCACCAGCTTGGGACATTCGAGAGTGTGAATCCCGGGTTATATGTTGAGAACGTTGTGTCTCCCTTGATTGAGGCATTTTCACAGTGAATATCAAGTGTTGTTCTTGTTGTTCTTGAGTTTTTTCTTCAAAAACTCAAACTTGTTCTTCAATTCTGGGATAATCTCCTTGTATTCAATGAATCGGAGGTTCGAACCCTCCTTCTAGCGCCAATTTGTTGACGATCAGTTCTAATCTTGAAGGTTAATGGTTGTTTTAAGCAATTTTAAGTGGTTAATTGATCATCAAACAATTACGTGTGATTGATCACTAACGTAATTAGTGAATACGATTTTCTGGATTTAGGTGGATTAGAATCGTATAAAAGCTTACGTGTTTAAGTTCGATTGTAAAATTAATCGAGCAGCTTTAGATTCGTAATCGAAGTTTGGACGTGTATAATAATTTGTGCTTTTCTTATTTGCTGCAAAAATCTAAGTATTTATAGACTTTTGCCCTGCAGGAGGTGGCACGTCCTTTGGCCGACCAAGTCTGCATGCTCGACACCTGTCCTTTGACTAGTTTGACCTTATCTTAACTAAATTCTATCCTTATCTACTGGACTTGCTCGCAGTCTAGAGCTGTTCGTCACTTTGGACTTGTCCTTGAGGAGTCCTTAGTCTGATTCTGATGGTCTTTCATCTTGTTTAATTGTTATTTTAGCGTTGTGGTTGGATCTGATCGGCAGGATGCCGTTTGAGCTCGTCACGTGGCTTTTGATCTGATTTTGTTCGCATATGTGTCCTGATCGCATGTAGGTTTTGCTCGCCGGATGTCTTGGCTGAATCATGTGTTAATTCCAGTTTAAATTTTTTGTGATTTGCGCTAATCCTGGTCGCCCAAATGATGATCCTGTTCGCCTATCAACAATACCCAAATTATATTCCATCATACTGTTTAATGACATGAGACGGTCTCAAGACCTACTCTTTAAATAATATTTAACCGTGCATTGCACGGGGGAGATTACTAGTCATTACAATAACATTAAATAAATAACATAATAATACAACTCTTACATCATAAAGTTAAAAACTACCTAACTTAAAACTAAAAAAAGAACATATTTTAAAATTCTCTTAATTTTAAAAATCACTATTTTCAAAAACCAATTTTTAAAGGCCACTTAAAAAAAAACCCTATGTAAAAAAATAATAATAATAATTCAAAAGTCCAATGGGGCTCAGTGCCCTCACACCTCATTAATTGAAAATATCTTTTAATACTCCTTCCGTCTGTGAAAATTAGGCTTTAGCATAACTATTAAAAAATAGATATAATGTGTAAAAAATATGAATATATGTCAAATATATAAGTACAAAATAAATTCTTTTAAAAATATTGTGTGTGGGGTTCAATGTCAAATTGTGTAAATAAATATATGTTGAAGGGTGTAGATAATTACTTTTATTTTATAAAACATGATCATTTTTCATAAACTGACGGATGGAGTATATTTTGTGATGAAATTAATGAATGCAGAAATTTTTAGACTATGTGAACTAAATCTGCTATGTGCTTGCAGAAACTGCAACAATTAGGCGGTGTTTTAAAACTATTTTGTAACAGTAAATTTTTTAAAAAAGTTAAATTCAACACCATTTAAAAAAAAAAAAAAAAAAAAACATAACGATTCTAACTGTTACAATATTGTTGCAATTAATGTATGCCCTGACAAAAGGAACATGCAATCTAAGTTCAAGCTTTTTTTTTTTTTTTTTTGCATATTATAGGTTTCTTACTTTTGCGTTAACTAAAGAAAACGAAGAAGTTGAATATTTTTGCTAGAAAAAGTTAGGTATTTGTTTTATTAATTTTTTAAATTTGAAGTTGTATCTTCTCCGTTGTAACAAAAGGCGAAGCCCTCACCCCCAGGGCACCCACCCCCTGACCCGACAGGATTTGTATATTCTCCGTGCTATATAATATTACTGGTCAAGCATTAAGCTGCATGTAACTCTAATAAACTATTTACTCCTAGAAAAAATATTAAGATAATGATATATAATAGATACTGTAATGTTAGTACTTTTATGGATGTGTTTGTACTCATTCACAATTTGGGTATCCGGGACTTTGTAGTTGAATGAAATTTTTTTTGGCGTCCACACAATATTCTAATTGGGAAAAAGGGTCAATTTAGTCCCTAAACTAATTTGTGAGGATTAAATAGACCCTTTAACTATTATTTTGTATATCTAAATTATGTTTACTACAAAAAATGCGCATTTTTACGACGAATATTTATGACGGCCAAGGATCCGTCGCTAATATACATAATTTACGACGGAAATTAACCAAAAGCTCGTCCGGGCTTAAATTTTATGACGGATTGCCAAAACCCGTCGTTAAATCTCGATGTCCCGTCGTAACACAAGTGGGACCCACTCTTCATTTATTCTACGAAATTTAACGACGGATAGCCCGTTGTAGATTTTAAAATAGATATTAACGACGGGCTTGCCCGTCGTAAAATTCAAACCGTTTGACCGAGGATTTTCGTAATCGGTGCGAAATTATTGTAGCCGACAAGTTTACGACGGGTTTGTAAAACGTGATGTTTTGGCCGTGACTTTTCGTGAATCCGAGCTCATTTATTACCGGTGACTGATTTACGCGGGCTTGCCCGTCGTAAATTTTAAATTCAATATTTATGGCGGACTAAGCCGTCGTAAATCTGCAAATACGACGTCGTTTTTGGCGTAAAGGCAGCAAATTTAGTGACGGACTGCTGTCCGTCGTAATTTTTTTTGCCTATATAAGGCAGTACCGACGAGCTCATTCCTCACACGAGCAAAAACCGAGCAAAATCGAAGAAGAAGAGGGCGGCGTCCGGCGAGCACTCAGGAGCCAATTTCATCCCGATCAAAATTCTTTTTTCATCGATCTCTACCCTTTAATCGTAAGTTTTTAATTTTTTACCGTTTATATTTATTTTCAAACATTTGATTAGTCTTTAGTTTTTTTATATGTGATATGTTAATTGGTTAGATTTTTATTTATATTGAGTATGTACAAATCATGTTAATTGTTTAGATATGAGTATGCATAAAAATGTTAATTGTTTAGATTTTTGTTTAGATATGAGTTTGTACAAATCATGTTAATTATTTATAATTTTGTTTAGATATGAGTATGCATAAAAATGTTAATCGTTTAGATTTTTGTTTAGATATGAGTATGTACAAATCATGTTAATTGTTTAGAAATTTGTTTAGATATGAGTATGCATAAAAATGTTAATTGTTTAGATTTTTGTTTAGATATGAGTTTGTACAAATCATGTTAATTGTTTAGAACTTTGTTTAGATATGAGTACATGTTAATTGTTTATATTTTTGTTTAGATATGAGTTTGTACAAATCATGTTAATTGTTTAGATATGAGTATGCATAAAACATGTTAATTGTTTATATTTTTGTTTAGATATGAGTTTGTACAAATCATGTTAATTGTTTATATTTTTGTTTAGATATGAGTTTGTACAAATCATGTTAATTGTTTAGATTCTTGTTTAGATATGAGTATATATATAACATGTTAATTGTTTAGATTTTTGTGTTGATATGAGTATGCATAAAACATATTAATTGTATATATTTAATATGGTTGTTTAAAACTTTAATTTTTTTAATATTTTACGATACATATAGTTGTTTAGATTTTTAGAAATATTAAATGTTTTAAATTTTTAATATTTTAGGATATATATTGTTGTTTAGATTTTTATATATAAATCTTGATTGTTGTTATATATTGAATGTTTTAGATGAGTAGACAAGGAAGTGGATCCGCTGGAGGGAGTGGAAGCCAGGAAAGGCCCAGAGGGGTCGAGGGAGAGGAAGAGGGAGGAGACGAGCGGGGTCTCTTAGACCCGTTGTAGCTCCGATTGTCCAGCCAGAGGGATCCTCGTCCGCACCCCAGATGGGTGAGGCCTCATCTTCCTCCCGCCAGCATCCTATTGGGCGGGTGCGGATTGATGTTGAGCCCCGTGAGACATTGTAAGTTTTAATCTTTTATTAATTTTTTTTATTAAAATCTAATTATTTTACTAACTAATTTGTAATTTTAATGTTGCAGTTGGATCCCGAGACATGAGGTTACTACACACGTAATCCAGTCCATCATGAGCGACGGATTCGAGCCCACCGGTTACAGTTGGTCAGCGGTGTCTGAAACGAAGAAACGAGAGTATTTCGAGGAGTTCAAGGTAAAATTTATTTAATTTATTGAATTTATTCATTATTTTTTAATATAAATTATATAAATAAATTGACATTTATATTATAATGTAATTGCAGAAATTCGTACAATGGGGACCGGAGCACGAGGCCAAGATGTGGAAGAATTTATGTGGGAAGGGGTCGAAAGATACAGAGACTTGATGTATAATATTCGGCTCGCATAATGCAAAAGTGGGACCCCGACAAATATGGGGACGGACAATAGGGGCCGGGAGATTTGGCCTCAATTCCTCGCCTACTGGAACAACGACGCATTCAAGGGGAAGTCGCAGAAGAACAAGGCGAATCGCCTTAGCAACCCTGATGGAGAAGGGACATCAGACAGGTTCTCGGTCCATTTATGAGCACAGTTTGCAATTTGTAAGTGGTCAATTTTATATAAATTTTTAATGGTTTTTATGAATTTTTGGTAAATTTTTATTTGTAGGAGCAGGAGCATGAACTTGAGCCCTCTCATTTTGAGAGACTACAGCTTGCCCACCCGCTGGATGAGGAGTCCGGAAGGTCCACCTATGGCCGCACCACCGAGATCCACGTAAGTATTATTTTTACTTTAAATTAGAGTATTATTTAAAAAAAATCATTTATTAATTTAAAGTATTGTTAATTTGCAGAGGAAGATGTGCGATGATCTTGCCTCCCAGTCTCAGCCTCAGGAAGGGGCGGAAGGGTCGGCCTCTATGCCCCCCCGAGCCTTCTGTAGACGTTCAAAATGAGCTCTATTTTAAGAACGTCAAGGCTAAGAAGAGGCGGTTCACTGGATTGAGTGGTTTTGGAAAGAGCCTACTCCGATCTCGTGGAACCGACTCATCCTCCTTCCAGTCCTCAATCGACTCTCATCCCAACGATATCGAGAGACAGCTTTCGATGATCGTCAAGCGGATGAAGCTCCTCCAACAGCGAGAGACGGAACGACAGGCGCAGCTGGAGTACAAGAGGAGGCGACGAGCAGTGGAGGAGGAGGCTGCGCGGAAGGATAGGACCGAGATGACCAAGTGGTGAAAACTACTTACCTCCATATTAGGTGGAGCGATACCACCACCGCCAGAGCCAGTGCAGCCTGAGATCCCGTCGTCCCTGCCGGAGCTCCAAAGGCCTCATCATGAGGATGAAGAGAGGGAGGATTCCGATTTTCTATGATTAGAATTTTTTTTTATATCTTGTATTGAATTTTTTATTTGACATTATTTTTATTATATTTTTTTGCTAATTTTATATTTTTATTATAATTTACATGTTTTAGTTTACAAACAAACTAATTATAAATGTCGAATTAAATAAATTTACAAAACAAAAAGAATTTAAATGGTAACAACATTTATTAAAACAAGTTAGAAATGAAAAGAAAATAATTTGATGAATTATAAAAAAAGAATGACTCAATTGAATATGTATACAATTAATTACTTACAGATGAACGGATTATAATATTAATTATGTTTTTTCGAATTAAATAAATGTACAAAACAAATTTTTTTAAATGATAACAACATTTATTAAAACAAGTTAGAAACGAAAAGGAAATAATTTGGAAAAACAAGTTACCATTTAAATTATAATTTACATGTTTTAGTTTACAAACAAACTAATTATAAATGTCGAATTAAATAAATTTACAAAACAAAAAAATTTAAATGGTAACAACATTTATTAAAACAAGTTAGAAACGAAAAGGAAATAATTTGATGAATTATAAAAAAAGAATGACTCAATTTGGAAACGTATACAATTAATTACGTACAAATGAACGAAATATAATATTAATTACGCGTTTTTCGAATTAAATAAATTTACAAAACAAAAAAATTTTAATTGGTAACAACATTTATTAAAACAAGTTAGAAACGAAAAGAAAATAATTTGATGAATTATAAAAAAAGAATGACTCAATTTGGATACATATACAATTAATCACGTACAAACTTAAATAAATTTACAAAATAAAAAAATTTAAATGGTAACAACATTTTTTAAAAAACAAGGTAGAAACGAAAAGGAATTAATTTGATGAATACTAAAAAAAGAATGACTCAATTTGGAAACATATACAATTAATTGTAAAAAATCGAACAATAGAAGCAAGTGTCCTAACGGCGCGCGCCCCCTCTAAATGCAAGAGAGGTCGCGGGTTCGATCCCCCTTGGATGCAAATTTGCAATTAATTGTTCTAGACCCAATATGACTAATATGGAAGTTGGGCGGGAATATATAGCTTGGGGGCTGATGGCCCAGTGGTTCACACCCGCCCTGGGTTCGAACCACACGAACTATTTTTTTTGTTCCAGGTTCGAGTTTTACGACGGACATGTATCCGTCATAAATTATGTATTAATGACGGATAACAGTCCATCGTAAGTATTTTCAGGATGAATTAAAAATTGAAAATTCGGATATTTTTTATGATGGGCCCAACCCGTCGTAAATTTTTGGCGCCGGACCGGGTTGAGGACGGGCAGGTTTTACAACGGGCAAAACCGTTGTACATTTACGACGGGCGGCTTAAAGCCATCGTAAATTTTAGCTACGCCAGCTTTGACTATGGCCACGTGTCCGTTGTAAAACCCATCGCTAAACGTGTTTTACGACGACTTTTCTATCGTTAATTCCATCGTAAAACAGAGTAATTTTTATAGTGTTTTCTTTACAAGTGAGATCAAATAAGCTCCTATATTTTATAAAGGAGAACAAATATACATTTCCGTCAAAAAATGGCCAAACGAAGTCAAGTAATTGGAACTCACTGCCTCAGATTTGTAGCTTTTGTTCTTCATCACAGAAATCCAGGTGGATCATTATCAAGCACCTTGTTTACCACCATCAAGCATTTTACAATTCTGAAAAAAAAAATATAAATCTATTTTGTCTAAATTACATAAAATTTTATTTTTTTCTAAATTACCACAACCGAGCACCGAAATTGGGGTTAATGGGTCTCCGAAATTGAAACCCCTAATAGAGTTAGAGATATTTGCCAACCCAAAAAATGGTGGCAAATGAGCACGACGTGGCAAGGCTGAGCATTAAAAAGACCTCTGCTACACTCGATTTTCTCGAACTGTGGCGGCGTGCCAAACACCGCTTCTTTCAGTCCCCGCTATATACAGGCTGTCGTGGGGAAGGAGGAATTTCAAAACGTTGTCGGCGTCATCATAAGAACTGAATGAGATCGTTGAGAGTTTTGAGTTTTGGGTTGTGTTGCAACTTTGTGGAGCAATTCATCAATCTAAAACGGTTCAAGTCATTACTCTTGCCCTTATGTACTTTCTAAAGAGATGAAAATTCTAGCATTCTTCTTGGTTAAGAGTTTTAGATGTAAATAAAAATTCTCAGGTATAGGGTACAAGACATTAATGTCATTTTGTTAAATTTTGACGAAAGGGTGTATTTGATCCATTTTAATAAAGAATATGGTCTAATTTGATCTCAATCGAAAAGATAAAGGGTTTAGTTGTATAAAATAAGAATTGAAAGGTCTATTTGATCCCCACAAATAAGTTCAAGGGCTAAATTGACCCTTTTCCATTCTAATTTCTAAGGGGTGTATAAAATTTCGGTTAAAAATCATCAAATCAATTAGAGGTTATTCAATTCCATTACAGTGTTTTTTTTTTGCTCTACTTCCTATTTTAATAGTTTTGATTATTTTGCGCGATTTTTAAATAAATAAATATATTATGCATAAAAGTAAAAAATGTTATAAGGTGATTTTTTTTTTAACATATAAGAAGATTGTAAATTGATGGTGTATAATATTATTATTTTAGAAAAGAGACTTAATTTTCCTCTTATCGACGAAATATAGAAGGTAATTGATGAAAACATGTGTTCATCTAAGTATTTATTAATATTTATATTTGATTGGTGTGAAAATTATTAAAAAAAAAAAATCTTGTATGCATTTTGCCTAATCTAATAGGCTTTTATGCATATTTTTACACTAAATTGACTATTGAGTTTAATTGTCCAGATATATATATGTTGAAGGTGTGCTCAAGGGTATTAGAGCGATTGTGGCTGCATTTGCGTCAATCTCGTACCGATGGGTTCGCCAAATGGTCAATGGGGTTGCTCATTGTTCAGCGTATTTGGCTACTTCTTTCAATCCTTAATTGTATTTTTGGAGGATTTGCCTTAAAGGCTTTAAATGCTGTAATGTTGAATTTGACTTCTAATTAATGCATTTTCTTTAGGTGTTCATAATTTTTTTTGTCGAGATATATAGTTTTTTTTTTTTTTTTTTTGTTTATTTTACAGAAATTTGGTAATGAGATAGACTCAATAATTAATTTTGAGCCCAACAACTCGGCCCATTTTAGATTAAAGATCAGAGGCCCACTAGCAAGTAATGTGCCTTTCATTTGCCAAAGAATAAAGACCCACGTGATTGAAAAATGGAAGATTTAAATGATGGCCTATTTAGAATTGGATTGATGATATAAGGAAAAATGGTATTGCATGCGGTCCCAATTATTAAATAATGCAAAGTCAAAGAAGTCATTAAAGTTGGAGCAAGGTATTTCCTCCCCTCTAAATAACTGATCAGGGTCAAAAGTATTTCCTCCTCCCTTATTCTTATGGCCCATTTGAACCCAAAGTATTTGGTCCAGAATTTTGTCCTCCTTCGTTATCTTCTAGCATATTTGGGCCCAAAGTATTTGATTCAAAATTTTATGGCCCAGGTTAAAAACAGTCCCATGTTTTATTAATACACTCCACCCAAAAAAATGTACGGAAATTTTTTCGAAAATTCATATGTTTAGTGTTTTTTTTTTTTTTTGCATTTTCGGAAATTTTTTCAGAAAAGTTTCAAAATTTTCGAATTTTTTTTCGAACACTTTTTGAGTGGAGTGTAACAAAAGATAGGATTGTATATATCCTTGGCCGAAATTTATTCCACTCCTTCTCTAGCCCATTCGGGTCTAGTTGTGGGATGCAAGTGACCTTCATGGTGTACCAAATGCATATAACAAAGTGTTGTGTGAATATATTTTATTTTGAGCTGAATTAGAAGTTATTAATTATTTTATTGCAAGATATTAATTATAAATCACTTTTTCCATGAGCTTGTTCACAAAGACTAACACAATGTATACATTTTTTTTTTGTAATTTTCATTACTTTTGACTTTGTCATTTATCCTTTAGAACTTTCAAACATCGTAATATTTTTTTTATCTTCAGCTACATGTACACTACAAAAAAAAAACACTGTTTTGCGACGGAATTAGCGACGGAAAATCCGTCGCAAACAGTGTTTTGCGACGGGATCTGCGACGGACACGTATCCGTACCTAAAACAGCCGTAGCAAATTTTTGCGACGGATTCGGCCATCCGTCGCAAATTAACGATGGAAAAATCCGTCGCAAAATCGGCGGGTCAGATCCGGCCGGGTCACACAGAATTTGCGACGGATAGTAGTCCGTCGCAAACTTTTCGGGTCAGACCCGATCGGGTCAACAACATTTGCGACGGCTAAATTCCGTCGCAAATGTTTTTATATATTTTTTATACTTTTTTGTGTTATAATTTGCGACGGGCTGTTTTCCGTTGCAAAATTCAATATTTGCGACGGAATATGGCCGTCGCAAATTACCGAGCCTGTACAAAAAAAAAGTGGCTCGCGTGGTTCAAGCCAGGGCACCCGAGGCGGCCGGGGCGGGCGCGGACCACTGAGCCAACCGACCCATTCCTTATTATATGCAGCCCACCTTTTATATTAGTCTTATTAGGCCTGGAACAATTAATCCATTTTTTGCGTCCAAGGGGAATCGAACACGGGACCTTTTGTGCAAGAGGAGAGGGCGCGCGCCACTAGGGCACAAGCTACTTTCGTTTATTTTTTTGCAATTAATTGTATATGTATTCAAATTAAGTCATTTTTTTTATAATTCACCAAATTAATTTCTTTTCGTATCTAAGTTGTTTATTAAAATATTTTGCCCAACTATTTTTTTTATTTTGTAAAATTATTTATTTCGACTCCCGCTTAAATTTATAATTCGTTCATTTGTACGCAATTAATTGTATATGTATCCAAATTGACTCATTTTTTTTCTACAATTCACCAAATTAATTCATTTTCGTTTCTAACTTGTTTTTATAAATATTGGGGCCATTTAATTTTTATTATTTCTGTAAAACTATTTATTTCGACTCCCGCTTAAATTTATAATTCGTTCATTTGTACGCAATTAATTGTATATGTATCCAAATTGACTCATTTTTTTTCTACAATTCACCAAATTAATTCATTTTCGTTTCTAACTTGTTTTTATAAATATTGGGGCCATTTAATTTTTATTATTTCTGTAAAACTATTTATTTCGACTCCCGCTTAAATTTATAATTCGTTCATTTGTACGCAATTAATTGTGTATGTATCTAAATTGACTCATTTTTTTTCTACAATTCACCAAATTAATTCATTTTCGTTTCTAACTTGTTTTTATAAATATTGGGGCCATTTAATTTTTATTATTTCTGTAAATTTATTTATTTCGACTCCCGCTTAAATTTATAATTCGTTCATTTGTACGCAATTAATTGTGTATGTATCCAAATTGACTCGTTTTTTTTCATAATTCACCAAATTAATTCATTTTCGTTTTTCACTTGTTATATATACAATAATTTAGTAATTCTAATCGTCGTCTTCTTCCTCGTCATCCTCATCATCCTCATCATCATCTTCCTCATCTTCATCCTCTTCCTCTTCCTCTTCCTCTTCCTCTTCTTCTTCCTCCCCACCGCGCTCTTGTCCATCACCCTCATGATCACTTTCAATCATTATCATTTCTGGATTTGCAGCAAGTAAGTCGACAAAAATATTCACACCTGCTTGATCAACCTCTGTTTGAGCCTCTTGTATCTCTGTTTGAAATGGATCTGTTGGTTCTACACCGTCTTTGTTTGACGGATTAGAAACTTCAACCAATGATCTTGCCTTTACTTTGCAAACTGTCCTCATGTCGGGCCTACTTGATCCGGGGTATTTGCAATAATATACCTGAGATGCTTGCGTTGCAAAAATATAAGGATCGTATGCCGCCGGAAACTTCTTTCCGGTGTTGATATCAACAATCTTGTAGTTTTTGTCGACTCTTGTTCCTTGGTTCCCTGGATCATACCATTCACACAAGAACAACACTATCGTCTTGCTCGGCCAACCCGAATATTCTATTTCAACTACTTCTTGCAGCACTCCATAGTAATCGATGAGTTCTTCGTTGTAGTTTGCACCGATAACGCAAACACCACTGTTTGTAGTCGATTTCGTTGAAGCATACGCTTCAGTATGAAATTTGTATCCATTTGCGTAATATCCGTGGTATGATACCACACTACGTAGTGGTCTTTTGCTCAGAGCTTCAAGATGTGGGTTGTTATTAAGTAGGCCATTTTGTCCCTGTAAATATTAAATTATCATGTATAAAAATAATAACATATTTGTTATAAGGTAAAAATCATATAATTATGTGGTACTCACGTAACGTTGGAACCAAAACATAAAATCATTGCGGATGGATTGAAAAACTGTTGCATCTGTGATGTCTGGTTTGTACCGTGGGTGACCACACATCTTGCAATGATCCTGATCCTCATCCTCATCCCAAAACAACATGCAGCCGTTTGTACAACAATCAATCTTCTCAAAGGGTAGACCCATATGTTTCAAGAGCCTCTTGCTCTGATAGAAATTATCAGACGCCGTGTTGTCTTCAGGTAGAGCTCGTTTGAACAATTTAGCAAATTGATTGAACACTTTTTGACTGACCTTGCCTTCAGTTTTGATGTTCAACATTTGAGCATTAAATGACAATTGCGTCTCAGTCTCACAACCAGGAAACAACTTTTGATCAACGGTTTTAAGCATATCAAAAAACTTCTTTGACCGATGATTTGGTTCCTCCTCCATAGGTGTTTCATTGAATTGTGGTTGACCACCCAAAACAGATTCTGCAATCATCATCCGATATCTATCAGGTTCATCCTCTATTTGTGGTTCAAATTGAGTATACGAAACATAACTTGAACCACCAACATCAGAACTTCCACCATCGCTCCACCCAGTATACCAGTATTCTACGGTTTCGATGTTAACATTCCACCGTTGTTCATCGTGACTGGTCCAGTTGTAATAACGGGGAACAAAACCGGAAATCACAAGATGAGTTCTAACCTCATCAACACTCAAGAATCTCATATTTCTGCATCTTCTGTCTTTACACGGACACCTAATATTACCCACACAATCCATATTGCATGGATATTGTAGTGCAAACTCAATAAACTCATCAATTTTATTGCAAAAGACAGAGTTAATGCCTCCTCCTATCATTCTAGGTATTGAGTTCATCCAACCACGATCTGGAAATTGCATTTGTTACAAATTAAAAGTAAATATCACATGAGTTGTAAAAAATTGGGCAGAGTTTGCCTAAAAATAAGGATATACACAATTTTTCTTCACAAAAATCAATCCAACGCAACCATATATATCAATCATAGTAAACCAATCAAATAAACAAACATCACACAACTTATCTAATAGTGTACAGAAAAATTGAGCAGAGTTTCGACTAAAAATAGGTATAAAATATTACACAAACTAAAATTAACATAAACCCATCAAATAAACATATATCATCAATCATACTAAAACCCATCAAATAAACATATATCATGCTAATTACCTAATAGTGTACTAAAAAATTGAAACAATAAAAATATGACAATTAAACGGTTAAAAATGTGAAAACGTACGGTGAAGTTGAAGGCAATGACAAATACGTACGCTGAGGTTGAAGGCAATGACAAATACACCAATTATACGTGAAGAACATATTAAAACCGTATCATTTCTTATTTTTTTCGTGAGTGAAAGTGAAAGGGAAGGAAAAGGAAGGGGACTGGTATAAAACTGCGTAAATTTGCGACGGCCTAAATTTCCGTCGCAAATTGCATTATTTGCGATGGCTATTCCGTCGCAGAGCTCTTTTGCGACGACACGGGTCAATTATTGGCCACCAACCCGCCTGACAAATTTCAACCTCTCACATTTGCGACGGCTTTAATCCGTCGCAATTACAAAGTTTAAATTGCGACGGCCTCTTCCGTCGTAAATCAGTCAAACGGGTCGCTTCCCGAACGATCACCTTTAAACGGGTATGTTTTGCGACGGAATTGACCGTCGCAAACTCAAAATTGAAATTTGCGATGACCTTTCCATCGCAAATGTAGCCGGTTCAAGTCGAAGTTGGTGGGCCCTAGATTTTGCGACGGCTTATCCGTCGCAAATTACTATATTTTGCGACGGACTTCCTAAGCCGTCGCAAATTGTCATTTTTTGCGACGGCTTACAAAAATCCGTCGGAATTTGCGACGGATATTCTTGCCGTCGCAAAATTCCCGTCGCTAATCTCCATCTTTTTTGTAGTGGTACTTTCATTTTTACACTATTGCAGCATTACACTTTTATTTGTCTCAACTTCCGAATTAAACCTTTTGTTATTGACTTCGAGGGTACAAGACAAAGAAAGAAAATGAAGGCTCGAGGAGAAACAACAAAACTAAATTGAAATATTAAGGAATAAAGGTACAAGGAACGAGAAAGATAATTTAAAGTACATTGTAAAAAAATAAAATTGAAAGGCTTCTCGTTGTACGACCAAAGTATGTTTTTTTATTTTTGGGCTTAAATCAGAGCCGTTAATTATTATAAACTTTTTTTAGAGTCTTGGCCTGACATTTTTATTAAATAAGTGTGGCTTGAAAGTATTTTAGGGTCCTTTTTAGTCATATTACAAAATTATATTCAATAATTATATTATCATTAAATCATAACAATTAACTCTTTAAATCTTAAAATGAATAATAAAATCAATTTATCAAATGATTATTAAATAATACCACAATAACACATTTAAATAATATATTAATTTATACTTAGTAATATTCTTACATATATATACACACACACAAAGACTTCTATGCAATGTTGCATAGATATCGATTTATGCAATATGGTTTATTTTGATCCATATTCACTTCAAATGGATCTTTTTTTTTTGCGCTTCCATGAAGGTTTCTTCGCACAGTCTGCCTTCCTCTTTCTTGCCCTCATGTTGCTTCTTCTCTAATTTAGTTCCATCTTCTTCTTTATAAGTTTATCCACATTTTCGTTGTCCTTTTCAATATTCTTCATTGTTGAATTTTTTTGCGTTCTGTACTCTATTTTTTATATTTTAGAAATTTATGTTACCGTATGAACAAACGAGTGTTACTACATTAGCAAAAATGTGTTACTAGTTCATATCGTAACACTATTATGCTTTTGTAGTAACACTAAATGTAGTATAACACATGAATTACTTAATCATATAGTATTTTTATTGTTCAGAATCTTATATTTTCTTATAGTAATACATGAATAAAGAATTATGATTTTTATGATTATCTAATTGTTTTCAATTTTTTTTGGTGTTCTTCACGTTTTTTTTTCTTCATGATTTAAACCGCTGGTTTTTTGTGATTCTACACAGTTTTTGATATATTAATACATATATACTTTTACAGTAACACATACTTGCTCTTATAGTAACACACATTTGTGAGCAAAATCTTATGTTTGTTTTTGCGTAATTTTTTTTTGGTTAAATCCATTTAACTCGAGAAGACCGCGAAGTATCAGAAGCGGCTACTATTTTTTAAGAGGACATGGGTTTGTTGACAATAATTTGTGAGATTACTATTTTTTTAAGAATGAATAATGTCAATTCAAGGTCTGAAAGATGGTAAAACTATCAATTTAAGGTCTAAAATATTTTTCCTATCTATTCAAGGACTGAAAAATAGAAAACTATCAATCCAGAACCTGAAAGATAGAACCTATCAATTTAAGACTCAAGAATATCAAGACTATATTTGACATATTATAATATATATATATATTTATTTATATACAATATTATTTTTTTTATTAATTCTTTTGTCTATTATTTTTTCAATCACATGAAATTAATATATATTTATATTTTTAAAAATATTATTTCTAAAAATATTATCAAATAATAAAAAATTATTAAAGACCAAACACAATCTTAAAATGAGTAAGTCCTAAATTAATAGTTTTATCTTTCAGGTCCTGACTCGATAGTTTTCAATCTTTCAGGCCCTGAATCGATAAGAAAAAAATTTCAGACCTTAAATTGATAATTTTACTATCTTTAAGGCCCTAAATTGATAAAACTCATTTCTAAGAAAAATGGGGCAAATTTCTATTCTTTGAGTTGGAACATGGCTAAGCACCTCTACGGGACTATGGCTACCCATCTGCATCATTCGTCTTTCTCAACGAAGATAGAGGTGCCTTGTATTTAGGGGTTTTCAAGGTTCAAAGATTAAAAGTTTAGTTAAACATATAATTATTAAATTGAAAGGATAAATATAACCTTGAACAACTATGGTCATTGCTAGAAAATAGTACGAGGATTGAACTTAGATGGGAAACGGTCAAATTTACACAATCATGTTACAATTTGATAAAGAAAAATAGTACAGGTTGGAAGTTGAAAAAAATACAATAGTTCAGGTTGCAAATTAATATTAACCCTTAAATAAATAAAATTTTTAAAAAAATCTGAGCCTGACTTGTTTATTAAACGAGCTGAGTCGAGCCAGACTTTAGTAGACTGAGCTATAGGTCTTGTTGTATGCGTATAATACAATACTTTTTTTTAATTGCTTCAATTTCTTTCATTGCAACTTGAATTATTCTTCTTAATATCTCTTTTTTACTGAAATATAATTTAATGAAAAATTTGAAAACAATTACACATCTAAAAATTTAAATGAGCAATGACTAAAATTAGATTTTGAGATTGCAAATTGAAAAAAATAAAGGCAAAGTATAGAGTGAACCTTATTTATATAAAAAACTTGATTCAATTACCCGATTAAGAATTCACGGGTTATTATTTTAATTTGGATTGTCTGATACAGTACTGTGGAGGCGGTATCCAATACCCATTTGTTGGGACAATGTTAGTTTTGAGTTGATCCCAAAGCCCCTGAAAAGATGAATTTGCCTAAGTGCGTGATAGTCAGGATTAGTCTTGATAGGTTTTAAATAGGACTTAGAATGTTTTACATTCACAGGTACTCAGTGAGAGGAGAACTCACTGAAGACATTCAAGACTGAAGCCTGAAGACACAAAGAGCACCATCACTGACCCTGAAGTTAATCTTTCTAAGCTGGTTAGCTCAGAGTCAAGATGAAGAACATGATTCTGAGATCATTGCTAACTCATCAATCCTAAAGGAGTCAGTCTGCACTGAGTTTTTGGGAAAGACTTGGAGTAGGAGTCAAGCAAGCAAAATGAATGTCAACGTTGGATCATGTACTTCATAGATGAGAACAAACCTGAACTCAGAAAAGACAAGACTGAACTGAAGAATGAGTTATGATATTCTCACCTACCTGAAGACGTGGACCAATCAGAGAAGGACAAGTCATGTATGGACTCTGATACAAGTCTGGCATCCCTGCAGAGTTCAACGGGCATGCATTTAATGCATTTACCAAATCCATGCAAGTAGGCGGCTGCATGCAGTCTTATGTAAGTTTGAAATATCCTATAAGAAAGGTGTTAGAAGGCTATCTCTCCAACGGATAGTTTTTCAAATAATCTATAAATACAGAATACCTCGGCTCAAACAAGGTTACGGGAAATTTCGAAGTCAAGAAATTACTTAAGACTCACAAGCATTCAAGCATTCAAAGAAGCACTCGAACCCTCATAAATATCCTAAGTATTTCTTATAGTCTAGAGTCATCTGTATTCCAAAGAGCTTAACTTTCATATCCTAAACTTAGAGTGATAATCCAATCCTTAGCATAGCTTTACCTTGTAAGGATTATCACAATTTAGTTAGAATCCAAGCCAAAACCAAAACCCTAAGTTGAGTCAGTGTTAAGTTTGTTGGTAGAGATTGTTAGTGGTTAAGGAAGAAGGACTAGAACTCACAGATTCTAGGGATCAGGGTGATTGATCATTGTACACCTTGACACGTTAAAAACAAGCTAATCCATTGAGGGATTCTCATGTTAAATCAGGACCGTGGAAGTAGGAGCTTGAGTCTCTAAACCAAGTTAAACTGCTTTGAGTTTTTATTGCTTTGATATATTGCTTTAACTGTCCTATCATTCATTCATTGCATACTTTGTCAATGTCGAATCAATCATCCTGACCTTGTAACTCAGTGCACTGCCCTTTTAACCACGACTTCATAAAAAGGAAAACTCAGTTTTTAGAAACAACTAACAAGTCTAAATCTTTCAGGGCTCACACATTCCGCACTCAGGAATAAATAGATAGTTAGTCAACTGACTTGCTTCGGAGCTGTTAGTAGGTGTATTATCTATTCAGTGCCTAGCACCTAAACTCTAAGTAGGGGACTCAGTTTGAAAAAGATGTGTATACGTGTATTCCCCCCCATACACGTATCTTAGATTTGCTCGGGACCAACAAGTGGTATCAGAGCAGTGGTTCAAAAGACCACTGACTTTGAATACTAATAGTTTCAGAGGAGAAACTGTTGGTGGCCACTGAACATATCTAAGTTGCATATTTTCTGAAAACTTGCATCATGACATCAAGGAGGCTCGAAGCTTCTTTGCCTGAATTCTCTGTCTCTAACTTTTTCTATTGGAGATTCAGGTTTCTTTCACATTTGGAGGCTATCCATGACCAGATGTATTTGGTCATCAAGAACGGCCTTATCAAGATCACCATTCCCAACGTTCAAGGACTAGGATATGATGATCTGCCCATTGGAGAGTCAGTTCCAAAGCCCAGACATGAGCTCAATGCTGACCAGATCAAGATGATTGGACTGGACAACATGGTTAGGAACATTCTCCACACAGTGTTGTTTGAGGAGTCAGCGAGGCTGATGCATCTGACGACTGCTAAGGTGGTATGAGATAAGCTGAACCAGATGTGCGAGGGATTCGAGAATATCAAGGAGAACAAGAGAAATATTACCATTCAGAAATTTGAAAGCTTTGAGATGCTGCCCAAGGAGACAATTAATCAGATGAAGTCAAGATTCATCATGATGATGAACGAGTTAGTGCTCTTAGGAAAAGAAGTTCCTATGAGAGAAGTTGCTTCAAAGATCCTGAACTCTCTCCCTGAGAGATGGGACAATAGTGTTATCATGCTAAAGAACACTCAGGATATGAACAACATTACTTTAGCCTTACTCTTCTCTGAACTTAAAGCTCTTGAATTCGACCTGAATAAGAGGAAGAAGAAAGTAGTGGTTGAAGAGGAGGAGGAAGCCCCTGAGAAAAATGTGGTTTTCAAAGCCAAGTTAGAACCTATTGAATCACTATCAAAGTCACTGATGGAGATGAGCAAAGAGGAGCTCGCTGAGGATTACATTATGATGACCAGAAGATTTGAGAAGCTGAATTCTAGATTTGGTCGTTATAAAAAGTATTATTAGGATACAAGAGATAGAAAATTTGAAGGAAACCACAATAGTTCCAGAAGGTATGAAGATCGGAGGAACTCTGGCCAGAGACGCGATCGAGGTGAAGAAAGGAGGTATTCTGACCCGAAACTTGATCGTGAGGAGTTGAACCAGAGATGTGCTCGTGACAAGTACCCTAGTAGACCTAAGGGTTCATCAAGGCAGAGGGAACTCAACTCAAGAAGGAATCCTGTGACAAGAAGAGAAAGCGCAGATGAACCAACCAAGTGCTACAACTGCAACAAGACTGGACATTATCAGTATGATTGTCCAGAGCTCAGTGCTAGGGAAATGGAGGACATGAGGACCAAGAGAGACCAGAGATATGCGGATATGAGAGCTATGCTGGCTAAAGACGCATCAGACTCGGATGGTCTTGAGCAAAGGTCGCCTGATCTTTTTTCTGATGATGAGTACGATGATCTCTGCCTCATAGCTAAGAAGGAACCTGAGGTAAATTCCAACTCTGAGTGTGCGTCTTTCACTAGTCAAAATCCTGAGCCTAGCTTAGAGTCAGTTAGAGAAATGAACCGTCAGCTCTATCTTGAGCAATTGATGGCTGATTTCTCCAGGTTGCATGAAACTAATGTTTTCTTGGCTAAGGAGAACGAGAAATTGAGCATTGAGGTTCAAACATTGACTGCCCAGTTGACTCAATCAGATCTAAAGGAAGCCTCTCAAATGGTAAGGCTTACTCAAGAGCTTGACATGGTCAATGTTGAGCGTCTTCCAAGAGAGAAGCTTCTTAAGGAACTGGCTGAAGATCAGTTTGCCAAGATGAATGAACTAAAGGAACTCAAGAGTAAGTTTGATGACCTTTTTGCCAGACATGAAATCCTGAAAAAGAGTGAGGATACTCTCAAGAAGAAGGTAGCAGCAATGAATAAATCCTCAGTGGTTGTAGAGTAAATAAATAACTGCCAGAAACTTGGGAATGAAAGATGTGGAATTGGCTTTGATTCCAGGAAGTCCTCATAAGGCCGGTCTCATGTTGCTTCAGGTAGCAACACTGAGAGGGTGTTTGTTCAGGCTGGACCAAGTATTAAGAAAGTTGTGTACAAGACCCGCCAAATAGACTGACAAAAAAACTGTTGAGACAGTCAGGGTTGCCCCCAAGATTGTGAAGCTAAAACCCAAGGGAACGACTAAACAACCTCAATAGGCCCCTGAGAGCTCAGGTCAAGGAACTTCTCAGTGTAAGCAGAGGAGGACTCAGGCCAAGAGACCTCAGACTGTCAAACAGAGGTATTATCTTGCTTGACAATACCCTCAGGGAAGGCCAAATATGATAGCACATCCATGTTTTTGGCAACCTGATGCCTATAACTGTTTTCCAGTCCCTCACTTGCCTAGGGGGAATAGAAAACAAGGCCACAGTCAGGAACAAGCCCCAAGGCCTGCTGCACCTAGGCCTTGGAGAAACAAGAGTCCTGTCCCAAGGTCAAACACTGAGGCTCATGTGCCTCCTAAGACTGACACTCATACACCATCTTCCTCTAAGGCAAAGAAGAAGAAAGTTGTGTATGTGGATATGAATGGGAGACAAATCTACTCATCTGAGGCAATCAGGGGCTGTTAAACAGATTTGGTCCCGAAAGGTACAACTGACACCATAGGACCCAACACCCAATGGGTACCTGAAGCCTGATTTCATTGCAGGCGGCTGTGTGCTACAAGAAGAGGAAAGATGACTCACTCATAGTTGTTTGGTACTTAGACAGTGGATGCTCAAGACATATGACAGGATCAAAGAGTCTCATTCGGATTTCACTGCCAAAGAAGGCCCACATGTAACTTTTGGTGATAACTAAAGGTTTAACCAAAGGTTTTGGTACTCTTGTGATAGGTACAGTCAGGGTGAAAATTGTGTCCTATGTTGAAGGACTGAAGCACAACCTGTTGTCAATGAGTCAGTTTTGTGAGAAAGGTTTCAATGTTGAATTCTCATCGAACATTTGTTTAGTCAAGAACAAATCAACACTTCAAGTGCTTCTTACAAGTATTAGGAAATGTAATGTATATTTAGCTGATTGGAGCAACACTATTCCTGATACTTGTCTTGTTGCTAAAAGCTCTATTGAGCTCAGTTGGTTATGGCATAAAAGATTAAACTATCTGAACTTCAAGATTCTTAACAAAATTTCTAGATTTTTACTTGTTGAAGGTTTACCTAATGAAGTTTTTAGCAATGATCATGTGTGCAAGACTTGTCAGGAAGGGAAGCAGGTCAGAGCTACATTCAAAGAGAAAACCACCTTCTCCACTGACAGAGTTTTTCAGCTCTTGCACATGGATTTGTTTGGCCCTGTAACACCTGTGAGTATGAATGGTAGGAAATACACCCTTGTGGTTATTGATGATTATTCTAGATATACTTAGGTTATTTTCTTGTTGAATAAAAAGGAAACACATGTGAAGCTTCCAGAGTTGCTCAGGAGACTCAACAATGAGCAGAATCAATCTATAGTCAGGATCAGATCTGACAAGGGCACTGAATTAATAAATTCATATATTTATGATTTCTGTGATAAACTTGGTATTGCTCATTAGACTTCTACAACTAGAACCCCACAACAAAACAGTGTCGCTGAGAGGAGGAACAGGACACTGAAGGAAGCTGCCAGGACCATGTTAGCTGAGTCAGGATTGCCAAAGAAATTCTGGGTTGAGGCAATCAACACTGCGTGCTACACTTAGAACCGTTCTATGCTGAACAAACAACATGCTCAGATCCTATATGAGACTTGGAACAAGAGAAAGCCTCATATCTCTTATTTCCATATTTTTCGGTGTAAGTGCTTCATCCTCAACAATAGGAAGGCCCAGTTAAGGGCATTTGATAGCAAATCTGATGAAGGAATATTCTTAAGATATTCTGAAGTCAGTAAAGCTTTTAGAGTCTATAAGGGTATGTTTGTTTTGGGACTCACACGGATGGACTTTGGACTTTGCAATCCACACCCCATACGAGTTTGGGATTTAAAATCGGGTTTTCAAATCCCAAACTCAATCCCTACCTATAAACCTATTACTATTTTTTATATAATTAAATACAATCACATCATCACTTTTTTATCATCCACTCAACCTCTCTCCTACTTTTCTCTTACACAATATAATAAAATAATACAACATCAATCACTAATAAACATTGATTTGACATAAAGCAAAATCTCACCCTACTAAAATCCCAAAACAAACACATACTCATATTATTCATCAAGATTTTCACATCCTAAGATTTCAAAGTCATGACTTCTCCCGCACACTTAAATCCCAAAACAAACATACCCTAATTGTTAGACCCTTGTTGTGGAAGAATCACCACATGTTATTTTTTATGAGTCTTTTGCTGAGCATAGGTCAAAGGTGTTGGATCTTGACTCTGAGGAGGTCACAAGGAGGGTGACTAGGCTGAATTTGAAGAATCAACCTGATCCAAAGGTCAAAGTTGTGCCTATACCATGCTGGGATGACGATGATCAGGATGACAATACTCAGACGGCTCTTAAAGCCAGCACTTCAGGGACTGTTGAGCCTCAGACTGGGGAACAGACTCAACCTGAGGTAAGTACCATCAATGAAGATACGGTTGAAGCTGAGACATCCACTGAGTCACCATATCAAGGGGGAACCAATGTCCCTGACATTGAGCTTATTAATCCCTTTGGTGATGACTCTGTTCCATTCCCTTCTGTTCATTTTCCTGAATTTGTAGAACCTGTAGACACTGACATTGCAAGTACTTTAGGAACAACTCCAGCAAGAAGATCATGGCTAGATGAGCATCCCACTGACTAAGTCATTGGTGATCCAACTGAGGGAGCCAGGACCCGAAGGTTCCATGGTGAGAGCGCTCTATTATGTTGCTTTCTCTCTGAGCAAGAGCCTCAGAATATAGAAGAACCACTCACTAACTCGAACTGGATCATAACCATGCAAGAGGAACTGGATCAGTTCACAAGGAATCAGGTTTGGGAACTGGTAGATAGACCTAGGCATCAAGGTGTGATTGGTACCAAATGGGTCTTCAAGAACAAGAAGGATAAAAATGGAGTTGTAGTGAGTAACAAGGCAAGATTGGTGGCTAAAGGATATTGTCAGTCTGAAGGAATAGACTATGATGAGACCTTTGCCCCAGTGGCTAGGCTAGAGGCAATTAGGCCGTTCCTTGCATATGGAACATATAAGAAGTTCAAGGTGTATCAAATGGATGTGAAGAGTGCTTTTCTTAATGGTATACTCAATAGGTATATGTGGAACAACCCCTAGGGTTTGAGGTTGGAGACAAGGTGTACCACCTAAATAAAACACTGTATGGACTTAAGCAAGCTCTTAGAGCTTGGTATGATACTCTTTCTCAATTCCTTACTGACCATGGGTTCAAAAAGGGAACTGTGGATAGGACATTGTTCAGGATCACTGAAGGTGATGACATTCTCTTGGTCCAAATATATGTGGATGACATTATTTTTTGATCACAAATCATCAGCTCTGTGAGAAATTCTCTTAGTTGATAACTGGTAATTTTGAGATGTCTATAATGGGAGAGATGAACTTCTTTTTTGGATTACAAGTTAAGCAAACTGACCAAGGGATTTTTATTAATCAGGCTAAGTATACAAGAGACTTGATACAGAAGTTTGGAGTTCAAAATTGCAATCCTGCCAGGATCCCAATGAACACAAATTGGAAGATGGATCCTGACACTAATGGGGTATCAGTGAATCAGACTGAGTACAGAGGGCTGGTAGGATCATTACTGTACCTGGCTGCAAGTAGGCCTGACATAACTTTTGCAGTTGGTGTATGTGCCAGGTATCAGTTTGACCCCAAGAAAAGTCATCTTGAGGCTGCAAAAAGGATACTGAAATATTTGAAGATGACAGTCAATTTAGGACTTTGGTATCCTTCAGATGACAACCTAGAACTGACAGGGTACTCGGACGCTGATTATGGAGGTTGTAGGATTGATAGGAAATCAACCTCAGGGACATGTCAGTTTCTTGGGAGCAAGTTGATCTCTTGGTTTTCAAAGAAGCAGAATTCAGTAGCAACATCCACAACTGAGGCTGAGTATATGGCTGCTGGTAGTTACTGTGCTAAGATCCTATGGTTGAGGCAACAATTGAGAGACTACCAAGTATTTGCAAATGAAGTCCCAATTTATTGTGACAACAACAGTGCTATAGCTATCACTCAGAATCCAGTACTTCACACAAAGTGTAAGCATGTGGATATTAGGCATCATTTCATAAGAGATCATGTGGAAAAGAAGGACATCAGGATGGAGAAAACTCACACTGATAGGCAGAGAGCTGACATCTTGACTAAGCCTTTAACTGAAGCAAGGTTTATGAAACTATCAGTGGAGTTAGGCCTCATAGATCCGGGAGAGCAGTCAGTGGATTAAGGGGGAACTCAGGTTCAGAGTCGCCATTGATGAGGTATCAGGGTACTATAATGTTGCCCTGACTGGTATGTACTTCTAAGTTCTAACCCTGACTCTGAATATGAATCATCATCTATAATTCCTTTCAATCCTGAGTATAACATTAAACGTATTATGTTATCATTAAAAGCACAACTTTTGATATTTAAACGCATGCGTGTCAGAGCATTTAATGCGCGCAGTTACTTTTTCATATACGTGTCTGCATTATACGGAATATGACTGACGTGATCAAAGAATGTTTCTTTAAATTAATCCTGGCCCCTTACTTAAAAAACCTTTCAAATTTAGGATTAATCTCAGCCGCACATCAGAGTAACTGTTTGATTAAACATCAAGAGAATAACCATTTGAGATTTCTTACATTTTCAAGCTTACACTGCACACTAAGTTTTCTCTCATACTCAACTCTTAGCAAATTAACGAAATCTCTTCTTTCTAAAAAATAAATGGCTTCTTCAGACAACACTTGGACTGTTGTTGACTATGCTTCCGTAGTCCAGAACAAGCAAGTCCGCATAGAAAAGATTATTGCCATGGAAGGACCATGCTTGAAGGTGGAGCAGATCAAACCGGTATTCGAGTGGATTTCCAAGGCTGGTTTGAGGACTTATTTCTCTCAGAGTCTAAAGCTGGTGGTTCCGAAGACGATTGTGGAGGTATACGTGAAGATGTACTCCACAAACGATAGAGACTTGCTCACTAGAGTGATTATCGATGTGCTCAAGCTGAAGGACGTGAAGGGAAACCCCATTTTCGAACAAGAGAAGAGGGATTTCGATCTCAGAGCAATGGTCAGGGAGGTATTTGCTTTGCCTCACACTGGGGTAAATCCAATTACCTACCAAGAGAACAATGAAGGACTCTATCTGGAGAAGTTCTCAAAGTTAGGCTCACCCAATTTCCACGCCAGGATGTATAAGGACAACTTCAAGCCGGAGTACAGAGCCCTTGTTGACATCATCAGCAAGATTATCATGGGAAATGTGGGTTCCCATGAGCAAGTGACCATGATAAGATCAGGATCATGGCAACAATAATTGACAAGGCTGAAGTCAATTTGGAGGACTACTTCATGGATGCATTGGCAACTGAAGCGCAGTAGAAGGTCAAGCGCGATGATAAGAAGAAGGATATCACCATCAAAGGAGTGCTTCACTTTGGGGCAAGGCTATGCTCATCACCAATGCCTTCCCTGACTGCTCATTTGACATGAAGATGGATCTTTCAGCCAAGAAAGTGATGTTTTCCACTGAGAAGGACACCTATCCAATTTTGGGGCTGGCTGACCCAAATGCAGCTCTCAAGGGCCATAAGAGGAAGACTGAGCCCAAGACAAAGAAGCCCTCCAAGAGAAGCCTGATCGAGGAAGTGGATGACCTCTTGGTGAAGTCGAAGAAGAGCTCAGAGTTTGCCGAAGTGGAGACTGAGGAGTTGAGGGAAGCTGAGAAGGAGGCTGAGAAAGTGGCAAAGGCCAAAAAGGAAAAAGGAAAGGCCAAGGAGGTGGCCAAGGAGAAGCCTAAGAGCATTAGGTTGAAGAGGATAATGTTCAGGGAAACAATTATTGAGAAGGAGACCAAGAAGGCTGCTCCTGAGTCTGAGGTCTTTGACGATGAGACAACGGTTTGATGGGGTTATAGTTTGCAAACCTAGGACCCATCTGAGGCTGAGGAAGAAGTATCAGAGTTCTCCAGTCAGTACGATGAAGACTCTGGGCCTGGTGAAGGAGAAGAGCGATGAAGGAAGGGGGAACGAAGACTCTAACTTACACCAAGTCAGAGAGGTCATCAATTCTGCACCTCTGTTGCAATCTGACCCTAACCCAAACAACCCTGAACCTACACCCACTGAACTCTCCAACCCTAAACCCACTCCCACAGAACCAACTGAACCCATCACCACCTCTAAACTTAACCCAAACCCCATTGAACCTTAAACATCCATCCCAACCCCCACAAATTTTCCCATCACTAACAAACATCCTACACTTCCCATACCTACCCAACTCACTGAACCTAAAGATCCCACACCCAACCATGAAGCCTCAACCCATGAGGAGGAGGAAGATGATGAAGAAGATGCCTCCTTGTATCTGTTTGAAAATATGATCAGGGAGAGGGCGGATGAGTGGGTAGCCATATGCTTTCCTGGACTCCATTACTATACAGAGCTGAAGAATGCGGTTGCAGATCTGAAGGCTTGGCTGGACTACAAGCAAGTCAACATGCAAGATCAGCATATGATGGTGGAAGCCAGAGGTTGGGATAACTGGTGCAAGGAAGAGGCCAGACTATGTACGTACTTCAACATTACTAGCTACCTGGAGATTTTGGGGATAGAAGCCTTCAGGGAGTTGGTTACGAAGATGATAGCCATTAAAGGTGGCTCTAGCAACTTCTTGGAGACAAAGGGTGATGATAAGGATGGTCAAGACGGTTAGGGCAAAAAGGACGATGATGACTTCGCCGCTGAGATTGACAGGATGAGCTGTGAAGGCATGGAGGCCGGAGCTCAGGCGGAATGTGTAAAGGAAATTGGGTCCAAGTGTGGACCAGTTGATGAGTCCAACAAGTTTGGATCATCCATCGATGAGGCAACTGCCAATGAAGGGATTCCCTGCCCTGAGGCACAGGTGGAAGTTGCTAAGACGTTCAAGGAGACACCTAGTTTCGAAGGGTCGTTCTCTAAGGAGAACCGCCCTGGGATTCGAGCTGGCTCAGTTGGGCCTGATAGGCAGGCAACTGAGACCACTCCACAACTGCCCTCAGTGCATCCTGAAGGGGAGACTGAGCAAGCAGGGGTTGACAAGGGAAAACAACCAATGGTCAATGACCCTGAAGATGAAGATGTGCAGATTGTTGGTGAGCAGAGAGGTAACTTCACTGACATCATTGTGGTGAAGCAAGAGAAGGCCGCTGAAGATCTTGCTAGCCTTGGCAACACGCTGGAGTTGGTAGAGGCTGAACAGAATCAGAAAGTCAAGACTTTGAGCAAGAAAATGAAGTGGATGCAATTTGTACCCGGGATCGACCTGTCTTGGAACAAATATCAAGAAAAGCTCAGTGGCATTGCTAACAATAGACTCGACGACTCAAGACTTCACTTAAGAAGACCATGAGAAGGGTGAAGAAGGACAGACGAAGCGCACTGAAGCTATCCAAGGAGGTCATGAAAGAGGCACTGACGCAACTGGAGAGGAGTAATGAAGCTTTTATTTCTAAAGCAGTTGAGCAGCTAACTGAGAAGTCCTTTGAGCTGTTCACGAAGGCCATCTCTGAGCAGTCACTGAAGTTTGTGTCGGAGTCTAAAGTCATAATGAAGAGGCTGGCTGAGACTGAGAGCACCTTGAGAGCATCAAAGGAAGAATTTCAGAAGAAGTTAGGATCAGGGCTGGCACAGTTGAAGCATTCTGGAGCTGGGATTCAGATTGGGGTGGAGTTGATGAAGGAGCAGCTGACTGAAGTCCAATCTTTGACTGCCTTCGTTATCTCCACTCAAGATTACATCTTACAATCTGTAGCACCTCAGCCTAAGGCCAAGGATAATGCCAAAAAGGGGGAAAGTGTGAAGAGGAAAAGATCCAACCCTGAGGTATCTCAAGCTGACCCAGTTCAATCCACTCCAAGGAAGTCAGCCAGGCTCGCAACACAGGCTCAAGCTAGTGATCCTTCAATCAAACTACCACCAATTCCTGAAGCATCAGAGCACTCCACCATTTCTATAAGGAAGAATCCCATCACCATGGATGGCGATCAAGTTGCAAGCTTATGTTCTAAAGCTTGGGGAGTTGCTCCTGAGAAGTTTGAGGCCCAGCGTCGTGTGGAGATTGCGACTAAGGAGAAGGAGCGCATTCAGGCCCACAAGATTGAGAAGCTAACTCAGATCACTGAGATGCAACAAAGGAAGTTGGATGAGGGGATATTCGCTTTGCTGAGAAGAAAGAAGGAGAAACCAGAACCTAGGAAGTACAGGAAGCCAACACCTAGAGCAAAGAAAGTTCAAGTCCCTAAGGAGCGAACGATAAAGTTAGTGCTTATTGATTCGTTTATCTCCGAGTCACTGAAAGAATTTTGGGAGGATGCAAGTAATGAATTCATCAGGTTGTGGTACATAGTCAAGAATTGGAGGCGTCTCTGAAGACATCGATGCGCACTTCACTAACTACATGATGGACAACCACCCTGAACTGTTCAAGCTTATTATGGATGAGGCTGACAACACCAAAGTCCAAATCAAGGCCCCTGAACTGATCATTCACACTCCACCCTATGTTGGAGACTCAAAGATGTATGACTCAAGGGCAATCATGAAGGAGATGATCAAGATAGTCAAAACAAAGAAGGGTATGGCAATCAGTTCAAGAGACTTGAAGAGCTGAAGGAAAGAGTTTACTCAAGCTACGACATCAAGCCTGAGATGCGTAGGATTTGATTGTTGTATAAAACTTGTAATAGATAGGACCATTGTAACTATGAGAATATCAATCAATGGAATCTATTAATTTTGCCCTTAGACAACAACTCATTGTTATTTTGGTTGTCTTATTTAAATATTGTACTTTATCAACAACTACTCTAACACTGATCTTTTATCTTATAGATAGGACTATTTCCACTAAGTGTTGTGTGGATTTTTTCAGTGTTTTGGCATCATAAAAAATGGGGAAATTATTGGGACAATGTCAGTTTTGAGTTGATCCCAAAGCCCCTGAAAAGATGAATTTGCCTAAGTGCTAAATAGTCAGGATTAGTCTTGATAGGTTTTAAATAGGACTTAGAATGTTTTACATTCACAGGTACTCAGTGAGAGGAGAACTCACTGAAGACATTCAAGACTGAAGCATGAAGACACAAAGAACACCATCACTGACCTTGAAGTTAATCTTTCTAAGATGGTTAGCTCAGAGTCAAGATAAGGAGCATGATCCTGAGATTATTGCTAACTCATCAGTCCTGAAGGAGTCAGGTTGCACTGAGTATTTGGGAAAGACTTGGAGTAGGAGCCAAGCAAGCAAAAGGAATGTCAGTGCTGGATCATGTACTTCATAGATGAGGATAAACCCGAACTCAGAAAAGACAAGACTGAACTGAAAAATGAGTTAATGACATTCTCACCTATCTGAAGACGTGGACCAATTAGAGGAGGACAAGTCATGTACGGACCCTGACACAAGCCTGATATCCCTGCAGAGTTCAAAGGGCATGCATTTACCAAATCCATGCAAGTAGTTGGCTGCATGCAGACTTACGTCCGTTTGATATATCCTACAAAAAAGGTGTTAGAAGTAGAGGTTGTTAGTAGTTAAGGAAGGAGAAGTAGAACTCACGAATTCTAGGGATCAGAGTGATTGATCATTGTGCACCTTGGCACATTAAAAATAAGTTTATCCATTAAGGGATTCTCATGTTAAATCAGGACCGTGGACATAGGAGCTTGAGTCTCTAAACCACGTTAAATTGCTCTGAGTTTTTATTGCTTTGATATATTGCTTTAACTGTCTTATCATTCATTCATTGCATACTTTGTCAACGTGGAATCAATCAACCTGGCCCTGTAACTCAGTGCACTGCCCTTTTAACCACGGCTTCATAAAAAAGAAAAACCTCAATTTTCAGAAACAACTAAACAAGTGTAAATCTTTCAGGACTCACACATTCTGCACTCAGGCATACGTAGATAGTTAGTCAGCTGACTTTGCTTCGGAGCTGTTAGTAGGTGTATTATCTATTAAGTGCCTAGCAATTAAACTCTGAGTAGGGGACTCAGTTTGAAAAAGATTTGTATACGTGTATCCCCCCCATACACGTATCTTAGACTTGCCCGGGACCAACACCATTCTTGTTGCTATTTAACCTATCTAATATTTTTTTTCATTCTTTTTTATCGCACTTCTTCGTTTCTTTACTTTTTCTTATTTTCCTTTTTACAATATTTTTTCCATTGTATTTTCTTTTTGCCCTTTTTTTTAGTATGTATAGAATAAAATTGGTCCATATATGAATAATTTTACAATACTTTTTAGTATGTTGGTCCCACTAGATAGATTAATTGCGGAAGCTTAAACTTAAATTAAAGTCCTTTTCAAAATCCTTTTTCAAGAGCACATAAAAAATATAAATGAAAGCAATTAAAGAAGACAAGATATATAGTGGTTCGGATATAACGATCCTACGTCCACTCTCCCTTTTTATCAAAGGGGCCTTACTAACCAACCAACCAACAATTATCTTTCTGGAATTGAGAAATACCAGATCCTTCTTACAGCAGCCTTTAGATCTAACTTCGATCTAAAGCTGATCTTACTACAACCTTATCTAACAAGATGAACATGTTGAGTATTCCAACAACTCCTTAAAGAGTGAATATGAATATGAACAAAGTAAGAGTGCTAAAACGTGATGATCAAGAGGCTTGGATATTAACTTCGTGCGCTCTTATCTCCATTCTTTCTTCAATGATGCACTCTTGTATTTATAGAGATGATTAGGGATTAGCCGTTGGAGAGCTAATCTAATCAGATCTCTAAATAAGGAAGCTTCAATCAATCAATTCCCTAATTTATTGATTGGGTTGGTGAGATCCTTGGATTGATTGTCTTCAAATACTTTCCAATTCGATCTTATTTGACTTGATTTGAATTGTCAACGGTCAAATGCTTCCATTGCCCAACTCTGATTCTTCCAGAGAAGGCAGGACCAGGCACCAGATGACCTTGATGTCCTCTAGTCCAGGGTCGGCAAAGAACCAGAATACTCAGTAGAATCTAGAGGTGATTCTGAGCATCTTTTGGTTCACCAGATTCGTCTGGTCAGGACTCGTCTGGTCTGGGGAAGGTCTTCTGCCTCTGGTCAGATCTCATCTGGTGAAGTCTTCTGGTGGAGTCCTCTGGTGAAGTCCTCTGGTGGGGTCTTCTAGTGAAGTCTTCTAGTCAGGCAGTTCCCCCTAGACTAAGTCCTAATCTATTTTCTCATCTGGCTAACAGGCCCAGATGGTCCTATTACATCTTCTGGTTTGTTTTAACTCATCAAAACTATACAACTTTTATCTTAACAATTTTCCCCTTTTTGATGGAGTTAAAAAACTAACCAGAACTGATCAAAAACTTAAGCAAGGAAACAAATAAAAGATAAGACCTTAGAATAGATCTTATCAGGCAAACAAGGAGACAACAAGAAGTTGTCTTTAAGATAGAGTAGATATGACTTTTCATTAATAATAAGGACAAAGAGTTTACATATTACAATTCAGATCAGGTCCTATACTATGCATATCTTCTGTTCTCCTTTGGCACCAGAAACCAGTCAAGGAATCTGTCTTGAACCGCCTTGAGCTCTGCAGAGTTTGTTGGGGTGAAATTCACCAATACCTTGGTCTTGTACAATTTCTTCAGCTCAGCCCAATCAATCTGGTCCCCATTCATTGGTGTGTTGAGATAATGAAACTCAGGGGCAGTGACTTCCAGATTGAACTCAATGGTAGAATCCATGAGTTTCTTGTACAACTCTGCATCATAAGAGTTCATCCAAGAGTGGAAGGTTTTGTTGATAAGCGCATCGTCCTCTGGAGGTGGCCTCTGGATGTAGTGCTGGATAAACCACAAAGTCTTGGCTTCCTTCCATCTTTCAATAAGAGGAACATGCACAGTAGAGTCAAAAGACCCTTCTGTCTTGAGTGGCAGAATATCCATTACCTCAACAAGTGCCTTCTTCCTTTGACTTGATCCACTGGCACCAGGAGAGATTCCAGCTTCTCTGGCCTTCTTGTTTTGCCTCCTAACATATTTGAGCCTCTGCTCTTCATCTATGTTCTTCCTTACTCTTGCCAATCTCTCCTCTGCAGTCTCCTCCTTGAATCTCTTTTATGCCTCTTCAACTACCTGCTCCAGAAAGCTTTTCTTGACCCTTCTGATCTTTCTTTTGGCTGGGCCAGGAATGGAGATAGGATCTTGTTCAGAGTTAAGAGATTCCTCCTCTGCTGCAAGCTGCTTGGCCATGGTTAGAGATTTGAGCTCTTCTTCTTCTTCTTCTTCTTCTTCTTCTTCTTCTTCTTCTTCTTCTTCTTCTTCTTCTTCTTCTTCTTCTTCTTCTTCTTCTTCTTCTTCTTCTTCTTCTTCTTCTTCTTCTTCTTCTTCTTCTTCTTCTTCTTCTTCTTCTTCTTCTTCTTCTTCTTCTTCTTCTTCTTCTTCTTCTTCTTCTTCTTCTTCTTCTTCTTCTTCTTCTTCTTCTTCTACTTCTTCTTCCTCCTCCTCCCCCTCCTCCCCCTCCTCCTCCCCCCCCCCCTCCTCCTCCTCCCCCTCCTTCTCCTCCTCCTCCTCCTCCCCCTCCTTCTCCTCCTCCTCCTCCTCCTCCCCCTCCTCCTCCTCCTCCTCCTCCTCCTCCTCCTCCTCCTCCTCCTCCTCCTCCTCCTCCTCCTCCTCCTCCTCCTCCTCCTCCTCCTCCTCCTCCTCCTTCTCCTTCTTCTCCTTCTTCTTCTTCTTCTTCTTCTTCTTCTTCTTCAGCTCAGCTTGAGCCAAAGTATTCTCTAACAGGTCCAGGCGAGCTCCATAGTTGAACAACGTCTCATTTGTGCTCTTCGCCAGATTAGTTCTGGCCTTCTCTTCCCCCTTTTTAACTTTATCAATAAGGGGCCGAACCATCTGCCTTATCAGATCAGGCAACTCGGTGGAGGAGGAAGAGTGAAGGTCACGCAGCTTCTTGGCTTCATCAAGGTAGGCTTGAGTCTCAGCTACCAGGCGCTCCTTCTTGGCCAACATCTCCTGGAGGGAGTCCTTCAACTTGGCAGTCTCAAGCATTTGAGAAGCTCTGGTGTGTATATGGGCGTGTTTGGGATGGTTTGCTTTGGTGAAGAGGCTTGCAAACCAGAAGCAGGGTGGAGAGGTTGTGTTTGGGTTTCTGGGGAAGAGGTGGAAGGGGTAACAAGATTAACAGGATTTACTGGTGCTGGAATATCCTAAGAATATTCCATTTGCAACTTTAGCATCAAAAGTTTTTAATTTGGATTTCCCATTGTCATGGATGAAACACTTACATCCAAAAACATGAAAGAATGAGACAGATGGGGTTTTACCTTTCCATACCTCATATGAAGTCTTACTGTGTCTCTGGGCAATGAGGCATCTATTCTGGGTGAAACAAGTTGTATTGATGGCTTCTGCCCAAATCTCCGTGGTGTGTTGCATTCTGCTAACAGAGTCCTTGCAGCTTCCTTGAGGGTTCTGTTCTTCCTTTCTGCTACTCCATTCCGTTCACTACAAAAAAAATATTTTTTGGTGACAAAACTATTGTGACGAATACAAAAGCCGTCACTAAAATCTATGTTTTTATGACGATATTTAAATTTGTCATGTAAAGTATATGTTGTGGTGACGATCATGTATATCGTCACGTAAAAGGGCGGTCTATTGTGACGAGTTGTTGAATTGTCACAAGTGGTGATGTGTGACAGCAGATGTCTTTTATGGTGACAAACCTTTTATGATGAACAATAAGTCTTCACAAGAAGTCTAAAGTTGTGGTGATAAATTTCATATATGTCGCATAAAAAAGTGATCTATTGTGACGATTCATATGTCGTCACAAGAAGCCTCCTTTTGTGGTGACGAATTACATCTTCGTCACGCAAAAATGACATCCATGTGATGATCCACAGGGCATCACAATATGTCTTTATTTATGGTGATGACTTTAATCTTTGTTAGACAAAAATGAGGACTATTGTGATGATTAGCTGGACGTCACAATAAGTCTTCGTTTGTAGTGACGATTTCCAACTTCATCATGCAAAAATGAGATCTAAAGTAATGATTTGTAGGGCGTCACAACAAGTCTCTATTTATTGTGATGACTTCCATCCCCGTCATATAAAAATGAGATCTATTGTGGCGATTCACGAACGTCACAATAAAACCTCTATTTTTTGTGACGACTTCCATCTTCGTCACACAAAAAAAGAAACTCTATTGTGACAATTCACGAGTCATCACTAGAAGCCTCAATTTTTGGTGACGACTTCCATCTTTGTCATGTAAAAACAAATCTATTGTGATGATTCACAAGATATCACAAGAAGTCTTTATTTGTGGTGGCGACTACCATTTTTGTCACATAAAAGAAATATTAGCGTGACGATCTCACACTTCGTCACATAAAAGTGGGATCTTTTGTGACAATTCACAAATTGTCACAATAATCTCTATTTATGGTGATGACTTACATCTTTGTCACGTAAAAAATAGAAATCTATTGTGATGATTTGGTGAGTTGTTACAACTTGCTATATGATGTCAATGGATTATGAGTATACCATTGTGACAATAATAATATTGTCTCGAGAAATATATATTTATGGTGATTATATTTATGTTAGTCACTTCAACAATATGTTAAAGTGATGATAAAAATCATCATCACGTAAAAGTGAACTCTATGGTGACAATTTACCAAGTTTGCCACTGTTAAATAAAATTTCCTTTCGAGATATATTTATCAAAAAATAAAAACTAAAATCGGCCCAGAGCCCATTTAGCCCTAAACCGTACAAGGGCTAGTTCCAAGCATTTGGAGGCCCATTTAAAACCGAGCCTTTTTGGCCCCGGACGTTTAGCTCGCGGGCTAAACGAGCTATCCCACCGGTCTAACGGGCCAGCCTGTTTAGCCCAGATCTTTTTTTTTTAAATATATGTATTTTTTTTACTTGTACAACTACAACCATGTACGCAACCTGCCATATTTTACCTCAACTTTAAAATTTCAATGCAAGTCCAAGTGTCAACTCATAAGTTTTTGTTTAGTTCATTTATGTTTTCATTTAGTAAATTACCTGAAATTGAATTTAGCCATTTAATGCTTGAATATTATGAACAATGTCTCAATGTAATTTTTATGAATTTATGAACAATATTTGAATTTAAAGTTTAAATAGTATCGTATTATAAATTTGAGGCTGTACATTTATACTGAATTTATTTTTCTGTACCCCGTTGGTGGCCCATTTAACCCGTGAATCGCTAGGGTTAGGTCTCGAACATTAGTGGACCGCTAAAATAAACCGCTAAGGCCTACAAACTATTTAGACCTGTGGCCCTATAGGACTGACCCTAATGGTTTTGGGTCAACCCGTTTAACATCCATAACTGAGTATGTATATAGTGAAATTGGTTCATATATGAATTATTAAAGGATATTAGTTATTTTCACTATAGAGTATTATTAGTTATTCTCACCAAAGCATCGATATTAGTTATTTTTACTAAGAGTCTTAGTTTGTTTCAGTAAATAACTAATACTTTTCAGTGAAAACAAGTAATACCCTTTAGTGAAGACAACCAGTACCGTACAATTTTTTATGTATGCACCATTTTCACTGTATACTTTGTATATATATATATATATATATATATATATATATATATATATATATAAGTGATTTTTGCTTGCACTCAAGTGCATAACATGCATTGCACTTGAATTTTGAGTATAATTAGCTTTGAAAAGTCAAAATTGGTTTGAAATTGGACTCAAAATCCAAGTGCATTCTATGCATTTGGGTGCATATATAAAAAGACAAAGTATAGTGTGAAAATGGTTCATACATGAATCATTGAAGTGAATTGGTTGTTTACACTAAAGAGTATTAATTGTTCACTGAAAAAAAAAACTAAAACTTATGTGAAAATAATTAGTACCCTTCAATAAAAATAAGTAATACTCTTTAATAAAAACAAATAATACCCTTCAATGATTCACATATGAACCAATTTCACCATCTCTATATATTTACTCATACAAGAATTTGCGCGCGCATATATATATATATATATATATATATATATATATATATATATATATATATATATATATATATATATTACACCATTTTGGTTCACACTTAAAAAAAAAATCTACTTTTGTTTCTGGTGCTACTAATTAAACACAATTCCCTCATAACCCTAATTAATTGTGCGCTAATTATTTTGAGCAGATTTACTTAATACTCTCATAATCCATGATTTGCATCCCTAAAATTATCAAATCCAAGAAATCTCGCCGCCGCAAGAATGGTTTTTCGCCGGATTCCGCATAAGCCGATCAAATAGATATAGACTTTGTTGTTTGAGAAGGATTTCACCGCTGGTCTCTGCTCTCTGCCCAAATCTCTCCGGCTTCAACTTCAATTAGGTTTAATTTCTAAACCTTTAAGTATTTCCAATTTATATCTTGATAATAATGGTGTGATTTTTTAGTTTGATGAGTAACTAAGTGTATCATTCGATTTTGCTGTCTGTGAATCGAAATAGGAAGAAAAATATACTAACCTGCTTCTGTTATAAGTTTCTAAGATGAACTTTAGATTCAATTACTCATTCTACGAATCTCATGATTTATGGAACATAATTCTGCCCCAAAACCCTCCCTAAAGCCAAATCACTGCCATCTTGCGGTTCCCGCTGTTGAAGTGATCCCGATGGCATCGAACCATATACTAGCCCTAAAATTAATTTAGTCTTATATATGTCATTTCCCTCGCCGGCAACTATGGTTGCAAAATCCTATCCTGAATCTTCTCCGCCATCGCTTTATCCACTCTGTAAGACACCACACTTTTTTTTTTCCTTTTTGCTATTAAGTTAGGGTGCAATTTTGTGTTATTTTATTCCGAATTAGAGAAACAAAGATGTGCGAGAAAATATATGTGTGTGAGTAGAGAGAGAGACGTGGGTTGTGGCATGTTTTGTGGTGTCGTGTATTTATCTTGGTGGTAAAGTGTGAGTTGTGCATGTACTGTATATGTGTTCTGTATGTGTATGTAGGAATCATGTCTTTAAATCAACCTTGATGCTGAATTATAGGAATATGTTAAAAAAAAAAATTTAAACAGAAACATGGGAGATGGAATCGTGAGCCTAATTGTAAAGTTTTGATGCTCTGTTATGAATTTATGTAACTTAATGGTATAATTGTATATGTATGGTGAGTACACGTATGTGTATGTATGGGTAGATGTTTGAGAAAAATTGTTGTAAAACTAGTCCAGAGAAGCTTCACCCTATTTTTGCATATCCTATTAAAAAATTACTTTTTATTTCATAAGGGAATTGGTGTTGTATTGATTAACTAAGCAATAACTTAGTTAAGTAATTTTATTAAACCATACCAAATTTATACTCCCTCCGTCCATGAGTAAACTTCCCACTTTCCTTTTCGGGCCGTCCACAAGTAAGTTTCCCATTCCATAAATGGAAATAACAACACTCTATTATATATAAACTTTAACCTTCAAACTCACACAATATTACAAAAATGCCACTCATTCACTTTACTTTTCAACACTATTCATTACTTTATCCCAAAAGTCAACATGTGGCCCACCATATATTAATAAACAAATACACTTTCTTAAACCATTCAACAAAAAGAAATGGGAAACTTACTCGTGGACGGAGGGAGCATATGTGTGAGCTAGCATGTGTATGTGCACGTGGATATATACATATGTAAGTGTAGATATTATATAGAATTATTAATAATGCTATGATTTAATTTTTGTTCTAATTGTGACATAATCTTAATCCACATGTTTAATACGGTGGATCGTGTTAAATCTCTAGCTCTAATTTAGAGAGGAAGCTTTGATTTCATTTTTAGCTCTTGAGTGAAAATAATTGAGATGAGGTAGGTTTGTGATTATATTGGATTTTGTGCAATTAATGGTGTAAATCATGTATATGAGCTTGTGTTTATTTAGTCTTAGTGTCGAAATAAAAGGAAATATATTAGAAGAAAATTGTGCAAAATGTTTTGTGGTGGCAGTGAGCATTAGGAAGAAAAAGAGCACGACTACTCTTCCCCTGTTTAATCAAGTTATTCCCCTGTTTTACTCAAGTTATATTTGTGATTCTATTCCTTAGTTAAATGCACTTTTATCATTCAAATAATGACTAGTTGGATTTTGGAAACAAATAATTTTTAAGCATATATGCCCATGTGTGTGTACTGAGATCATAACCATATATGTATTAGTGTGAAGTTGACTTATGTATTAGTTCCCAAATGCTACAAAATTTAAAAGAAGCGTGTTGGGACCACAGAGGGTCCGACATTTCGGGAACGCGGTGCTACAGACTTTGTGAATTAAAGTGTTGGTGAGGCTTCTGTAAATGCTTACTAGAAAGTTACTAGTTAAAGTAATATATTGTCTTTGTTATATTTTAATTGTAACTAAATTGTAGAATAAAATGATTAAATTGGAGGAAGCATCACCGGAGGAATGATAAGCTTTTATATCAGAGGATCGAATACTGGGAACAACCTTTGTACGTCAAATTGGGTATCAAAAAGGTATGGAATATGGTGTAAAGGTCCTTGGGGAGCACATGATTTTTTTATATTTGTTTCTCTTACAACTTCGTATCAAACCTTCTTGTTTTCTTTCTCTTATATTCAATCAAATTACATATGCTAGTTTTAGTTTTAACAAGAAAAGCTTTTTTTTAATTGTTTCATATTGTGCACAAAATTTCACGTGTTTACATGTGTTTCTTATGTTAAAAAATAATATAAAGCCTCTTTGTAAAAAACTAAATTCCACACTTATTTTTTTAATTGCACTTTTCACCCTTTTTGCATATCAAAACTCTAGTAATCTTCATGTCTATGTTTTTTTTGAATTATTTTACTATTTGTACTTTTAACACTTAATGGCTTACACAAATGTTATTTGTTGGGTAGAATGAACATTTGCTTTTATAGAAGATTCATATGGAATGAAGATGACTTCTCAATTTTGGTTTGAAGCTTTCGATATATTAGAAAGTACTCAAACTATTATCTTAGTGCAAATACTATTTTAGTTTCAAGATATTTTGACTATGAAATCTAGTTCTTTAGTAGTTTATAACAAGTGGGGATGATGAAACTTTTACACTTTTAATTACAATTACTTATTTTAATGAGCATATTAATTTTATTTTTATAATAATGTTTTATTGATCATATTGGTGAATTGCATATATTCTAGTACGATGAATTTGTAGTGACAAACCTGAATTATTTTGGTCGATTGATATTGTAGCTTAGGGTGACAATTTTTGTCAAAAGATGGGTACCACTGGTGATGAATATATGTTATTGTTGTGACGATATCTTTGCCACAACGGTTTTTTCTTAAGTGACAAATATATTTTGTCACATTAAATTAAAATTTTATAAGGATGTTGTGACGAAATATTATTTGGGTGACAAAAAATATAGGATTACAATAACGATAATTTCATCACGAAAATATTATCTATGGCGACAAATATATTTTGTCACGTAAAATAACAAAAATGTAAAAATATTGTGACGAAAAATAATTTGGGTGATAAAAGCATTTAGTTATAGTGATGATAGTTTTGCCACGAATACAATATCTATGGTGACAAATAAATTTAGTCATGTGAAACAAAAAAAAAATATAAGGATGTTGTGACGAAAAATAATTAAGGCGACAAAAAAATAGGGTTATAGTGACTAAAATTCATCACGATAATATTATATTTGGTGACAAAATAGTTTTGTCACGTGAAACAACAAAAATGCAAGGATATTGTGACAAAAATTATTTGGGTGACGATAAAATAGGGTTATACTGACGATAAATTTGTCACGATAATATTATATTTGGTGACAAATGAGTTTTGTCACATGAAACAACAAAAATGCAAGGATATTGTGACAAAAATATTATTTGGGTGATGAAAATATAATATTGTAGTGATGATACATTTGTCACGACAATATTATCTATAGCGACAAATAGGTTTCGTCACTAGCTTTTGTGACAACATCCTTTTGTCGTCACCATAAATCTATTGTGATGGACTTTTGGTGACAATGCTTGTGACGATAAATTTTGTCACCACAGGTCTTTAGTGACGAAAATTTACGTTCTTGTGACGAAATTTTTTGTGACGTTGGGTTGTTCTGGCAGCAGATGTCTCATGAAAAATCCCATGGTCCTTGCAGTACTCTGCAATGTGTGAATTAAAAAACTCCGCCCCTTTGTCACTTCTGATCCTCACTATGCTATGGTTCTGCTCATTCTGAATCTGCTTGAAGAACTCTGGCAGCTTAGTGATAGTTTCATTTTTCTTAAACAAGAACACTACCCAAGTGCATATTGAAAAGTTATCCACTATCACCAAGGTGTACTTCCTTCCACTGAAACTAAGAGGAGAAACAGGTCCAAACAGGTCCATGTGAAATAGTTGAAGTACTCTGGTTGTGGTTGTGCTCTAGACATCCTTGAAGGAAGTCTTGGGTTGTTTACCCTTCTGGCATGAATCACAAACCTGGTCCTTCTTAAACACTTCATTAGGAAGACCTCGAACTAGACATTTTCTGGCAATCTTGTTCAGTGCTTTGAAGTTCAGATAACTCAATCTCTTGTACCAAAGCGAGTTGTTCTCTGCAGATCCCTTTGCAACCAGACAAGTGTTCCTTGGGCAACTATTAAAATCTGCAAGATAAATGTTACATTTCCTCAAGCCTATAAGCAAGATATCATTATAATCAAAAGAAAAGACAGTGCATGAATCACTAGAAAACTTCACTGAGTATCCCTTGTCACAGAATTGGGATACTGAAAGCAGATTGTGCTTGAGTCCTTCAACATAGTATACTTCATCTACAGATACATCATTGATGATCAACTTTCTAACGCCTCTGGTGACTCCATAATTGTTGTCACCAAACATCACTCTTGGCCCATTCAGTGGCTTGAAATCCTGGAGATGATCTTTCTCAAATGTCATGTGCTTGGAACATCCACTATCAATGTACCAGATATGGTTTCTTGAAAGTCCTTTCTCCAATGGGCTCTTGTCCTCCTGCAGAGAAATTAATTAGGTCCCCTACTAGTGCTGGGTCCTGATTGGTTAGTTGCAGGTTTTGTAGGAATCCATAGATAAAGATCATCCCTTTCTGGATGAGGAGATCTTATCTTTCTTCCAAATCTATCTACCAGTACATGTCCTCTGACAATTACATATTGAGCTACTGGTCGGATAAGAACACCTTTCCTATACACAGGTCTGGTGTATCTCACCTCAAATCTGGCCCTTGGAATGGCCTGCTTCAAATCATGGTCTTAAAGATCTGGTTATAAGGATACATCCTAGAAGAACTATCTCTGGTGTCATAACCACCCAGATCAGTTGGTTTTCTATAGATGGGTCTTTGGTTCTGATGAAAGTTAGACCTTTTCTGATTAGTATAGTTCATTTGAGTATTTATGTTCTGGAATTGATTCCTCTGAGAGAACCTTCTCTGGGGTCCCTGATACTGATGATAGTTCTGTTGACCATTATTCCATCTCTGAGAGTTCCTATTCTGATTGGAATCCCCCTTTCTTGAGTGTCTCCTCTGAGGTCCCCTAATCTGGTTAGGTTCCACTCTTTGAGGATTTCTCTGGGGTCCTTCATTCTGAGTAGGTCCTATCCTTTGAGATTTAATCTTAACAGAGCCATCAGTTTTCATTGGTTCCCCATTTTGACTTTTAGTCTCAAGGATTTTCTCTTCCAGAACAGTCAACTTTTCTGGACTATATTCTATATGATTAGCAGAGTAGTTCCTTTTCCAACCAGGTTTGTGAACTACTTTGTAACCATTACCATTAGGGTCTTTTTCATCCCAGATTTCTACAAATTCACCAGCTCTTACAGACTTGTCTTTATTATAATGATATTTATGAGATCTGGTAGTAATTCTAGAATATCCTAAACCACTCTTGTCATTGATGCGCTGAGAAGACTTTGATATTATAGATACATCAGTTGATATCTTTGGAGCTTCTCTGGGCATAGGTATCTCCTCAATGGTTTGCTCAATTTGTTTTTCCTTGATAAGAGTTTGGTATTTGGCTCTAAGTTCATTGAATTCATCTTCCTGAGAGTTCTTTTCTTTCATGAGTTGATCTACCAGAGTATCTCTTTTTGTGATCTTATCCTGAAGTTCGGACACTTCTTTGGAATGATCTTTCATGAGTTCTCTGGTGGATTTTTGCTCATGAGATAAGGATTGAACTTCTGCCCTAAGCCTACCATTCTCCTTCTCAAGTTTTTGACATAATTTAACACAATTTTGGAGATCTGATAACATTTGCTGCATATCAGACTCTCTGGAGTTACCAGATGAATGAGAGGATTCAGTATATTTGGAGTTTGATAAGCATAAGGTTGTTTATTGTACCTCAGTGATGTCTGCCATGAGACATACATCATCATCAGATCTAAAAAATCAGAAGAAGAACTGGAACTAGTATCCTCTTCCTCTGCTTCTGCCAGCAATGCTCTCTTGTCTGCATATCTCCTATCTCTCTTGAGTCATTTCTCTACTCTTTCCCTAGGAGTAAGTTGAGGACAATCATAGCTGTAGTGGCCTGACTTGTTGCAAATGTAGCATGTGTTGTCTCCTCTGGGACTGGGACTTGGATCTCTCCTCCTCTGGTTGTATTCTGATCTGGCTGGACTACTCTCTCTCCTCTGGTAGTCAGGTCTGCCAGAACTGCTATCTCTCATCTGGTAATCTGATCTGCCAGAGCTGTCATCTCTCCTCCTCTCTGGTGTTCTGAATCTGGTTTCCCTTGAGTCTCCAGATGTCTTTTCCTTATCTGCAGGTTTGAAGGAACTCTTCCTGTCTCTGGTGGATTCCTTCCAATGCTTTTTGTACCTGCCATATTAGAGCTCATTTTATCAAGTTTACGGGTTAGAAGTGCTACCTACTCCTTGAGACTCATGTCATCTGCAGTACACTCCTTTGACTTTTCATCAATCTTGATAGTTGAGGAGAAAGCAACTCCTTTCTGACCAGAAGAGGAAACTTCTTCTGTTTGATCTTCCTCTTGTCGATCATACTCATATGCCTTCAGATCAGACAACAGAAGATGATGATCCAGAGTGTTGAGATCCTTGTTGCCTTTTATCACAGTGATTTTTATTCTCCACCTGCTGGTTAGTGATCTTAAAATTTTTACTGTTTATTTCCTTTTCAGAGTAGGTCTTACCTAAGGCACTAACCTTGTTAAGGAGGTTGGTGAGACGCATATCCAGCTGGTCAATTGTCTCATCAGGTTTCATCTTGAATCTATCAAATAAGTGTTGGACCGCCTGGAGCTTTTTATCTTTTATCTTCTCTGTTTCCTCATAGAGCAGAGCCAACTTGTCCCACATCTCCTTGGCAGTGGCACAGGTTCTGACCTTTTCTATCACTTCCTTGGTGAGAGTGTTGATGATTTCTGTCCTTGCCACCTGGTCCAGATTATACAACTTTCTCTCATCATTGTTGATCTCATCATTTTTCTTGAGAATCTTTTGCCTTGCAACTCTTTCTCCTGTTTATTCCTCAGCAGATTCGCTGGTTTCTTCTCTGGACTCAGACCTGCCATCATCAATGGGAGTCCAGTAAAATTGAATTGGGCCACTCTCTACCACATCTAACATGCGGTGATGGATAGCTCCAAGATGATTACTCATCTGAAGCTCCAGTGGCTATAATCCTCAAAGGAGAATTCAGACAACTTACGGCTCTTGTAAAAAGATTTTGAAGACATTTTAAAAAGAATTTAGCAAGAATAACAAAGAGCAATGGATCTGCCCGGTGACCACCAAAAGCTTTTCAAAGCATTGGTCTTGGACACAGTGCTTTGATACCACTTGTTGGTCCCACTAGATAGATTAATTGTGGAAGCTTAAACTTAAATTAAAGTCCTTTTCAAAATCTTTTTTCAAGAGCATACAAAAAATATAAATAAAAGCAATTAAAGAAGTCAAGATATATAGTGGTTCGGGTATAACGATCCTACGTCCACTCTATCTTTTTATCAAATGGGCCTTACTAACCAACCAACCAACAACTATCTTTCTGGAATTGAGAAGTACCAGATCCTTCTTACAACCGCCTTTAGATCTAACTTCGATCTAAAGCTGATCTTACTACAACCTTATCTAACAAGATGAACAGGTTGAGTATTCCAACAACTCCTTAAAGAGTGAATATGAGTATGAACAAAGTAAGAGTGCTAAAACGTGATGATCAAGAGGCTTGGATATTAACTTCATACGCGCGTATCTCCATTCTGTCTTCGATGATGCACTCTTGTATTTATAGAGATGATTAGGGATTAGCCGTTGGAGAGCTAATCTAATCAGATCTCTAAATAAGGAAGCTTCAATCAATCAATTCCTTAATTGATTGATTGGGTTGGTGAAATCCTTGGATTAATTGTCTTCAAATACTTTCCAATTCGATCTTATTTGACTTGATTTGAATTGCCAACGGTCAAATGCTTCCATTGCCCAACTCTGATTCTTCCAGAGAAGGCAGGACCAGGCACCAGATGACCTCGATGTCCTCTAGTCCAGGGTCGGCAAAGAACCAGAATACTCAGTAGAATCTAGAGGTGATTCTGAGCATCTTTTGGTTCACCAAATTCATTTGGTCAGGACTCGTCTGGTCTGGGGAAGGTCTTCTGCCTCTGGTCATATCTCATCTGGTGAAGTCTTCTGGTGGAGTCCTCTGGTGAAGTCCTCTAGTGGGGTATTCTGGTGAATCTTCTGGTGAAGTCTTCTGGTCTGGCAGTTCCCCCTAGACTATGTCCTAATCTATTTTCTCATCTGGCTAACAGGTCCAGATGGTCCTATTACATCTTCCGGTTTGTTTTCACTCATCAAAACTATACAACTTTTATCCTAACATAGTATAATAACTAATACCTTTTAGTGTAACAAATTTATACTCTTTAGTTAAACAACTAATACTCCTTGCACCCTTCAACTAATACCCTTCAGCGAAAACAACTAATACCCTTCAGTGAAAATAACGAATGCTCGTTAGTAAAAATAACTAATACCCTTCAAATGGTTCGTATTTTATTTTTGGACCCAATTTACTTAAATATGATAAATCTAATATCCTATATAATTCATACCCTTCAATTATAATAATTAATACTACCTCCATCCCATATTAGTTTTGACAGATAACTTTTTTGGAACTTTAGTACGAGAGTTGATTTGTAGTATTTAAATGAATAAAATAACTTTTTATGATGAAATATTGTTTAGTTTTAAGTGAATGAATCAAAACAAAGATATTTTTATGTGTAATTATTAGTGAAATGAGATGTAATTTAGAGGTCTTTGTAAGAGATAAATAGTGCACTGTGAAAACAGATGTGAGATGGAGGGAGTATGTTTTATTAATATAAGTCATACCCTTCCATTATTACAACTAATACCCCATTGTAATATAGGCCATACCCTTCAATTATCACAACTAATACCCTTTTGTACTGTAAGTCATACTTTTCAGTTATCAAGACTAATACCTTTTAGTAATATAAGTCATACTCTTCACTTATCACCACTAATAACTTTTTATAATGTAAGTCATAACCTCTAGTTATCATGATTAATACACTTGTATAATGTAAGTCATACCCTTCACTTATCACGATTAATACTCTTTTGAAATGTAAGTCATACCTTTCACTTGTCATGAATAAAACTCTTTAGTTATGTAGATCATACTCTTCCGTCGTATTGTAATATCTTCCAGAAAAAAAAAATAGACATAAATTGAAAGAAAATTAATTAACAAATGAATTAAAAGATGAAAAATATTGAACTAATAAAAGGGGGAGAAGAAAACAAAAATGCCCATATATTTTGAACCATATGAGTGTTGATTGGAAGGATGGCTTAATGTTATTTGCCTGTCTTTTGATCTGGATATATTGGCGGGTTATGATCCGTAGGCGGCCCGCATTAACCAATTAAACACACTGTAATATGGATAATCCATTTATAATAAGGATCCAGTTTCATACATAAACTAATTTCACTCTATACATACTCAAAAATAAATTAAAAATACTTGCAAGCTGAAAATTGAAACCAATCCATTTTAAAATTAGAAACTCATGCATGACGTTCATAACACATTATTTTTAATATGTTCTGTTAATACTTTCTGAAAATTAAAATTTGAAAGTATACAAATTATTAATAAATGTATCCCGTTTAATGCATAACATGGTTAGATGCTCTCATAATGTCCTATTTGTTTTAATTATGAATGATACAATGCATTGAAAAAATTCATAAACTATCAACTTTTATTTTGAAAGGTAAGTCCAATTCTTTTTTAATTTTTTTTAAATATTAATTTTTGTTTCATGAGGTTTTTAGTAACGAAAATTCACATATTTTATCGGGTAAATTTAGTTTTTTCATTAATAAATGACGAGTCAACCAATTTAATGCTACTAAATTGAATTTTAACCAGTGATGCAAAAAGTGGCCTAGGCGGCCGCCTAGGCGCTAGACGGTTGCCGGCCGCCCCGATTTAGGGTAAATCGGTAAGAAAAGTCGTTCACCGTTCCCGGCGCCGCCTAGGCGGCCTAAGAGCCACCTAGGCGGTCAAATTGAAGCTAGGCGGAGAAGAAACAAAACCCTAATCTAAAATTTTCAGTGACGCGGAGAGGAGAGAGAGTTGGGGCAGAGCGGAGAGAGGGCTGGCGCTGGAGGGGGGAGAGCGGTGACGGCGGCCTAGAGTTGGCTGAACATCGGCAGCGATATCGGCTGAACATCGGCGGCAGCGGCCTAGAATCGGTTGAACATCGGCAGACTAGTGGTGGGAAGAAGAGGAAAAACGGTGCACCGTGAGCCATACCGTGAGTATATGTGTGTATGTATTGTAGTGTATATGCATGGGTTGACTGTTGATTTTCGAATTTTGGCTTGGGAAGAGGAAGCGAGAGGAGAGATGAGAGAGTATTATTACTTAATTGTTGGGAGAGGGAGAATCGACCGACGATTTGTTGGGGATTGATTGATTGACCAGATTTATGGGGAATATGAAAAAGCCGTGTACTACTCTTGGGCAGTTTCAAAGAAATAAAAAAAAGTATAACTAGGCGGATTTCTAGGCGGCCTAGGCGCTAGACGTCCAAGAAATGCCTACCTAGCGTTTTTCGATTTCTGCATCCTTGATTTTAACAAAAATATGCATCCCTAAAATGGATTGTCTAAAATGGTCTTGTAAAATAAAAAATTATTATACTTTAAGAACTTTTTTTAAAACATTTAAATAGGTCAAAGGTCTAATAAAACAAGAAGGTTATACTTTAAGAAATTTTTAAAACAAAGAATACTTCAGGAACTTTAGATGCCTTATACCATTATGAATCAAACTTTATGTTTCTAATTTTAAAAGTTAGGAGCAAATATATGTAGGCCCCACACCAGCATATTTAGATTTAAATAGAATTGCCTAAACATATTTTTCCAACAAAAAAGTTTGTAGTAAGAATTGCTTACGATTTGCCTACAAAATTTTCTAATTATAAAATAATCTACATTTTTCAACCTAAAAATAATTTTTCCTACAAAATAAAATCTCTAGGTATAATTACCTACAAGTCATTTGCCTATAAAAATTTACCTACATCTAGGACAGAGCATGGCTCGGTTCGATTACCGAACCGAATCGAAAAGTCATAACCGAAATAAACCGAATTATATATAAAACTAACCGAAACCGAACCGAAATTTCTTAAAACCGAAAATACCAAAACCGAAAATTTCGGTTCGGTTTCGGTTAATAACCGAAAAACCGAAATATATTGTATTTTTAAATTTGACCATATCTTTACGCTTATAACCTGCTAACAACCCAAACCCAGATATATTAATATATTGCAACCAAAACAAATAACTCACAATAAAAATTAGAGAATAGGGAAGGGAAGACCAGAAGAGACGACGACAACAAATTTGGAAATGAGTAAATGCAATTAGGGTTAGAAATTAGATACTTATATATATCCTCTCATTTCGGTTTCGGTTTCAATTTCAGTTATTTTGGTATTTTTACCTAGATAACCGAAACCGAAAGCCAATTTTTTTAAAATTTGAAGCCGATACCGAAATAACCAAATTTTGGTTCGGTACGGCTCGGTTTTTCGGTTTTAACCGAACTCTGCTCTCCCCTATCTACATCACAATTTGCCTACGAAATTTCTGTAGACAATTTTTTTTGTAGGTGGTGAAGGAAAATGTCAATACAATTAGAAATTTTGGTAGACAATTTGTAGATAATCTCCACTACGAATTTTTTTTATTTTTTTTGAAAATTTTGTAGTCATATTAATAATTTTCATAGGCAATTTTATATTTTGTTGTAGTGAGTATAAATAGATAATTTCAACCGAGTATGAGATATTTGTAGTAAAATAAAGAGCGCAAACAAGAACACCAATTTATTTACCTATTTCGTCATGAATGTCTACGTCTGGGGGCGTACCAAGCCAGAAGTTTTCCACTATATTTTATGTGTATGTACATGTGTGTGTGTTACAATCAAGGATGTAGAAGTCGGAAAACGCTAGGCGGGTGTTTCTTGGCCGCCTAGGCGCCCGCCTAGTTTTTTTTTTTTTAATTTTCAAAACTGCCACACGATTCCCATTTCTTTTGTACCTAAAATAAAGTGTTGACTCCTTAAATTAAGGATTAGTTTCAATTATTAAAAGACCTTTCCCTTTCTGCTCTCTCTTTCCAAAATATGAAAATAGACATTTCTTCCCAAAATTAATTAATCAACCCGATTTCCAAAACAACAAAACCACGTTTCTACATCTCTAGTAAGAAACTCAAATCGCCGGCCTCCTATATCTCATCTAGCACCGCTAGCGCCACCGACCGCATCCCGCACTGACGCGCCCCCCCTTCTCCGATCGCACGGTGCTGCCCATTTATGTCCCTTCTCCGTCGCCGCGCCGCCTCTCCGTCAAACCAGACAGAGGCGCCACTCTCCTCTGCCTCCACCATCGGTCCGCCACCGTTGACCCTCCGTCCACGACCGCCGCGCCACAATAAGAATTTGAGATTAGGGTTTTCTTTCTAATCTTAAATTTCCAGCCGCTTTGCCCTATTTGGCCGCCTAGACGGCGCTTAGGCCGCCTAGGCGGCGCCTCGAACCCTACACGATTTATATGGCCAATTTAGCTTTAGTCGGGGCGGCCGGCGGCCGCCTAGCGCCTAGGCGGCCGCCTAGGCCGATTTTTGCATCCCTGGTTACAATACTGAGTACAGGGATATATATATATATATATATATATATATATATATATATATAATAACAAAACCCTAAAGCCTATCAGGCTACTTGACCCACAAGTAATGTCCACATCAAATCTTCTAGATTTGGCATATCAAATCTTCTAGATTTACAACACTCCCCCTTTGACATTACAACGCGACGTCCATGTCTCATCAAAAACTCCATAAACTAGGTTGCCAGAATAAAATATTCGTCTGGGAAAAGAGTAAAACTATTGATCTTTCGGATCCAATCTTCAGGATTGTTTCGATGTTGTTACTCCCCCTGAAGATAACAGCTTTCTAAGTCTTCGCATCCCAATACCATAAACATACTTTTCAAAAGTAGAGGTAGGTATCGACTTAGTGAACAAATCTGCTGGATTGTCACTAGATCGCACCTGTTGTATGGTAATTTCGTCACTCTTCTGGAGTTCGTATGAGAAGAAGAATTTTGGGAAAATATGTTTCGTTAAGTTCCTCTTAATGTACCCGTTGCTCATTTGTGCAACACAAACTGCGTTGTCTTCATCGATTACAGTGGGGAATGTATTGTTTAATGGATTTCCATGAGATCACAATATCACCACAAAGAAAAATATAACTAGTCTGAGATATCATATAATGTGTTTAACACCATTCCAATATCTCCTTGTAGGAGAAGCGCTATATCTCGCAAGCAAATTTACCGCAAATGCGATATCCGGTCTGGTGGAGTTTGCGAGATAAAGTATGCATCAAATAGCGCTTAGATAAGGAACTTCCATTTCTAAAATATCCACTGTATCTTATATGGGCCTAAATAGGTCCTTATCCACTTCAAGGGATCGAACTACTATAGATGTACTAAGTGGATGAGATTTATCTATGTCGGATCTCTTAAATAACCTTTTCAAGTAGGTTGACTGGTGTATAAAATTTATTCGTCCTTCAGGGAGATATCATATTCATTTTTCTTTCAGGGAAATGCTCGAATTAATTTTCCTTCAGGGAAATACTTAAATTTGATTTTCCTTCATGGAAATACTTGAATTTATTTTTCCTTCAGGGAAATGCTCGAATTAATTTTCCTTCAAGGAAATACTTAAATTTAATTTTCCTTTAGGGAAATACTTGAATTTATTTTTCCTTTAAGGAAATGCTCGAATTAATTATCCTTCAGGAAAATACTTAAATTTAATTTTCCTTCAGGAAAACACTTGAATTTATTTTTCTTTCAGAGAAATGCTCGAATTAATTTTCCTTCAGGGAAATACTTAAATTTAATTTTCCTACAGGGAAATATTTGAATTAATTTTTCCTTCAGGGAAATGCTCGAATTAATTTTCCTTCAGAGAAATGCTCGATCTGGTTATTACCAAGACTATATCTGGTTATTACCAATACTTTTATTTCAAATTTAGTTTTTAAGATTGAACTGACATTTTCAATATTCTTGCATGTTCCGATTATATATAGGTCATCAATATAGACGAAGATGATGCAAGAACCACTTTGTGATTTTTTTAAAAATATGCAAGGGAAAACTTCTTTGTTTGTATATTCTTTCTTCGGGAGGAATTCAATAAGTTGATCTTACCATATTTGATTCGACTGTTTTTATATCATGTAATGACCTTCATAGTTTTGTACCATACATACTGCGGTTTTCATCATTCCTCATCTGGGGAATCTTAAATCCATCAGGGATATAAATATTGACATGTAATAACCATATAAAATATGCTGTTTACAAGGTCCATTAACTACATTTTATTTTAGCTGCCAATGATTAGCGAAAATTTATTAGTTTATACTAGGAGAATATGTTTGATCACAAACAATCATGGGTCTCTGTGAAAACCATGGGTTTCTGCGAAAATCCTAAAGCTATTAATCTCGCTCACCACCTTATTTTCATTTTGGTTTTCGTGTAAACACTTATTATCCAACAGGGATAACTCTTCGAGTGTACGTACGATAGAACCAAACCTTATTTTTAACGAGTTTAGCTCTGCCACATTTTTGCTTCTTCCTTATTGCACTCAAATCAAAGTGCTTCGGGCACCCAATTTAGGTACTGGATCCAGATTTTAGAAAGAGTAATCGTGGACACAGATACGTTGTCGACAATGAATTTACATTGTTTCTCCTGTATTTATTTATTGATCTCATATTAACCAGATTCACATTATTTCCCTTATGTATTTGATCTGGTCGTTCCGCAATCCTAGTATTAGATCATTTTGTGCACGTGCTTTGTTACTAGGATTCTTCATCTTCAGGACGAATCTCTTCTAGAGATTTCAAGTCTTCTGGACGTATCTCTTCTGGAGATTTCAAGTTTGACTGACCAGTTTTGCTAGCTTTCATTCTAGGTGTGTTTGTTTCTTTTATAGGTCCTTTACGCTTCTGGCGTATGGGGGCATGTATACTCGTTTTCATTGGGACCTCTACCCTTTAGGGTGCATTTACAGCAGGTATATGCAATTTAGTCACACCTTTGTGGTCAGTAAACGCATCTGACAGATTACTTGCTATATATTGCAAGTTACATATCTTTTGAACTTCAAGTAAAGTTTAACTAGTGCATGAGTCTAAATATCAAAGACTTTTTTCCTTCAGGGAAATTTATTGGTCTTTTTCCTTCAAGAAAAATATCTCGATCTGTTTCCTTTCAAGGAAATTTCTCGGCATTCATTTAATTTTTTTGGATTCTAATCTCCCCCTAATGCCGAGAATAAACTCTTCATCAATTATGCAGTCAATCAACAGGGCTATTAACGTGTTGTGGTGGTACACGTACCACACAATAGAATGTCGCAGATGGGAAATGATGTGTCATTTTCTAGGCAGTTGTAGAGAGAAGTACTAATGATATGCAGTGGGTCGAATTTGAATTCGAGTAGCTACATGTAAATTTCATGCTCCTAATATGTAGCTAAGTTGAAATTTTTGCAATAACGGTCTAGCGATTAGTTTGATGCATCATATTAGTGACTCAGCTAGACCATTATGGTGTGGACGTAAGGGACTTAATGCTTCACTTTAATTTTCAATGTCACATAATTAACATTGAATGTTGTCAATGCGATCTCACTGGAATTATCCATCCGAATGGATTTAATTTAATAATATGAGAAATGAGAACTAAGCTCAATAGTTTTTGGAATGGGCTTGACAAAAGTGTGATTGCAGGTGGATAACAAGCATACATAAATCCATCGTGTGAAAGCATTAATTATGGGCATTAACTATCAAAATGGTCCTCATACTAGGATAATCAGTCCACAAATATATCTATGATACAATTCAAAAAATGAGAGATTTAATTCCAACTTTAGTACAATTCAGCCGTACTCTAAGTTCACCCTTTGTACATGCCATATTAATAAATTTATTTACGAAAGGATTTGACGTATTATAGCCAATGAACTTAGATAAAATCCGACATATCACGTTATTATTTTAGATGGACTAACCGCTCATGCTATAATTTGTATGAATCTAAATTGGATTTTAAGACCACATCTACAACTCTTCAGGAGGTTGAATTTTGTTACTGAGGTCTTCCACGCTTCAGGCGTGCTTTAGATTCATTAGCATGTAATATTTTATCCTTCAAGGACATCAATTTTAACCGGAGATTTTCTATATAAATATGTGATTCAATAACTCTGCTAGAGTTGTTAAAGACACCTGGTAATTGAATTCTAATTTTTTGCAAATATTAATTATGACAAAGCATATAGTCATAACATGCATAAAAACAAATCACAAAATAAAGACACTATGTATCTTGACAACTCATAGTCTTTAATGTCATATCATTGATGATGTTCATGTTTGCTTCAGACAAACTGGTATGCGGAGATTCATTTGGGGAATCCTCGATCTCGACCACCTCAATAATTATTTGGCATCAACCATAATTTTCATTTATCGATAATTTCTAGCTATCGATTTTATTCAATTTTTGTCGATGAATATAATCCTTCAGGGATTATTATAAATGACGATTTATTTTTAATAAGATATTTATTTTTTGTTGATGAATACAATCCTTCAGGGATTTTCCATAAACAAATGATATCTTATTGAGATGGTACCAGAGAATTTAATCAGTACATCTGCCTTTTGGGCAAAGATGGAGTCAAAATTTCATTACATTTGTCCCAAATGAAGCAAGACGAATCTCAATGCCCAAGTCAAGATACTAACAATGTCCAATTATGTAAATCACTCATTGTCTCCAAAATCTTCGAGCTCTAAGCTCAAAAGATCATCGTTGTCTATGTCAAAACTGCTTCAGACAGACTGGCATGGTGAGATTCACCCTGAGGGGCCTTGCCTTTGTTGTCCTTTTATATCTTTTTGATAAACCTCAACCAGGTGCTTGGGGTTGCGGATTTCCTCTCTTCCACGCTTATGCCTACTCAGGCTCCCTTAAGCTACAACATGTGCTTCGGGCACTTCTTGTGAGCCAACCGGTCTAGTATTGTGATTTCTCATTAGGAGTTGGTTGTGTTTTTCAACCACTAAAAGTTCCTCTGAGTGAGTGGTGTACTGCTGCTAGAGTACAATGTTACTAGCATGGAATGTTGATAAGATTTTCTGTATCAACTCGACCTCAGTAATTTGTTGCTGACATAATTTTAACTGAGATACAATATGATGCAAGACAGAATTATACTTCGTTATAGATTTAAATCTTGATAACAGAGGTTCAGTCAATCGTATTGTGCCTGAGGGACGATTATATCATTTGAATGATGGAAACAATCCTTCAGGGATGTCCATAAATTGCTAGGGTCCATCTCAGTAAGGTACTCATATTTCAAGTCCTGATTTAGGTGGTACCAGAGATAAACCAACTCTTTTGCCTTCTGGGCATCAGTGGATTTGAGACCATAGACAATGATTCCCCTTAATCAGGATGAGGCTAGATGCATCTCAACATCTATGCCCCCCATCACGTAGTTATTACCATCGAGAGCAAGTTCAGTAAATTCTCTCTTAGTAATACCAAACATTTTCACTACATTTTAAATGGACATGGTAAGACATACGATTTGAATTTTTATCAACAAAGGAGAAAGAAGATTTAATTTACATGCTCAATCACAAAAGAGCAAATATTGGGTGTCGTCTACCCAAACATGAATTACGCTCCGACAATAATTGGGTGCCGCCTATCCAGACAATATATGCGGACTATAACTAGTAATGTAAATTTAATTCACATAAATAGTTATACAAGTAGGAGCAACTATTCAAGTTTAAATTTTAGTCAATGCCCATGTTTGCTTCAGGCAAACTTGCATATGAAAATTTTGGGCATTGTTCGAGTGAATTAAATTAGCAGCAAAGATACTAATAGACACACAAGGATTTTCACATAAATCCAAATTTCTACAGCAAATAATCCTCAAGCCTATTTCGCGACAAACTGTTCTAAATGCTAAAATTTAAAAGAGATTACCTGAGCGAAACACTATAGTAATAGTGGACGAACTGCTTTTCTCGTCTCATAAAGAGGGGACAGTACAATCGACCTAAGGCACGCCTCACGTAGGTAGAACAACCAAACAAATATCGAGTCCAAAAGAAAACTCAAACACAAAAACGTATTAGCCAATAATAAAAGTACAAATTTATGTATACTTGTATAACTAATTGAATGATTCACCATGATGATTTAAAACATGATAATTGATCCATGGTAATCCGTGCACATCTTCAGATTTATGATAAAAAATACAGTATGCATCACATAAATTAAAAGAGTTAATATTCATTAAATCAAATTTAATTATTTTATGAATATCAATATATTCATAATAGAATTGATCAAGTGATATATATTAGTGGCATGTATAGGTGTCAAAAGTCCATCGGGCCGCTAGTTTTTTAGGTTCGGGTCGGCCCGATTGTTTTCGGGCCACTTATTTTTAGGCCCATCCTTGCCCGTCTCGGGCCGCCAGGCCAAACCTGCCCAATTTTTTTTATATATATTTTTAGTGTACTTAATTTATATATTTACATTATTAGTTTATAATTTAGTATACAAATTCTACTCATATAGTTAAAAAATTGCTTAGTTTGTCAACAACAATTCAATAATTAAATTATAACTCAAATTCCTAAATAATATTCAAACAACAATACTTCAAAAATCTTAATAAATTTAAATTAACCAAAATAATATAAAAGTCCATAATCCAACATAACAACTTTTAAATTACACTGTCTATTTAAAAATACTTGTATGATTCCCAATAAATATTCCTCTATCCATAAACAACACAAATGATATTATCATTTAAAAAAAATACAAGTGATATTTTAATCTTAATTAATATTTGTCGTAAGCTAAAGAAGAATAAAAATTACCCTAAATCCTAAAAAAAAATCTACCGGGCCAAGCCCGACCCCGAGTCCAAGCGGCCCGCTCGGTCGGGCAAAAAAAAAGTCCCATTCTTTTCGGGCCTATAATTTTGAGGCCCAGCCCATCCTTAAAACCGGGCTTCTCGGGTCGGCCCATCGGGCCGGACTCATTTTGACAGCTCTAGTGGCATGTTTCGTGTTATGGAATCTGAATTGTTCAATTTCTTAATCAGTTCTAAGCTATCATAAACTGACAAACACATCAGGAAAAGAAAAATAATCCCAAGAAGAAAATTAATTAAAATAATCAGGAGATAAAAATAACCCAAGACTAAAAATTCTTCAAATTGAAGATATTATAATCTGCTTCCAGATTTCCATCCACAGAGACGAACCATATCATCAATTCAAAAGCATAAGAAATCGTAACTACAACTAAATACAGATTTCTTTGTACGAGGAAAAACAGAGTATATGCAAAACATGGAATCAGACACAAGTCTTTCGGTAAAACGAATTATGAAAGGGGACTGAAAAGCATACCTATATACTCCCTCCGTCCAATATTAGTAGGCCTACTTTTTGGGCAGTTATTTTTTGTCATAAGTTGGAGGGTATTATGAGGTATTGTGAGGTTCATTTATCAATAAAATTATTGTTTATGGAAAATATGATACTTATATTTTCCATAAACAAAAATTTTATTGATAAATAAACCTCACAATATCTCATAATACCCTCCAACTTATGACAAAAAATAACTGTCCAAAAAGTAGGCCTACTAATATTGGACGGAGGGAGTAATATTTTCACAAATTAATTAGGTAGCTATATATGAGAAAGACAACTGTAATTACCTGCAGGGAACAGAAGGGAATAATTGACCAAAATTCAAATGTAATCGAACTCCCGATTACTGGTGACGAGATACTTCGAAGTTCTAAGAAAATAATTCGGCAGAACACTCGTGCTGATAACGTGTTGTAAAATAAAGAGCACAAACAAGAACACTGATTTGTTTATCCAGTTTGTCATAATAGCTACATCTGGGGGCGTAACAAACCAGAAGTTTTTCACTATATTTTATGTGTATGTACATATGCATGTATTACAATACTGAGTATAGGGATATATATATATATATATAATTATACTGGTAGGTTGCCTGACTATTCTTATTAGTCACTTTTCTCTCAGAAAGAGGTGAAGTTCCCCATTCTTGGATGGAAAAAATCTTTTTGATCACAAATTTTGAATAATTTATATTATTCTTGATCATAAAGTGTGAAATATCAACACTGCCCAGCTCGATGAGAATATTCTCATAAAACCCTCTGGGTTTATAAGTCTGGTTTGCCCAAGAAATATTTGGGATATATTTTTCCATGAGAGTCCATGGGGAATCTTTAAATTCCTCGTCACCATCTTCTATAAGAAGAATCAAACTTTTGTTTGAAGAGTCAAAATATTTGCTCTCTGTTTGAACCGTGGAAGCATAAGAAACTTCCTCATCATTTTGAGAATTATTCTCTGTTGATGTAGAGGCTTTAGCCTTTTGTCTAAGGAATTCTTGGAACTCCTTTTGTTCTTTTGAAGAACTGATACCAGAAATATTCTGGTTGTAGAGAGATCTTTGTCCCATTTGTATAATTGGAGGTCTCCCTCCTCTGCCTCCTCTTCCTCTAAAAGAGGAATAGGAACCTCTGCCAGAAAGGCTCATAACTGTCATTCAAGAAATATATTCTCGGGTTAGAAAATCAGGAATATGATTATCATTTCCTTTAAGATGGATAATATTAAAATCAAAATAGGCAAGATGAGATTGCCATCTGGCAAACATTTGCTTGGAAACATTATGTTCCACATCCTTAGTAAGCATAAAAGTGGCAGTTTTACAATCAGTTTTAATAGTAAACTTCTGATTGTATAAATCATCCTGAAATTTTAAAACACTTTTAACTATAGCTAAAATTTCTTTAGCCACGGTAGAATAATTTTTCTGAGAAGTATTCCATTTTCCAGAGTAAAATCTGATAATATATTCTTGTTTATTCATAGGATTTATTTGTTTTAAAATACTTCCATAACCCAAATCAGAGGCATCTGTTTCAACCGTTTTTTCCCAAAGGGGATTAGAAATAGAAAGGCAAGGAATATTCTTCACCTTTTCTTTAATTTTTGAAACAGCTTTGGTATGATTATCATTCCAAGGTGGGGGATTCTTTTTTAGTCTATCATAAAGAATAGCAGAGTCTTCCGCAAGATTCTTAATATAAGAAGAAACATAGTTAAGACTTCCCAGAAATCTCTGTAACTGAGTTTTATCAGTAATAATGTCTTGAAATTTATTTCCAAAATCAATACTTCTTTGAATAGGGATAATATTCCCTTTTTCAATAAAATGACCCAAAAATTTAATTTTTGTTTGGAATAAAACCATTTTAGGTTTTGAAATAACAAGACCATTTTTTATGACTATTTCTTTAAAGATATCAAGATGCTTAAAATGCATATCAATGTCCTTGGAGAAAACAAGAATATCATCAATATAGACAATAATGAAATCACTAAAAGGATTAAAAATATCATTCATAATTTGCTGAAATTCTGAGGGAGCATTCTTCAGGCCAAAGGGCATGACAGTCCACTCATAATGTCCAGAAGGGACATTGAAGGCAGTTTTGTACCTATCAGCAGGGTTAATTTGAATCTGCCAAAATCCAGATTTTAAATCAAATTTTGAAAAGACAAGGGCATTAACTAACCTGTCTAAGAGATCCTTTTTATTAGGAATGGGGTGTCTAACCCATTTCAAAGCTTTATTAAGAGGTTTATAATTAATGACTAACCTCGGAGCACCTCTTTCCTGCTCAGAATGTTTATTAACATAGAAAGCAGTGCAAGACCAGGGAGACTTAGAAGGTGTAATAAGCTTCTTTTGTAATAAAGAATCAATTTCTTTTTTACAGAGATCTAAATAATCAGATTTCATTTGGCAAGGCCTGGATTTAGTAGGAATATTTGTATCTTTAAAATTTTCTTCATAAGGAAGAGAGACAATATGTCTTTTTCTGTTCCAAAAAGCATTTGGAAAATCATTGCAAATATCAATAGAAAACTTATTAAATAAAAGCCGGATCTTATCCTGGAGTTTAGGGTTTTTAATCCTATCCTCAATGGTAAAAGAATTAATTTCTTCTTTGAGAAAATTAATTTGACTTTTCTCATAATTAATTTGATTTTGAATAATATCAAAGATATTGTTATAAGGTTTAGTAATGAAACTAAAGGAGATAGGTGTTTCATTATAAACACCAGAAATACCTGTTTCACTAACTTTAATCGGATAAATTTTTTGGATAAAAGGAAGACCAATAATCATTTGGCTAGTTAAGTTTTTGACAATAAAAAAGTCATTGGGGATGCAACAATTATTGATGCACACATAAGCATTTCTGAGTTTATACTCAATTATTAAAGAACCTCCTCCTGCATGTGAAAGAGATTGAGTAGTTTTTTCAAAAAACTTAGTGGGAATAATGCCTTCCTGGATAACATTTTGGTCGGCACCACTATCAATCATGGCAATAAAATCCTTTTTAAAAGAATTATTGATAAGAAGGGATATCTTAGTATACCATTTTCGAGACATAATAATATTTATTGCAGAAAGATGATTTTTATCAATATCAAGCTCACCAAAAGAAGTGGTGCAAGAATCAAAATCATTAATTTTTTCTTTACCTTTCTCGACAAGAGAAAGTCGAAGAGACAAATCAATATTCTGCTTTTGAAGGATTTTAACATTACTTTTAATCTTTTCAATTTCCTGTGTTAAATCATTTATAGTGACAGGACTCTGTTTAATATTTTTACTTCTGAGAATTTTTTCTAATTCTCCCATATTGTAATAATTATTATTACTGACCTTATTAGAAAGGCTAGTATTCTTAATAGAAGAAGAAACATCAAACTGTTCAATAATTTTATCCCTTAAACTGGGATCTTTGATTTGTTTAAGAAAATCTATAATATTATTATTATTATCTAAGACACTTATATTCATGTCTTGAAATTGACTTATAAGTCTATAAAAGTCATCATCTTTGTTGTTATTAATACAATTAAGATTGAGACAAGGTTGGCCATTTAAGCAATTATCACACTCTTTTTCATCATTAGAGTTTGAATCTTTGGAGAAATCGGTGTCAGAATTTTCAGAATTTTTTTCTTCTTCAGACACATTATTTTCAGAGTCCATAATAATTTCAGAAATAGTTTTCTTTAAAGCATCATCAATATCAAGGTTATTGATTTTATCTTTAGCATAACATTGGTTAGCATAATGGCCATTTCTGCCACACTTTCGACAAATAATTTGGTCAAGATAATTTTTTCCTTTAAAAGAATTTCTTTTACCTTTTCCACGCCTATAAGCATGCTTTCTTTCGCGACCATCACCCTGTTTATCAGGATAACTTTTAAACTTCTTATTCTTTCTTTTAAAATTAGTATCTTTCCGGTCTCTCTTATTCAGACTGGTTTTAAGTTTAGAATTATCTAAACCAAATTGGTCACAAAAATGACCTAACTGCTTCTTTTCTAAGAGATTATCTCTTTTCATTTGATTTCTTAATTTAAGTTCATTACAAAGATTTAATCCTTCCTGGACACAAATACTGATAATTTTTCCAAAAGAATGTAATTCATAATGGATAGAGTCAGAGTCTTTTCTCAAAATTTTCTTGACTCTTTCAGCAAAAAGATAAGGAAGACCATCAATAAATTTATTCTTCCAAATATCCTGATTACAGTCAGGAATATCATAAATCCTGGATAAAAAGGTATCTTTGTACCACCTGAAATCAGTCAGTGTTTTACACTTCATATTTAAAAGAAGAGTTTTAGTATTTTCAGATTTATTAGTAAATCTGCCAGTGAAGTGTTCTAAAATAGTACACACAAGAGAATAAACAGCATCAGGTTTAACCTCATTATTCTCAGTTTTAACAGAAGAAAAGATTTCATTTCTGTTATTAGGGCTTAAATAGTTATCCCACCAACCTTTGAGTTGGCCAGTAAAACCAACTGTTATAGCCTGAGCGGTTTGCAGATCATTATTACCGCAAATTCTACAAGCAGAACTATACATAAGCATTCTATGACATTGAGCAAAAATATGTTTATCACTAGCACCATCAATATTCCATTCATAAATACTTTTCCCCGAATAAGAGGTAGTGAAAAAGTTTTCTTGTTCTTCATGGAGAACATCTAAAGGAGTAGGCCTTTGATAATAGTATTTAGTTAAGTTGGGTTTATCAGCCCATTTAATTTTATTGATACTTGGATTACCAAGCTCATAGGAACTAGAAGGGTTATCTTCCAGATCATTATTTAAAACTGAAATATTGATATTCATTTTTTCAAGTTTTTCATTAAGAATTTTTTCAATTTCAGAAACAGAAGCTTCTGTTTTAAAATCCTTAATTTCAATAGGAGATTGAATAGAAGAGGCAGTTTTAATAACAGTGTCAATATGACTGTCCTTTTCTTCAGACTTAGTCTGAGAGACAATTTTATTTTGTAAGGAAATAATTTTGTCAATTTTTCCATGTAAAGAAATAATTTCTTCTCCGAGAATGGAGAGATAAATATTGCAGAAGTTATTCTGCTCAATCATATAATTTATATGCTTAGCAGTAATATGAAGAGTATCATTTTCAATAATTTTAGAGAATGGAAGAAAATTAAAAGTTCTGCCATTCTTTTCCATTTGGAAAGGGGTATGAGGAGGAAATATCGATCTTTGAATTCCTCCGGAAACGATTTTATAATCACGCTCAATCACAGATATAAAATCAATATAAAAGGTTTTCATGAACCAAGGAACATAAAAAGTAATTTCATTGTGTTTTTCACAAAATTCATAAAAACTTTTGACAAAGTAATCAAAATCATCTTTAGAAAAGGTTTTAAAATACCAATTTCTAAAATCATCCCATTTAGGATCATTAAACTCATTATTGATATAGGCTCTTGTAGAAGAACCTTTTGCAAAATCAAGGATAGGTTTAATATCCATAAATCAAAGTTTGAAATTGCATTCCGAAATTGTTTCGGGCTCTTTTTCAGCATTATGAATAATATTATTTTTATTAATAATAATATCGTTTTCATCAAAAACATCATTTTTAGAAAACGTATTTTCTCTGTAGTGAGAAGTAGAAGCTCTAGACGAAGAGGGAAAATTAACCTCGTAATCTAAAGGAGAAATATAAGAGTGTCCTGAGAAGGACCTTGAGAGAGAATTTTGTCTCCTCTGGCTATTAAAACCAATATTGATAACAACATTATTATCATGTTTTATGTGACTTAAGTCACTGTTAACAAAAGGAATTTTTGGCACAGATTGTTCCAAAACCCAGTTATTAGGAAAATTAATTTCTTCCCATTTTATATGCTTTCTTTTGGTAATACTAGACTTACCAAAATTAGTTTCAATGAGAATAGTCTCATTATTATCCTTTTCACTTATCCTGCACATAGGATTTAGAGAAAAAAGAGGTTTATAGTAAATACGGTAGCAAATACATATAACTTGCGTACCTGGCATATAATCATAACCATGAGTTTTAACATTTAGAATTAAAGAGAGAGCAAGGTTAGGATAAACATTGAAATAAACAGGTCCTAACGCAAGACTGGACTCAATAACTCCCATAAGAGATTGTTTCCAGTTACAGTTTCTGCCATCTCTTAAAGCAGCAAGAAAGCTTTCCGGGAGACCTTTAAGAGTAAGAGGTCTGAAAGCTATTTGAACACATCCAATATGGATAAACTTATGAGTTGATTTATAAGGTAAAATATCACTTTTATTAAGTAACTTATATATATATATATATCAAAAATACTAAAGTCTATCAGGCTACTTGTCCCACAAATAATGTCCACATCAAATTTTCTAAATTTAGCATTTCAAATCTTATAAATTTACAACAATATTTAAAGATATCATAAATGAACGAGTACCCCAAAACCAAATTAATGATTGAATTGATTATCAAGTTTATTGGCGAGGGTGGATGCACGTACAGACAAGGGAGGGGCACTTAGGGAGGGCAAGTGCCCTTTATATTTATTTTATGTCTAAATATTTAGCATGATCTGATTTGGCTCAACGCCAAGGTAGTTGTCCATCCTATAGATGGGTTATGGGTTCAATTCCTGACACAACCCATATTTAAGTACAATTATTTTATTTTGTTTCATACATAATTATTTTCAATCATATATTTTATTTAACTATAATAAATAAAAATACAATATATATTATGGGGAAAAAAAAATCTTGAGTTAGATGGTTTCATAGTGATGCACATAAATTAGAACAAATTAACATTCACTCTTCACTCATCCACCGTCTCAGAAGATCTACTCTACATTATAATAATTGTGTTCTTACTATTAAATTTGAGATTAATGGTAAATAATTTTCATATTTAATTTTCTTTTTATATCATACTCCCTTCGTTCCCAATTCGATTGTCCCTTTCAATAAATAATTTTTTTCATTTACCAAAATACCACAAAAAAACAACATCATTCTCTTTTTATTTACTACAATGTCACTAAAAAGTAATTTTATCGCTATAAATATTAATAAATAATTATCATATTAAAACTCGTGCTAAGCAAAAGGACACGCGAATTGGAGACGGAGGGAGTATAATTTTGTGCCCTACCTGCTATTAATTCCTTCTTCTGTCACTGTTTATTGGTTTTCTTTTAAAAAATTGTAGAAGGAACATGTAATTTATGTTGCACAGATTCTTAAAAAATGGCAGTATGCAGTATCGGATACGCGGGGGATACGGGTGCGGGTGCGATTCGCATTGGATTCGCACCCGATACGCCACATGGCGTATCCGATAATTTTATTTTTTAATTCGGATAGACGTATCCCCCTCCAAGGATACGTGGGGGATACGCGAATCGGATAAAATATTGCAAAATTTATTAATTTTTTTTATTTTTTTGTAATACTTTAAAATTTAATATTATAATTTAAATAATTAAATATATTAGTCAACAAACAAATCAAATAATACATCATCCAACCAAGTATTTCAATTTCTTAATTCTTATATAATTAAATGATTTTGAGAAATTTTTAGAATGTATATGTTTTCTAATTTTCTAGTAATTATTCAATTTTTTATGACAAGTGATAATGATAATGATATTAATGTGAGTTGACCTTTGTATAAATATGTAGATTGAAAATTTTATTATGACTTGTGTAAGTTAATGATATTTAATTTTTAATTATTGCATATTTAGATAAAAAAAATCTATATTTTAAATTTATTACATGACACGACCACACTCACACCAACAAGCATAATACTTATTTAATTAAATTACAACCCTGAAAACCTGCTAATTTTTTTTAACTGCAAAAGCACAATATCATCACAAACACGACAACTTGTTCGCATTTACAAAAGGGTTTCAAGCCAAACTAGTGTAACTCCAAACTAACACACAAGCACACACTAGTTTATATTACAATACAGTACATATCCAAACCAACACAATGTACAACAGTGGAAGCAAAATAAAGCCACGGTCCTACCCGCAGGTCGTCATCTATGTACACCGTAACCCAAAATCCTGCAAGAGCGCCACAACTAGTCCAGTATGAACAGGTCGTCACACGTCATCAGGATTACCTACAATGCATAAACTACGTGAGATTTACAAATTCCAGTAAGCAAAAATTATGCATGATGTGATGTTCATCTCAAAATCCTCACTATACACAATGCACTCTCGTTCAAAAACACTAATTTATTTTTGAAATACTCGTTAAGGGCCCCTGACTCACTATTATGCACCGACACAATCATCAATATCAATAATATATAATCAAGTGGCCACAATAAGTATGATCAGACGGGGGTCCATCCTCATGTGGCCATCGAGGGCCCCTCTCCCATCGCACCCCTCATGTCCACCAAGAAGTAATCCCTTACACATCGACTCACACAGTGAGGATCCATCCCTATAACGGCCTAGCGAGGTCCATCACCAAACTTGACCCCATGTCCGTTCAGAAGTTCCCTCTATAAATATGTACACAATATAACGTATAAGACGGTGGCCCACGCTAGGTAGCCTACACTAGGTTTCCCTAGGTCACTCCTTCCCATGTCGCCCCTTCCGCCATCGGTGCATAATCAGTGGTCAATCACACCAGTTTATAAAAATATACTTTCATTTCATTGCATGATATGCATGATGCAGTGCAACCAATGATATGTCACAAAATACACAGACTGTTCAATTCACAGGTTCAATCCATATCAAACATTGAGCTCACAGACTTATTCCACATTAAATAGCTCACATGCTCATCCAAAATAATCACTGAACATCAATCAATATCCCGTACAATTCACGTATTGCCATTTAAACATAAATAATTCAAAAAATACTATGTTTGTGCATTGTAGTTGCAAATGAATTTCTAATTATCTCGAGTCTTCATAGCGTTGATAATACAAACCCTTAAATCAATTTGTCGGCCTCCAATAACAAATCTAACATAAATAAATTATAAATATCATTCCAAGTTAATATTTAATTAAACTGGCAATAAAATCATACTGAGTTTACTAATTAATTTACAGTCTAAGCTATTATGTCCATACACTCCAGTTAGAAATTTGTACAGTAAACCCTAAAAATAATAACACCAGCAAAGTACACTAAACATATTTTCGCAACTTTTTTTTTCCTTTTTCTTTCTTTTTAACTTTCCTGATCGAGAATTGCGGTAGGGATATGTATATGTATGCTAAGTTATTGCGAACTAGGCATATATATATCTAACTAGTGACTCGACCACCCGTGCGTTGCACGTAAGCTAGTTTTATTAGTATATTATAGAAATTGTAGCCATTAATTTGTGCACCGTAGTAACGGAACTACATATGTATTTTTTTTTCAATAAATATTCTTACAATATCATAATTTTGTGCACAAATTACTATGCATAATATAAAAAAAATCATTCATCCTAATTTTGCACTTTCTAACTTATTTTTTCTAAGAAATAATTTTTGTTTAAGTTCAGTTGTAAAACATTAACCAATACATCATACATGCAAAAAAAAATTCTAAATATCAAAATAAAAGAATTACTACACCACACTTAAAAGAAAATTCTCATCTTTAATGTAAAAAAACCAATAGATCAAAATAAAACCAAAAAAAGTAAATAACAAATCAAAAAATCTAAACATTTTTAAGAACTTCCCGATATACAATATTTTTTGTTGTCTTTTACTCTAAACGATCATTATCACAAAATATAAATTTCAAACCACGTGATTAGGCGTGAAATTGTCATGATTCGTCGTTAGAAATACCCTAGTTTTGGTCGGTTTTGTCGAGTATTTAGAGTCAATTGAGCATTATTTCTATACATTGATGAATTTGTCTCTTTGATGCTTATAGGTGAATCAAGGACAAAAAATGGAGTTCGTAGGACTTTGAATTGACTCAAACGGATGCCCGGATGAGAAGATATTGAAGAAATACGATTTGTATTAGTGCGGAAGAAGAAAAGTATTACTTTGGGAAATTTTGGAGTCACTCGAGTGGCTCAGGCCGAGCACTAGCGCTCGAGCACCTTGCTCGAACGCTAAAAACATACAGAAGAATTCTCGCGCTCGAGCGCCAACGCTCGAGCGCCCCAAAATTTTATCATTCGACCAGCTCGAGCGGAGACGCTCGAGCGATTGCACCATTCGAGCTACACTGCTCGAGCGCCACCGCTCGAGCATGTGTGCTCGAGCGCTTCCAACTTTTATGCTTCCGGATGCGTTTTTCGGCCCACGAGTTCCCGATTCGGTCCAAGGCTTATATATACTCATCCCGAGCTCGTTTTTACACACTACTTTGAGACCACCACTTACCACTTGATACATTATTACTTTTAGAGTTAGTTTTTGAAGAGGAGGAGAGGAGCAAGCTTTACTTTATGTTTAATCGAGGTTTTAGTACGAATTCTTAGTTTATTTTCGTTTCTTAGTTTCTTTTCATTAGTTCGATGACGTTAAACACTTTAAACTTCGCTTTTATTAATTAAATTTCAGTTCTTTGCTAGTATTTCTTTAAACCCTAGTTCATGTTTGATCTTTTATTCTTTCAAATCATCATGTTTATATTCGTCACTTCTTCTATTGCTTTTATTATTGTCAAAACCATGTCTAGCTAAAACTCTTGCATGCTTAGGGTAGTATGAACTCGTAGAAGTAGGTTGTGGGTACGTAATTAGGGTAATTCGTGACGTTAGGTTTTAATTCTCTTAATTAATGAATTCTTAAAATCAATCTTAACTTTATTCTTGAATTTCGTTCCAGAAGTGTTAGAGAGAGGACGATCTTATCACTTTTTAACAATGAGTAGACTTAATGAAAGGGTTTAGAAAGGGTTAATTAATCTACCGGTTTATCTAAGGAGGACGACCGCATCACCTTAGTTTAAATTAGGGTCTCCTTAATTAAGCACAATCTATTAACTTGTTCGTAGATTAGTGAAGTCGATTGTTAGGATAAAGTATTAGGGTTTTGAATCGTGAGCTTTCGTCTTGCAATCTTTTACTTAGGTTATTTTATGCGCGTCACGATTATCTTGATTATGTACCTTCTCCGTTAGTATACGTAGGGATTCCTATCCCGAGCATCACCATCACTCATTTGAATACAAACCTTAGTTAATTCGTCTTCTTCAGTATTTTAGTTTAATCAGTTTATTTTAGTTATAATTAATTCTTCCAGAAATCCAAAAAAAAAACATACACTCATATTAACTACAACGCATAGATCTTCAGGGATCTGTTCGCATACACTTCATCCCTTGGGTTCGATAATACTTGGTCATTATACTTACTCATACTACAGTGAACCTGTACTCTTGCGCGGAAACTACTAGTAGAAAGCTAGTATTTTCGGTTCAAGTCAATGGCGTCGTTGCCGGGGATGGCGTTGTATGTCTTTTGAATATGACTTGTCGATAGCTTAGTAGTTAGTAGTGAGTGATTTACTTTTCTATTTCATTTCATACGTATTCGGGAGTTGCATTTTTATTCTTTTATTAGTGTTTCAGGTTTATGAAAACACACTCACAAGGCAATACGAGCAAAGAGATATTACCGTTGGATCCTGAGACAATAGCAAGAATAAACCGAACCTTCTTAAGAAGGATGAACGCTGCCGGAGGGAAACAATGGACATTACTAATGATTTGGACGATGTCGAGAATGACTTTAATCAGACATTGAACCGGGCTGACGGCACTGAAGGCAATTCCAGTAAGAACCAAGATCCGTCAGGTGACAGTCAGAGCCAGAACCCGGGTACACAGCACGTGAACAATCCAGATCATAATCTTATCCAACATCCGCAGAACAACCCTGCTTACCCACATCCTAACTTACCACAAAACAACTTGCCTAATCCTTATCCATACCCACCTTATCCATATCCACCATACCCGTATCCTCCACCGCCTGTTTACAACCAACCACCAGCTTATCAACCACCACCACCCCAACAAGTACCCGTACCAGCTGCTAATCCTCAACACGTTCATCAGAACGCAGATCAGAATATGGCTATTCGAGGAAGGTTTGCAGCGCAGCCACAACGGTACTATGATGGAGTGGCATTGCCCCTTGTAGAGGCAAATAACTTCTCAATTTCCCCAGGAATTCTTAAGCTGCTTACCGAGAATCAATTCAAGGGGGAGGTTGGGAAGGAGAATCCTCATACTCATCTGAGGAGTTTTTTGATGATCACGTCCATATTCAATTATAACGGTATGTCTGAAGATGTCAAGAGGCTCAGGCTTTTCCCATTCTCTTTGACGGGAATAGCCAAGGAGTGGTACGATAATACGCTCCCACGGGGAGGTGTAACCACATGGGCTGAGCTCGAGCGTCTATTCCTCGAGCGATTATACTCTCCATCGAGAATGATTAAAGCAAGGATAGAGATCTCTTCCTTCCGCCAGAAGCCAGGAGAGGATTTACGTCAGGCTTGGGAGAGATACTCGAATATGTTGATTGAGTGCCCGCAGCATGGGTATAATGAGGGAGATATCATGGCATTCTTCTACAGTGGAGCTAGCAAGGCTGGTCAAGCCCATCTAGATGCATGTGCCAGTGGAGCTTTTCTGAACCAAGGGATTGCGAGATGTAGAGAAATCATCGACAACATTATCACGAATGCCGAGGCATGGAATGAGGATCCAGAATTTTAGAGAGTTTGTAAGTTGGAGGAGAATGAGGGTACGAGAAACCTGTTGATGGCTATGATGGAGAAGATCATCAACCTTGAGATGGGGCAGAATCTGGTTGGAGGGAATGTAGCAGTGAGCGAGAAAGTGGACCCACCCACCCACGAGTCAGCAAGAAGAGGCCAACTATATGGGATGGCCTAATTATCCACAAGGAGGGTATCCACAAGGTGGAAATCAGTTTGGTAGGCCTTCTTATGGCCAACCATTTGTACCTCCAGGACCACAGCCGCCTCAAAATCAATGGAGGAACACACAAGGGTATCAAGGAGGCCAGCAGCCTCCTCAAAACACATGGAGGAAGAACAAGAATTTTTCATATGCTAATCTGAATGCCGGAATTACAGTTCCTCCAGGTGTTGATCCAGGTTCAAAGCCTACGGGTGGAGAAGGCGGTGCCTCAACTGAGGAGATGTTGAGAGCTATCCTTCATAAGGTTGAGGAAGGAAGCAAGAGATTGTCCTCTTTGGAGTACGATGTTAAAGAGATGCATAAGAAAGGTGATCAACGTGATCAAGAACTCCAGAAGAGAGATGTAGAGCTGAATCGAATTCAGCAAGAGAACAATAGGCGGTTCACTTTGATAGAATTTCAGATGAGCCAGATAGTAAAATCATTGGGTAGAGAGTCGGGGAAGTATCCTTCCATGCCGGAGGGGAACCCGAAAGAACATTGCAAGGCGATCCAGCTTAGAAGTGGGACCAACTATGAAGGTCATCAGATGCCTGCTGATTCTGAGACGCCCCAAGGAGAGATTGAGATGGAGGGACGAGAACATAAGAAAAATGGAGGTGAGACAGTTGAAAAATGGGTTGAGGGTGAAGGCATTCAGAAGAGTAAAGATGAGGATGAGTCATATGAGAGCAAAGAGCCTGAAGAGGAAGGCATTGAGAAGAGTGAGAGAGTTCCTAAGTGGAAGAAGGCAAGGGAAGCAAATGAGAAAGTGAAAGAGACTGAGCGTGATGAATGGGGGGTACCCAAATCGGTGATACCTGTCCCGTATCCACAACACTTCATGAAGAAAAAGCTTGATGAGAAATTCGCTAAATTCCTTGATATTTTAAAAAAAGTTACATATTAATATTCCTTTTTATGATGCTTTGGAACAGATGCCGAATTATGCCAAGTTCCTGAAGGACTTGATCGCGAAGAGAAGGAGAGTTGATGAGCCCAAGTTGGTGCAGCTGAACCATGAGGTGAGTGCATTAGTGCACAAAGCGCTTCCACCAAAGTTGAAGGATCCCAGGAGTTTCACAATCTTATGTGATATCGGGAATGGGGTTAAGAAGGGAGTGTTGTGCGACCTTGGGACGAGCATCAATCTTATGCCGTTGTCGCTTTTCAAGAAGTTGGAGGGTGGAGAACTTCAGTCGATAATGATGACGCTTCAACTTGCCGACCGGTCTATTACTCGACCTCAAGGTGTGGTTGAAGACGTCCTCGTGAAAGTTGGAGATCACATTTTTCCAGCAGATTTTGTGGTCCTAGAGATGGAGGAAGATGAGCACATTCCATTGATCTTGGGAAGACCGTTCTTAGCAACGGCCGGGATGGTGCTTGATGTGACGAATGGGAAGATCACGTTGAAAGTTGATGATCAAGAAGTAACGATTTCCCTGTATGAAGCCATGAAGCACCCGAAGGAGGATGGGAGCTGTTATTGCATGGATGCCATTGATCCTTGTGTTGAAGACACACCTCCTATCTCTAATCTTCTCATATTCATGATTTCGTTAGTCCTTCACTTGATAATTTCACCCATGAGCATTATGATCTTGATTATGTTGATATGGATAAAGGGAATAAGTTGAAGGATGAAGAGGTGAAAAAGGTGGACGTGGTCCAGTTGGAGAAGAAAGGAGGAGTTAAGAAGAAAAAGTCCAAGCGCAAGAAATTGTTTAGTAAGACTCCTCCAGATAAAGGTGAGAAGGAGTTGAGACCTATACCACTTGGGGATGAGAAGGAAGCAAAGGAGCTCATGATGGAGGGGAATCAAGGAAAGACATGCAAGCACCACTCTTATGAGAGTAAGGGAGGTAAATTTGAGTATGATGTCCCATAAGCTCCTTTGAGCTTGGTCCGGCATGAGGACCTTAAAAATAGCGCTGAATGGGAGGTAACCCATTTTATTTGTTTTTCATTGTTTTTATGTTATTAGGGTGTTGTTGAATCGTAAGTTTAACCTCGTATTTGAGAGTTTATTTTGTAGGTTTGTCTCGAGAGAGTAGAGGAATCATGGAGTTATTCAAAAGGGAGGAACTCAAGCAAGGGAGTGTGCTACGTTGTTAAGAGAAACTGAATTGTTTGGATGAGGTAACCCACAACCCCAAACTTAGACCTCTTCACAAGGTCGAAGTTTGGGGGGTGGAGTTTTTATATGTTTTTTTGTTACATTGCACCGATGCACACGTCTCTTTTAGTTGAGTTTGGTTATATATTTGAGTCTTGAGATGCTCCCTGAGCTGTTATTGATTTGATTTGCTACTACATATTTCATGCCTATCAATCATCTTATGCTTGTTGATTGCTATCTTTGAGTATGATTTGATGAGTAGGGTGAATTGTGAGGTTGAGTTAGAAGTTTTGTTGTGTGAGTGTATGAGTTAGAGTTGATTTGAGAGTGAACTCGTATGCTTGCGAATTTTCTTTTTTAGTGCTTGTGTGATGAGAGTGAGAATTCACTACGACTAGCATGGATGTGAAAGCCGTGAGATTTGAGCCTTTTGAAATTTTGATGCATGAAATTAATCTCTTCGTTTGTGAGTGGATCGTCACCTTAGAGGATGCTAGAACTTGTGTGTGCTCTCGCTTCTTGATTGTGTCTAGTTTGATATGCCGAATGTGATCTTAGGCCATCTTTGTTTTGAATGAGTCACTTAGCCTAAATTTTCCCTACCATTGACATTTGTCCCTTGTTAGCCCCTTTTAGCTTTAAGCCTATTTCATTTGCAAGCACATATGAACACTATTCCAATTCCTAAGCCTTTTTGTCCCAATTTGAGTGGAGAATAGGAAAAGTGTGAATGTGAAGGGATTGAATTGAGTTGAAAAAGGGAAATGTTGTATGTTGAGTGAGTATGAGAAGAAGGTGTGATGAAAAAAAGTTGTAGGAAAAAGAAAAAATTGAGAATGAGCAAAAAAAAAATGAGCTCATGTGTTTGTGAAAGAGAAAAAAAATTGAAGTGTTGAGAGTGTTGGAATTGAAAGTGTGTTTATTGAATATGTTTGAAGTAGCCTGTTCCTAATCTCGAAGTACCGAAGTTTGATCTTTCTAGTCTCCATTCACTATAGTCACTTACCTATATTGTTATCCCACCTGTCCAAAGAGCCTACATTACAACCTTGAGAAAAGTCCTTTTTGATTCGGCATTGATTTCTAGAGTATGGTCGGAGTTGAGAGTGCTTACAAGCCTATGGCTGCTGATATGTGTGATTGATTGTTTGAGTGAGTCCCTTTATCATTGATATACACTTGTGAGGGAGTGAAACACATCGTTGAATGCACATCCATGTTTGATTTTTGTGATTCTTGTTGTTGTTGCATGAGTATGATGAGGGAAGGTGAGTGAGTATACTTGTGATTGATCTTTGAAGCTCGAATTCATTTGATTGCATGATTTGATTCTCTGACTCATTCCTAACAATTTCACTTTACTTATTATCTCATTGCTTGAGGACAAGCAATATGGTAAGTTTGGGGGGGGTTGATTAGGCGTGAAATTGTCATGATTCGTCGTTAGAAATACCCTAGTTTTGGTCGGTTTTGTCGAGTATTTAGAGTCAATTGAGCATTATTTCTATACATTGATGAATTTGTCTCTTTTATGCTCATAGGTGAATCGAGGATGAAAAATGGAGTTCGTAGGACTTTGAATCGACTCAAACGGATACCCGGATGAGAAGATATTGAAGAAATACGATTGTTATTAGTGCAGAAGAAGAAAAGTATTACTTTGGGAAATTTTGGAGTCACTCGAGTGGCTCAGGTCGAGCACTAGCGCTCGAGCATGTTGCTCGAACGCTAAAAACATACAGAAGAATTCTCGCGCTCGAGCAGCTCGAGCGCCACCGCTCGAGCGTGTTGCTCGAGCGCCACAAAATTTCATCATTCGACCAGCTCGAGCGGAGACGCTCGAGCGATTGCACCATTCGAGCTACACCGCTCGAGCGCCACCGCTCGAGCATGTGTGCTCGAGCGCTTCCAACTTTTATGCTTCCGGATGCGTTTTTCGGCCCACGAGTTCCCGATTCGGCCCAAGGCTTATATATACTCGTCCCAAGCTCGTTTTTACACACTACTTTGAGACCACCAGTTACCACTTGATACATTATTACTTTTAGAGTTAGCTTTTGGATAGGAGGAGAGGAGCAAGCTTTACTTTATGTTTAATCGAGGTTTTAGTACGAATTCTTAGTTTATTTTCGTTTCTTAGTTTCTTTTCATTAGTTCGATGACGTTAAACACTTTAAATTTCGCTTTTATTAATTAAATTTTAGTTCTTCGCTAGTATTTCTTTAAACCTTAGTTCATGTTTGATCTTTTATTCTTTCAAATCATCATGTTTATGTTCGTCACTTCTTCTATTGCTTTTATTATTGTCAAAACCATGTCTAGCTAAAACCCTTGCATGCTTAGGGTAGGATGAACTCGTAGAAGTAGGTTTGTGGGTACGTAATTAGGGTAATTCGTGACATTAGGTTTTAATTCTCTTAATTAATGAATTCTTAAAATCAATCTTAACTTTATTCTTGAATTTCGTTCCAGAAGTGTTAGAGAGAGGACGATCTTATCACTTTTTAACAATGAGTAGACTTAATGAAAGGGTTTAGAAAGGGTTAATTAATCTACCGGTTTATCTAAGGAGGACGACCGCATCACCTTAGTTTAAATTAGGGTCTCCTTAATTAAGCACAATCTATTAACTTGTTCGTAGATTAGTGAAGTCGATTGTTAGGATAAAGTATTAGGGTTTTGAATCGTGAGCTTTCGTCTTGCAATCTTTTACTTAGGTTATTTTATGCGCGTCACGATTATCTTGATTATGTACCTTCTCCGTTAGTATACGTAGGGATTCCTATCCTGAGCATCACCATCACTCATTTGAATACAAACCTTAGTTAATTCGTCTTCTTCAGTATTTTAGTTTAATCAGTTTATTTTAGTTATAATGAAGGATGCAAAAAACGGCCTAGGCGGCTGCCCGGCCGCCGCGATTTGGGCCTAATCGGCCATTTTAGGCGTTTTCGGTTCTAGGCGCCGCCTAGGCGGCCAAGTCGGCCAAGTCGGTCAAGGCGGTCAAGGCAATATTTTTTTTTAGTCAAACTTAAGTTTTTAAAAATAGTAAAATATAACAAAATAGGTTCTCTTTCTTTTCTTTCTCTCAGTCGAACGGGAATTGGGGAAAGAGAGCAAAACAAGCCCTAACCCAGTTTTGCCCACCGCCGCCCGTCCTCTGCCAGCGACGCCCGTCCGTTGCCGCTCCGCCTTCCTCTTCCGCCTGCTGCTGCCTGGTCGCTGCTGAAACCAGGTACGTACAACAGTTTTTTTTTCTTTTCTTGTTCGTACTTCGTAAGGACTAAGGAGAATTCTTGATTTTTACTGCTAAAATTCTTAATTTTATTATTTTGTTGATTACGGTTGAATGTGGGGCTGAATTTTTGTATCCTTGGCTAGGTCTTTCATATTTTCATTTAAATGAAGTTAGGAATATATTAACTTATGAAGCTAGGAGTATATTAATTAGTGCATCATTGTTATTAAATGAAGTTAGGAGTTTATTAATTTATGAAGCTAGGAGTATATTAATTAGTGCATCCTTATTATTAAATGAAGTTAGGAGAATATTAATTTATGAAGCTAACAAATAATTCCTTGCTTTATAGTACGCTTTAGCCTTTAAATCATGTTCTGGACCTTCTGGTTTGCTAAGTTGGTTCCTAACTTATTAAGTTATTAATTATAATATTTAGAATCTTAGATCCTTGAGACAGTTTGTGGTTAAGGAGCAAAATAAAGATTAGAGTAATGTATTGGTCAATAATGCAATTACCATTGATTGAAGTGTATTTATTTATTTATTTAGACTAACTTAAATGTTTTCCCTAATTAAACTAACTTTTAATTTGCTAATGGATTGGTCAATAATGCAATTACCATGGATGGCCACGACTAAAAAAGCTTATTTTTTATTGGTATCCTAATGCCTAAGTGATTTGATACTTGATAACAAATATGGTAGTTTAATTGTTTAATTTTTTTTATTGGTATTGATTTGATACTTGATTGCAAATATTGTAGTTTAATTGTTGAATTTTTTTTATTGGTTAGGCATATGGCTTCTTCAACTTCTGTGAATGAGACTCTCAAAAGAAAATCAAATGATGTCGGGTGGGAGTATGCTGTGTTGGTAGATCCAACAAATTTGGATAGGGTGAAATGCATTTTATGTGAAAAGGAAATTAGTGGAGGAATTTATAGAATTAAGCAACACATTGCGGGCATAAAGGGAAATGTGGCTTCATGCAAAAAATCTACCAAAGAGGATCAACTCAAGTGTAGAAATGCAATTGGTGAGGGAAAGAGAAAGAGGGCCGGGAAGAAACAACATGATGAAGATATAAGATCGAATGTGAACTTAGGGGATGACATTGATATTGATGAAGAGATATCGTTGAGAGAGTCTACAGGGTCCAAGACGCAGCGCGAGACCCCTGGACCTATGGATAGATTTGCAAATCAAATCAACCCCGAGGAAGCCTTGAATCGTCAAAGAACTTGCGTGATCAAAACATCAAAGAGGTCATTTGCAAAGAAAAGCTTGATAAAGTGAAAGAATATGTTTGTAGATTTGCTTATGAAGCGGGCATTTCTTTTGCTGTATTCGAGTTGGATAGTTGCAAGGCGATGTTCGAGGCTATTGGTCAATATGGAACAGGGTGTAAGCCTCCTACACGTTATGAAATAAGTGAGTCTTTCTTGAAGAAAGAAGTTGAGAGGACAAAAGCAAAACTTAAGCCACAAGAAGAAGAGTGGAAATTCAATGGATGCTCAATTATGACGGATGCTTGGAGTGATAGAAAGAGGAGGAGTATAATGAATTTGTGTGTGAATTGTAGACTTGGCACTAGTTTTATTTTCTCCAAGGACTTCTCCGACACTCCACATACAGGCCAAGTAATATATGATTACGTCGATAAGTGCATTGAAGAGGTACTTGATTTCATTTATTATTCAATTTATTTGAAGATTAAAGTTTATATTTATTTATAATATTGATTGTGTAATGTAGTAATTGTTTTTTTTTTCTTAATGAAGGTTGGTCCAGAAAATGTTGTTCAAGTGGTAACTGACAATGTCTTGAACAATATGGCAGCTGCAAAATTGTTGAAGTTAAAGAGACCTCAAATTTTTTGGACCCCGTGTGCTGCTCACTCGATGAATCTTATGCTTGAAAGCATTGGGAATCTACCAAGATTCAAAAAAACAATTGATCAAGCTAAAGCATTGACTATCTTCATCTATGCTCATCACAAAACCTTAGCTATGATGAGAGCGCACACAAAGAAGAGAGACATAATTAGACCCGGAGTAACAAGTTTTGCATCGTCATTTCTCTCTCTCCAGAGCCTATCCGAGAAAAGGAGTCAGTCAAATGCAATGTTTGTGAGCAAAGAGTGGGAGCAATGCAAATTCTCAAGGACCGCCAAAGGAAAAATTGCCTACAACACAGTGTTGAGTATGTCATTTTGGCATGGTGTCTCCTCGTGCTTGCAAGTTTTCAGCCCGTTGGTGAAGGTGCTTCGACTTGTTGATGGAGACAAGAAACCATCTATGGGCTTTGTATACGGTGAGCTTTTGAAGGCAAAGGTGGAAATTAAAGCATCCTTGAACAACATTGCTAAGAGCTATGACCCTATCATTGACATTATTAATGCAAAGATCAAAGATAGGCTCAACACTCCACTCCATTTGATGGCTTATCTCTTGAATCCATTCTACCATTATCGAGATCCCCTTCTTCACTTGGATCCGGATGTTGTAGCTGGAGCTCTTGCATGCTTGGGTGGTATGTTTCCTCAGGATATTGAAATGCAAAATAAGATTATGAATGTGGAGCTACCAATGTACAGGTATAAAGAGTCTCTAATTGGAGTAGAGTTAGCTCTTAAGTGCAAGGAAGCAAGCATTGAAAGTTTTGATCCAGGTAAAATTTAATAATTTTATAGTTTTGAAATTTTGGTTTAGATTAATTTTTTTTTTAAATTGAAGCAAGTTACATATTTATATTTTTTTCTTTGTGTATGTGTAGTCTCTTGGTGGTCAACATATGGTTTGCGCACTCCTAATTTGCAAAAGTTTGCTATGAGGTACTTTCTTTGACCACTAGTTCTTCCGGTTGTGAAAGAAATTGGAGTTCTTTTGAAGGGGTTAGTAAAATTTATTTGTGCTAAATTTGTAAATTATTATGTGACTCTTTAGTCTTTACTCTTTAGCTTTAAAATTTAAATATTGTTAAACGTGAATTATTTACTTTTACATTTTTTTACTTCTTAGATACACACAAAGAAAAAAAACAACCTTTTAGCCGAACGAGTAAACAATCTTGTGTATGTCCAATTCAATGCAAAATTATTGTACAAAAAAAGGAGATCAAACGAAAAGGATGTGGAAGTCCTTTTAGCAAAGGAAGATGCTAGTTTTGCACAAGATTGAATTATTTGTGGGGTTGAATCTGTTGATGATGATGTTGTGGAGGAAGATATTGCCTCGGGTTCGGGTTTGAGCTTGGCTTTGACTACGAGTTCTCATGATGAGATGGAGGATGTTCCTCAAAAAGACGTCCGACTAAGAGATCTTGATGAGGACGATTTCTCTTCCGATGATGAGGAAGTAGAGGAGGACGTTGAGTTTGAGTTTGATGATGACGATGATCGCGTTTATGGAGATGAGCAACCTTCCGATAATCGTACCGTTTAATTTGGTTATTGTCATTGATGAATGATTAAACATTTATTTTTACTTTTTATTTTGAAGTAGACCTTTGACTTTGAGTACTTACTTTTTATTTTATAATTTATTATGACTATGATTTTAATTTTATGTTAATTGTTGTGACATTTCATTTCTAAAGTTTCAAATTAAAATTTAAAGGTAAAAAAAAAGTAGGCGGATTTCCTAGGCGGCGCCTAGGCGGCCTAGGCGCTAGGCGGCCCAAAAACACCCGCCTAGCGTTTTTCGACTTCTGCATCCTTGGTTATAATTAATTCTTCCAAAAAAAAAAAAACACACACTCATATTAACTACAACGCGTAGATCTTCAGGGATCTGTTCGCATACACTTCTTCCCTTGGGTTCGATAATACTTGGTCATTATACTTACTCATACTACAGTAAACCCGTACTCTTGCGGGGAAACTACTAGTAGAAAGCTAGTATTTTTTGTTCAAGTCACCACGGCGATTGATAACCCTCGAAACCACAACATAAAGTTGTCCATGACTATACACCGGCTTCCTAAAAAATACCCCAACATGGCTAAGAGAAGTCCATGGTTTTTATTTATAGACATAGTACACAAAACAACCAATGGAAATTGCATCCGTGTAAACTTGAAAGGTAACCTAAGACCAAAAGGTGTCAACGACAGTCGCGGTATCAATGCTAGCTCTTCAACACTACTACCATTCAGAACTTTAACTTCAATTACTCTATCACTTAGCCTAGTGATTACCATCCAGTACATAGACAAAAAAATTATAATTTAAAATGGTAAATAATAATAAGCTAGTGTACTAAAATTGCATAATAATATAATAAACTAACATCATTCCATTGCATAATCCTTTAGAATGATCAATATTTCTCAATAACATAATAGGAGTTCCAACTTTAAGATTTAGTATATGATCAGGAACACCAATTTTTTTAAAGTATTAAGGAACTCATGAGTATGAACATCAGCAAGAGAATCGAGATTGGAAACAGACTTGCAAAGACTATCATAACTGAGATACTTGCGCTACTACTTTTTATTTAACTTTACTACATAATCATTAATATTTATGACCGAATCAAGAGTCGGTGCAAGAATAACTCTTTTCTATAAAAAAAATTATGGTTATACACTCTTGTAAAATCAGGATAAATACAATCCACAATAGAAGTAACATGATCATCACCACCTCTCAACAAAATATCTTGTGGTATGATAATGTCATAACCGTAATCAACTTGTGTTCCTATGGTTCCATCACCAACCGATTCAACATACTTAGAATATAAATTCATTTCATTCATCCATTCAACAGAATCAGACTGCATCAATCTCATATTTCATGTTAACCTCAAAATAGTGTAGTCATTCCATACAATTAGATGAATTAATGGTGGCACAATATCCCATTTTTATTATTTTAGAATGATAGGTAACACCGAAAATTTCCACAAAAACAATTATCTTCCCACCAAACGGTAATGCAGAACATGATGGATTAGATAACTGCATAACATCACTTAACGATGTATCTAACGCCTCAATACAATATATGTGAACCATCAGGGCTTCATCCCATACAATAAGTTTGCATTTAATCAGAAGTTCAGAGAGGTAACTACCTTGCTTAATGTTACACGTAGAATCCTCCAAACAATTGATTGGAATGCAAAATCTAGAATGAGTTGTACGTCCAACGGAAATCAAAAGCGAAGTTATTCCACTTGATGCTACATTCAACACAATTTTACCTACAAATCATAATTTTGCAGACATAGTTTTCCATTTTTTTAACCAAAAATACCTTTCCAATATTCGAAGACACCGATTCAATTATTCTATAAAAAAACTATGTGTTGCTAAACATTCATTTTGCTTACCAAAACTTCAAATTCCATCTGCAATTCAATTCTATTGTACGATAACTTACTCAAAAGTATCTAATTACGGGGGGTCTTAAGTTATTATCAGCAACAACTACTGGCATCACATCACAATTTAACAAACCTATTGCTTTTAATAAATAATTAAACAATTGTGCCCAATACACAAAATAATAGCTTCATCACATATACCACAAAAAATAATATTTATTCAAGACAATGAAATGATATAACATTCAAATTATAACGAAATTGAATAAATACCTAAATTTAATACACATTCAAATAACAATTTACAAAATAAAATTGTGTACCTTTATTTTATTATATATATGATCTATTTACTTTTTTTTTTAAATACATGATTTTTTTAGTTAATATTAAATGTATTTAAATATTAATAAAACTTATAAATAATGATATTTATAGAATAGATTATCACATTAACAACAATTTTTTAATGATTTCTTTCTTACGCAATTCCAAACCCCTCTGTATAGTAGATATTCTTGTGTAAAGATATTAATTAAGTTTTTTCACATCTAAATTATGAAAAGGTGGAGGAATAAGTATGTTATTTAAATTGAATGAGATTGTGGGCGATTTTTTAGGAATGTGTGTAAGTATTATATATTGAATAAAAGTATAATATAAAGTTGGTATAGTTAGTAAAAATTATAAAGTTAAGGTGGTGAATTTAAGAGTGAGTGAACTTAGTAAAAAGCTTAGTGAGACAAAGCAAACAACAATTTGTGTCACAAATAATCATGGATTTATCATAAACCAAAAATAATTCTTAAATTCCAATATATTCAATATAATAAAACTTTATTCTTCTTTTAAAAAGTTTACGGCCAACACTGGTATGTGCTAAAAAAAGATGAAATTCATATCAAACTTATAATTTTAGTAAGAATTTTTTATTTTAAAATTTTTGATATGGACTCAAAGTATTATATAAATCTAACCATTCATATTCAACAATATTATCTTATGTCCTTTAACATTATCTTCAAAATGGTTCATTTGACTTTTGACGTACATGGTCCAATGACACTTTTCATCATTATTCAAACATAAAGTAATACAAAGAAGACTATCACATTGACATTAAAAAAAAAAAATCAACATGCGAGAATTACTTTGCTTTATTGGCTTCTTTCATACCCAATTATCAGTCTCTTGACCAATTAAATATCATTTGAAAAAGACAATAATTATATGTTTTAACCCCTGGAATAAGGGTGGAGAATGTGTATGTTTGGTGGTTATATTGAAATTGGTGAGTAACTATTTTTAAGGATGAGAATGTAGTAAGTATTATATGTTGGATAAAATTACAATTTAAAATGTAGTAAAAAAAAATTTGAGGTAAAAAACTTTATGAAGTGGGTAAACTTATTAAAGTAGTGGGGGGTAGATTGACACGTCCGGTAATAAATTTGTCTTTTAAAAAATAAAATTTAATTTGATTTAAGAATTAAGAATATTTTTTTTTAATAAAACCTTGTTAATTGTTAAAACATTTACATAATACAAATCAAATTTTAATTTTAAAATATTCATGTGTTATATAAGTAATTGTAATAAACACACAAACACAATAAAATAAAAAATTATTTAAGACAAATATAACAAACATGAGTAATAAAAATCAACAAACTCAAATATTTGTAACCAAACTCTGGACAATTTTAACATCCACATAAAATTATAACTCTTGGATATAATAACAAAATATTAAATTGTCGCCAAAAGTGAACAATTGAAAAAAATTAACAAATGAACTTAGTTAAAATGATCAATATCAAGTACTCAACCTTGGTACACAAAAAACGCAAATCATTCTTGCCTTGATAACACTACCATTATACATCTTTAACATAATTTATCATTTACAATATTCAACACTTCTAACAAATATATAGTACTCCCTCCGTCCACCAAATTTTTACCCGCTTTCCTTTTTGGTCCGTCCACCAAATTTTTACTCATTCCTCTTTTGGAAATAAACTACACTCACAAACAAAAAATGGGTCCCACAATACCCACCACAATACTCTTACTTTATCTACTTTATTCACTTTTTCAATAAACTATCATTTTTCATTAAAAACTGTGCTCAACAGTAACCGGGTAAAATTTTCGTGGACGGAGGGAGTAAATTTTAGTGAGACGAAATATGCAACAATCTATGTCACCAATAAAACAGGATTCATGATAAATTGAGAACTATTCTTTAATTAATAAATTTATTATATGGTTTTTAATAACAAAAATAAACTTATTTTAAAAGAAATAGTTACATACTCCCTCCGTCCCCGAATGAATTTCTCACTTCTTTTTGTTGAATGGTTTAAGAAAATGTGTTTGTTTATTAATATATGGTAGACCACATGTTGACTTTTTGGATAAAGTAATAAATAGTGTTGAAAAGTAAATTGAATGAGCGACACTTTTGTTAAATATTGTGTGAATTTGAAGGTTAAAGGTTATATGTAGTGGGGTGTTGTTTTTTCCATTTACGAAATGGAAAACTTAGTGGGGGACGACCTGAAAAGGAAAATGAGAAGTTTACTCAAGGACGGAGGGAATAATAATTAAGTCAAAGTTATTTTTAAATTTTCATGATATTTAATTTATACGGTAATACATAATATATAAATGTAATTGCATTTGAATAAATTATATTACAAAAATATTTTTGAAAAAAGAAAAAAGTGCATATTGTTACTAAATTGTTAAACATTTGTATTTAACACACAAATATTTTATCACATAAAATAAGGGAGACATTCATTGCATAGTTATTATAGGAAACATGAATTAACTTCAATATAGTGTGTAAATACAGTAATAATGTATCTTTTTTAATATAAAGTAAAATCGAACGTAACATTGTTCTGGCTAAATATTTTAAGAAAGGAATTCGAATAAGGTTAACCACATGGAATTTTAGGCATATTTACTACACGAAAGGATATGAAATCTTAATTGTGCGCTCTAAATTTTCATACTTTTAAACACTATATAATTTTTTAATTTTAAATAAGGGCTGGAATTGAAGACCCATAATATTAAATATAATTTAATATGCTATCAATGAGCTTGAAGATAAAATAACTCAAAGATTATACTCCCCGTTGCCTTTTAATTGTCACCCCAATTAATAATGAATGGTTTTTTAATGATAAAAACTTATGTAAGACGTTTTATATGTAGATGGATCTTATTTAATTATATTTTATAAATCGTGGGTCATTTTTAATTGCCACTGAGCAGTAATAGATGAAAACTCAAACATATTTTGATCATTCGTTTTTGACACAATAGATAACAAAATCGTACCATCATTTGTAGTCTACTTAAATAACTTTTTAAGTTTGAACTCAAATGTATATTTAGAAATTGCTAAGGAAAATTTCTTACAATATATATAATTGGGGATATCCATGTGAAACATACAATATTGTGATTAAAAAAAGTGACCAAAGAAAATCACATTTTGTATAATTAGACAAAACTTTAATATTTGAGTAGGTTTTAAATGAAAACGCTTCATAATAAGTTTAACATGAAATAGTTTTAGAGTATCATTAATCTCATCAGGAGTATCATTAAACCTGTCAATGGTATCATTAATCTGAGTTCAAGAAAATTTAAAATAATTTTCTTGAACTCAGACTAATGATACCCCTGATGAGATTAATGATATTCCCAATGAGATTAATGATACTTTAAAATTATTTCATGATAAGCTTATCATGAACTATTTTCATATAATATTTTCCCTTAATATTTATATTAAATTAATTTTGATATTAACCTTAGCAAGAGGTTAATAGTACATGGGTTTTGTAGTATGGTGTGAAATTTTAATTGCCTAAATTTATGGGAGTACACTAATTAAACATTTTCTTCCTTTTCATTTTAATATTTCTTTAAACTAATAATAGTTATACATGTAAATATATTATATGACTCCATAATGAGTAAGAAGCTCATTATACGCATTTTTAATATGGACCATCCAAATCAAGATATTATCACATTACCCTATCATGTTTCTAGTAAATAAATATATTTATTTATACAACGTTAATTATAGACAATAAAAAAGATATAATTTAAGGAATAATGCTACATCTTCAAACAAAATATTTATTAATTATATTAGATTAAACAATTATTAATGGCAAATAATAATATCTTATGAACCAAATGATCATTTTTTAGTTCGATCTATGCAATATATGGAATAACTTCTTGTCAATATTAATGTTATACATATATCCACTTTAGTGGTATATACCACAAACTTAGTTTTTTAAAAAAAAAAAGTGACATAATTATTTACCCTAATTCAACTCCAATTAAAACAAAAATTAATCAGAAATTAAACTTATTCAACACCACTAATTGTTTGCTTGCATTTAGCTCATAAGATACACACAAAACAAAGATTAGAATAAACACCATAAACCAATAACAAACTTAACTATTCAAAACGCTAACATATTAGTTCCAACATATAAAAATCCAATACATAAAAACTGTAACGCCCCGAACCCAGAATATATTAATTATATCGGATTCGAAGTGTTATTGTGATCAAAAGTCCGAATTATAAAATTTTTGGAAGGAATAATACTGAATTGAGAGACAGAAGTTTATGCAGCGGATAAGTGGGAAGGAATATTAGAATGTAAGTGTGTTTGTATATATATATATATATATATATATATATATATATAGAGGGTTCTGTTTCTTCAGAATAATACACACTGAGTTTGGATAATTTAAACACACGGAAAGAGTATCGCCTTGCATGACAGTAGCGATAACATTTATTCGGTAAATAGAAATAGTAGGCATCGTGGTATTAGTAATAATATTTTAAGCAAATGGGAGACTTTGTGTCTTCTGTGTCACTGTCCTTGCTCCCCATAATTGTAATCTGCAAGGGGTTAGGAAAAGGGGGCGTGAGAATTGAATTCTCACTTATGGGTGATTGCAACATCATGGGATTGGTAAATCCGAAATATATTAAGTTATACCTATTAATAAAAAGTTTATTTTATTTAAACAGTTGACGTATATAAAAGATTATAAAATTTAAACGGTACTTAAGCATATTTCACATGGTATACTTGAAATAACACAAGTTGATTCACATTAGGGCAAAGCCCAAAGTCATATCACGTATTATCACAAACTGACAAACCATAAACGTACGACAATTCCACTTCCAACAAAGTTACTCTTTTCAACTCCAACAAATCAACAAAGTTATCATTTTCAACTCCAACCAAAACTTACTTCATCCAATCACACAAGCTCACATCATCCAACCTTATAACATCCCTCAAAATAAGCAAGTATCAATGGCCTTCTTCCCAGTGCGTCAAATGACAGCTGACCGGGGACCAGATCTACTTGATCAACAACCTTGATTCCGAGGGCGTCCCCGACAGCAGCCCCGGAGGTCGGATTTAAAACTCGATCCCGACTCCGTACATACCGACTCTCCACAAAACTGACTCAATAAACTTTACAAAGAATAATACTTGACTGATAACTGAACTGATTCATGCTCACGTAAGGTGTTTACTCATGCAGTGGTGATCGATTCACAAAACAACAGGTAATATATAACATATATAGTTATATCACATAATCCAAACAGTTATATAGATAGGTGTTACATTTATGTTGGATTAGGTATTTTTGATTTGATTTAATCGAGTTCAGGAAATACCGGCACGACGTTACTATTAGCAGATCAATCATCAGATCATCACCCACTTGATTGTTCGGAGTTCCGGGAATATTGGGTAGGCAGACAATCGAGTCCTTCGTGCGTGTTCCGAAAGGTACAGAATCCTAATAAGGAGTATTTCGATTAAAAGATTGACTTTTGAATTTGAAAAGCTTAAGAGTGCGAAACTCGAGGATTGAGTAGGTCGTTGTCTTCAGAAAACTATTGAAAACTTAAAGTTTTCAAAGGTTGATTTCAAATTGGTAAGTACACCTCTTTTAAAGGGGAGGTGTATTAGGGGAGTGTATTTACTAAATTCAGTGTGCAACAGGGGGTGTATTTACTGAATTTAGTGGTGTAACAGAGGGTGTATTTACTGAAATTGGTGGTGTAACAGGGGGTGTATTTACTGAAATTGGTGGTGTGACATGGGGTGTATTTACTGAATTGAGTGGTGTTCTCAGAAAGGCTTTTTAAGGGAAAAAAATCATTATTAAACTTGGAAAAATACTTAGAGAAAAAAAATAAGATTATTATTTAATGAAATTAAGGAAAAGGTTATTCTTTCTTAAGAGTTCTAATTCTCGTTTTTAAACGAAAACTTGAATATAAAACTTTTCTTTTCTAAACTTATTAAAAGACTTTATTTTTGCGTTTTCTAAAATTCTAATAGGGGTACGAGGTGAAGACGAATTTCCCTTTGATTACGAAATTTATTCAAACATGTTTTTAATCCTTGAAAAACATCAAAACAAGGATACTATAGGATTTTGCTAATATCATCATAATACTAAAAACAATGATATTAAACATTCATAAGAAAAATACTAGTCCTCTAAGTCATTACTACCATTCATCTAAAACAATAATATTTCAACATTCAACTACTAATACCAAATACTAAACTAAGAATCCAATCTCATGGTTTGGGAAAGAAATAAAACAAAGAAACAATCTATCCAAAAACTCACTTCTAAAGAGTGATACAAGTGAAACAAAATAATAATACTAAATAGGTTGATAACTAACACTAATTCATCTAACCACTAACAGTAAGTTTTCTTTCATTTCTTTTCTTGTTCTAAGCTTCTAACAATTTACAAAATAACCCAAAATCTACCCAAGATAAAAACGAAGATAGAAACCTTACGAGCTTCAGTTTGAGGCGTTAAACGGGCGGCCTAACGGCGTCGTTTCGAAACCCGGAAAATGTTCACGAAAATTGGGCAGCCTTACGGCGTTGTTCGGGAATTTGGAAAAACGATTTGGGCAGCCTAACGGCGTCGGTTTGAAATTCCAGAAATTTGGCGATAACAACCGGTTCAACGGCGTCAAAATCGATCGGAAATTAAACGAAAAGAACGGTTACGGGTGAAAATTGAAATTGAACTTCAAAGAGTGGAATTGAAAGAGGGCTTTTTGTATAGACTTACTGGAAGAGGAGAAATCAAGAGGCGGCGGCGGCGGCGAGGCGGCGGCGGCGGCGAGGCGGCGGCGGCGCTTCGGCTGAGGCGCGACGGGAGAGCGACGGCAGCAGGGGGAGGGGGAGCGCGACGGGAGCAGGGGAGTCGTAGCCTGGGTTTCGTCGCGTCTGGGCTGGTCCACGGTGGAGCGGTGACGGCGGTGGGAGGCTTCGCGGCTGAGCGGAGTTCCGGCGGCGCTTGTCGATCGAGCGGCGGCATCGTTCGCCGTGGCTTCTCGGTGGCGTGAAGAGGACAGCGGCAGAGGAAGGCGGCTCCAGCGGCGACGCGGCGTGCGGTGGGCGGTGCTGGGTTCGTCGGCCGGAGGAGGAGAAAGGAGGCGGAAGGAGGTGGAGGAAGGAGGAGGCCGAAGGAAGGAGGAGAGAATTTTTTTTTTTTTTTTTTTTTTAGAGAGAGAAAATTTCTGCGTGAAATGAAAGAAATGAATGAGGAGAGATACAAATTTTCTTTTATACCCTCCTTTTCCAAACTTATCTAATCCTAAATTCTTATCCAAAATTTTCGATATTTTCGTTCCCAAATGATACGGTTCAGGGATTGTTTGGTTCACGAGTATAATCCCGATTCAGAAAATAATACAATTTTAAAACTCAAGTAATATTTTATTGTATTCTGATTTTTCTCAATAAATTAAACGGATCGAAATCCTTAATTTAATTTGAAAAATTAATTTCTCGTAGTCCTTTATTCGTTTGAAAGAATTCGTTTTCTTTCTTCGAATTTAGGAATTTTATAAAAAAAAAGGGTATGTATATTTAAATACACAAATAGCACACAAAATAATTAAAATAAAAGAAACAAAGAAGAGAAAATAAAATAAAATAAAATAAAATAAAAAGGTTTCTAATTAAGAAAAGGGTATAGAACGGGATGGGGTATTACAAAAACATTTACAGATTCATATGAAAAAAAAATCATCCAAAACACAAAACTGCCAAACCTAAATGCAAGTAAACACAAATACAAAAACGACACAAAGTCTAAATATTTTATGTTAAGAAATAGAGAATAATCAGGAAATATACATAAATGATTGAGTTACAATTAAAACATTCTATATACTACGGTTTCTAATAAAAAAAGGAAAATAACAAAAATAATTTTACAGGCCTAACAAAATAATTTCATTATAAAACACTCGATATTCACATATATTAATATATAGATCACAGATATTTACACCCACACTACCCACCTTAATTTTAAAAAAATCATGCATACACTCATCCATAATATCAATTTTACCCCTTTATTAAGTTTGTTTCACACTCTCCGTCGTTACTTTTCAATTTTTTCGGGTTTGACTTTTTTTTTGTTGCAATTGCCTTTTTTAATGAAAAAAAAGAGGGGTATAATTAACAAAAGCATGGGTTGACTATCCTTGGCCTTATATATAATACTCATTATAAAAATTCACTATTTACATTATAAAATATTTGAATTACATAATTAGTGAATTTTTACCTGCTATACATACCGATTAATACAACGCATCCAAGTAAACCTAGTAAACCAGTAAATCAATAGAATAAATTGTAAACCAATCAGTAAACCAGTGAATTTTTTAAATGAATCTAGTAAACCAAACACAAATTGCAAGACCACAAATCAATAGAATAAATTGTAAGATCGATAATAACACCATCTACAAAAACCATCCACATGATGAATAACAAAAAAATTGTGTCACCAACCTCAACACCAAATAATTCACAAATAATTTAAAACAGAAGAACAACGATAAACAATAATCTCAATCTATTATTTGATAAATAATAATGGATACATCATATGTTTCACAAACATCGTCTTTCATATAAGAATGAAAAATCAAATGTACAACAATAAATCTTACGGGTTGAGGAACTAATACATAAAAAAAAAAACTATTATCAGAAAAAAAAAATATCGGTTTTCACGCCAGCAAAACTTGACAAAACACCGACTTCATTTCGCCTTCATCACCTAAAAGCCATGACACGGCCATAAAATGCAATTGGTAACCCTACAAAAAGGAAATAAATCAGTGAACACAACAAATGAAGCAGTTCAAAAAAACAATAAACTATGCCGGTGAACAAAAGTCCAAAATAACACTGTGTACAAAAAAAAAAAAAAAACAACGTTGAGAATATACCAAGAACGAAGAAGAGATTTTGAGCTAATGTGTGATGAGAAAGATGAAATCGTTGAACATATACATAGGATAACAAACACACATAGTAGCTATGTTAATGGACCTAAATTTACTACATAATGAGCAATAAAAGCCATAAAATTACTCATTAACTATATTCCAAAAACAAACACAAAAAAATCGAACGGCCATCATGCAAGATCATAAAACGATCTACGGCTATAATGCACTCCCGCCAAAACTATTTTTGGAAGGGTTAGTGCTATTATATTATTTAGATTTAGATTAGATTTAGATAATCTACCACCGCCTAATCAATTATTTCACCAGTAAGTTCTCTTTTTTCTTTTTTATTAATAAACTTATGTACTAAAAGTTGGTGTGTGGGTAAATAAATTCCAAATCATGCCCACATACAAACTATGTGCATAAATAAAATTTATTTAATTAATTAATTATCTAATTTAATTTCTATTTTAACTAACACTACAAATAATAACCTTATTTAAACATTTCAAATACGAATGCTAAATTCTCATCTCATTCTACTAATTAAAGTCTCGATAATTGTACTAGAATTTTCTAACGGTTAAACATGTAACTACACATAAATAACTCGATATTTAAAAGCACAATAAAATAATGCAAATTTACAAGTTGCACATAAATAATTATATGAAATGCATATAAATAATACATAGCACTCAAATATTAAAATGCACGCAATGCATGAAATATATTGGCCAATGAGTAGCGAGAAGCTCGGGTATCACATTACATGTATTATACATAATAAAATAAATTTAAATAGACGTATCATTGATGAATTGTATCCTAATTTTTTATAAAACTCTGTATCCCCGCATCCATCGTATTGCTCCCGCACTCTACACTCGCACCCGTGCAATATAGCATGTAATATGAATAATATACTAGTTGACTCCAAAGTTGTTCGTCTCCCTTACATACCCAAAAAAAAAAACAAAAAAACTACAATTTTAATATAAAGTTTTATGATAAATTCCTTACAAGGTCGGAATAAATAATTTGTGTGGATGTTGAATTATATAAAATACAAATTTAATCATTGAGTTTCATATTGTTATTACTATCACATGCACAATCCATATGTATACAAGTATATTATAACAAAAGGTAACAGTGTATTGGTTTAGGCCGTGTTTGGGGGATTGCATGCAAAAGGGACAAATCTTGAGTCAATTTTGTGAATATGATTCCATTCCAAAACACTACCAAACAAAACCTTCTGAGGCACCAATCGTTCTACCTTTTCAACCTTGCTCCGCCGCGGTAGACGTGGCGTTTTCCGACCTCGATTTCCATCTTATCTTTTATGTCCTCTACTTTTTCTTTCTTTCATTTCTTAAATTCAGTGCCAAAACCAAGATCAACCCTTTCTATGATTTTGTTAATTACAAATCTCGATTTTGTTAATTAAATAGTCCTCCCTATCCTTACATAAATCTCGATTTTGCATTTTGCATTTTACATATTTTACTTAATAAATATCATTTTAGCTTTATGAGTACTTTTCAATACATATAAAGTAATTTATAGGTTGTTTTGGACCAATAAACCAATCTATTTCAAAAAGTTAATTATTATATAAGAGTAATTATGACAAAAAATTAAATATCTTAATATGTGTAAAAAAAATTTAAAATGACATTTATTTAAAATTCTTTCATATATGAGATGGACACATTTAAAAAAAAAATTAAAGAGTATGTGTGTGTGAAGTTGAATAAAATAATAATAACTTTATGTTTAATTGACTTTTATGAGAGATATTTATTTCTTTTTTTGGGATGTGAAAGAAATGTTGAGACGTCAATTTAAAGCAAGTGTGAAAGAAATGTTGAGACGGATGGAGTATTATTCTGTAATGCTATGTAAAGAAAGTTAATGTTATATTAGTATATACAATATACACTGATAAAATAGAGAAAATATAAAAAATTGTCCTATAGCTTTGTCCGAGTCCAGATTTAGTCCTCTATCATTTTAATTTCTCAGTTATAGTCCTTTTGATATAAAAAATGGTCCTTTCCGGCGAAAATTTAAAAACTTGACCGGAATTCGCACCTGTTCCGGCATTAGCGCTCTCGTGAAAATTCACGTTAAAAAATAATTTCCACGTCACGCCCTGTCATCAACCAACCGGACTAAAATAGAGGAAATACTGAGTGACATTCTTTTTTAAACCTCTCGTGGCATTCTTCATACTTCAACCAACTAGGTCGGTCAATGCTCATCCCTGCTTTATTTGACATGTTTAAACCAGAAACCAACCAACCAACGATTTTCATTCACATAAATTCACAATTTGATTTACATACATAAAAAAATCCATTCACAATAAATCTCCAATTTTTTTTATCTAAAATTTCGACAATAAATCTCCAATTTTTATTTCTTACGTCACATGATTAGATAAAAAAATTCATAAATGAATATATATAAAATAATTTTAATCTAACCATGTGAAGTAAGAAATAAAAATGGGAGATTTTTATTGTCGAATTTTTAGATAAAAAAAATTATTTATCAAGTCATTTTCTCTTTTTAGCCAAATTTAGTATGAAAAATGTAAATCTAACCTGATGCTAAGATCATTTGTGTAAGAAGAGGAAATAATGGCAAATGATCCAATCCCAAACACAAACGTTGATCTTGATACACATCTTTCCACATTATTAAGTCAGCTGAGATTTAATCACAAACCAAAATAAGAAAATCGGAAACTGGAGTAGTGATATTTATTTCATTTTGGAAAAGAAACATGATTAATATCACCCAAATTGCTTGGATTCCCATGGGAATTGTCTGGAACTCTTTCTGGGAATCAGAAATAACAAGGATCAATCCAAGCATATAAGCAATTAAAAGATATACATATAATGCTTACTTGGATGAATATTGGCTTGATTTGCAGCAAGAATCAATTATTTTTTGACGTGGATTGCCACGAGAGTGCTTTTTCCGGAGCAGGTGCGAATTCCGGTCAAGTTTTTAAATTTCCGCCGGAAATGACTATTTTTTTATAACAAAAGGACTAAAACTGAGAAATTAAAAAGATAAAGGACGAAATCTGGACTCGGGCAAAATTTCATGACCATTTGTAATATTTTCTCTATAAAATATTATGATTCAATATTACCATAAAATTTATTTGCATTTTGTAGTTATTTTTTAATAGTATTATTTATCTCATTAAAAGATAGTATTAATTTGATAGTAATAATGTATAATGAAAATAGTTAATAAAGTTTTACAAATTACTTACTCTAAAATAAATTGAGAGTTAAATTACCATAAAAATACAAAAAAAAAAAAAAAAACAAACAAACAAACTTGTGGAATGTAGCAGTGCTGCTTGACACCCAAATTCGGGTTATTCTTATTCTTATCTAAAAAAAATCATACCGGTACGGTATATTACTATCAGAACGGCCTTGGGGTGGTGCCTGTGGTGCCGTCGCACAGGGCCCGACCCAAGACGAGGGCCCCCGATTATTTTTTGTTATATGTATTTTGTATTTATATTTATATAGATAACTTGTCATTTTTTGTTACTTATTCCGCGTACAGAGCAGTTGGTTAAAATTTTATGTTTAGTTTTGTGCGAGTTGAATGTCGCGTGTTCGAACCTCTGACTTGCTTTTTTTTTTTTCCTTTTCTCTCTCTAATTAGATCAACCCGCAAATTTTGTTTCCCCTTTCCTTTATCTTTCTCAAAATATCTTATTTTAATTATTTTCCAAATCTTCCTTTTTCTTGTATATTTTAGTCTCCGACTTATATATAATATATTCATGACACCCCTTAAATCCAAAAAAAAAAAAAAAACTATCTTCATTTTTCAACTACCTTCCAAATTTTGGTGCCTACATAAAATTATAGCATGAAATTTATAATTTTTATCAATTACAAAGTAAACTTTTTTTCTTTGCACTTTTAATGAACCACCTTTTAAAAATTTTAAGTTATAAATTTTTTTGGCAACATTAAATAACGTCGATGCCGAAAATGTCACATAAATATTCATGTAGACACCAACACATAAAAAAGTCTTTAAAATACGATTTTAAGTTATGTTTCTAAAGTAAAAAAAAAATGTATTTTAAGGATGTTATTTTCTTTATAAAAAAACCATAGCTTTATTTGTTGGCATTTACTAGGACTCCATGTAGCATATTCGACAACTATGTCATTTAATTGTTGATGAAAAATTAGAAGATGTTTTAAATTGCAAAACTTATGAAGATGGTGTGTTAAATTGCAAAGAAAAAAAAATTATGTTGTAATTGATAAAAATAATAAATTTGGCGATTTATACATATAAATTAATTTCATGTCTTATAAAGCCTATGACTTATGAGGTTCAATTCTAACATAAGCAACCTTCACCCAAACTCAATGATCAGTTGGACCTCCTATTTCAATTGTCAGCCCTTCCCATCTTTTTCTTAATTATTTTTGTGCATTTTGAGTCTGTTTATGAAAAGAATTGAAAGCCCTAAGAAATCATATCTTTTTTAAATAAATACTTTTACTTTTAGATTTTTTATCCATAAACTTCAATTGGTCATAATATACTATGTGTTTTTTACAAATTTATTTTATTATTTTTCTTAATTGATTTTTAGTTTTATGTATTTTTATAAGTTAATTGAGATTTTGATACAAAGGGCCTAAATTTTATTCTTGCACCGGGCCCCGTAAATCTTAGGACCGGCTTTGATTACTATGCTTTGAATTTGTACAAATTTAATTGTTCCCACTTTGATGTCATTTGAACAATGTGTGATTAGTACTCATTTCTTTATCCTCTGCAATTTTCTGTGTAATTCGTGATGCTGAAATCGGTCTAGTTAGGCTGTCTACGCATTAGACGGTCATTAACCAATCTAATTTTAGTATCCGTCTTAGAGGGTCAAACGTTCATAAATTTATTTATTTTCAATTGCGAAACAAAGTCAATTAATGTAAAACATGTCTTTAATTGTCTAATTAGACTATTTTCATTTGAAATTATGTTAACTTATTGTGTATTTTTTTTGTCATTTAATTTTCATTAATTTGTAACACACACACATATATATATATATATATATATATATATATTTTTGATTGATTGTTATTCATTGAATCGTTGATTTATGTCGTTATATATACTAAAAAAATTAAAATCATATTTAAATTGATATTAAATAATTTTTTGACCATATTAGTAAGATATAAAGAATAAAAATATAAAAACAAACTCATATAAATTAGTCTAACGTTTTAAATCCGCTTGACTAACTATTTTCAACACTGCACCCTTGTATTTAATTAACTTTTCAAAATCAAAATATTTCCCAACACCGTATTGGACCTATTGGTGACTTGGTATCCCCTGTGTAGAAAAGTTAACAGTATAATTATATCAGTTATGTGCCCCTAATGCCCCCGGCACTGCCCTGAGATTTTGTCCCCATTTAATAGTGTTTATTGTCTGTAGACTTTTTCTACAAGAAAATGTTATATACTATGTACCCCATTAAATTCAAGTGTGTCTCTTTGTCTATATTCTGTGGAATAGTGGAGAGCATAGAGTGGGTAAATATAAGCTTGTGTTATCACCGGTTGAAATAGCTCAAGTGATTAAAATACCTCTATGTAAATCGTGAATTTATGAGTTCGAGCCATCGATCATCAATTTAAAAAAAGAAAAATTCAAAATTTGTGTTTAAAAAGAAAGCTCAATTTTATTACATGACGTTTAACAGAATGATATCACCGGTAACAATTTTAGAATTCCATATCAGCAAGTAATATATATATATAGCTTACCGAAGCGTGTTAATAAACCAGAGAATGATACATATAATGAAATGCGGAAAATATCACACATAAAAATCATTGAACTACCATTTAACTGAATTTGCGAGAGGCAGATGTCAGCTTATGTATGGAATATTCTCAGTCTTTCTTTTGAGTTATTTGTGTGTGAGTGTATTTTGTGGATTGCAGCCAAATCTTGGAGTGTGATAGTAAAGTGGACCAGATTGAAACTGTTTGTGTGGAATCAGTGTGTCTTTTTTATCTAATGGTCTATCTTCTCAATGTAACAGTTCAACTTTGAAGGCTTCTACATCTTATTCTATATTTAACTTGTTTCGGGTAAAATAATACTTGTTCCGGGTAAAATAATAGTAGTTCTTTAACGAATTACTCCATCTGTTCCACTTTTATATTTCCATTTGCTAAAAAAGTCAGTCTCAATTGTTTTTCCTATTTCTAGTACATTCACCCTTTTAAACTTCACCCCACAAAAAACTATTTTATTCACTTAAATACTACTCCGTCCGTCCCATGATTATTTGCACACTTTTCTTTTTTGTCCGTCCCATAATTATTTGCACACTCTAAAAAAGAAAATATTGATTTGTGCGCACACTCACAATAATATACACATATTTACTCATATGTCATTACTTTACTCAAAAAGTAAAATTTTCTTAAAATGTGTGCCGTTTTAAGTGTGCAAATAATATCGGGATGGAAGGAGTACAATTCAATTCTCGCATTGAACTCTGTGTAAAGTTAACCGGAAAAATAAAACTGGAACAGTGGAAGTACTATAGTAAATTGTTTGATTTTAAAATTAATTGTTTAAAATTTTAAATAACACCAAATGTTATTACTTCGTCAAATGGAAAACAAGACACATATATGAAAATAAAATGAAGAAGCAAAACAACAATTAAAAATACAAGAATTTAATATGGAAATTGAAAACTTAAAAAATGGTAAAAAAAACTATGATCACGAAAAAAATATCACTTTATGATAAATTTCTACAATCACAAAGATTTTCTCTCTCATCATGATTTTCATATTTCTCACAGCACTCCCCTAAAAATTAATAAAAAAAATGTAACTTAACTAGAATAAAAAAGTTAAAATGTATTGACTGATACACTGAAATCAATAACATTAAACTCCTTTTTTTTTTTTTATCCCAAACTAATATGAAACAAATAAAACTCTTTTATTTTAACATAACCCAACAATTGCATTCACTTTTGCAATTAAATATAGTCTCAGTCTTGTATGCATCAAATACACTAATTCATGCAATTCAAGAACATTTTTAAACAATCACTCTTATTTTAATTGAAAAGTCGCCCATTTTTTCTTTTAACAGTTATGGTTGTCGTAATTGACCCTAATTGTTCATTAAACAAAAGGATGACTTTCCAGTGATAATATGGATGACTTTTTAGTAAAAAAAAAAAATGATTGTTTAAAAATGCATTTGAATTGCAAACTAGACTTACTCTTAAATATAATATCAATTGTTGATTGCTATATTAGGTAGAGTCTCGACCCGATTACAATCAAGATAAATGGATCGGTGGCTCAAAGACATAATTGGATTCTAGGACTAAATTGGCAATTGGATTGTGTTAAATGATTGAGTTTGATTTTTATTATTTCATTTACGACCCTATTTTTTCTATAGGGGATGTTTGTTTATAGAATAGAGAGGATTTGACATTTGGTCAATTAAGTAAAATATGTATTAGGATTTTGTATATTTTCGAGAGTGAATTTTGTAGAATTTGATAGGGTGAAAATTTTAAAATGTAGATGATAGAAAAATTATATTGTAAAAGTAGGGTTTAAATGATTGTTTAAAGTAAAAAAAAAATAAAAAAAAGTAGGAGAGAATATATATTGAGTTGGATAGATAATAATAATAACAATAAAAAAAATATGTGTTCGATGATTGATAGTATATTGAAAATTGTGTTCGAAAAAAGTAAAAATAAGTGTATTATATGTATCTCATATTTGTTTTGTCTTCCCATTGTGTATTTCTATTTTTGGTTATAGACTTGCTTTCGAGGTAGAATTAATGTAACAGGGTTCTCTATGCGTGGGGAAAAAGAATGGGAGGGGTTCGATTGGTTGATCATGTGCTTGGGATAATTAGTTCTCTATATTGGTATGTGAGTCATTGGCTCGTGAAGTTGGGCTCATAACCGAGCCCTACGGGTCTAGCATGAGGTCCTTCAGATTAAGTAGAATCCTTTGGTTGTCTACCATAAGACCTGTTGATAAACTTTCTTAATTTTCTAGATTTTCTCGCCATTAAAAATAAAAAAATAATAGAGCTATGGTCTCCAAGAATCAGCTTATACTCGTAACATTATAAGGAGTCTTATATGAGAGGTGCCCCACTTGGATATTTGACACATTCTCTCTTTTAAAATATAATTATATTGAAGTTGCATAAACACATTAATCATATAATATGAAAAATATTATTTTGTATGTATGAGAGAGATCATTTCGTACAAATTTTTATTTTAATATACTTATATGATAATTATATACAAGTATATGCATCACAAATTAATGAACATATATACAAGTTCATAAGTGTGTATATTATGTGTATACAATACAATTGATGTATACAAGAATTCACCTACATAAATAAATACACACATGAACATAAGTTTTATAAAATATAACAAATTATTTAAGTACAAAAATATGATTTTAATGTTTGTATACATGTCTTTATTGCGACTAATTTGTTCAAAGCTTTTTTTGGTGAGTAAATTAATAGATAGAAGTTAAGGACACTTTAGATTTTTAAATGAAAAAAGTGTTCAATTTATTTATGAATTAGTCTCCCGTGTAGAGTTTTGATTGAAATGTGACACTAGTTTTAATTGAAATGACAAATGAAACATGATATTAAATTTGATCGAAAATATAACACAAAATTATGTTATTTTAAATAAAATTATATTCATTTTATTCTTATACCAGTATACACCTTCTTGCCCACTATTTCGGCCTACTTCGACTAACACGACTCAATTAATTCATATTGAAAAATTGTCGAAATTACATGTGGTTAGATTGGAACGAGGTGTAAACATGATGGTAAGCCAGTAAAACTACAAATTTAGATATCAACAGCGGGAAAACGCAATAAAAATGAAAAAAAAAATGAAAATTGTGACAATATGGGTGGAATTGACGCTTGGTTTCGCCAAATTTCAATGGTATTGAGAATCAAAATAAATACAAAAATTAATGAGAACAAATTATGATCCACAATATCATTTTTCCTTTTCAATAATGTAACCATTACTCCTTTTGATGGTAATGACACTATATTTGTGCCCACCACCTACGTGGCGATGCCACATAATAAAGACCTTTTATCACCAAATATTTATTTAAATCTAATTATATCTTTTAGATTTTATACTATAATTCTAGTATATCTATTCTCTCACATTATTTTTTCATTCTCCATTCAACATTCTTTGTTGTTAGAATCCTCATGGAAAAATCTCCATGGCGATACTGGTATAACCTCAATAATCAATTTAAGGAAAACAACCCACAACCTTTTCCATTTTCTTAAACTATTCACATGAAAAATAAATAATCCAGAAGAATCTATTGCTGAATTTGCCGAAAAGAATTATTAATCCAAATCATAATAAAAACAAAAAGATGGGGCTATACATGTGTGGACTCTCCAATTCTGTTATTAGGCCAGAAAAAGTAAGCAACTAAAAACCTCAACGTGATTAAACAACTAAAATTAATAAATAATAATCAAGTAATCAAAAGACAGATTCAAGGATTATAAAATATCTGCTTTTAGACAAAGCCTCGACCAATATTGACAGGAATGTAAGAGAACTGCTAAGACAAATGAAATATTTTTTAAATTTTTTCTTGAAATTTTCCAATGGTGATCGGTGAATAGAAAAAGAAGAGAGAAAATCACAAATTATTATAGAAGGGGAGAAGATATATATTAATTTGGGAAAAAAAAAAATATAAGAATTGTAATATAAAATCTAAAAGATATAATAAATTAAAAAAATTAAATCTAAAAAAGGAATGGAAAATAAAGGAAAAACACTAGTCTTTATATATGTGGCATCGCCCCATAGATCGCCACGTAGGCGGTGGGCACAAATATAGTGACCACCGGTGTCGGTGGGATCTATATCATTACTGCTCCCCTTGATTATTATTCTATCTTCTTATAATCATCCTTACCAATTATTTCATCATGCCACAATCAATAACATCTTATTTGGTTAATTCTTTTTCAAAACTAGAGCACAACACTTAATGATGTAATTAATATGGAGATAATTATTCATCTAATATATTCAAGGATGGAGAGAGAAAATAATTTTTTATTCCTATTTTCATTGAAAATTTTGAAACAAGATCAACGAATGATAAAATTTACAGCCCAGTGGTGGGTGATCAGAAAAACATATGATCTAAAAATGGTCATTTCTCATAAATGGAAAACAGAGAAGGTAAAATGATTCCCAGGCAAAAGGATGTTTTTGGATCAGGATGTAGTCATTACATGGGAGGAGCCTGGAATTGAAAATTAGCACTAATGGGGAAGAAGTTGCACGACGTGGGCGACAAAAGTTGGAAAGGAAGTTGCGCAATTGCGATTATGAGCAACAATGTGGGCGAAAAAAAGTGGACATTTTTAAGGGTATTTAGGACATTTAATATTCCTTTCCTTTCAAAATAAATATTATTTTAGCATATTGCATCTTTTGCAAAATAAATATTATTTTAATCTTTAAAACATTTTACAATACATATAAAGTAGTCTATAAATTGCTTTGAACCATGAAATCAATTCTTTTTTTTTAAAGTAATTTTTGTATAGGAGTAATTATGATAAATATTAGATGTCTTAATTTGTGTGAAAAAAACTAAAATGACATTTATTTTGAAATGGATGGAGTATAAACTATGAATTAATATATATTTTAATTTCATAGTTAAAAGAAGTTGAGTAGGATGATAAAAAGGTAAAAATTGTATTTGTCCCAATAACAAACACTCCATATACACAGTTGAAAAAATATTGAATTTAAACGTCCTAAACAGAATGCAAAAATTGAAAATTAAATAAAAGACTTGGGCCAAATTAATTTGTCCAATCAAAATCGAATTCAACGAGGATTTTGGAATTTTCCGACTAGGACCAGCCAGCCACGTTTTAGGTTCCACCAATTGATAATTGAATCAATTAATTCAAGTTTTTTATCATTACAAAACACTCAGAGACGTATATATAGAGCATGCCATCCAACAAGATTACTATATTTTTTTTGTTAAAATGTGAATAAATTTAAATGATACACATGATTGCAATATGAATTCAGTGCCTTCTTTACTCGGAAAAGTCCCCATCCTATAATAATAAATTCATTGACTGAATTTGGCATCTACAATCCTAAAATGAGAATCGATTTTTTTTTTTCTTTTTTCATTTACACAATACACAACACAGAGGAACATGAACATCACACATATTTTAGCAATGAAGTATTATCAATTCAGACTTGTAAACTAGCTAAACTATTAATTAAGAAAATTGACACATTCATACTTCTTTTAATGCATTTTCTTTATCACCCTCTACCTATATATAATAAAAAAAATTGAATAGATGATCTCGTGCAAGATGAAATTTCATTTATAATATAATATAGTACATGATTAGAGCTATAGTTCGAATTGAAGAGCTCCAGAGCTCAGTCAGTTAAAAATTGAACTCAACTTGCTTATTTTGATAAATAAATAATGTTTGTAAGATGCTACTAATGAGGCTCTATATATGAGGATTTTCATAAATTTTAATGCAATATATGAGGACGTGTTATGCTCGAGTTCGACTCAAATAATAACACTATCCAAATTAAATTTTAACCAATTATTTTATTACAAAATTAAAATACAATATTAAAATGGAACCTCATCTTATAGGATAATGATTATCAGGACACAACCCTCCCTATAAATAATACTCCCTCCGTCCACCAAATTTTTACCCGCTTTTCTTTTTGGTCCGTCCATCAAATTTTTACCCATTTCTCTTTTAGAAATAAACTACACTCACAAACAAAAAATGGGTCCCACAATACTCTTATTTTATCTAATTTATTCACTTTTTCAATAAAATATCAATTTTCATTAAAAACTGTGTCCTACAGTAACCGGATAAAATTTTCGTGGACGGAGGGAGTACTCCTTCTATCACCCAATTTTATTTTAATTCACGAACTTTAAGCAAAATGAGTTAAAGTAGATAAAATAAGAGTATTGAGAAGTTTGTTTATGAATAAAGTAAGTGTATGTATATATAATAATAAAGTTGTGCAAAAATAATAATAATAAAGTAATTATTTAAAAAAAAATGTAGGTAAGTAGTTTTAAAGGGCAGACCTAAAAGACAAATGAAAATAAATTTGAAAGGAGGAAGTATTATTTATGTTGGCCCCACAATTTCTACTGTAACTATTAAAAATTCCATGACAGTGTCCAAATATTATTATTCGTTTAATCCACAAACGGACTTAAGACTATTAGAAAGTTTGAAATTTTATTCAAATTCAGAAGACTACTACCTATGTTTTACTATTCTATTTTCAACATAATATTATATGTATAATAATGACCTCATCTTTAAGACACAAACAGGGACGGTGGATACGCCCTTCACATCCCTCAAAAAAGTTTAGGCATGGAAAAGGCTAAAGCATCCCCAACCCAACACGGCAAAGCCACATCAACATATATGCGGGCAGTTAATGCTACAGTAAATTTGACACTCCTTCATTCTTATGACAGTAAAGAAAAAAATTGTATCACTAGTAAAAAAAATGAGCTCCAATAGTACTAAATGACAATTGCCCAGAATCTCGACTTACTACTTGTGGAAAATTGAGGTAACTAAACATGAATCCAAAAGTGAAAATTTTGACTACCTCTGCAATATAAGAAAGACCTCTCCAAGCAAATAACTAAAAATGACAACTGTGTTCAAATTCTGTATAAAGCAATATAAATTTTTGTTTGCAATATTCTTGCAACTTTTTATTGAAAAATCAATTGATTTTTATTTTTTTGTCTCTATATGGTGTAAGACAGTAATTGATTACATCAATGCAGTGAAAACACATATAAATCATAACCATTCTCTCTCTCTCTCTCTTTCTTTTTTAAAATTTTAAATTAAATAATACGAAAATGATAAAAGGAGATTAGGCATGCTAAATTGAAACGAACACCGCTTATTAGTGATGGTTAATGACATTTAATAAAAAAAAAAAATCAAAAGATTTTATATTCTATATATACGCCACGATCGTTCCGATCTCCGAAAGGAAGAATGTCGAAAGTACCAAAATACCCCCCATGAATCTAAACACTAGTTAGAACAAACAACCAATACGACAGACACCAGATATGAGAAGCACGTGGGTATTTTGGACAAAAAATGAAACTAATAAACAGGTGTTTAGCTAATTAATTACTCTGCTAATTGTGGAGAGGATCTGGGCAGCTGGGTACCACCCTTTTGTTACCTAGAAAAGTAGCATTTGTTGAAGGAGAAAGTCTGCCATTGAAATACTGTTTGAAAATTTGTGTTTGATTCTGAGATTGAGGCCGTTGCGGAAATGTCCGGATTGCCCCTACCTGGCTTTGGCTTGAAACTAGGACATGCAGGAGTGTGATTATGAGGAGCATCGCCAGAGATGACGGGTAGAAGGGTCTTTTTCTGCCGGAAAGTGACATGACGGTGAGCCCACATAAAGAATTTCCGAGAGGATCCGATTCCTTTGCTGGAGAGAAAATTGTTTACTTGGGGTTTAGATTTCAGCACTTTGGTTAGTGTCTTCTTCTCTCTCTCTCTCACACACGGATGCAAATAGAGAGAGAGAGAGAGACACGCACACCAGCTGAAGTACTTGATTATGAGTAGACGGCTGCGAGGGTAGGGGGGTGGGGTAGGGTGGGGTTGTTGATCATCAAACATGCAAGCAAGGGTTTTTCTACAAGGCACTTCATATATATACACATAAGAAAATTTGGTTTATTTTCATTTAAAAATATTAATTCATTTTATTTGACACATCGTGGGTTTATTTTCATTTTATAAGATGGACAAAATATTAGGAAAATTAAATAAATGAACTGATTTTATACCCGTCTATATGAATTTCTTTTTATAATATTAGAGTTTAGGCTCGTCCACACATAATGGATTTAAACGTAATTGTTTGTAATTTTAATTTTATTATATTATGTATTTGTTGGGTATTCTCAATCCGCTACCCTTAATAAGTTTTGAAAGACAATTCAACCTACAAATCATAACATACTATATTGGAGGGGCTGCAAAATCCTATGTGGCGAGCCCCCCACTATCTATTTCGAAATCTTGTTGTATCATTCTTTGTAGTCCCTTATAATAGCCCTCAAATTTTTCTATTTAAATCACTTTTTTTGCCCCATTCCTTCATATCGTGCATCGGTTGCCCATCTTCTACACGAAACGGGTAATGGAAGCCGGCACCAAATAAACGGCCATGGTTTTGTTTCGATCAATTCGAGTCGCCAGACTTCATTATTCGCATGGACGTTTTTTTATTCGGCGGATGTTGGTAAATGAATCCGGTACCAAGGCCAGTGTTTTGTGCTTTTGTTCCGATAAATTCAAATCGCTTGGCTTCATTATTCGCATGGACGTTTTCTGATTCGGCGGATGTTGGTACGTGAAGCCGGCACCAAGGCCATTGTTTTTGTGCTTTTGTTTCGATCAATTTGACTCGCCTGACTTCCCTATTCGCTCGGAATGTCGGCTGTGAAGATGACCGTCTTCCCAGTGTGACGCATATTTTTTTTTTTGTCCGATGTAATTGTATTTGCCGTGATGTGGTGTATTTTATTTGATCGTTTATTACTGCAGTTTTCTATGAAGATCTTCTTAATTCATAAATTTTACATTCACAGATCTATTGACCTGGTGTATTATTAATTAATTGTATAAATAATGTTAGAAATTATTGAATGTGTTCGTGTAAATATATTGATCTTCTTAATTCAAATTTTTGTTAATTATCCACGATTTAGCGTAAATTCTTCTTAATTAATTGTATAAATAATACATTGAATATGTGTTAGTATAATATTAAAAGTATTAAAGTGCGTAAATGATATTGCTTGACTAGATTATAAATTAGGGTTATTATTTATACTAATTTCAAATAAAAGATTCGGGAATTCTGATAATTATTTTAATATATTTTAGGATTATTGTTTACGTGGTTTGTTTGGAATTATTTTAAATATTTAATTTGTTCCATATTGGACGGTTGTTAATTGAACAAGATTTTAGGTCAATCTGGCGGATTAATCTATTGGATTAAATAATTCCATCTTTGACCAAATATTACGTGATATTTAAATTATATTAATTACATATTTCATTTTTTTAGGTATATAAGGTTATAAAATATTGTTCATATGGCTTTTAAAAAATAATTTTAGAAATTATTGAATGCCTTCATTTGGTGAAGTCACGTATGTAAATATAAGAATCAGGAATTCTGTCAATTATTTTAATATATTTTAGTTATATTTTTTGCTTGGTTTATTTGGAATCATTTTAAATGAGATATAGGTATAATTAGATAAACGGTTTTTAATTGAACGAAAATTAAGGTCAATCTGCCGGATTACATGAGATCATATGCATAAGTATAGGAATTCGGTTGATTATCTACATATATTTGGAATTTTAATTTTTTTTTATTATGATAGGAGATAAGTATGGTTGATTAAACGGTCATTGTGCTAATTAATTGGATTAAACCATTGTAACTTTGACAACTGAATACGTGTTTTTTATATTCTATTGATTAAATATTTCCTTTTTTATTTATATTAAATGGGGTTTTTTTGGAATCATTATTAATATACGAGTATTAATTAAATTGTTATTTAGCTAATTACCCGGAGTGTATCACGTTGGATATTGTTCATATGGCTGTTAAAAAATAATTTTAGAAATTATTGAATGCCTTCATTATGTGGATTACGTGATTTGATGAGAGACATGCATAATTATATGCTACCGATTACGTGATTAATTTTACTATAAAGGAAATTAATTAATATCACTTCTATGGATTGAGTAGGGTTTTAGTAATATGCCATTGTGATTTCCTTTCAATTATTAACGGAAATTATATGGATGAAAACCTTTTAAGTATATGGATAAAAAATATTGAATCTTAATCAAATTTGTATAAAATACTCCCTCCGATTCAAAATAAGTGTCGTTTTAGAGGTTACAGTTTGTTTCAAAATAAGTGTCGTTTTGATTATTTTTCACGTGTTTTCCCGATTTACCCCGAATTCAAATTCAAAATATAAGAGATATTTTAGGGATTATATTAAAATATAACAGATCGGTTAGATATTATCAAAATATAATACATATTTTAGAGATTTAGGTGGGGTATATATGTCAAATTTTATAATTCTTAATTTGTCTTAAAATCTCTAGAACGACACTTATTTTGAATCAGAGGGAGTATACTATAGACTGAAGAAATATAAAAGTATCCGATTTCTTTTTTTTTTTTAATATTTTTTGTAACTAACATATATTTGGAGGTTGATTCTATATATTACGTTCATATTATTAAAGTTGCTTTTAAAATATTTATTATAATTATAACTTTATAATTGATAGTGATAATTGGTTCAAATGATTTATTAAAATTTGTATGTTTAATGTGTATATTGATGCTCACTATACCATTGATCACTATCATCCTAATAATCTTAATGATATATTTATTGTGCAAGATGTACAGATGAAATTAAGGGATTTTCTTTTCCAAAGATTATTGCACATGTTTATGATATATTTATTTACTGAGCAATTATATTATGGAGATTGAATAATTTTGGTCCTATAATTAGTTCAGATGATTTATTAAAATTTAATAATAGTTATTCATAATTAATACTAATAATGGTCATTCCTAATTAATAAGTTCATTTGTATGTTTATACGCATACTCATATACCATTGATCACTATCATCCGGTTCCTTGAGCTACCATTCATTTTTTTAGGGTATGTTTTTCATTTTTTGGTTTAAGTTATTAGCATAATTTGTGATGTCTGAAATTGGTGCGGTATTAGTCCTTTATTCTTTCGGATTAATGGTTTAACACTAATTAAATGATAAGATGACGTCCACTAATCTATAATTTCTTGGTGAATGTTTATACAAATATTATTCGTTTTTGGTAATCTTCTCCAACCTAATATGGCAATTTTTTAGGTTGGTGCATAGGTGCAATATTTTCAAATGATATTGAGATGTGGTTGCATGAACTATCTGATGGTTCTTCAGTTTTGTCGACTCTGATTCTTGGCCAATGTAATTTGTATAGTTTGGCACTTATAGAACTGGAAAAAAATCGGTTATTTTTAAGGGGTTTGAAAATAATGTAGGTAGAATTATTGATAAGTTTAAAAGTAGGTTTTAGGATTTAGTGGTTATTTTTTCTTTATACCCTGTTTTCTCCTAATAAAATCCTAGATTTTTTTCCTTAAAATATTATTGGCTTATAACCTACGGCCCTATTTATTTAAAATAAAAAAAAATGGCTTATAGATGGTATTGCATTTATTATTCTATTGAGTTTCGTTGATTTCCTACATGTATTAAGTATAAATAATCGTTCGCTATCATAGTTAGTATAGGAAGATTTAAATGCCTAACTATTAAACAAAAGGTCGCATATGTACATATAATAAAAGTTATACATGAAATAGATCTGAATTCATGATCATGTAACAATCGGTGGGCACAAAGTTTTATACCCATTGCAAATGTAATAATAACATATAAACAGGATATCCACTATTATTTTAAATAATTATTTATATAATTGTAAGTGTGCTTGGGTATCATTACTATATTTTCGATGGACATATAAATTTGTGTCTATCAGTGTACATAAATATTTACACAAAATAGATTTAATTATCTTGCGTGTGTAGTAAAAGTATCGTCTACGTACTCATCAAGGAATTGACCTCATGTATATACTCATTGCATGTATTGAGTGTTTGGCTTTACTTGATTTTTTTTTTTTGATATCTTAGGTTTTCTAATTCAATGGGACGTGTTGCAGGTATTTTTATTATTCTTTTATGCATTACCATTTTGATTTTTTGGACAATATGTGTTCTTTCCTTTTTTTATTTTGTCATTAATTTTTTTTTCTCCCCTGATTTTCGTTGCATTCAGAGTCAAATGTCCGTGTTGATTATGATGTGTTGTGTTCGCTGAAAATGAGATTTTTCAGTATGGACCAGGAGGTATTCTATCTTAAGTGTGTGCCTGTTGGCGATGTTAATTATCTGCATCTAATGGTTAATGTCTAATCATTTTTGTTCATTCCTTTTTTTTCTTCTTGGGTTTTTACTATTTTATGTTTTATGTATTATTTGTTTTGTGTGAAGTCAATCCCTGCTATGTTTTTTGAGCTGTATGGTTATACCTGTGATGGTTGGAGATCGATTCGTGTTATTGATAACGCTGGAAATCAATGGTCTTTGACGGCTGAGTGGGTTCAAGATCGTTTTCTATGCTTATGTGGGGATGGTTGGTGTGATTTGCTCAATCATTTTTAGTGTAGAGCTGGTGAATTTTTATTTTTTTCTGCGCTGCCGGTTTCGAGTGGACTGTTTGTCAAGAAGTTTGGTTGTGATGGTATTATTCGCCAAGTTGGGAGTATAAGACCGGATTCCACTTTTAACAATCAACATGGTTTCATGTTTCTTTTTCTCTTTTTTAGTTAAAATAAATTTATTTTTAGAAGTAATTTGTACTTTTTATTTTTTTTATAGGTAAGTTGGTGGATGCAACGTATGTTGCTGAGATCGTCGTTCCATTTGATAATTCTCTGGTGCGTTGTTTGGTTATATTTGCCTTTTTTTAGTCTGTTTAAATTTTTGTTTTTTGCTCAATAAAAGTTTGACTGTTTTTTTTTTTTTTTTTTTGCGACAGGTCGTGCCAGATGAATTTTCTTGGCAGTTTGGCGATTCTTTCCCGTCTACGTGTTTATTGAAAACGTGTACTGGTAGGACGGTTAATTCCAGATTGTACATGGCTAATGGTCTATGGGAATTGATTACGATTGGAAGACTTTTTTAAAGGGTTTCCATCTGCAGAATATTGGTTGTGTTACTCTTCTGTATGATGGTATTGAAACTTTTTGCGTCGCTCCGTATAATGAGGACCGCTGTTCAATCTTTGTATCCACGGATTACGGTTTGTGACCTTTTTTGTATTATCACTAGCTATTTTTTTCGTTTAAGTTGAGTGTATTAATTATTTTATCTTATTCTATTTAGACTCTAATGGATACAATGCTTGGATTGTGATGGACTACTATGATAATTTTGATATTCAGTTTTATTTATTTTAAGGATACATTGTTTTTTACTGTTTTGTGTCGTTTTAGTGTGTTTGACATTTTTTATATATTTGTAGTGAGCAATGTTGTTTTTTGTTCAAAATAGTTCATAGAGCTATACATATAGTGTTATGGGAACAGTATCTACTATTTATAGTTATGTGACAAATTAAGTTTGCTTATCATATAATGCTCATATTCAATTGCTATGTAGCCCAAATTATATATGTATAATATAATATATTTCAACGATACATGCTTTTGTGTTAGTGACTATAATATAATATGCGTATCTTCCACCACAAAAATGAGTGGATTTAAAGAGGGTTTTGGAGAGGGTTTTAAAGAGGGAATCGAAGATAGAGAGGGTATTGAAGAGGGATTTATTCCCTCTCCAAAATGCTCGTCGCCAATCTGTACACGAGGGAAAAACGAATCCCTCGAAAAATGGAGAGGGTTTTAACGAGGGATTTCGCGTGGGAACAGACGAGGGAAAAAATCCCTCGACAAAATTTCCCTCGGCTAAGCCCTCGGAAAAGGCGAGGGAATTAAACCCTCGGGAAAGGGGCACGAGGGAAATATCCCTCTTTAATGCCCTCGGGAAATATGCGCGAGGGAATTAAATCCCTCTTCATCTTTGACATGACAAGCTGTCATTGGGCGAGGGAATTTTCCCTCGGCTGACGTGGCGAGGGAAATTCCCTCGTGTAGTCCCTCGCGTAGTCCCAGCCGAAAAAAAATTTATTTTCGTGGGTTTCGAACCCACGATCTCAGGCCCGAACCCTCTCCCGCGGATCCACTAGGCTAGCACCCACACACCTTACTCTCAACATATAATAGGCGAAATTCGCCTCCCTTAGGTTTCGAACACGCGACCTCCATGTATGCGGAGGCCTTGCGTGTTTCGCCATGCCGCTTGGGCAAGACTATTTACTTGTTATGTTTTCAAGTGTAATATATATGTTTAATATATTTTCTGTTTTATATTTTAAATATAATACTACTTAATATTAATTGTTTTTTATATTTTATATGAAAATTATCATTACATATAAAATTAAACTATCACTTGTATATATTATTAAAAATTAATATAACTTTAAAATAAATATCTTTTAATTATTTTTCACTATTACACATATATTGATTGTTTTTGTTTTTAAAAATAAATATTTTTTAATTTATTTTTACTATTTACTAATGTGTGTACACATATACACATATATTGATCGTTAATTTTTTTAAAAATCAATAAAATAAAATAAAAGTACTTTTTAAATTCATTTTCACTATTTACTATTATGTGTACACTAATACACTAATACACATATATTTATTTTCACTATTTACTAATATATATGTGTACACATATACACATATAAAGTCTATTTTTTTATTAAATCAATAAAATTTTAAAATAAATATTTTTGAAATTGTTTTTCACTAAAATCAATAATAATAATAATAATAATAATAACAAACCAACATATATAGTTCCAATTATATCCAGACATAACAATTGAAATATCCACACATGCTCAAATATCCAGACAATTAATTCTAAATAAACAGTAAAATCTTAAACCAACATATATAGTTCAAAAACACGATCAAATATTCATGACATCTATCTTACATCATCATCATCATCATCATCATCATCATCATCATCATCATCATCATCATCATCATCATCATCATCATCATCATCATCATCATCATCATCACCACCTCTTTTATTTCCAGAATAATTACCCCTCGGAGGGTAACCAGAATATGCACCTCTTTCAAGTAGGTCTACAAATCCAGTTGGAGATATGGAATTACGACGAGACGGGGAAGGACCAGAAGCTGGAGGACGAGCAGGAGAGGCCTGAGGATAAGGGGCGGCGGGAAAACCACTAGGAGGAACGAGAGGAACACCACTAGAAGGACCGGTGGGAGGACAAGGGGCGTAACCAGGGGCGGGAGGATAAGAAGGATAAGCTGGGTAAGGAGGATATGAAGTAGTTGGTTGGGAAAACCCACTAGGTAGGTTTCCCTGATGTCCTTGCATCCACGCCATCATCTGGTTGTGCACTTCCTGACGCAAATTTTCGTTATACTGTCTCTGTTGCTCCGCCAGCATTCTTTCATATCTCGCGCGCTCTTCAGCCAACAAGCGATCAGCATCTCTTTGGTCATAGCCGCCAACGTGTGTGCCAGATGATGTCCCGCCTGGGCCAGATTGTATGCGCATCGTCTTCATTTGACCGAGACCCCTAACTTTTCCGTGTTCTGGCCTCACTGTCTCAGCATACGCTTGACTCAATCGGTTTAAGCGCTCATCTTCGTCCGCTGAAGGCGGTAATTGCGAGACTCGTTCCTCCACGGAGCCTCAAAGTGAAAACATCCATGTATTCTGCACAATATGGACAAGCAAGCCTTCCAGATGTGCTCCATCCAGACAACATCGAGTAGGCTGGAAAGTCACTTATGGTCCAGATTAGTGCAGCCCGCATAAAAAAATTCTTCTTTGTAGCAATATCATACGTTACCACTCCATATTCCCATAAAATTATCAAATCACGGATTAATGGTTGTAAAAATACATCCAATTTATCCTTTGGATTTTTTGGACCAGGCACCAGAACCGTAAGAAACATGAATTGATCCTTCATGCACATCCATGGCGGTAGATTGTACGGCGTCAGTATCACGGGCCATGAGGAGTATTGTTTCCCCGACTGCCCAAACGGCTGAAAATCGTCGGTGCTCAAGCCCAACCTCACGTTCCGAATTTCTGATGCAAATTCAGGATACGACTGGTCCAAGTGTTTCCAAACTTGCGAGTCTGCAGGGTGACGCATAACACCAGACTGGTCATTATTAGAGCAACTTGCATGCCATGTCATATCCTTCGCAGTTGCATTGGACTGATACAATCTTTGCAGTCTAGGGATGATGGGAAAGTAGAACATCTCCTTGAAAGGGCTCTTCTTTTTCAGTCGACCATTCACATCGCGTCTAGCGGGTTTGAACCGTGGCCGACCGCAAAACTTACAATATTCAAGATCGTTGTCTGCACCCCAATATAACATACAATTCCCTGCACAACAGTCGATCCTCTCCACAGGAAGCCCCATCTCACCCATCAACTGTTTGCTATCGGAAAACTTTCTGGGCACCAAATTATCCGGAGGACATATCTCACGAACCAGGTCAACGATTTGATTATAACCCCTTTCAGATAGTCTGTTTTCAGTTTTAATGTTCAGCATACGGGCATTGAATGACAGTTGCGAGTGTGAATCGCATCTAGGATACAAATCCCGATCCGCTGCACGAAGCATATCATAAAACTGTGCAGCATACTGATTAGGGGGTTCCTCAACCGGTGACTCGTCATCCACATTTCCAAAGTGGGGACCGGAAGTTAAGTCTGTGACCATATCGTGGTACGAGCTAGATCCTACTGTCTCATCAACCGTCCCGTGAGAAGCCGATGCCTGATCAATGTATTGATGTGGAATTTGACCTCAATTTTCCTCGCCGTGAAAAACCCAATTGTAATAATTTGGCATGAAACCATTTCTATACAAATGAGCTTTCACATCATCGGGATACTGAAACGTCTTGTTCCGACATCTAAATTTATTGCAGGGACACCTAATTTTTCCTCGATTCATCCAATTCAGGTTACTAGTAGCGAAGTCTACGAATGAATCGAGTCCACTAATAAATTCGGGAGCTATCATGCCATTAATCGATCTTGGACCATACATCCAACGTAAACGACTTGAATAATCCATATCATTCTGTTTCATATTAATGAATTAATACTAAAAACCCTAAAATTGATATTTTTTTATTCTCCTATTAATTAATTAATTAATTATTTCTAAAAATCTCGACAGAGTTTCGTTTAATTTTTCCGTATTTCCAATTAATCAAAATTCCTACGTGCATCCATTTCCGACTTAATTAATTAAAATTAATCAAGTCAGAGCGCACATATATTCTACAACAAACAAATTATAAGTCAACAAAATAAACTAGTCCTATATATATCATAAGCAACAAGTATTAACAAAATTAAATAATTATAAGCTAATTTCGTAGCTAGGTATATTATTATATTAATTAATTTACAATAAATAGCTAGTAATTTACACTAATTATAGCTAGTTAATTCTACACAATGTAATAACAAATACACTAAATATATATAATTTACACTAAATAGAGAATAATTCACACTAATTGCATGCAAATTCAAAATTAAAAATTTAACCGATTAAAATAAAATAAAAATTACCGTAGAATGTTCACAATAATGTGTACAACACGTCCGACAATTGGAGGAGTATTTTTGGAGCAGCCGGAACTCCTTGCTTCTCCTTCTCTTCTCCTTCTCTTCTCCCTCCTTCTTCTCTCTTGCTTCGGATAGTTACTGGAACAAAAAGAGACTGAAGTGTATAATGTATAAGGACTTGAACGAGGGTTTAGCATCCCTCGTGAACTGCTCGGTCAAACCTGCTCCCTGCCACCCTGCACAAAGCGGACGAGGGTTTGGATCCCTCGTGAACTGACATGAACAGTGGGCGAGGGTTTATAATCCCTCGTGAACTGACACATTCAAATTAAAGAGGGTTTTAATCCCTCGTATAATAGGAGCGGGACTGGACGAGGGTTAGATTCCCTCGGGTACATGCAACAGGTACTGGACGAGGGATATATTCCCTCGTGTACCTTCTTTTGGTGCATTCCCTCGTCTGCACCCTCGTGAAATTGTCGTGGGATCCAAAATCCCTCGTGAAATCCCTCGTTTTTATCGACAGAAAAAGATCCCTCGTATAAACCCTAGTTTAGTATTTTCCCTCCCTCTTCAAATACGAGGACTATTTTTCCCTCTTTAAATACCCTCTTCAAATCACACATTTTTTGTAGTGTTCATCTTAAAAGTATAAAATTATAGTTGGTTAAAAATAATTTTTTTGAAGCCCGCGAAATTTCGCGGGGCTAACACTAGTAAGTGATAATATTAAAGAAGCATGAGTGCGGGGATATCGGGGAAATTACTTCGTATACTAACAAGTGTAGGCCGGTTTAACGCAGGACACCTACTTTGTACTATAGGAAATGTTAAATTGTCCCAAATTTCAGGGATATATGTTATGGTCGATGGGATTTATTTCATATGCAGCAAGAAAGGGCTCCACTCATGGAAGAATAGAAAGAGGCTCACTATATATATATATATAATGTATTTAAAAAAAGAGGAGTTAAAAGAGAGAAAATTAAATTTTCCGTATCAAAAAGAAATTTAATTAGGAATAAATATTAACGATGGAAACTGAATATATACTGGCTATTTATTATTGCAGATATTTTTTAAATCTACATGTGAGGATCTTCTTTGGTCGAGTCTTAGCTGAAGTTTCAATTGAATTCAGACAAAAACATATGATATCATAGTAGAGGAATAATTATATACAGAGGGGGCGGCGGCTTCATTTCTCAAATTTTAAATTGAATTTATAAATAAGGGGTGTATTAGTCAGCAGAATTTGACTGGATTTTGTGCAATAATTTGTTGGGGTGGACCATGTGTGTTTATTTATTTAGAGAAAATCCCAAAAACCAAGAGTAGTGTGATTAGATTTATAGGGGTGTGAATCCTCTAATTAGTCCAACAATTCCACGTTATACGGTTCACATGCCATTGCCATTGCCAATTCCATTTAAATTAGTTAGTGCAACATCCAAATAACTTTGAAGTTGATTGCCTCTTGTGGTATGGAAGATGGATCGATCCACTATTATATTGCACTAATTTGAAAACGAACACCAGTAAGTATACCACGAATGGATTTGGGGGATTTAATTTTTTTTGTTACTTCCTCCGTTCCAATTTTGTTTACCCAAAAGCTCCAAAAAGGAAGATTTTTTTTTTTTTGTTTACCCATTTCCTAAAATGGCAAAAAGCAACACCACTTTTTCAAACTCAACCTTTAAAAAACTACTTTATACTAAAATGATTAATAAACAATTCCTAAAAAGCTAATTTATACTCAAAAGTATTAATAAACAACTATTTTCTTAAAAACCGTGCCATTTAGAAATTGGTAATTTAAATTGGGACGGAGATAGTACTATACATGTGAATTAATAATTATCTCTTAATTTTATAAGATATTATTATTTCATCCATTTTGAATTATAAAATTTAACCCTCTTTACATTTCACCCCTTGGGATGAAATTTTGGATACGTCCTATGCTCTATACAAAATTTAACTCAGAATTTGGGCGTGAAGCAAAGACTTTTATACTATAAAAGAATTGCATTTCATCTTAAAGTTGATAATGAAATTTATTCGTTTATGACAGATGCTATCTCAAAATCAAGTGAATTTCATCACAATGCAGGGACGGAGCTAAGTACTACCCGGGGGTGGCCACCCCCAACCCAATCTACAGTGTATTGTATTTGCATATACTTGTATATACGTTCCACAAGGGCCCAGTATCTACCTGAACACCATAATGTATTCAACTTGCTTTCTCTAAATTTTTATTGTTTCTGAATCAATTATTAGTTATTCACTAATTTATTTTTCTATTTTACACTTTGAATGTATTATAATATTGTGAGTAAACGTTCTTTAATTATAAGTATTTAATTAATTTATTTAATCAATACTGTTGAATTTAGAGTGTACATTAGTGCAACATTATGCTATTTTATTTCTTCTTCAAAATATTTTTTCTACCAATGACGTGATACTTTTATATATTTTTGTCATACTTTTAAATTTTGAGTATCACTATAACATATTAGTATATCATGTACAACTTCTTGTGAAAATTCAATAATACAATGTAAATTTGTTAGTTTAAAATTAAGACAATTTATATAAATTTTATTGTAAGTAACAAATATTTCGATCCTTATATATTTCGGCCCCACTTTAGTTTAAATCCTGGCTCCACCCCTGTCACAATGGGTTGAAATGTGGATGAAAGGTCAAGTTGGTTTAGCATTTTGCAGCTGGAAAAGTCAAGTTAGTAATTCGATTAGAAGTATTAGTTACTAAACTGATTTCAGCTCAACTGCTACCAGGTGCCAACTTTGGAGATTCATAACTTTCTAGTGGCTGGAAGTTTTCAGGTGAAATAAGTTGTAACTGAAAACCCACATGACAGGCTTCAAGGGGGCAGGGATAACTTCTCAAAAGAACGGGGCTTGAACCTAGTTATAAGGGCTCAAAGTTGGAGGAAGATCAGTTTTCACTTGAGTGTTTTTAGATGATTTGATTGTGTGCTAGAGTTAGTTTCTGAGCTTAAACTCAAAAGAGAGTCATTCTAATTTTAGTGTATCTTCCTCAATAAAGATTCAAAATCTCAGTGGATGTAGATCAATTGATCGAACCACTATACATCTTGTGTTATTTGCATTAATTCTTAGTTTCACACTTCATACTTATGTGATTGCTTCTAGTTTAGAAGTGCTCTTCTAGCTGTGAGATTGAGTGTTGGTTAATCTGAGTGAATTAGCTCTCAATCCTAACCGTTTATATTATTATCCTAACACATAGCATGATCGTTAATCGTCGCGTTGAACTCGGGAAACACACACTACAAAAAAAACACTGTTTAGCGACGGAATTTGCGACGGAAAATCCGTCGCAAACAGTGTTTTGCGACGGAATTTGCGACAGACACGTGTCCGTTCCTAAAACAGCCGTAGCTAATTTTTGCGACGGATTTTGCCGTCCGTCGCAAATTAACGACGGATAAAACCGTGGCAAAATTAGCGGGTCAAACCCGACCGGGTCGCTCAAAATTTGCGACGGACAGTAGTCCGTCGCAAATTATTCGGGTCGGGTCAACAATATTTGCGACGGCAATAGTCCGTCGCAAATATTTATTAAATTTTTTTTTATTTTTTTCGATTATAATTTGCGACGGAATTTGGCCGTCGCAAATATCGAGCCTATACAAAAAAAATGTGGCTCGCGTGATTCGAGCCCGGGCACCCGGGGGAGGCGGGGCGGGCGCGGATCACTGGGCCACCGGCCCATAGCTTATTATAGGAGGCCCACCTTCTATATTAGTCTTATTGGGCCTTGAACAATTAATCCAAATTTGCGCCCAAGGGGAATCGAACGCGCGACCTCTTGTGCATGTGGAGGGGGCGCGCGCCACTCGGGCACGTGCTACTTTCGTTCATTTTTACGCAATTAATTGTATATGTATTCAAATTAAGTCATTTTTTTTATAATTCACTAAATTAATTTCTTTTCGTATCTAACTTGTTTATAAAAATATTTTGCCCAACTATTTTTTTATTTCGTAAAATTATTTATTTCGACAATACGTAATTTTATAATTCGTTCATTTGTACACAATTAATTGTATATGTATCCAAATTGATTCATTTTTTTTTTCATAATTCACCAAATTAATTCATTTTCATTTCTCACTTGTTTTTATAAATGTTGTGGCCATTTAATTTTTATTACTTTGGTAAATTATTTATTTCGACTACCGCTTAAATTTATAATTCATTCATTTATACGCAATTAATTGAATATGTATTCAAATTGACTCTTTTTTTTTCCATAATTCACCAAATTAATTCATTTTCATTTCTCACTTGTTTTTATAAATGTTGTGGCCATTTAATTTTTATTACTTTGGTAAAATTATTTATTTCGACTCCCGCTTAAATTTATAATTCGTTCATTTGTACGCAATTAATTGTATATGTATCCAAATTGACTCATTTTTTTTCCATAATTCACCAAATTAATTCATTTTCATTTCTCACTTGTTTTTATAAATGTTTTGGCCATTTAATTTTTATTACTTTGGTAAAATTATTTATTTCGACTCCCGCTTAAATTTATAATTCGTTCATTTGTACACAATTAATTGTATATGTATCCAAAATGACTCATTTTTTTCCATAATTCACCAAACTAATTCATTTTCGTTTCTCACTTGTTTTTATAAATGTTGTGTCCAACTATTTTTTATTTTGTAAAATTATTTATTTTGACTACGCGTAATTTTATAATTCGTTCATTTGTACGCAATTAATTGTATATGTATCCAAAATGACTCATTTTTTTCCATAACTCACCAAATTAATTCATTTTCGTTTCTCACTTGTATTTATAAATGTTGTGTCCAACTATTTTTTTATTTTGTAAAATTATTTATTTTGACAACGCGTAATTTTATAATTCGTTCATTTGTACGCAATTAATTCTATATGTATCCAAATTTACTCATTTTTTTTCCATAATTCACCAAAATAATTTATTTTCGTTTCTCACTTGTTTTTATAAATGTTGTGGCCATTTAATTTTTATTACTTTGGTAAAATTATTTATTTCGACTCCCACTTAAATTTATAATTCATTCATTTGTACGCAATTAATTGTATATGTATCCAAAATGACTCATTTTTTTCCATAATTCACCAAATTAATTCATTTTCGTTTCTCACTTGTTTTTATAAATGTTGTGGCAATTTAATTTTTATTACTTTGGTAAAATTATTTATTTCGACTCCCGCTTAAATTTATAATTCGTTTATTTGTACGCAATTAATTGTATATGTATCCAAAATGACTCATTTTTTATTCCATAATTCACCAAATTAATTCATTTTTGTTTCTCACTTGTTTTTATAAATGTTGTGTCCAACTATTTTTTTTTTTTGTAAAATTATTTATTTTGACAACGCGTAATTTTATAATTCGTTCATTTGTACGCAATTAATTGTATATGTATCCAAATTGACTCATTTTTTTCCAAAATTCACCAAATTAATTCATTTTCGTTTCTCATTTTTATAAATATTGTGCCCAACTATTTTTATTTTGTAAAATTATTTATTTCGACAACGCGTAATTTTATAATTCGTTCATTTGTACACAATTAATTGTATATGTATCCAAAATATTGATTCATTTTTTTCCATAATTCGCCAAATTAATTCATCTTCATTTCTCACTTGTTTTTATAAATGTTGTGGCCATTTAATTTTTATTACTTTGGTAAAATTATTTATTTCGACTCCCGCTTAAATTTATAATTCGTTCATTTGTACGCAATTAATTGTATACGTATCCAAATTGACTAATTTTTTTTCCTTGTGCATGCGAACACGCGACCTCTTGTGCATGCGAAGGAGGCGTGCGCCGCTAGACCATGAGCTTCTTTCATTCATTTTTATGCAATCAATTTTATATGTATTCAAATTAATTCATTTTTTTAATAATTCATCAAATTAATTCATTTTCGTTTCTAACCTATTTATATAAATGTTGTGCCCAACTTTTTTTTTTTATAAAATTATTTATTTAAAAAAATGTATAATTCTTTCATTTGTATGCAATTAATTGTATATGTATCCAAATTGAATTTTTTTTCATAATTCATCAAATTAATTCCTTTTCGTTTCTAATTTTGTTTATATAAATGGTGTGCCAAACTTTTTTGTTTTTGTAAAATTATTTATTTCAACGTGTAGATTTATAATTCGTTCATTTTATACACAACTAATTGTATATGTATTCAAATTGAGTCCTTTTTTCTCCATAATTCACCAAATTAATTCCTTTTCATTATAGCTTGTTTATATTGTGTGTCCAAACTTTTATTTTGTAAAATTATTTATTTCGACAATACATAAATTTATAATTCGTCTATTTCTACGCAATTAATTGTATATGCATCTAAATTGACTCATTCTTTTTTCATAATTCAAAAAATTTATTCCTTTTCTTTATGTTGACAATGCGTAAATTTATAATTTGTTCGTTTATACACAATTAATTGTATTTGCGACGCACGTGTTCGTCGCAAATTATTTAATTACTTTTTAAAATTTCAACTTTGAAATTTGAGACGGACATTCCGTCGCAAATGACCGTCGCTAATTTTAAATTTGAAATTTGCGACGGACATTCCGTCACAAATATCTCGGGTCAAGACCCGGTTGGATCTCCAAAATTTGCGACGGACACGTGTCCGTCGCAAATTATTTAATTAATTTTTTAAATTTCAACTTTGAAATTTGAGACGGACATTCCGTCGCAAATATCCGTCGCTAATTTCAAATTTGAATTTTGCGACGGACTTTCCGTCGCAATTAAGTCGGGTCAAGACCCGGTTGGATCTCCAAAATTTGCGACGGACACGTGTTCGTCGCAAATTATTTAATTATTTTTTTAAATTTCAACTTTGAAATTTGAGACGGACATTCCGTCGCAAATGTCCGTCGCTAATTTCAAATTTGAAATTTGCGACGGACTTTCCGTTGCAATTAAGTCGGGTCAAGACCCGGTTGGATCTCCAAAATTTGCGACGGACACGTGTTCATCGCAAATTATTTAATTATTTTTTTAAATTTCAACTTTGAAATTTGAGACGAACATTCCGTCGCAAATATCCGTCGCTAATTTCAAATTTGAAATTTGCGACGGACTTTCCGTCGCAAAACCCAAGAATTAGCGACGGATGGATAAGTCCGTCGCAAATTTTTAGAATTTACGACTAATGGTCAAAATCCGTCGCTAATCCGTCGCAAAATACTAAAATTAGCGACGGATAAGGTGTCCGTCGCAAATTTCCGTCGCTAATCAGCGAGTTTTTTGTAGTGACAAGTCACAAACATTATTGTACCAAATCTTCATCACATGATAGGTAGTATAAGTGATTACTATAAACAAGTGAATAAGGGAAGAACATATTTAGGAACTTAATAAAATTTAAAATTAAAGAGACAGAGATATGAAAAAAAAAGAACACGAGACTAAACGGGTCTTTGTGGGTTGGTTGGCTGGGAATCTAGCTATGGTGTCAAGAAAGTATTTTGTTGTGTAACGACCACATGTACTAATCTATATAGTTTTATCGTAGTACCTAATTATGTACGCGTGTTCTAAGATACGTACATATTATATATATACAGTATTTATTTTTTGAGGTAATATATATACTTATTTAGTACGGAGTATACTTGTGTATAAACAAGCATATATATATTTATGTGTGTGCTTGAAAATGTCGGTTGTACGGCCAACTTTGAAATACCAATTGTTTGTGATTTTGATCTTGTTCAATATATCGAGCAATTGATGATTTTAAAAAAAAAATGATGGGCATTTACATGTACAATCTATTTGAAAATAACATAAGGAATGCGCAAGTATGACGGGGTAAAACATGGTAAAATAAAATAATATTCCCCTATATTTAATTATAATATGTTTAAATCTAAAAAAACCAATGCTTCTGTAACTCGACTTGATTTTGTATATAACCACTGCAAGAAAATATAAGGGGTGTGTTGGATTAGGATTGCGCAAGATTTTAAAAGATTTTTTTTATAAAAAAAAGTCTGATGGTATTCAATCAGGATTTTATGTCACTTAAAAATAATCCACTGGTATTCAATCTGGATTTTCAAGATTTTTTAAAGAGTCCATTAAAATCCATTGGTATTCATTCGAGACTTTTTATTATTTAAAACAAATCCATTGATATTAAAAAATATAAGAATTTTAAAGGATTGTTGTGTTAGATGGATTATGAAGGTCTTTTTAGTTGTTTTTATATATACCAACAATCCCATCAAAACTCATAGGATTTTAAAGAACTTTTGAAGTGACTATTTGAAGTGTTTTCTTCGGTAATGTCTTCACCTTTGTCTTTTCACTTTTGAATATATATTATACTATCAACGCCATCATAATCCCACTCCCACCATACTCCAACACATATTGAAATCCCTTTTTTGATCGACCTCTGGTTCCTAAATCCATCGTCATCTTCATCCTTGCCGATTCCTCTGAGGTAAAATCACCAACTGACTTTATCCCTTTTTTATGTTTGGTTTAATAATTGTTGTTTCTCCATGGATATTTGTTTGTTTATATCATCTGTTTTCAATGTTTAAATTGTGTGATTAATTAATTTGAATTGCCCACCTAGGTTAATGAGTATGTAAATTTAATTGATAAGTCGTAATTATTTGTGTTATTTTGTGTGCTTTGATTGATTGTTTTATAACAACAATTCTTTATTTTACTCGTAATTGTACAATTTATGCTATTATAGTTGATTAGGCGTGAAATTGTCATGATTTGTAGCTAGAAACGCCCTAATTTTGGTCGAGTTTATAGAGTATTTAGAGTCAATTGAGCATTATTTCTACACATTGATAAATTTGTCTCTTTGATGCTCATAGGTGAATAGAGGACGAAAAACGGAGTTCGTAGGACTTTGAATCGACTCAAACGGATGCCCGGATGAGAAGATATTGAAGAAATACGATTGGTATTAGTGAGGACGAGGAAAAGTATCACTTGGGAGGAGTTAGAAGTCACTCGAGTGACTAGGTCGAGCGCCCCCGCTCGAGCGCATTGCTCGAGCGCCTAAACGTACAGAAACTTTCTTGCGCTCGAGCAGCTCGAGCGCCCAAAACATACAGTATGAAATCAGCGCTCGACCAGCTCGAGCGGAACCGCTCGAGCGATTGTGTCATTCGAGCTACACTGCTCGAGCGGGACCGCTCGAGCGTTTTGCTCGAGCGTCCATGAATTTTCGCCTCCGGATGCGTATTTTCGGCCCATTAACTCCCGTTTCGACCCGGTGCCTATATATACCTCTTCCAAACACGTTTTAAAGAGAACATCAGATACCCGAACGTTAGAAATAATTTTAGACTTAGTTTTTGGAGAGGAAGAAGAGGAACAAGCTTTACTTTTACGTTGTTAAGGTTTTTCATACGAATTCTAGTTTCTTTTAAATTCTTAGTTTCTTTTCATTAGTTCGTTACTTTGAACACGTTTAAATTTCGTTTTTATCAATTCAAATTTCAGTTCTTCGTATTTATTTTCTTTTAAAACCCTAGTTCATGTTTCTTATTTTCTTCGTTAAATTCATTATGTTTATGTTCGTAGTTTCTTCTATTGCTTTTATGTTTGTTACAACCATGTCCGGCTAAAACCCTTGCATGCTTAGGGTAGGATGAACTCGTAGAAGTAGGTTGTGGGTACGTAATTAGGGTAATTCGTGACGTTAGTTTTAATTCTCTTAGTTAATGAATTCTTATAATTAATCTGAACTTTACCTTTGAATTTAGTACGAAAGTGTTAGAGAGAGGACGACCGCATCACTCAATAACAACTAGTAGTCTTAACGAGAAGGTTTAGGAAAGGTTAATTCATCTACCGGTTTAGCGAAGGAGGACGACCGCATCACCTTAGTTAAATTAGGGTCTCATTAATTGAGCACAATCTATTAACTTGTTAGTAGATTAGTGAAGTCGAGTGTTAGGGTAAAGTATTAGGGTTTAGAATCTTGAGCTTTCACCTTGCATTCTTGTAATTAGGTTAATTCTTGTTTGTCACGATTACTTTGATTATGTACCCGCTCCGTTAGTATACGTAGGGATTCCTATCCTAAGCATCACCATCTCTTATTTGAATCCAACCCTTAGTTAATTCGTCTGCTTTAGTATTTTAGTTAATTAGTTTATTTTAGTCTTAATTAATCTTTCAAAAACCCAAAAACATTACACTCATATTAACTACGACGCGTAGATCTTCAGGGATCTATTCGCATATACACCATCCCTTGGGTTCGATAATACTTGGTCCCTATACTTGCCCATACTACAGTGAACCCGTTCTCTTGCGGGGTAGCTACTAGTAGAAGTTAGTAAAATCGCTTCAAGTCAATAGTCTCGATACTTTGATTATATATTTTTCTATTAATTTCAGAGTATTTTAGAACTTTTGAGTTGAGTGGAAAAATTACTGGGACCAATTAGGGGTGGAAAAAATACTGAAATACCATGCATATCGTACCGAAAAAATACCGAAATACCGTGCATATCGTACCGAAAAAATACCGAAAATACCGGAATTTCGGTATACCGGAAATTTCGGTACGGTAACTAGGGCTGGCATACTGTACCGTATCGGTCATACAGTACCGTACCGCATACCGTACTAAAAATGCATACTGTATACCCAAGGATGAAAATATCGCGATATATCGCGGATATATCGCAAATTTTGAGATTGGGATACGGATATTGGGGTGCAATGTATTTTTTACAGCGTATCGCGGATATATCACGATATATCGCAAGTTATCGATATCGAGATCGATATCGGTTCACTTGCAGTACAAAAATGAATGAGTATCGGGAAATATCGCAGATATATCGCAAAATATCGCGGATATATAAAAAATCGCAATTTTTTTGTGTTTATTGTTTTTATGTTTATTTTTTTACGTGTTTATATGTTTATTATTTTTCTAAGTTGACTTAGCATTAAAGTGAGTATGTATAAAGTGAAATTGGTTCATACATGAATCACTTTACAATATTTTTTAGTGTAATCAATTAATACTCTTTAGTGTAACCAACTGATACACTTTAGTTAAATAAATAATGTTCTTCGTACCCTTCAGTGAATACAACTAATACCCTCCAAAACTAATATCATTTAGTAAAAATAACTAATAGGTCATCAACTAATATTCTTTATCTAGGATTACTCCAATATAATGAGTGGGTGTCAATATTATTTGGACAAAGATGACATTACATACTCTGTATTTGAACCTCATAGGTCATCATTTTGCTACTAAGTGTATTGTATCATGTAATATTCACAATCTTGTATTGTATTATGCATTATATCTTATATTGCATTATATTATGTATTTATATCTTGTATTGTATTGTATTAAGTATTATATTTTCAATTTTGTTTACGTTGAACAGTGTTTATATAGTCTGTTATCTATATACCTACTTTAAACATGTAATTTTATAGTAATTTTAAATGGAACATATGCATAATATCATAATATAATACTCCCTAAAATTTCATGTTAAATTTCCAAAATTTTAATAAAGTTTCCGTCTTTTTTTCAAAAAAATTGCGATATCGATATATCCTTCAATATATCCGTAAATTTAAGGTTGCGAAAAATACCGATCCATACCGAAATATTTAACTAATTATTTAATATGAAAATAAATTAAATATTAAAATTTTAATAATAAATTATCGGTACAGTATATACCGAATTACCGAAAAATTGTCGGTATACCGAAAATATTTTGGTATTTCGGTATGATACCGAATACCGATTTTTTTAAATATTCATACCGATACCGATACCAAAAATTTCAGTATGGTATCATATCGTACCGAAAATTACGGTATACCGAAATTTTCGATAAATTCGGTATTTTTCGGTATGATAAGTGCGGTATAACGGTATTTTCTGTATTTGCTCCACCCCTAACGGTAACGGTATGAACATTTTAAATTTTCAGTATTTCGGTATATACCGAAATACCGAAATATTATCGGTATATGTCGGTATGGAACAATATACCTTTACATTTTCTAATTTTGGTATGCCAAGAATATCGGTATATGTCGGTATTTTTGGTATGAAAAGGTATATAGATTATTCGGTTCGGTAAGATATAAATTTTTAGGCATACCGAAATTTCGGTATACCAAAAACTTCGGTACGGGATCGGTATGAAATTTTACCATACCGAACTTTTCGGTACGGTATACGATATGTAATTTTTGGTACGGTATACCATACCGACCCAGCCCTAGGACCGATACAGCTGGTGTATGGATAAGAGACTTGGACCATGTGAAACTTCTCAAAAATCATGTTCAAGCGTACCTACTAAAATCAGAGAAAGCACAAGGTTCTTCCCTTTCTTCATGGTATGTAATAATTATCTAACAATAAAAATTATAAATAAAATGACACTACTATATTTATATTTTTCATGCGAAAATAATTGTATTAGGATTGCATTGGAGCTATTGACGGGACACATATTCCAACAATGGTAAGGGAACGAGAAGCAGTTATTGTGAATGTCATGGAAAGATATCACAAAATGTATTAGCCGCTTGTAATTTTGATTTGGAGTTCATGTACCTTCTTAGTGGGTGGGAGGGTTCGGCTCATGATTCTAAGATACTAAATGATGCTATAACCAGGAGGAATGGACTTAAAGTGCCACAAGGTAAATACTTATTTTTTATATTAATATTATTAGTATTATTATAATACTAATATTATATATTGCATATGTAATTAGGTAAATATTTTTTTGATGGATTGTGGATTTCCTAACCGACGTCAGTTTTTAGCTCCATTTCGAGGTGTAAGATATCATCTACAAGATTTTGCAGGTCAGGGTAATGACCCTGAAAATGAGAAATAATTGTTCAATCTTCGTCATGCGTCTTTAAGGGATGTGATCGAGAGAATATTTGGTATTTTTAAATCAAGGTTCACAATTTTTAAGTCAGCACCTCCATTTTTATTTAAGACACAAGCAGAACTTGTATTAGCATGTGCAGCTCTACATAACTTTCTTCGCAAAGAATGTCATTCTGATGAATTTCCAGTTGAACCAGTGAACGAACCTTCATCTTCAACATTACCGATTAATGAAGACCATAACTTTGAGTCTATTATTCAAACCCAAGAGCAAGAGCGACAAGACCTTAATGCTTGGAGGACTAGTATAGCTATGGATATGTGGACGAATGCTATTTAGGAGGACATAATATTATGGAGATTTTTTTTTTTTTTTTGTCTTTGACTCTTTTTGAATTCGAATGTATGAAAATAAAATCTTGAACTCTTTGTATGTCACAAATCCATGAAATTCTGCAAAGTCCACAAAGTCTTACAGAATCCATTAAAATCCTAATTTAAAAAGTCTTACAGAATACTGCAAAATCTTAAAAGTCATAAAAATCCTGCAAAGTCTTTTAAAATCTGCATGACTTTTTTCAGCTAAAAAAGTCATTTAAAATCCTAATCCAATACACCCCCCTAAAATTGCCTACGAAAATTGTCAATATGGTTACGAAATTTCCAACAAAAAATTCGTAGTGGGAATTACCTGCGAATTGCCTACAAAAATTTCTAATTGTATAGGCATATTCCTTCCTCACCTATAAAAAAAATTGTCTACGGAAATTTCATAGGCTGATTGTGTTGTAGGTAAAATTTAATAGGCAAATGACATGTAGTTAATTATACCTAGGGATTCTATTTTGTAGGCAAATTAATTCTGTAGGCAAGTTGTTTCTAGGTTGAGAAATATAGAAGTTTTTATAATTAAAAATATTTGTAGGCAAATTCTCGTAGGCAATTTTTACTACGAACTTTTTTGTTGGAAAAATTTTGTAGGCAATTCTTTATTTTCTTGTAGTGAACTATTTTAAAATTTATATTGTAATTTGATATAAATAATTACTAATTCAATTTAATAATGTTGAATTTATTTGTTTATTAATATTTATGTCATTACTAACATATTAAATACAAGTATAAAAAAAAGCTATTTAAATTTCTCAAGTTAAACTCATAATAGTATATATATATATATTGCTTTATCCCAGTAAAATACGAGACGCGCACGCACCCACACACACAACCACCCACCCACCCCCCACCCCACCCCACCCCACACACCATGATATTATTATTTTTAATAGGATGATCTTGAAAATATACCTAAAAATAAAGTGGGTATGTCCCTTGAGGAAAGAAATGAACATATTGTTTCAAGTTGAAAGTGAAAAAGAAATGCATGTCAAGCAATAACACCTGTAAATGCTTTGTAGTATTGTAAAAACTGGACCCTCGTGTGCATATGTACATGATCCATCATGTATTTATATGTACGTTTGATGCCACGGTATAGAAACATACAAAAATGTCACTATTATAATCAATTATATATGAACAAATGTATTAATTGGATCAGTAATTCGTATACGTTCTATATGATAATGCTAGTTTCGTGTGGCATAATCAATACCCTTATATAGGGGAAGCAAAAATTGTCTATGTGGCATTCCCCTCCTATTCCAATTCCTTAAGCCTTGACTCCTCATTGAATCAAGGTGTACATTCTATCTCGTCCATCGATTTGATATTTCACCATTTCATCTTGTCTGTTGATTGATATCCATTTTTCCTATAAATTGGGCTTTTGTCCTCCTCATTTTTCATTCGTATTCATTTTCGATGATTGATATTTGACAATTGTATTTTATATGCAGGTTTTTGTTCGTTCTTTGTCATTAAGGTGTCGGTGTACTCTCGTCGTTCGAGCTTATCGTGTGAAGGAATTTCCCGACATTTTTGTGTGTGTGTAGCATATAGGTTTTCCATCGCATAGATTGTATCGACGATATCCCTTGGACCGTTGTTGTTTTTGTTCAAATAATATTGGATTTACTTTGTCTATTTTTATCCATTGTTTGTTTAATATTGTTGCGTTCGATTCTTGGTTCGCCTAGCTCTCTCATCGTAATCTCCCCGAAATCTTGCTAATATTCTATGCGTATAGAAGAGGAAATTAATTCGAGGGCTGCCAAAAAATAATGTGTTGTGGTGTTTGGAAAGAATGAACAATTATTAAGTAATCAATGTACAATTACCAATTTGTATTTTATTGACTATTTTATGTTTGATCGTTTGATTACTTTTGGATTGTGGTGTATATACGTCGGTGGATGCAAAATTGCGATGTGAAACGAGCATAGATTTTCATGTCCTTCAAGTTCTATGTTTACTTTTTGTCCAATGTTGACCCACAAGAATTAATATAGTAAATTGTGGTTAAGTCTCATAATTAGGATTTAATTTTTTTATTATTACAATCTTATGTATAAGAAGACATTTACATAGTATGTTAAATAATTGCCTTAAGTTTATATAATTGTATAACTTTCCAAAATTATAATATTTGGTCCTATAGTCTTTTAAATTCAACTTTTTTATTTTTAATATCATAAAAGTGTGTTACTGTGTTCATTTGAATACTTTAGAGTTTTTATGTTCATTTGACTGGTAAAAATATTTATATAATTGGTGTATTTCTTGCTACGGTGTCATGGCATTTGTCTCTTTATTTGTTCTAATTTTAATTTTAATTTCTGCATACAATAATTGATAATTAATAAACACTGTTGAATTTATTTTCTAAATTTAAATACATTGACTAAATTACTGTCTAAAAAAGGTAGCAGTAATTGGGCGCCTATTTCATCTTTTTTCTAATTTATTATTAATTTTAATTAATATAATAATAATCAATTATGTATATAAATAGATTTATATTTCTATAAACTTAATATGTTTAGAGGATACAAGTCAACTAATTTTTATAATTCAAGTTTATGCATCTGCTTTGGTCGGATCATATAAAAGTCTGTGTATTTGCCTAATTGACATAGTTTAATACTGACAAGTAATTAGTCCATATTGCTAATTATGTATCTTTGATTTAGGTGAGATTTATCCGTATGGAAAATATCATGTTGAAAGCTTAATTGACTAATAAAAAATACTTCATCAAAATGCATAATTTTATACGAATCTCTGTTAATTATGTGATAATGAAAATATATTAAATAGTATAACAAAATTTTGCATATTTCACCTACATTACTCCATCATGTATGCTAGATTTATGTGAATGGTACATTTAAACACACTTAAATAGTTGACCAATGTTCTTATGTTAATTGACAAAATCGTGTAGAATGATTGACGTTATTAATTAATACGCATAAATACATAATTAGTCCTAGAAATTAGCTAATACCCATTTTTGGGTTAATGATAACCGTTGTAATTGATTGTCGTTCTTAATTAATACAAATTAAGCTAATTTTTTTTATATTTTTTCTTGAGAATTTAAATGACCTGTGAACATATGGAAACAGATGTACATAATAATGCATTGTCCAAACAATGACTTACATGGGCTACATTATGTTTATTTATGTAGTGGGACGAATCTTAAAAATTGATTTAATTGGATCTTAATATTAGTCTAATTATATAAGCATCCACGATTATATTAATTGGATACAATTAGTTAGAGACAATTTTTGAATTTACATATTTTTCAAGCTTATTTTTTGTTGGAGTTATACGTGAAAGTATGCTTTTACTTTGTATAACTCGTGTATCAAACACTTGTTTTATGAGAATAATTCTTTTATCGCATTTGCTTTAGTTATGATTGAATGTTGAATTTCTATTGCAAACCGTTCAATATATAGTACATGTTACATTGTAGTTAATGTGGTGATACCCGATCACGGAAGACAACATTAACAGTTTACTTGTAACTAAACGTACATTTTCACGACCTAGGTGGAATTGAACAATCCGCCGTGAAAGGTCGATGTGTAAGGCTCAGATTGGTCTGTCTTGACTAAGAGATTGCACTAGCACATTTAGTATGTGTTGAAGAGGTCCTACAGCGAGGAGAAATTCTTCTATTCTGAAAGGTGAAGAATTAGACCTCAGTGGTTGTTGATTTCTTAATCTCCTCACTTAAATAGGACCGTGTGTGCTTAATGGTTACTGCTTTGATTCATGTTGGGTGAGAATCATTGCGACTTCGAACTTTGTATCTTGGGCAGTAATATTAATCATACGACGGTTGCTAAGATTTAATACGGAGAAACGCGTGCGAGTACTGCTCGTGTGATTAGTTCTCTTGGCGGGCTCAGAAATTTTATTGTACCAAATCTTGCAAGTGAAGAATTAGTTTCTTCGGTACGAATAATAATGTTGAGCTGTCTTTACTCCAAGGTGAAAGATGTTAATTAATTTAGAGCTATTCAGAAGCTTAATTAATTAATGGACTTGATAATCTTAAACGCGGGAAATAATAACCGGGAGCCCATATTATCGTAATATGGATTAAGATGGATAGTGCAATATTAATTTATTAGTGGTAATAATTAATATTAATGGGCTGAATTATATTGGGGCTCAATATTGAAATTCAGAAGTCCATTAGGAGGTCCAATCTTAATTCTCCTTAAGGCCCCTCAAGTAGCCCATTAAGTAGCCCAATAATGATAAGGTGATTAAAATAAAAAGATAATATCTTGCTGATTTTTTTCTAGTATTTTCGAAAATAGTATCACAAGGAGAGATTAGATTTTGTTGATTTTCTTGGAAAGATATTATGGAAGATATGTATTCTAGGAATACAAGAATATCTTATATATTCAAGAAGATCCAAATCTTAGATTCCATCCTATGAATTTTTCGAAAATTACACCCCATAATTAGGAGTGTGAGATTTTTGTGGAATATTTTATTTTGGAGAAAAGAATATATGGGATATATTCAAGATTTCTTAGAGTCTAAGAAAAGATTTTCTCCAAGGCCCAATATACCTACAATTTTCGACCATCACCTCTTATAAATAGGGGATGATTATTTCATCCCCAAGTACATAATTCCATGTGTTGGAAAAATCAAGAAGCATAGAAATTTTTTTTTTCCTTAGTTTATTAAATTACTTGAAAGCGTCTCCCACCGGCGATCAAGTGAGGTGAAAAGGGAAATACTTGAGAAGGCTTTGGATTGATAGAACGAGATTACAATTGTCCCGTATATCCAAAGGCCAATACTACAAGAGGTACGTTAATCGCATATTTACTTGTTTATTCCGCCTAGTTAATATGTGAAATTAATTTAACATGCATGATGATAATTAGTTGTTGGAATTATTATTTGAATTAATTAGGATTAATTCATGCTAGTAATAATTGTATTTAAATTCGTATTTAAATTTCATCCCGAATAGATTCCGGGCACCCCTATTTTCCCAACAACTGGTATCAGAGCCACGGTTTCGGGCTCTGAATTTTAAATTGAAATTTAAATTGTTAAACATTAAATTGAAATTGGATAGTAGAATTGTTAGATCTTTTTTGCAGGTATCAAATTGTCATGGTTTTAATGTTGTTAATTTCATGCGTGTAAATTAATTGTTTTTTAATTCGATTCGTTCGAATTCATTTTTCTCGTGAGAAAATCCACGAGTAGATTAGTTGTTTTTATTTTGATTCGATCATTGTAATAGACTAGTCTAGATCTAGTATTTATTTTTTTTGTAAAAATAAATTGTAACCGGATCGTGACGAAGAACGAAGAATTAAAAACGGCGTACCCGGACGACGCATACAAGCGTGGCGCGTGTATGGAGGTAAAATCATGCAAGGGGTGAAGAAAAAGAGGATGAACGGCTAAAAAACGGCGCACGGGGGTGCACGGCGCACGCCGTGCGCGACGGGTGCACGGCGCCGCGCGCACCGCGAGCGCGCCTCGGGCGCGAGGCTGCAGCGCCTCGGCTGTGCCTCGGGGCTGCGCTTCGGGCAACGTTTCGGCGCCTTTTGGGCCGGGAAGCGCGCGGGCCCACTTCGTGGGCCGACGCGCGCTGTATCTCGGGCCGTGGAATTTTTCCGGTTCGTGTTTTTTTTCCGTGTGATTTTAAACGTCGTCTCGAACCCCAAACGATGTTGTTTTGAAGAAGTGTTGCTGTTCGAGTGGGAGCACGTCGAGACGAACGTCGGAAAGCAACAAGGACGATTTTTCGCATCAAGACGCGAAGAAATTAAACCGTGACAATTGGATTTGAGTGCTCCAATGTGTTTAATTTTGTTTTGATGGATGTTTTATTTCGTGCACCTATTATTATTTGTTAATATGTGTTTGCATGAATTTAATTGTCCAAGAAAAACCTTACTTTCGAAAATTACTAAGTATGTTTAATTTAATCGCAATTTTATTCCGGATATTAAAATTGGATTAATTTGGCCTCCATAATTTATTTATTTGTGAAGTTCTTTTGGAATACATTTCCCCCTCGGATCGGCCAAAAGAACGGATTTCACATGAATAAATTCCGAAAGGATGATTGTGGATTATTACTAGTGGCGGTATTGAACCTCACCACGAGTGGCTTGCTCAAAGCGAAATAATAATCCTGTATTTAATTATGGTTATTACTTAGGCATAGGAAATTGATATTAACTTACTCCCCTCGGAGTCCCTGTCAATTTCTATGTGGTCAAAGTGAGAACCAACTATTAATTTTGAATTAAGGATTTGTAACTTTTAAGTTTGTGATCCGCTTGAATGTATTTAAATGTACAGACCACCCCTCGTGGCGCATTTAAATTGTTTCGAGATGTTGGCTGATGCATGATTATATTGTTTTAAGGTTTCAATATAATTGATGTGATCGAATTATGTGATAATTTCGTATTTTTCTAGATATTAATATGAATGTATGTTTTATTCTCATTTCATCATGTCGCAACCTTTTAATCCACTGTTTAATATACTTAAAGTTAATAAACTTTTTGGAGAGTTTTATATCGATTGAAAATGTTTTTTTTAAATTTGTCCTTACTGCACGAAAACACAATTGGGTTATTTACGTTAATATACCCGGCAAGCCTAATGATAAGTCAAGAAATGGGAAAAGGCAGTTTATGATTGGAAGCGTGACAATGAACACATGAAGTGCATCATCTTGACATCTCTGTCTGAGGATTTGAGGCGCGTTCATGAAGATGTTGTATCCGCTGTTGAAATCATGGAACACCTTGAAGAGATGTTTTCACATCAGAATTCCATGACTAATCAGTTCACCAAACATGACTCGGTCAAGTTGGAAATGGTGGAAGGAACGCCCGTGAGGGAGCACGTTCTCGAGATAATGGCATACCTTAACAAGTTGGAAGTACTTGGTGCGGATTTTGATTGATTTCATAGACCATTCTCTACCGAGAAGCTTTGAGTAGTTTCATCTGAACTGTCAGATGAATGAACGGACAAGTCGTTTGCCCGAGCTCTTGCAAGCTTTAGTTTCGGTGGAGGTGATAATGGAGCACCGGTCTAGTGCTATGGTGGCTAATGGTCCGTCTACCTCTTTTGGTCCCAAGGGAGGGAAAAAGAGGAAGAGAACCAAAGGCCGGATCCAAGCAAACCCAATTGTTGCGAAAGGCAAATGCAAAGGCTAGCATCAAAGGGGAAGTGTTTTAGTTGCGGTGAGAGAGAACAATGGAGATCTGCCTGTTCCAAGCCTAAGAGGCTAGGAAAGTTAGGTAATTCACACACCTTAGTCGTCGAAACTTGTGAAGTGGCGTATGATGTCTATTCGTGGATAGTGGATACGAGAGCTGTTGATCACAATTTTTTTCATGGGTTCAAGCTAACCCGATGACTTAACGGAAGTGAGATCCCCATCACATCGGGCAATGCTACGAGAGTGGCAGCTGAAGCAGTGGGAGAAGTGCGCCTATCTTGTGAAGATGGAGTTATGGTCTTGAGAGACGTTCTTCATGTTCCTAGTTTAGAAAGAACTCAACCTTCAGTTTCTAAACTGTTTGAATAGATACTCAGTTTCTTTTAATAAGGATGTTATTATTTCTTAAAACGATGAGCTTATCTGTTCCGGAACTTCAATGGATGATCTTTATACCATTTTTTGGGCACACCACTCACAAAATTGAATCTAATAACACATCGATTATTTCGAGCAATAAAAGAAAGCGTTCTTCGGAGATGAACGAAACACTTCTATGGCATCTTAAACTAGGTCATATTAATCTAAAGCGGATAAAGAGATTGGTGAAAGACGGATCCTTGGAATCATTCCAAGTCGAACCGTTTCCAACTTGTGAATCCTGTTTAGAGGGTAAAATGACCAAGAGGGCATTTGGAGCTAAGGGGAATAGAACCACGGAAGTGTTAGGACTCGTTCATACCGATATGTGTAGTTCAATGACGATCATAGCAAGAAGGGGTATGAGTAAATTGTCTTTTTCAATGATTACTCGAGATATGGATACATCTACCTTATGATGCATAGGGAAAGAAGTATCAAGTTTCTACGATTTGATCGTAGAGGCGAATACCTTAGCGATGAATTCTTGAACTAGCTATCAGACGAAGGGATTGTATCCCTGTTGACCGCACCGGGAACCCCTCAATAGAACGGTGTGGCGGAAAGAAGGAGCCAGACTCTTTTAGAAATAGTCAGATCCACGATGACTTATTCGGATTTACCCAAGTCGTTTTGGGGTAACGCCTTGGAAACAATGACTTACATTCTAAACTTGGTGCCATCCAAATCGGTTCCTAAAACCCCAATGGAATTGTGGACCGGGCGCAAGCCCAGTCTAAGACACTTGCGGATTTGAGGTTGTCCGGCATACGTGCTAGACGAGGAAGCCGGTAAATTGGATCCACGTTCGGAATTAAGATTGTTTATAGGATATCCCATGGGAACGAAAGGGTGTATGTTCTATAGTCTCAAGGATTAAAAGACCGTGATTAGTTCGCACTTTAAATTCTTAGAGGAAGACTATATGAACAAAAGAAAACCCAGAAGTGAGATTACCTTAGACGAGTTAAGAGGGCAAACTCCTATACCAAGTATACAAGATGATATACCACACGTCACACCTTCACAACCGGAACCCCGTCGTAATGGGAGGATTGCAAGGCAACCCGAGAGATTCATGGGAATTGAAGAATCTTCGGATTTGATTCCCGACGATGAATTAGACCCATGAACGTACGACGAGGCAATCCAAGACAAAGACGCGGAGGCGTGGCAAACCGCAATGGAAACCGAGGTGGGTTCGATGGATTATAATCAAGTGTGGGAGTTGGTTGATCCACCTAGTGGGGTAGAGCCCATTGGATGCAAGTGGGTGTACAAGAGGAAAATAGGACCGGACGGAAGGGTAGAGACCTTCAAAGCAAGGCTTGTAGCCTGTGGCCTGTAGCTATGCTTAAGTCCATCCGTATTCTCTTGTCGATCGCTGCACACTTAGATTACGAGATCTGGCAAATGGATGTCAAGACAGCTTTCCTTAACGGAAGTCTTGATGGGATCTATATGCAACAGCCCAAAGATTTCGTTGAAACAGGCCAAGAGCACCTCGTATGCAAGCTTAAGAGATCCATTTATGGACTTAAGCAAGCGTCGCGTACTTGAAACCAATGTTTTGATCAAGTTATTAAGTCTTACGGGTTTGTGATCAAAACAAGTTTGAAAGTTGTGGGTGTAAAAGGTGTGACGGAACTGCGGTGGTATTCTTAGTATTATACGTAGATGATATTCTGCTCATTGGAAACAATGTAAAGGTATTGTCAGACGTAAGGGTATGGCTGTCAAATCAGTTTGATATGAAGGACTTAGGGAAAGCCGGTCACATCCTTGGGATCAAGTTCATTCGAGATCGCAAGAGGAGGATGTTGGGTTTATCACAAGTTTCATACAAAGCCACTGTTTTGAAGCATTTCAGCATGCAAGATTCCAAGAAAGGTTTTGTACCTTTTAGGCACGGAATCCATCTATCTAAAGAAATATGCCCTAAGACGCAAGTGGAGATAGATGACATGAAAGACGTTCCGTACGTTTCGGACGTAGGAAGTCTTATGTATGCAATGTTGTGTACGAGACCGGATATCTGCTTTGCCGTGGGCATGAGGGCAAGATATCGAAGTAACCCCGGGAAAGCACATTAGATTGCAATTAAATGCGTTCTTTAGTTTCTGAAAAGAACTTGGTATGGAATGTTGATTTAACAATCAGACAATCTAATTCCCATGGGATACACGGACTCAAATTTCCAATCAGACATAGACTCCAAAATAACTACCTCGGGTAGTGTGTTTTGCATGGGAGAAGGAGTCATGACATGGAGAAGCGATTTGCAGAAATGCATCGCCGATTCGACCATGAAAGCCGAATAAGTAACTGCTTGTGAAGCAGCGAAAGAATCGGTTTGGCTCAAGAACTTCTTAGTGGACTTGGACGTTGTCCGAATTTGCCCGACAAGATAACTGTCTTTTGTGACAATGTCGGAGCAGTTGCAAATTCAAAGGAACCGAGAGCCCACAAGGCCAGCAAACACATAGAAAGAAAATACCATCTGATACGAGAAATCGTTAAGAGAGGAGATATAGAGGTGGCAAAGATAGCGTCGGGTGACAACCTAGCGGATCCATTCACAAAGGGTCCGCCTCAGAGTACATTCGAGAGACATGTGGATGGTATGGGAGTCAAGACTATTGCCAATCTGCTTTAAGTATAAGTGGGAGGAATTATTAGGTTAGTGTAGGTTGACATAAGATGTCACGTAGAGCTACTACACTAAGACATGCGTGATCTATACTAAAAGCAGACTTTAAGTATAAGTGGGAGATTGTTGGAGTTATACGTGAAAGTATGCTTTTACTTTGTATAACTCGTGTATCAAACACTCGTTTTATGAGAATAATTCTTTTATCGCATTTGCTTTAGTTATGATTGAATGTTGAATTTCTATTGCAAACCGTTCAATATATAGTACATGTTACATTGTAGTTAATGTGGTGATACCCGATCACGGAAGACAACATTAACAGTTTACTTGTAACTAAACGTACATTTTCACGACCTAGGTGGAATTGAACAATCCGCCGTGAAAGGTCGATGTGTAAGGCTCAGATTGGTCTGTCTTGACTAAGAGATTGCACTAGCACATTTAGTATGTGTTGAAGAGGTCCTACAGCGAGGAGAAATTCTTCTGTTCTGAAAGGTGAAGAATTAGACCTCAGTGGTTGTTGATTTCTTAATCTCCGTCACTTAAATAGGACCGTGTGTGCTTAATGGTTACTGCTTTGATTCATGTTGGGTGAGAATCATTGCGACTTCGAACTTTGTGTCTTGGGCAGTAATATTAATCATACGACGGTTGCTAAGATTTAATACGGAGAAACGCATGCGAGTACGGCTCGTGTGATTAGTTCCCTTGGTGGGCTCAGAAGTTTTATTGTACCAAATCTTACAAGTGAAGAATTAGTTTCTTCGGTACGAATAATAATGTTGAGCTATCTTTACTCCAAGGTGAAAGATGTTAATTAATTTAGAGCTATTCAGAAGCTTAATTAGTTAATGGACTTGATAATCTTAAACGCGGGAAATAATAACCGGGAGTCCATATTATCGTAATATGGATTAAGATGGATAGTGCAATATTAATTTATTAGTGGTAATAATTAATATTAATGGGCTGAATTATATTGGGGCTCAATATTGAAATTCAGAAGTCCATTAGGAGGTCCAATCTTAATTCTCCTTAAGGCCCCTCAAGTAGCCCATTAAGTAGCCCAATAATGATAAGGTGATTAAAATAAAAAGATAATATCTTGCTGATTTTTTTCTAGTATTTTCGAAAATAGTATCACAAGGAGAGATTAGATTTTGTTGATTTTCTTGGAAAAATATTATGGAAGATATGTATTCTAGGAATACAAGAATATCTCATATATTCAAGAAGATCCAAATCTTAGATTCCATCCTATGAATTTTTCAAAAATTACACCCCATAATTAGGAGTGTGAGATTTTTGTGGAATATTTTATTTTGGAGAAAAGAATATATGGGATATATTCAAGATTTCTTAGAGTCTAAGAAAAGATTTTTTCTCCAAGGCCCAATATACCTACAATTTTCGGCCATCACCTCTTATAAATAGGGGATGATTATTTCATCCCCAAGTACATAATTCCATGTGTTGGAAAAATCAAGAAGCATAAATATTTTTTCTTTTTCCTTAGTTTATTAAATTACTTGAAAGCGTCTCCCACCGGCGATCAAGTGAGGTGAAAAGGGAAATACTTGAGAAGACTTTGGGTTGATAGAACGAGATTACAATTGTCCCGTATATCCAAATGCCAATACTACAAGAGGTACGTTAATCGCATATTTACTTGTTTATTCCGCCTAGTTAATATGTGAAATTAATTTAACATGCATGATGATAATTAGTTGTTGGAATTATTATTTGAATTAATTAGGATTAATTCATGCTAGTAATAATTGTATTTAAATTTCATCCCGAATAGATTCCGGGCACCCCTATTTTCCCAACATTTTTAACCAATATACCACTGTTTATGAGTGTGATGTTACTTATATGGTTAATTAATTTAATTTCTATCGATCAGAATGGAAATTAAATTACATATTTTATAATTTGTTTTCATCATTTATAGCCCTTAATTACTGTAATCATAATATCAAATGAATACAATTTAATAACACGTGTTTTAAATGTTTCAACACTAATGTGATTAATTAATTTGATTTGTAACATAATTTCAATTTCAATGCATATTCTAGCATGACACTTACTTATTAAATAATTCATTTAATGAATATTAGCTAACTACAAATGTGTGCCTACTTTATCTCCCAAATAACTGCAATTTATCTATTAGTCTTTTATATATGTCACACTATTTCTTTTTACCATATTTGAATTTTAAAAAAATGGACTTCTAAATTTCGACTAATTACCATGCAAATTCACTTTGTGAAATTAATTATTAATTATTGTACAAATTTAATTATGGATTTTTTTAAATTTCGAATATTTTTATGTTTAGAAATTTTTATTTAGCTTACAAATTAGTGTACATATTTAATTTTGCCGTTGCTTATTAGTGAATATTATGTAGTACATATTCCAAATTTAATTATGCATGTGCTGAAATTATGTTTTGCCTTAGCCGACTAATCTCTAAATTATGTTAATATTTTGATTGGGCTTAAGTTAATAAACTTTTATACTCCTACCAAATCCAAGACATTTTAATTAAAAAATTTATAACTAGAAGTTTAAGTTTTTTGCTATAAATGTTTTTTGTTTATATAAATTGTAAACAACAAAAAATATGTTTAAATCTATATTTCTTTATAGTATATATAATTTATTTTATATCAATTCGCGAAATTCGCGAGGTCTCATCTAGTAGTATATAATTAACATTAATTTGCATCAACACTCTTTTAATTTCAGAAGATGTGAAAAATATTTAATCTAAAACTAGGTTCGAATTAATTTGTTTTGTTTCTTTACCTCAGATAAAGTAGTTTAATAAACATAATATTACAAATGCATGATGTTTATTGTAAGACGCCACGAATAAATTGATAATATCAATAATATATCGATTAGTGTATTATTTTGCATTGTTGAAATGCCTTGAACTCTTGACTAGTCAAGGGTACATTGTATATTGTATTTGAATTCGGTTTCAGTTTTAAATTTATCTTATACTCAGTCTATTATGAATTATATATAGTTTTTATATTTCCATAATCTAATGTCAGACTGTAATTCTATAGACGCTCTCATCATAATAGTACATGTTCCTTTCTTCTATCAGTGGACACATCTAATATATTATTAGTTGAACATATGTGACGAGACAGTGTTAAATAAGACAAAGTAAAACAGAGTTATGTTCAATAAATGTTGTGACATTCACGGTAATACTAAAGTTAACAACATAAGTCTTAAAAACTTTTGCAAATGAATAAAAACTTTTTATAAACTATAAAAGTCTATGATGTCTCATGATAAAATGTTTCACTATAACAAAGTAGTGAATAAAATAATTGTGAGAGGATGATTCACGAATCGAATCTCTTTCAATGAAATAAAATCCAACATGCACATATCAAGTCTAAATTACTAAGTGTACGAATGCACTACCAAAGTTGATATAATTTAGAAATGTCAAAGAGCACGCAGTCTATTAACACTCTAAATAAATCTATTGTCACCTGAAGTGATACAACATTTGAAATAGCGTATAAGGGAAATAATGACCCTATTATACTAAATGCACTAAACACCCAACAACTAATACTCGATTATTTCTTGTCTCATTGATGTTGATGTAATCATCTATGAATAGTACTTTTTAGACTCGTATTTTTCTTCCATAGATTCTTGTAGATGGATCAAGAAATACTTCCAGCTAACTTCTCATATTGAGCTACATAAGTTGCCAGCAAGTGGTAGTTATTTCTTCATATTGTAGATGGAACCGCATGATCTAAATCTTTCTCATTTATTGTTGAGTCTTGTAAACCCTTCTAGAATCTTGGAGACTAATATGGATTAACAACCTATGGTCAACAACAAGTGAACAAGTGTAATAACAATATTAGTGAACTATGTAAATTTTATTTTTTATTTTGTCGATTTATTAATATTTTTGCATTCGTTATAACAATAATAATATGTCATGATTGATAATATTCACGACGCAAAGAATAAACTTTTTCTTCAAGGGTATTGAAAAATCCAAGGGTTTAACGCCAAGTCAAGGTGATGAATTTCAGGATGTTTTCTTCTCCATTGTTTTTTTATTTTTCTAAAAATTGGGGTGTCAATACTAACTCGTAAGGAAAAGTAAAAGGATTAAAATATTTTTTCCAGGATTGAAAAGATATGATCTTCTGATTCAATAAAGTTTGAGAAACTTCTAGGTTTGTACCTTAGATTTGTTCCCTCTCTCAGCGTCTCTTACTGTAGATTTTCTTACACCACATTAAATCTAAAAAATGTGTCTTTTACTTAACTCTAATTTACACTTTCCTCTTATCCTTTTTCTATTAATTTTTGCCATTTTCTCATTGCTTCTCTCTCCATCATTACATACGATGTTGCAACAGACTACTTGATTTGGTGAACAGACAATTGTTAGTTATTCTTTGTCTTGAGTACCATGTTGGGAAAAAAATTGAGTACCATGTTGGGACAAATTAGTAATTTGAGTGTTGACAGGCATTTTTGTACGGGTTGATATATGTGGCTATTTGGATTATGCCCGACAAACAATAAATGTAAAACGAACACGAACGATGGGGGAAGAACTTTCGTTCTTCCCTCGAATGAGAGCTCTTTGCATATATGAGAAATGAGAGGAAATGTGAATATCCTTTACAATGAGGGGGTGGCCCCCTATTTATAGAGGTTCACCCCCAAAGGCCCAAAAGTGGCCCTAAATTCGTCTCAACCCTTTACTTTAGGGATTTATTACAATATTAATCTAACAACCAACAGTAGATCTAAAATACATTAAATGCTCTTTTATGATGTAGACCCTCGATCTTGTCGTGTCAGTGTATCTTCAGGAATCTGACCTCCTGTCAGGCGAGGATATTTCCTGCTGTAACAATTGCCCCCAAGATTGGGCTCTGATTGCGGCCAGAGTTCGATCTTGATCTGTGCTTCAAATAGGTTTTGCCCCCGAGCCTGAAAACAGGATAGCTCGGATGTCCCGGAGGAGTCTTCGACAACAGGGTCCGTGATGGACGAATCTTCCGTGTAACCTTCGAATAGTCAAACTTTTTTGAAATTGGTCGGGTTAGGTGGGGTATGATCTTCCGTCGTGCCCCCGAGTCGAGAACCGTGCCGTTTAATTAATAAAGAGTTCTTGCCGCTGGCCGACATTGATTTTAGTAAACAGGCGGTAAGGACCGCGATGATAAATTAATGAAGTGCTTAGGCCGCTTGCGGGTAGCGACTTCACGGCCAACAGATTGACTTAACAAACAATTAAAAGATATATCAACAGATTAATGAGTGAAGTGTTTTAGCCAATAGACGGGCAGCAACTTCACGATGATGGGATTGAATTAACAACCGCTTAAAAGATTAACCAACAGGTTAATGAGTGAAGTGCTTTAGCCGATTGACGGGCAGCGACTTCACGATGATGGGATTGAATTAACAACCGCTTAAAAGATTAACCAACAGGTTAATGAGTGAAGTGCTTTAGCCGATTGACGGGCAACGACTTCACGATGATGGGATTGAATTAACAACCGCTTAAAAGATTAACCAACAGGTTAATGAGTGAAGTGCTTTAGCCGATTGACGGGCAGCGACTTCACGATGATGGGATTGATTTAACAACCGCTTAAAAGATTAATCAACAGATTAATGAGTGAAGTGCTTTTAGCCGATTGACGGGCAGCGACTTCACGATGATGGGATTGATTTAACAACCGCTTAAAAGATTAATCAACAGATTAATGAGTGAAGTGCTTTTAGCCGATTGACGGGCAGCGACTTCACGAATACATGATTGAATTAACAATCGATTTGTTGTTTGAACAAAGCGTCCGAGACGCGATATATTACGGCCGCAAGTGGGCAAAAACGATGCGGGTCAGTCGATGCCGGTGAAGGCGGACTGGTCGATGCCGTTAACATGGATAAACCAAAGAAGAGAATAGATTAGTTAACGCCGGTGAGGACGAACTAAACAATACCTCGCCCATTAAGGCGGAAAGTCAACGCTTAACATGCGGACTGGATCCACGCCGAGAGGCGGATTAGTTGACGCCGGTGAAGGCGAACTAATCAAGGCCGAGTGACGGATCGGCTTGAGAGGCAGATTAGTTGACGTCGGTGAAGGCGAACTAATCAATATGTCAACGCATAAAAGGCGGACTAATCAACGCCGAGAAGGCGGATTAACTCGAGAAAGAGGTTAGTTGACGCCGGTGAAGGCGAACTAATCGATACGTCAACGCCTGAAAGGGCGGACTAATCAACGTCGAGAAGACGGATTACTTCGCCAATCTAGGCGGAATGTCGACGCCCAAAAGGCGGATTAGCTCGAGTAGATTAGTTGACGCCGGTGAAGGCGAACTAATCAGTACGTCAACGCCTGAGAGAGCGGACTAATCGGCGTCGAGAAGACGGATTACTTCGCCAATCTAGGCGGAATGTCGACGCCTAAAAGGTGAATTAATCAACGCCGATCGGGCGGATTACTTCGCCAATCTAGGCGGAATGTCGACGCCTAAAAGGCGGATTAATCAACGCCGATCGGGCGGATTACTTCGCCAATCTAGGCGGAATGTCGACGCCGAGAAGGCGGATTAATCAACGCCGATCGGGCGGATTACTTTGCCAATCTAGGCGGAATGTCGACGCCGAGAAGGCGGATTAATCGACGTCGAGAAGACGGATTACTTCGCCAATCTAGGCGGAATGTCGACGCCTAAAAGGCGGATTAATCAACGCCGATCGGGCGGATTACTTCGCCAATCTAGGCGGAATGTCGACGCCTAAAAGGCGGATTAATCAACGCCGATCGGGCGGATTACTTCGCCAATCTAGGCGGAATGTCGATGCCTAAAAGGCGGATTAATCAACGCCGATCGGGCGGATTACTTCGCCAATCTAGGCGGAATGTCGACGCCGAGAAGGCGGATTAATCAACGTCGAGAAGACGGATTACTTCGCCAATCTAGGCGGAATGTCGACGCCTAAAAGACGGATTAATCAACGCCGATCGGGCGGATTACTTCGCCAATCTAGGCGGAATGTCGACGCCTAAAAGGCGGATTAATCAACGCCGATCGGGCGGATTACTTCGCCAATCTAGGCGGAATGTCGACGCCGAGAAGGCGGATTAATCAACGCCGATCGGGCGGATTACTTCGCCAATCTAGGCGGAATGTCGACGCCGAGAAGGTGGATTAACTCGAGAAGTAGATTAGTTGACGCCGGTGAAGGCGAACTAATCGATACGTCAACGCCTGAAAGGGCGGACTAATCGATGTCGAGAAGACGGATTACTTCGCCAATCTAGGCGGAATGTCGATGCCTAAAAGGTGGATTAACTCGAGAAGTGGATTAGTTGACGCCGGTGAAGGCGAACTAATCGATACGTCAACGCCTGAAAGGGCGGACTAATCGCGTCGAGAAGACGGATTACTTCGCCAATCTAGGCGGAATGTCGACGCCTAAAAGGCGGATTAGCTCGAGTAGATTTGTTGACGCCGGTGAAGGTGAACTAATCAGTACGTCAACGCCTGAGAGGCGGACTAATCCACGTCGAGAAGACGGATTAACTCGAGAAGTAGATTAGTTGACGCCGGTGAAGGCGAACTAATCGATACGTCAACGCCTGAAAGGGCGGACTGATCGACGTCGAGAAGACGGATTACTTCGCCAATCTAGGCGGAATGTCGACGCCTAAAAGGCGGATTAACTCGAGAAGTGGATTAGTTGACGCCGGTGAAAGCGAACTAATCGATACGTCAACGCCTGAAAGGGCGGACTAATCGACGTCGAGAAGATGGATTACTTCGCCAAACTAGGCGGAATGTCGACGCCCAAAAGGCGGATTAACTCGAGAAGTGGATTAGTTGACGCCGGTGAAGGCGAACTAATCGATACGTCAACACCTGAAAGGGCGGACTAATCGACGTCGAGAAGACGGATTACTTCGCCAATCTAGGCGGAATGTCGACGCCTAAAAGGCGGATCGATCAACGCCTATGAAGGCGGACAAATGTCTGTAGTCGAAAGGTGTGACCATATTTTAAATATGGAGTTATTTATTCGGTGAGCAACCTCAATGATTTTTTCGAAATTATATTCGAAGTTTTAAATAACCGACTGTATTTAATAATACTCAGTGTCAAATAATTTATTTTTTGATTGTTTGATATCACAAAATGAACTTAGGATATGTATATCCATGCCCCCGCTTTTAATATATATGAAAACTTACGAGTTAGGATATATATTAAAAGGAAGTATCAAATGAAAATTGAATTTCAAAAATTGCCCCCGCTTCGATTTTTCAAAATACGAGTATATGCCCCCGCTTTTAATATATATGAAAACTTACGAGTTGTAATATATATTAAAAGGAAATTGTCGAAATAAACCTGATGCGAGTGGGCAAAGGACTGCCCGTAGATTTTCGTTGATGAAGAGGCTCCGAATGCTCGTCTCAGAAGCTACTTGTTGCCCAAATAAATTTTTATTTTTTTTTAGCGCCAGGCCCTAGTTTGAATAGTGGTCCAATCCTTATAAGTATACAACAGGCCTACCAGAATATATAAATGTGGCCTAATACTATAATTTAAATATGGCCCAACAAAATCAAATAAAATCATGCCTAATAATATATAATATAGGCCCAATATCTATGAATCCATATTTACCTTGGCCCAAAACATGAAATAACTTAGGCTCTAAGATGGAAATTCCCAGGTCGATGTCCTCGGGAGGCTTCTGGAATCTCCAGACCGTGGCCGCTTCTCGCTGGAAGGTTGGCCGCGAGGGGCGATTTCCGGAGATCGGGCCGCTGGTTCGAGTCGAGGCGGCCGGTGCGGCGGTAGTGGCTAGGCCGCGATAGGCGGTGACGAGGGGGCGCACCGTGGAGGCGAGCTGGCGTCGCGGGGAGGCGCGGGCAGTGAGGCGCGCGGGCCGCGAGTTGTGGTCGGAGTGCGGCTGCGGACCCCTGGACGGCGCGAGGAGGCGCGGGCAGGCGGCGATTCGGCGCGGGGAGGCGGCGATTCGGCGCGATGGGCAGTTTGCGGACCGAGGCTGTATCTTGGCATCACGGGAGGGCGTACGGAGGCCGGCGTAGTGTGCTCCCGGGCCGCGGGTAGCTGCGGGCGGCTGGAGTCGGGGAGAGTCCGAGCGATAGACGGTGCGGGGCAGGCCACCGGCGACGCGGGTGGCCACGGAGGCGGCGCGGAGAAGTGCCGGACGGCGAGAACGGGCATCGGGCTGCGGGGAGCAGCGGGAAGGACTCCGGGTGGAGATGCGGGTCGGCTATCGTCGACGAGAACGGGCATCGGGCTTGTGCGGCGGGCAGGCTGCAATTGACGGTGGTGGGGGACGCACCGGGCGACGCGAGTAGCCAGCGCTGGGCGCCATGTCGGCGCAGGGAGGATGTGGTAGCGGTGTACGGGTGGCGCACGGGTAGCGCGAGGAGGCAGCATTGTCGGGCTGAGGCCGCTTCTCGACGGCGGGGAGGCAGCGATCGGAGACTACCGAGCCTCCGCGGGTAGACGGGTATCGGCCTCGACGGTGCGCGGATCGAGGCAATCCTTGACTTTTCAACATGTCTTGGGAAATGTGCCAAAAGCATACTGAAAAGCTGTGGAAAGGGGGCGCATCACCGAGGCAAACAGAGAGGTTTTCAAAGCAGAAAACTGGCCATTACGCTTGGAGTTCTTCTGGGTCTGGAGTGATTCCACGGGGCGATGGTGAGGTGGCTGGGCGCGGCCGTGACGGTGCCGGAAAGCCTTGCGAGCTCCCTCGCCGGAAACGGCTGCTGCACCGCCGGACTGTAGCACCGCCGGAAAAGGCAGCAACACTCTTTCTTCTTGTTTTTTCTTTCGTAGCTAGCTGCTGTTGAAGCCCTCCAATGGGTTTTGTTTTTTGACTTGCTATAGGGAGTTTTCTGCAGTAAGTATTGGTTTTTTCTGGAATTCTTGTTGGATAATTTTGTGAGTTTTGCTGTACGAAGAGAAAAGGATTTGTATGATTTTTCTTGAAGATGATGGTTGGAACGTTGGATTTTTGTTTGGTTTTTGATTTTGAGGGGAGGATCTTCGTGTTCATCCATCGAGATGAACCCGAATTGAACCCTCCTTCTAGCGCCAAATTGTTGACAGGCATTTTTGTACGGGTTGATATATGTGGCTATTTGGATTATGCCCGGCAAACAATAAATGTAAAACGAACACGAACGATGGGTGAAGAACTTTCGTTCTTCCCTCGAATGAGAGCTCTTTGCATATATGAGAAATGAGAGGAAATGTGAATATCCTTTACAATGAGGGGGTGGCCCCCTATTTATAGAGGTTCACCTCCAAAGGCCCAAAAGTGACCCTAAATTCGTCTCAACCCTTTACTTTAGGGATTTATTACAATATTAATCTAACAACCAACAGTAGATCTAAAATACATTAAATGCTCTTTTATGATGTAGACCCTCGATCTTGTCGTGTCAGTGTATCTTCATGAATCTGACCTCCTGTCAGGCGAGGATATTTCCTGCTGTAACATTGAGAAAGAAGGTGTTGAAAAAAAAAATCACACTTCTAACTTTTGATAGGCGAGAAGAATTATCACAAATTAAATACCCTTAAGATCAGATTAAGCCAGCAAATCCAGGTCAAGCTGAAAGTATCAGGCGAACAGATCCAGCTTGACGAGCAACAATGACCAGGCTAACAACTCTAAACCCAAAGACCATGTGGACCTAGGTGACACCCGGCGAACAAATCTAGTCCATAGGCGAACAGATTTGATCAAAGTGTCAAGATATCAAACTATCAAGACAAATGACCAACAAAATCAAGCTAAAGGCTCCTCAAGGACAAGTCCAACAGGACAAACAACTCTTGAATACAAGCAAGTCCAGCATTAAAGAATATAATTTAGTTTAGATAAGGTCAAATAGTCAACATTCCAAGTGTCATACATGCACACTTGGAATGTCAAAGGTTTTGTACACCTCCTGCTAGGAAAACTTGTATAAATACCTTAATTTTCAGCTAATAAAATAAGCACAAATTCATATACACGTCCAAACTTCGACTATACATACCCAAGCTCATCGATTCATAGAAATATGAGATAAATACGTAATCAATATACGTGTTTAATCTTATCCAATCCCAATTTTTGTATTCACTAATTACGTTAGTGATCAATCACACGTAATTGTTTGGTGATCTAATTAACGAATAAAACAACCACTAATCCCTGTGATTAGGAAAGATCATCAACACTAACGTTGATTTTTGAAAGATGGGGTTATTTTATAGGTCGATTCAATGTTAGTAATCATAAATTAAAAAAATAGAGTGATTCTAGGGTGCATGCAAGTGCATATTGTGCACTTGGAATTTGATCCCAATTTGAAATTAATTTTGACTTTTCGCGGGACTGTTGACTGCCCATACAAAATTCGCGGGTTTGGCAACAAATCGGGTAGCAAATAGATCGCGCGCGCTTCGTACCAATACCCCAAATTATAATCACCAATACCCCAAGTTATAATCACTTATACCCCAATAATTACTTAATACATTGAACAGTGAAATCTCCAATAATTATTCAATAGCCCCAAGTTATAATCAATAATATTCCAAGAATTATTCAACAATACCCCAAGTTATAATCACTAATACCCCAATTTATAATCACCAATATCCTAAAAAATAATTAACAATACCCTAATACCCCGAGCAATAATCAGTAATACCTAGGAAGAAAATGTGAGCATAATTTAGATTTTTCTAATTAAATTGTGTGCGATTAGTTGTGGAAAGCACAGAAAAATCAAACAATTATTTTAATTCTCATAATAAAATAATGAGGTAGGAACATGATGGATATAATGTCTCAACATTGAGAAAATTGGTGAAGATTGAGCGAGGGAGGGCAAACGCAGTAGTTGTAGAGCTTGTGAAAGAGAGAGAGTGTCATCGACTAGGCGACAGAGGAAGCAATTTATATGATTCTGCTGCTTCAGAACGAAATCGATTAAAATGGAATCGAGTCAATACCGAAGATTGGTGGAGGAGAAACAAATCCATGAACATCAAGTGATTCAATCATTGCAGTGACTTGTGTAGAGGAACGAGATGGAGATCAATTTGTTGCAATAAGAGTTGAATCGGCTTTAAAAGCGATAAAGAATCGGGATGTAGATCCGAGAATAAAAACCCCATTGCATCGCCGAAAAGTAGGTAGCCGCACCGGAAAGGGAAAGCGCACCAGAGGGAAGAAGATGGGAGAACCTACCGTGAGAAAAGAGGGAAAACTCTGACCCGACTCGTAATGTCTGACCCAATTTTGTAATAGAATTGAAAAGTCAAAATTAATATAAGTTAGATTTAAAATCCAAGTGCATACTATGCACTTTGATGCACCCTATAATTTATCTAAAAAATATCACAAAACTATATAAAATGCCCTGTGTTTATTTATAAAACTCTCTTTTACCCACACATTTATAAAAACTCAATTTTACCCATTTTTTCAATGAAATATCACATATACCCTTTAATTTGTATTCCTTATAATTATATATGAAACTCTTTTTTATCCACACATTAAAAAAAAAACTATTTTTTTACCCCATTTTGTTTAATGAAAAGTCCCATGTACCTTTTGATTCTCATTCCTACACTTTCTTTCTCTCTTCCCACACCTATTCCTTTCTATGTGCTCTCATTCCTACACTAAATTAATATATTAATTTTAGAGTTATTTTTGTGTGCACTCAAGTACCACTTGAATTTTGATTTAAATTTCAAATTAATTTTATCTTTTCAAAGCCAAATTTTGACTTAATGAGCTTTCCAAAGTCAAAATTGATTTGAAATTTAACTCAAAATCCAAGTGCATGTTATGCACTTGGGTGCATACAATAATTTGTATTTATTCTAAAAAGAAAAAAATTGAAAGACGATATTGTATAATTTACCATTGTAAATGGAAATACATTCTTTTTTCAATATTTATGTTTCGCAATATATATAAATTATTAATATTTTTTATGAATATATGATTATTAGTGTTATAATTATAATCAAATAAAATATTTTTTATGTCATTATAAAACACCAGCTAATACACTTTATATTGAATTATTAATAATTAGTAAATAAATTCCAACAAATATTTTTGAAATGTCGGAGCCCAAACGAAAATTACTAAAATGATATTTCAAATATAATTTCATGATGAAATCAGGTCGAAGCCACTTTCTAAGTCGGTTTTAACCTAAAAAGGACTAAAAAGAGACATGAATTTGATTGGTGCTCAATTATTTTAATTTTTAATTATGTTTTAACAAGTATTGTTGAAATATCGGAGAACAGTAAAAAAAAATTCTAAAATTGTATTTTAAATTATAATTTTGTCACGGAGCCGGATCAAAAATTATTTTCATATAAAACACACTCTAATTATTCTCTTTACACTCCTCCTCACTTATAAGTCGGACAATTTAATATAAGTGGAGTTGCTCTCAGCGGAAATCGAATTCATGATCTTTATTTGGGCATGAGCCTTTTGACTTTGATACCATGAAATAATTTCATCTCATTTAAAAGTTCAAACTAATATAAAAATATAAAATAAATTCGTTTAATTATTTTTCGTACATTTTCAAATTAAGTGGTACTAAAAAATTCAGTTTTTGAAATATTGAAAGTGTTGTAAATCGTAAGCGTAAAATAGAGACGCAAGTTTTTTTTACCCGGTTCGTCGATAACGACTACGTTTGGGGGCGTACCAAGCCAGGAGTTTTCACTAATATATTTGTGTATGCGTGTATACAATACTGAGTACAAGGATCTATTTATAATAGATAAAACCTAGTCTAAACCTAAAGTCTGTTTAGGTTATAAGCCCATTAGTAATGTCCACATTAAATCTTCTAGATTTGGTATAGTAAATCTGCTGATTTATAGCATAAAGTTTTAAGTTATTCGTTTCAGACTGTTATCGAGATATAATTGGAAAAGTAAGAGGCACTTGATATGTGATAAGGAATAAGAAGTGAATATTTATATCATTTGTTAGGTAATTGGTTTGATTATCGTCTTTTTTTTTTTTTAAAGGTAATCAATTATCGTTTTGATTTTTTTTAAGGTAATCAATTACAATAGTTTCCCAACATAATCAATTGCAATAGTTCCTTCGACCACCAGGTACCTGACAACATCTTTTCATCTCGTTGTAGACTGAAACCGCAATCATCACAAGAGGGGGACCACCCAAACCCGCAACTCCGAACCACAACCGCACTACAGCCGGAACTGCAACCACCACAAGAGGGGAACACCACCCCACCACAAGGGGGAACACCACCCTACCACAAGAGGGAAATAAATTATCTCTCCTTGTCTCGAACTCAAGACCTTTGAGGTCTTAGGTGGTAGGCTCAACCAACTGAACTACCAATTCTTGATAATTATTGTCTTGGTTTACTAAAATTCTTTAAGGAAGAAATATATTTAATTGGAAAAAAAATGGATAACTACTATTATTTTTAAATTTTATTTTAACAAAAAAATATCAATTTAATTTTAATTTTATTTAAAGGACTAAACTTTGAAGTTTAATATTTTTTGGAGTAATGAAAAATAATTGCCCAAATTTGTGCGGAACGGACCTTCCCCACTCGACCACTCTTAAGATGTGAATTCGTTTTTTTTTTTTTTTTAAGGAAGTGATACTCTCAATTCATATAGTCATACTATACACCAATTTTGCATCACATTCTCATTTTTAACCCCAAGGCTAGGTACTTTTTGTGTTTTAAAAATTTGAATTTGAATTTTAAAATCTAAAACTCATTATAGTTTGTGTTGGATTCCGATAATAAAAAATAAGGAAGTTGGAACGACCAACCTCGTAATTTGCAGCGGAATGAATCAAGTCTGGTTGGATTCTTCGTACGTATCCGTGATCCTCACAGTCAGAATTCAATTATGTGAATTTATTCACAAATTGATTCGTAATCCACAATGTAAATGTCTTTGAGATAGTATGTGTTATTTGTATATGTTGAGTGAAGAAAATAATTCTCCTAGAGAATTCTTTGAATACGGTGATTAAAGATAATCAAGTTTCTCTTATTCTCTTGCTCTTTTTTCATATACTAGCCCAGATCCCCGCGTATTACGCGGGTTGATATTATATATATATATATAAAGTGTTAAAATGAAATATTTTAAATATTAATTCAATCAAAGTATAGTATTTTTTTAATTTAATTAAAATATCAATTTGTAATTAAAAATATAATAAATTATTCTAACTAACTCATGCAAATTAAAAAATGTGATTTATATAGTAAACATAAGTGAATAGGGGGTATGAATTTAAATATAGGATATATAATATTACCAAAAATATTATAAAGTTATAGAATTGTAGAATTTTGAAATAAAGGATTGAAAGAGGTGGCGAGATTCACAAAATATATATATATATATATATATGCGTGCATTATAGATAAATGTGGAGTTTTTCGGAGATATAAAAAAATAGGAGTGAGTGAGAGTGGATTAATTTAAAGGTGGTAGTTTTTAATTTAATTTAAGTAATTTAGAATTTTTAAAATAGAAGTTAATAGAATTAATAAAATAGGAAGTTAATATAGGAAGTTAACGGAATATGAAGTTAAGAAGAGAAGCCATGTGATTGCAGGATTTTGAAATAATTAATGATGAGACATGCCACGTAGGAGAGAGGAGATTCACAAATAGAGGAGGTAATGATATATGGGAATTAAAAAGTCCCATAGGAGTTATCAATAACTTCCTCCTAACTTATCCACTTCATGGGTGGATATATATATATTTAATAATTTAATAATCTAATATTAAATTACTTTCAGTTTGTATTTTAAAATTAGGTTTTTGAAATCTTACAACCCTATAAATAACCTACATAATACTCCTTTACTTTTACACCATAAAGTTAAAACCTACCCTACTCAAAACCCAAAAAGAACATAAATTTTAAAAATATCATGGATCACAAAAACCACTGATTTTCAAAAATCGATTTTTAAAAATCATTTAAACCTCGAAAATAACATAGCCTACAAGTCTCTCAATCAAGCATTGTAAAAGTCTCTCAATCAAGCATTGGCTGTTGTTTGAAAGACTAATGGATAAGTGAAATTTACAAAACCAAAATCCTAATGTAAATCTCAAAATAAACATAATTCGAGATCTCAAAATCACGTATAGGAAAAGTAAAAAAGAAATGTCGTAATGTATTTAATTAGTTATGCACAAGGTTGAAAATATCGGTATCGGTGGATATATCGAGATCTTAAATTTGTGGAAATATCGATGGATATCGATATCGGTAAATTTAAAAAATAAAAATAAAAATTAATAACAAACATTTAATACATAAAATTTACAATAGAATTAACCAAATTTTACATTTGTGATATTTATCAAAATTATGGATATTTTCTCGATATTTCTCGATACTTTTTTTATATTTATCGATATTCTTCGATATTTACCGATTTTTTTGCGATATTTTACCGATATTATGCTCAATTTGCACAAAAATATAGTCGAAATTGATCTTGCATACCGATATTTATTGATTTTTTTACGGATATTATGGAAATATCGTTACCCCCCAATATCGATATCGGTGACCCCGAGAAATGGATATATCAAGGATATATCGGGGAAATTTCCGGATATTTTCATCCTTGGTTATGCAAGGGTGTACACAAACATGATTCGATGTCTCAAAATCCCTAACTAGAGCAGCACAAAACAAACATAGCAATAGGCAAAAAAAAACAAAAAAACGTAAGGGAACTGAATAACTTCACATCAATTGTGCAGAAAATAAATGCAAAAATCCGTCTGCAAGGATAGTCGTACTTTTTAGAGCATTAGAGAAAAAATAAATAAGATGTGAATGTTGTAAAGATAGATGTGAAAATGACGATTTTCTGCATCTCAATTGGATAATTACCATCGATCATCTGTCTGCAATTGAACACTTGATTTATACTTCATACACATCACATCTCAATCAAGCTGCATAATTGTCGTACTTTGAATTCCAACAAAGTAAACAGTTGCATGAAACACAGGCTACACTATGTTCCGTACATATATATCATGTAAGTTCTGATGCTAATTATCACTCAACACCAAAAACAAGCCAAAAAACAGGCTTCTCTCATTCATCCCATTTTGGCTCGAACCCACCATTAACCCCACAATAGATAAAATATATATAACAGCTAGAGCATACTACAACAAAAGAACAGAACACCAATACATATACTTCAGACATCACAAGCAAAATCTATACACGGCCAGTCATGCCAACCGTCGAATTAGCACGATTAGTTTTCATAGCTGGTTGATTGGTGGATTTAGTGAAGTACATGTAGTAGTAGATGTTGAGAACCATCGTTGCCACCACAAACACGGCTCCAGCAATGAATACGCCTTTTCGTAATGAATCACAAGAAAAATTAGTTGCATAGATCATGTCCCGGTATTTGGTGTGATAAGCATTCTGTTTTGCACCAGCAATTAGACAGGCTTCTGCTACCAGGAAACTCATCCTGCAAAGTGAAGGTTCAATCATGCAGGAATTTCTATAGCTGATTACACACACAAACTAATTTGAGCTAATTTTCTAGAGCTCTAGTTAGAGACTCCAATGCAGAACACAACTGCAATTGGATCAATTAGATTACACATACATACCCTTTAGACCTATTGTAGGGTAATTAAATATAAAATTCCTACTTGCCAGCCAGTATTTATTATACATGACAATGGATAGTGAAATTTTAGATGGACCTAGACTCCTAGTGCCGCTACTAGGAAATGTGCATCTCAACAACCAGGATACTCTAAACAGGAGTTACCTTTAAGCTATTAAACTAGCTCCTTAGGCTCGAATTCTTACATAAATACATGCAAGTAACTGGATATACTACAGGTAAAATACGCAAAACTTAATAGGACTTGGAACCTATTACATCTGGTTTGTTTAATTTGAGGTAGAGAGCTCAATACTAAACTAAATTAGATAAAACACTAATTACAAAGACCAAGACATTTAACATTAACATTTTGAAGTGGCAAGCATCACCATCCACCACCAGCTAAATCCATACTACAATGATGAGCATAAAAGAAAAGCCATCCAAACAAATAAAAGAAAGAACTTGCACAAGGAGACATGGAATGGAGAAAATAATTGTCATTTTTTAAACAGAAGTACGGAGGTTCACTTATATTATCTTACCATGAAGCCAAAAAATATATTATGGTCCATGCACGATCTGCTCCAGGTGCCAAAGGCCGTCCTAAACACATGCACTTTGTGACACCCATGAGCAGAGACTCGCTTGAAAGAAGGAACAAGAAACCTCCTACTCCATAACCAGTAGCAACATCTGAGTTGTAAACACAATACGTTTGATTAGTGACTTTATCTTCATGTAAAATGCCCTGCACACAAGGAGAAATAAGAGAGATACTGCGATTATTTTTGGATTTCTTTAGTGTTCAAACAATGTCAATTTAAATAGTAACTTAGCTATCCGGTGTAAAGTATAGATACTAACCACTTTAATATCTCAAGCCATGAAAAAAGTCCAAGATGGAAAAAAGAGTGTATTTGGAATAGTAGATGGTATGTATATCAATATGTCAAACACAGGCCAAAAAAAATGTTTCAAGCCTAACTGCAGGTTCCATGATGCATTATCTTGGGACATAGTAATATTCAAGTAAATACAAGTTATTTATTTAAGTAGTAGCCAAGTTGCTCCCATGATAGTCCGAACAGCCAATACAAGATATCAGTGCTACACATTTTCACCAACATCTTTTGGGGCCCCATAGAGAAGTCTATCAATTAGGTTCATAGAGAACCTTCAAGAAGAAACTGTCGTTGGAAATTGAAAATTCAAGTAGTCAATGAATCAGATAATCGAATGCTCAATTAACAATATCACGAAAAACTAGCTAAATTCGGGAGATTTTAATGCAATGATGAAGTAAAAGAACATAACATTTGAATGTTGGATGAAAGCAGCAAAATGTCCTTAGTTTTGAGTAGTCAAAAACACACAAAAGAAATTAACAGTAGCTAAAGTGCATAGTTGAAGTAGTCTAATTAGTGATACCATAAGATATAAAAATACCACACTCGAATAACTAAGCCCAAATTGTACTCTTATCGGATTCAATTATGAATGGACTGAGCAAGCAAAGGAGAAAGAAATATCACTTCTCTAAAGAGAGTGCCGAAGCAAATTATAGTTTTCTTTGCTACAATAGCTCACTAGTACGTTACTGGGAGTAGAATATCACCCCAACTTTTAACACTTCATAAAGCATTTAAAGTCAAGACCATACTCTGGCCACATGAGGTTATAATCCTGAATATGAAGCATATTAAAAGATTTACAAATATATTGACACAACAGACATCGGTTTGCTATAGTTAAAACATTATTTGTTTACGAACATCTTGGAATCTACAGCTTCACACTACTCTGAATACTGATGCCTCTCATCTAATCCTACCACCTGCATTAACTGAAAGTAATTTCTCATACAACATCACAGGGAGTTACTATATCTTATTACTAATTCAAATGGTAATTCTTATCAGCCATAAAGAAACTCAATGTATTGGAGGCAACAATAGTGTGAAATTGAGTGCTGTAACTGTAAATGAAGAAAACAAATTAAATCCACCAACTTCCTATTTTCCCCAACTCCAGAAACTACAAAACAAATCAATGAAAAAAAAACCTCGTGTCTTCTTAGTAAAAACAATTGAGCATAAAATGTTTCGAGTGAAAAACGTACTTATAACAGTGCCTAAAACAAATCAACATATCAGAGGATTATTAACAAAATCAATTTCACAAGTAATAAATGAAATCTTCGATTCCACAGGACGACACCACAAAACCTCAGACTCATCCAACTCCTAACGAAGCTAAAATCTTAAAGCAAGTAACAAAAGCGCACGATTAAATAAACGAAATGCATAATCGAAACACAGAACAGCAGCATTTCACGAAGATCGAATAAATCTCAGTTCAAAACCCGTAGAATTAACAAACAAAGCGAGAGAAAGGGGGAAGAGAAATTACAACGCTACGTCGTCGTTCAGCAGCAATTGAGAATCCAAATGCAGTTAAGCTAAGAACGATGACTAGAAGATGAACAAGCGACGACCCTTTCCCTTCTCCCATTTTAGCTGTTCGGCCCACCTTTTGTGTGTGGGAAAAGAAGCAGAGTAGATTTGTTAAGAGTGTTTTGGTTTGCTAATTGCTAGTGTGCAGTTTTTAGAAAGAAAAGGAAAGAAAAGAACAGAAAAGGGCAGTGGGAAAAGAGGGCTCTAATAAAGGGCGGGGCTTTCAGGATGTCGGGATTCTCAAACTAACGTGAATATACGCGAACCCGATACACGCGCAGTCAAAAATCGCAAATCCAATCTGCGTGTATTCCACGCAGTTGAAACTGCGGCATGGGAAAGAAAAGTGAACGCCTAATTGTAATTTAATTGGTTGTAAAACTGGAATCTAATTACTTTTTACTTGCTTTTAAAAAAATTACTCCCTCCGTCCCGGAGGAACTTGCACACTACCTTTATTTTCGTGTTTTAGCGAGCAAGTTGTTTATTAATATTTGAAATGATAAAGTGATTTTTAAGGTAGGGTATGATAGATCTATATCTACTCTATTGTAAAGTAACTTTAAAATTACTTTATCATTTTAAATACTAATAAAAAACTCGCTCGCTAAAACACGTGAGAATAGTAACTGGGCAAGTTCCTCCGGGACGGAGGTAGTACTTTTTACTTTCCAATTAACGAAGATTACTTTTTAAATGTTTTTTGTTTCAATTATTTATCTGAATTTGATATATGTACGTATTTAAAGAAAACAAAAATCAACATGGGACATAGTATTTTTTTAAGCTTCTATAACATTTAAGTTTTAAAACTATTATAAAAATGAGTAACTCTCTTAAACACTTGGTGTTTCATTCAACAGTTGAAATTATTTACACTGAAAAGTATAATTTAATTAAATTGAAAAGTGCGATTAAATTATACTGAAAAGTTTACACTGAAAATCGATTTTCAGTAAAAACTTTTCAGTGTAATCTAACAATACTTTTCAATGTAAACAACATCAACTGTTGAGTGAGTACACTGTGCATTAGGTGCATATGAGAGTGCGCCTATAAAAATTTATACAAAGTATTATGTCTAATTTATAATACCGTTTTATATAGATTTTAGTGAAAACAATAATATGCATTATCATGCACTTGGATTTTGACTCTAATTTCAAATTAATTTTGAATTTTCAAAACTCAATATATTTAATGAACTTTGAAAAGTTAAAATTGGTTTGAAATTAGACTCAAAATCTAAGTGCATGTTATGCACTAGGGTGCATACAAGAATTTGTGATTAGTGCAGTCATCGTAAAGGATGGTTGCATTCTAGTTTCATCTGACTAGCTCATCAAATAAATTAAGAACTAATCATTACACTTGGTATCTTATTCACTTATAAAGAAGGGGATGCAGAAGCTGACTTGGCAAGCTCTCATCTCTCCATTTCTTCATTCTCTTCTCTCATTCATTCTCTGAACATTTAATATTAGTCGATCGATTATATAGGTGAATTTTGAACTTGCACACTAAACTTAAATCCATACCATATGTTGGTAGGCGAGCAACTAAGCAAAGGGTCAACAAAGGATAATTAAGACATTAAGCTTAATGGTGAACAGCTGAGCAAATGACTCACAACTGAGTAAAACGACCAGCTAGTCAAGATGCTAAGACGACCAGCAGGTCGAGATGCGAAGACGACAAGCTGGGCAAAAGGCCAAGGCGAGCAGCAGTGCGAAAGGCCAAGGCTAGCAGCTGAGCAATGAGCTAAGGCTAGCAGCAGTGCGAAAGGCCAAGGCTAGCAGCAGTGCGAGAGGCCAAGGCGAGCAGCAGTGCGAAAGGCCAAGGCTAGCAGCTGAGCAATGAGCTAAGGCTAGCAGCTGTGCGAGAGGCCAAGGCGAGCAGCTGTGCGAGAGGCCAAGGCGAGCAGTTGTGCGAGAGGCCAAGGCGAGCAGCAGTGCGAGAGGCCAAGGCTAGCAGTTGAGCAATGAGCTAAGGCTAGCAGCAGTGCGAGAGGCCAAGGCGAGCAGCAGTGCGAAAGGCCAAGGCTAGTAGCTGAGCAATGAGCTAAGGCTAGCAGCTGTGCGAGAGGCCAAGGCGAGCAGCAGTGCGAGAGGCCAATGCTAGCAACTGGGCAAGAAGCCTAGGCTAGCAACAGAGCAAGAAGCCTAGGCTAGCAACTGAGCAAGAAGCCAAGGCTAGCAACTGGGCGGGAAGCCTAGGCTAGCAACTGAGCAAGAAGCCTAGGCTAGCAACTGAGCAAGAAGCCAAGGCTAGCAACTGGGCGAGAAGCCTAGGCTAGCAACAGAGCAAGAAGCCTAGGCTAGCAACTGAGCAAGAAGCCAAGGCTAGCAACTGGGCGAGAAGCCTAGGCTAGCAGCTGGTCAAGAAGCTAAGACAAGCAGTTGGTCAAGATGATGACCATCCAAGCGAGCAACCGTGCAAAGATCATAAATATGGAGCGAACAACCGAGAGAGTAAAGGTTTGAATACCCAACGAAGACATACAGGCGAACAACAGGTCACCACGGAAAGCAGCTGAGTAACCTCAATGGTCAAGTACAACATTGGGAACTCCAACAGTCAATAGATTAGATGTAGTCCAAGTGTCCTAACACTTGGCACCCATCCAATGGGCAATAACTTAGATGTAATACAAGTGTCCTAACACTTGGCAAATATCCAATGGTAGAATGGCTAGGATGGTGACACACGGTCCATTTGTATGTCTATAAATACTCCCTCATTTGCATGAAAAAAAAGAGGTTCCATAATTCAAAACATAGCCCAAGTTCTTGCAAATTTATTTCTTAAACATTACTTAGCCAAATTCCATGATCATTTGATCTTGTTTGATGATCTTAACTAGAGAAAACAGCCACTAATCATCATCGATTACAAAAAGGTCATCAATAATTGGCGCTAGAGGAAGGGGTCGAACCTTCGATTTGTAAAAATCGAAGAAAGCTTGAAGATCTTCGCCGGAATCTGCAAAAGTTGGCCGGAATCCGAGAAGAAGCCACCGGAAATCAAGTGTGCACACCATTTGAAACAAAGTTATCCATAAATACATCATTTTAAGAGTTTGAATGCATGCATGTATGAACTAGGGTTTTCAAACCACCATATTCATACATACAAGGCTAGTAACTTTTAAGAAAGGTGTTTGTTGGAAGCAAGATCATCCCACTCCTTTGCTTATTACTCATACCTTGGCAATCCAAATGATTAGATCACAAGAAGAACGATATTCGAGTGCATCCTCGAGTCGTAAATCAAGAACTAGGGTTTTGTCTATCGAAGGACATGCAAGGACGGTTAGAACGACTTCTCGAAAGAATGTCCAAGTTACAATCGACACAATTCCACCGGAAGTGGAAGCCCTCGCCCGAAATCCCGAGGAGCTAGCAAAAACAATAGCCGTACTCCAATCACTGCAAAAGCAACAAGAGCAGGTTGGGCCATCGCATGCCCCGGGGGCGACCAGCCGAGCAGCCGAGCAGCGGAGCAAAATGCGCGAAGATGCACGTCGCGATGAAGCTGACAGTACCGAAGTTCATAGAAATAAAGGGAAGGCTCCCATAAGCGAGCATTTAGGGAGTCGAGGGGAATCATCGCCGAGTCGAGCAAGTGAGTCAAGCAAAAGTACCTCTCGAACAAGTGCTTTGGAAAGGCTAGGAACGAGGAACATGACTAGGAGGGAACCATCCAGGAGGAACGAGGAACAACCACGCCCAGCTGCTCGCCCATAAGTGTATAACCGGATCAGGAGATCAGCTTTCGGCCGATTAGGGCCAAACGGAGCTAGCAACGCTGCTAGGAGAACAACCCAGGAGAAACGTCCCGTTGGTGAGGGACTGCATCGTGAGGAGGTCATTGAACTCAATCACGATGAATAGCCTTCCAACGGGAGGACTCCCCCAAGTGAATTACAAGAAATGAGAAAAGCAATCGAGGAATTACAAAAGCAGTTGGAATATCAAAGAGGTATCGGGTCAACTGTTCTCCCGTCCTCACCACTATCTCCGTCAATCCTCAATGAACCGATCCAAAAGAAGATACAGTTTCTAGCCATCAATTTGTACGAAGGAACGTCGGACCCCCGTATTCATGTGACGAAGTATTCGAACTTCATGATCTCAATGGGGGCAACTGACGCCACACAGTGCCAAAACTTCCCACTCACCCTTAGAGATGGCCCGCACAGGTGGTTTTCAGCACTGGTTCCCGGCTCCATCAGCTCCTTCGCCCAACTGAGCAAGGAATTTCTGTCTCATTTCTCAACTGCCGGGTCTTACTTGACCCACAGACACCGGTTGGTAGATATCAGGCAAGGAGACGAGGAGTCAGATAAACAGTTTCTGGAAAGATTTGATAAAGTTCTACTGGAGGGCGAGATGGTGAGTGAGGATACGAAGATAGTAGCAGTAATGGCTGGATTAAAAAAAGGAACTGATCTATGGAAAGAGATGCATCTGACTTGTCCAAAGACGTATGCGAAATTTTAACACAAGATAGGAATCCACGTATCGATGCAGGAAGCCCTACACAAAGAAATGGGAGATAAAGCTGGCCCGAAGAAGTTTGGCAAGAAGTCTGGAGGATATGACTACAAGGCTCCAAAGAACATGAAGTCGTTCAACGAGGGAGCTGAGTTAAAAGAGAAGCTGAATCAAGTCCTTACCATATCTGTGGACGCTGTGTACAACAATGTCAAAGACAAGGAGAAGCTATCAGAACCGCGAAGAATAAGGCAAGAAGAAGGGTAATTGAACCCGAACAAATACTGCGCATATCATCAGAACATCGGCCACTTCACAAGTGAATGTCGAGATTTGTTAAATCAGATGTGGAAGTTCTACGAAGAAGGAAGGCTGTCTGAGTTCGTGAAAAAGGATCCGGGTAAGAGGCCGAGAGTAGCAACGCCGTCCAGCTCAGACGATGATGATAGCGACGAGCAACCGAGCAGGACGGGTAAGAAAGGAAGAAAGGTCCCCGCAGCCCCATCAAGACCAATCCCGGAGATCCTAATGTTAGAACCAACTGGACCAGTAGGTGGTTGCTCCGATGGGAGACCACCCATGTCAAAAAGAAAAAAAAAGCGGAATTGAGAGCGGTCGCATAAGTGATGGAGGTTGGTGTAAATCCATCAACCAAACGAACCGGGGACCTGACCTTTTTAGAAAAAGACTTGGATGGGGTGCTCACCCCCCACAACGACTCGCTAGTCATTTGCGCTAACATTATGGGGATAAGAGTACACCGTCTGCTTGTCGAAACTGATTCTTACACAAACATCCTGTTCAAAAGCACAGTGGATCAGCTAGGAGAATGTGCCGAATACATAAAAGATTGTGATCATAGAATTGTGGGATTCGGAAATGCTGTGACCGTCCCCCTAGGAATGATTACGCTAGCTGTCAAACTTGTATCAGTCGAGGACCCTGAAAGGAAACTGAATAGGATGGTAGATTTCCTAGTTGTAGATCTACAGTCCACCTATAATGGGTTCCTCGGCCATCCCTTTTTGCATGAATTTAAGGCAGTCGTTTCGATGTATTATTACTGTGTAAAATTTCCCACGTCAAAAGGTGCAGGCACAGTCAAAGGTGACCAGAAGAAAGCTCGTGAGTGCCTCTTGTAACTTCAGCCGAAAGATCACAGAGTCGACATGGTGGACGAACAGCCGAGCAGCTGTGGTGAAGATAGATCATCCACTCCCAACGAAACCATGGACTCCATCGATACAGAAATGATGGAAGTAGACGAGCAGCAGTGCCGAGGTGAGCAGCTGTGCAAAGACGAACAGCTGTGCCGAGGCGAGCAGCTGTGCAAAGACGAACAGTTGTACGGTGACGAGCAGCTGTGCAAAGACGAACAGTTGTACAGTGACGAACAGCTGGGCGGTGACGAGCAGCTGTACCGAGATGAACAGTTGTACGGAGGCGAACAGATGTGCGGGGATGAACAGCTGTGCGGGAGCGACCAGCAGGGTGGTGACAAACAGGTGAGCAAAGACGAGCAGCTAAGCCATGTGGAAAGCGAAGAAGCTATGAAAACCAACAACAGAGTAGAGCATGCAGCATCGACCAACAATGAGATGGAAGATATTGAACCACGACTAAGCGCGGAACCAATGGAAGTCGAGGACGAAGTGAACACGGAAGGGCCCATCATCGACCCTCGTTGGAAAGGCCAGAAACGGAGGGCTATGATTAGGCGTGAAATTGTTATGTTTTGGTGCCCAAATTACTCATGTTTTGAGTGTTTTCGATTAGTGCTTAGAGTCAAATGAGTATCATTTTTATAAAATTATTAATTTGTCTCTTTGGTTTTCATAGATGGATAGAGGGCGAAAAGAGGAGTTCGTAGGACTTTGAATCGACTCAAACGGATGCCCGGATGAGAAGATATTGAAGAAATACGATTGGTATTAGTGCGGACGAGGAAAAGTATCATTTGGAAGGATTAGAGATCACTCGAGCGCATCACTCGAGCGCCACCGCTCGAGCGCCTTACTCGAGCGCGCAAACGTACAGAACAATTCTTGCGCTCGAGCAGCTCGAGCGCCACCGCTCGAGTGAATCACTCGAGCGCCCAAAAACATACAGAGAAGATTCAGCGCTCGAGCAGCTCGAGCGCGACCGCTCGAGCGAATGCACCATTCGAGCTACACTGCTCGAGCGGGACCGCTCGAGCGTTTTGCTCGAGCGCCCATATACTTTTGCCTCCGGATGCGTATTTTCGACCCATTAGCTCCCGTTTCGACCCGGTGCCTATATATACCTCTTCCAAACACGTTTTGAAGGATCCCCAACTTTTAGAAATAATTTTAGACTTAGTTTTGGAGAGGAAGGAGACGAGCAAGCTTTATTTTACGTTTTGTTGAGGTTTTGCATACGAATTCTTAGTTTATTTTCATTAGTTCGGTACTTTAAACGCTTTTAATTTCATTTTAGTTAATTCAATTTCAGTTCTTCGTATTTATTTTCTTTTTAAACCCTAGTTCATGTGTCTTAGTTTCTTCGTGCAATTCATCATGTTTTTGTTCGTTGTTTCTTTTATTGCTTTTATTTTTGTTATAACCATGTCCGGCTAAAACCCTTGCATGCTTGGGTTAGGATGAACTCGTAGAAGTAGGATGTGGGTACATAATTAAGGTAATTCGTGACGTTAGTTTTAATTCTCTTAATTAATGAATTCTTATAATTAATCTGAACTTTACCTTTAAATTTAGTACGAAAGTGTTAGAGAGAGGACGACCGCATCACTCGATAACAATTAGTAGTCTTAACGAGAGGGTTTAGGAAAGATTAATTCATCTACCGGTTTAGCGAAGGAGGACGACCGCATCACCTTAGTTAAATTAGGGTCTCATTAATTAAGCACAATTCATTAACTTGTTAGTGGATTAGTGAAGTCGATTGCTAGGATAAAGTATTAGGGTGAGAAATCTTGAGCTTTCATTCTACGATCTTTTACTTAGGTTAATTCTTGTTTGTCACGATTACTTTGATTATGTACTTGCTCCGTTAGTATACGTAGGGATTCCTATCCTAAGCATCACCACCTCTCATTAGAAAACAACCCGTAGTTAATTCGTTTTTTTTTACGTTCTTTAGTTTAATTAGTTTACTTTAGTCTTTTAATTAATCTTTCAAAAACCCCAAAAACATCACACTCATATTAACTACGATGCGTAGATCTTCAGGGATCTATTCGCATATACACCATCCCTTGGGTTCGATAATACTTGGTCCCTATACTTGCCCATGCTACAGTGAACCCGTTCTCTTGCGGGGTAGCTACTAGTAGAAGCTAGTGTAGTCGCTACAAGTCAATGGCGCCGTTGCCGGGGATGGCGTTTTATGTTTTTTGAATAGGACTTGTAGATAGCTTAGTAGTTAGTAGTGAGTGCTTTCTTTTCTGTTTTATTTTTATTTTTATTTTAGTCGGCAGTTGCGTTTTGATCCTTCTGCTAGTGTTTCAGGTTTATGAAAACACGCTCACAAGGCAACACGAGCGAAGAGAGATTACCTGCAGATCCTGAGACAATAGCCAGAAGGAACCGAGCCTTCTTGAGAAGAATGACTACTGCCGCGGGAAACAAAGACAAAATTTCTGATGAACTTGGGGAGTTAGACAAGATAGCTGCAGAGTATACTGCTCTTGTGGAACGGGCAGAGGGTGCCAATGGAAATAGCAGTAATCAGCAGATACCCATAGGGGGAACTGAGAGCCCACACCCGAACCCACAAGACACAATCAACTCTGCACAAACACAACCCCAAAACCAGAACCAAAACCTTGCTTACCCACAAAACCCAAATAACCCTTTCCACAACCCAGCATACCAACATTACCCATACCCACCATACCCTTATCCACCATACCCGTATCCTCCACCTCCTGTCTATAATCAACCACCGGGATACCCACCACCACCCCAACAAGTACCAGTACCTGCTGCTAATCCTCAACACGTTCCTATGAACGTAGATCACAATATTGCTATTCGAGGGAGGTTTGCAGCGCAGCCACAGCGGTACTATGATGGAGTGGCTTTACCACCTGTTGAGGCGAACAACTTCTCGATATCACCGGGGATTTTAAAGCTGCTGACCGAGAATCAGTTCAAGGGGGTGATCGGGAAGAAGAATCCTCATACACACTTGAGAAGCTTTCTCATGATAGCCTCAACATTCAATTACAATGGCATGTCTGAAGATGCCAAGAGGCTAAGGCTGTTTCCATTCTCACTGACGGGAATAGCTAAGGAGTGGTATGATAATACGCTCCCGCGGGGAGGTATTACCACTTGGGCCGAGCTCGAGCGTCTGTTCCTCGAGCGATTCTACCCTCCATCGAGGACGATCAAGGCTAGAATTGAGATCTCGTCCTTTCGCCAGAAGTCTGGAGAGGATCTACGCCAAGCGTGGGAGAGATACTCAAACATGCTGATAGAGTGCCCGCAGCACGGGTACAATGAGGGGGATATTATGGCATTCTTCTACAGTGGTGCCAACAAGACGGGGCAAGACCATTTAGATGCCTGTGCGGGTGGAGCATTCCTCAATCAAGGCATAGAGAGGTGTAGAGAGATCGTTGACAACATTGTCACGAATGCCGGTGCTTGGAATGTGGATGCAGATTTGCAAAGAGTGCATCAGGTGGAAGAGGGAGAAGGAACGAGAAGGCTATTGATGGAGAAGATAAACAACCTCGAGTTGGGGAAGAGTTTGGGTGGAGAGCATGCAGTAGAGAATGAGAGAGTAGACCAACCCAGTGGACAGCAAGAGGTAGCCAATTACATGGGAGGTCCATATTACAATCAGAATGGCTACCAAGGTGGAAATCAGTATGGAAGGCCTTCTTATGGCCAACCATTTGTGCCTCCAGGCCCTCAGCCACTTCAAAATCAATGGAGGAACACACAAGGAGTTCAAGGAGGCCAGCAGCCTCCTCAAAACACATGGAGGAGGAATGATAATTTTTCTTATGCTAACCCAAAAGCTGGTGTTACTGTTCCTGCAGGTGTTGATCCGGGGTCTAAACCTCCTGGTGGAGAAGGCGGTGCATCAACCGAGGAGATGTTGAGAGCGATCCTTCAGAAAGTGGAGGAAGGTAGCAAGCGGTTGTCATCCTTGGAGTATGATGTGAAGGAGTTGCATAAGAAGGGTGATCAACGTGATCAAGAGGTCCAGAAGATGAATGTTGAGTGGACTAGAACTCAACAAGAGAACAATAGAAGGTTCACTTCTTTAGAGCTCCAGATGAGCCAGATTGCAAAGTCAGTAAATAGAATGCCGGAGGGGAACCCGAAAGAGCATTGCAAGGCGATCCAGCTGAGAAGTGGAACCAACTACGAAGGTCCTCAGATGCCTGCTGATTCTGAGACGCCCCAAGAAGAGATTGAGCATAAAGGAGATGAAGTTGAGAAGGGGATTGAAAGTGAAGGAATTGAGAAGATAGAGAGAGTTCCTAAATGGAAAAAGGCAAAGGAAGCAAGGGAGAAAGTGAAAGAAACAGAAAGAGATGAATGGGGGGTACCCAAATCGGTGATACCTGTCCCATATCCACAGCGCTTCATGAAAAAGAAGCTCGATGAGAAATTCGCTAAGTTCCTTGATGTTTTTAAACAATTACATATTAATATCCCTTTTTATGATGCTTTGGAACAGATGCCGCACTATGCGGAGTTTCTGAAGGACTTGATCGCGAAAAGACGGCGAGTGGATGAGCCGAAGTTGGTGCAGCTGAACCACGAGGTGAGTGCATTAGTGCACAAGGCGCTGCCACCGAAGCTGAAAGATCCCGGGAGCTTCACGATCCTATGTGATATTGGGAACGGGATCAAGAAGGGAGCGTTGTGCGACCTCGGGGCGAGCATTAATTTGATGCCACTATCGCTTTTCAAGAAGTTGGAAGGTGGTGAACTTCAACCCACAATGATGACGCTTCAACTTGCAGATCGGTCTATTACTCGATCTCAAGGTGTGGTTGAAGACGTCCTAGTGAGAGTTGGAGATCACATTTTTCCAGCAGACTTTGTAGTGCTAGAGATGGAGGAAGATGAGCATGTACCCCTGATCTTGGGAAGACCGTTCCTAGCTACGGCGGGGATGGTGCTAGACGTGGCGAATGGGAAGATCACGTTGAAGGTTGATGATCAAGAAGTGAAGATCTCCATATATGAAGCCATGAAACACCCGAGGGAAGATGAGAGCTTGTATTGCATGGATGCCATTGATCCTCGTGTTGAAGACACGCATTCTCTCCCTAATCCATCTCGTATTCATGATTTTGTTAATCCTTCACTCAATAATTTAACCCATGAGCATTATGTTCTTGATTATTTTGATAGGGATAAAGTGAGGAAGTTGAAGGATGAAGAGATGAAGAAAGTGGACGTGGTCCAGTTAGAAGGGAAAGGAGGAGTTAAGAAGAAGAAGTCAAAACTCAAGAAATTATTTAGTAAGACTCCTCCAGATAGAGGGAAGAAGGAGTTGAGACCCATAACACTTGGGGATGAGAAGAGAGCAAAAGGGCTCATGATGGTGGGGCATCAAGGAAAGGAGTTCAAACACCACTCTTATGAGAGTAAGGGAGGTAAATTTGAGTATGATGTCCCATAAGCTCCTTTGAGCACGGTCCGGCATGAGGACCTTAAAAATAGCGCTGAATGGGAGGCAACCCATTTTTATTTGCTTTTGAGTGTTTTTTTTAGTTATTTTCCTTTTATGTTACTAGGATGTTGTTGAGTCGTATGTTTAACCTCGTACTTGAGAGTTTTATTTTGTAGGCTTGTCTCTAAAGGAGTAAAGGTATCATGGAGTTATTTAGATTGAAGGAACCAACTTGAGACAAGGGAGTGTGCAAAGCTATTGAGAGAAACTGAATTGTTCGGTTGAGGTAACCCACAACCCCAAACTTAGACCTCTAGCAAGGTCGAAGTTTGGGGGGGGGTGGAGTTTCTTTTTATGATTACATTGCACATGCATGCACGCCCTTATCTTTGAGTTGAGTTTGATTGATTATTGGTGCCTTGAGATGCTCCTTGGGCTATTATTAATTTGTTTTGTTACTCAATATTTTATGCCTATCAATCACCTTATGCTTGTTGATTGCTATCTTTGAGTATGATTTGATGAGTAGGGTGAATTGTGAGGCTGAGTTAGGAGTTTTCTTGTGTGAGTGTTTGAATTTGAGCTGAGTTGAGAAAGAACTTGTATGCTTGAGAATTTTTCTTTTGAGTACTTGTGTGATGAGAGTGAGAATTCACTAGGACTAGCATGGATGTGAAAGCCGTGAGAGTTGTGCCTTACGAGATTTAAATGCATGATTTAATCTCTTCGTTTGTGAGTGGATCGTCACCTTAGAGGATGCTAGAACCTGCATGTGCTCTTGCTTCTTGATTGTGTCTAGTTTGATATGCCGAATGTGATCTTAGGCCATCTTTGATTTAATTGAGTCACTTAGCCAGAATTTTCCTTACCAATGACATTGATCCCTTGTTAGCCCCTTTGAGCCTAGAGCCTATTTTATTTGCTAGCACGTATGAACACTATTCCAATTCTTAAGCCTTTTTGTCCCAATTTGAGTGGAGAATAGGAAAGTGTGAATGAGAAGGGAGTGAATTGAGTTGAAAAAAGGAAAAGATTGTTTGTTGAGTGAATATGAGAAGAAGGGTGTGATGAAGATTTGAGTTGTGGGAAAGAAGAAAAAAATTGAGAATGAGCAAAAGAAAAAAAAATGAGCTCATATGTTTGTGCAAAAAAAGAAAAAAAAAAAGTGATTGAAAAAAAATGAAAGAGTGAGAAAGAAAAAAATTGAAGTGTTGAGAGTAGTGGAATTAAAGTGTATTGATTGCAAATGTTGAAGTGATTCTGCTCCTAATCTCAAAGTGCCAAAGTTGATTTTTCTATTCTCCATTCACTTGAGTCACTTACCCCATATTGTTATCCCACCTGACCAAAGAGCCTACATTACAACCCTGAGAAAAGTCCTTTTTGATTCGGCATTGATTTCTAGAGTATGGTCGAAGTTGAGAGCATTTACAAGCCTATGGCTGCCAATTTGTGTGATTGATTGATTGAGTGAGTCCCTTAAACACTTTTATACACTTGTGAGGGAGTGAAACACATCGTTGAGTGCACATCCATGCTTGATCTTGGTGTTTCTTGTTATTGTTGCATGAGTACGATAAAAGAAAGTGAGTGAGTATACGGGTGATTGATCTTTGAAACTGGAGTTCAATTACTTGCATGATTTGATTCTTGACTCATTCCTAACAATTTCACTTGACTTATTATTTCGTTGCTTGAGGACAAGCAACATGGTAAGTTTGGGGGGGTTGATTAGGCGTGAAATTGTTATGTTTTGGTGCCCAAATTACTCATGTTTTGAGTGTTTTCGATTAGTGCTTAGAGTCAAATGAGTATCATTTTTATAAAATTATTAATTTGTCTCTTTGGTTTTCATAGATGGATAGAGGGCGAAAAGAGGAGTTCGTAGGACTTTGAATCGACTCAAACGGATGCCCGGATGAGAAGATATTGAAGAAATACGATTGGTATTAGTGCGGACGAGGAAAAGTATCATTTGGAAGGATTAGAGATCACTCGAGCGCATCACTCGAGCGCCACCGCTCGAGCGCCTTACTCGAGCGCGCAAACGTACAGAACAATTCTTGCGCTCGAGCAGCTCGAGCGCCACCGCTCGAGCGAATCACTCGAGCGCCCAAAAACATACAGAGAAGATTCAGCGCTCGAGCAGCTCGAGCGCGACCGCTCGAGCGAATGCACCATTCGAGCTACACTGCTCGAGCGGGACCGCTCGAGCGTTTTGCTCGAGCGCCCATATACTTTTGCCTCCGGATGCGTATTTTCGACCCATTAACTCCCGTTTCGACCCGGTGCCTATATATACCTCTTCCAAACACGTTTTGAAGGATACCCAACTTTTAGAAATAATTTTAGACTTAGTTTTGGAGAGGAAGGAGACGAGCAAGCTTTATTTTACGTTTTGTTGAGGTTTTGCATACGAATTCTTAGTTTATTTTCATTAGTTCGGTACTTTAAACGCTTTTAATTTCGTTTTAGTTAATTCAATTTCAGTTCTTCGTATTTATTTTCTTTTTAAACCCTAGTTCATGTGTCTTAGTTTCTTCGTGCAATTCATCATGTTTTTGTTCGTTGTTTCTTTTATTGCTTTTATTTTTGTTATAACCATGTCCGGCTAAAACCCTTGCATGCTTGGGTTAGGATGAACTCGTAGAAGTAGGATGTGGGTACATAATTAAGGTAATTCGTGACGTTAGTTTTAATTCTCTTCATTAATGAATTCTTATAATTAATCTGAACTTTACCTTTAAATTTAGTACGAAAGTGTTAGAGAGAGGACGACCGCATCACTCGATAACAATTAGTAGTCTTAACGAGAGGGTTTAGGAAAGATTAATTCATCTACCGGTTTAGCGAAGGAGGACGACCGCATCACCTTAGTTAAATTAGGGTCTCATTAATTAAGCACAATTCATTAACTTGTTAGTGGATTAGTGAAGTCGATTGCTAGGATAAAGTATTAGGGTGAGAAATCTTGAGCTTTCATTCTACGATCTTTTACTTAGGTTAATTCTTGTTTGTCACGATTACTTTGATTATGTACTTGCTCCGTTAGTATACGTAGGGATTCCTATCCTAAGCATCACCACCTCTCATTAGAAAACAACCCGTAGTTAATTCGTTTTTTTTACGTTCTTTAGTTTAATTAGTTTACTTTAGTCTTTTAATTAATCTTTCAAAAACCCCAAAAACATCACACTCATATTAACTACGACGCGTAGATCTTCAGGGATCTATTCGCATATACACCATCCCTTGGGTTCGATAATACTTGGTCCCTATACTTGCCCATGCTATAGTGAACCCGTTCTCTTGCGGGGTAGCTACTAGTAGAAGCTAGTGTAGTCGCTACAAGTCAGGCTACCCCGTTCGAAGAGTTAGAGGCAATAAAGGTCGACCCGAACCAGGAGAGCTTAGAGCTCTCCATAGAATCTGAGCTCCCAGAGCCATACAGGTCCAAATTGACTGAGTTTCTTAAAGCAAATCTCGACGTGTTCGCATGGTCGCATGCAGATATGGTGGGCATCAGCCCAGAACATGCATGCCACAGACTCAACATCGACCCGAAAAAAAAAACCAATCCATCAGAAGAGGAGAAAATTTGGGCCCGATAAGTATGAAGCACTCGATGTGGAAGTTAAAAAGCTTTTGGATAACGACTTGATCAGACAGGCCTTATGCCCGCAATGGGTGGCGAACCCGGTGTTGGTCAAGAAAGCAAGCGGGGCGTGGAGATTGTGCATCGATTTTACCGACTTGAATGTCGCTTGCCCAAAGGACAACTTCCCATTGCCACATATCGACCAATTGGTTGATGGCACAGCTGGACGCAAGCTCCTCACATTCATGGATGCATTTGCAGGATATCACCAGATTGCAATGCACCCAGATGACCAGGAGCACACAACGTTTTACACCAACAAAAATTTGTTGTGTTGGAAGAGGATGCCATTTGGATTAATCAACGCCGGGGCCACCTACCAGAGGCTGGTCAACAAGATGTTTGACGACCACATCGGAAAGACAATGGAAGTGTATGTGGATGACATCGTTGTTAAAAGCTCAAGGAAAGAAGATCACTTGCGACATCTTGCCCAAACATTTGAAATACTCCGGACCTACAACATGAGACTAAATCCCAAAAAGAGCAGTTTCGGGGTCCATTCCGGGAAATTCCTGGGACATCTGGCCAGTCGACGGGGGATTGAAGCGAATCCATTGAAAGTGAAAGCAATCATAGAGATGCAACCGCCCCGGTCAGTAAAAGAAGTTCAACGGTTGACTGGATGCCTAGCAGCGTTGAATAGGTTCATCTCTAGGTCCGGAGACAAATGTAGGCCATTCTTCGAGGCAATCAAGAAGGGGAAATTCCAATGGACGAACGCCTGTCAACAAGCGTTCGAGCAGTTGAAAGAATATCTCGATGACACGAAGATTCTTGCTAAACCGATTCCAGGAGAAAAATTGTATTTGTACTTGGCAGCCTCAGAGGTGGCAATCAGCTCAGTACTTGTTCGAGTAGAAGGAAAGTTTCACCTGCCCATCTACTACGTAAGCCAAGCTTTACATGAAGCAGAACTCAAGTACTCGCCAACAGAAAAACTAGCATACGCGCTAGTGATGAGCGTCAGGAAACTACGACCATATTTCTTCGACCACCAGGTGGAAGTGCTAACAACATTCCCGCTCAAACAAATATTGCATAGGCCTGACACAGCCGGTCGCCTCCTGAAGTGGTCCTTAGAAATCAGCCAGTTCGGGATCTCGTATGCTCCTCGAACAGCGATCAAAGGGCAAGCATTAGCCGACTTTATAGTCGGGCTAACTTTCCCCCAAGATCCGACGAGAGGACATAGTCATCCCTGGCACATGTACGTTGACGGGTCGTCCACAAACACGGCCTCGGGGGCAGGAATAGTTCTGATAAGTCCTGACAGACAGGTTTTCACTTCAGCTGTTCGTTTTAAGTTCATGGCAACGAACAATGAAGCAGAATATGAGGCATTGATCGCTGGATTGCGGCTAGCATTAGCAGTTGGAGTAAGAAAATTATAGATTTTCGGAGATTCACAGCTGATTGCCAACCAAGTTCGGGGAGAGTACGAGGTGAAAGATGAGAACATGGCTTTGTATCAGAAAATTGTTGCTCACCTGGCCTCCATGTTCGAACAAATATACATCGAACAGATACCAAGTGACAACAATGCACGAGCAGACGCGCTCGCTCGGCTAGCAACTAGCACCGGGCCAGCGGAGTTAACTGAGGTTACATTGACAAGGATATCCAACCCATCAACCGAGGATTACAAAATCTATCAAGTTGACGAAGAGTTGGGGAAAGATGATTGGAGAACGCCGATCATCAAATATCTACGGGATAATGAAAAACCGGATAACCCGTTGGAGGCTAGCAGGTTGGTCAGACGAGCAGCAAGGTACACCATAATGGATGGGCAGTTATACAAGAGAGGATTCTCACTCCCATTCCTGAAATACCTGGCTAGGGGGCAAGGGCAAGCAGTATTGAAAGAAATCCATGAAGGTGTAAGCGGAAATCATGCTAGAGGGCGGGCGTTGGCGTACCCATACAAGGTGACAAATAAGTGGCACATCGGCACATACGACCTTGAAGACATGGAAGGCAAGTCGTCCCAATAGTCCTGGAATGCAACTTTACTCAAGAAGTACTATCAATAAAGTCTCGTAAGTTTTAGAAGTCCTACAATGTAAATCTTTTGTGAATCCCTTGTAAATTTCTGTTAAAAAAGAGCGAGCAGTTGTGTATGTTAATATTGGTGTGAACCTATGTCACTAGTCCAAGTCCTAAATCACTCAGTTGCTCGCCTAGAACTTGCAAAGCACAAGTCTGTCATAAGACGACCAACTAAGCATAAGAAAGGAAAGAACAAGGTCAAGTCCATAATGGACCAAGGACCCACACACCACTACGAGGCTAAGTCCACAGGAGACCAAGAGCCCAAAAAGGTCAAGTTCTATAAGAACCAAATGACCAACTTAAAAATTTCACTAAGTGTTTACCTTAAGAAAAAAAAAAGGAACACTTAGAAACTAATAAAGAGTCATATGCAAAAGCAGTAAGCGAGCAACTGAGTAAGATAGAAATAAAGGCACAAATTTGTAAATTAGCAAAAGCTTTCATTGCATTAAGTCAAAAGATGTTTACAATGGGAGTGATAAGTATAGAAAGGGGATGTGTATCTTATTGTAAATCCATGAACTAAGTCTTCAAGATGGAGAGGGAGGAACATCTGCATTGTTGGTCGCCTCAGTACTCGGCTGCTCACCGGGAACAGTTGAAGCACCCGCCCCATCTATTAAAGTTAGGGGAAGTGATTGCAAACCCTAAAAAAACTTCATCATTGGTCGCCGCCGAAACCTCCTCTGGTTGGTCACCAAAAGTAGGGGGCACAATATTGACGTCCTCATCGGAGATATCCAAGGAAAAACCGGCAGCGACGGCGACGTGATGAGAGAAAAAAAAGTTCGACCTGTTTATAAGGAAAAAAGATGGGGCCTCAGGAAATCAACCGCCATCATCCGAAAAGACGCACCCAGTTGTTCACCCGATATTCCCACCTCCAAGAAAAATCAAATCCCATCCGCTCGACTGCTCGCCCATCGTGGAAAAAGATATCAGTCGTAGCTTGATCTCAGTTAGTCAATTTATATACTAACATGAGATCAATCTAGGGGGCAATTGTTGGTAGGCGAGCAACTAAGCAAAGGGTCAACAAAGGATAATTAAGACATTAAGCTTAATGGTGAACAACTGAGCAAATGACTCACAACTGAGTAAAACGACCAGCTAGTCAAGATGCTAAGACGACCAGCAGGTCGAGATGCGAAGACGACAAGCTGGGCAAAAGGCCAAGGCGAGCAGCAGTGCGAAAGGCCAAGGCTAGCAGCTGAGCAATGAGCTAAGGCTAGCAGCAGTGCGAAAGGCCAAGGCTAGCAGCTGAGCAATGAGCTAAGGCTAGCAGCAGTGCGAGAGGCCAAGGCGAGCAGCAGTGCGAAAGGCCAAGGCTAGCAGCTGAGCAATGAGCTAAGGCTAGCAGTTGTGCGAGAGGCCAATGCGAGCAGCTGTGCGAGAGGCCAAGGCGAGCAGCAGTGCGAAAGGCCAAGGCTAGCAGCTGAGCAATGAGCTAAGGCTAGCAGCAGTGCGAGAGGCCAAGGTGAGCAGCAGTGCGAAAGGCCAAGGCTAGCAGCTGAGCAATGAGCTAAGGCTAGCAGCTGTGCGAGAGGCCAATGCTAGCAACTGGGCAAGAAGCCTAGGCTAGCAACAGAGCAAGAAGCCTAGGCTAGCAACTGAGCAAGAAGCCAAGGCTAGCAACTGGGCGGGAAGCCTAGGCTAGCAACAGAGCAAGAAGCCTAGGCTAGCAACTGAGCAAGAAGCCAAGGCTAGCAACTGGGCGAGAAGCCTAGGCTAGCAACAGAGCAAGAAGCCTAGGCTAGCAACTGAGCAAGAAGCCAAGGCTAGCAACTGGGCGAGAAGCCTAGGCTAGCAGCTGGTCAAGAAGCTAAGACAAGCAGTTGGTCAAGATGATGACCATCCAAGCGAGCAACCGTGCAAAGATCATAAATATGGAGCGAACAACCGAGAGAGTAAAGGTTTGAATACCCAACGAAGACATACAGGCGAACAACAGGTCACCACAGAAAGCAGCTGAGTAACCTCAATGGTCAAGTACAACATTGGGAACTCCAACAGTCAATAGCTTAGATGTAGTCCAAGTGTCCTAACACTTGGCACCCATCCAATGGGCAATAGCTTAGATGTAATACAAGTGTCCTAACACTTGGCAAATATCCAATGGTAGAATGGCTAGGATGGTGACACATGGTCCATTTGTATGTCTATAAATACTCCCTCATTTGCATGAAAAAAAAGGAGGTTCCATAATTCAAAACATAGCCCAAGTTCTTGCAAATTTATTTCTTAAACATTACTTAGCCAAATTTCATGATCATTTGATCTTGTTTGATGATCTTAACTAGAGAAAACAGCCACTAATCATCATCGATTACAAAAAGGTCATCAACACCATACAATGTGATCGTCGCTGCCGTATTTTCTCACTTTCTATGTGAACGTTCATTGCCTCCATCGAGCTTATGCCTCCGTCCATCTAATTGTCTCCGACAGATTTTGGCGCACCTCTGATCATCATCCATATAATCTGGTATGGGATCGGATCATTCTTATTCTAATAATTTAATTTTATCCTTTCATTTGTCGATCGATTTTACAAATTTGGTTTGAAGAATCCATCTTTTTTCGTTCTTTTAGATTCTTCCCGCAGCGGTTCTAATGAATTCTGATCCTTTTCCTTTTTTTTTTTAGGGAGAAATTTTGTAGCGACATTCCTAATGGATTCTGCAGTGGCGTTCCTATTGTTTTGGATGTGTGGGGAATTTTGAATGCAATAATTTCTCAATGTTAAGGAAGAAATTTTGTGATATTGTAGTTTTAATTGTATTTATTTTTAGATTTAGAGGAAACCGTCGTTTGTACGTCGAATGTGTAAGTCAAATATGTGATAGTGAATTATTTTTCCTCATTTTCTGTATTTCTCTTTCAGTAATTTTTTAGTTTATACATATAGATTATTTACTAGGCGAGGGTGCACCTCAATTTTTGAGGTGTTCACCCAGATTTTCAATATTAATTTGTGTAAAAATATAAAAATAGAAGTACGAAACGTTTTAGATAACAAAATAGTCTAAAAAATATATATACAATGATGTATGTACTTGACCAATCAAATATTCCCTTACAAAACTATATAGCAAGTCTTTAGGATTTGGAACTTCATATAAAATGTTGATTTCAGCTTCTTCTATGGCTGCTCCCTAACAGCCTTTGCTATGTACTTGGGAAATATAGCAGTTGAGTTGAGCATCCACTCTAAGGCAAAGTAAAATTAATAAAATAACACTCCAAATATTATGCTCAGTAGTAACACTCCATATGTCATGATACTCCTTCCAGTCAGGTGGAAACTCAAATGTGAAAAAATCACACACCTATTCAGTTTTGAAAGATAAAAAAAAGGTCAATCATTTGATAGATAACTATGCCTCCTAAAACGTCCATGAGAAGCCCTAAACTTACATTAGATGAAACCCATACTCACTTCCAAGTGTGCGATCTTTGTTTATAATGCCGTCAAGGATAACACATATTCCATCAATGGTCTCAAGGGTAAATACATCACATCTCTTAAGTTTTTTTTCCCTTGGTCGCCATTTTCCGCTTTTATCAACCACCAATCCACCAAACAGACCTGAAATTTTCCAGAACACAACACAAAATCAATAACCTAAAACAACAAATAAAATAAATACTGGTGAGACGGACGAACGAACAAACGCTTATTGTTTTTTGAAAAGTGGGATTTCTGCGAGTCACCCTGATTCCTTTGATCAATTGGAGCTAAAGTAGATGCCATAGCTCAATTTCAACTAATTATCCCTTCCGCTTTGAAGTCTATTCAGAGAACAGCGCCGGAAAATCAAGAGTCAGTAATTTTGTGGTACCAACATTGGAAAATTTGCAATATTAACCGAACTGAAATTCCAAATCCGAATTAACCGAAGTTTGTATAATATATAATCGAAACACTAACAAAAGTGAATATGACTTGTTTTTCTTTTTCTGAAGGAATGGATGAGGACTGAATATTCGAAATTAACATTATTGTGCAAACAGAAATGCCACAAATATGTACTTACAGAAGCTAATTCACAAGTTAATTTGAAAGCTATTTATTTAAAACAAAAAAAATTCAAATTCGTAAATTAAATATCCAAATTCCAGCATCTTTCATAGATTTGAAACAAAAAAATGTCGAAAACAGATTTTTTTGTCAAAAGTAAAGATAAGAGAGTTAACTGCTTAGTAAACTTGTTCGCCGAGAGAGGTAGTGGGAGAGTGACTGTGGAGGTTAGTCGATGGCGAGGACTTGTACCAGACCTTCTCGTAAATGGCGACGGGAATGTAGAGGCCGGCCGGAGGTAACGACGACGACGATGACTTACAGGATGCGAGAAAAGGAGGGTTAGTTTTCCAATGTGGAAGGAAGGGGGTAAATGAGTAGTTATGGAATTTATTACGGTTTTTATGCCTTTAAAATCAAAACTAAACCAATTTACCTTTCTATTTTTTTAATTGTTGAAGTTAGTAGCATGTAATATATTACTTGAGGTAATTTAGCTTTAAAGTAAAATAGAAGCCTTTGGGCTTAATATTGTGCTTCTACCATCAAAAGTCTTCAAAGGTCAGAATTGCAGCAATGCCATCATCAGAAACATAAGATGAGACTTTGTTGCTGCAATAATCCAGGTTAGTAGTTACAAGATGCTAATCTATAAGTACTCTTTGTATCTGATATGTGTAAAAAGAAGACAGACAATTGCAATGAAGCCATAGTGTGTTGGAGCTTAAATAACTATGGAAAAGGAAAACCAGACTTGGCAAATAAATGACATCAGCCACAGAGTTAAGCACAATGTGTCACTCCTCAATGGAAGGTCATATAAAATAAAACAAATAATTTCTCAGGGCTGCTCGTTTTAAATCTCAAAATAGATTTATGTCAAGTATACTCAACTTTATTTAACCAGATACTCTGAAAAATTATATAACGCAATAGAGCCATCTATATCAAGGTTCAGGAGAAACACAGAGAAATAAATGCCATAATTGTACTACCAAAATACAGTAGGCACCATTCACAAAAATCAATGGAAAAGTATCCAATAAAATGGCTATTTACAACCATTCTAACCTTAAGCACAAGCACACAACTAATGCATAAAGCTCTGACCAAGTACAATAGGGATGGAAAGATTGATGGGAAGAAGGAGCAACCCAAAGATAAAATTAACTCTTGGAATTGTGTCTCAGTCATTTTAACACCTTCAAGGAGTACTTTAAATTGCATAAGTATTGTGGCAGTAGAAAAACTCTTTTTTGCAGCAAAAGGAGCTCAACACAAATTATACGACACATCCAAAAGACTATATTAAAAAACTAAAAAAGAGTTTAGGTTCATGACATCCTTGGACAAACCATTTAACATTTATGTGAGATTTTAATGGTTTGCTTATAAAAAGTATTTTAGTTAACTATTGCTCAATTTCAAAGAATGCATGTGAGTTTCATTTATACCTGGAATTGAAACCTCAAAGACGTCCAATGGAATTGACTGTGAATACAAGGGGGGAGACAGAGAAAACAAGAGATTAAAGAAAGAAACAGAAGAGGATAAACTTAAATTCAAAGAAGAATTATCATTATCATTTGCACCTGAAACTAAAATTCTAGACATGGTAGACAAAAATACCTGGGAAAGAGGGTGATAAGATGTTAATAAAACAGAGAAAAATACAGGAATATAGAATAATTACACGTTGCAAACTAATCAACCCAATCTTGAACAAGTAATAAGTAACAGAGCCAGGTAAGACTCTCAACCTGAGCCCAGTAATAACATCTAAAAGAACAACTAACACTAACAACAACAAGAATTTCGTAAAACAAGATAGAAGCAAATAACAAAACTCATACTTTAAGTCGAACACACATATAGACATGAGAAGAGAGAGAAGAGTGAGATTTACAAACAAATTCAATAATTAACTTGAACTTGTAATTCAAAAGAATGGAAAATATTGTAATTTCGAATTGGGCTAGTTTAAAATTAACTACTTACATTATTTCCTATAGAGTAATTAGAATAGAAAAATCTATGCTTTATCTTAGTATACTACAATAATCTTGAAATACACATGTGTTAATATTTAAATAAATTTGAATTACAACTTGAGAAAATGAGAATCCATATCGTTGTGAAAGACTAATCTAGAGACATGTATTCAAATTGAATTTCTCTGCTGTAAAAAGGAAGTCATTTGTAACTACCCCAACTACAATAATGCCTTTTGATCCTATTTTTATATCGGTTTCAATTTTATAACCTCTCCGATTAAATACCTAATTGATGCTCTTAAGTTGTTCATAGCTCGGTGTAAATCAACCTTAGTATAACTCTCCAGGTGGCTTGTAGTGTCTTTACATAACAAGCTGTATTGGGAATGCACTATTACTATAATAGCTAATACATATGTTAATTTTCGAAGAGAGCCTGTGTTATCAACTAATGTCTTGTTTTTCATAAGAACTCAGAGGAAAGAGGAGGCGATAGAGAGTTAAAACATTCTTCACAAATCACAAGGATTTAAATTTATAAGCAAAGGAGTCCGAAACAATATTTATTTCATCTTAGTTGGGATTAAATCTCAGCCCACATACCAACAACTTTATATCCTTGTGTCTACTACCGACAATTTTTGCAACCGATAATCATAATTCTCTGTTTTATTTTGTAATTTACTGAAATAAATTAAATTTCTAACAGACATTTTATCAAACATCATTTATGCAAAGAAGGTAAACTAACCGCTAAGAAAGAAGGGATAAATTAGAGAGAATAAATAAGACAATAAAAAAAAGGGTAAAGCAGAGAACCTTACTTTAATCTGAAACTCGAGAAACATTTTTGGAAAATTAACGACGGACAGAGAATAAAAAAACACAAACTCAAGGCATGCAGGCAGAGGTATTCTTGGAATCAAATTGAAAGAAGAATTAGGGCGTGAAAAAATTACCTTTCTCGGGGAGCAGGATCTACAGGGAACACTGCGAGAATCAAATCTGGATCAATGGAGAAACAAAAACGGTGAAGCGGAGGAGAGTGGAGAATAGAAGCCCTGAATTTTGATGTTGTGTATACAGAGGATTTTCTTGGCTACAAGGGAGAAAAAATAGACGAATTGAGCAAGGCGTAAAAGAAAGAGAAGGGCATAGAGGTGTCGGTAAAATAAAAAAATGCTGTAAAATAAAGAAGTGAGGAAAAATTACACGTATTAATTTATTGACTGGCCACCGGAAAGAAACTGGCCAAGTTGGGCAGATTCCCTCTTTTATATAGTATAGATATTTATTTCGTATGTTAAAAAGTTGAGTATAATACTCTGTATAAAAAGGATTATAACAGAATAGTATATCATCTCCAACATTAATTTTTTTAGTACAAAACGATTATTAAAATAGATGATTTACATATGGAACGTTCGCAGATGACCAAAAAAATGAATAAACATATCATATGCGAGATTCATTACCAAGACACATATCATCTGCGAAACAGAAGCCATGTACACGGATAAAAAAAAAGCACCAATACCATAGATATTTTCAATGTCGAAGCAGGAATAGGGAGAGATGATTTATGCACATAATTTTTAAATGTAAATCATAAATTTTAATAAAAAAATTATATAAACTATTCGTTGATTTGTCGATATTTATTGATATTTATTTGCAAATTTGCTGATAGTTATTATCGAAATTATAAATATTTATTCTCGAATTCATGCATGCGTTTTTTCATTGCTAATTGTGGGTTGAGTTGTAAGGATCCCGGTAATGCTACACTGGCAGAATCAGCCCAGGGCAGAAGGGAGTATTATTGGTAATTTATATGTAAATAGGGGTATTAACGGGAATGTATATGATAGTTTGAAATTAATTTAGCCTTGAAAAAACTGAAATCCAATTTCTGTCTTCTCTCTCTATTTTCAAATTTGAAATTTGAAAATATCTTTTATCTTCTCTCTCTAGTTAATTATTTCGTAACTTCCAAGATAGTGGAGATGCCAAATTTATTCTCCATTAACAAGCATTACTCAAATATACCTTCATCTCCATAAAAATCTTGTTTTAATTTTTTTTTTTATGAAAAAATAATGCATCAAGGCCGCAAGAAATATTACATGCATACGAAAAGTTTATGAAGAGGAGTGACACCAGAGAAGAAGATGTAGAACGAACGAAGAAGAAATTTTTCAAGAGGACCGTGAAGAATGAACTCCATGAAGACAGTCTGAAAAAGGATTTTGAAGAAGTGGAGGAAGTCGAAGGAGTTGTGAAGAAGTGCAAATCGTGTCACTTTTATTTTTTCGCATTTTTTTTCTTGGTGTTGTGTTTGGTTGGGTTCTAAGTCACATTTGGTATGGTTTCTAGCTGTGGATCGAAATTATTGGAATGATTCAAATATTGCTCGATTCCTTATGTTTGACATGAATGTTTCATTATTTTACAGTGATATTTGATATTTCATTATTTTAGAGAGAGTTTACATTCATGTAAAACAATATTTACAATAATTAAGGAATAATATCTAATCTAAAAATACTTAGTCAAATTTCCTTGTCACCGGGAAATGGAATACAGTTTTAATGGGTTTATTGTTATCGAACACTAGAAGTTGAGGGTATTTGAGTAAGAATTTATTTTCTATATTTTTATTTGATATTAAATATAAAGAAAAATCAAATTATATTATATCAAATACATAAATTTTGCATATTAAATTTGATTTGTGCATACGTTGCATATTTTATTTTGTGTTTGAATATATTCAAACATATATATGACCTATATTATAATGAGTTATTTTAATTAAAAGAGAGAAGTATCAGTATTGAATTATACTAATCGTACCAATAAGCAAAAGTTAATTAAAATTTATTTATTAATATTTCAATAAAATTTATATACTAACTGTACCAATAAAGTCAATATACTAACCGTACCAATTAATATTTCAATAATATTTATATACTAACCGAACCAATAAAGTAGGAAAAGTTAATATAATTTATTAATATAATTGAATTTTACTTAAAATAAAATTTGGAATAGAATAGCAAAAGTTGATTTAAAAATGAGTTCGAAATTAAAACTTGATAAGCAATCCTAATCTGTTTTAAGTCTGATTAAAAAAAATTAAAGTTGTACAATTTTTAAAATTGATTTAAATTGACTAAGTCCTATACAATAAATCACACACATATATACAACCCCGCTAAACCCTTAATGTGGCTATTTTTAACTGTCCATTTTTTTTTCATTTTAACCCTTAATTGACTAAGTCCTACACTATGTGTCATGCATCTCACACTCACCCATTTTAATCATTTCAACCGTCCATTTCATCCCCACCACCAGCATCTACTACAATTTTTACATTCTGCCTATTTATATATATGTTTTATTAATTATTGCTACTTCATCATTTATATTAATAATTTTATATATAATACAAGAAAATTCCCCTTAAATAATTCAAACTTACCGCTGAAATTTTTATTGAGATAAATCCTACATTTGCTATCTTTTAATTTTATATTAATTTTATTAATTATATTATATCTCATTTAATCCTTATTTTAAAAGTATACTGACTTGAAGCGAATTACATTAACTTCTACTAGTCGCTTACCCGCAAGCGGACGGGTTCACTGTAGTAAGAGTAAGTATAATGGAGTGTATGCGAACAGATCCCTGAAGATCTACGCGTCGTAGCTGATATGAGTGTAATGTTTTTGGGTTTTTTTAAAGATTAATTGAAAGACTAAAATAAACTAATTAAACTAAGAACGAAAAAAAAAGAATTAACTACGGGTTGTTTTCAAATAAGAGGTGGTGATGCTTAGGATAGGAATCCCTACGTATACTAACGGAGCAGGTACATAATCAAGATAACTGTGACGCGCAAGAAATAACCTAAGTAAAAGAATGCAAGGTGAAAGCTCAAGATTCTAAACCCTAATACTTTACCCTAACACTCGACTTCACTAATCCACTAACAAGTTAATGAATTGCGCTTAATTAATGAGACCCTATTTTAACTAAGGTGATGCGGTCGTCCTCCTTCGCTAAACTGGTAGATGAATTAACCCTTCCTAAACCCTCTAGTTAAGTCTACTCGTTGTTAAAGAGTGATACGGTCGTCCTCTCTCTAACACCTTTCGAACGAAATTCAAAAGTAAAGTCTAGATTAATTTTAAGAATTCATTAACCAAGAGAATTAAAACCTAACGTCACAAGTTACCCTAATTACGTACCCACAACCTACTTCTACGAGTTCATCCTACCCCAAGTATGCGAGAGTTTTAGCTAGACATGGTTTTAACGTAAATAAAAGCAGTAGAAGAAACAACGAACATAAACATGATTAATTCAACAAAGAAAATATGAAACATGAACTAGGGTTTTAAAGAATTAGAAATACTAAGAACTGAAATTTAATTGATAAAAACGAAGTTTAAAGCGTTAAAAGTTACCAAGCTAACGAAAAGAAACTAAGAAACGAAAATAAACGAAGAATTCGTATGAAAAACCTCAACCAAACGTAAAGTAAACTTGCTCGTTCCTTCTCCTCTTTCTCTCCAAAATCGCACTCTAAAACTCTAAAACTATCTCGTGAAGTGTGTTATTTTTCAAAAACGTGCTTGAGACGAATATATATATGCAACGGGTCGAATCGTGAACTCGTGGGCCGAAAAACGCCTTTTAAAATGCGAAAACTGAGAGGCGCTCGAGCAGAGCCCGCTCGAGCGGAGGCGCTCGAGCAGGGTGGTTGAGCGAAAGTGATGGTCGAGCGAGGGCGCTCGAGCTTAGGTGCTCGAGCGCCAAAAACCTTCTGGACAAAATAGCGCTCGACCTCTTAGCTCGAGCGGGGGCGCTCGAGCAATGGTGCTCGAGCGGCCCTCTTTCTTCTCAACTAACACTTTTCTTCTTCAACACTAACACCAATCGTATTCCTTCGATATCTTCTCATCCGGGCATCTGTTTGAGTCGATTCAAAGTCCTACGAACTCCGTTCTTCGCCCTCGATTCACCTACGAGCATTTAAGAGACAAATTCATCAATGTATAGAAATAATGCTCAATTGACTCCATATACTCAACAAAATCGGCCAAAATTAGGGTATTTCAAGTGACGAATCATAACAATTTCACGCCTAATCAACCCCCCCAAACTTACCATGTTGCTTGTCCTCAAGCAATGAAATAACAAGTCAAGTGAAATTGTTAGGAATGAGTCAAAGAATCAATCATGCAAGCAAATGAACTCGAGCTTCAAAGATCAATCACACGTATACTCACTCACTTTCCTTCATCATACTCATGCAAAAATAACAAGAAACATCAAGATCAAGCATGGATGTGCACTCAACGATGTGTTTCGCTCCCTCACAAGTGTATAACAATGATAAAGGGACTCACTCAATCAATCAATCACACAAATTGGCAGCCATAGGCTTGTAAATGCTCTTAACTTCGACCATACTCTAGAAATCAATGCCGAATCAAAAAGGACTTTCTCAAGGTTGTAATGTAGGCTCTTTGGACAGGTGGGATAACAATATGGTAAAGTGACTCAAGTGAATGGAGAATAGAAAATCAAACTTCGGTACTTCGAAATTAGGAACAGACTACTTCAAACATATTCAATCAACACACTTTCAATTCCAATGCTCTCAACACTTCAATTTTTTTTTCTTTCTCACTCTTTCACTTTTTTTTTCAATCACTTTTTTTTTTCTCTTTCGCACAAACACATGAGCTCATTTTTTTCTTTTGCTCATTCTCAATTTTTTTTTTCTTTTTCCCACATCTCATAACTTCATTACACCTCCTTCTCATATTCACTCAACAAACAACTTTTTCCTTTTTTCAACTCAATTTAATCCCTTCACATTCACACTTTCCTATTCTCCACTCAAATTTGGACAAAAAAGGCTTAGGAATTGGAATAATGTTCATATGTGCTAGCAAATAAAATAGGTTTTAGGCTCAAAGGGGCTAACATGGGATTCAATGTCATTGGTAAGGAAAATTTTGGCTAAGTGACTCAATAAAATCAAAGATGGCCTAAGATCCTATTCGGCATATCAAACTAGACACAATCAAGAAACAAGAGCACACACAAGTTCTAGCATCCTCTAAGGTGACGATTCACTCACAAACAAAGAGATTAATTCGTATATTAAAATCTCATAAAGCTCAAATCTCACGGCATTCACATCCATGCTAGTCCTAGTGAATTCTCACTCTTATCACACAAGCACTCAAAAAGAAAAATTCACAAGTATACAAGTTCTTTCTCAAATCAACTCTCATTCAAACACTCACACAAACGAGTCCCTAACTCAAATCCACAAATCTACTCTACTCATCAAACATGCTCAAAGATAGCAATAACTAACAAGTAGAAGGGGTCAATAAGCACGAAATAAACACAGCGAGTCAAATCAAAATCACCCCGAGGAGCATCTCAAGACATCAAATAACCAAACACACTAAAAGATAAGGGGTGCTCCGGTGCAATATAACAAGAAACATAAAAAACTCCACCCCCCAAACTTCGACCTTGCGAAGAGGTCTAAGTTTGGGGTTGTGGGTTACCTCAACCAAACAATTCAGTTTCTCTCAAACGTAGCACACTCCCTTGCTTGAGTTCCTCCCTTTTGAGTACTCCATCGAGACAAGCCTACAAAATAAACTCTCATGTACGAGGTTAAAACTTACGATTCAACAACACCCTAATAACATAATAAGAAACTAAAACAACTAAAAGCAAATAAAAATGGGTTGCCTCCCATTCAGCGCTATTTTTAAGGTCCTCATGCCGGACCGAGCTCAAAGGAGCTTATGGGACATCATACTAAAAAATACATCCCTTACTCTCATAAGAGTGGTGCTTGCATTCCTTTCCTTGATTCCCTACCATCATGAACTCCTTTCTTTCCTTCTCATCCCCAAGTGTTATGGGTCTCAACTCCTTCTCACCTTTATCTGGAGGCGTCTTACCAAACAGTTTCTTGAATTTTGACCTTTTCTTCTTAACTCCTCCTTTTCCTTCAAACTGGACCACGTCCACACTTTTCACCTCTTCATCCTTCAATTTCTTCACTTTATCCCTATCAAAATAAGTCAGATGATAATGCTCATGAGTTAACTCATCAAGTGAAGGATTAACGAAATTATGAACATGAGAAAGATTAGAGATAGGAGGTGTGTCTTCAACACGAGGATTAATTGCATCCATGTAATACAAACTCTCATCCTCCTTCGGGTGCTTCATGGCCTCATATAGGGAAATCTTCACTTCTTGATCATCGACCTTTAACGTAATCTTCTCATTTTCCACGTCTAGCACCATCCCCGCCGTAGCTAAGAACGGTCTTCCCAAGATCAGGGGCACGTGCTCATCTTCCTCCATCTCTAGGACCACAAAATCGGCTGGAAAAATGTGATCTCCAACTCTCATGAGGACGTCTTCAACAACACCTTGAGGTCGAGTGATAGACCGGTCGGCAAGTTGAAGCATCATCATCGTCGGTTGAAGTTCACCACCTTCCAACTTCTTGAAAAGCGACAACGGCATAAGATTGATGCTCGCTCCAAGGTCACACAACGCTCCCTTCTTGATCCCGTTCCCGATATCACAAAGAATGGTGAAGCTCCCAGGATCCTTCAGCTTTGGAGGAAGCACCTTGTGCACTAACGCACTCACCTCATGGTTCAATTGCACCAACTTCGGCTCATCCACTCGCCGTCTTTTCGCGATTAAGTCCTTCAAAAACTTTGCATAGTTGGGCATCTGTTCCAAAGCATCATAAAAGGGAATATTAATATGCAATTGTTTAAAAACATCAAGGAATTTAGCAAACTTTTCATCAAGTTTCTTTTTCATGAAGCATTGTGGATATGGGACGGGTATCACAGATTTGGGTACCCCCCATTCATCTTTCTCGGTCTCTTTCACTTTCTCCCTTGCTTCCTTTACCTTCTTCTACTTAGGAACTCTCTCACCCTTCTCAATGCCTTCCTCTTCAAGCTCTTTGCTCTCATGAGACTCATCCTCAACCTTCTTCTCAATCCCTTCACTTTCAATCCCATCTCTATCTTGGGGCGTCTCAGAATCAGCAGGCATCTGAGGACCTTCATAATTGGTCCCACTTCTAAGATGGATAGCCTTACAATGCTCTTTTGGATTACCCGACTCCCTATTCAATGATTTTGCAATTTGCCCCATCTGAAACTCTATAGAAGTAAACCTTCGATTGTTCTCTTGTTGAGTTCTAGTCCACTCAACGTTCATCTTCTGGAGCTCTTGATCACGTTGATCACCCTTCTTATACAACTCCTTCACATCGTACTCCAAGGATGACAACCTCTTACTTCCTTCCTCCACCTTCTGTAGAATCGCTCTCAACATCTCCTCAGTTGATGCACCGCCTTCTCCACCCGGAGGCTTTGAACCTGGGTCAACACCCGCAGGAACTGTAACACCCGCCTTTGGGTTAGCATACGAGAAATTCTCGTTCTTTCTCCATGTGTTTTGAGGAGGCTGCTGGCCTCCTTGATACCCTTGTGTGTTCCTCCATTGATTTTGAGGTGGCTGTGGGCCTGGAGGTACAAATGGTTGGCCATAAGGAGGCCTTCCATACTGATTTCCACCTTGGTAGCCATTCTGATTGTAATACAGACCTCCCATGTAATTGGCTACCTCTTGCTGTCCATTTGGCTAGTCTACTCTCTCATTCTCTGCTGCATGCTCTCCAACCAAATTCTTCCCCAACTCGAGGTTGTTAATCTTTTCCATCATGGCCATCAACAGCCTTCTCGTTCCTTCACCCTCTTCAACCTGATTAACTCTTTGGAAATCTGCATCCACGTTCCAAGCCCCGGCATTCGTGACAATGTTGTCCACGATTTCTCTACACCTCACTATTCCTTGATTAAGGAATGATCCACTAGCACAGACGTCTAGATGGTCTTGCCCGGCCTTGTTGGCACCACTGTAGAAGAATGCCATCACATCCCCCTCGTTATACCCGTGCAGCGGGCACTCTATCAGCATGTTTGAGTATCTCTCCCACGCTTGACATAGGTCCTCTCCCTGATTCTGGCGGAAGGAAGAGATCTCAATCCTTGCTTTGATCGTTCTGGATGGAGGGTAGAACCGCTCGAGGAACAGACGCTCGAGCTCGGCCCAAGTGGTAATACCTCCCCGTGGAAGCGTATTATCGTACCACTCTTTAGCTATTCCCGTAAATGAGAATGGGAACAGCCTAAGCCTCTTGGCATCTTCAGACATGCCATTGTAATTGAAAGTGGAGGCTATCATGAGCAAGCTCCTCAAGTGTGTATGAGGATTCTCCTTCCCGATCACCCCTCTTGAACTGATTCTCGGTAAGCAGCTTAAGAATTCCCGGGGAAATCGAGAAGTTATTTGCCTCAACAGGAGGCAATGCCACTCCATCATAGTACCGATGTGGCTGCGCTGCAAACCTCCCTCGAATAGCCATATGTTGATCTACGTTCTGAGGAACGTGTTGAGGATTAGCAGCAGGTACGGGTACTTGTTGGGGTGGTGGTTGGTAAATAGGTGGTTGATTGAAAACTGGAGGTGGAGGATAGGGTATGGTGGGTAAGGATAAGGTGGGTATGGGTAGGGTGGATAGGGTAAGTTGTTTTGTGGTAAGTTAGGATGTGGGTAAACAGGGTTGTTATGAGGGTTATGGACGATGTTATGAGCTAGGCTATTTTGGTTCTGAGTACCCGGGTTCTGGCTCTGGCTCTCTCCTAACGGATCTTGATTCTTGCTGGTATTGCCATCAGTGTCGTCAACCCGGTTCAATGCCTGATTGAATTCATTCTCGACATCGTCCAACTCATTAGTGATGTCCATCGGTTCTTTCCCTCCGGCAGCGTTCATCCTTCGTAAGAAGGCTCGGTTTCTCCTTGCTATTGTCTCAGGATCTGCAAGTAACCTCTCTTCGCTCGTATTGCCTTGTGAGCGTGTTTTCATAAACCTGAAACACTAGCAGAAGGATCAAAACGCAACTGCCGAACGAATGAAAATAAAGAATAAAAACAGAAATTAAAACACCCACTACAAACTACTAAGCTATCGACAAGTCCTATTAAAAAAGCATACAACGCCATCCCCGGCAATGACGCCATTGACTTGAAGTGAATTACACTAACTTCTACTAGTCGCTTACCCGCAAGCGGACGGGTTCACTGTAGTAAGAGTAAGTATAATGGCCAAGTATATCGAACCCACGAGATGGAGTGTATGCGAACAGATCCCTGAAGATCTACGCGTCGTAGCTAATATGAGTGTAATGTTTTTGGGTTTTTTAAAGATTAACTGAAAGACTAAAATAAACTAATTAAACTAAGAACGAAAAAAAATGAATTAACTACGGGTTGTTTTCAAATAAGAGGTGGTGATGCTTAGGATAGGAATCCCTACGTATACTAACGGAGCAGGTACATAATCAAGATAACTGTGACGCGCAAGAAATAACCTAAGTAAAAGAATGCAAGGTGAAAGCTCAAGATTCTAAACCCTAAGGGTACGTTTGTTTTGGGATTTAAGTGTGCGGGGGAAGTCATGACTTTGAAATCTTAGGATGTGAAAATCTTGATGAATAATATGAGTATGTGTTTGTTTTGAGATTTTAGTAGGGTGAGATTTTACTTTATGTCAAATCAATGTTTATTAGTGATTGATATTGTATTATTTTATTATATTGTGTAAGAGAAAAGTAGGAGAGAGGTTGAATGAATGATAAAAAAGTAATGATGTGATTGTATTTAATTATATGAAAAATAGTAATAGGTTTATAGGTAGGGATTGAGTTTGGGATTTGAAAACCCGATTTTAAATCCCGAACTCGTATGGGGCGTGGATTGCAAAGTCCAAAGTCCATCCGTGTGAGTCCCAAAACAAACATACTCTAATACTTTACCCTAACACTCGACTTCACTAATCCACTAACAAGTTAATGAATTGCGCTTAATTAATGAGACCCTATTTTAACTAATGATGCGGTTGTCCTCCTTCGCTAAACTGGTAGATGAATTAACCCTTCCTAAACCCTCTAGTTAAGTCTACTCGTTGTTAAAGAGTGATACGGTCGTCCTCTCTCTAACACCTTTCGAACGAAATTCAAAAGTAAAGTCTAGATTAATTTTAAGAATTCATTAACCAAGAGAATTAAAACCTAACATCACAAGTTACCCTAATTACGTACCCACAACCTACTTCTACGAGTTCATCCTACCCCAAGCATGCGAGGGTTTTATCTAGACATGGTTTTAACGTAAACAAAAGCAGTAGAATAAACAACGAACATAAACATGATTAATTCAACAAAGAAAATATGAAACATGAACTAGAGTTTTAAAGAATTAGAAATACTAAGAACTGAAATTTAATTGATAAAAATGAAGTTTAAAGCGTTAAAAGTTACCAAGCTAACGAAAAGAAACTAAGAAACGAAAATAAACGAAGAATTCGTATGAAAAACCTCAACCAAACGTAAAGTAAACTTGCTTGTTCCTTCTCCTCTTTCTCTCCAAAAATGCACTCTAAAACTCTAAAACTATCTCGTGAAGTATGTTATTTTTCAAAAACGTGCTTGAGACAAATATATATATGCAACGGGCCGAATCGTGAACTCGTGGGCCGAAAAACGCCTTTTAAAACGCGAAAACTGAGAGGCGCTCGAGCGGAGGCGCTCGAGCGGAGGCGCTCGAGCAGGGTGGTCGAGCGAAAGTGATGGTCGAGCGAGGGCGCTCGAGCTTAGGTGCTCGAGCGCCAAAAACCTTCTGGACAAAATAGCGCTCGACCTCTTAGCTCGAGCGGCCCTCTTTCTTCTCAACTAACACTTTTCTTCTTCAACACTAACACCAATCGTATTCCTTTGATATCTTCTCATCCGGGAATCCGTTTGAGTCGATTCAAAGTCCTACGAACTCCGTTCTTTGCCCTCGATTCACCTACGGGCATTTTAAGAGACAAATTCATCAATGTATAGAAATAATGCTCAATTGACTCCATATACTAAAAAAAAATCGGCCAAAATTAGGGTATTTCAAGTGACGAATCATAACAATTTCACGCCTAATCATATACACACCCTAAATGTCTTATACCGTACTTAATTATTAAATTCATTAGAATTTATATGTAACAAATTTCCTATAAAATAGGTGCATCCATATCAAAGTTGAAATATATACGCACATATTTGATGACTTGTTGGATAAAGTTTTAGATTTCAATTTGTATGATATGTTTCAAAAATGTAAATAATTTTTTAATAAAATTTATATTATACCAATAATAGTGAAAATTTGGCTCTCGGCCATTGGTACATTTTTATAGATAAAAAAAAAAAAAAACTTAAGGCCTAAGGGCCATATAGATAATATTTCAAAAGTTCTAACAACCACCAATCTCATCCCAATGTTACCAACTATTACTAATAGTTTTTCAATGTATTACTAATAGTGTTTATAAGTATTACCAAGAGTTTTTCAATGTATTACTAATAGTTCTTCAATGTATTACTAATAATTTTTCAATGTATTACTAATAGTGTTTATAAGTATTACCAATAGTTTTTTCAATGTATTAATAATAGTTTTTCAATGTATTACTAATAATGTTTATAAGTATTACTAAGAGTTTTTCAATCTATTACTAATAGTTATTCAATGTATTAGTAATAGTGTTAGGGTTTAGGGTTAGGGGTTTAGTGTTAGAGTTTAGGGTTTACGATTAGGGGTTTAGTGTTAGGGTTCAGGGTTTATAAGAGTTTTTCAATGTATTACTAAGAGTTTTTCAATGTATTACTAATAGTGTCTATAAGTGTTACTAAGAGTTTTTCAATGTATTACTAAGAGTTTTTCAATGTATCACTAAGAGTTTTTCAATGTATTACTAAGAGTTTTTCAATGCATTACTAATAGTGTTTATAAGTATTACTAAGAGTTTTTCAATGTATTACTAATAGTTTTTTAATGTATTACTAAGAGTTTTTCAATGTATTACTAATAGTGTCTATAAGTATTACTAAGAGTTTTTCAATGTATTACTAAGAGTTTTTCAATGTATTACTAATAGTGTTTATAAGTATTACTAAGAGTTTTTCAATGTATTACTAATAGTTTTTCAATGTATTACTAATAGTGTTTATAAGTATTACTAAGAGGTTTTTAATGTATTACTAATAGTTTTTTCAATGTATTACTAATAGTGTTTATAAGTATTACTAAGAGTTTTTCAATCTATTACTAATAGTTTTTCAATGTATTATTAATAGTGTTTATAAGTATTACTAAGAGTTTTTCAATGTATTACTAATAGTTTTTCAATGTATTACTAATAGTGTTTATAAGTATTACTAAGAGTTTTTCAATCTATTACTAATAGTTTTTCAATGTATTACTAATAGTGTTTATAAGTATTACTAAGAGTTTTTCAATCTATCACTAATAGTTTTTTCAATGTATTACTAATAGTGTGTATAAGTATTACTAAGAGTTTTTCAATGTATTACTAATAGTTTTTCAATGTATTACTAATAGTGTTTATAAGTATTACTAAGAGTTTTTCAATCTATTACTAATAGTTTTTCAATGTATTACTAATAGTGTTTATAAATATTACTAAGAGTTTTTCAATGTATTACTAATAGTTTTTCAATGTATTACTAATAGTGTTTATAAGTATTACTAAGAGTTTTTCAATGTATTAGTAATAGTGTTAGGGTTTAGGATTAGGGGTTTACTGTTAGGGGTTTAGTGTTATAGTTTAGGGTTTATAGAGTTTTTCTATGTATTACTAAGAGTTTTTCAATGTATTACTAATAGTTTTTCAATGTATTACTAATAGTGTTTATAAGTATCACTAAGAGTTTTTCAATTTATTACTAATAGTTTTTCAATGTTTTGCTAATAGGGTTTATAAGTATTACTAAAAGTTTTTCAATCTATTACTAATAATTTTTCAATGTATTACTAATAGTTTTTCAATGTATTACTAGTAGTGTTTATAAGTATTACTAAGAGTGTTTCAATGTATTACTAATAGTTTTTTAATGTATTACTAATAGTGTTTTTAAGTATTACTAAGAGTTTTTCAATTTATTACTAATAGTTTTTCAATGTATTACTAATAGTGTTTATAAGTATTACTAAGAGTTTTTCAATCTATTACTAATAGTTTTTCAATGTATTACTAATATTGTTTATACGTATTACTAAGAGTTTTTCAATCTATTACTAATAGTTTTTCGATGTATTACTAATAATGTTTACAAGTATTACTAAGAGTTTTTCAATCTATTACTAATAGTTTTTCAATGTAGTACTAATAGTATTTATAAGTATTACTAAGAGTTTTTCAATCTATTATTAATAGTTTTTTCAATGTATTGCTAGTATTATTATTCTAGTTTGCTAGTATTACTATTAAGTAATAAAATTATTACTAATAGTATTTATAAGTATTACTAAGAGTTTTTCAATCTATTATTAATAGTTTTTTCAATGCATTGCTAGTATTATTATTCTAGTTTGCTAGTATTACTATTAAGTAATAAAATTATTATTAATATATTTTATTTCCGAAAAATCGTGCATTTTAGGGAGTCCACATTTTTAAGTTAGTTTTTTCAATTTAATTTTATCATAAACTTCTCAAAATTTCTCATACACGTCACTTATCTCTACATTTATGTTCATTACCGCCAAAAATCTATCCCGCTTAAATAAATCCTTTTGAACACAATTTTTTTGATTTGTTCAAGTTCTTATATTGAATTATGGCTGCATCAACAAAAGTGGGTTTCTCAATATTTTAAATTATAAATTCATTATTTAAATCTCTTCGAAATATAATTGCAATATATAATTGGTTAAAAGTTACATGTCATACATTATCTAACATTTATAAATTAAACTAATCATATAAACATTTAAAATATAAAAAAATTATATTGTATTTTAATGCATAATTAATTTATTAAGTATTACTTCAAAATATTAATATTTATACTTTGTCTTATATCGTAACACACAAATTTTGTACCAATAAAGGTTTTACACTAGTAATGAGACTAAATAGGGAGTAATTCGACTAAATGAGACTAAATAGCCGTTTGAATAATGAGATTAAATAATGAGATAATTTGCTGATTTTTTTTTTTTGAAAAATAGTCGTTTGATAATGAAAGAGTAATTCTGTCATTAATTATATTTTGAGAATGTCAAAGATCACCTTGGGAGAAACAAAATAATGGCGCATGCATATTGGAGTGGAGGGAATGGATGGAGAGAAAATAGGGAGGTAAGTTAGTGGATGGAGGGAAATTAGACGCCTAAAACTAATAGTAATTATCTAATATTATTAATATTTAATTATTATTTTTTTGGGTTCTCCCTATTTTCCCTCCACTTCATATGCATAAGCCGTTAAAGACAAAATGTAATTAATGACAGAATTAATCTTCCATTATTATATAGGACTTAGTCAATAAATTTTTCTTAATCAGATTTAAAATGGATTAGGATTGAATATCAAACTTTAATTTCGGACTATTTTTTAATCAACTTTTGCTATTCTTTTCCAAATTTTATTTTAAATAAAATTCAATTATATTAATAAATTATATTAACTTTTCCTACTTTATTGGTACGGTTATTTTGAATTATTCCAATTAAAAGATGCAAATTCTATTAAAAAGTCACGCGGTAAGTTTGAATTGTTCAAGGGGAATTTTTTTGTATTATACATAAAATTATTAACCAAAATATAAAAACTAAAATTTTATTCAAATTTAATATATATACATAAATATCGGCAATGAGTGAAATTTTATTCAAATTTAACATATAATCAACTTTTATTGAAATATTAATAAATAATTTTTAATCAACTTTTGCTTATTGGTACGTTAGTATAGTTCAATAATGATATTATCAAGTGTGTATAATATATATTCAAATTTAATATATAATCAAATTTAATATTTCTTTTCAAAATCCAAGTGTATATAATATATATTCAAGTAAAACTAAAATTTTATTCAAATTTGATATATATACATAAATATCGACAATGAGTGAAATTTTATTCAAATTTAATATATGTAATACCCCGTCCCATTTTATACCTTTTATATTCCTAGAACTCTTATTTTATTTTATTATCTTGGTTTCTTTTAATTTTATTATTTTGTGTGTTATTTGTGTATTTTAAATATACATACCCTTTTTATAAATTCCTAAATTCGAAGAAAGAAATCGAATTCTTTCAAACGAATAAAGGACTACGAGAAATTAATTATTCAAATTAAATTAAGGATTTCAATCCGTTTAATTTATTGAGAAAAATCAAAATACAATAAAATATTAATTGAGTTTTAAAACTGTATTAATTTTTAATTCAGGATTAATCTCGTGAACCAAACGATCCCTAAACCGTATCAAGTGGGATCGAAAATATCATGTATTAGAGTGGATTAATTTTCATCCACATAATATACCTTTCCTTTTAGAATTAAATTAATTAGAAAAATTAATCACAGCCACATGTTTATTTATTTCTTTTAAATTAATTAATTAAGAAACTAATTTTTCCAAGAAAATATCTCTCTCTCCTTATCTCTACGTAACAGAAGACGTTTTCTTCCATTTTACGGATTTCACTCATCTCTCCTCTCGACTCTCTCCTCCTTCAGCCGAAATCACCGCCGCCCTCCGTCGCTCCTCCGCCGTGACGCCGCCCTCGCGTTGCGCCGCCTTCGACCTCCGTCCGTCGCCTCTGTCCCAGCCGGAGCGTCGCCCCTTTCTCTCTCTTCTCCCTCCGACGAAGCCACCGCGACGCCCCTGCCCATCGCTCACCACCGCCGACCCCAAAGCGCCGTCCAATCGACCGCGTCGCTCAACCCGGTGCCGCAACGCCTCTTTATTTTTCCGGCGACCAGACGCCGTCGTGCCTCCAAGCAGAACCACCGCCGACTCCCTTCCTCTCTCTCTGTCGCACGAGCGCGACCGCCGCTCCGCCGTCGTCCCAGCGCCGCCGTGCTCTTGACTTGGTGAGTCTTATTTTATCTCTCCCGATTCATTCAATAGTTCAATTCCTTCAATTACAATTTTCCCTAAATTTCTCAATTCCGATTAAATCAATTTGAGACTCATGCTTTTTCGTTTCCTTTGACGTATAATCGAGACGTTGTCGTCTCCGCCCTTTCCGATGAAGCTCGTAGGACGAATCGCTGCTCGTTCGATTTTGGAAGAATCGAAACAACGCCGTTAGGCTGTCCGAATAATCCGATGAATGATCGAATCCTTTTACTACGCCGTTAGGCTGCCGAATTTGAGACTCGTAAGAATTGTTTAATTCTCTATAATTCTCGTAATAGTTGGATTAGGATTTGAGTTGTTTCCCGTTGAGCCGTTGTAAGTTTTAAGATAATTATTTTGGTTTTGAGACTTGTAGATGGACTGTGGGTATTTTATCGTTTAGTATTGTTAAGTTAGTTGTTTAGTATTATTGGGTTTGTTGATTAATATTGTTGGTTTAGCTGTTTAGTATTGTTGTTTTAGTTGGAGGGTAATGTGAATGGATGAATTAGTTTGGTTTGGTTAGCTGATGATATGGTGATGAAATTAGTTGTTAGTAATATTAGTTGAGTTTTGGAGACAAAGGGAAACTCGTCTTCCCCTTGTGCGACTGTTAGAAAATTAGGAACGAAAAGATAAGTCGTTTAATATTCAAAATTTAGTAAACAAATGAAAAGTAACATTCTTGGAAAATAGTATAATCCTTTTATTTCCTAAAAGTGTCATTAATCAACTTTAGAAGTGTTATTAATATTAGAAAAGAAAAATACTTTTTATAAACTATTTTAATTTATAATATAATTTGTCTTAGAAAAGCCAAAGTCTTTAATAAGTTTTAATAAGAGGTTTTTTTATAAAATATAAATTCTTATACTTTTAATTTTATAAAGGCCTTTATTAAGGACACCACTGAATTTAGTAAATACACCCCTGTTACACCACTGAATTTAGTAAATACACCCCCCTGATGTGCCTCCTCTTAAAAAGGGGTGTACTTATCAAATAGAAATCAATCTTTGAAAATCTTAGTTTTCAATAGTTTTCTAAAGACAACAATATACTCAATCCTCGTGTTTCACACTCTAAAGCTTTTCAAAATTCAAAAGTCAATCTTTTAATCAGAATACTCCTTATTGGGATTCTGTACTTTTCGGGACACGCACCGAGGACTCGACCCTCTGCCTACACATCATCCTCGGGACTCGAAACAATCAGGTGGGTGATGATCTGTTGATTGATCTGCTTATAATACGTTATGCTGGTATACTCTGAACTCGACTAAATCAATCTAAAACAACTAATCCAACATAAATGTACACCCTATTATATAAGTGTGTGAGCTATACAATATTATTATATATATACCTTATATGGATTGTTGTGTTTATCTAATTATATAAATTAATTATGACTGCATGGTAATAAGGACATTTTGTGAGCATGAATCTTTTGAGTATGAATTATGTGTATTCTTCCCATGTTTTGAAATGATAGTTTTTGTGAGGAAAAGGAAAGCTGATATTATTCTTGCGGAATGACGCGTATGGCCATGAGTGACAATAAGTCAGATTCATGGTCACTGGTAATTATTCTTGCGGAATGACGCGTATGGCCATGAGTGACAATAAGTCAGATTCATGGTCACTGGTAATTATTTTGTGGAATGACACGTACGGCCATGAGTGATAATAGATCAGATTCATGGTCGCTGGTATTATTTATGGTGTTTTGGAAGAGATTTACTATATGTGAAATTGATTGCGGGCTTTGCCCCTTAACGTGAACCAACTTGTGATATTTCAATTATATGATGTGAAACCTGCTATGCCACTTAATTATTACGTGAACTTATTACTTCTGTGATATATGTTATTCATATTTATATGTCAACTGCTTAAATAAATTAAATACTTTATTAATAAGTATAATTTAATATACTTCGGATTTACCAATCCCATGACGTTGCAAATCACCCATACGTGAGAATTCAAATCTCACGCCCCCTTTTTACAACCCTTGCAGATTATGAGTTCGTGGAGCAAGGACAGTAATAGAGACGACACGGAGTTCCCCACTTAAATAAATTATTACTGTTAATACTAAACTTTATATTCATAGATATACATGCGTGAGATACTTATTAAAATTATTCTACTCATTTCTTCCGCTGCATAAAACTCATCTCTGATTTTATTATCCATTTTTATATCAAAAAATTTATAGTTCAGATTTAGTTACAAGTGGCACCTCGAATCTGAGATATTTATGTGTTTTGGATTCGGGGCGTTACAATATATAATCAACTTTTGTTTCTCCTAAAGTGATCTTTGACATTCTCAAAATATAATTAATGACAGAATTACTCTTCCATTATCAAACGGCTATTTTTCAAAAAAGAAAAAGAAAAATCAGCAAATTAGCGTTTAGTCCCATTATTCAAGCAGTTATTTTCATCAAATTAGCAAATTTTAGTCTCATTATTCAAAAAAAAAAAAAAAAATTCATCCCAATAATGTTTTGCTTCGAAAGTCGCCTATCTCCAGAAAATAAAATTCATACTTAAAAAAAATCATACGTTGATTTCATACTTCAAAAAAAAAAATTCATCAACATTTTTTTGTTCGAAAGAAGTATCAAGAAATCTTCTCCTTACACTTCAATTCGGATAAAACATGAGCACCAATTATGTTAACCACAATAATGTAAATGTCACTTCATATCCCGATCTCATTCATGAAATATTCGGCAGTGATGATGACGACGGGGAAAAATATTGAATATGAAAATCCTAAAATACAAAAAAAAATTGAATTTGAATTTTGAATCTAAAAAAAAAAACCTAAAAAGTCTAATCTAATATTATAATGCAATTGAATTTGATTTTTCTAATGTAATGAATTTGAATTTTTAGAAATAAAATATATTAATAATAACTTTATTACTTAATAGTAATACTAGCAAACTAGAATAATAATACTAGCAATACTTTGAAAAACTATTAGTAATAGATAAAAAAACTCATAGTAATACTTATAAACACTATTAGTAATACATAACTATTAGTAATGCATTGAAAACGTCTTAGTAATTCATTGAAAAACTATAAGTAATACATTGAAAAACAATTGGTAATACATTGAAAAACTCTTAGTAATACATATAAACATTATTAGTAATACATTGAAAAACTCCTAGTAATACTTATAAATACTATTAGTAATACATTGAAAAGCTCTTAGTAATACATTGAAAACTATTAGTAATACATTGAAAAACTCTTATAAACCCTAAACCCTAACACTAAACTCCTAACCCTAACACTAAACCCCTAACCCTAAACCCTCAACCCTAAACCCTAACAGTAAACCCCTAACCCTAAACCCTAACACTATTAGTAATACATTGAAAACTACAAATAGTACATTGTAAAAATCTTAGTAATACTTATAGACACTATTAGTAATACATTGAAAAACTATTAATAATAGATTAAAAAACTCTTAGTAATACTTATAGACACTATTAGCAATACATTGAAAAACTATTAATAATAGATTGAAAAACTCTTAGTAATACTTATAAACACTATTAGTAATATATTGAAAAACTCTTAGTAATACTTATAAACACTATTAGTAATATATTGAAAAACTCTTAGTAATACTTATAAACACTATTGGTAATACATTGAAAAATTATTAGTAATACATTGAAAAACCCTTAGTAATACTTATAAACACTATTAGTAATACAATGAAAAAACTATTAGTAATACATTGAAAAACTCTTAGTAATACTTATAAATACTATTAGTAATACATTGAAAAACTATTAGTAAAACATTGAAAAACTCTTAGTAATACATTGAAAACTATTAGTAATACATTGAAAAACTCTTATAAACCCTAACATTAAATCCCTAACCCTAAACCCTATACCCTAACACTAAACCCCTAACCCTAAAACCTAAACCCTAAAACTATTAGTAATACATTGAAAACTATAAGTAATACATTGTAAAACTATTAGTAATACTTACAGGCACTATTAGTAATACATTGAAAAACTATTAGTAATACATTGAAAAACCTATTAGTAATACTTATAAACACTATTGGTAATACATTAAAAAAATATTAGTAATACATTGAAAAACTCTTAGTAATACTTATAAACACTATTAGTAATACATTTAAAAACTATTAGTAATACATTGAAAAACTCTTATAAACCTTAAACCCTAACACTATTTGTAATACATTGAAAAACTCCTATAAACCCTAAACCCTAACACTAAACCCTAAATCTCTAACAATATTAGTAATACATTGAAAACTCTTAGTAATACTTATATACATTATTAGTAGTACATTGAAAAACTATTAGTAATACATTGAAAAACTCTTAGTAATTTTTTCTTAAATGAAAAACTATTTAGAAAATTATTAGTAATACATTGAAATATTATTAGTAATACATTGAAATATTATTAGTAATACATTGAAAAACTATTAGTAATACATTGAAAATCTCTTATAAAAATTATCTGACATAAAAATACTTGATTGCAATATGGTAATTAAAGATGAAAAATGTTAAATTAATTTCGAAATAGTTCTTTCAAAATCCCAAGAAGTACAAATATTTATTTATTTACGCAATGTACAAATATTTTTTATGGTTTGGAATTAAAATTAAATTTCAAAATTAAATTAATCTACTCAATGTACAAATATTTATTTAGATCTTAATCTACTCAAAATCTCAATAAGTTCAAACGGCTTGAATTAAAATTAATATTTTTTGGGTTTGGGGTGCAAGCATATATCAAACAAAGAATTTAAAGAGAATAACGCATAAATTAGAGGGGAAAGTTGGACAGATACGTGGGATTCAAATTAGAGGGTGAAGTTGGACAGATGATAGTGGGAAGTTAAACAAATAAATTTTTATTTTGAATTTAATTCAATCTAATTTTCAATATCATTTCCCCCACTTATCCAAAAAAAAAAAAAAACGATCATTTCAATTTTGTTAGGCATTCAGTTAAAAATTAAATTTAAATTTAAATGTTCCCCTCACACCTACTTTTGAATCCCATATTCAACATTTTTTTAATTAAATTCAATTATTTAATAATTTCTTCACACTCCTTCCATCTCTTTGTCTTCGACGTTTGGTTATTCAAAACTCACTTTTCACGCTTGAAAATTTTATTAATGAAAACCTCCAATGATGGCAATTATTATTGAATAAATTTTTGTTCGGTTTCTAATAATTTGAGATTTTGATATTGGTTTTTAATGTTAATTTTTTGACGATTTTTTACATTTTAATTTTATGGTACTTGTAGTAGATGTTGGTGGTGGGGATGAAATGGACGGTTGAAATGATTAAAATGGGGGAGTGTGAGATGCATGACATAGGTGTTGGGAAAATAGGGGTGCCCGAAATCTATTCGGGATGAAATTTAAATACGAATTTAAATACAATTATTACTAGCATGAATTAATCCTAATTAATTCAAATAATAATTCCAACAACAAATTTTAATCATGCATGTTGAATTAATTTCACATATAAACTATGGCGGAATAAACAAGTAAATATGTGATTAACGTACCTCTTGTAGAATTGACCTTTGGATAAACGGGACAATCACGATCTCGCTTTATCAACCCAAAAACCTTCTCAAGTATTTCCCTTTCGCCTTACTCGATCACCGGTGGGAGATGCTTTCAAGTAATTTAATAAACTAAGAAAAAAGAAAAATATCTATGCTTCTTGATTTTTCCAACACATGGAATTACGTACTTGGGGATGAAATGATCATCCCCTATTTATAATATGTAGAGGCCGAATTTTTGGGCTTATTTTAGGCTTGGAAAAAATCTTTTCTTAGACTCTAAGAAATCTTGAATATATCTCATATATTCTTTTCTCCACAATAAAATATTCCACAAAAATCTCACCCTTTATATTAAGGGGTTAATTTTCGAAAATTACAATAAGAAATCCAAAGATTTGGATCTTCTTGAATATATGAGATATTCTTGTATTCCTAGAATACATATCTTACATAATATCTTTCCAAGAAAATCAACAAAATCTTATTTCTTTTTTATTCTCTTATTTTCGAAATTTACTTGAAAAATCAGCATTAATATATTCTTTATTTTAATCACCTTATCATTATTGGGCTACTTAATGGGCTACTTGAGGGGCCTTAAGGAGAATTAAGATTGGACCTCCTAATGGACTTCTGAATTTCAATATTGAGCCCCAATATAATTCAATCCATTAATATTAATTATTACCACTAATAAATTAATATTGCACTATCCATCTTAATCCATATTACGATAATATGGGCTCCCGGTTATTATTTCCCGCGTCTAAGATTATCAAGTCCATTAATTAATTGAGCTTCTGAATAGCTCTAAATTAATTAATATATTTCACCTTGGAGTAAAGACAACTCAACATTATTATTCGTACCGAAGAAACTAATTCTTCACTTGCAAGATTTGGTACAATAAAACTTCTGAGCCCACCAAGGGGACTAATCACACGAGCCGTACTCGCACGCATTTCTCCGTATTAAATCTTAGCAACCGTCGTATGATTAATATTACTGCCCAAGACACAAAGTTCGAAGTCGCAATGATTCTCACCCAACATGAATCAAAGCAGTAACCATTAAGCACACACGGTCCTATTTAAGTGACGGAGATTAAAAAATCAACAACCACTGAGGTCTAATTCTTCACCTTTCACAACAGAAGAATTTATCCTCGCTGTAGGTCCTTTTCAACACATACTAAATGTGCTAGTGCAATCTCTTAGTCAAGACAGACCAATCTGAGCCTTACACATCGATCTTTCACGGCGGATTGTTCAATTCCACCTGGGTCGTGAAAATGTACGTTTAGTTACAAGTAAACTGTTAATGTTGTCTTCCGTGATCGGGTATCACCACATTAACCACAATGTAACATGTACTACATATTGAACGGTTTGCAATAGAAATTCAACATTCAATCATAACTAAAGCAAGTGTTATAAAAGAATTATTCTCATAAAACGAGTGTTTGATACACGAGTTATACAAAGTAAAAGCATACTTTCACGTATAACTCCAACAATCTCCCACTTATACATAAAGTCTGATTTTAGTATACATCACGCATGTCTTAGTGTAGTAGCTCTACGTGACATCTTATGTCAACCTACACTAACCTAATAATTCCTCCCACTTATACTTAAAGCAGATTGGCAATAGTCTTGACTCCCATTCCATCCACATGTCTCTCGAATGTACTCAGAGGCAGACCCTTTGTGAATGGATATACTAGGTTGTCCTCCGACATTTACCTTTGCCACCTCTTTATCTCCTCTCTTAACGATTTCTCGTATAAGATGGTGTTTTCTTTCAATGTGTTTGCTGGCCTTGTGGGCTCTCGGTTCCCTTGAATTTGCAACTGCTCCGGCATTGTCACAAAAGACAGTTATCTTGTCGGGCAAATTCGGAACAACGTCCAAGTCCACTAAGAAGTACTTGAGCCAAACCGCTTCTTTCGCTACTTCACAAGTAACTACTTATTCGGCTTCCATGGTCGAATCTGCGATGCATTTCTGCAAATAGCTTCTCCATGTCATGGCTCCTTCTCCCATGCAAAACACACTACCCAAGGTAGGTATTTGGAGTCTATGTCTGATTGGAAATTTGAGTCCGTGTATCCCATGGGAATTAAATTGTCTAATCGTTAAATCAGCATTCCATACCAAGTTCTTTTCAGAAACTAAAGAACGCATTTAATTAAAATCTAATGTGCTTTCCCAGGGTTACTTTGATATCTTGCCATCATGCCCACGACAAAGCAGATATCCGGTCTCGTACACAACATTGCATACATAAGACTTCCTACATCCGAAACGTACGGAACGTCTTTCATGTCATCTATCTCCACTTGCGTCTTAGGGCATATTTCTTTAGATAGATGGATTCCGTGCCTAAAAGGTACAAAACCTTTCTTGGAATCTTGCATGCTAAAATGCTTCAAAACAGTGGCTTTGTATGAAACTTGCGATAAACCCAACATCCTCCTCTTGCGATCTCGAGTGAACTTGATCCCAAGGATGTGACCGGATTTCCCTAAGTCCTTCATATCAAACTAATTTAACAGCCATACCCTTACGTCTGACAATACCTTTACATTGATTCCAATGAGCAGAATATCGTCTACGTATAATACTAAGAATACCACCACAGTTCCGTCACATCTTTTATACACACAACTTTCGAACTTGTTTTGATCACAAACCTATAAGACTTAATAACTTGATCAAAACACTGGTTCCAAGTACGCGATGCTTGCTTAAGTCCATAAATGGATCTCTTAAGCTTGCATACGAGGTGCTCTTGGCCTTTTTCAACGAAACCTTTGGGCTGTTGCATATAGATCCCATCAAGACTTCCGTTAAGGAAAGCTGTCTTGACATCCATTTGCCAGATCTCGTAATCTAAGTGCGCAGCGATCGACAAGAGAATACGGATGGACTTAAGCATAGCTACAGGCCACAGGCCACAAGCCTTGCTTTGAAGGTCTCTACCCTTCCGTCCGGTCCTCTTTTCCTCTTGTACACCCACTTGCATCCAATGGGCTCTACCCCACTAGGTGGATCAACCAACTCCCACACTTGATTATAATCCACCGAACCCACCTCGGTTTCCATTGCGGTTTGCCACGCCTCCGCGTCTTTGTCTTGGATTGCCTCGTCGTACGTTCATGGGTCTGATTCATCGCCGAGAATCAAATCCGAAGATTCTCCAATTCCCATGAATCTCTCGGGTTGCCTTGCAATCCTCCCACTATGACGGGGTTCCGGTTGTGAAGGTGTGACGTGTGGTATATCATCTTGTATACTTGGTATAGGAGTTTGCCCTCTTAACTCGTCTAAGGTAATCTCACTTCTGGGCTTTCTTTTGTTCATATAGTCTTCCTCCAAGAATTTAAAGTGCGAACTAATTACGGTCTTTTAATCCTTGAGACTATAGAACATACACCCTTTCGTTCCCATGAGATATCCTATAAACAACCTTAATTTCGAACGTGGATCCAATTTACCGGCTTCCTCGTCTAGCACGTATGCCGGACAACCCCAAATCCACAAGTATCTTAGACTGGGCTTGCGCCCGGTCCACAATTCCATTGGGGTTTTAGGAACCGATTTGGATAGCACCAAGTTTAGAATGTAAGTCGTTGTTTCCAAGTCGTTACCCCAAAACGACTTGGGTAAATCCGAATAACTCATCATGGATCTGACTATTTCTAAAAGAGTCTGGCTCCTTCGTTCCGCCACACCGTTCTATTGAGGGGTTCCCGGTGCGGTCAACAGGGATACAATCCTTCGTCTGATAGCTAGTTCAAGAATTCATCGCTAAGGTATTCGCCTCTACGATCAAATCGTAGAAACTTGATACTTCTTTCCCTATGCATCATAAGGTAGATGTATCCATATCTCGAGTAATCATTGAAAAAGACAATTTACTCATACCCCTTCTTGCTATGATCGTCATTGAACCACACATATCGGTATGAACGAGTTCTAACACTTCCGTGGTTCTATTCCCTCCGGCTCCAAATGCCCTCTTGGTCATTTTACCCTCTAAACAGGATTCACAAGTTGGAAACGGTTCGACTTGGAATGATTCCAAGGATCCGTCTTTCACCAATCTCTCTATCCACTTTAGATTAATATGACCTAGTCTAAGATGCCATAGAAGTGTTTCGTTCATCTCCGAAGAACGCTTTCTTTTATTTCTCGAAATAATCGATGTGTTATTAGATTCAATTTTGTGAGTGGTGTGCCCAAAAAAATGGTATAAAGATCATCCATTGAAGTTCCGGAATAGATAAACTCATCGTTTCAAGCAATAATAACATCCTTATTAAAAGAAACTGAGTATCTATTCAAACAATTTAGAAACTGAAGGTTGAGTTCTTTCTAAACTAGGAACGTGAGGAACGTCTTTTAGACCATAACTCTATCTTCACAAGATAGGCGCACTTCTCCCACTACTTCAGCTGCCACTCTCGTAGCATTGCCCAATGTGATGGGGATCTCACTTCCGTTAAGTCGTCAGGTTAGCTTAAACCCATGAAACAAATGTGATCAGTAGCTCTTGTATCCACTATCCACGAATAGACAGCATACGCCACTTCACAAGTTTCGACGACTAAGGTGTGTGAATTACCTAACTTTTCCAGCCTCTTAGGCTTGGAACAGGCATACCTCCATTGTCCTCTCTCACCGCAACTAAAACACTTCCCCTTCGATGCTAGCCTTTGCATTTGCCTTTCGCAACAATTAGATTTGCTTGGATCCGGCCCTTTGGTTCTCTTCCTTTTTTTCCCTCCCTTGGGACCAAAAGAGGTAGACGGACCATTAGCCACCATAGCACTAGACTGGTGCTCCATTTTCACCTCCACCGAAACTAAAGCTTGCAAGAGCTCGGGCAAACAATTTGTCCGTTCATTCATCTGACAGTTCAGACGAAACTGCTCAAAGCTTCTCGGTAGAGAATGGTATATGAAATCAATCAAAATCCGCACCAAGTACTTCCAACTTGTTAAGGTATGCCATCATGTCTGGTGAACTGATTAGTCATGGGTTTGATGTGAAGACATCTCTTCAAGGTGTACCATGATTTCAACAGCGGATACAATGTCTCCATGAACGCGCCTCAAATCCTCAGACAGAGATGTCAAGATGATGCACTTCACGTGTTCATTGTCACGCTTCCAATCATAAACTGCCTCTACCCATTGCTTGTCTTGTCATTAGGCTTGCCGGGTATATTAACATAAATAACCCAATTGCGTTTTCTGATTAGGCGTGAAATTGTTATGTTTTGATGCCCGATTTACTCATGTTTTGAGTGTTTTCGATGAATATTTAGAGTCAAATGAGCATTATTTCTATACATTGATAAATTTGTCTCTTTGATGTTCATAGGTGAATAGAGGGCGAAAAGAGGAGTTCGTAGGACTTTGAATCGACTCAAACGGATGCCCGGATGAGAAGATATTGAAGAAATACGATCGGTATTAGTGCGGACGAGGAAAAGTATCACTTGGGAGAAGTTTTGAGATCACTCGAGCGCCTTACTCGAGCGCCACCGCTCGAGCGAATCACTCGAGCGCGCAAACATACAGAACCATTCTTGCGCTCGAGCAGCTCGAGCGCCACCGCTCGAGCGAATCGCTCGAGCGCCCAAAAGTAACAGTGAAGATTCAGCGCTCGAGCAGCTCGAGCGCGACCGCTCGAGCGAATGCACCATTCGAGCTACACTGCTCGAGCGGGACCGCTCGAGCGTTTTGCTCGAGCGCCCCTATACTTTTGCCTCCGGATTCGTATTTTCGGCCCGTTAACTCCCGTTTCGACCCGGTGCCTATATATACCTCTTCCAAACACGAAACAAGGGAACCCCAACCTTTAGAAATACTTTAGACTTAGTTTTTGGAGAGGAACGAGACGAGCAAGCTTTACTTTTACGTTGTTAAGGTTTTTCATACGAATTTTAGTTTCTTTTCAATTCTTAGTTTCTTTTTAGTTCGTTACTTTAAACGCTTTTAATTTCGTGTTAGTTAATTCAATTTGAGTTCTTCGTATTTATTTTCTTTCAAACCCTAGTTTATGTTTATTATTTTCTTTATTCAATTAATTATGTTTATGTTCGTCGTTTCTTTTATTGCTTTTATTTTTGTTAAAACCATGTCCGGCTAAAACCCTTGTATGCTTGGGTTAGGATGAACTCGTAGAAGTAGGATGTGGGTACGTAATTAGAGTAATTGGTGACGTTAGTTTTAATTCTCTTAATTAATGAATTCTTATAATTAATCTTAACTTTACCTTTAAATTTCGTACGAAAGTGTTAGAGAGAGGACGACCGCATCACTCAATAACAATTAGTAGTCTTAACGAGAGGGTTTAGGAAAGGTTAATTCATCTACCGGTTTAGCGAAGGAGGACGACCGCATCACCTTAGTTAAATTAGGGTCTCATTAATTGAGCACAATCCATTAACTTGTTAGTGGATTAGTGAAGTCGAGTGTTAGGGTAAAGTATTAGGGTTTAGAATCTTGAGCTTTCACCTTGCATTCTTAGACTTAGGTTAATTCTTGTTTGTCACAGTTATTTTGATTATGTACCTGCTCCGTTAGTATACGTAGGGATTCCTAACCTGAGCATCACCATCTCATATCTGAAAAACACCTTAGTTACTTAGTTTAATTTTCCTTTTGCCTTAGTAGCGTAATTTAGTTTAGTTTATCTTAATCTTTCAAAAACTCCAAAAACATCACACTCATATTAACTACGACGCGTAGATCTTCAGGGATCTATTCGCATACATACCATCCCTTGGGTTCGATAATACTTGGTCCCTATACTTGCCCATACTACAGTGAACCCGTACTCTTGCGGGGTAGCTACTAGTAGAAGCTAGTGTAGTCGCTTCAAGTCAATGGCGCCGTTGCCGGGGATGGCGTTGTATGTTTGAATAGGACTTGTAGATAGCTTAGTAGTTAGTAGTGGGTGATTTAATTTTTGTTTTTATTTTTATTTTTTGTATTCATTCGGCAGTTGCGTTTTGATCCATCTGCTAGTGTGTCAGGTTTATGAGAACACGCTCACAAGGGAACACGAGCGAAGAGAGAATACCTGCAGACCCTGAGACAATAGCCAGAAGGAACCGAGCTTACTTGAGAAGAATGAACGCAGCCGACTTAGGGAAGGAACCGATGGATCTTAGTAATGAGTTGGACGATGCTGCCAACGATCCCAATCAGGCAGTAAACCGGGTTGATGGCTCTGGAGGGAGTGGTGGTCAGAATCAAGACCAGTTCGTGGATAGTCAAAGCCAGAACCCGGGTGCACAAAATGTAAACAATCCAGCTCAGAACCTAGTCCAAAATCCTCTGAACAATCCTGCTTACCCACAAAACCCACATAACCCTTTCCACAACCCAGCATATCAACATTACCCATACCCACCATACCCTTATCCACCATACCCGTATCCTCCACCTCCTGTCTATAACCAACCACCTGTGTACCAACAACCTCCAGTTCAAAACATACCAGCACCACCTGTCGCTCCTCAGCCTGCGCCCCAGAACGCAGATCAGAATATGGCAATTCGGGGCAGGTTCGCGGCACAACCGCAGAGGTATTACGATGGAGTGGCCTTACCACCTGTGGAGGCCAATAACTTTTCAATCTCCCCAGGAATTCTCAAGCTGCTTACTGAGAATCAATTCAAGGGGGAGGTTGGGAAGGAGAACCCTCACACGCACTTGAGGAGTTTCCTCATGATTGCATCTACTTTCAATTACAATGGCATGTCTGAAGATGCCAAGAGGCTCAGGTTGTTCCCATTCTCTCTTACGGGAATAGCCAAGGAATGGTATGATAACACGCTCCCACGGGGAGGTGTTAATACATGGGCCGAGCTCGAGCGTCTGTTCCTCGAGCGATTCTACCCTCCATCAAGAACGATTAAAGCGAGAATTGAGATCTCTTCCTTTCGCCAGAAATCTGGAGAGGATTTACGCCAGGCGTGGGAGAGATACTCGAATATGTTGATCGAGTGCCCGCAGCACGGGTACAACGAGGGAGATATTATGGCATTCTTCTACAGTGGTGCCAACAAGGCGGGGCAAGACCATTTAGACGCCTGTGCGGGCGGAGCATTCCTGAACCAAGGCATAGAGAGATGTAGGGAGATCGTGGACAACATTGTCACGAATGCCGGTGCTTGGAGTACGGATGCAGATTTGCAAAGAGTGCATCAGGTTGAGGAGGGAGAAGGAACGAGAAGGCTGCTGATGGCCATGATGGAAAAGATCAACAACCTCGAGTTGGGGAAGAATTTGGGTGGAGAGCATGCAGTAGAGAATGAGAGAGTAGACCAACCCAGTGGACAGCAAGAGGTAGCCAATTACATGGGAGGTCCATATTACAATCAGAATGGCTACCAAGGTGGTAATCAGTATGGAAGGCCTTCTTATGGCCAACCATTTATACCTCCAGGCCCTCAGCCACTTCAAAATCAATGGAGGAACACACAAGGAGTTCAAGGAAGCCAGCAGCCTCCTCAAAACACATAGAGGAGGAATGATAATTTTTCTTATGCTAACCCAAAAGCTGGTGTTACTGTTCCTGCAGGTGTTGATCCGGGGTCTAAACCTCCTGGTGGAGAAGGCGGTGCATCAACCGAGGAGATGTTGAGAGCGATCCTTCAGAAGGTGGAGGAAGGGAGCAAGCGGTTGTCATCCTTGGAGCACGATGTGAAGGAGTTGCACAAGAAGGGTGATCAACGAGATCAAGAGCTCCAGAAGATGAACGTTGAGTGGACTAGAACTCAACAAGAGAACAATCGAAGGTTCACCTCTTTAGAGCTTCAGATGAGCCAGATTGCAAAATCAGTGAATAGAATGCCGGAGGGGAACCCGAAAGAGCATTGCAAGGCGATCCAGCTGAGAAGTGGAACCAACTACGAAGGTCCTCAGATGCCTGCTGATTCTGAGACGCCCCAAGAAGAGATTGAGCCTAAAGGAGATGAAGTTGAGAAGGGGATTGAAAGTGAAGGAATTGAGAAGAGTGAGAGAGTTCCTAAGTGGAAAAAGGCAAAGGAAGCAAGGGAGAAAGTGAAAGAAACAGAAAGAGATGAGTGGGGGGTACCCAAATCTGTGATACCCGTCCCGTATCCACAACGCTTCATGAAAAAGAAGCTTGATGAGAAATTCGCTAAGTTCCTTGACGTTTTTAAACAATTGCACATTAACATTCCTTTTTATGATGCTTTGGAACAGATGCCGCATTATGCGAAGTTTCTGAAGGACTTGATCGCGAAAAGACGGCGAGTGGATGAGCCGAAGTTGGTGCAGCTGAACCACGAGGTGAGTGCACTAGTGCACAAGGCGCTTCCACCAAAGCCGAAGGATCCCGGGAGCTTCACCATCCTATGTGACATTGGGAACGGGATCAAGAAGGGAGCGTTGTGCGACCTTGGAGCAAGCATCAATCTCATGCCCTTGTCGCTTTTCAAGAAGTTGGAAGGTGGTGAACTTCAACCCACAATGATGACGCTTCAACTTGCCGATCGGTCCATTACTCGACCTCAAGGTGTTGTTGAAGACGTTCTAGTGAGAGTTGGAGATCACATTTTTCCAGCCGACTTTGTAGTGCTAGAGATGGAGGAAGATGAGCACGTACCCCTGATCTTGGGAAGACCGTTCTTAGCTACGGCGGGGATGGTGCTAGATGTGGCAAATGGGAAGATCACATTGAAGGTTGATGATCAAGAAGTGAAGATCTCCCTATATGAAGCCATGAAGCACCCGAAGGAGGATGAGAGCTTGGATAAAGTGAAGAAGTTGAAGGATGAAGAGGTGAAGAAAGTGGACGTGGTCCAGTTAGAAGGGAAAGGAGGAGTTAAGAAGAAAAAGTCCAAACTCAAGAAATTATTTAGTAAGACTCCTCCAGATAGAGGCAAGAAGGAGTTGAGACCCATAACACTTGGGAATGAGAAAAGAGGAAAGGAACTCATGATGGTGGGGCATCAAGGAAAGGAGTTCAAACACCACTCTTATGAGAGTAAGGGAGGTAAATTTGCGTATGATGTCCCATAAGCTCTTTGAGCACGGTCCGGCATGAGGACCTTAAAAATAGCGCTGAATGGGAGGCAACCCATTTTTATTTGCTTTCATTTATTTTTAGTGTCTTTTTATATTATTAGGGTGTTTAGAGTCGTATGTCTAACCTCGTACTCGAGAGCTTTATTTTGTAGGCTTGTCTCTAAAGGAGTAAAGGAACCAAAGAAGTGGAGATTGAAGGAACCAACTTGAGACATGGGAATGTGCAAAGCTACCGAGAGAAAATGAATTGTTTGGTTGAGGTAACCCACAACCCCAAACTTAGACCTCTAGCAAGGTCGAAGTTTGGGGGGGTGGAGATTTTTTTTTATATGTTTTCTTGTTACATTGCACCGGAGCACCCCTTATCTTTGAGTTGAGTTAGTTATTTGGTGCCTTGAGATGCTCCTTGGGCTATTATTAATTTGTTTTGTTACTCAATATTTTATGCCTATCAATCACCTTATGCTTGTTGATTGCTATCTTTGAGTATGATTTGACGAGTAGGGTGAATTGTGAGGCTGAGTTAGGAGTTTTCTTGTGTGAGTGTTTGAGTTAGAGTTGATTTGAGAAAGAACTTGTATGCTTGTGAATTTTTCTTTTGAGTACTTGAGTGATGATTGTGAGAATGCACTAGGACTAGCATGGATGTGAAAGCCGTGAGATTTGAGCCTTACGAGATTTAAATGCATGATTTAATCTCTTCGTTTGTGAGTGAATCGTCACCTTAGAGGATGCTAGAACTTGCATGTGCTCTTGCTTCTTGATTGTGTCTAGTTTGATATGCCGAATATGATCTTAGGCCATCTTTGATTTAATTGAGTCACTTAGCCAGAATTTTCCTTACCAATGACATTGATCCCTTGTTAGCCCCTTTGAGCCTAAAGCCTATTTTATTTGCTAGCACATATGAACACTATTCCAATTCCTAAGCCTTTTTGTCCAATTTGATGTGGAGAATAGGAAAGTGTGAATATGAAGGGAGTGAATTGAGTTGAAAAAAGGAGAAGGTTGTATGTTGAGTGAATATGAGAAAAAGGTGTGATGAAGTTTTGAGTTGTGGAAAAAAAGAACAAAAAAATTTGAGAATGAGCAAAAGAAAAAAAAATGAGCTCATGTGTTTGTGCGAAAAAGAAAAAAAAGATGAAGTGATTGAAAAAGTGAAAAAGAGAGAAAGAAAAAAAAAAAAAAAAAAAATTTGAAGTGTTGAGAGAATTGAAAGCGAAAGTGTAGTGATTGAATATGTTTGAAGTAGATCGTTTTTAATCTCAAAGTGCCAAAGTTGATTTTTCTATTCTCCATTCACTTGAGTCATTTTACCATATTGTTATCCCACCTGTCCAAAGAGCCTACATTACAACCTTTTGAAAGTCCTTTTTGATTCGGCATGGATTTCTAGAGTATGGTCGAAGTTGAGAGCATTTACAAGCCTATGGCTGCCAATATGTGTGATTGATTGATTGAGTGAGTCCCTTAAACACTTTTATACACTTGTGAGGGAGTGAAACACACCGTTGAGTGCACATCCATGTTTGATCTTGGTGTTTCTTGTTGTTGTTGCATGAGTATGATGAAGGAAGGTGAGTTAGTATACGGGTGATTGATCTTTGAAGCTCGAGTTCAATTACTTGCATGATTTGATTCTTGACTCATTCCTAACAATTTCACTTGACTTATTATTTCGTTGCTTGAGGACAAGCAACATGGTAAGTTTGGGGGGGTTGATTAGGCGTGAAATTGTTATGTTTTGATGCCCGATTTACTCATGTTTTGAGTGTTTTCGATGAATATTTAGAGTCAAATGAGCATTATTTCTATACATTGATAAATTTGTCTCTTTGATGTTCATAGGTGAATAGAGGGCGAAAAGAGGAGTTCGTAGGACTTTGAATCGACTCAAACGGATGCCCGGATGAGAAGATATTGAAGAAATACGATCGGTATTAGTGCGGACGAGGAAAAGTATCACTTGGGAGAAGTTTTGAGATCACTCGAGCGCCTTACTCGAGCGCCACCGCTCGAGCGAATCACTCGAGCGCGCAAACATACAGAACCATTCTTGCGCTCGAGCAGCTCGAGCGCCACCGCTCGAGCGAATCGCTCGAGCGCCCAAAAGTAACAGTGAAGATTCAGCGCTCGAGCAGCTCGAGCGCGACCGCTCGAGCGAATGCACCATTCGAGCTACACTGCTCGAGCGGGACCGCTCGAGCGTTTTGCTCGAGCGCCCCTATACTTTTGCCTCCGGATTCGTATTTTCGGCCCGTTAACTCCCGTTTCGACCCGGTGCCTATATATACCTCTTCCAAACACGAAACAAGGGAACCCCAACCTTTAGAAATACTTTAGACTTAGTTTTTGGAGAGGAACGAGACGAGCAAGCTTTACTTTTACGTTGTTAAGGTTTTTCATACGAATTTTAGTTTCTTTTCAATTCTTAGTTTCTTTTTAGTTCGTTACTTTAAACGCTTTTAATTTCGTGTTAGTTAATTCAATTTGAGTTCTTCGTATTTATTTTCTTTCAAACCCTAGTTTATGTTTATTATTTTCTTTATTCAATTAATTATGTTTATGTTCGTCGTTTCTTTTATTGCTTTTATTTTTGTTAAAACCATGTCCGGCTAAAACCCTTGTATGCTTGGGTTAGGATGAACTCGTAGAAGTAGGATGTGGGTACGTAATTAGAGTAATTGGTGACGTTAGTTTTAATTCTCTTAATTAATGAATTCTTATAATTAATCTTAACTTTACCTTTAAATTTCGTACGAAAGTGTTAGAGAGAGGACGACCGCATCACTCAATAACAATTAGTAGTCTTAACGAGAGGGTTTAGGAAAGGTTAATTCATCTACCGGTTTAGCGAAGGAGGACGACCGCATCACCTTAGTTAAATTAGGGTCTCATTAATTGAGCACAATCCATTAACTTGTTAGTGGATTAGTGAAGTCGAGTGTTAGGGTAAAGTATTAGGGTTTAGAATCTTGAGCTTTCACCTTGCATTCTTAGACTTAGGTTAATTCTTGTTTGTCACAGTTATTTTGATTATGTACCTGCTCCGTTAGTATACGTAGGGATTCCTAACCTGAGCATCACCATCTCATATCTGAAAAACACCTTAGTTACTTAGTTTAATTTTCCTTTTGCCTTAGTAGCGTAATTTAGTTTAGTTTATCTTAATCTTTCAAAAACTCCAAAAACATCACACTCATATTAACTACGACGCGTAGATCTTCAGGGATCTATTCGCATACATACCATCCCTTGGGTTCGATAATACTTGGTCCCTATACTTGCCCATACTACAGTGAACCCGTACTCTTGCGGGGTAGCTACTAGTAGAAGCTAGTGTAGTCGCTTCAAGTCATTTTCGTGCAGTAAGGACAATTTTTTTTTAAAAAAACATTTCCAATCGATATAAATCACTCCAAAAAGTTTATTAACTTTAAGTATATTAAACAATGGATTAAAAGGTTGCGACATGATGAAATGAGAATAAAACATACATTCATATCAATATCTAGAAAAATATGAAATTATCACATAATTCGATCACATCAATTATATTGAAACCTTAAAACAATATAATCATGCATCAGCCAACATCTCGAAACAATTTAAATGCGCCACGAGGGGTGGTCTATACATTTAAATACATTCAAGTGGATCACAAACTTAGAAGTTACAAATCCTTAATTCAAAATTAATAGTTGGCTCCCACTTTGACCACATAGAAATTGACAGGGACTCCGAAGGGAGTAAGTTAATATCAATTTCCTATGCCTAAGTAATAACCATAATTAAATACAGGATTATTATTTCGCTTTGAGCAAGCCACTCGGGGTGAGGGTCAATACCGCCACTAGTAATAATCCACAATCATCCTTTCAGAATTTATTCATGTGAAATCCGTTCTTTTGGCCGATCCGAGGGGGAAATGTATTCCAAAAGAACTTCACAAATAAATAAATTATGGAGGCCAAATTAATCCAATTTTAATATCCGGAATAAAATTTCGATTAAATAAACATACTTAGTAATTTTCGAAAGTAAGGTTTTTTCTTGAACAATTAAATTCATGCAAACACATATTAACAAATAATAATAGGTGCACGAAGTAAAACATCCATCAAAACAAAATTAAACACATTGGAGCACTCAAATCCAATTGTCACGGTTTAATTTCTTCGCGTCTTGATGCGAAAAATCGTCCTTGTTGCTTTCCGACGTTCATCTCGACATGCTCCCACTCGAACAACAACACTTCATCAAAAACAGCATCGTTTGGGGTTCGGGACGACGTTTAAAATCACACGGAAAAAAACACGAACCGAAAAATTCCACGGCCCGAGATACGGCGCGCGTCGGCCCACGAAGTGGGCCCGCGCGCCTCTCGGCCAGAAGCGCCGAAGCGCTGCAGGAGGCGCGCCGAGGTGCAGCACAGAGGCGCACCCGAGGCGCTGCACGGAGGCGCGCCGAGGCGCCGCAGGCCGCACCCGAGGTGCGCGCGCGCGGCGCCTGCCTCCCGTCGCGGCCGGGTCGTGCCCCGTGCTCCCCGTGCACCGTTTTTCGCCCTTCGTCTCCGTTTTTTTCACCCCTTGCATGATTTTACGACCATACACGCGCTACGCTTGTATGCGTCGTCCGGGTACGCATTTTTTAATTCTTCGTTCTTCGTCACGATCCGGTTACAATTTATTTTACAAAAAAATAAATACTAGATCTAGACTAGTCTATTACAATGATCGAATCAAAATAAAAACAACTAATCTCGTGGATTTTCTCACGAGAAAAATGAATTTTAACGAATCGAATTAAAAACAATTAATTCACACGCATGAAATTAACAACATTAAAACCATGACAATTGGATACCTGCAAAAAAGATCTAGCAATTCTACTATCCAATTTCAATTTAATGTTTAACAATTTAAATTCCAATTTAAAGATCAAAGCCCGAAACCATGGCTTTGATACCAGTTGTTGGGAAAATAGGGGTGCCCGAATCTATTCGGGATGAAATTTAAATACGAATTTAAATACAATTATTACTAGCATGAATTAATCCTACTTAATTCAAATAATAATTCCAACAACAAATTTTCATCATGCATGCTGAATTAATTTCACATATAAACTATGGCGGAATAAACAAGTAAATATGTGATTAACGTACCTCTTGTAGAATTGGTCTTTGGATAAACGGGACAATCACGATCTCGCTTTATCAACCCAAAAACCTTCTCAAGTATTTCCCTTTCGCCTTACTCGATCACCGGTGGGAGATGCTTTCAAGTAATTTAATAAACTAAGGAAAAAAGAAAAATATCTATGATTCTTGATTTTTCCAACACATGGAATTACGTACTTGGGGATGAAATAATCATCCCCTATTTATAATATGTAGGGGCCGAATTTTTGGGCTTATTTTAGGCTTGGAAAAAATCTTTTCTTAGACTCTAAGAAATCTTGAATATATCTCATATATTCTTTTCTCCACAATAAAATATTCCACAAAAATCTCACCCTTCATATTAAGGGGTTAATTTTCGAAAATTACAATAAGAAATCCAAAGATTTGGATCTTCTTGAATATATGAGATATTCTTGTATTCCTAGAATACATATCTTCCATAATATCTTTCCAAGAAAATCAACAAAATCTTATTTCTTTTTTATTCTCTTATTTTCGAAATTTACTTGAAAAATCAGCATTAATATATTATTTATTTTAATCACCTTATCATTATTGGGCTACTTAATGGGCTACTTGAGGGGCCTTAAGGAGAATTAAGATTGAACCTCCTAATGGACTTCTGAATTTCAATATTGAGCCCTAATATAATTCAATCCATTAAAATTAATTATTACCACTAATAAATTAATATTGCACTATCCATCTTAATCCATATTACGATAATATGGGCTCCCGGTTATTATTTCCCGCGTCTAAGATTATCAAGTCCATTAATTAATTGAGCTTCTGAATAGCTCTAAATTAATTAATATATTTCACCTTGGAGTAAAGACAGCTCAACATTATTATTCGTACCGAAGAAACTAATTCTTCACTTGCAAGATTTGGTACAATAAAACTTCTGAGCCCACCAAGGGGACTAATCACACGAGCCGTACTCACACGCGTTTCTCCGTATTAAATCTTAGCAACCGTCGTATGATTAATATTACTGCCCAAGACACAAAGTTTGAAGTCGCAATGATTCTCACCCAACATGAATCAAAGCAGTAACCATTAAGCACACACGGTCCTATTTAAGTGACGGAGATTAAGAAATCAACAACCACTGAGGTCTAATTCTTCACCTTTCAGAACAGAAGAATTTATCCTCGTTGTAGGTTCTCTTCAACACATACTAAATGTGCTAGTGCAATCTCTTAGTCTAGACAGACCAATCTGAGCCTTACACTTCGACCTTTCACGGCGGATTGTTCAATTACACCTGGGTCGTGAAAATGTACGTTTAGTTACAAGTAAACTGTTAATGTTGTCTTCCGTGATCGGGTATCACCACATTAACCACAATGTAACATGTACTACATATTGAACGGTTTGCAATATAAATTCAACATTCAATCATAACTAAAGCAAGTGTGATAAAAGAATTATTCTCATAAAACGAGTGTTTGATACACGAGTTATACAAAGTAAAAGCATACTTTCACGTATAACTCCAACAATAGGACGGTTAAAATGAAAAAAAATGGATGGTTAAAAATGGTCACATTAAGGGTTTAGTGGGGTTGCATATGTGTGTGATTTATTGTGTAGGACTGAGTCAATGTAAATCAATTTTTAAAATTGTACAACAACATTAATTTTTTTTAAATCAAATTTAAAACAGATTAGGATTGAATATCAAACTTTAATTCTGGGCTCATTTTTTAATCAACTTTTGCTATTCTATTCCAAATTTTATTTTAAATAAAATTCAATTATATTAACTTTTGCTACTTTATTGGTACGGTTAGTATATAAATATTATTGAAATTTTAATTGGTACAATTAGTATATTAACTTTATTGGTACGGTTAGTATATCAATTTTATTGAAATATTAATAAATAAATTTTAATTAAATTTTGCTTATTGATACGGTTAGTATAGTTCAATACTGATATTTTTTTACTTTTATATTTTATATTGTTGTATTACTTGTCAAATATAAATTTTACAAAAAATAATAAAAGATACAAATTTTAATATTATTGTTATTTACTTCTTTGAATATTAATGATTTCTACTAATTCTAATATTAAAAGATACAAATTCTAATAAAAACTTGTGTAGATGCCAACACGAGCACCCTTGAATACAACATAAAATTTCTTGCGGCCTTGATGCATTGTTTTTTCAAAAAAAAAAAAAAAATTAAAACGAAATTTTTATGGAGAAGAAGATAGATTTGAGTAATGCTTGTTAATAGATAATAGATTTGACATCTCCACTATCTTGGAAGTTACGAAGTAATTAACTAGAGAGAGAAGATAGAAGACATTTTCAAATTTCAAATTTGAAAATAGAGAGAGACGACAAAATTTGGGTTTCGGTTTTTTCAAGGCTAGATTAATTTCAAACTAGCATGTGCATTGTCGTAATACCCCTATTTACATACAGATTATCAATAATACTCCCTTCTGCCATGGGCTGATTCTGCTTATGTAGCATTACCGAATAGTATAATGACTAATGATTTTTTGTCAAATTCTTTCCACTCTTGAGCATATAAGCAGCCTAACACCACTCTTGAATTCCTCTCAATTGTCCCAAAATTTCTTTGGTCAACGTTCAATTAATTGCACCTCTAAAAATTCCAATTTCATGGTATATATTAATTTATTGTATTTATTTATGGTATGAGTTGAATAATGTAATTGAATAATGAGAATAATCATTTAAAATATTTCTGATTTTGGTCCTCTATAATAAAGGCCTGAAACACATTCATGAATTTTACAAATTACATGATTAAAAAAATTAAATAATAACCATGTATTGCAAGATAAATTGATGCTAGTTGTGGTACTAAGATTAGGTCTTTGTGGGATAATAGGATTAGAGTCTAACATGTATAATATTGTTAATGTGGTCGAAAAATCGAACTAAAATAGGAGAGGATAAAGTTGAACGTTGTCTAACTGTGTGTGGTTGACTTTTCATATTTTTGTTAAAGGTGATTAGCGCATCAATAAATTTGGTGAATGGTAAGTACATCATGGTCATCTCAACTTTATTCTCTTTTAATGTGTGGTTGGCTTTTCAATTTTTTTTATGATAATTACTGTTAAGAGTATAGTATTAATATTGAAATTATGTACACATTCTAACTTGTTATATTATTCCTTCATTACTTTATAGAAAATGGACTGAAATTGTTATGAAAGATTTCTTTTAGTTATCCTAAAATTTATTTGGTCAACGTTTGATTAATTGCACCTAATAAAAAGAATTGAATAGTGAGAAGTTTCAAATATTTCTGGCTTTGGTCCTTTAACGTTTTAAACTTCTGAAACAAAGGAATTCAAAAATTACATGACCAAAAAAAATGTAGTGCAAGAAAAAATATTACTATTAATTTCGGAGTACAGTATTATTGTTGAAGTTCTATGGACGTTTTTTTATTGGTGATTAGTGTAGTTAAAGTGATGAGTGCATCAATATATGTGGTGAATGATAAGTTCATCATGATCTCAACTATATTGTCTTTGAATGTGTGGTTTATTTTACATATTAGGTTGACTTTTCATTCTATCCTAAGATTTTTTTTGGTCTAATAAAAATCCAAGACTCATGATATGTGTTTTTTGAAATATATCTGGTTTGGTCCTTTAACTTTTAAAAGGTTCCGAACAAATAAATTTTAAAATTACATGACCAAAATCAGAAAATATTACATTCCCAAAATTAGTTTCATATTAAACAATTGCATAGTTAATATGTTTGATATTAGTCGTCCAAATTTTTTTAATGTCCTTATAGAAATTATTGAATCAAAGTCTAACAAGTATAATATTCTTAATGTTGATTTTGTTGTCTCTTAATGCTTTGTTTACTTTACATGTTAGTTATTATTGTTTTAATGCTTTGTTGACTTTATACATTTAATCATTAGTGTTAGTTATTATCAAAATTATAGATATTTATTCTCGAATTCATGCATGTATTTTTTATTGTTAATTATGTATTGAATGGTAAGGACCCAATTTATATTACGGTAATGCTACATAGGCAGAATCAGCCCAAGACAGAAGGGGGTATTATTGGTAATCTATATGTAAATAGAGGTATTAATGGGAATTCATATGATAATTTGAAATTAATATAGCCTTGGAAAAATCGAAACCCAATTTCTATCTTCTCTCTCTATTTTCAAATTTGAAATTTGAAAATGTCTTTTATCTTCTCTCTCCACTTAATTATTCGTAACTTTTAAGATAGTGGAGATGCCAAATTTTTTCAATTATCCTTATAAAAAATATCAAATTCAAATTCATTATAATATTATTTAGATTCAAAATTAAAAAAAAAAAAAATCGTATTTTAGGTTCAATATTTTTTATTTTGTATTTTTGGCTTTTCAAATTAAAAAACTTTCGTATTTTAAGATTTACAGATTCAATATTATTTTTCTTGTTTTAGGCTTTTCAGGTTCATTTTTTTCCTTATTTCTTCATCTCATTCTCAAAATATTATTTTCACTTTCTTCCATCTCATCCTCTAGAAAAAAATGGTGAAAACCAGATCATATATTAAATTTGAATAAAATTTCACTCATCCGATATTTATGTATATATATTAAATTTGAATAAAATTTTAGTTTTACTTGAATATATATTATACACACTTGGATTTTGAAAAGAAATATTAAATTTGATTATATATTAAATTTGAATATATATTATACACACTTGAATATATATTATACACACTTGATAATATCATTATTGAACTATACTAAGGTACCAATAAGCAAAAGTTGATTAAAATTTATTTATTAATATTTCAATAAAAGTTGAATATATATTAATTTTGAATAAAATTTCACACATTGCCGATATTTATGTATATATATTAAATTTGAATAAAATTTTAGTTTTAATGTTTTGTTTAATAATTTTATGTATAATACAAGAATATTCCTCTTGAATAATTCAAACTTACTGAAGTTTTTAATAGAATTTGTATCTTTTAATTGGAATAATTCATCTCCACGTATACCTTTAAGTGCGCCTTTGGAATAATTCAAATTAACCGTACCAATAAATTGACTAAGTCCTACACAATAAATCACACGCATATATACAACCCCACTAAACCCTTAATTATTACTACTTCATCATTTATATTAATAATTTTATGTATAATACAAGAAAATTCCCCTAAAATAATTCAAACTTACCGCTAAAGTTTTTATTGAGATAAATCCTACATTTGTTATCTTTTAATTTTACATTAATTATATTATATCTCATTTAATCCTTACTTTAAAAGTAAACACACTCTAAATTTCTTATGCCGTACTTTAATTATTAAATTCATTAGAATTTAATCATTTATATGTAAAAAATTTCCTATAAAAAGGCGCATCCATATCACCGTGAATTTTTTTTTCGATTTATTATTTTTTGGAATTAATCTAATATATGCAAATTAGAATTGATTTTCTCATATATTTCCATGAAAATCTCTGCAAACTGTTAGATTGATCCATTACCCTTTTGGAGTGATTTTACTCCGTGTGTATATTTCAGAATGCGAATAACCATATTCTATTTTTAAGTGAACTGCGATATTCTATTTTTTTTAATATTGTACAAAATAATTATAAGTATAATTTGTTTATGATATCACTGCACTTATAAAATATTAAAATTAAATTTAACATGATTGTAAATTAATAATATAATTATTTTTTGTAATCCCAAAATATTAAAATTAAATTTAACATGATTGTAAATTAATAATATAATTATTTTTTGTAATCCCGCGTAAGTGTGACTTGAAGCGAATATACTAACTTCTACTAGTCGCTTCAAGTCAATGGCGCCAAGGGCATATTGACTTGAAGCGAATATACTAACTTCTATTAGTAGATTCCTCCCAAGCGTACGAGTTCACTGTAGTATGAGTAAGTATAATGACCAAGTATATCGAACCCAAGGGATGGAGTGTATGCGAACAGATCCCTGAAGATCTACGCATCGTAGCTAATATGAGTGAAATGTTTTTGGATTTTTTGAAAGATTAACTAAAAGACTAAAATTATCCTAGGAATGCAAAAAACAAAATTAAACTAAGAATCGAAAGGTTGTTTTCAAATGAGAGATGGTGCTGCTTAGGATAGGAATCCCTACGTATACTAACGGAGCAGGTACATAATCAAAATAACCGTGACGCGCAAGAAATAACCTAACTAAAAGAATGCAAGGTGAAAGCTCAAGATTCTAAACCCTAATACTTTACCCTAACACTCGACTTCACTAATCCGCTAACAAGTTAATAGATTGTGCTTAATTAATGAGACCCTAATTTAACTAAGGTGATGCGGTCGTCCTCCTTCGCTAAACTGGTAGATGAATTAACCCTTTCTAAACCCTCTAGTTAAGTCTACTCGTTGTTAAAGAGTGATACGGTCGTACTCTTTCTAACACTTTTCGAACGAAATTCAAAAGTAAAGTTAAGATTAATTTTAAGAATTCATTAATCAAGAGAATTAAAACCTAACGTCACAAGTTACCCTAATTACGTATCCACAACCTACTTCTACGAGTTCATCCTACACCAAGCATGCAAGGGTTTTAGCTAGACATAGGTTTTACGTAAATAATAGCAACTGAATAAGTAACGAACATGAACATGATAATTAAGACGAAGAAGAGATCAAACATAAACTAGGGTTTAACGAAATAGAAGAATAAACTGAAATTTAATTAATAAAAACAAAGTATGAAGTGTTTAACGTAGTCGAATTACTAAAAAGAAACTAAAAAACTAAGAATTCGTACGAAAACCTCAACAAAACGTAAACGTAAAGCTTGCTTCTCTCCTTCCTCTCCAAAAATAAACTCTAAAAGTCAAAATCTATCAAGTGATGTGTGGTATTCCTAAAAAATGAGCTTGAGACGAGTATATATATGCAACGGGCCGAATCGTGAACTCATGGGCCGAAAAACGCCTTTTAAAACGCCAAACATGAAGGTGCTCGAGCAGACCTGCTCGAGCGCTGAAAATCTTCTGTATAATTGGGGCGCTCGAGCAACACGCTCGAGCGGTGGCGCTCGAGCTGCTCGAGTGCTCGAAATTTTCTGTATGTTTTGGGCGCTCGAGCAACACGCTCGAGCGGTGGCGCTCAAGTGGTTTACTCGAATGCTCCCAAAATTTCTCCAACTAGTACTTTTCTTCTTCAACACTAACACCAATCGTATTCCTTCGATATCTTCTCATCCGGGCATCCGTTTGAGTCGATTCAAAGTCCTACGAACTCCGTTCTTTGCCCTCGATTCACCTACGAGCATTAAAGAGATAAATTCATCAATGTATAGAAATAATGCTCAATTGAATCCAAATACTCGATAAAATCGGCCAAAATTAGGGTATTTCGAGTGACGAATCATGACAATTTCACGCCTAATCAAAGTGCTAGTACGCACATATTTGATGACTTGGTGGATAAAATTCTAGATTTCAATTTGTATGATATGTTCCAAAAATATAAATAAAGCTTTAATAAATTTATATTAATACCATTGATAGTGAAAATTTGGCTCTCGGCCATTGGTACATTTTTTTAGATAAAAAAAAAACGTAAGGCCTAAGGGCCATATAGATAATATTTCAAAGTTTCTAACAACCACGAATCTCATCCCAATGTAACCATCTATGCACGATCATTGCTACTGCAATGGTCGAACATGTTATCATCCCCACCACCAACATTAGCAACACTGTTTTCCTACTCACGGACACTCGAATCTTCTAGGACGATTATGGGAATCTTCCTTTCCTTCATTACCTCCTGGAAAACTTCGTACAACTTGTGACATGGTTCGTCTTCGAGAATCACATCATTGATAGGTTTTGGGTTGAAGTAATTGATCAGCCGTTGGATGAAGACTTTCACATCGGACTTGAGATCTTCATGCTGCTTTTTTGTTGTATTCATAGACGGACATAAGACTTTTTGGTGATGGGTGGATTAGAGGGTTATTTTTTTAACTCTTGGTAGGAGTGTGAGCCATATTGTAGAAGAGGTGTTTTGATAGATGAGATTGATTCTAAAATTAGTTAAGTATATATAGTGTAATGTGTCGCATCGATCTTCGGAATCCTCAATGATATTTGCCTGGCAAATGACAACCCTTCACATTCTTTGATCTTTGATTTTTTTTTTTTAAACGGTTGGATTTTGGATGTTGTATGATAATATGATAGAAAATAACTGCAATGTACAAAATTAGGTGTGAGGGGAAGATTTAAATTTTAAATTTAATTTTAACTGAAATTGCTATGGAAATAAAATTGAAAGAGTCATTTTTTTTGGGATAAGTGGGAGAAGTGACATTGAAAATTAGATTGAATTAAATTCAAGAAAGATTTTATTTGTTTAACTTCCCACTATCATCTGCCCAACTTACTCCTCTAATTTGATTTGAATCTCACGTATCTGTCCAACTTCCCCCTCTAATTTATATGTTATATATCTTTGTACATTGAGTAGATTAATTTAATTTCGACACACAATTTTATTCCAAAAAGAAAAAAAAAAAGAAGATGATACTACCACAATATTTCAATATAATATATAAAAATAAGATGATATTACATCGATCATAATAGTAAACAAAATCAAAAAAAGATCGATATAACAAAAGTTGAACATAATAAAAACATCTTTAATGTCCAAAAAGATAAAAACAATGCTTCTTGTAAGTTTTTTAAATGTATTACTAATAGTTTTTATAAGTATTACTAAGAGTTTTTCAATTTATTACTAATATTTTTTCAATGTATTACTAATAGTATTTATAAGTATTACTAAGAGTTTTTCAACATATTACTAATATTTTTTCAATGTATTACTAATAGTGTTTATAAGTATTACTAAGAGTTTTTCAATGTATTACTAATATTTTTTAATGTATTACTAATAGTGTTTATAAGTATTACTAAGAGTTTTTAAATCTACTACTAATATTTTTTCAATGTATTACTAATAGTGTTGGGGTTTAGGGTTAGGGTTTATAAGAGTTTTTCAATGTATTACTAATAGTTTTTCAATGTATTACTAATAGTTTTTCAATGTATTACTAATATTTTTTCAATGTATTATTAATAGTGTTTATAAGTATTACTAAGAGTTTTTCAATGTATTACTAATAGTTTTTCAATGTATTACTAATAATTTTTCAATGTATTACTAATATTTTTTCAATGTATTACTAATAGTGTTTATAAGTATTACTAAGAGTTTTTCAATGTATTTATAATAGTGTTTCAATGTATTACTAATAGTGTTAGTGTTTAGGGTTTAGGGTTAGGGGTTTAGTGTTAGAGTTTAGGGTTTTGGATTAGGGGTTTAGTGTTAGTGTTTAGGGTTAGGGTTTAGGGTTTATAAAAGTTTTTCAATGTATTACTAATATTTTTTCAATGTAATATTAATAGTGTTTATAAGTATTACTAAGAGTTTTTCAATGTATTAGTAATAGTTTTTCAATGTATTACTAATAGTGTTTATAAGTATTACTAAGAGTTTTTCAATGTATTTCTAATAGTGTTTCAATGTGTTACTAATAGTGTTAGTGTTTAGGGTTAGGGGTTTAGTGTTAGAGTTTAGGGTTTAGGGTTTAGTGTTAGGGTTTAGGGTTAGGGTTTAGGGTTTATAAGAGTTTTTCAATGTATTACTAATAGTTTTTCAACGTATTATTAAGAGTTTTATAATGTATTACTAATAGTTTCTCAATGTATTATTAATAGTGTTTATAAGTATTACTAAGAGTTTTTCAATGTATTACTAATAGTTTTTCAATGTATTTCTAATTGTGTTTCAATGTATTACTAAGAGTTTTTCAATGTATTACAAATAGTTTTTCAATGTATTACTAATAGTTTTTCAACGTATTATTAAGAGTTTTATAATGTATTACTAATAATTTTTCAATGTATTATTAATAGTGTTTATAAGTATTACTAAGAGTTTTTCAATATATTACTAATAGTTTTTCAATGTATTTCTAATAGTGTTTCAATGTATTACTAATAGTTTTTCAATGTATTACTAATAGCTTTTCAATGTATTATTAATAGGTTTTCAATGTATTACTAATAGTTTTTCAACGTATTATTAAGAGTTACTAATATTTTTTTAATGTATTATTAATAATGTTTATAAGTATTACTAAGAGTTTTTCAATGTATTACTAAGAGTTATTCAATGTATCACTAATAGTTTTTATTTCCGAAAAATTTAAATTCATTCCTTACAAACTCTTAAAAATTACTAATAGTTTTTTCAATGTATTATTAAGACAGGCTGTTTTCGATCAAAAAATTGTTCACGATAATTTTTTTTTGAAGTATGAAATCAACGTATGAATTTTTTCGAAGTGCAAGAAGAATTTTTTTTGGAGACATGCTATATTCTACTTTTTTTTAAGTATGAATTTTATTTTCAGGAGATAGGCGACTTTCAAAGCAAAACATTATTGGGATGATTTTTTTTTTAATAATGAGACTAAAAATAGCCTTTGGAATAATGAGGGTAAATACTAATTAGCTGAACTTTCTTTTCTTTTTTTTTGAAAAATAGTCGTTTGAAAATGGAAGAGTAATTATGTCATTAATTATATTAATGTCAAAAATCACTTTGGGCGAAACAAAATTTGATTATATATTAAATTTGAAAAAAATTTCACTCATCCGATATTTATGTATATATATATTAAATTTGAATAAAATTTTAGTTTTACTTGAATATATATTATACACACTTGGATTTTGAAAAGAAATATTAAATTTGATTATAATATTAAATTTGAATATATATTAAAACACTTGAATATATATTATACACACTTGATAATATCATTATTTTTGTTTTCTCATTTTCTTATGAACAAATTTACAAATATCCATAACTTCTCATGTTTTGATAAATGTATCTCAATATTGTACTTTCTACAAATAAAGCATAAAATTTCAAAAAAATAGCACCGTGTGTCCACTTATTGATGCATGTAATTAATAATAAACGTTTGGGATATAGTATTTATTTTTGCCGAAACTTTTTTTTCTCAAAAATTGAAATCTTAAGATGTATACGTTCAAATATATTTGTATGTTTGATATTTTCTTTTATTAATGTTATTTGGAGTTGAGGAGCAGGGTATAAAATTACGATCAACTCATATCCTTGATAATATCATTATTGAACTATACTAACGTACCAATAAGTAAAAGTTGATTAAAATTTATTTATTAATATTTCAATAAAAATTGATTATATATTAAATTTGAATAAAATTTCACACATTGCCGATATTTTATGTATATATATTAAATTTGTATAAAATTTTAGTTTTAATGTTTTGGTTAATAATTTTATGTATAATACAAGAAAATTCTCCTTGAATAATTCAAACTTACAGCTGAAGATTTTAATAGAATTTGTATCTTTTAATTGGAATAATTCAAACTAACCGTACCAATAAAGTAGGAAAAGATAATATAATTGAATTTTATTTAAAATAAAATTTGAAATAGAATAGCAATAAAAAAAGTCTGAAATTACTATATAATATAATTTGAAATTTCTTTATATAATTACTATTAAAAAATAGTCCAAAATTAAAGTTTCGTTTTAAATTTGATTAAGAAAAAATTATTGACTAAGTCCTACATAATAATGGAAGATTAATTATATCAGTAATTATATTATGTCATTAGTGGCGCATGCATATGGAGTGGAGGGAATGGATGGAGGGAAAATAGGGAGGGAAGTTAGTAGAGGGAAATTAATGAATGGAGGGAAATTAGGCGCCTAAAACTAATAGTAATTATCTAATTTAATTAAAATTTAATTATTATTTGGGTTCTGCCCTGGGCTGATTCTGCCCATTTAGCATCACCCTTTATATTATTGTATCTATTTTTTTTTTATGTAATTTTGGGAATATCTTATACATTGGGTGAGTTGGGAATTATGTTGGGATTAAATGCAATAAATTTCAACGCCATTACAATGCACGATTTTGGAAAATCTGTTCATTAATAGTGTAATGACTCGTGCATTTTGGTGAATTCTTTCCACTCTTGAGCAGATAAGCAACATAGCACCACTCTTGAATTCCTTTTAATTGTCCCAAAATTTATATAGTCAACGCACAATTAATTACATCTCTAAGAATTCCAATTTCATGATATGTATTAATTGTATTTATTTATGACATGGGTTGAATAGTATAATTAAATAATGAGAATAATCATTTAAAATATTTCTGGTTTTGGTCCTCTAACTTGTTAAAGGTCTGCCACAAAGAAATTTAGAAATTATATGACCAAAAATACTAATCGTTGTGTTGTTAATGAGTATGTTTACAATTTAAAAAATACATTCCCAAAATTAGTTTCGTATTAAACAATTGCATAGTTGATATGTTTGATATTGGTCCTCTAACCTTTTGATTTAGTCCTTTAAAAAAAGTTATAGTATCAAAATCTATCATGTATCAATTTATGTGTTGAATGGTAAGGACCTAATTTATATTATTGTATTTAATATGTTTGATATTGGTCCACCAACTTTTTTAGATCTTTATTAGGTATTAATGTCTATACATGTTTTCTAATGCTCATTCTTTGTTCATAATTTGTGATAAGTGTAGTTAAGGTGATAAGCACATCAATATATTTGGTGAAAGTTATGTACATTGTGGTCATCTCAATTTTATTGTCCTTTAAACACTACAAAAAAGATGGGGATTAGCGACAGAAGTTTTGCGACGGACACATATCCGTCGCAAATATATGTCATTTGCGACGGATTCCGTTAGTTGGTCAATGTTGACCGATTTTGCGACGGCCACAGCAGCCCGTCGCAAATTTGCGATGGACTTTAATGAATGGAAAGACAAAACGTCAGTGTTTTGTAGCTATTTGCGACGGAAGCCGTCGCAAATCTTAAGAAAAAATTTGCGACGGATCTCCGTCCGTCGCAAATCCGGCCGTTGTAACATTTTACGACGGAAAGTCGTTGCAAATTTTAAATTCAAATTTGCGACGCCCACTATTCTGTCCAAAATTGAGTGGTTGAAGCTCGTCAGACTGGTTGGTGACCAATAATTGATCCGAGTCGTCGCAAACTGTATTTGCGATGGAAAAGCCGTCGCAAAATGCTGAATTTGCGACGGAAAATAAGTCCATCGCAAATTTGTGCAGATTTATTACAGTCCACTTCCTTTTCCTTCCCTTTCACTTTCCCTTTCACTTTCACTAACGAAAAAAATAAGAAATGGTGCGATTTTCATATGTTCTTCACGTATAATTGGTGTATTTGTCATTGCCTTCAACCTCACCGTACGTATCTGTCATTGCCTTCAACTTCACCGTACGTTTTCAAAATTTTAACCGTTTAAATCTCATATTTTTATTGTTTCAATTTTTCAGTACACTATTAGGTAATGATCATGATAATGTTTATTTGATATGATTGATGATATATGGTTATATTTGATGGTTTAATTTTAGTTTGTGTGATATTTATACCTATTTTTAGTCGAAACTCTGCTCAATTTTTCTGTACACTATTAGATAAATTATGTGATATTTGTTTATTTGATTGGTTTACTATGATTGATATATGGTTGTGTTGGATTGATTTTTGTGAAGGAAAAATTTGTATATCCCTATTTTTAGGCAAACTCTGCCCAATTTTTTACAACTCATGTGATATTTACTTTTAATCTGTAACAGATGCCATTTCCAGATCGTGGTTGGATGTACTCAATACCTAGAATGATAGGAGAAGACAGTAACTCTGTCTTTTGCAATAAAATTGATGAGTTTATTGAGTTTGCACTACAACATCCATGCAATATGGATTGTATGGGTAATATTAGGTGTCCGTGTAAAGACAGAAGATGCAGAAATATGAGATTCTTGAGTGTTGATGAGGTTAGAACTCATCTTGTGATTTCTGGTTTTATTCCCCGTTATTACAACTGGACCAGTCACAGTGAAGAACGGTGGAATATTGACATTGAAACTGTAGAATACTTTTATACTGGGTGGAGCGGTGGTGGAAGTTCTGATGTTGGTGGTTCAAGTTATGTTCCGTATACTCAATTTAAACCACAAATAGAGGATGAACCTGATAGATATCGAATGATGATTGCAAAATCTGTTTTGGGTGGTCAACCACAATTCAATGAAACACCTATGGAGGAGGAACCAAATCATCGGTCAAAGAAGTTTTTTTTATATGCTTAAAACTGTTGATCAAAAGCTCTTTCCTGGTTGTGAGACCGAGATGCAGTTGTCATTCAATGCTCAAATGTTGAACATCAAAACTGAATGCAAGGTCAGTCAAAAAATGTTCAATCAATTTGCTAAATTGTTCAAACGAGCTATACCTGAAGACAACACGACGCCTGATAATTTCTATCAGAGCAAGAGGCTCTTGAAGGATATGGGTCTACCCTTTGAGAAGATTGATTGTTGTACACACGGTAGCGTGTTATTTTGGGATGAGGATGAGGACCAGTGCAAGATGTGTGGTCACCCACGGTACAAACCATCTGGTCGTACAAAAAGTAAGAAGAAAGTGCAGTTGAAGGCTTATAAGACAATGTATTACCTTCCCATCACTCCTCGTCTAGAGAGGTTGTATCAGTCTAGTGCCACTGCTAAAGACATGACATGGCATGCTGAGGAGTGTTCTGGTGAGAATTCTGGAGAGATGCGACATCCTGCAGACTCGGAGGCATGGAAACATCTTGATAGGGAGTTTCCAGATTTTGCAAGGGAGACGAAAAATGTGAGGTTAGACTTGTGCACGGATGGATTTTCTCCATTTGGAATGCACGGAAAAAAGTATTCATTATGGCCCGTGCTATTGACTTCGCACAATCTACCTCCTTGGTTGTGCATGAAGCCTCAACATATATTTCTTAGTATCTTGGTGCCTGGACCACACAACCCCAAGCATAAACTGGATGTATATCTCCAGCCACTGATTAAAGAGTTGAAATCTTTGTGGTCTACGGGGGTGGAGACCTATGACGTTCATAGGAAACAGAACTTCACGATGCGAGCTGCACTTTTGTGGACCATTAGCGACTTTCCAGCATTTTCTATGTTGTCTGGGTGGTCAACAGCAGGAAAACTAGCATGCCCATATTGCATGGACGGTTCTGATGCATTCTATCTTCCATTGACTAGAAAAGTGTCATGGTTCGACAACCATCGCAAGTTTCTTCCTCCTGATCATCCCTTTCGGAGGAACAAAACAGACTTTCTAAAGGGTAAAAATGCAGTAGGCCGCCCAAGACCATGGACTCGATCAGGTATATGTCTGGGTACTGAATCACTACTTATGTCTATGTGTCTCATATAAATAAGTTAACCATATATAAATTAATTATTTCAGGTGATTCGTTATTGTATGAGGCTACAGTCACTGATTTGATGAAGACAATTGAGGCGGGTGCAATGGAGCACAATAAACGCATCCAGGGTGGTTGGAAGAAGAGAAGTATTTTTTGGGACTTACCTTATTGGAGCAGGTTGTTGATTCGACACAATTTGGATGTGATGCATATAGAGAAGAATGTTTTCGACAACTTGTTTCATACGGTCCTGGGTACTGAAGGGAAGACCAAAGACACTTCAAAATCCAGAGATGAGTTGAGGCTCTTCTGTTCTCGTGCTTTCCTATACAAGGATGAGCAGACAAGGACATATCCACATGCCTCTTACACAATTAGTAAAGCAGAAAGGAAGAATTTGTGTAAGTGGGTGAAAGAGTTGAGCTTCCCTGACAATTATGTGTCGAATTTGGGAGACAGAGTTGACACGGAAACTGGGAAGGTGTTTGGAATGAAGAGTCATGATTGTCACGTGTTCATGCAACGACTCTTACCTTTTGCATTTCGGTACTCACTTCCCAAGAATGTATGGAGTGTCATCACAGAATTAAGTCTCTTTTTCAGACACTTAACGGCATCAACAATTACAGTTGAGGACATGAGGCATTTGGATGAGGATATCCCTGTTATTTTATGCAAACTTGAGCGGATTTTTCACCCAGCTTCTTCGACTCGATGGAGCACTTACCCGTACACTTAGCGTATGAAGCCTCAATTGCTGGTCCCGTACAGTATCGATGGATGTACCCTGTTGGAGTTATACGTGAAAGTATGTTTTTACTTTGTATAACTCGTGTATCAAACACTCGTTTTATGAGAATAATTCTTTTATCACATTTGCTTTAGTTATGATTGAATGTTGAATTTCTATTGCAAACCGTTCAATATGTAGTACATGTTACACTGTAGTTAATGTGGTGATACCCGATCACGGAAGACAACATTAACGGTTTACTTGTAACTAAACGTACATTTTTACGACCCAGGTGGAATTGAACAATCCGCCGTGAAAGGTCGATGTGTAAGGCTCAGATTGGTCTGTCTTGACTAAGAGATTGCACTAGCACATTTAGTATGTGTTGAAGAGGACCTACAGCGAGGATAAATTCTTCTGTTCTGAAAGGTGAAGGATTAGACCTCAGTGGTTGTTGATTTCTTAATCTCCGTCACTTAAATAGGACCGTGTGTGTTTAATGGTTACTGCTTTGATTCATGTTGGGTGAGAATCATTGTGACTTCGAACTTTGTGTCTTGGGCAGTAATATTAATCATACGACGGTTGCTAAGATTTAATACGGAGAAACGCGTGCGAGTACGGCTCGTGTGATTAGTCCCCTTGGTGGGCTCAGAAGTTTTATTGTACCAAATCTTGCAAGTGAAGAATTAGTTTCTTCGGTACGAATAATAATGTTGAACTGTCTTTACTCCAAGGTGAAATATATTAATTAATTTAGAGCTATTCAGAAGCTTAATTAATTAATGGACTTGATAATCTTAAACGCGGGAAATAATAACCGGGAGCCCATATTATCGTAATATGGATTAAGATGGATAGTGCAATATTAATTTATTAGTGGTAATAATTAATATTAATGGGCTGAATTATATTGGGGCTCAATATTGAAATTCAGAAGTCCATTAGGAGGTCCAATCTTAATTCTCCTTAAGGCCCCTCAAGTAGCCCAATAATGATAAGGTGATTAAAATAAAAAGATAATATTATGCTGATTTTTTACACCTAATTTCGAAAATAGCAATATTGGAGAAGAAAAGATTTTGTTGATTTTCTTGAAAAGATATTATGGAAGATATGTATTCTTGGAATACAAGAATATCTCATATATTCAAGAAGATCCAAATCTAGGGATCTTTTCTAATAGTTTTCGAAAATTATAGCTTGTATAGGAGGTTGAGATTTTTGTAGAATATTTTTTTATGGAGAAAAGAATATATGGGATATATTCAAGATTTCTTAGAGTCTAAGAAAAGATTTTCTCCAAGCCCAATATTCATTAAAATTTTCGGCCACTATGAGTTATAAATAGGGGATAATAATTTCATCCCCAAGTACGTAATTCCATGTGTTGGAAAAATCAAGAGCATAAATATTTTTCTTTTTCCTTAGTTTATTAAATTACTTGAAAGCATCTCCCACCGGTGATCAAGTGAGGTGAAAGGGAAATACTTGAGAAGGTTTTTGGGTCGATAGAGCGAGATCGTAATTGTCCCGTATATCCAAAGGCCAATTCTACAAGAGGTACGTTAATCACATATTTACTTGTTTATTCCGCCATAGTTGATATGTGAAATTAATTCAACATGCATGATGAAAATTAGTTGTTGGAATTATTATTTGAATTAATTAGGATTAATTCATGCTAGTAATAATTGTATTTAAATTCGTATTTAAATTTCATCCCGAATAGATTCCGGGCACCCCTATTTTCCCAACAGTACCCTTTTGAGAGGTAATTCTATACCATTTTTTAGATCGACTTTTAAGAGCAATACTGAAGAATATTTCTAACACTTCATTTTTTAGGTATTTGCACAACTTAAAGCTCAATGGAAATGCGGCCCACATCGAAGCATCAATTGTTAACTCATACCTTACTGAAGAGGTTGGAGCATTTTGATCTTACTACTTCGGCGATCAAGTTCAAACCAGAATCAGAAATGTGCCTCGCAACTAAGATGGTCGTGGAGTAGACCATCCCCTTCGTGATGTTGAAGGTATGTTATCTGTATTTTTGCATCCGGGTCGACCAATGGGTAAGGGCACCAAACGACCGTTCAGGGGCAGTATTGAAGAGGAAACAATACATTCATATGTTTTGATGAATTGTCCTGAAGTCCAACCGTTTATAGAGTAAGTAATTTAATTTTATAGTTGAGTTTTTTACAATATCGTTATTCGTGTAGATTCAATCTCGTCATAATGACTCCGTTGTTACTGCTTACCTTTTGCAATCCTTGTACTTTAATTATATATGTTAATTAGGGTTATTCAAACATGGGTTAACGAAGGAAGAAGTAGCATAATTGTTTTAATGATTGATGCATAGATTTGTGTTGGTTTATTCAATGTCGTGGATGTATATATTTTCGGTGTAAAATTTATTACTATTTTATTATTGGATTTAAAAGATAGTGATTATTTCTATTTTTATTGCAGGGAACAAAGATGCATATATCCAAGTTTGAAAATTTCTTTGTAGAGTCGAAGGAATATTTTATAAAAAATATTGTTGTTGCGAATACAGGACCTATTAAGTTCACTAAGCATGTTTATAAACTCAACTTTCTCGAGTCAACATGTGTTGATCAGTGTTCTTGATTCGGTTGTGCAATAGGGGTTTAAATTATTTCATAATTTACTCATATTAATTTTAAAAAATAGTATATAGTGAAAATGGAGAATACATGAATCATTGAAGGGTAATTGAAGAGTGTTAGTTGTTTTCAATGAAGGGTAGTAGTTGTCTTCGGATTGCCAATTTCGTTGTGCACAAAATCAAACTACCTAGCAAGTGTACTAGATTGTTATTTTAGTAAGCAATTGACCAAGTTATAATATCGGTCCTAGAGAGCAAAGGTCTAAGTGTAATACGTCCTACAAGTTGTCATGCCTTTTTAAAATAAAATGTAAAAAATTAAAGGTTCGGGTTTGGTATTTCTACACTAACTCCACTTTTCAACTAACTTAAAATGACATTGAATTTAACTACTAAATCAAGTAAGAATGTAAGAGTACGTTCGAGAATTGCAAGGGTAAGGTTATGCTTCCGGGTGACGTTAATTATGTGATTATCAAAGTCCCTTCAATTTATGACTTTCTTATGCCTCTTATCATGATTAGACTAGATCAAATCAATCTCATCATCTCACCAAACTCTCACTTTGATTATTCGATGCCAAATTTAGAGTGTTCTAGACTATCTAGTGTTTCTCGATGTCTTAGAAATCTAACAATAATATTTGATAACTCATTTCTCCCGATTAATTACCCGTTGGAATGAGTTCAACTCTCGTATTGTTGCTCATTCAAACGAATTGCATAATCTACTAGAAACAAGTCATCAAAGCTCAAGTAATCCATAATCAAGTAATCTAACCACTCAATTCAACATTATTAAGGCATAAATCAAAGCAAAACTCCAATTCTCACATAATCTAAATCACTCAAAGCATAAGAGGCTTAACCCATGGTGCTACAAGCAATACCCATGGCTAAGGAAAGCAAAACAACAATAAACAACATAATAATTAATTGAAATAACAATAAAATGGAAGGATAGCACCTGTATTGATGAAAATACAAATAAACTCTTCAATTACTCCAATCCTTGTTTCAATCTTCAAATACAACTCAAAGGAAACTGAAATTATGCTAAAATAAAGTAATCTATGGTGAGACTTGAATGAAATTGCATTATAATGAAGGAAAATGAAAGGAATTGAAAGAGGGTCTATGGATGAATTTGGGGATCTAAACTTGAATAAAAACTGAATGTAAAATCAGGAGAAAGGGTATTTATATGTGGGAAGGAAAGCCCTTAGACGATATTTCATTTAAGTTCCCTGATTCTTGAAGAAAATACGCAGGGAAGGGTTAGATCGGTTTGACCCCTATTGGCTCGGTCTAGACCGAATAGCAAAAATCGAGCCAAGTGAGTCGTAGTTTTTATCTCAGTTTGCAGTATTTTGGCTCGGCCGAGACGGACAGGCCTAAACCGAGCCACCCATAATTTTATCTCGATTTGAGGCTTCTTGGCTCGGTCGAGGCGAATAGACCCAAACCAAGACAATGGCTACGACCCTATATGCTCGGTTTGGCATATTCTAGCTCGGTTTTCACCCCTTGGGCTCGATTTATGCTTGTTTTGACTCGATTTTTTCCCTTTTGAGCCTCCAACTTGTTTTCCGGTCTTTTCAGGTCCCATTTTTGCTTCACTCCACTTTAAACACGACTTTAACTCGATTCTCCTTGACTCTTCATGCATTATGAGCGGATTTCTCTCTTGGGATGATGATCTTTCCTCCTTAAGATGCTCTTGCTCGATTCTTCTTTGATTCTTGTCACATTTCACTCTTTTCCCTACACATTTGCACCAATCTCGAGAAAAGAGGTTAAATGGACAATTGATGATAATTAGCATCGATCATGCATCAAAACACTTAAATAACTCTTAAATCAAGCACAAAATGATGCAATTATGACACTAATCATTTTCACTAGAGAGTCTTAGTTTATTTCCAGTAAATAGCTAATATTCTTTAGTGAAAACAACTAACACTTTTCATTAAAAATAACTAATATAGTTTAGTGGATAGTATTAATACTGTTGATTTTATCCTATGTGTTGAGAATTTTTTTTAATTAAAAATCATAAAAAAAGTTTTAAATGGTTGAAAAAATAATTAAAAAGTTCTAGAAAATCTAGAAATTTGAGATGAAGTGGTGTTGATTATTTTTATCTAACGTAGGAATGGTACACTATTTTAATGCATCGGTGCAGATTAGATATAAGTCATAAATGGTGATAAGTCGTCATTATTAAGTAAATTGTGCGCTTTAATTCGTTATTTTATAACAACAATTTTGTATTTTTCTCGTAGTTATTCGACTTGTGATATTATGGTCTCAATGCATTGATTTTATATTTTATATGAATTTCAAGGTATTTTGGAACATTTTGAGTGAGAGATAAAAAATTATTGGGATTGATACAGATGAGTAATGGAGACTTGAACCATGAGAAACGTCTCAAAATCGGAATCGCAACAGAAAAAAATCGAGTCAATCAGAGTTCGGGAGCTCAAGATATGGACGAAACAAAATTAGTGCGCAACAGCCTGAAAACTCTCGCGAATTTAGGCGAGAACAGACTCACTTAGCAGCCCACTTCCATCTCCAATTAAAAAAGATAGGAGTCCAACATGCTTTCTTGAGGGAGAAGAATTAAATCTTTTAAAATAAGGAATTGAATCTTTGCCAAGGATTGACGGAATCGTGCATATAATTGTAAAAAGGAGGGCAACGACCATATATTGATACTAGTGTTAAACCCGCAATTATCACAGAGCTTTACATAAAATTTATAGTAAAGTTATTAATCAATTTTTTTAAGTTTTATAAATGTTGTTACTATTATTATTTTATTTATTCAATTTTTTTATTGTATTTTTAAAAAAGTTAGTTAATAATAAATAATTATATTCCAAGGACAATAAACTATAGATTCATGACATTTATTATTAATCAAATGTTTAGAAAATAATGCTTACAAATTGCGGAAAATCTCCCTATAAACATCATTTGTTGCGTATTTGGAAGGATTTCCATTAGAATCAAATGATAAAATCTTCAATCATCTACTCGATCTAACTCTGGATACTGCAACATAAAGTTGACCATGAGTGAAAACAGGCTTGGAAAGATACAATCCAACAGTAGAGAGTGATTGCACTTTTCAAAATACAGTAGAATTGAAAATTATCGCCTTGTAAAATTCACCGACATTGTAGGATCAAAATTTGTCAATGTCATTCTTGGGATGAAGACTTTATTTTCAATATTCCTTCCAGATATTATTTCAACCTCGAGAATGTGAATGCCAAGTTTGGTGACGATCAATCTTGTTCCATTGCACAACCCGAATTTGTGATCAATATTTCTTAGTAACATTATATGTACTCCTTCTTTCAAGATCAGACGGTGATTTGATATTTCAAAACACCTAACAGAATTTAAAATTCAACTGTAACCATTTGTCCATTATCTCCTTCTTGAAATTCAAAGGCAAAAACATTGGTTGAGCTCAAGTATATTTTAGTATCACCTGGAATCATAGATAGAATCTTATCATTTATAGACTCCACATCTCGATGGGTAGGTGCAAGTATTGTTCTATCCTCAAAGTATTTTTATGTCCTTAAATTATCAATTAAGGATGGATAAATACTTTCGATTATAGATTCAACTGGATCAATGACATCATAAATCAAATTATCTTTTGGAATCTCAATCTCAGAGGCACCATCTTGCCTATTTCCAATTTTTCCATCACCAACTTCCAAAATCCACCTCGAGAAATTAATAATATCATCATCATTTGAGGACGTATTGGGATCAGAACTTTGTAATCTCATGTTCTTCGTCAATCTTAAAACTTTAAAATTGAAAACAAATGAGTTGTATTTAGTTTTTCAATAATTAATTGTTTAAAAAAAATATTATTATTTGATAAAAAGATGCATAAAATACCTTGCAATGATCCCACAAATATGAAGCATTGATAGTTGAGTGCACAATATCCTCTCGACTTCCTTTTGGTATAACATGAAGTATCTGTCTGAAATCTCCTCCAAGCACAACGATTTTACCACCAAAAGGCATATCGCTCATGGTTCCATCTGGAGTTCTAACAATATTCAAAGCTTCAAAGCTAAATATTTTAATCATTGGTGCCGCATCCCATATAATAAGCCTTGTCTTCAATAATAGTTCAGACATACGTGTCTCCGGCTTTATATTACACATGGAGGTCTCATCAATATTAAGCGGTATAGCAAATCTTGAATGAGCAGTGTGTTCGCCAGGCAGAAGTAGAGATGTTATTCCACTTGATGCAACATTAAGAACAATATTTCCTTCCGAACGTATTGCTGCGGAGACCGTTCTCCAAATGAATAACTTTCTAGTTCCACCATATCCAAATAAAAAAAAAGACTATTTCTTTTTGCAACCAAACAACTTAAAGTATTTCACTAACCACAAGTTTTTGTTCTTGAGTTAGAGTTGAACTTAACTTGTCATATTCTTCTCCTTGTTCAGACCGATCGTAATTCAATTCTTGACAAATGAGTTTATTTACTACATCATTCTCAAACTCAAAATCTGGTACTGACATCTATAAAAATCTACTCAAAGTGGATTCATTCATCTGCAGTAGCTTCTCAATTTCAATTAAAGCCAAGTTTTTCAACTCTTCACTGTTAAACTGTAAATCTAAAAAAAATAGAAGAAAATATAATTATAAAAAAAATTACAATCTAAATCAAATTAATATTTTTTTTAAATATTATACCTAGAATATTCAATGTTCGTCTTCTTTGATAGAGTATATCATCCGACATACACTCCCACGTCTTTTCAAATATGGTTTCTAAAGAATTTATTTAAGATGACATGAGAAGAATAGTGAATACGTTCCTTAAGTAATGAGCGCTTGCCCAATAACTTGCATTTGCCATCCCATCAATGTACTCACGATCATCATCCAGCAATCTCATTGAATAACAAGCATCTTTAAAGATATCATACACAATATCACCAATAGTTTGTATCCTCTCATAAGATGTTGATCCCTTACTATAAGACAGTAAGAGATACAAATAATACTCTTCACTAGCCCCTGGTGGAACATTGTATAGTCTTCCCAAATAAAATCTATTGCACTTTCTCTTTTTTCACTGGTATTTTTTTCTATCCCAAACATACATCTTTGAAAATTCTACATAAGTTAACTTATTTGCATCCTCATCATTAGTTTTATTTTTAATAATCCACGCCATGAAATATTGATTTACCTGAAAATGGTCTTTTGAGTACATCATCAATGTAATCTTCATCTCGTAAAACAACTCTCTGCTGCTTAGGAAGATGGAAATCCAATCTCATAACCGGTGGATACCCATAATGTATATCGAACTAAAGAGTTCTCCAAACTGCTTCACACGGAGATATGTATCTGCAGTTTACAAAAAAATTCACTTTGTCTTTTGATTTTGATTCACCTTTAGTGACCTCTTCCTTCTCCACAGTAGCAGTAACCCTATCAGCTCCTTCGTAGTAGTATTGGATTGTAAGGAACCACAAAACGTTTATTCAAATGAACAATTTCTTTATCAACAGTGACCCCTGTATTTCTTCTTCTGTACAGTGGGAAACCTTTGTCATCAACAGATGTAAAGTAATTATAACTCTTTGGGAAGTTCTTTGAGCAAATGTTGTTGACCATGCAAGGATAGTTTCTTTTTACCAATCCACAGGGTCCGTGAATCATGTAGTCACTTACCAAATCATACAAAAATACATCATCATCTTTATCTGGTATTTCTGCAGATATGATACGATCAACATCCTCCGAATTTGAAATTTTGTTTTCACGGTTAAAAACAAAGGAATATGAGCATGCAACAATCCTCTTTTTTGAAATTCCACTGTGTATAACACTGTAGATTGAAAATATTTGAATCAAGTTATATACTAAAAAATTCAATAGAAATGTAAAGTTATATTATTCATGAAAAACAAATATTATGGAACTAAAAAATTAAAAAATATAAAAAAAATAAACTTACATGTATCAATTTTTCCAAATATTTGAAGTTCCTTAAAATCCTTCACGATACGATCAAGTTTCATCTTAAACACTTTGCAGAGAATATCTGGCCTATAAACAGATTCAAAACCTTTCTCATTTAAGAATCTTGTAATCTCAGGCCATTTCAAATTGCAAGTAATTGTGATAAATAAATCTGGGTAAAATTTTCCAGAATTCTTTAGTATATATTTATTTATTGAGTAGGTTTTATATGAAAATGGTTCATGATAAGTTTATCATGAATTAAAGTATTGAGCATTAAACCTGGAGTATCATTAATCTCATCAGGAGTAACATTAATTTGAGTTCAAGAAAATTTACAACAATTATAATATAATACCACTGACCCATATTAAAGTGTTAATGTGTCATGTCCAATTTATACTCAATTCTCTTCTTATTTGATGTAAACACAAATATATCACTAATATAAAAAAACATAAATAACATTACACATAAAATTATATCATATGAACATTATGTGTAATGAAAAATAATAAAATACACATACAACTCGTTAAGTTTATAATACACGACACCAACAAAGACATAGTAATATTTTAATCTAGCACCATAACAATATAAATTACAATATATCATATTACAAAAAAAGTATGTATAGAGTGAAATTGGTTCATACATAAATCATTGAAGAGTATTAGTTGTTTTCACTGAAGAGTTTTAGTTTGTTTTCACTGAACAACTAAGACTCTTCAATGTAAATAAGTAATACTCTTCAGTGAAAACAACTAATACTCTTTAGTGAAAATAACTAATATCCTTCAATGATTCATGTATAAACCAATTTTACTCTATACTTAATCTTTAAAAAAAATAGTTACACAATTAATAGAATTGTTTTAATTTACTACAATAATTACCATATAGTAAAAAAAATTAAATATAATATTTAGTTAATTTGCAAAATGCTTATTAAATGAGTTAGGTAGTAAATCATAAATTTTTGTTGGTCATTAAATAAGATATCAAACTAAAACATATTATTCAAATTTGTGGTGCACTATAAAAAATAATTATTATACTAAACATTATATTTTAATTAACATATATTAATAAATTTACATGTAAACAATACACTGATAAATATAATATTATTTTCTCATTCCATTTGATAACCACATTCCAATATATTAAGGAGGTGCTTGGTTGGAGATTTTAGGAGGTGAGTAATGAAAGATTATATTTTAAAAAGTAATTAATTAGAGTAGTTATAGTGTGCATTTGAGTGTATTGTACGCACTTAGATTTTGAAGGAAAATATTTTTAAGAAGAAATCAGTAATACTCCAAGAAGTAATTAGTAATACCTCAAGATATAATCAATAATACCCAAGAAGTAAATGTAATATTCCAATTGCAAAAAAAAAAAAAAAAAAAGCATAATTCAGCGTGTTAATGCATTTTTGAAAAAATTAAAATTGAAGTCAAAATTAAACTTAAAATCCAATTGAATGCTAGAATTTGTGAATTACTTTAGGTATTATTGATTACCACTTGGGGTATTGTTGATTATTGCTCATGATATTCCCGATTATTACTTTAAGGTATTGTTGATTATTGTTTTGGGTATTACTGGTTCAAAACATACATTACACACCGAACTATGTATTTTTCGCAATTAACTTTTAAAATTCAAGTGCATATCATGTACTTGGGTGTATAGAAGAATCACTCAAACTATAAAATGATTTGATTGGAAGATTTAATTACAACTCATTCATTATTTCATATAATAATTATCGATCAATATTTTTTAATTATGACATATAATTATGTAACAAATATAACAATCCCCGTCAAATTTTTTCTTACACAACATTTTTTCTTAATATGATTAATTTGTATTAAATGATATGGAATAATAGAATATAGTTAACTATAAAATTGATCCTGATAATAAAAGTATATAATTAAGATAAGTATATATATATTGATGGTCCCGTTTTCGAAGGGCAAAATGGGAATTCAGGAGCAATTTTTTTTTTAAAACCTGCGTTGCGCCCTGAAAGAGATCAGTGAGAAAACACTCAAGTCACTGCGTTGCTAAGAGGCTGAGCTACCAAGTCAGTGAGACTTGAAGGCTCATGCTCTTAGCAACACAGTGACTCGAGAGACTGAACTCTCGAGCGCGTTGCCTGATCTGATCAGTGAGATGAATCTCCCTGACCTGATTGCTTAACCAAAGTTTTCTTATAACAAAGCTCAGTGAGCTGACTTTCACAATACTTTGGTAGATACTTTGAAAGATAAGTACGCTCAGTTTAACGTGGTTCAGAGACTCAAGCTCTTACATCCACGGGCCTGATTTAACAGGAAATCCACTATTTGGGATTCTTGTTTTTAACGTGCCAAGGTGCACTTACAACTGGACTCACGCCACTCCCTAGGCTGCCTCTCCTCACCTCACTACAAACCTAACATTCTTCTGAAAGGGTTTAGTTTAGTTTGGTTTTCTCCAACTAGGTGAGCTTTTCCTTTACAATGTGTTAGCCTTAAAGCTAAGATTAAGAAAACCTCTCTAAGCTAAGAGTTACAAGCTTGACACTCAATGAATATAAGTGATAACCCTAAAGGTCAGTGTCGTGGGTGTGAGCACACTTCCTTATGACTCCCTAACAACTCACACACTCTTATAGCTTGTAGGCGTTGATTTTTATTTCTTCACACACAATACAACGAAGCTATGAGCTTGTATTTATAGTGTGGATTCAAATGTAACCGTTGGAGGAAATTACATTTGAATCCATACAATTAATGGTTTCAACCACTTTTCTTGGAATTCGGCCTTTGTCAGTGTCAGAGTTGCTGCCTCGTGCTGATTGGTCCACGTGGCCTGGATTCACGGATCTTTGACTCAGTGGGTTTGACTAAGACCCACTGACTTTAGGTAGCTTCCTCCTTCACTGACTGATGATCTTCAGTGGACTGAACGTCTTCAGTGTAGTTGTCCTTCAGAGACTGTTTGAAGATCATTCCAAGAAGTTTGTCATAAGGCTGAATGACAAACTTCCCTGACCACAGTAGCCTGACACCTTCAGGGCCTACTTGGTACAGCACTGATCCTCCTGATCATGCTCTTCACTGAGTGGTCCACCTGACTTAGCTTAGATCAGCCCGGTTTACACTCAGTGGGACATCCTTCAGGCTTCTCTTCTTGTTCAGGTTGCAAGCATGACTTCAGTCAGTTCTTCTGGGTGTCATCTTGATATCTTCAGGCTGTGTTGCTGAGTTCCCCCTCAACTGACAGCCTATTCTACTAAGAGCTAACCTAGCCTGACCTGAAACAAAAGATACTATCCTGACTGCTTTCAAACCTATTACATGTTGTTTTGGAAAATCATCAAAACTAAAACATATCCCAACAATTTCCCCCTTTTTGATGATTCCAAAACTTCTAACCAAATGATTTTCTATTACAAGAATAATGTCAGAACACAAGTAATAGTTTGAAATATGCAGGAATTCCCATAGTTTAAAACATTTAAGATCTGTTCGGTAGACTATTTTTCTTAACAAAACTGGATCAGTGGTCATGTGAACAATCCGCTCTGATACCAATTGTTGATCCCGTTTTCGAAGGGCAAAATGGGAATTCAGGAGCAATTTTTTTTTTAAAACCTGCGTTGCGCCCTGAAAGAGATCAGTGAGGAAACACTCAAGTCACTGCGTTGCTAAGAGGCTGAGCTACCAAGTCAGTGAGACTTGAAGGCTCATGCTCTTAGAAAATAATTCTTTAATTTGAAAATAAAATTTTAATTTTATTCGAACATGTTTAATAAATATTCATCCGTATTTTAAGGGACATGAGATACACACGTAAACATGTTCTTTATTAGACCATATCTTAATTAAAAAAAATTTAAAAATTGTGTATTCCTAATTATTTTGTATATATATTATTGGCAAAGTATAGAGTAAATCTTATGTATATATAAACTTTGATCCATTTATCCGAATAAAAGTTCGCGAGCCATTAAATTTATTTGGGTTATTGGATATAGTATTGTGTAGTCGGTGTCCAATGCAGCAATGTTCATTCTTGTTGTCTTTTTAACTTATCTACTCAATTTTTATTTTATTTTATCTTATCTTTTTTTACTCATACATTTCTTTCCTTTCTTTTTCTTATTTTCTTTTATAATATTTTTTCTATTTTATTTTCTTTTGCCTTTTTATAATATGTATAGAGTAAAATTGGTTCATACATGAACAACGTTGCAATGCTTTTTAGTATAATAATTAATACCCTTTAGTATTAACAACTAATACCCTTCACTTAGAACAACTAATACTCTTTAGTGAAAACAACTAATATCCTTCACTTAAAACAACTAATACTATTTAGTGAAAACAACTAATACCTTTTAAATAGTTCATATTTTATCTTTGAACCCAAGTATTTTTTAATTCAATTAAATATGATAAATCTATTATGATTAACATACTAATTTATAACATATATGTAATACCCTTCAATTATAATAACTAATACTTCCTCCGTCCTATTATTATTTGCACACTTTCCTTTTTCGCCTTTCCCAAAATTATTTGCACACTTAAAAAAGGGAAACATTGATTTGTATGCACACTCACAATAATATACACATATTTACCCATATGCCACTATTTTACTCAAAAAGTGATTTTTTCTTAAAATGTGTGCCGTCTCAACTATGCAAATAATACCGGGACGGAGGTAGTATATTTTAGTAATATAAGTCACACCCTTCTATTATAACAGCTAATATCTTTTTGTAATATAGGTCATACTCTTCATTTATTACAACTAATACCCTTTTGTAATGTAAGTCATACGCTTTAGTTATCACGACTAATACCTTTTAGTAATATAAGTCATACTCTTCATTTATCATGATTATTAACTTTTTATAATGTTGATCATAACTTCTAGTATCACAATTAATACACTTTTATAATGTAAGTCATACCCTTCACTTATCACGATCAATTTTTTTTTTTAAATGTGAGTCATACCTTTCGCTGATCGTGAATGATACTCTTTAGTTATATAGGTCATATCCTTCCGCAATAATAATTAATACCCTATTGTAACACTTTCCAGAAAAAATTCATACATAAATTTAAAACAAAATAATTAACAAATGAATTAAAATATGAAAAATATTAAACTAAAAAGAAGGGGAGAAGAAAGAAAAAAGACAATATATCTTGAAACACATGATTTTGGATGGAAAGTATTTGAATGCGGTAATCATTGAGTAAAACCGCAGCACACACCAAAATATGTGTAATGTGTGTAATTAATTTATAATATGGATCCAAGTTCATACATAAATTCATTTCACTCTATACATACTCTATATTATTATTCTATACTAATTTTAAGGAAACGTTGATACACATGAAAAAAAAAAAATTGTATCCACCACATTGGAAAGATTCATTTTAAAAATTAACAAAAATGATTTATGTTAATTAATTTTAGTAAAGACATTAAAAATATCTTAGTTTATTAAATAGTATAAAAGAAAAGGTCAATAAATCTTAGTTGTTAATTAGAAGGAAATTTAAAAGGTAAGACTAATTGTATTCACACTCCAACTATATTCAAAGTACATCATCATATACATAATTCGAAAACACATGTTTTCAAAGGATTCATGGACTCAAATCTTATTTTCAAAGGATTCATAGACTCAAATCTTAGTTGTTAATTATATAATAAGAAGTTAACACATCTTTTAGTTGTTAATTAGATAAAAATATCAAAGATATAATTTGATTGTATTTATCAAATTCCAATTAAATTAATATTTTATTGTTATTAAGTTCATCATATAAAAAAATAAAAATATAATTATTTAATCATGAATATATAATGAATACAATTTTTTTTTAAATATCCACCCGTAATTCATGAAAACTTTAAACATAGAAATTATCTATTGAACTGTAATTAATACATTACAATATTAGAAAAAAAATACATTGATAATATTAGGAGAATACAATATTTAACATATAATAAATCATTCTTCATCTTCACCATAACATTGATCCTCTACTTCATCTTCACATGAAAATAAATCTTCATTATTGATCTTCACTCTTCAAAATAATTATCAGAGTCATTCACACAATGATAATAATTTTCATCTAGAAAAAATATTAAACAATATATAATCCAAATAAATAAAGAAACAACCTAATTAGAATTCAAAATAAAAAAAAAAAATAGTAAAATACCTTCTCATGTATAGATTTGTATCCCGCAAAAAAAAAAAAAAAAAATTGAGAAAAGAATCATTAGTAAAAGTAACTAAACAAAAGATGCAAATTGAATCATACCATAAAATGATCAAACACATAAAAAAATATAAATACCTTGACAACTATAGATTTGGATCCTGCGAAAAAGAATATGAAGATTCACACGAAAGATGAATTAATGAAATTTAATAAGCAAAACTTATGTAATATGCAAAAGCATCAACACCTTGAGAGGTATAGATTCATATCCTGCAAAAGAAAAATTTGAACAATATCTTGAGATGTATATATTCACCCTGCAAAAGAAAAATATTAAGATTTAGACAAAAGGAGAATCAATGAAAATTTAACAATAAACCTGCAAATTTTATTGGTGAATTTTGGACAAATAATGAGAGAGGGGGGACGAAATATTTTTCGGAAGAATAATGAGAAAGGGGGGACGAATTTTTGGAGAGATTATTGGGATTGATTTTTGGTTGTGTGAATGAGATGGTATATATAGAGATTATTATGATAGAATCAACGGTCAAGATTAGATTAGAGATTAACTTTCAATGGCTGAGAATAGTTTTCAGAGTCAATGATTTGGGTGAATGAGATGAGAGAATTTTCAAAATAGAGGGATGTGGAGTTGCCACATAGACTTAAAAAACTTTATTTATATAGGATACTAAGATACGTAGCAGCCAAGCACACGGGAGATATACCAAGAGTAGCCACCTACTTGATATTCACGTACCCACAACAAGGAATTACTGTGAGCATCTTCTCAAATCTTGGAAGCGAATAAGATGATTCTCCCGGAGATGTCTACAACCACTTTTAGTTAGTTTGTTTTCATTCCAATTCCAGGGATTTCTAAATTTTTATTTTGATGATTGTTAATTGAACCCCGTATTATTCGTGAGACTTTTACCCGGATTATTTATATCATCTGTTTTAATTATTTTCTATCTTAGAATAATTAATTTAGCTTGATTACCTAGGTTAATTATTTTGTGCATGTTTACTAGTTCATATTTCGTAATCCGTAATTGTTGCGATTATATGATAATTAGTAGCAATTAGTAATATTTACTAGGGTTATATAAATCGATTTCTTTCAAACCGGGCTTGCGTGTTTGGAAATTTGTTTGACCTTTATCCTTGAGTTTAATGCTTCTACCTAATTAAATTTAGATCGTATATAGACGGCTTGGTTAGAAAGGTTCATTGAAGAGCTTGTTTCAATAAAATAATATTAAGGGATAAAACTGGTGAATAGAGCTTGTTGTTTATCGAGGGTCATTAATCCGTGGAAAAAGTTGAGTGAATAATACGTTTGATTAGCATAGTCAAGACCAAGTGTTGAATGAACTGCAAATTAGAATCTGTTAATTAATTGAATTTCTATTGTGTTATTTGTTTGCTTAGTTTATTTAATTTATTGCTTTAATAGTTTGAAAAATCAATCCAAACTCCCCCCCTTATTTGTTTGTCCCATTAATTATTTCAAGGGACATAATTTTAATTTCTACGTACCCCGTGGATCGATCCCTTGTCTGCCACTGCTACAAGTTAGTAGAGTAATTGAGGGTTATTTATTTATTGTAATTTGGCGCGCCTCGACAGTGCGACCCAAATAGTCTCTAATTTTAATGCACTTAATTTATGTAAAATAAGATTAAGATAGGTTTTGGAGTTTTAAAATTTACATGAAATTAGCATGAAATATAATTGTTAGCATGTTTTTTTTTGGGAAATATATCAATTAACATGTTCATCTTCATTTTATATATATATATATATATATATATATTTATATATGTTGGGATATGTTTTAGTTTTGATGATTTTCCAAAACAACATGTAATAGGTTTGAAAGCAGTCAGGATTGTATATTTTGTTTCAGGTCAGACTAGGTTATTTCTCAGTGGAATAGGTTGTCAGTTAAGAAGAACTCAGTTGAGGGAACACTCAGTTCAGGGGGAACTCAGCGAGGAGGAACTCAGCAACACAGCCTGAGGATATCAAGATGACATCAAGAAGAACTGTCTGAAGCCATGCCAGTGACCTGAATCAGAAGAGAAGCCTGAAGGGTGTCCCACTGAGTACAAACCTGGTGATCTAAGCTAAGTCAGGTGGACCACTCAGTGAAGAGCATGATCAAGAGGATCGGTGCTGCACCAAGTAGGCCCTGAAGGAGTCAGGCTATTGTGGTCAGGGAAGTTTGTCATTCAGCCTTATGACAAACTTCTTGGAGAGATCTTCAAAGAGTCACTGAAGGACAACTACACTGAAGACGTTCGGTCCACTGAAGATCATCAAGTCAGTGAAGGATGAAGCTACCTAAAGTCAGTGGGTCTTGGTCAACCCACTGAGTCAAAGATCCGTTGGATCCTGCCCATGTGGACCAATCAGCACAAGACAGTAAATCTGACACTGACAAGGCCGCATTCCAAGAAAAGTGGTTGAAACTATTAATTGTATGGATTCAAATGTAATTTCCTCCAACGGTTACATTTGAATCCACACTATAAATACAAGCTCATAGCTGCGGTTTGAAGTGTGTGTGAAGTAAGAAAATTCAACACCTACGAGCTGTGAAGGTGTGAGTGTTCAGTGCATTATATAGGGAGTTATAAGGAGGCACGATTCACATCTTGTACACTGACCATTAGGGTTCATAGATATACACAAATGCGTGTTCAGCTTGTAACTCATAGCTTAGAGAAGTTTTCCTAATCTTAGCTTAAGGCTAACACATTATAAAGGAAAACCTCACCTAGTTGGAGAAAACCCAACTGAAACCATAACCATTGTCAGGTTGTTGGTAGTAGTTGTTTTGTGAGTTAAGAAGTAAGAAAGATCTGGAGTATAGATCTGGGTGCACCTTGGCACGTTAAAAACAAGAATCCCAGTTAGTGGATTTCCTGTTAAATCAGGTCGTGGATGTAAGAGCTTGAGTCTCTGAACCATGTTAAACTGAGCGTACTTATCTTTTAAAGTATTTACTAAAGTGTTGTGAAAATCTGCTCACTGAGAGCATTGCTAAAAGAAAATTTTGGTTAAGTATTCAGGTCAGGGAGAATCCTTCTCACGGACCAGTTCAGGCAACGCACTCGAGAGTCCAGTATCTCGAGTCACTGCGTTATTCAGAGCATGGGTCTCCAAGTTCTCACTGATTTGGTAGCTCAGCCTCTGAGTAATGCAGTGACTTGAGTTTCCATCACTCTTGCTGAACTCCTTGAGGAAAAGGTTTAAAAAAAATTTGCTCCTGAATTCCCATTTATGCTTTTCGAAAACGGGACCATCAATATATATATATATATATATATATATATATATATATACACCCATGGACACATATCTGGTAAGTCCAAATTATCGAGTAATTTGTGTGCTTTAATTGGTTGTTTTATAGCAACAATTTTATATAATTTTATCATAATTATCCGACTTTTGCTATTATGGTTTCAATGCATTGATTTTATATTTTTCTATGAATTTCAGCGCATTTTGGAATATTTTGAGTGAGAGGGGAAAAATAACTGGGACTGATACAAATGAGCATGTGAAGCGTCTTTAAATTGGGATCAAAATTAAAAAAAAAAAAAGAATCGAATCAATCGGAATTTAGGAGCTCAAGATATGGACGAAATTTAATTTAATTTAATTTGAAATAAACTCTTCAATGAATAATATTAAGGGATAAAACCGATGAACAAAGCGTGTTGTTTATCGAGGGTCATTAATATGTGGAAAAAGTACAACGAGTAATATGTTTAATTAGCATAGTCAAGACCAAGTGGTGAATAAACTGTGAATTAGAGTATTTTAATTTATTGAATTTTATATCGTACTTATTTATTATTTTAGTAGTTTATTAGAAAAATCAATCCACTCCCCCCCCCTCCATTTGTTTGTTCCATTAATTATTTCAAGAGATATAATTTTAATTCTACGCTCCCCGTGGATCGACCCCTTATTTGCCACCAGTGATGTAAATGGCGGCCCCCTAGGCGCTTGGCAGCCCCTACCGCCAACGATTAGGGCAAATCGGTCGTATTTGGCGGAAACCTCATTTGGCGGCGCCTAGGTGGCCTCGGCGGCCTTGACGGTAGGCGGCGCCTAAGGCTTTTTTTTTAATTTTTAATAACTTTAAAATGTTATATAATTAAAAAAAAAGGAAAATAAAAATTAAAATATATAAGCGGGCTGAAGGTTGGATTGTGGTAGTTTATGAATTGTGAATTTTTAATACTATTCATTTTGTTACTTATGGATTGTGGTAGTTTATTAAGTTGGACATTTTGTTATTTGTGGATTGTGGTAGTTTATTAAATTTGACATTTTGTTATTTGTGGATTGTGGTATTTTATTAAGTTCCACATTTTGTTATTAATGGATTGTGGATTGTGGTAGTTTATTAAATTGAACATTTTGTTATTTGTGGTAGTTTATTAATTTGGACATTTTGTTGGAGATGTGTTTAATATTTCATTAATATTACTTAATTACTTTAATTATTAAGTTGGATATTAAACAAATCTAGGCGGCCGAAGTTGGATAATAAAAAAATTAAGTTGGGAATGTGGAACTTTATTACTTTGATAAACATTAAACAGATAAAAAAAACCTAGGCGGCCTCGGCGCTTGGCGGCCATATACCGTCTGCCGAGCACCAAACACCATCTGCACCCTTGCTTGCCACTACTACAAGTTTTAACCAAGGGAATTTATTTATTTTAATTTGGCGCGCCTCGACAGTGTGATTCAATATCATCATGCATACAATATCTTTTGTGTGAGTTTATATTATGATTTTACCATCATGATTACACCGTTGTTATTTATTTATTTATTTATTTGAAATGTGTTCCTTAATGATTCATGTAAAAATTCTTTAGACATAAGTTACTGTTGGAAGGAACAACATGAATATTGTGATGATGGATTTCCAAGTTAGCATCATATCAAATTATGTATTAATCAAATTTGTTGGATTTTTTTTTACATATTTTTATTATATCTGAATAATTTTTTTTAATTGTTGACATCAGGAAACAAAAATTTATTGTTGTATTCCGCATTCTTTGGTAATAAGGGTTTTTAGGCTTTGTCATCGAAGGCAAAGAATATTATATCAAATATTTTGATGTTATTTGAAATGCTATGCCAATTAAATATACAAAAAATGAATATATGATGGAGTTTATCCATTTGACGGAGATATATGAGTTTTTTGCATCAAGTATTACAAAATCAGTATTTGACTTTATTAGTTTCGAGGAAATTCTAAATCATAATGTCGATGTTCCAATACTACGTGATAAGAGTTTGTGTGGTTAATGTTGATAGGCGAGCTACATCACACATGGGACGAACAAGATTAAGGTGATTAACCCCAAGAAAAGAAAGATTAAATGAGTTGAATTCAGATAAGCCGGCCTACTACATCTGGACGAGCTATTACAGTTAGGCGAGCTACTTTGACAAGATGAGCAACAACAAAATGGGTAACTCCCGAAGACAAACAAAACCATGTCGAGCTACTTTAGCCGGAGAGCCAAGACTGAAAGCTAACCGAGCAACAAATCAAGCTAAGAACTCCACAAGGACAAGTCCAAAATAGACGAGCAGCTCACTAATACGAGTTAATCCAGCTTAGAGGATAGAAATTAGCTTAGATATGGGAGATCAAGAGTCATTTCACCTCCTACTTGGATGACTTGTATAAAAACCTTAAATTTTATTGAATAAAACTCAGAACAATTCATAAATACACACAAACTCTTTCTACACACACTTAAACACCTCAATCCAGACACACATACGAAATAAATACGTAGTTCATACACGTATTTACTTTTTAACCCCGAAAATCTGTATTTACTCTTTACGGTAGTAATCAATCACACGTTATTGATTGATGATAATTTAAATTAGCTAAAAACAACCAGTAATCTTTTCGATTAGATTTGATCGTCAACAATTAATTATTGTTCTTCAATTATACATGTGCACATTTGGTTTCCAGGTTGTGTTGTTCTGTAATTGATTATTTTGTTATATTTTTTTTACAGATATATGTGCCCGTTTGCTACATACTGGTCCAGTTCGTATTATTGATTTGCTGATGTTTGGTTGTGTTCGGTTTGTTCAGCTTCAACTTCAAGACGATAGGTTGTTATAATTTTTCTTCTACATTTATATTTTCTCAGCATTATTTGCTTGATATATTTTCTTCTCTTTTGTAGTGATTCTGTGATGCAATGTGTTTTGGTAAATGAGTCATGTGATCAATTCATAGACTCAGTTATTAGGGATCCCCTTCCTCCATTAACCATAGTTTTACAGAATGCAAGAATATTCATTTTTAACGGAGGTTTTCTTTTTTTTTTTCCTTTGTAATTAAGGTTGACAACTGTCTTTGTATATTTTCCGTGTAAAGTAAGGATCCCTTTTCTTTTTTCTTCAGAACAACAGTTTGATGTTCTTCCTTAGAATACAAGGATATTTTTCAAGCGAGACACTGATATGGAGTTACTTGATCGTTTCAGTTTGATTGTAATCTGATGTTTTTAATAATGTTACATCGTTATAATAATGAGGATGATTAATAAATGTATATTTGTCTTTAAACGCGACTATGATGTGGTATATAATTATTAAAATGAATATGTCATTTTTAATTTATTATCTTGCATTTATAATTTATGTATATATATATAAATTTATATGTATAAGTTTATTAAAAGATTTTTTAACAATACATTATTAATATTCAGAAAAAAGTAACAGTACAATGATATTATTATAAAAATCTTTGCGGTGTGAAACACTACTTATCCTAAAAAATTATTTATAAAATATTATAAAATTGTGAAAAGAAAAAAAAAACTATAAAACCCGCGAAAATTGCGGGTCTAACACTAAGTAGTATTATATAGTACAAAATGTAAAATGGACTTGATGTAAATTGAAATCTATATGCGAGTCACGGTATTACAATACCAGAAGAAAAAAAAAATTGATTTAATTTACTTGGCACATTTCTAGTATAATAGTAGTAGCAAATGAGCTTTTCTTAATATATGATGCACACGCACTGTAATACCAAATTGTGTTAAAAAAAAAAGAAAAATCTTGAAATACAATCACTACAAGAAAACATAAAATAGTCTACAAAAATTGTTAATATAGTTACGAAATTTCCAACAAAAAAAATTCGTAGTGGGGATTACCTACGGATTGCCTACAAAAATTTCTAATTGTATAGGCATTTTCCTTCCCCACCTACAAAAAAATTTGCCTACAGAAATTCCGTAAGCAAATTATGTTGTAGGTAGAATTTTGTAGTCAAATGACTAGTAGTTAACTATAGATAGAGATTTTATTTCGTAGGCAAATTAATTCTGTAGAAAAGTTATTTCTAGGTTGAGAAACGTAAAAGCTTCCCGTTGACATATGACAAGCAACTTCCACATGGACGAGCAGCTTCCCAATGACGAGCAGCTACTACACAACTGAGCCAAGTCAATCGATATGGACGAGTAGCTATTCTCTTAACGAGCAGCGACTACACAACTAAGCCAAGTCAATCGATATGGACGAGTAACTGTCCTCTTGACGAGCAACTTCCCCATGACGAGCAGCTGCTACACAACTGAGCCAAGTAAATCGATATGGATGAGCAGATGTCCTCTTAACGAGCAGCTTCCCCATGATGAGCAGCTGCTACACAACTGAGCCAAGTCAATCGACATGGACAAGCAGTTGTCCTCTTGACGAGCAACTTCCCCATGACGAGCAGCTGCTACACAACTGAGTCAAGTCAATCGATATGGACGAGCAACTATCCTCTTGACGAGAAGCTTCCCCATGACAAGTAGCTAGTACACAACTGAGCTAAGTCAATCGATATGAACGAGCAGCTGTCCTCTTGACGAGCAGCTTCCCCATGACGAGCAGCTGGTACACAACTGAGCCAAGTCAATCGATATGGACGAGCAGTTGTCCTCCTGGCGAGCAGCTACCCCATGACGAGCAGCTGCCCTATACAACTAACAACTATGCTACACAAATGACCAACATGACGAGCAACTTTGTTACGCGAGCCGCTCCAATAGGCGAACAACTTCTGAAGGTATGACGCAATGGTGGTGCCTAAATCAGAAAGTGATGTGTTAATCCTGCTACCATATCACCCGGCGAACAGCGTTTGAGCGAACAACTGCTCCATGAACAGTTGAAGAAAGGACCAAGATTGGGGAACAATAGAAATGCTATGGGCGAACAACTTTCATCCATCGTACAAAGGTGACGCACAACTTAGAACGAAGAACTCCATATGGAAATCAACAAACTGAGCAAGAACGAACAACTCCAAGGACGAGATAGACATTAAAGAAGACTTTGTAACTAAGTTAAGGCTTAGATAAGGTCAAAGTAATCAAACAATACACATGTCAAGCATGCAAGCTTAGAATCTCAAGAGTCTTGTCCACCACCTACTTGGTGGTTTGTATAAATAAGTTGGTTTACATTTTATAAAAGAAGCACAAATTCACAAATGCAACCTTACTCTACTCACACATACTAAAACACCTTAATCTACACACATACGAACCAAATACGTATTCAATACACGCATCTATCTTTTTTCCAACCGAATAATTGAATTCACTATTTACGGTAGTGACCAATCACACGTAATTGTTTGATGATCTAATTAGCAACTAAAAACAGCCACTAATCCACGTGATTAGAAACGATCATCAACAAATTGGCGCTAGAGAGAGGGGTTCAAACCTTCGGTTATCGAAGAAATCTTTAAGAAATTCAAGTCGAAAGCTTGAAGATTTGAAGGTGTACTGAGTTTTCATTCAAAACTCAGCAAAAAGGTTCTTGGTGTTCTTCATTTGAAGATTTGAAGATTAAGCCCATGGTAGAGGATGAACAACTGCCAATGAATGACGTGGGCAATTGTTGACATATGATGAACAACTGCCAGATGGACGAGCTTCTTCCTCTTGACAAGCAGCTTCCACATGGATGAGCAACTTCTACATAGACGCATTACTTCCTCTTGATGAGCAGCTTCCACATGGATGAGCAGTTGTCCTCTTGACGAGCAGTTTCCACAAGGACGAGCTGCTTCCATATGGACGAGTAGCTGTCCTCTTGACGAGATACTATTCTTGCTAGGCGAACTACTTTGACTGACGAGAAATAATAAAATGGGTAACTCTCGAAGAGGAACAAGACCATGGCGAGCTACTCTAGCCAAAGAGCCAATTCTAAAAGCTAACCGACCAAGAAATTAAGCTAAAATTCTCTAAATAAAGGCAGAGTTCTATATGAACAGAGCCCAAATAGGGGCAGAGTTCTATACGAACAGAGCCCACAAAGACAGAGTTCTATACGAATAGAGACCAAATAAAGGCAGAGTTCTATACGAACAGAGCCAAAATAAAGGCACTGTTCTATACGAACAAAGTCCATAAAGGCAGAGTTCTATACGAACAGAGCCAAAATAAAGGCAGAGTTCTATACGAACAGAGCCCAAATAAAGCCATTGTTCTATACGAACAGAGTCCATAAAGGCAGAGTTCTATACGAACAGAGCCCAAATAAAGGCAGAGTTCTATACGAACAGAGCCCATATAAGGGCAGAGTTCTATACGAACAGTGCCCAAATAAAGACAGATTTCTATACTAACAGAGCCCAAATAAAGACACTTTTCTATGTAAAAAAGGGTCCATAAAGGCAGAGTTCTATACGAGCAGAGCCCAAATAAAGACAGAGTTCTATACGAATAGAGCCCAAATAAAGGCAGAGCAATCAACAAAAAAAGTTGATCACCTCAGAGGTATTAAAAACCCTCCAATGGACGATCAACCACCAATATGAGACTAAGTACAATATGGAAGATCAGAAACTTTGAGGAGTTCTTTACAAATAAAAAGGTGTTGCCTCGATTAAGCCTGCACATGATTGACGCACCACCATTACATTCACGTCACACAAAGCGACAAATGATTCCCCTGGGAAAAGAAAATGACATTTCAATCATGTTCACCTAAGGGCTAATTGCTCGTCCGCATGTACGTAAAGAAATAGCTCGTCCTTAGTTGCTTATTGCTTAACCAATAGCATCATAAGAACGAGTTAGGGGGCAATTGTTGACATATGACAATCAGCTTCCACATGGACGAGCAACTTCTACATGGACAAGCAGTTGTTCTCTTGACGAGCAGCTTCTCAATGACGAGCAGCTGCTACACAACTGAGCCAAGTCAATCGATATGGACGAGCAGCTTCCCTATGACGAGCAGCTGTGACTTGAATCGAAAATACTAACTTTCTACTAGTAGTTTCCCCGCAAGCGTACGAGTTCACTGTAGTATAAGTAAGTATAGTGACCAAGTATATCGTACCCAAGGGAAGGAATGTATGCGAACAAATCCCTAAATATCTACGCGTCGTAATTAATATGAGTGTATATTTTTGGGTTTTTTAAAAGAAAATATATTTTAAACTAAATTATTCTACTAATGCAAAAAGAAAAAATAAACTAAGAACGTAGAAGTGTGTGTTTTCAAATATGAGATGGTGATGCTTAGGATAAGAATTCCTACGTATACTAACAAAGCATGTACATAATCAAGATAACCGTGACGTGCAAGAAATAACCTAAGTAAAAGATTGTAAGATGAAAGCTCAAGAATTCAACCCTAATACTTTATCCTAACAACCGACTTCACTAATCCACCAACAAGTTAATAGATTGTGCTCAATTAACGAGACCCTAATTTAACTAAGGTGATGCGATCGTCCTCTCTAGATAAACCGGTAGATTAATTAACCCTTTCTAAACCCTCTCGTTAAGTCTACTAGTTGTTAAAGAGTGATAAGGTCGTCCTCTCTCGAACACTTTTCGAACGAAATTCAAAGGTAAAGTTAAGATTGATTTTAAGAATTCATTAATTAAGAGCATTAAAACTAAACGTCACGAATTACCCTTATTACGTACCCACATCCTACTTCTACGAGTTCATCCTACCCTAAGCATGCAAGGGTTTTAGCTAGACATGGTTTTAACGGTAACAAAAGCAATTGAATAAATAACGAACATAAACATGATGATTTGAACTAAGAAACTATTAAACATAAACTAGGGTATTAAGAAAATAAATGCTAAGAACTGAAATTTGATTAATAAAACGAAGTCTCAAGTCTTCAATGTCAAAGAGTAAACGAAAATAAATTAAAATCCAAACTGAAATAAGAATTCGTAAAGTAAAACCTCAAATACGTAAAAACAAAGCTTGCTCGAACTCACGGTGCTCTTCTCTCTCCAAAAACTAACTCTAAAAGTGATATGGTATGAAGTGGTGTCCAAAATCGTGTTTGGGACGAGTATATATAAGCATCGGGCCAAATCGGGAACTCATGGGCCGAGAAACGATTCCAGAGGCAAAAACATGAAAGTGCTCGAGCAGCACCCGCTCGAGCGGGGGCGCTCGAGCTCAATAGCTCGAATGCATCAATGGGTCGAGCGCTGGCGCTCGAGTGATATAGCTCGAACAATGCAATGGCTCGAACGGGGGCGCTCGAGCTGCTCGAGTGCTCGAAATATTCTGTAAGTTTTGGGTGCTCGAGCGGTGGCGCTCGAGTGGTCCTCCTCCTTCTTCAACTGATACTTTTCTTCTCGCGCACTAATACCAATCGTATTTATCGATATCTTCTCATCCGGACATCCGTTTGAGTCGATTCAAAGTCCTACAAACTCAGTTTTTCGCCCTCAATTCACCTATGAGCATCAAAGAGACAAATTCATCAATATGTAGAAATAGTACTCAATTGACTCTAAATACTCAACAAATTTGACCAAAACATGGGCATTTCTTGCTACGTATCATGACAATTTCATGCCTAATCAACCCCCCCCCCCCCCCCCCAAACTTACCATATTGCTTGTCCTCAAGCAATGAAACAATAAGTCAAGTGAAATTGTTAGGAATGAGTCAAAGAATCAGATCATGCAAGTAAATGAACTCAAATTTCGAAGATCGATCACACGTATACTAACTCACCCCCTTCATCATACTCATGCAATAACAACAAGAAACACAAAGATCAAATATGGATATGCTCTCGACGATGTGTTTCACTCCCTCACAAGTGTATAGCAGTATTAAGGGACTCACTCAAGCAATCAATCACACATATCAGCAGCCATAGGCTTGTAAGCACTCTCAACTCCGACCATACTCTAGAAATCAATGCCGAATAAAAAAGGACTTTTCTCAAGGTTGTAATGTAGGCTCTTTGGACAGGTGGGGAAACTATATGGGGTAAGTGATTCAAGTGAATGGAGAATAGAAAATCAAACTTTGGTACTTCGATACAAGGAACATACTTCTTTAACATCTTCAAATAATGCACATCAATTCCTTTACTCTCAACACTTCAATTTTTTTTCAACTCTTTTCACTTTTTCAATCACTCAACTCCCCCCTTTTTTTTTCTTTCTTTTTCAAACAACTCACTTGAGCTCATTTTTTTCTTCATCTCATTCTCAATTTAGTGATCAATCACACATAATTGTTTGATGATCTAATTAGCAACTAAAAACAGCCACTAATTCACGTGATTGGAAACGATCATCAACACTTTCATAATTAGAAAATTCTGTAGGTAAATTTTACTACAAACTTTTTTGTTGGAAATTTTTTATAGGCAATTCCAATTTTGTTGGTAATTCTTTATTTTCTTGTAGTGAATGAATAAAATTTGATCACGTAAACAGTGAATAAATAAAGTAAGAGTATGTCTTGTATGAGACCATCTCATGGCATGAGAAATGAGAATGTGTATAATTAGAGCATTGACTCATTAACACTTTAATAGAAATGAATATTAATTTGTATTGTCTCATGCAAAAGACGGTCACCTACAAATTTGTGCCATGAAATCAATGTTTTTAAAATTGGACCGGACCGGCCGGATTGACCGGTTTAACCGGGAACCGGTCACGGCACCGGTCCGGGCTATACTTTAGACTGGGCTACATAAAAACCGTTGTGAACCGTTAGAAACTGAGGTTCGACTGCCGACCCGGGTTCACAGTTCACCCAGTCTGATTGAAATTTGAAAATAAATTTTAAAAATTAAAAACAGTCAAACAGAGGAAGTCATCAGGAAGATGAAACGATTTCTTCTCCATACCCTACCAGTCACGGCCATTTATTCACACCTTTCACTCACAGTCATACACAATTAATCTAAATCTGTCAAACGGTGGATCGATCGGTGATGGTGGCCACCTTTCTGCTTTTGTTTTGTGCACTTCGTACTTCATAAGTGCATAGAGGCCAGCGCAAAAGAACATGTATATCTCTATTGCAAGTTTTAAACGTGAGATTATGTATATAACTATATATATATATATATATATATATTATGACTTTGTGTACAACCGTGGGATTCTCTCTCTCTCTAATATATATATATATATATATATATATATATATTTTTTTTTTGCTTGTGTATATTTGAACGTGGGGGTTAATGTATTGCGTGAGAGAAAGATAATTGTACGTTAGTTGATTTTAACTTTGAAGTAGATTACTCTATTTTTTAGCCTATATTTGAAACTTGAAAGTGACATTGATAAGACATTAATCAATTTTTGTATATAATTTTTTATTTATGTATTATGTTTTCATATATAGAATTATGATTAAATTAATAATTGATGTTCGCTTTTATAATTCGTAGTGATGGAGCTAACAGAGTCGGATCCTTAACAGCCTGATTCTCAAGCACAAGATAGTCAAAGACCCTTACCCACCAACAATCCAAGACAAAAGAAAGATATAGCATGGAAGTATGTGACTGAGGCGATAGATGTCAATGGAAGGAAAACATAAACTTGCGAGTTTTGTCATACATCATTTAGAGGTGGGGCTAATAATCGCATGAAGCAGCATCTTGCCGGAACAGTAGGAAATATTGTCTCTTGCAAAAAAGTTTCAGATGATGTTCAATTTTTTATTCAAGGATCTTTAAAAGAGAACATAAGGAAAGCAAAGGAAAGAAAATGAGATATTGAGAGTGCGGAATGTGAAGTCAATGATGATGATAATGAAAATATGTCATCACCAACTCAAAGAACATGAGGAGTTGGACAATCATCCTTGCAGAAAAGGAAAGCCACATCTCCATTGGACAACTTTCTGAAACGTGGTACTCCTGATCCTTTTCAACCTTCAATAAAAGCTTGTTTACAAAGTAAAGAAAAGTGGCATGATACTGATCTTGCAATTGCTATGTGGTTCTATGATTCTTGCATACCTCTTAATGCAATTAATTCTAAATATTTTCCAATTCTACTATCTGTATATAAAATTGCAGGTTGAGGATGAGGCACTTTCAAGTCATGGAGAATGTATAGAATCCATTGTAGTTCACTTGTGGAGTAAGCCATAGCCCTGTATTCTGCTTCAGTTGATGATTTGCTAACTGTTGGCTGCTTCTTTGATATCCAAGAAACTAAAGATTTTCCAAGGTAAATAGCATAGCCACTTACACTCCTTGTAACTTCACATCTTGCCCAGACTGAATCAGTGAAAGATTGTAGTTTGAGACTACAATCTAATGAATAAAAGATACCTTGTCCAGGTGTACTCTTGATATACCTAAGAAGCTTGTGAACAGCAGAAAGATGTGCCTCTGTGGGCTTGCTCATGTACTGTGTTAGTGTTTGAATAGGGTAGGAAAGATCAGGTCTAGTTATAGTAAGGTACTTACTATAGAAGCTTACCAACCATCCTTCTGTATATAGAAGGATCCTCCAACAATGGTGAATTTTTATCACTTGTAAAACCCAATGTTTTCATAACCGGACTGGAGACCAAACCAGTCTGGCCACCGGTTAACGGTTCAGCCGGTCCAACCGCTAAAAATGATCCATGCTTAATTTTATTTAATATTTTCTATGTTATATTATAAAAAAATATACATACATATATATATATATATATATATATATATATACATACACTCATAAAATATTTTTCATATTGAATAATAGAAATAAACACATGACTCATAACATAACACAATTTAAAATTCTAATAGAATCATAGACAACAAAACACAATAGAGTCATAAAGTGAGAGGTCACAAATCGTTTTACAATTTAAAAATTAAAATCTAAAATAAGTAATAGGACATTCTTCAACCATCATCTGAAACAATAGGACATTCTTTAATCATCCTTGTCACAATGTGATCTTCATCACCTTCCTCAATCTCTTCCAAAGGATGCACTTCATTCCCAACTTTATCAACATCTATAAAAGAAACAAAGTAGGTTTAGAAAGATAAAATCCAATCATTAAAATGAATTAATTATTTAACATATCAAAAATAATACCTTCATCAGGAGCAATTATTGGAATGCCATCTTCACCATACAACATGCTATTCAATTTATCAATATCTATAATAGGTGGATGGTTTTCCTCTTCTTCTTCCACAACCCAAAAGTTAGTTTTGTCAACACTTTCGTAGTCAATGGGATCATAACAAATCCTTTTATGCTCAAGCCTTACATATAAATAAATGTGTTAATGACAAAAGGTAAAACTAAGTTGCATAAATAAGTTATAAGTTATAACACTAAAGAATAATTTTGAAAGAATTAATACCTTTCTTGCAAACGTAAATTGTAAGGGATAAATACAAGATCATTAAGTCTTTGATGTTCCAATATATTTCTCTTCTTTGTGTGTATTCTTTCGAACACGCTCCAATTCCTTTCACATCCGGAAGAAGAAGAAGTTTGACTCAAGATCTTCATGGCCAAATTTTGCAAGTTTGGAGCACTACATCCAAAGAATTTCCACCATTCATCTATAAAAAAAATTAGAAAGTTAAAATAGAGCTGGTCAAAATAATAATAAAATTATAAACTTGAAATGTGTTAACAATTAGCATATGCCGGGTTGCATTGTCTTTGATGATTCTAGGGCAAGTGATCGGCCAAAGCTTCCTAATCTATCTTGAAAAATATTCACTTCATCAATGCACTTCATTTGAATACTTTTGTCTCCAATCAAGGTTGTGACCATCTCAACAAAACCATCCATGATTTCTTTTTTCTTGCACATGTTTTCCCTTTCATATGAAAAAGCAGGGTTCAAAAGATAAGCTGTTGCTTGAATGTCTCGTCGAAGTTGTTTGTCCCATCTAGCCTTGATGATATCCATGAAGGGCTTATACAATCTCTTCTTATGCCTAAATGCATCCTTAATTGCCTTTTTTGCCCGATATATTCCATCATAGATGTAACCAATAGAAGGCCTCCGATCAGTATCCATTATACGCAATACACGTATAAGTGGAGCAACAACACCTACTACAATAGTACAATCACTCCAAAATTTTGTATCAAGAACTACTGCTAACACTGCACTTGCCTTTTTATCTTTATAGTATCGAGAATCCCTGAATGTTCTACTCGTAAAAAAGGCTTGCAAATCATGCTGGTGTTCAAGGATACTCTTCAAAGCAATGAACGTTGTAGCAAATCGAGTTGGTCCTGGACGTACAATTTTTGTCCACCCTTCTCTTTTCCTCAACCAAGCAAGTAAAAATGCATGACTGTACACAAACTTTATCACTAGAGATGCCCTTTTTGCAAGACCACTAACAAGCTCAATCTTTCCAATATCACCAAGAAGCAAATTTAAACAATGTGCAACACAAGGAGACCACTTGATGGAAGGATATTTATCATTAAGCAAGACACCAGCAGTTTTATAGTTAGATCCATTGTCAGTCACAAAATGAACAATATTCTTTGCTCCAACCCAATCAACTAACTGAACAAATAAATTACAAAGTGTGCTTGCATCTTTCACAATATCAGAAGCATCAACTGATTTCACAAATATTGTTCCTCTCTTACAATAAACCATGAAATTGATAAGTTGTCTATTTGACCTATCTTGTCAACCATCAGCCATAATTGTATACCCAATTCTTCCCAAACAGTTCGGTTATTATCAACCAACAACTGAACCACCTTCTTTGCATCCCCCATTAAATTTATTCTCAATTGATTATATTTAGGCAATTTATAACCATGACCAACAGAAGCAATAACGTTAACCATTTGTTGAAAACAAGAAGAATTCACAATATTTAGAGGAATGCATTCATTGTAAACAAATCTAGCAACAGCCATATCAACATTATGCAAAGCTTCTTTACTTACAAGGACAATTTTGATTGAAGGTTGTGCACCTGGAGTTGTCCTTGGAGCAAAATAGCTTCCCATTTTCTGATCTCGTTTCCTTTTTCCAGTTAATATTGTCTTTTTTTAGCTTGTGAATTCAGTTGTAGAGTATCCAACTCTTCCTCAACATCAACCAAATCAATATCATCTCCCACTGATTTTGCAGCTTGACCCTTTTCATCAAGCAACTTCAATGATTCTTCCATCTGGTATCTTACATCATAAGATACTTTCTTGCACGCAACAATATCCCCCTTGCAACCAGCTAAATGCTTTTTCATCCTGTTGATCCCCCCTCCTTTCCAAGTATTGTTGCAGTGCAAACAAGTCAAACTTTTCTTTCCATCAATGAGATTCTCTTTAAAATGAGCCCATGCTGGATCCGTTTTTCCTCGAATCGAAACTGATGATTGAGTTGGGCTAATTGTAGTATTAGATTGTTGACCACTTGATGAGAAATCCATCTAAAATAAGTAAAAGAGAATAATTCAAGAAGCTTTACATTAAATAATTGCATCGTAATCAATAACCGTACACCAAATCTTACTTTCTATCAAAAATCCCTTACATTAATTTACACCATATATGATATATGCATCACAATTCCTAATTAATAACACTGTAAATCCTTTACTCCAAATTCTTTAATAGGCATCCTAAATTAATAAATCTCCAATTAATTTATTAGGTAGTGAAGTCATTTTCAGTCTCCTCCGTGACTGCCTAACTTTCAATCCTGATCTAGTTATTTATGGATGATTTCATTTATCTCATTTATCTGAAGTCTCAACTATTTAATCTAACTTTACAAACCTAACGGCATTTAAAATTATAATACTAAAATGTTTCTCGACTTACATCACAATCACTCAATCATACCCCACCACCCTCCCTTATTTTTTGTGTAAGATGCCACCACCGTTTGTTTAATATTTGAGCATTGAGCATAATATTGAATTTCTTATGCAACTTAATTTCAATTAATCTATCTGTCCTTAAACTTCACAAAAACTCAATATTAAACTTTACAAAAACTATATAAAATACATATATAATGCATGAGGCTCCCTGTGGCTGTCAATTATAAAATTAAATACATCCCCACTAGACTACAGTAGGGCTTTTCTAAGGGTATTGAGAAAAGAAACCTAATAAAGTTATCCCTGCAAAAGTCTGCACACATAAATCATAGTGCCCAAACAAAAAAAACAAAAAGAAAAAAAAACTGAAATTGTGGGACGTACCTGGCCGTCTTCTCGCCTTCGTACTTCGTGCTGGCAGCACTGTAGCATCGGGGTGTTGTGGCGTCGGGCGACGGTGGTTGTAGCGTCGGGCAGCGGTAGTTATGGCGTCCGGTGGCTGTGACTTTGCGGTTTTGGGCGACGACAATATATGTATTGTGTTTTGTGGTCTGTGGTGTGAAAGTGAGGGTTCTGTAGTGCACACAAAAATTAGAATTAAAAAAAAGGTCGGTTCAACGGTCAGTCGGTTGTGCGGTTTTACCTGTTGAACCGGTTTTTGACCGGTTCAATCGGAAAAATGGTTTTTGAGGTGTTCCGGACCGGTTTCATGGCCGGTTCCCGGTTGAACCGGCCGGTCCGGTCCGGTTTTAAAATCACTGGTAAAATCTTGCTTGGAATCAATAGGGGTTTCACAAGGTCTACTTCCAAGATATCCACAATCATTTAGAAGATCTAAACATACTTTCATTGACATAATTGAAGACCTTTGTTGTTTTTGGCAACCTCAATACCAAGTATATACTTTAGTTCACCTAGGTCTTTGATTGTAAACTTTCTGTCTAAAAAGGATTTGACTTTCAAAATCTCATCTAAACAGTTACCAGATAAAATGATGTCATCGACATAGCAAACCAAAACAGTGAATTCACCATTCAAATCTTTAAGAAACATTGAGTTATCAGCTTTTATTTGAGTATAACCAAATTCAATAAGAGAATCCTGTAACTTATGAAACCATTGTCTAGAGGCTTGTTTCAAGCCATAGAGACTCTTATTGAGTTTGCAAACTCTTTTATCATCAACATTGCAATAACCAGGGGGAGGGAGCATATAAACATTTCAATAAGAGAATCCTGTAACTTATGAAACCATTGTCTAGAGGCTTGTTTCAAGCCATAGAGACTCTTATTGAGTTTGCAAACTCTTTTATCATCAGCATTCCAAATCACCATGTAAAAATGCATTATTCACATATAATTGGTGTAAAAACCATTTATTGCATTAGCAACAAGTAAAATCCTCACTGTTGTTATTTTTGCAACCGGTGAAAAAGTATCAAAATAATCAATCCCTTCTTCTTGAGTATAACCTTTAGCTACAAGTCTAGCTCTGTATCTTTCAATAGTTCCATCAGCCTTATATTTAACTTTGTAAACCCATTTAAAACCTATGCAATGCTTCCCTAATGGTAAATCAACCAAAGACCATGTGTTTGTTCTTTCAAGAGCTTGCAACTCAAGTTGCATAGCTTGCTGCCAATTAGAATTGGTGCTAGCTTGCTTATAAGTTGTAGGCTCTTGTATTTGAGAAATAGTAGCAATAAAATGCCTATGATCAATAGAAAGTCTACTTGTAGATAGGAAAACAGAAATAGGATATTGATGTCCCTCAGTGAAAACATTATTAGCATCATGAATATTTTCAGCAAGTATGTCAACATTTTTGTCAATCATACTAACACAAGTATTTAGAGAAGGAAGATAAGTCTCATACACTTGTAAGTAGGCAAGTGGATGTCTTGTTCTGGTGGATCTCCTTTGATGTGGATCCTCAGCCAAAACAATTGGTGGTGGAATAGAAGCTGGTGGTTCACCAGAATTAGCTAAAGGACCTGTCAATTCTATTAGTTCTTCTTCCAAATCTTGATGGAAAATTTCAGTAGAATCATAAATATTATTAGTAGAATGGTTTGAATCACTATTTATAACAGAAGTATCTTCAATACAAACATCAGAACTTGATTGCTCAAGAAAAAGTTTATCAAGAAAAAAATCAGTACCAGTTGTATCAGAAAAAGGAAAAATGTGTTCTTAAAATTTGACATTTCTTGAAATAATAATTTTTCCAGAGTTTATATCTAACAATTTGTATCCTTTGGTTCCAAAAGGATAACCAAGTAAGACACACTTAGTGACTCTTAGGTGAAATTTGTTCCTATTAGCCACTAGAGTATTTGCAAAACATAGCAACCAAAAACTCTCATATGCTCATCATCAGGCAAATTATCAAAGAGGAGATCAAAGGGACTCTTATTTCCCAGAATTTGTGTATGAATTCTATTAATCAAATGAGCAGCAGTTAGAACACATTCACTCCAGAATTTTAAAGGTAAACAAGACTGAAATAATAAAAAGCGCTAGCAACTTGTAACAAGTGTTGGTGTTTCTTCTCAGCAATGCCATTCTGCTCAGGGCTTTCAACATAACTTGTTTGATGTATAATCTCATTATCAGAATAGAAAGAATTAAGAAAAAATTATGTGTCATTGTCACTTCTAATGACCTTTATTTTCTTGTTAAATTGAGTGCAAACCATTGTATAAAATCTTTCAAGAGATATACCAACATCAGACTTAACCTTTAAAAGATATAATCAAGTGCATCTGTTGTAATCATCAACAATGGTTAAAAAATATTTGTGACCAGTGTGTGATATTGTGGAAAATGGGCCCCATACATCACAATGTATAAGATCAAAATGAGCATTAGAAACAAAAATACTACTATTGAAAGGCAATTTCTTTTGCTTAGCTAAAGGACATATTTCACAAGGAATATCATTGTTTTTCCCTGTTACATTTAGAGACTTTATTTGAGAAATACACTTCTCAGAAGCATGGCCTAACCTAGAGTGCCACAAACTGAAATCATTCTTCTTATTTTGAACAGAACACACAGAAATTTTATTACAAGGAAAGTTTAAATGATATAAACCTCCAAGTTGTTTAGCAGTATCAATCACAGTCTTGTTTTGACTGTCCTGTAAAACACAGTGAGTAGACAAGAATGTAACAACACAAGAGGAATGTTTAGTAAGATGTGAAATAGACAACAAATTAAAGGACAAATCTGGAACAAATAATACATTATAAAGAACCAATTTATCATGTAAGACCACATTTCCCATCAGAGTAGCAGTAGTAACTTTGTTATTTGGCAAATTAATTTTGATATTCACAGATAAAGGCTCATTAGAAAATAAGTTCTTATCACTGAACATGTGGTCAGTTGCATCAGTGTCAAGAATCCAAGAATAGGTTTCATTGAAAGTAGTTGAATGTAAACAAGAATGCAAACCTGCACCATAGGAAGATGAGGCTCCTTGATCATGGGATAAGGAAGTGCCCAGATCAGTAATAGCAGCTGCAACAGAATGCTTAGATTCCTCATCTTTCTTCATTTTGGTAAACTGCAGAAATTGCTCAAAAAACTCTAGTGTAATCAAAGGATTATTAGTAGTAGTGTTATCAACAGAATTCTGGTTGGAAACCAAGACATTAGCAGAAGGATCAACCTTTGAACTTTTCTCAGTTTGCCTAGGACCCCTAGGACCTTTCCAACCTGGTGGATAACCAATGAGTTGAAAACATCTTTCCACTGTGTGACCAGGTGCGTCACAATGAGTACATTTCAGACCCTTCTTCTTGTCCTTGTTAAACCTATTGTAATTACCATTTCTTGCTAACATGGCCATATAATCAGTGATTTCAGGATGAGAGTTTAAAGATCGTTGAGACTCCTCATGTAGCAACAATGAAAACACCTTTGCAAGAGGAGGAAAAGGAGAAACCATAAACAATTGACTCCTCAAAGCAGCATAAGACTCATCAAGGCCAATCAAGAACTTCATGACAGAATCTTGTTCTTCAGTTTGGGCAATATATTTCAACAAATCACATGTACACTGATCCATAGCACCACAATTGCATCTTAAAACAGGCCTAAACTAAGATATTCATCCCAAAGAGCCTTAAACTGATTATAATATTGAAGCAGAGACTGACTACCCTTAGAAATCGTAGCAATGTCTTTCTCTAGTTGAAAAAACACGAGCTAAATTAAATTTCCTATAACGAGCATGCAATTCATCCCAAACATCTTTGGCTATAGTAAAATATTCCAAAGTTTTCTTAATCTCAGGCTCAATGGAATCTAAAATCCAAATCAAAACAAGATCATTTGCCCTAATTCAAGTTAGATAGATAGCCCTATCATCAGACTCTAAAGGTTTAGGAAGTGTACCGTCAATCAAAGAAACTTTGCTCTTCACAGATAAGGCACGCTTCACCGAATGGCTCCAGGAAGTAAAATTCGTACCGCTCAACTGCTTGATGACGATCGATACAGCAGTGTTGTCGTTATGATGAAGAAATAGCAGCGAGAGAGGATTGAGCGAAGTCAGATCAATAACCGGAGGGACAGCAGCAACCATTAGAAAACCGGATAAAAAATTTGATCGAAACTTCAGAAATTGTGTATGCGATTGAAACTGGTATATGCGATCGGAAATATCAGAAATTGATCGGAAATTGCGATCGACTCTTCGGAATAGGACATCGATAGACGCAAAAGAAAAACGATCGGAAATCGCGATAGACGCGAAACCTAAAACAGTGGAATTTCAAGATCTTTTCAGCGATTTAGGAAATACAAAACCTAAAACTGATACCATATGAAGAAATGCAAATTTAGGAAATGAGGATTGTGAATCGCCATTGAAGAATGAGAAGCAGTTATAATTAACAGAGAAGAAAGTTGTTATCCTATAATCTGTAATTGGAAAAAGTAAGTATGATAGGTCTCGGTTAGCTATTTATGCTAACTGTACAATTTAAGTAATAGTTATACAACTAATATCTTTAAGTCTTGCAACTAATACTCTAACTATTGACTTGTTCTCCTTTATATGGACATGTAGTTTGTAGTTAATTTTAAAAACTATTTGGTGTGTTGCCTGAATTTTATTTAGTTACTTTTGACTTTTATATTTGAATATGTATTTTTTTTATAATTGATCATAATATTAACTTTTATATTTGAATATGAATTTATATATATATATATATATATATATATATATATATCCGGGTTATTCAGTTTTTTTTGTAATGGTTGAACCGTGTTGTGGCCATTTCCCACCACAGGTCAGCACCGACCTCATTCCGGCCGAAAGCAAAGAAACGCCATGGCTGCGATAGGCCGGCCGGCCCAGGCGCTCTCCAATCGTCGCGGTCTCCGATCCCATCCTTCCAACCTCCATATTGAGATCGTCATTAAGCTCCGGAGTATGTCCACCGTATCTCAGATGTATTACCAATGAGCCGGGACCGGACCGGCCCGGCCTCGATCGAATGAAGCATCCAGAGGTCTCCTCGGGATGGCCAAGACACTAGAGGGTCTCCCGACCTCGTGACATGTCGGAGAGACGGAGACCGATCTCCAACCTCAAGAGGCTTCCGACCCATGAACGGAAAGAAGAGCACGTGATAAAATCTAGCGAGATCTTCCCATAAGAGGTAAAGAGCCGCCTCCGTACTCAGGGACAGAGAGAATATTCCACCCAAATGAGGAAAATTCTCAGAAAATCGTCCTTTAATGGACACGTGTCAACCAGCTAGTGGTCGGCCGCAAGCAGACTAAGGCGTACGGTATTGGGAAAATAGGGGTGCCCGAAATCTATTCGGGATGAAATTTAAATACGAATTTAAATACAATTATTACTAGCATGAATTAATCCTAATTAATTCAAATAATAATTCCAACAACTAATTTAACATCATGCATATTGAATTAATTCACATATAATCTATGGCGGAATAAACAAGATAATATGTGATTAACGTACCTCTCGTAGAACTTGGCCTTTGAATAAAACGGGACTAACACGTACGCGTTTTACCAACCCAAAAGCCTTCTCAAGTATTCCCTTTCGCCTTATTCGATCACCGGTGGGAGATGCTTTCGAATAATTTAAATAACTAAGGAAAAAGAAAAATATCTATGCTCTTGATTTTTCCAACACATGGAATTATGTACTTGGGGATGAAATAATCATCCCCTATTTATAGAGTAGTGGCCGAAAATTTGAAGATTTTATGGGCCTGGAGAAAATCTTTTCTTAGACTCTAAGAAATCTTGAATATATCTCATATATTCTTTTCTCCATAATAAAATATTCCACAAAAATCTCACTCTCCTAAATATAGGGTAGTTTTCGAAAATAATAGGAGAAAATCACAAGATTTGGATCTTCTTGAATATATGAGATAATCTTGTATTCCAAAAATATTTATCCTCCATAATATCTTTCCAAGAAAATCAACAAAATCTTTTCTCTCCTAACAAACACAATTTTCGAAAAATATAGGAAAAAATCAGCATAATATTATTTTTTATTTTAATCACCTTATCATTATTGGGCTACTTAATGGGCTTCTTGAGGGGCCTTTAAGGAGAATTAAGATTGGACCTCCTAATGGACTTCTGAATTTCAATATTGAGCCCCAATATAATTCAATCCATTAATATTAATTATTACCACTAATAAATTAATATTGCACTATCCATCTTAATCCATATTACGATAATATGGGCTCCCGGTTATTATTTCCCGCGTTTAAGATTATCAAATCCATTAATTAATTAAGCTTCTGAATAGCTCTAAATTAATTAATATATTTAACCTTGGAGTAAAGACAGCTCAACATTATTATCCGTACCGAAGAAACTAATTCTTCACTTGCAAGATTTGGTACGATAAAACTTCTGAGCCCACCAAGGGGACTAATCACACGAGCCGTATGTTGATGACCTTTTCTAATCGAAGATGATTAGTGGCTATTTTTACTAAGTAAGATCATCAAACAAGAATTTAAATCATAGATTATGTTCAAGAATGAAATTTGCAAGAGTTTAGACCTTTTTTTTATTATTGAAAAAATCCCCTTCCTTCATGCAAATGAAGGGGTATTTATAGGCATACAAAGAGGCTAGGTGTCACCATCTTGATGGCTTAACCATTGGGATTTTGCCAAGTGTTAGGACACTTGTACAACATCTAAACTATTGCCCAATGAATGGGTGCCAAGTGTTAAAACACATGGACTATATCTAAAGTTAGTGACTCTTGAAGTTCCCAATGTTGTACTTGGTCTTTATAACCACTCAGCTGCTCTTCATGGTGATTAGCTGCTCGTTTGTATGTCTTCGCTGGGTATTGGAAACCCTTACAATCCGAGTTACTCGCCTGCTCGCCTCTTGTAGAGACTTTGGATCCCCTTGTTCTTGTTGTTTGCCTCCTTGTAAGGACCTCTATGACCAGCTGCTTGCCTCCGTCATTTGGTCCTTAGTCCCTTCTGCTCGCCTCTTCTGACTTGGTCAACTGACCCTTCTGCTCGCCTCCTAGGGCCCTATTCCCTGTTGTTCGTCCTCCTCACAACTGCTTATTCTTAATGAATTATTAATCTTATTAGGTTAACAATTTTATTCCTAATCTTGTTGCCCGGTTGTTCGCCTATCAACACCGTACTCGCACGCGTTTCTCCGTATTAAATCTTAGCAACCGTCGTATGATTAATATTACTGCCCAAGACAAAAAGTTCGAAGTTACAATGATTCTCACTCAACATGAATCAAAGCAGTAACCATTAAGCACACACGGTCCTATTTAAGTGACAGAGATTAAGAAATCAACAACCACTGAGGTCTAATTCTTCACATTTTAGAACATAAGAATTTATCCTCGTTGTAGGTCCTCTTCAACACATACTAAATGTGCTAGTGCAATCTCTTAGTCAAGACAGACCAATCTGAGCCTTACACATCGACCTTTCACGGTGGATTGTTCAATTCCACCTAGGTCGTGAAAATGTACGTTTAGTTACAAGGAAACAGTTAATGTTGTCTTCCGTGATCGGGTATCACCACATTAACTACAATGTAACTAGTACCATATATTGAACGGTTTGCAATAGAAATTCAACATTCAATCATAACTAAAGCAAATGTGATAAAATAATTATTCTTATAAAACAAGTGTTTGATACACGAGTTATACAAAGTAAAAGCCTACTTTCACGTATAACTCCAACAATCTCCCACTTATACTTAAAGTCTGCTTTTAGTATACATCACGCATGTCTTAGTGTAGTAGCTCTACGTGACATCTCATGTCAGCCTACACTAACCTAATAATTCCTCCCACTTATACTTAAAGCAGATTGGCAATAGTCTTGACTCCCATTCTTTCCACATGTCTCTCGAATGTACTCTGAGGCAGACCCTTTGTGAATGGATCAGCTAGGTTGTCACTCGACGCTATCTTTGCCACCTCTATATCTCCTCTCTTAACGATTTCTCGTATAAGAAGGTATTTTTTTTCTATGTGTTTGCTGGCCTTGTGGGCTCTCGGTTCCTTTGAATTTGCAACTGCTCCGGTATTGTCACAAAAGACAGTTATCTTGTCGGGCAAATTCGGAACAACGTCCAAGTCCACTAAGAAGTTCTTGAGGCAAACTGCCTCTTTCGCTGCTTCACAAGAAGCTACATACTCCGCTTCCATGGTCGAATCGGCGATGCATTTCTGCTTAACGCTTCTCCATGAAATGGCTCCTCCTCCCATGCAAAACACACTACCCGAGGTTAACTTTCTTGAGTCTATGTCTGATTGGAAATCCGAGTCCGTGTATCCTACGGGAGCTAAACTATCTGACTGGTAAATCAGCATCCGCTCACGAGTTCTTTTCAGATACCTCAAGATGTACTTTACGGCAGTCCAATGGTCTTTCCCGGGATTACTTTGATATCTTGCCACCATGCCCACGACAAAGCAGATATCCGGTCTCGTACACAGCATTGCATACATAAGGCTTCCTACGGCTGAAGCGTACGGAACACCTTTCATGTCATCTATTTCCGTTTGCGTCTTAGGGCTCATTTCTTTCGATAGATGGATTCCGTGTCTAAAAGGTACAAAACCTTTCTTGGAATCTTGCATGCTGAACCGCTTCAAAACAGTGTCAATGTATGAAGCTTGCGATAAGCCCAACATCCTCTTCTTGCGATCGCGAGTGATCTTGATCCCAAGGATGTGGCCGGCTTCCCCTAAGTCCTTCATATCAAATTGTTTTGACAGCCATACCTTTACGTCTGACAATACCATTACATTGTTTCCAATGAGCAGAATATCGTCTACGTATAATACTAAGAATACCACCGCAGTTCCGTCACGCTTCTTATACACACAACTTTCGAACTCTTTTTGATCAAACTCATAAAACTTAATCACTTGATCAAAACACTGGTTCCAAGTACACGATGCTTGCTTAAGTCCATAAATGGATCTCTTAAGCTTGCATACGAGATTCTCTTGGCCTTTTTCAATGAAACCTTTGGGCTGTTGTATATAGATATCTATCCCGTCAAGACTTCCGTTAAGGAAAGCCGTCTTGACATCCATTTGCCAGATCTCGTAATCTAGGTGCGCACCGATCGACAAGAGAATACGGATGGACTTAAGCATAGCTACAGGCGAAAAGGTCTCCTCATAATCGTACCCTTCTTTCTGAGTATACCCTTTGGCCACAAGCCTCGCTTTGAAGGTCTCTACCCTTCCGTCCGGTCCTCTTTTCCTCTTGTACACCCACTTGCATCCAATGGGTTATACCCCATTGGGTGGCTCGACCAATTCCCACACTTGATTATGATCCATCGAACCCATCTCGGCTTCCATTGCCGTTTACCATGACTCCGCGTCTTTGTCTTGGATTGCCTCGTCGTACGTCCATGGGTCCGATTCATCACCGGGAACCAAATCCGAAGATTCTCCTATCCCCATGAATCTCTCGGGTTGCCTAGCAATCCTCCCAGTACGACGGGGTTCCGGTTGTGAAGATGTGACGTGTGGTACATCATCTTGTATACTTGGTATCGAGGTTTGACCTCTCAATTCTTCTAAGGTAATTTCACTTTTAGGCTTCCAATTGTTCATATAGTCTTCCTCTAAGAATTTAAAGTGTGTACTTATCACGGTCTTTTGATCCTTGGGACTATAGAACATACACCCTTTCGTTCCCGCAGGGTATCCTATAAACAGCCTTAATTTCGAACGTGGATCTAACTTACCGGCTTCCTTGTCTAGCACGTATGCCGGATAACCCCAAATCCGCAAATGTCTTAGACTGGGCTTGCGCCCGGTCCACAATTCCATTGGGGTTTTAGGAACCGATTTGGATGGCACCAAGTTTAGAATGTAAGCCGCCGTTTCCAAGGCATTACCCCAAAACGACTTGGGTAAATCCGAATAACTCATCATGGATCTGACCATCTCTAAAAGAGTCTGGTTTCTTCATTCCGCCACACCGTTCTGTTGAGGGGTTCCCGGTGCGGTTAACTGGGATACGATCCCTTCGTCTGATAAGTAGTTCAAGAATTCATCGCTGAGGTATTCGCCTCCACGATCTGATCGTAGAAACTTGATACTCTTTTCCCTATGTTTCTCGGCTTCGGCCTTAAACTCTTTGAACTTATCAAAAGTTTCAGACTCATGCCTCATAAGGTAAATGTACCCATATCTCGAGTAATCGTCAATGAAAGTGACGAAATACTCATACCCCATTCTCGCTTTGATCGTCATTGGACCACACACATCGGTATGAACGAGTTCTAACACTTCTGTGGCTCTATTCCCCTTGGCTCCAAATGCCCTCTTGGTCATCTTACCCTCTAAACAGAATTCACAAGTTGGAAACTGCTCGACTTGGAATGATTCCAAGGATCCGTCTTTCACCAATCTCTCTATCCGCTTTAGATTAATATGACCTAGTCTAAGATGCCATAGAAGTGTTTCGTTCATCTCCGAAGAACGCTTTCTTTTATTACTCGAAATGATCGACGTGTTATTAGATTCATTATTTGAGTGGTGTGCACACTTAATCGTATAGAGATTGTTTACCAACGTTCCATGACAGATAATATCATTCTTAAAAGAAACAGTAACAACTTTATTAAAAGTAACTGAATATCCATCAAAAAACAACTTAGAAACTGAAATTAAATTCTTCCTAAAGTTCGGAACGTATAAAACATCTCTTAAAATTAAAACTCTATCTTCAAAAGATAGGTGCACGACTCCCACTGCTTCGGCTGCCACCCTTGTAGCATCGCCCAAAGTGATGGTGATCTCATTCTTGCTAAGTCGACGGGTTAGCTGGAACCCCTGAAGAGTGAAATAAATATGATCAGTTGCCCCGGTATCCACTACCCAAACGTGGGTAGCATACGCCGCAACATATGTTTCCACGACTAAAGCATGAGACTTACCTTTCTTTCCCGCCTTCTTAGGCTTAGAACAGGTAGACCTCCAATGTCCTCTCTCCCCGCAATTGAAGCACTTACTTTCTTTGCCACCAAAAGTGAGTCTACTGGTTTGGTTCCGATCAATCTCCTTGTTCTCAATCTTACCTTCCATTGGCCTAGATTTCGAGAAAAAGCTCTTGATCACCAAAGCCTCGTCCCTACTCCCTAAGTATGACTCTACCGTTATCAGAGCTTTGAGCAGGGTATCTAAAGTGAACTTGTGTTCCGATAACACGTATTCCCAAAAGAACCCATCAAAACTACTCGATAGCTTTAGAAGTATGGAATCAATTTGACTTTCTTCACTTTGTCCGGCACCAAGAAACTCGAGTTTTTCAAACTCACGCCTAAATTTGAGAACATGATCCCTTACAGGTGTTCCCTTCACCATTTCCTTCGTGAACTCACGAATGGTGAACAGATTCGTCATGGGGTTCTGATGTTGAAACATCTCTTCAAGGCTATTCATGATATCAACAGCCGCTTCAATGCCTTCATGAATGCGCTTCAAATCTTCAGACATAAATGTCAAGATGATGTGCTTCATGTGCTCATTGGAATGCTTCCAATCATCGAATATCGCCCTTTTCCCATTACTTGACTTATCATTAGGTTTCTTGGGTACGTCAACGCTAAATATCCAATAGTGTTCTTGCGCATGAAGGACCGTGTTCATATTACGTTTCCAATCAACATAGTTTTCACCAACAAGTTTGTTATCTTTAAGTATACTAAACAGTGGATTAAAAGGTTGCGACATGATGAACTGAGAATAAAACATACATTCATATCAATATCTAGAAAAATAAGAAATTATCACATAATTCGATCACATCAATTATATTGAAACCTTTAAACAATATAATCATGCATCAGCCAACATCTCGAAACAATTTAAATGCGCCACGAGGGGTGGTCTATACATTTAAATACATTCAAGAGGATCACAAATTTAAAAGTTACAAATCCTTAATTCAAAATTAATAGTTGGCTCCCACTTTGACCACATAGAAATTGACAGGGACTCCGAGTGGAGTAAGTTAATATCAATTTCCTATGCCTAAGTATTAACCATAATTAAATACATGATTATTATTTCGCTTTGAGCAAGCCACTCGTGGTGAGGGTCAATACCGCCACTAGTAATAATCCACAATCATCCTTTCGGAATTTATTCATGTGAAATCCGTTCTTTTGGCCGATCCGAGGGTGAAATGTATTCCAAAAGAACTTCACAAATAAATAAATTATGGAGGCCAAATTAATCCAATTTTAATATCCGGAATAAAATTACGATTAAATAAACATACTTAGTAATTTTCGAAAGTAAGATTTTTCTTGGACAATTAAATTCATGCAAACACATATTAACAAACAATAATAAGTGCACGAAAATAAAACATCCATCAAAACAAAATTAAACACATTGGAGCACTCAAATCCAATTGTCACGGTTTAATTTCTTCACGTCTTGATGCGAAAAATCGTCCTTGTTGCTTTCCGTCGTTCGTCTCGACACGCTCCCACTCGAACAACAACACTTCATCAAAAACAATATCGTTTGGGGTTCGGGACGACGTTTAAAATCACAAAAAAAAAAAAAACAGAACCGAAAAAAATTCCACGGCCCGAGATACGGCGCGCGTCGGCCCACGGAGTGGGCCCTCGCGCCTCTCGGCCAAGCGGCCGAGGCACTGCATGCTGAGCACCGAGGCGCGCGTGCGCTAGCGAGCCTACGGCCACCCGTCGCGCGCGGGTCGTGCGCCTTGCGCACCCCGTGCGCTGGGTTTCGACGTTCGTTCTTGTTTTCTTCACCCCATGCACAATTTTACGTCCATGCATGCACCGCACATGCATGCGTCGTCCGGGTACGCCGTCTTTAATTCTTCGTTCTTTGTCACGATCCGGTTACAATTTATTTTTTAAAAAAAAATACTAGATCTAGACTAGTCTATTACAATGATTGAATCAAAATAAAAATAACTAATCTACTCGTAGATTTTCTCACGAGAAAAACAAATTCGAACGAATCGAATTAAAAATAATTAATTCACACGCATGAAAAATAACAACATTAAAACCATGACAATTGGATACCTGCAAAAAAGATCTAGCAATTCTACTATCCAATTTCAATTTAATGTTTAACAATTTAAATTCCAATTTAAAGACCAGAGCCCGAAACCGTGGCTCTGATACCAGTTGGGAAAATAGGGGCGCCCGGAATCTATTCGGGATGAAATTTAAATACGAATTTAAATACAATTATTACTAGCATGAATTAATCCTAATTAATTCAAATAATAATTCCAACAACTAATTTAACATCATGCATATTGAATTAATTCACATATAATCTATGGCGGAATAAACAAGATAATATGTGATTAATGTACCTCTCGTAGAACTTGGCCTTTGAATAAAACGGGACTAACACGTACGCGCTTTACCAACCCAAAAGCCTTCTCAAGTATTCCCTTTCGCCTTATTCGATCACCGGTGGGAGATGCTTTCGAATAATTTAAATAACTAAGGAAAAAGAAAAATATCTATGCTCTTGATTTTTCCAACACATGGAATTATGTACTTGGGGATGAAATAATCATCCCCTATTTATAGAGTAGTGGCCGAAAATTTGAAGATTTTATGGGCCTGGAGAAAATCTTTTCATAGACTCTAAGAAATCTTGAATATATCTCATATATTCTTTTCTCCATAATAAAATATTCCACAAAAATCCCACTCTCCTAAATATAGGGTAGTTTTCGAAAATAATAGGAGAAAATCACAAGATTTGGATCTTCTTGAATATATGAGATAATCTTGTATTCCAAGAATATTTATCCTCCATAATATCTTTCCAAGAAAATCAACAAAATCTTTTCTCTCCTAACAAATACAATTTTCGAAAAATATAGGAAATGATGGTCCCGTTTTCGAAGGGCAAAATGGGAATTCAGGAGCAAATTTTTTTTTAAACCTTCGCGCCGTACCTTGACTGAGTTCAGTGACGGAATACTCAAGTCACTGCGTTGCTACGAGTCAGAGCACTCAAGTCAATGCAGCTGACCTTCGAGCTCAGGCTCGTAACAAGGCAGTGACTCGAGAGACTGAACTCTCGAGTGCTAGTCTGATTCAGTCAGTGAGATGAATCTCCCTGACTGAAATGCTTAACTAAAGTTTTCTTAACAAATCTCTCAGTGAGCTGATTTTCACAATACTTTAGTAAATACTTTGAAAGATAAGTACGCTCAGTTTAACGTGGTTCAGAGACTCAAGCTCCTACGTCCACGGCCTGATTTAACAGGAAATCCACTACATGGGATTCTTGTTTTTAACGTGCCAAGGTGCACATACAACTGGACTCACGCCACTCCCTGGGCTGCCTCTCCTCACCTCACTACAAACCTAACATTCTCTGAAAGGGTTTAGTTTGGTTTGATTTTCTCCAACTAGGTGAGGTTTTCCTTTACAATGTGTTAGCCTTAAAGCTAAGATTAGGAAAACCTCTCTAAGCTAAGAGTTACAAGCTGAACACTCAGATAATATATGTGAAGACCCTAATGGTCAGTGTTCTAGGTGTAAGATGTGCTTCCTTATATCTCCATTTGAAACGCACAAAACTCTCACACCCTCACAGCTCGTAGGTGTAGATTTTCTCTTCTCACACACTTACAATGAAGCTATGAGCTTGTATTTATAATAGGGATTCAAATTTATCCGTTGGAGGGAAGATACATTTGAATCCAACATTAAATGGTTTCAACCACTTTTCTTGGAATTCGGCCTTTGTCAGTGTCAGAGTTGCTGCCTCGTGCTGATTGGTCCACGTGGCCTGGATTCACGGATCTTTGACTCAGTGTATACCACTTGTTGGTCCCGGTACAAGACTGAGGAATACGTGTATGGGGGGGGAATACACGTATACCAATTTTTCAACCTTAAAACTGACTGAGTCCCCTTTACTCAGAGTGGTAAAGAACTAGGAGCTGATAATACACTCACTGACTACACTTGGTGCGGGTCAGTTGGCTAACTATCAGTTCAAGGTCAGTGCGAAAATGTTTGAGCCCTGAAAGTTTAAAGTCTTGTTTAGTTTGCTTTCTGAAAAACTTGTTTTACTCAATTCTGATAAGTGTTTAGTAGGGCAGTGCTCTTTTGAAGATCAGCCTGATTGATTCAGGTCTGATAAACTTGAATGCAATGAATGAACAAGTAATATGGCAAGTATGCACAATATCAAAGCAGTACCCACTGACTTTAGGTAGCTTCCTCCTTCACTGACTGATGATCTTCAGTGAACTGAACGTCTTCAGTGTAGTTGTCCTTCAGAGACTGTTTGAAGATCATTTCCAAGAAGTTTGTCATAAGGCTGAATGACAAACTTCCCTGACCACAGTAGCCTGACTCCTTCAGGGCCTACTTGGTGCAGCACTGATCCTCCTGATCATGCTCTTCACTGAGTGGTCCACCTGACCTAGCTTAGATCAGCCCGGTTTACACTCAGTGGGACATCCTTCAGGCTTCACTTCTGGTTCAGGTTGCAAGCATGGCTTCAGTCAGTTCTCCTTGGTGTCTTCTTGATATTCTCAGGCTGTGTTGCAGAGTTCCCCCTCGCTGAGTTCCCCCTCAACTGAGTGTTCCCTCAACTGAGTTCTTCTCAACTGACAGCCTATTCTCTAGGAGCTAACCTAGCCTGACCTGAAACAAAAGATACTATCCTGACTGCTTTCAAACCAATTACATGTTGTTTTGGAAAATCATCAAAACTAAAATATATCCCAACAATTTCCCCCTTTTTGATGATTCCAAAACTTCTAGCCAAATGATTTTCTATTACAAGAATAATGTCAGAGTACAGGTAATAGTTTGAAATATGCAGGAATTCCCATAGTTTAAACATTTAAGATCTGTTCGGTTGACCATTTTTCTTAACAAAACTGGATCAGTGGTCATGTGAACAACCCGCTCTGATACCAATTGATGGTCCCGTTTTCGAAGGGCAAAATGGGAATTCAGGAGCAAATTTTTTTTTTAAACCTTCGCGCCGTACCCTGACTGAGTTCAGTGACGGAATACTCAAGTCACTGCATTGCTACGAGTCAGAGCACTCAAGTCAATGCAGCTGACCTTCAAGCTCAGGATCGTAACAAGGCAGTGACTCGAGAAACTGAACTCTCGAGTGCTAGTCTGATTCAGTCAGTGAGATGAATCTCCCTGACTGAAATGCTTAACTAAAGTTTTCTTAACAAAGCTCTCAGTGAGCTGATTTTCACAATACTTTAGTAAATACTTTGAAAGATAAGTACGCTCAGTTTAACGTGGTTCAGAGACTCAAGCTCCTACGTCCACGGCCTGATTTAACAGGAAATCCACTACATGGGATTCTTGTTTTTAACGTGCCAAGGTGCACATACAACTGGACTCACGCCACTCCCTGGGCTGCCTCTCCTCACCTCACTACAAACCTAACATTCTCTGAAAGGGTTTAGTTTGGTTTGGTTTTCTCCAACTAGGTGAGGTTTTCCTTTACAATGTGTTAGCCTTAAAGCTAAGATTAGAAAAACCTCTCTAAGCTAAGAGTTACAAGCTGAACACTCAGATAATATATGTGAAGACCCTAATGGTCAATGTTCTAGGTGTAAGATGTGCTTCCTTATATCTCCCTTTGAAACACACAAAACTCTCACACCCTCACAGCTCGTAGGTGTAGATTTTCTCTTCTCACACACTTACAATGAAGCTATGAGCTTGTATTTATAATGGGGATTCAAATGTATCCGTTGGAGGGAAGATACATTTGAATCCAACATTAAATGGTTTCAACCACTTTTCTTGGAATTCGGCCTTTGTCAGTGTCAGAGTTGCTGCCTCGTGCTGATTGGTCCACGTGGCCTGGATTCACGGATCTTTGACTCAGTGGGTTGACCAAGACCCACTGACTTTAGGTAGCTTCCTCCTTCACTGACTGATGATCTTCAGTGAACTGAACGTCTTCAGTGTAGTTGTCCTTCAGAGACTGTTTGAAGATCATTTCCAAGAAGTTTGTCATAAGGCTGAATGACAAACTTCCCTGACCACAGTAGCCTGACTCCTTCAGGGCCTAGTTGGTGCAGCACTGATCCTCCTGATCATGCTCTTCACTGAGTGGTCCACCTGACCTAGCTGAGATCAGCCCGGTTTACACTTAGTGGGACATCCTTCAGGCTTCTCTTCTGGTTCAGGTTGCAAGCATGGCTTCAGTCAGTTTTCCTTGGTATCTTCTTGATATTCTCAGGCTGTGTTGCAGAGTTCCCCCTCAACTGAGTGTTCCCTCAACTGAGTTCTTCTCAACTGACAGCCTATTCTCTAGGAGCTAACCTAGTCTGACATGAAACAAAAGATACTATCCTGACTGCTTTCAAACCTATTACATGTTGTTTTGGAAAATTATCAAAACTAAAATATATCCCAACAGGAAAAAATCAGCATAATATTATTTTTTTATTTTAATCACCTTATCATTATTGGGCTACTTAATGGGCTACTTGAGGGGCCTTTAAGGAGAATTAAGATTGGACCTCCTAATGGACTTCTGAATTTCAATATTGAGCCCCAATATAATTCAATCCATTAATATTAATTATTACCACTAATAAATTAATATTGCACTATCCATCTTAATCCATATTACGATAATATGGGCTCCCGGTTATTATTTCCCGCGTTTAAGATTATCAAATCCATTAATTAATTAAGCTTCTGAATAGCTCTAAATTAATTAATATATTTCACCTTGGAGTAAAGACAGCTCAACATTATTATCCGTACCGAAGAAACTAATTCTTCACTTGCAAGATTTGGTACGATAAAACTTCTGAGCCCACCAAGGAGACTAATCACACGAGCCGTACTCGCACACGTTTCTCCGTATTAAATCTTAGCAACCGTCGTATGATTAATATTACTGCCCAAGACACAAAGTTTGAAGTCACAATGATTCTCACCCAACATGAATCAAAGCAGTTACCATTAAGCACACACGGTCCTTTTTAAGTGACGGAGATTAAGAAATCAACAACCACTGAGGTCTAATTCTTCACATTTCAGAACAGAAGAATTTATCCTCGTTGTAGGTCCTCTTCAACACATACTAAATGTGCTAGTGCAATCTCTTAGTCAAGACACACCAATCTGAGCCTTACACATCGACCTTTCACGACGGATTGTTCAACTCCACCTAGGTCGTGAAAATGTACGTTTAGTTACAAGGAAACAGTTAATGTTGTCTTCCGTGATCGGGTATCACCACATTAACTACAATGTAACTAGTACCATATATTGAACGGTTTGCAATAGAAATTCAGCATTCAATCATAACTAAAGCAAATGTGATAAAAGAATTATTCTCATAAAACAAGTGTTTGATACACGAGTTATACAAAGTAAAAGCATACTTTCACATATAACCCCAACACACGGACGCCCGCGCCTCCACAGAGACTGGAGTTTTTAATTGCACCTGTCCCCTAAGAGGCCGGAAAAGTACCTTTTACCCTTGTGTAGAGGAAACTATATATAGTCCCAGTCTTGTATCAAAGAAACACATTTCATCACTTGCAATCAATAGTAACATATACACATTTAATTCCAGGGACTCAAAACCCCTGGCAATTCTTGGAGTTCTTGAATTTATATCTTCATCATCTATCTTCATCATTCTGGAATATAATCATCCATGAAGCATTTATGATCTTGTTCATTTGATGTTTTTACCAAAGCTCCATTAAATAGCCATAAATTCCCAGCATACTTTATTTGGTAAACAACATTTGACGCTAGAAGAAGGGTAGGGTGTGTATCCAACCCATTAAACTCATCTTCCTCTTTACCCCTTTGAAGAACACTCACTGTTCTTTGAAGATCTCCCTCTTCAAATCTTCAAACCTTCAAAGTTACTAGTTCCTCCCCACCGATCCATGACGAACCCAAGGTCATCCCAGGCCCTCAGGGCCGCCGGGGCTCTGGCCACGCCCCAAGACCCCGCGGCCGGGGTCTCAAGGGAACCTACCCCTATTCGTCCCGGAAAGGCCACACGCATGGCCTCAGTGATTCGATACCCAGAGAAACCCCGCACATCGCAGGCGCGGAACTTCTTCACTCCCGACCAAGCGGGGTGGGACGATGTCGTCATGCTGAGGAGGCCAGGTGGAGCCAGAGCACCCCCTCGGCCTCGAAAAGGAGGACGCAAGTGCGCGCCCTCAAGGGGAAGGCTAAGGCCCAGGAACACCAGGGGGAAAGCCAATGCCAGGCTGATCCAGCCTCTGCTCGGTCCCGCGGTTCCGCCCATCCGGCCTTTGACCGCCTGGGCGCTAGTGACCCCTCATGGTACCCGAGCCGACTCTCCGGCTACGACACTGGGTATGGAGACACGAAGTCCGTCTCCAACACTTGCAGCACGGCACAGATGCCCCACAAAAGGGGAGCCAAGATCAGCCTGACCCCGGCCAACTCCGCTAGGCGCAAACTCAGTTTCGCCCAAAGCCGCCTCCTGGGGCACGACGCCCCGCGTGCGGCCGTTTTCGACCGGATTGGCCCTTTGGCCGATGGCGGCAACCAACTGGTCGAGACTCCAAACCCGAAGATCGTCAAGATGCAGAAGTAGCTTGACGAGATGAGAGCGCTCATGGAGACGCAAGGCCAACCTAAGGCCCGACCGGTCGCGAAGGAGCCCTTGTCCGTCGATATTGAGCTCGTCCCTGTCCAGCTCAAAATCACTCCACCACCGACCCATCTCTACGAAGGGAAGACAGACCCAAAAACTCATCTGAGCAAATTCCGGATTTTCATGACCGGGCAGGGCACGACCGACGCCACAAAGTGCAGACTCTTCCCACTCACTCTGGGCGATCTCGCCCATAGGTGGTACGTCTCACTCCTGATTCCGCTCGATCGACTCCTTCTCTACTTTGAGCACCCAGTTCACCTCTTACTTTGCGGCCAAAATTGCCCAGTCTGAGAACTGGCACCGCTTAATGCGCATCCGCCAGGAGAAGGAGGAGTCTGATGAGGACTACGTCGCCAGGGTGGACGAGGTCATTCTGACCGGAGAGCCAGTCGGCAATCAGCTGGCTCTGCATGCCACCCTTGGAGGCTTCCACGGCCGATCCCCGATGTTCAAGCACCTCACCAAAGACTTCCCGAAGACATACGCCGACTTCCGAGCCCGGGCAGGCAATTACCTGGCTTGGAGGAAGCTGCTTGCTCTCAGGCTAGGGGAGTCTGAACCGGCAGTGAAAAAGCCGAAAGCCGTAACTCAGGCCTCCCCCAAATGTGGTCCCAAGGCCAAAAAGATTGCCAAGCCGCCCAGAAACTTCAAGTCCTTCGAGGACGTCGAAGTACATCTCACCCAGGCGCTGAGACAATATCCTGCACACATCTTCAATGCAATCCAACACAGGGATGTGCTCCCCAGGCCTAGGCCATTCATAGGAGATCGGTCCCGGCTGGACCCTAAAAAGTTATGTGCCTATCACGACTCAATTAGCCAATAATACGAGCCAGTGTCGTAATCTCCTAAAATAGTTGTGGAAACTGTTTAACGAAGGGCGTCTGAACGACCTCATACAGAGGCCAGCCGATTGACAAGACCAGTAGCAACAGTGTCCCCCCACAAAAATGAAGAAGGAGGCCGGCCTCTCAGGCCGGTCGCAGTTTTGGAGGACGACGACGACGACCTCCCCCCGATGAACCCAGGCGGCCGGGTCAACATGATCCAGGCCGGCGGGGGAAACTTGGGCGGCCTCACCCCCATCTCCACGCTTTCTAACAGAAAGCGCAAGGCCGAAGTTCGGGCCGTGACCAACATAAACCTGGTCACCCCACCCGAGCCCAAAATCCACAAGGATTTGGAGATCGTTTTCTCCAACCGAGACCGGAGTGGGGTGCTGTACCCCAAGGGGGATGCTTTGGTGTTCGCTGCCCGCATTCTGGGCAAAGAGGTCCAACGAGTTTTGATCGACAATGGGTGCTTCTGCAACATCATATTCAAAGCGGCCCTAGATCAGCTCGGCGATCTCGTCAGCTTCGTAAAGCCAATTGACCTCCAGCTGAAAGGTTTCAGGGATGCTACTGTCGCCGCGTACGGAAGGATAAAGCTCTCAGTAGAGCTCGTCTGTTTTTATGACGAGAAGGTTAGGATTACTAGGCCATTGGACTTTATTATTGTAGACCAGCTGAGTTATTATAACGGTTTCTTAGGTAGGTCTTTTCTAGAAGTTTTCGAGGCCATAGCCTCTTCTTATTACTACTGTATCAAATTTCCCACCCCTGAGGGGGTGGTCGGCACCGTTAAGGGTGACCAATCAATGGCTAGAAAATATTTGAACTATTTCGATTCTTCTTTATTTTCAATCTGTAACGATCAAACGATAGATAAATCACAGACCGACCTCGAGATGACCCTTCCGACCACTAAAGTCATGATGGAGGTCGGGTCCACCTCGACCGGCCCCGATGATGGATTCGGCCCGCTACCAGTGCAAATTGATGATCCCGAGCCAAGGATTGGTTTCGACCCCTCCGAGCTCGATCTCGACCCAAGGTTCGACACAAACGAATGGTGAAGCTACGAGCAAGCCATGGCCTTAGAGGACTTGGAACACATTCCAGTCGATCCTTCGAGACCGAAATTGGAAGTCCTGATTGGCTCTCGCATACCGACCGAAATGCGGGGGGAAGTGATCGATTTACTCAAGGCCAACATGGAAGTCTTCGCTTGGTCTCACCAAGACATGGTCAGAATAGATCCAAAACACGTCTGCCATCGCTTGAAAATTGACCCTAACAAGAGGTCGGTTCATCAGAAAAGAAGGAAGTTCGGCCCGGAAAAGTACGAGGTACTGACCCAAGAGGTCAAGAAGTTATTGGACAACAAGCTCATTGAACAAGCTAAAGACGAGCCCCAGTGGGTCACCAATGCCGTCCTGGTTAAGAAAACGAACAACACCTGGAGGCTCTGTATCGATTTCACCTACCTCAACGCAGCTTGCCCAAAAGATCACTTTTCGATGCCGCACATCGACCATTTAGTAGATAGCATGGCAGGTCACGAAATGATGTCCTTCATGGACGCTTTCGCCGGCTATCATCAAATTCCGATGGCCGTCGAGGACGTTAAGCATACCTCTTTCCATACGAAAAGGATATATTTTCATGGCTCCGAATGCCGTTCGGCCTGATCAACGCCGGAGCGACCTACCAACGATTGGTCAACAAAATGTTCGCGGATCAGATCGGAAAGACCATGGAGGTCTATATCGACGACATCGTGGTGAAGAGCCTGAAAAAGGAAGACCACCTTAGAGACCTCGAGGAGACTTTCAAAATCCTCAAGGCATACAACATGAAGCTGAACCCAAAAAAGTGCAACTTCGGGGTGGATGCCGGCAAATTTCTTGGGCACATCGTCAGCCAAAGAGGAATTGAGGCCAACCCGGCCAAGATCAAAGCCGTCCTCAACATGTAGGAGCCCAGGACGATCAAGTAAGTACAATGCCTGACTGGTTGCCTAGCTTCACTAAACAGATTCATAGCCCGGCTCGGAGATAAAAGTAAGCCTTTCTTATAGACTATCAGAAATAGCAAGTTTTCTTGGAATAGGGAAAGTCAAATAGCCTTTGCAAAACTAAAGGAGTACTTGGCAAACCCACAAATTCTAGTCAAACCAATCCCGGGAGAGAAGCTTTACTTGTATCTTGCGGCCTCTGAGGTCACCCTCAGCGCGGTACTTGTCCGGGCGGATGGTCAGAACCATCTTCCGATCTACTTCGTAAGTCAAGCTTTGTACGATGCTGAGCTCAGGTACACCCCACTCGAAAAATTAGCCTACGCTCTGGTCATGAGCGTGAGGAAGCTAAGGCCCTACTTCTTCGATCATCAAGTGGAGGTCCTAACCACTTTACCCCTAAGGCAAGTTCTGCACCGTCCGGATACCAGCGGTCGACTCCTGAAGTGGTCATTAGAGATAGCCCAATACGGGGTCTCCTACGCCCCGAGGACGGCCATCAAGGGCCAAGCTCTTGCTGACTTCATAGTGGAACTCACGTTCCCCCCAAAATTCACAAGAATCGACCACCCCCCATGGAAACTCTACGTAGATGGGTCGTCGACCAGTACTTGCGCCGGGGCCGGCATCGTTCTGGTCGGGCTGGAGGGCCAGAGTTTCACTCATGCGGTCCGTTTCAGCTTCCCGGCCACTAACAACGAGGCTGAGTATGAAGCATTGGTCGGGGGCCTCGAGCTCGTAATCGCCATTGGAGTATGCCGATTGCACGTCTTCATGGACTTCCTACTCGTAGTAAACCAAATAAAAGGAGAATACGAGGCCCGGGGAGAGCAAAGGATGAAATATCTCGACCTAGTCACGACCTTGTGCGAGAAATTTCATCAAGTCTTCATAGAGCAAATCCCAAGGGAGCACAACACCCAGGCCGACGCCCTTTCCAAACTCGCAAGCGCAGAAGGATCCGCCGACCTCGCCAATATCCAGCTCACCAAGCTCGGGACCCCCACAGTGATCCGGGCACAAGTCTCAACCGTTCTGAGCATCGACGAAAATTGGATGACTCCGATCGTGAAGTATTTAAAGACCGGCATACTCCCAGAAGACAGAGTCCGGGCTCGGCAACTACAACTCCGGTCATCAAGGTACACTCTCATTGACGACCTCCTGTACAAAAGAAGTTTCACCCTCCCACTCCTGAAATGTATACCCCGGAGCAAGGCCAGAACATCCTGGCCGAGATCCATGAAGGGGTATGTGGGAACCACGCCGGAGACCGAGCCCTAGCCCATAAGGTAATCAGGCAAGGATATTTTTGGCCGACCCTGAACAAAGACGCTGTCAGCTTTGCGAGGTCGTGCCACAAATGTCAAATATTGGGGCCCAACATCAAATTGTCCCCCGAGCAGCTCTCCTCCATGTACAGCCCTTGTCCTTTTACCCAGTGGGGCATCGACCTGATCGGACCGATGCCCACTGCGCCCGGGGGTCACAGATTCGCCGTCGTGGCCGTCGATTATTTCACAAAGTGGGCGGAGGCTGAACCGCTCAACAAAATCAACCAAACCCAGATCATAAAATTCATTTGGAAAAACATCATATGCCATTTCGGCCTACCACAAATGATTATCTCCGACAACGGGAAGCAGTTTGACGGTCTCCAGATGATCCAATTTTGTGAAAAATGCAAAATAAAAAAAGTCTTCTCCACCCCCTACCACCCACAGACGAATGGCCAGGTAGAGGCTGTGAACAAAATCCTCAAGCACACTATTAAAGCAAAGCTCGAGGACAAGAAGGGGAAGTGGGCAGTCGAGCTCCCTGACGTGCCTTGGTCATATCATACAACCACAAGAAATTCGACGGGCGAAACACCGTTTACTTTAGCCTTTGGGACAGAGGCCGTCATCCCATCGGAGGTCTCACTCCCGAGCCACCGAACAGCCCAGACAATCACAGAAGACAATGACACCACCCGGATGATCGATTTGTATATGCTAGAAGAACGAAGACTCAACTCCGACCTCCGGAATGCGGCCTATAAGAAGAAATCCGAAATTTTTTTTTAACTCTAAGGTGAGGGCCAGACAATTCCAGGTCGGCGACCTCGTCCTCAAGAAGGTTCAAGCTCCCAAAGGGGTATTTGGCCCGAACTAGGAGGGCCCATTTAGGATATCCAAGTGGCTCTCCAAGGGGGCTTATGAGCTTGAACTCATGGATGACACTCTGAACTAATACCCCTGGAACGCAGTTCACTTGAAGAAATATTACCAATAACTAAGTTGTACTATGTAATTAAAGTTTATATCAATAGAAAGCTTTACACACAGCTCGATCTCACATTCAAAAATCGAGCTCAGTTCAAAAGCATATGCCGACCGTATCGAGGTCGGCATATCACACTCGAGCTCGGGAAGGCTGCCAAAGCCATTCAAAAACCGAGCTCAGTTCAAAAGCATATGCCGACCGTATCGAGGTCGACATATCACACTTGAGCTTGGGAAGGCCGCCAAAGCCATTAAAAAACCAAGCTCAGTTCAAAAGCATATGCCGACCATATTAAGGTCGGCATATCACACTTGAGCTCGGGAAGGCCGCCTAGGCTATTCGAAAAACTGAGATCAGTATAAAACCGTATGTTGACCATATCGAGGTCAGCATACCACACTAGAGCTCGAAAAGGCTACCAGTGCCATTTCAAACACCGGGCTCAGTTCAAAATATATGCCGACCATATCGAGGTCGGCACATCTCACTTATGCCCGGGAGAAATCTCATACTTGTTAAATTTTAAACATTTTTAACAGGAACAAGCAACGAAAGAGCAACAACAAAGCGATAAAGGTAGTAGAATCAAATTTCCATTCAACGGTTAAAACCCGAGCAAAAGCCGGTTAAAGAAGTACTGAAAGTTGTTCAAATTAAACCCAGTCGGGTGCCAGTTACAAGCAAAATGAAAACAAACAAAGGCAGGGTTTAAACTAAATCTTCAATGATCACCAGCTTCACCTACGGTGCCCGTCTGCTCCCCAGCTCCGGCCACGAAATCCGCTACCTCGTCAATGCAGGTCTTCGCCACCTCTCCACCCGGCACCAAGGGACCTTCCGGAGGAGCTGCCTCATCATCTTCTTCTTCCCCGTCTTTCTCAGCCTCCTCAATCTGAACAGTTGGAGGACCATGGCCCGGAAGGAGAAACCGGTATCGGTACGGAAACCATGATAAATCTACCCCGAGCTCAGTCTCGAGATCCAAGAAATGGAGGTAGTAGCTCTCATGGATCGGAGTCTTGGCAACATACTCCCGGAAGTAATCCTCGTAGACCTTGGTGTCCTGGTTGGCCTTGCATCCCATGCGGATCAGGTCGGCGACGGCCATGTAGTAGCCGAATTCCGAGAACAACACCGGGCTGGTAGCCGGGTCGTTCGGGTCGTAGGCCGGTCGCTGCAGAGCGGCAGCTAACTTTGCAGCCTTCTCTCTCACCTCCTTCTCCAGCTCGGCCTGCCGAGCGTGGGCTTGCTCGACATCCCCTCTGGCCGCATGGGCCTCCAACCGCAGCTCGGCCATGGCATCCTCCATTTCAACTATCCGATGCCGGGCATCATCCAAGGTTTTCCACGCCATCTCCGCCCGGCCAAGGGCATCCTCCATCTCTTTCAACACGGCCTCCATCTGGCTGACCGCGTAGTCTCTTTCCTTTTTTAGCGCGGCATTCTTGCTCTCAAAGCCAGCCTTCTCCTCCCGGGCCCGGGTCAGGTCGGCCTCCGCCCTCCGGAGTGAGCTAACGGCGCTGTTGAGCTCACTTTCTACATAGTTGGCCATAATCGTCGTCTGGTTGGCCAGAGCGACACAGGCTCGGCCGGCATATCGGGGGTGGCGCTCGGTGATGTCGGCCAGGTCCCGAGTCCAGGCTTGGGGCAGGGAGTTCACCGCCCGACTCATGTACTCCGGCATCTCAATGATAGAGCTCGGAGCCCGGGAAGACAGAAAGTCCAGCACCATCGGCTGAAGGTTGGAGTCATTACGGGTCAACCTGAACAAAGGAAGAAAGGTCCGGTCAGAAATTATAGATTGATAGAGTAAGATACAAGTTTAAGTAACTTACACTTGAAAGCGGGTCAGGTCACGACCAAAGTAGGTCCTGTCATCCCCCCGACCGGGTGCGTGTGTCGCCTGGACCGTCATAGCAACGCCGGCCGACCTCTGCCCGGGAGGCGTATTGTCAAAAACGTCGATCGGTACAGGACTCGACCCATCCGTGCCGACTTCCTCCCTCTCAAACTCTTCACGCCCCCATTTCTGACCAGCAAGGGAGGAGGATGGGATAGTTCCAGCCGCAATGCCCTCTGTGGCCAGGACGGACTGGAGAGGAGTTGGCTCCTGGATCACAATTCCCTTCCGGGCTCCGGCCCCTTTCTTCTTCTTCTTCGTCACCTTGATGACCTCCGGTTGGGTGAGAGCAGCTCCGAGGCGGGAAAATATCTCCGTGCACTGATCGAGCAAATGATCGGGGCAACGGCGTACGACCAGGAACTCAGGCACTGCGAATGCAAAGTGTTAAAAAAAACAACACACAACAAAAACAATAAAATAACTCTAGATCCGGGCTCACCCAAGTACCTACCCGTCAAGTTAAGGTGGCAGGGAAACTGGAAGAATCGGCTGGTAAGTCGAGCCTGACGAGTCCAGAGAATGGCTTGATTTCGCTCAAAGACCGGCAGAGACAGTATCCGCTCTTGAACGACCACTCGGAGGGAGAAAGATAGCCTGCGAAGAAAAATAAAAAATTAGATCAGTACATTTAATCCAAAAAACAAACACAAATCTCTTACTAGGATTTTTGGGGCGGATATCGGTTAGAACCCCAATTTCCGTTCCACCCGGATATCCAGTCTGCTAGGCTCTTCCTACGAAGAACCACTTCTTCCGATCGCTGCAGGCCTTGCTCGGGAGACTGGTCACCAGTTTTTGCCCTTTGGTCTGAATAAAGACCTTGCCGGTCCCACTCTTCTCGCTCTGGATCCGGTACAAGTAGGTCATCTCCCCCGGGGTCGGCATGCAATACAGCCGATTCTGGCAAAAAAACACCATGACGCTCAGAATGATCATCCACGCGTTCGGCAGCAGCTGGATGAGCGCCTGGTTCCAGTGGTTGAGTAGATAGGAGATGGCCGGATGGAGGGGGAAACAGAGTCCGACCTCAATCATATCCTGAGTTACGGCCACCATCCCTTGAGGAGGTTGATCTGCCCGCTCATTTGGCTCAGGGGCAAAAAGCTGGACGTCGTACGGAATATCCCAGTCGACCCGAGCTTCGTCGAGGTAACGCTGGGTCATCTTACTTTGGATCTGGCCAATCGTCCACTTCTTGGACTCCTCTAGGTCGGCAATCCGAATGGTCCTCGGACCACGAACGGTTGGTCCCCGTGGAAAACGCTCTTGATACCCGTCAAAATCGAAGGAGAGAGATTCGATCTCATCCTTCTCCTCCACATACTCCGACCACAACCGGAAGGCCCTCCTAATCTCATCCCGACGGACCTCACCCGCACTTCGGGCCGCAGTAGGCGACCCCCCGACCTCTTCGGCTTTCGACCCCGAGGCCTCATTCGCCATCCCGAGCCTCTCCTTGATTTGCTCGGCGGCGAGGTTCTGGAGTAGTAAGTTATTAGCTAAGTCATCACCCTCACCGCATCCACCATCGTCATCTTCTTCTTCAAGGAGGTCATCCAGCGGTTCCCGACTCTCGACTGGATGGGCCATCGGATCGGATCTCAAACTCGCAGCCACGGTGGGGCCACTCTCCCTGGCGCCCTCGTCCAAAAGTGACCGGTCCGGGCTCGAGAAAAGCGCATCCAGACCATCATCGTCACGAGCCCAGATCGAGCTCGCACTCAGGCATGACGGAGAGGCACCACCTCCGCCGCTAGAACTCCCCCCTTCGTAAAAAAGCCTCCGACTGGTTCCACCACCGCCGCTCGAGGAGGCCCCGCCTCTTTGCCCTGGCGAAGGACCAGTCCACCGCCGTACCATTTTGAAAAGAGAAGAGGAAATAGAAAGCTTTTCAAAATCGGAAATGCAAATTACCTTACAAAACCGTCTAGTCGCCACCGTATGAATCCAATCGCCGCTGCAGAAATCTCGTTGGAGAATCTCAAATTTGCTATGGAATGTTCGAAGGCGCGAAAGTAAAAACTCAAAATGGCGGATCACTCACCTATTTATAAGAAATGGGATGGGTCTATTTCGCAAACAAGTTTCTAGGTCTAGGGGCCTAAATGCAAGAAGTCGAAATACCGGGGACCCCACACCAAAACGACTGCGCACGCCAATAGTTAATACGCGGAATTCAAGGTATTACATGACGTCACGCACACCTTTTTAGGCCCGCTTACCCACGCATGTCTACTCAAGCGTCAGTTTCAAGAAGACCAACCCCCGACCACGCCAGGCTGAACTAGCCCGATGCCAACAGTCAATGGCATACGACCATCTCGCCTCCCACCAACCCTGAGAGCCGAGCTGGAGGGGTAATTGTTGTGGCTATTTCCCACCACAGGTCGGCACCGACCTCATTCCGGCCGAAAGCAAACAAAACGCCACAGCTGCGATAGGCCGGCCGGCCCAGGCACTCTCCAATCGCTGCGGTCTCCGATCCCGTCCTTCCGACCTCCATATCGAGATCGGCATTAAGCTCCAGAGTATGTCCACCGCGTCTCAGATGCATTACCAATGAGCCGGGACCAGACCAGCCCGGCCTCGATCAAATGAAGCATCCAGAGGTCTCCTCAGGATGGCCAAGGCACTAGAGGGTCTCCCGACCTCGTGACATGTCGGAGACCGATCTCCGACCTCAAGAGGCTTTCGACCCATGAACGGAAAGAAGAGCAAGTGATAAAATCCGGTGAGATCTTTCCATAAGAGGTAAAGAGCCGCCTCCGTACTCAGTGACAGAGTGAATATTCCACCCAAATGAGGAAAATTCTCAGAAAATCGTCCTTTAATGGACACATGTCAACCAGCTAGTGGTCGGCCGCAAGCAGACTAAGGCGTACGGACGCCCGCGCCTCCACAGAGACTGGAGTCTTTAATTGCACCTGTCCCCTAGGAAGCCGGAAAAGACCCTTTTACCCTTATGTAGAGGAAACTATATATAGTCCCAGTCTTGTATCAAAGAAACACAATTCATCACTTGCAATCAATAGTAACATATACGCATTTAAGTCCAGGGACTCAAAACCCCTGGAAATTCTCGGAGTTCTTGCATTTATATCTTCATCATCTATCTTCATCATTCTGGAATATAATCATCCATGAAGCATTTATGATCTTGTTCATTTGATGTTTTTACCAAAGCTCCATTAAATAGCCATAAATTCCCAGCATACTTTATTTGGTAAACAACAAACCGGTCGGACCAGTGACCTAGTTGATTGTCTGATTCAATAACCTATCCGATTTTAAAAAACATTGTATGAAATAAGTCAAAACTCGAATATGTACCACCCAACTGAAATTGCTAGAGAACCACAAGTTTGGGAAAGAGCTGGAAATTGCCTATAATTAATTGTTTGTAAAATTTGAAAGACACCTAAATTAGAAACTAGATCATTGGATGGTTCACTTTTTCTATCTTCACCCTTTTTCCTATTCCCTTCTTAATCCACTATCCTCACTAGTGATCGTCCTACCCGTGCTTCGCACGGTGCTTCGCACGGACGGAATTTGTTATAATTTTCCAACAATAATAATAACTCAATTATATTTATAAAACTAAATTATTACATTTTTAAAAAAAATACATATAATTTTTTTTTATCAAGATCAATAATACTTCGATAAAAAAATTTGATACACTCCCAATTAAACATTTATATATAGTATGACTTAAGTTTCACATATTATCTAACATTTTTGTTTGAGCATCATCATTATTTGTCTTACTAACAAAACATATATCTTAAAATTCAATGTAATGTGATTATTGATAAAATTAAAAATTTACTGAAAATATTTTAATGAAAAATATTAACTTTATACATTTTTAATACATGTCTAAATAATTTATTGTTACATGCAAGGAATAATCTATATTATACATATGGTGAATAATGTATTCACTAATCAATTTAGTCTATTTACACTAAGAAAAAGTGTAAATTTTGATTAAATCAAAATGTGTATTAGATTAAATTGAAATTTATTATAATAAAAAACTAAATTCAGTGTAAATTTTTAAATGTAATATAACTACATTTAATAGTATAATTAACTTATACCCCATCCGTCTCTGAAAATTGGTCCTTTTTTCACATAGTTTAATACGATATGTCGGAGGTATTACGCGGTTTTCAAAGGTCCATTTCTTAATTAAATGATTGTTTATGGAAAGTATGTTAAATGAACTTTCCATTAGCAATCATTTTATTTGAAAATGAACATCTGGAAAATCCTGTAATATTCTCAGACATATTGCATTAAACCCACCTGCAAAGAAATAGGACCAATATTCAGGGACTGGGGTAGTACTTTTTACTGTAAACAACCTTAATTGTTGAGTGAGTGCACTATGCATCTGATGTGTAATGAGTCCGAATGTTTATCTGCCAATATCCATTACTTGAAAAGTACCAAAATACTGAATATAGAAATATTGTATTAGAATTGCACGATATATATTTTTTTCAAATTTTTACTATAACAATTAATAAAATAAAATTTTATTGATAAAAAAATTATAATTTGATTTTTAAGAAAAATATATCTAAACTTTGTGTGGAAGTCATTTTCATAACTAAAGTTTTAATATAATCATTAATAATTTTGTATGCTTTACAAATGTCAAAAAAATTCAAATAATGGTTGATCATGGATTTTTTTATACAATTTTTTCTAATTATAGGGTATGTTTGGTTTAAGTTGCAGGGAGTTGGAAAATTCATGAATAGTGAAAAGATATATTTGAATTTTGTTTATATTTGTTGATAAGATGTAATAGAGTAGGTTTGAGAAGAATACAGTAAAAAAGTAGGAGATGAAAATATTATTATATTATAAAAAATAAAAGTATGGGTTATTGGTAAAAGAAAAGGTATGAGAGAGAATGTAAGGGAGTATAGGTGTTATAGGTTATGATTTTGATGAATTTTTGAAATTTAGCTTGTATAATCTTGAAACAAACATAGTTTGGATTGCACTATGTAATTCTCAAGTTGGATCTCAAAGGCTTAAACCAAACATATCATGAACAAATGTTTGTTTCATTATAAAATACATATTTATAAAGAATAACATATTATTTTATATTTCTTACAATATACCCATCTTAATGAAATAACATGTCTGATATAAATTGTACTCGTTTCATCCCCATCAAACTTTATATGTTGTTAGGCACAATTATTAAGAAAATTTATTGAAAAGTGGCTTTTTAAGAGTTTTGTATAAATATAAAATGATATTGTAAGAGAGTATCATTTTTATTTTAGGGGTCTGAAAATTATTGTGGGACAAATGAAAAAAATGTAAGTATGAAGTTCATTGTGGGACGGAGGAAGAATATATAATTTGAACCAGTACAATCATTTATAGTATAATATTGGATAACCACTGAAGGCATCAGAATATGCATCTCCTAATCAATAAATGGTAATTCCAATAGAACAAATCGGAAGACGAGTATTCACTACATCTCACTAATACTTTCACACTTACCTTATTTGAACGTCTCACAACTACTTTCACACTTGCCTTATTTGAACGTCTCACAACTACTTGCACAGTTGCCTTATTTGAACATCTCACAACCAAGGGTGCAAAAGTAAAAAATTAGTAATCGGGCGTTTTGTGGCCGCCTAGTACCTAGGCCCACCTTGGCCCCCCCTAGGTTTTTTTTATATTTTTTTTGTATAATAGAGCCACCTAAATTCGTCCAAGCACGCCTACAACTGAACCACCTTGGACTGCCTAGGCACCGCCTAGAACTGAAAACACCTAGAATAGGCGCTTTTGCAAAAATCGGGTCAGGAGGAGGCCGCCTAGCCTGATTTCTACATCACTGCTCACAACTACTTTCACACTTCTAAAAATGAAATAACTCTCTCTCACAAAATTCAATAAAGTAATAATTACTACTCTCTCCATCCCAGAGAAAGTTTTCCACTTTGTTTTCAGGACCTTCCCCCAAAAAGTTTTCCATTCAATAAATGACAAAAATAACACTTCACTACATATAATCTTTAACCTTCAAATTTACACAATATTAAAAAGAAAATATCACTCATTTCATTCACTTTTCAGCACTATTCATTATTTTACCCCAAAAGACAACAAAATATTATGAGAAGATTACATCCGGCACAAATGTAGCATTATTTTATTCAATCTTACACTCACATGCTCTTTTTTTCTTTAAAAAATGTGTTATCTTCTACTATGAAAATAGTTTCAGGATTGATGGAGTACTAATAAAGTTACTATAATAATAAGAATAATATTTTTTTAGGCATGTAACTCAGAGGTGGTTGAGTTTCAAGGATAATAATTTTAAAACTTGTGTATGTAGACTTATGCTTAAGAATTTAAAACATTAAAAATTTTAGAAGTATGCACATTAGCAAGAACATCAAATTTCGAATCACACGTGTAAATATTATTGGAACTGAAATATTTAAGTGACTCCTTTTCATGTAACTGCATCGTGTAATCATTTATACATATATCATAATCAAGTATTGATGCAAGGATAAGTATGTCTTGTAAATATTCATGATCATACATTTTTTATTTGAAATCGAGATAAATACAATCAACAAACAGTAGCTATATGATCATCAATAGTAGTAATAGAGATGTGGAACTAAGTATGTTTGATGGTTGTATTGAAATTAAATGAGATTGATAGTGAATATTTCTAGAGATGTAGAAGTAAGTATTATATGTGAGACAGATTTATAATTTTATATTGGTCATACTTGGTAAATATTACTATGAATTAAGAGAGTGAATGTAGAAGTAAGTAAATTGAGTAAAATATTGAGTTAAGGTAGTTGCAATTTACAATAAATAATCTATGAACAAATTTGTATTTTAATTGATTAAAAATTACTAATTTATAAATTTGTTTTTAATTAAAAAAACAATAACAAACATGTTTATTTTTTAAAATAGTTACATAAAAATAACAAACATATGAACAAAATTATATAACACTCCCTCCGTCCCCGAGTAAATTTCTCGTTTCTTTTTGTTGAATGGTTTAAGAAAATGTATTTTTTTATTAATATATGGTGGGTCACATGTTGACTTTTGGGATAAAGTAATGAATAGTGTTGAAAAGTGAATTGAATTAGTGAAACTTTAGTAATATTGTATGAATTTAAAGGTTAAAGTTTATATGTAGTGGAGTGTTGTTTTTGCCATTTATGGAATGAGAAATTTACTATGGGACGACCCGAAAAGAAAAATGGAAAGTTTACTCAGGGACAGAGGGAGTATGATTTAAGACAAATATAACAAAAATAAGTACCTCAGATCTCAATAGAAATCATCAAACTTAAATCTTTATAACTCAAGAGTGAATTATTTCTAATCATTAACATCTACATATAATAATAAAATTTTGATACAATAACAAAATATTATATCATAATTGAAATTTAATAATACAAATAAACTAATCAACTAAAGAACTTAACTGAAAAGATCAATATCAAGTTCTCAACCTTGGTATATAATAACTGAAAAGTACTCTTGCTCCGACATCAATATCATGATACTTATTTAAAATAATTTTATCATATCTATGCAATTCGACATCTAACAAATTTTCACCAAACTTTAGTGAGACTACTCATGCGACAATCCATAATAAACTGAGAAGAAATGTATGGTTATGACATACTTCAACAAAATAAAATTCATTATATTAAAAAGAAAATTCACCTGACACTGGTATGTGCTAAGACTACCCACACTCATAACCTCTCATCAACCCAACCTAAAATAAAATAATAAGTTCTCACTCATCCACCTATACAACCTACCACTCAACTTCACATTATCTTTGTTATACTCACATCCACAACCCAACCCAACCCAACCCAACTCAACCTAAAATAATAATAAGTACTCCCTCCATCCCGGATCTTTTTTCATAGCGATACATGAACAATTCTTTTAAGAAAAATAGAGTATGTGAGTTTGAAGTTAAATAATAAAATAAAAAATGCTCTTTATTGACTTTCGTAAGTATGAATTTTTTTTAAGGATGTGAAAAAATAGTTGAGACGTTCCAAAAAGGAAAACATGACGAAAGATCCGGGACGGAGGTAGTATTTTATTATTTATTAATTACATATATTTGTTAATTAATTTTTTTATTATATTTAAAATGTATAAAAATACATAAATTCATTTAATACTCTAAATTTATAATTATATATTTAAAACACAATTAAAATAAGATACAATGACGAAATTAGGAGAAAATAGAGGATATGAGATTATATTTTAAAATATGTCAATATTGGTGTTTACTTATAAAGAATTTAAAAATACAAATTTTAATTTTTTTTAAATAACTTATTATTCATAATATTTTTAATATACGTTTTATCTATATAAAATTTATTTACCCAATCAAATAATGCCACGTGGCATAAATTGATTTGGCAACCTTGCAATGTGTAGAGGTTGCATTTGCAACTCCCAATTTAATTTTCCTTTTCTTCTTCTTCTTTGTCGTAGGGTCATGACACTACCGATGAGGCTAGTCGAATAAAAAAAAGTGATGAAAGTCATATTAAAATTTACAGTTTCAATAAGCAATTAAAAAAAAAATAGATATTTATCCAAAGAATATAAATCTCACCAAATGACATTTTAGTTTAGCATTGTTGCATTTCAAAGAAAACTCGCTAATTATACTAATAATTTTCTTTCAACATAAACTTCAAAATGATCCATTTGACTTTCAACTGAATTATTTGGAAATAAAATTAAATTACCTATACTTGATCTAATAACAATTTTCATCGTTTTTCATTAATAAATAAATAAAAAATATAATACAATACTAAGAAAAAAATATTGCATTAAGATAAAAAAATATAATAAATATAATCAAATTACCTTGTTTTATTGATTTCTTTCACGCACAATCTAAATCTCTATGTAACACCCCGTCCCGTTCAGTACCCTTTTTAGAAACCTTTTTTTTTGTTTCCTTCTTTTTTTTTTTTAAATTTTATTTAATTTTGAGTGCTTCGTGTAATTTAAATTTATACCTACTTACAAAATTTCAAAATTCATAGAAAGAAATCGAATCTTTCGAACGAATGAAGAACTTCGAGAATTAATTAAAAATCGGGGTTTTCGACCCGTATAATTTATTAGGATAAATTGCAATGTCTTGAAATAACTAATTAATTATTCAAATCTTAAATTTTATATTAATTACTTGTTTTTGGTTTTAGATTAAAAAATCAAATATTTCCTTAACAAGTATCAAAGATATACATGAAATTCTTGCCATTAATTTACAGCCACAAATTAATTTAAGGTATTAAAATTAATTCTTAATTAAAAGACTAATTCCTCCATAAAAAGAGACCACGTCCCTTTCATTTCCCAAAAGATAAGATCAGTTTCCAAATATCATTCCACGCGCTTTATTTTCTCTCTCCAAAAGAGAAACCAACGTGTCTTCTCTCCTCCTCCGATCAACCAACGCGTTTTCTCTCCTTCCTCCTTTTCCAATCGGAACCAATGCCTCCGCTTCCTTCTTCGATCAATCGGCGACGCCGCTCACACCGCAACGCCGCCACGCTGCTCACGCTGACGCCTCTCTTTTCCTCCGACCACCGCGCCTCTTCCGCCTCTGCTTCGATCGAAACTGCCGTTTTTCCTCCGATCGACGAAGCCACCGCTGCAGCGATGCTCCCTCTCTCCTTCTCCGACAAATTGTCGCCGCCGCGATGCCTCTCTGCCGAATCGCCGCCGCCGCGACGCCTCTCTGCTGAACGCGGCCTCCTCTCCCTTTTTCTTCCAGTAAGTATTCAAGAGAAACCCCCTTTCTCAATTTCGATTTCAGATTTTTTAATTCGATTTCAAAACATAACCCGATTCGTTGATGCCGAACCAAACCTTCGTAGCCGGAATTTCTGGAAAAATCAAGACGCGCCGTTAAACTGCTCGTTTTTCACTTCGAACCGGGAGAAACGTAAGGTTTCTACCTTCGTTTCCTTCTTTTCAAATTCCGGAAAATATCGAGACCTTTTTTTTGGAGCCGTATGACAAGAAATGGAGATGATGATTTTTAAACTGTGATTTTTCTATTTTTGCTTCTTCTGTTAAAACCATATTGTGTGTTGTTGGGTTGTATCCTCTTGAGTTTTGAGTTGATGATTATCAGTAGATGAATTTTCTTGTGTTGGGATGCTTCGAATTATTGAGACCTTCGAACACAAATGGACTGGTATTTCTTTTGTAAAGGTTTAGTATCACTATTTTAGTGATATAGTGTTATTGGTTTTGACCATTAGTATTTTACTTGTATGAGTATTATTGATTTTAATGATGATTTCAATTGTTAAAACACTTTTGTTTTAAATCCGTAGACAAAGGGAAACTCGTCTTCTCCCTTGTCTCGGGTTAAACGGTTGTATCAAATGAAAAACAATCTAGTAGAAAATAATAGTACTCTTTTGTTTTGAAAATGATACAAGTTAACTCAATTAATAATACTAATAACATAGGAAAATATTTTATTCTTTTAAGTTTTATTAAAATCTCTTTAAAATCAAGTACTTCTAAAAATGAAGAAAAATATATATATATATATGACATTATTTTAGTATTTATTCTTTAAGTGAAATAATTTTCAAAGGATTTTATTTATAAAAGTATAAACTATATTCAATGACCTTCTAAGAATAAGAAAGTGAAATTTTAGAAAAGAAAAACATTAAATTAGTACATATGTTATTAGTGTAAATTTCTATAAATTTCTTATCTTTTTATCCTTTTCAAGAAAAGTATTTAAAGTTATACTTTTTAAAATAGTAAAAGTTTTTACAAAAGAATAAAGGAAATTAAAGGTTTGTTTTGTAGAAATATAAATAATCATACAATCAAGAAAATTAGTAAGTACACTCCAAAAATACACTCACCCTTTTTAGAAATGGTGTATTCACCAAAATGGGGTGTGACCCTTAAACAAGTCATTTTAAAGTATATAAGACACCAACCTCTCGTCTCTCGTAACGCAAACTCTCGAATTCTTCCTAAATTCATCAAAAATCAACTTTTAATCGAATAACTTTATATTAGGAATCAGTACTAGTGGGATTCCGCGCCAGAGACTCGACCACTCGTCTGTACACCACTCCCAGGACTCCCAACAATCAGGTGGGTGATGATCGGTTGATCGATCTGCTTATAATACGTTGTGCTGGTATTTTCTGAACTCGACTAATTAAACCTAAAACGATTAATCCAACATAAATGTATCCCTATTATATAACTGTTTGAATTACGTGATATAATCGTATGTGATACGAAATACCTGTTGTTAAATTCAAATCAATCACCATTGCATGACTAAGGGCATTATGTGAGCATGAATCAATTTGATTGCAAATCGAGGAATTTTTCCTCCACGTTTTAAAATGTCAGTTTTATAAAAGGATCTGATGTCAGTAAGTACGGAGTTGTGGTACGGGTATTAAATCCAACCTCCGGGGAGCTGTCGAGGACGCCCCCAGAATCAAGGTTGTTGATTCAAACAGATCTGGTCCCCGGGTCAGACGCCTACGTTGCGCACTGGGAATAAGGTCATTGATGGTTTGCGTTATTCTATTTTGTCAGTGGTTCGGAGAAGTAAGGTTTTGGAAAGTGGAACAAGTCAAGTATGGTCGTATGAAAGTGGTCCAAGGAAAATCTTTTAAGATATGTGGAAAATGATTTTTGGTTTCGCCTCTTACTGTGAATCAACTTGCGATATGCCAATTGTGTGATGTAAGACTTGTTATGCCCAATTAAATGTTACGTGAATCTGTTTGTTCTGTTATGTACGTTATCCATGTTTATATATATACTGTTTAAATATATTAAACGCTTTATTAATAAGTACAATTTAATACACTTCGGATTTACCAATCCCATGACGTTGCAAATCACGCATACGTGAGAATTCAAATTTCACGCCCCACTTTTCTAACCCCTTGCAGATTATGAGTACGGGGAGCAAGGACAGTGATGAGGAAGACACGGCGTTTCCCCGATCAAATAAAATCCTAATTAGAACACTACGACGCCTATATTACTTTCTATTTTTCTAAATAAATGTTATCGTCAGTGCACTGTAAGACGATACAAATTTCCGTGTGATTCAGTACCTAAGACTCAGTATGTAATATTTCGAAATACTAAACTCTCTATATTTTTATATACATATATATATATATATATATATAAGAGTGTGATACGTTGTTATAATATTTCTCCCCACTTTCCTACTGTATGAAACTCATCGTCTATGTATGATATCTTTTCTTCAAAAAATTTATAGTTCGGGATTTTGATCTCAATTAACATCTCGAATTCTATATAATTAATATATATGGATTCGGGGCGTTACAGGTGGTATCAGAGCCTAGGTTCAAAACTTTCGGACCCAAATCCAAATCCTTGATTTTTTCATCAAAACTAAAATTATTTCTCATCACTTAAATAGTAAACAACATTAAATATCTCGGGGGAAACGTGTCTCTGATTACTGTCCACAAGCTCCTCAAAGGTACGTCAGTAAAATTTTCATAAAAGTCGTCTAAAGGCCTACGAACTCACAACAGTTTGACTTCATAATATTACACAATCAAAAAGGTTACGACAACTCGAAACGATTTTCGTACTATAAGGGAAGGCTGATCTAGTCTAAATTATTTCTGAACCTTGGTTAATTGATAAAGAATGCTTGAATAATTTTATGAGCTTCATAAATGATATTATGTGATTACTTGAGTTACGTGCTTTAAAATGTTTACTTTACAACTTTCCTTTCTTGAACTAAAATTTTGACTAGAACTTTCCTTTCCCTATAGGAGACCATAAGATGGATGTGGATGAGTACATAGGAGTTACGCAGCTAGAGTTAGAGACTATCGATGAGTATACGGCTCGCTTCCTAGGACTACGTGAGAGAGCAAGGGTTGCCCCCGAACCCCACGTTGTGTCGGATTTCGCTGCTGCGACGAGGTATACCGGTGGAGTTGCTGAAGTATTCCATCCTATTGCTACGGGGCTCCTAGACCGCATGAGAATGGACGATGCTGAGGACGGCCCCTACCTTCACTTAGAGGCTTTTTGGACGGAGGTTCAAAGGGTTATACGGAATGCGGACACTACCCGCGGGTTGGCTTACCAGGCCGCTGCACTCGCCCGGGGTGACATGGACATATCAGACATCCTTCGAGAGGAAGCCGTCTTAGCACAGTTATCAGCTGACGCAGCCAGGGCGACCGCAGTCATTCAGGAGGAGTATTCCCTCTTCTCTACTCAGAGAGCTGACCTATACCAGAGGGCGGCCATCTCGTAGCGGGATAACGTCGTTGCTCTCTAGGTGGCAGGAGGATTAGCTAGTGATGGACCCCTCGGCCCCAATGAGGCTGCACCCCCAGGAGTGGAGCCAGCAGTAGACGAGTTGGTCGAGGGTGGGCCACCTGTGGACGGAGATTCCTCTGCAGAGTCAGGGGTGGATGATTAGTTTGAGATTTGACTTGACATGTATTAGTAGATGCATATATAACATAGGTGGTAGCCGCTTGACATATAGTAGTAGTCATTGCGTGGTCGTTTTCCTTATAGGCCATAGCAGCGTAGCCTTAACCCACTCCTTTTGTCGCTCGTGATCCGCAATGATGTGAGGATACGATGCGTTAGCATTACCTAGAAGTCTTTTGTATTCTATGATGTAATGTAAGGAGACTGACTCCATAGAACCCCAAAACTTTTTAGATATATATAATACTTATTTTGTGCTCACTGCTTGTCAATGTGCTTTACTTGCTTTACATATTAATTGTCGTATATTTTATCTGATTATTACTCAATGACATATCACTGGTTCCTATTGTACTGTGCGAATGTGAGCACTGTACCATTGAGGGCCCCAATGCATTGCGGTGATTTACGTACCACATGTGTTTCAGTGCTAGTGCTGTGTTATTTTGGTTAATCCAGTTATGTTTTTATAATTTTCTCGTACCTATACATATTGTAACAATATTATTCTTTTCTCTTCAGAAGCACCTTTAGAATGGTACCAGGCCGAAGACGTGGACGACCCCGCATTAATCCTATTCCTGTACCAGTGGATCCTATGGAACAGGACCCACCTCCTCAGGCTGAACCTGAGCCGCCTCAGCAGGCCGCGCCAGGGAATGATATTGCGAGAGAAATTCTAATCTCCCTGCAAAACTACATCCAGCAACAGGCTCTACCACCTCCTCCACCCCTTTATGGGCCTATTCCTCAAATAGCGCCTAGGATGAACGACTTTATCGAACGCTTTCGACGACTACAGCCACCTAGGCTGAATGGAAGGGAGAACCCCTTTGAGATCGAGGAGCGGATATTCGGGATGGAACGTATTTTCCGGCATATGGCACTGGCTGATGCACAGAAAGTCTCCTGTGCCCAGTTCCAACTGATGGAGGATGCAGCCCAATGGTGGGAGTCCTATGAGCGGACTATGAGTGAAGAAGCTAGACAGGTCTTTACTTGGGAAGATTTCAAGAAAGCAGTGCTGGATATGTACTTTCCACGAGTCCTAAGAGATCGGAAGGAACAGGAATTCGTCAACCTTCGACAGGGAACTCTCTCGGTGATAGAGTACGAGAGGAAATTCAATAAGCTGTCTCGTTATGCCCCACATTTGGTGGGTGATGATGAGAGGAAAGCCCGCAGGTTTGAACAGGGCTTGAGGCCTGAGATAGCGGGAATTGTAATTGGTCTTCAGATGCCAAACTATGGGGAAGTCTTTCATCGAGCGTTACTAGTCTCGATCAGCCAGAATCTGGAGTACAAGCAGGCTCCGACTACTGTTCCTGTCAATTGTAATTGGCAGCCAAACTTTAAGAGGAACCCAGCCCCGCCATCCAGGGGGAATAACTTTGTTGGTTCTCGAGCCAACCAAAACTGTCAGAGGTGTGGAAGGAGACATTGGGGACCATGTAGTCAAGAAGGAGTAATCTGTTACCGTTGCAATCAACCTGGGCACAAGTCTAATGAATGCGCCCAGCCACCAAACAGCAACCGCCAACCGGTCAATAATAACCAGTACCGCCCGCAGCAGGCAATCAACTACCAGACTCGCCAACTACCTGCACCTAACAACCGTCAGGTGGGACCACCCAACAGAGGTCCGCCTAACCAAGGTCAAAAAAGGTCTGGACATGTGAATGCCATTATGGAAGAAGGGGAAAGTAGCGGAGAACAACTTCGCCTGAAGGGCCCAGCTCAACCTGAGCAGCATGAGACGCTAGCAGGTACTGTTTTTGTACTTGAAAAACCTGCGTATGTATTGTTTGATACTGGGGCATCTCATTCCTTTTTATCTGATAACTTTAGAAGAAAGTTAGGATTAATTGGGGAAAAGGGAAGAGTGTTGAATGTGAGTATTCCATCTGGGACCACTATGGAAATTGAGGGTCAAGTTAGAGGGTTACCCTTAATGCTAAATGACCAATTGATAGAGTCTGATCTTCATATTCTTAAGATGAAAATCTTTGACATAATCTTGGGCATCGATTGGTTGACGAAGAACAAAGCGATGATAAAATGTGCAGAACGAGAGATCGACCTTGAAACCAATAGTGGTCAACGTTTCACATTTTGTGAAATCAAGACCAAGAAAGAGACCCGAGTAATATCAGCAATCCAAGCTGCGGAAATATTATGGAAGGAAGAATGCCAAGCTTACCTTGTCCACATCTCAACATGAGAGGAAGATGACAAGTTGCGTGTTAAGGTGCCGATCGTGGATGAATACCTTGACGTTTTTCCCGAAGAATTGACTGGGTTACCTCCGGACCGTCAAATAGAGTTCTCCATCGACTTGATACCTGGGTCAGCACCAGTATCTAAAGCACCCTATCGAATGGCACCAAAGGAATTAGAGGAACTAAAGGAAGAATTGCAAGGCTTACTTGAAAAGAAATTCATCAGGCCAAGTGCATCACCATGGGGAGCACTCGTGTTGTTCGTGAAGAAGAAAGATGGGACTTTCCGTATGTGCATAGACTACCGGGGTCTAAATCAACTAACCATCAAGAACAAATATCCTCTTCCGAGGATAGAAGACTTGTTTGACCAGTTGAAGAATGATACTGTATTCTCAAAGATCGATCTGGGGTCTGGTTACCACCAACTAAAGGTCAAGAGCGAGGATATCCCGAAGACAGCATTCCGGACTCGGTATGGACATTACGAATTCACCGTAATGCCTTTCGGAGAGACGAACGCTCCGGCGATCTTCATGGATCTGATGAATAAAGTGTTTCATCCGTACCTGGACAATTTTGTCATCGTCTTTATTGACGACATACTTGTATACTCTAAGAACAAAGAGCAACACGAAAAACATCTCAAGACAGTCTTAGAAACAATGAGACGGGAGAAGCTGTATGCTAAATTCAGCAAGTGTGAATTTTGGATCAACCGTGTTATGTTCTTAGGACATATAATCTCCGCAAAAGGAATTGAAGTGGACCCGGCAAAGGTGGAAGATATCATGAACTGGAAGGCTCCTACTAACGTCAATGAAATTCGAAGTTTTCTTGGATTAGCGGGATACTATCGGAGGTTCATACAAAAAATTTCCAGTATTGCGAAAGCACTGACAAAGCTGACCAAGAAAACCGAGAAGTTTGTTTGGGACTCGACTTGTGAGGAAAGTTTCCAAGAACTAAAGAGGAGACTAACCACGTCGCCTGTGTTAACCATCCCGGACGGATCAGAAGGATTCGTCATTTACACAGACGCTTCGTTGTCAGGCCTGGGTTGTGTTCTGATGCAAAATAGGAAAGTTGTAGCCTACGCATCCCGACAACTAAAGGACCACGAGCAGAATTACCCAACTCTCGACTTAGAACTGGCAGCAGTAGTTCATGCGTTGAAGATTTGGAGACACTACTTGTATGGTGGAAAGTGTGAGATCTACACTGATCATAAGAGCCTGAAATACTTTTTCACGCAGAAGGAATTGAATATGCGTCAGAGAAGATGGCTCGAATTGGTAAAAGATTACGATTGTACTATCCACTATCACCCTGGAAAGGCAAACGTAGTGGCAGACGCTTTGAGTAGAAAAGAAGGTACGAAACTAGGCGTCGTTCCGACCACACAGTTACCACTAATGGGAGAACTCTCTCGGCTAAACTTGGAATTTTCCACACAGTGTTGTGCAAATTCCATGGTTTACACGTTCACCCTACAACCGACCTTACGAGAACGGATCCTAGGAGCGCAACAAAACGATAAATTCTTGAGGAGAATACGTAAGCGCGCTGAGGAAGGGACCATTCAGAGGTTTGTATTGAGTACTGATGGAGCTTTAATGTTCGATAATAGAATCTGTGTGCCTAAGGACGAAGAATTGAGGAACGAAATCCTACGAGAGGCACATAGCACTCCTTACACCGTTCACCCCGGAGAGACGACGATGTACCGGGGACTGAAGGAGAACTTTTGGTGGAGGGGTATGAAGAGGACGATAGCTCAATTCGTCAAGAGTTGTTTAACCTGTCAACGGGTTAAAGCTAATCATCAACGACCCTCAGGGTTATTACATCCTCTAGAGACGCCAGAATGGAAGTGGGAGAACATCACTATGGATTTTGTCACTAGATTTCCGAAAACGGTGAAGAATCACGATACCATCTGGGTTATCGTAGATAGACTTACAAAAACTGCCCACTTTATCCCTGTTAGAATGACGTATACGTTGGACAAGCTTGCCCAACTATACGTAGCAGAGATAGTCAGACTGCACGGTGTGCCAGTCTCGATAGTGTCCGATAGAGACCCTCGTTTTACCTCCAAGTTCTGGGGAAGTTTGCAACGAGCCCTGGGAACTGAATTGAAATTCAGCACTGCATACCACCCACAAACCGACGGACAATCGGAAAGAACTATTCAGACACTCGAGGATATGCTGAGAGCTTGCGCTCTAGATCTTGAAGGAAGTTGGGAAAACCACCTTCCCTTAGTAGAGTTCGCTTATAACAACAGTTATCAAGCAACGATATAAATGGCTCCGTACGAAGCGCTCTACGGGAAGAGGTGTAGATCACCAGTTTGTTGGGACGAAGTTGGGATTCGGAAGATTCTCGGACCCGAATTAGTCGAGAGATCAGCTGAGATATTCGCTAAGATTAAAGAAAGAATCAAAACGGCTCGGGACCGTCAGAAGTCATATGCAGACACCCGAAGAAGAGATTTACAGTTCAACATTGGCGAGAAAGTGTTTCTCAGAGTTGCGCCAATGAAGGGCTTAATTCGCTTTGGGAAAAGAGGTAAGCTAAAGCCACGATACATCGGACCATTTGACATCCTGAACAGAATCGGGGATGTGGCTTATCGCTTAGCTCTGCCACCAGAGTTGTCGCGAGTACATGACGTATTCCACGTATCTACACTCAGGAAATACATAAGCGATCCAAACCATGTTATTAGTCATATAGAATTGGGTCTAAGCAGTGACCTGACTTATGAGGAAGTCCCAGTGACTATCTTGGGGAGGAAGTTGCACTTGTTAAGGAATCAAGAAATACCATTAGTTCTAGTCCAATGGAGCCGTCACGGAAAGGAAGAAGCGACTTGGGAAAGAGAAGATGAAGTCCTAGCTAAATACCCTCAATGTTTAAGAAGTGCTTAAGAGATGAATTTCGGGGGCGAAATTCTGTTAAAGGGGTAAGGATGTGACACCCCGTCCCGTTCTGTACCCTTTTTAGAAACCTTTTTTTTGTTTCCTTCTTTTTTTTTTTAAATTTTATTTAATTTTGAGTGCTTCGTGTAATTTAAATTTATACCTACTTACAAAATTTCAAAATTCGTAGAAAGAAATCGAATCTTTCGAACGAATGAAGAACTTCGAGAATTAATTAAAAATCGGGGTTTTCGACCCGTATAATTTATTAGGATAAATTGCAATGTCTTGAAATAACTAATTAATTATTCAAATCTTAAATTTTATATTAATTACTTGTTTTTTGTTTTAGATTCAAAAATCAAATATTTCCTTAACAAGTATCAAAGATATACATGAAATTCTTGCCATTAATTTACAGCCACAAATTAATTTAAGGTATTAAAATTAATTCTTAATTAAGAGACTAATTCCTCCATAAAAAGAGACCACGTCCCTTTCATTTCCCAAAAGATAAGATCAGTTTCCAAATATCATTCCACGCATTTTATTTTCTCTCTCCAAAAGAGAAACCAACGTGTCTTCTCTCCTCCTCCGATCAACCAACGCGTTTTCTCTCCTTCCTCCTTTTCCAATCGGAACCAAAGCCTCCGCTTCCTTCTTCGATCAATCGGCGACGCCGCTCACACCGCAACACCGCCACGCTGCTCACGCTGACGCCTCTATTTTTCTCCGACCACCGCGCCTCTTCCGCCTCTGCTTCGATCGAAACCGCTTCCTCCGATCGACGAAGCCACCGCTGCAGCGATGCTCCCTCTCTCCTTCTCCGATGAATCGTCGCCGCCGCGACGCCTCTCTGCCGAATCGTCGCCGCCGCGACGCCTCTCTGCCGAATCGCCGCCGCCGCGACGCCTCTCTACCGAATCGCCGCCGCCGCGACGCCTCTCTGCTGAACGCCGCCGCCGTCGCAACGCCGCCGCCTCCTCTCCCTTTTTCTTCCAGTAAGTATTCAAGAGAAACCCCCCTTTCTCAATTTCGATTTCAGATTTTTTAATTCGATTTCAAAACATAACCCGATTCGTTGTTTCTTTTCCCGAGATGATGCCGAACCAAACCTTCGTAGCCGGAATTTTTGGAAAAATCAAGACGCGCCGTTAAACTGCTCGTTTTTCACCTCGAACCGGGAGAAACGTAAGGTTTCTACCTTCGTTTCCTTCTTTTCATATTCTGGAAAATATCGAGACCTTTTTTTTGGAGCCGTATGACAAGAAATGGAGATGATGATTTTTAAACTGTGATTTTTCTATTTTTGCTTCTTCTGTTAAAACCATATTGTGTGTTGTTGGGTTGTATCCTCTTGAGTTTTGAGTTGATGATTATCAGTAGATGAATTTTCTTGTGTTGGGATGCTTCGAATTATTGAGACCTTCAAACACAAATGGACTGGTATTTCTTTTGTAAAGGTTTAGCATCACTGTTTTAGTGATATAGCGTTATTGGTTTTGACCATTAGTATTTTACTTGTATGAGTATTATTGATTTTAATGATGATTTCAATTGTTAAAACACTTTTGTTTTAAATCCGTAGACAAAGGGAAACTCGTCTTCTCCCTTGTCTCGGGTTAAACGGTTGTATCAAATGAAAAATAATTTAGTAGAAAATAATAGTACTCTTTTGTTTTGAAAATGATACAAGTTAACTCAATTAATAATACTAATAACATAGGAAAATATTTTATTCTTTTAAGTTTTATTAAAATCTCTTTAAAATCAAGTACTTCTAAAAATGAAGAAAAATATATATATATGACATTATTTTAGTATTTATTCTTTAAGTGAAATAATTTTCAAAGGATTTTATTTATAAAAGTATAAACTATATTCAATGACCTTCTAAGAATAAGAAAGTGAAATTTTAGAAAATAAAAACATTAAATTAGTACATATGTTATTAGTGTAAATTTCTATAAATTTCTTATCTTTTTATCCTTTTCAAGAAAAGTATTTAAAGTTATACTTTTTAAAATAGTAAAAGTTTTTACAAAAGAATAAAGGAAATTAAAGGTTTGTTTTGTAGAAATATAAATAATCATACAATCAAGAAAATTAGTAAGTACACTCCAAAAATACACTCACCCTTTTTAGAAATGGTGTATTCACCAAAATGGGGTGTGACCCTTAAACAAGTCCTTTTAAAGTATATAAGACACCAACCTCTCGTCTCTCGTAACGCAAACTCTCGAATTCTTCCTAAATTCATCAAAAATCAACTTTTAATCGAATAACTTTATATTAGGAATCAGTACTAGTGGGATTCCGCGCCAGAGACTCGACCACTCGTCTGTACACCACTCCCAGGACTCCCAACAATCAGGTGGGTGATGATCGGTTGATCGATCTGCTTATAATATGTTGTGCTGGTATTTTCTGAACTCGACTAATTAAACCTAAAACGATTAATCCAACATAAATGTATCCCTATTATATAACTGTTTGAATTACGTGATATAATCGTATGTGATACGAAATACCTGTTGTTAAATTCAAATCAATCACCATTGCATGACTAAGGGCATTATGTGAGCATGAATCAATTTGATTGCAAATCGAGGAATTTTTCCTCCACGTTTTAAAATGTCAGTTTTATAAAAGGATCTGATGTCAGTAAGTACGGAGTTGTGGTACGGGTATTAAATCCAACCTCCGGGGAGCTGTCGAGGACGCCCCCAGAATCAAGGTTGTTGATTCAAACAGATCTGGTCCCCGGGTCAGACGCCTACGTTGCGCACTGGGAATAAGGCCATTGATGGTTTGCGTTATTCTATTTTGTCAGTGGTTGGGAGAAGTAAGGTTTTGGAAAGTGGAACAAGTCAAGTATGGTCGTATGAAAGTGGTCCAAGGAAAATCTTTTAAGATATGTGGAAAATGATTTTTGGTTTCGCCTCTTACTGTGAATCAACTTGCGATATGCCAATTGTGTGATGTAAGACTTGTTATGCCCAATTAAATGTTACGTGAATCTGTTTGTTCTGTGATGTACGTTATCCATGTTTATATATATACTGTTTAAATATATTAAACGCTTTATTAATAAGTACAATTTAATACACTTCGGATTTACCAATCTCATGACGTTGCAAATCACCCATACGTGAGAATTCAAATCTCACGCCCCACTTTTCTAACCCCTTGCAGATTATGAGTACGGGGAGCAAGGACAGTGATGAGGAAGACACGACGTTTCCCCGATCAAATAAAATCCTAATTAGAACACTACGACACCTATATTACTTTCTATTTTTCTAAATAAATGTTATCGTCAGTGCACTGTAAGACGATACAAATTTCCGTGTGATTCAGTACCTAAGACTCAGTATGTAATATTTCGAAATACTAAACTCTTTATACTTTTATATACATACATACATACATACATATATATATATATATATATATATATATAAGAGTGTGATACGTTGTTATAATATTTCTCCCCACTTTCCTACTGTATGAAACTCATCGTCTATTTATGATATCTTTTCTTCAAAAAAAATTTAGTTCGGGATTTTGATCTCAATTAACATCTCGAATTCTATATAATTAATATATATGGATTCGGGGCGTTACACTCTATATATGATATACACATTCTTGTGCAATGATGTTAATCTAGTTATCACGTTAGATTACGGAGGTAGGGGAGTAGGTATAGTTGGAGTTGTACTAAAATTGAATAAGATTGGTGGTAGAGATGTCGGTGTAAGTATTATATGTTGGATAAAATTAAAATTTTAAAGTAGGTATATTTAGTAAAAATTATAAATGAAGAGTGTGCACTCAATAAAATAACGTGTGTATAAAATTGTGACATTATAACTTTGTTATGAATCGAAATTCGATCTAAAGACTAATTAATTTGGGGAGAAAAGTTGTGCACTATAAAAGACAATTGTACTTTTGGTCCACAAGACACAATCCTTTTTCAAAATGGTCCCTAGCATTTTAGATATGGTTACATAACTTATTTTTCATACACAAATGATCCTTTAAGTTTCCAAAATTGTAACATTAGTCCCACACAAATTCACATCGTTTAAAAACTTAACGCAAAACGTCATGTGTCAAGCACATGTCTGTCAAATAATAAATTAATAAAAATGATAAAATGTTACAGAATAATTATTTAAAAGTTCTAACATTAAAATATATAAATCTTAAAAGGAATTTTAAAGTCCCGTAATAATTTATAAAAAATAAATTAAATCACATGATAAAAATTTAAGTGTCCACTTTATCATGAACTATTTTCATATAATACTTTGCCTTTTTATAAAGTTGCTAAATTTTAGTCATTAAATCAACAAATTTCCTTATAAATCGCCCAATTTACAGTTAGTGGCGTAAACACAAAAATCAAGCCACCAATCAACATCCGTTTATAGACCTATTCAAGTTACAAATTAAGTTAAGATTTTTTTGGCAGATTGAAAGTAATATTTGAACTAAACTATTGTATTAATTGTAAATTTGGACGTAATCTAATGTTTCAGTTAACTAAAGTGTCAAAATATATAAGGTGAATACAAAATTCAATGATATTAGAGAATTTTTTATAATAATAAAAAATCAAATATTGCCAAAAACATAATAATTCATATGGGTTGTCATCAAAGAACACAAAATTCTACATTGCAAAACTACGACTACAAATTATTAAATAAAAAATACATCGCATCCAAATTATAAACTAAACTGGGGTTCTTCTGATTCCTCTGCCACCGACTCCAAAAGATCATTTTATTAACCCGACTCATGACAAATTATCGTAAAAGAAAAATCGTTGCTGCCGAAAAAAGCTTGATTATAACAGTGGCAATGAAAATAGTGAAGTAGGGGGCCGATTTAAAGCCGAAAAATAAGAAGCAAATCAACACCAGAAACAATATTTGCCCATCTCACAAAGCATTGTCCGTCGTCTTTGGCTATTGCACAGAGCCGTCGTAATCTGTCTTCTCTGCCCATTGCACGGAGCCTCAGTTGTGGAGTTTTGCAAAACCCAAGATCTTAAAGAATGCTGACTCTATGAAACGAATTAGCAGTAGATGATAGATAAATAAAGATGAAGGAAGGTTATAAACTACTTTTGTTTCGGTGAAAGAGATTAGATCAAAGAGTATAAATAGGATATATAAAATTAAACAGTTCCTAATTTGTAGCCACAAATTCAATGGTAATTAAATATAATAAATATAATATAATTCTATCCATAGATAAATACAATATTGATTGCTGATTTTTAGATAATAAAAATACCATAATTGTTGGACAATTAAATGAACGGTGATGATCCATCGTAGAAAAGTAGATCAACGGTCAAAATTCATTGCCGCCAAAACTATATATAGAAAAGTTAGTGCTATTATATATTTACTAGTAACAGGTCTACCCGTGCTTCGCACGGAAGTCCTTTTTTTTTGTGCAATTTTTATTCTAAATTATATATATATATATATATATATATATATATATATATATATATATATATTGAATGATTTTAAAATAGACATTTTTTTAACAAAAATAACTAAAACTAATAGTTATAGAAAACTCATTTATATTCACAAAAATAAATGAAATTTTATCATTAATTTTTTATTATAAATAAAATTAGTAATACATTTACAGGTATGCTTTAATTTTTTAACACAATAACATCAAAAAATTACATTTGTTCATTTTTCATTTAAAAAGTAGTCCTTTTGATAAGATTTAAATTATATATGACAAATAAGCAAATATAATGCAAAAAATATTCTTTACTATTAAAAAGTGAAAATTTGAGGATTTATTAGATCATTTTTTATTAAATAAATTTAAGTTAATTGATAAAGAGTTATTTGAAAAATACCATGCAATAAAATATAAATAAATGGTATTTGGAAGATATTGTTTTTCCCGTCTCATGATTACTTTGATATTTGTCTAATTAAGACGTTCTACAAATATTTTCATGCCACATAAAAAAAATTCTACTTCACAAAAAATGAATAAACAACATGACACTTTCGAATGCCACATAAAAAGAAATAATTCCACATAAATAGAAATAATTCTACAAAAAATGTCACATAAAAATAATTCTACACTCATATAACTCACTTTTTCTTTAACAATGTGACACTTTCAAATGTGAAAGAAACAGTGAGATAAAGGGAGTATTTTTCAAATAAATTACAGTCCTCATTTTGTCCGTCCTATTTGGGTTTATTATGGCCAATAATACGTAAATTCGCGACTCATAAAAATTACAGTCTTTAAATTTCCAGCACGAAAAATAATGGTTCTCATTTTGTCGTCCCAAAAATTATGGTCCTCTCTTTGACACTCCCAAAGTTACGATCCTTAAAAGAATTTTTAAAAAATTATTTGATATTAATAAAGGGACAAACACACAAACAAAATAAAAATAAAATATTTTGGTAAAATATAAAGAAAACTTCAAACCGTAATAAAAATCACTATATTCGAATCTCTATAACCCGACAATCAACTATTTTTAAACATTCACATTCACATAAAATATTAAATTTTTTATATAATTTTAAAAACTGTTGTTAAATTATTGCAATACAAATAAAAAAAAATCAACAAATAACTCAATTAAAAAAATCAATATAAAATATTCAACCTTTGTACACATACAATGAAAATCAATCATGCTCTAATATCAATACAATTATATTTCTTAAAAAAAATATCATCTTTACGTAGTCCAATATTTCTAATAAATTTATACCAAGTTTTAGCAAGACAAAGAATGTGATAATCCGTATCAACAATAAACCTGGATTTATAATAAATTGGGTACAAATCTTAATTTCTAACACACTTTAATATAATATAACTCGAGTCCATTTAAGTTTACACCTGACACTGGTATGTACTAAGAAAAAAATTATATTAAATTTACAATTTCAGTAAGAAAAAAAATGCATTCAAAGAAATATAACTATCACCAGACGACGTTTAAATTCAACATTATTACATTTAACAAAAAACTCAATTACTTCACCAAAATTTGCTGGTTCTAATTTTCCTTCAAAACAATCTTTAAAATAATCAATTTGACTTCCAGCTGAAATATTTGGAGAAAAACTTAAATTGTCTTTAAATGCTTCAATAACATTCTTCATTGTTCAAATAGAAAGTAACAAAGGAAGAAGAAGAATATAATGCAAGTAAAAGATAGATAATTGCATTTCCTTAAAAACAATACGTCTGGTTTTTTTTTTTTTTTTTGGTTTGTTTATTTCATACTCAATTCTAAGTCTCCCCAACTTATAAAATCTCATGTATAGTGACGGTAATCATATTTTCCACCATTGTTTTAAAGAGGTGGGGGAGTCGATATGTTTGATGGTATTGATATTGAATGAGATTAATTTCAGCAAAAATATTTCGAGAAAAACTTAAATTGCCTATAGATGATCCAATTGAATTTTTCACCAAAGTTCAAACATAAAATAATAAAATATATAATATAATACAAAGAACAAAAATTTATTACGTTAACATTAAAAACACATTACATATCAACAAATTATTTTGTTTTATTAGTTTCTTTCATACCAAATTCTCAATTCCTTTGGCTAATACCAATAGACATCATTGTGCAAGACACTAATAAAAAAAATTCCCTGCTAGAGTAGAAAGTTGAGGGAGTAAGTATATTTGGTAGTCGTATTAAAATTAAAGAAGATTGGCAAGTGAGTATCTTTAGAGACGTAGGTGCAAGTATTATATGTTGGATAAAATTATAATTTTAAAATAGAGTGGTAAGATAACTACATTTAATAAAAAAAAATCATATTTAATTTGATTAACAATTTTTTATATTTGATTTTTGATATATAAAACAAAAATAATGTTATTTATATTTAAGAAGTTTAAATAATAATATATTCAATGTTTATTTATAAGAAAAAATCAAGTTTACAATATAATCATAAAAACACACAGATGAAATTAAAAATAAATGATTAAGACAAATTTAACAAAAATATGTATCTCAATTCATGAAAAAAAAATATTTTTTAAGGATTGTAACTTAGTGGGTGAAAAAATGGGGAACATTACTTTTGAGATTGTAATTAAGGATAATATTTTTTAAAAGTCGCAACTTGAGGTTAAACCATCCCAAATAAATCCAAATCGGAGTATACAACATGGCCTGATTGGGCTAAAATTCGATCTAAAATTTGGGCTAATTGACACGATTTGGCTTACTATGAGCTGAATTCGGGCCTAATTTGGGTTTATTAGGGCTAATTGTGCCTAAATTCACAATTCATAGAAATTACAGTACTTAAATTGTCAACCCCAAAATTACGGTCCTTAAAAAAATATTTTCAAAATATTAACTTTCAACTTGAGAATTAAGTGATAGACATTAACACTTTGAGGTGTTATTTAGTTGGGGGAAGGGAAAAATAAGGACAAAAACTCTTCGGACTGGAAAAATGAGGATCGTAACACTTTGAGCTGATAATTTAGGGACATTAACTTCTAAAGAAGTGAATTTTTGGGTTAATTAGGGCTAATTGTGCATAAATTCGCAATTCTTAGAAATTACAGCCCTTAAATTGTCAACCTCAAAGTTACGGTCCTTAAAAAATATTTTTAAATTATTAACTTTCACCTTGAGAATTGAGTGATAGACATTAACTCTTCGATGTGTTATTTAGTTGGGGGAATGGAAAAAATAAGGACAAAAGCTCTTCGGTTTGGAAAAATGAGGACCGTAACTCTCCAAGATGACAATTTAAGGACATTGACTTTTAAAAGAAGTGAATTTTTGGTTAATTAGGGCTAATTGTGCCTAAATTCGCCACTCTTAGCAAATACAGTCCTTATATTGTCAACTCCAAAGTTACGTTCCTTTAAAAAATATTTTCAAAATATTAACTTTCACCTTTAGGATTGAGTGATATACATTAACTATTTGAGGTGTTATTTAGTTGGGGGAATGGGTAAAATAAGGACAAAAACTCTTCGGGCTGAAAAAATAAGGATCGTAACTCTCAAACTGACAATTTAAAGACATTAACTTTTAAAAGTATTAAATTTTTTGGGTTTATTAGGGCTAATTGTGCCTAAATTTGCAACTCCTAGAAATTAAAGTCCTTAATTGCCAACTCCAAAGTTGCGGTCCTTAAAAAATTCAAAATATTAACTTTCACCTTGAGGATTGAGTGATAGACATTAACTTTTCGAGATGTTATCTAGTTGGGGAAAGGGCAAAATAAGGATGAAAACTTTTTGGGCTGGAAAAATGAGGATCGTAACCCTCCGAGCTGGCAATCTAAGGGCATTAACTTTTAAAAATAGTGTATTTTTGTCAAATCAGCCCAAGTCAGTTAGAATTGGGTATAAATCAATCCGTATTCAAGCCAAATCACGCTAATAAGCACAAATTTCAAGCCAAGTCGGGCAAATTAGTCCGACATGCTTTGATTCAGGCTGATTTGGCCTCAAATCTCGACTTTTAAAAGTTAATGTCCTTAAATTGTCCAGCCAAAGATTTAAAGTCCTAACTTTCCTATCACCCATACCTATGGTCCTTACGAAAATTATTCTTGCTCTGGCATTAAATACCATTATATTTCTTCAAAAATTTAATAGCTTTTTTATTTGACATTTTTATGGAAAAAAAATCACAATTTAGGGCCATTTTTCAAATCCAAAATTATCAGAATCATGAAATTAAGTTAGGAAAAATGACAGAATAATGAACAAATTCATGTATAGCTTGGCTTGTGGCCAACAGGAAATAGCCGAAAATGGCAGAATATATAATGAACAAATTCAATATATCCATGTTAGTGCATAGCACACAATTTTTATTTTTATTTTCACTTTTTTTTGTGATAGTCAAAATGCCGCCAAGAATTGAATATATTATTACTTTGCATGAAACATGTGAAAAAATAACATTATATATATTGATAAAAATGATATAATATAATAATGCACAATATATTTTAAATTTTATGAAAGCATAAACTTTTATTTTGAAAGATTTTTAAAATGTTTGGGTAGAAGAATAAAAAAAAAAAAAAAACCTGGAGTTTTAATAGTTTAGAGATTTTGTAACACAAACAAAATTATTCCATAAATCCCTCGGAGAGATGTTAAGATGCATTTTGTGAATGAAATATCGTGATTAGAAAATTAATAGTACGCATATATACACTCCAATTTTACTTTGGTGAAAGAGGTGACGGCCCCTTTGCACATGGAATAATGTGTATTTTTTTTAAGCCTAATGAATTTTATACATCTCAAAATTTTTGAATCATTTAAGGGAACGTCTCTCCTTCAATCCTCGTAAGCATCAATCCTTTCATTTTTTAGGTTAAAAATAATTGCACTGTATCCATTAATTTATAGTAGATAATTATGTACTTAAACTACTCATTATATTTTTGTATTGATATATACAAATTTTTATAATTTGACACAAATTACTAAATTTAATTTATAATTTTTTTAAGATTTTAACATATAAGAATATTTTTGTAAAAAACAAATTCAATTGACGGCAAATGACACAATCAATATCAAATTAGAAAACCTTGTATATATACATATATGTGTGTATATATATATACATAAATCATAAATATAAGATAATAAATTAAAAATAACTTATTCATTTTAACAATTATATATCACATAATAACTGTGTCCAAAGAAAAACATACATTTATTAACCATATCCATTATTATAACGATGTACAGTATTAAGAACATCAGATTGTAATCAAGCTGAACCAATCAGATAACTCCATATCATCGTCTCGACTGAAAAATATCCCCATAGCCTGAGGAAGAACACCAAGCTGTTTTTTTGGGGGGGAAAATCCTCAATTTGCACAATAAGTACACAAAGACAACTATCAACCTCAACAAAAAAAAAATCTCCGTTAGAAATGAATATCCTTGCATTCTGTAAAACTATGATTAATGGAGGAAGGAGATCCCTAATAACTGAGTCTATGAACTGAACACAAGACTTATTTATCAAAATACATCGCATCTCAGAATCACTACAAAAGACAAAAAAAAAATCAGACAAATAATGTTAAAAGAGTATAAATGTCTTAGAAAATTCATTATAACAACATATCGTTTCGAAGTTGAAGATGAACAAACTGAACACAACCAGTTATCGACAAATCAATATCACAAACTGGACAAATATGTAGCAAACAGACACGTATATCTGTAAAAAAATATATACATAAAAAAAATCAATTACAAAACAGCACAACCTGGAAACCGAATATGCACATGTCTAATTGAAGAACAATAAACAACCACACAAACTCTTACCGCGCAGTATTGAAACATCAACATTATGATTTAGAATTTCCTCGATAATGAAGTCAAATACTAAATTTGTAATACTCGATGCAAAACATCCTTGTATCCCCGTCAAATGAATAAATTCCATCATATATTCATTTTTGGTATACTTAATTGGCATAACATTTCGAATAACTCCAAAATATTTGATATAATATTCTTTGCCTTTGATGACAAAGCCTTCAAACCTTATTATCAAAGAACGTGGAACACAACAATCAAATTTTTTATCCCTGGCGCCAACAATTAAATCATTATTCAGATTTAATAAAAAAATATGTAAAAATAAAATAAAATCCTAATTTAATATATGAAAATAAAAAAATTGCTAACTTGGGAATCTATCATCACTATATTAATGTTGTTCCTTTCAACAGTAACTCATGTCTGAAGAATTCTTACATGAATAATTAAGGAACACATTTTAGATAAATAAATAAATAACAAAGATGTAATCATGATGGCAAAATAATAATATAAACTGTCCCACGAAAGATATAGTATGCATATTGATATGTGTACATGGGTATATATAATAATAAAAAAAAAAGACGGACATGTTGAATGATATTTACTACTTCCCAAAAAAAAAATATGCTAACAATTATATTCCAGGTTAATTTCATGTAAATTTTAAGTGCATTAAAATTAGAGATCATTTATGACTTGCATCTAATCTGCATAGATGCATTAAAATAATATATCATTCTTATGGAAGATAAAAGTAAACATCACCAAATCGTCTCAAATTGTGAAGTTTACATGGTTTCTGGTTCGCAGATGGTATGTGTCTTCGTAGTATGAGCACATGCAAATCTCGACTTTTAAAAGTTAATGTCCTTAAATTGTCAAGCCAAAGATTTAAAGTCCTAATTTTTCTATCACCCCTAGCTATTGTCCTTACGGAAATCATTCTTGCTTTGATATTAAATACCATTATACTTCTTTAAAAAATTAAAAAAAATTAATAGTTTTTTATTTGACATACACATGGGGGAAAATCACAATTTATGGTCATTTTTCAAATCTAAAATTATCGATAAAGATAAAATAGAAACTTGAAATTAAGATAGGGAAAATGGTAGAATAACGAACAAATTCGCATACAGTTTGGCTTGTGGTCGTCGGGAAATAGCCGGATTAAAGACTACACAAATTTAGATTGAAAAATGTGATATTTTTGTTAAAATTCAAAATTAAGAAATTAACAGTGAAGATGTCACAAAAAACATGAATTTGAGTTGGAGAAAATATTCAAGGAGCAAGACGAAGCTATTAGGTGTATTCACATCAGAGAAGGTGGCACACACGTTGTGGGCGGTGCAACGGTCTTGTGTTGCGTTTAGAGACATTGACTAATGAAAATATATAGGAAAAAAATAGGCACGTAACTTGGGGTTGACTTTCAATGACAATAATTTCGCAAATATATAAAAGTAGATCATTATATTTTAAAATTTGTAAGTGTACATTTGCATTTCTTAGAACCATGTCTCCTATATCCACATGTCCGTAAAATCATTATCCTAAAAATTCAATGCCCTTAATTATAGGCCTTACAAAAAATCTCATTTTCAACCAATTAACTCAAACAAACTATTAAAAATTAGATTTGACACAGTTGTTCTTGCTTTATCATTATAATAATGCAAAAAAAAAAAAATTCTTATTTTTATAATTTTTTTTGTCTGAATCATTGTGAAACCTAATTTGAAATGGAGAGTATTAATTAAGCAATGTAATATGCTATTCCTTACAAAAATTAACCAATTCATAATACAATTGTTAATTCTTCTAATTAATATTGGGTTGAAATTGAAATATATTACAATCAACCTTGAATACTTAATTAGGAGTAGTATAATGTGAAACTTGTTCATACATAAACTACTTTACAGTATTTTTTAGTGAAACTTATACCCATTAGTGAAAACAACTAATACAATTTAATAAAATTATTTATTAGTGAAAACAACTTGTACCCTCCTAAATTAATACTTTTTAATTAAATAAATAACACCCTTTAGTGAAATAACACATACTCTTTAAAAGTCGTTCATATATGAACTAATTTCACTCTAATACTTTGCCCTAATAAATGGGGTTCAAAAAATGAATTTATAAAGAACTCAGTAGTTTAACTAAAAAAAACCTCTACATACATACATACCATAATTAATCAAACACTATAATTTATTTTGTTACAATTACAGTAAACAAATAATAAATTAATATTGATTATAATTTGAGGTGCAAACATTTCCCAAGCTAAAATGTGTATAGCAAATTAGATATTCTAAATAATTTTCTAATGTTGCTACATTCAAATTATTATTTATGGTAATAATGATATTATATTTAAAGATTTAATAAAATTACATTTTTAAAATCATATATATGTTCTTTTTTTAACAATAACCAATAAAAAATTAATGATGCAATTATTATATTACTTTTAAATATGGATGAAATATATAGGTTAATGTATTTTAATGTATTATGTACAAAAAATTGTATCTAACATTTTTTTTCAATTAATGAAATAGTAATTCAATCCCGTAGTGTAGAAAATAGAGATTCAAGAGTAAACATATAACTTAAAAGAAGAGATACAACTAAACATATTGAATCAAATTGAAATCTAATACCACAAAATAATTTTCTCCTTTGTACCTTATTTTTAGGGATTTGATATTATTTTACCTAAAATCTCTCCTTCTCTTTTGTTACACGATTGGATCCCTCTCTCACTTTTTTTTTATTTTTTTTATTTTACGTTTCAATAAGTATAATTTCCCTCACGGTCATAAGTCATAATTATATCAAACTATATATCTTCAACTGAAAAGTATGCACTAAATGAGAAATACACGGTGATAATAAAAATACCAAAATGTTTTTTGACGGGAAAAAAATACCAAAATGTTAACTCTTTGCTTAATTGAAGGAATTCAGTTTAACTATTTCCCTGCTACCTCTTAATTACATATTTTTAGTAACTATTTCCCTGCTACCTCTTAATTACATATTTTTAGCATAATATATTAGTCGTATATAATACACGGTTAATTTCTGATACTTGTATTGGTGAAGATACTTATAAACTATTTCTATGGATTGTAATCACCGGAATTAATATATATAACACATATTTTTTTCATATTTGTCTTCCATATTTAATTCCATTTTTTTTCATAGAATCCATCGCACCAGATCAAAACCGCTTCATCACCATAGTGATATTTCATCCGTCTTTATCTATAATCCAGCACCATGAAATCATCTTCCTTTCAGAAATTTATTGGAGAATTCTTTGATCTCTGATTTTAAGAAAGTTATTGGGAAGTTTCTCTAATGAATATATTTTTATGTATTCAATAATTTAAAATTCGGATGAACACCTGCAACAAATTTTCAATTCTAAACGAATCTTCAAAATACATTCAAAACTTCGAATGTACATAAAACCTGCAAAACAAATAATAAGTATAATAAAATAGTAATTCAAATGCACAAATTTCATCCACTACGTTCTTAATTCCTTCTCCTCATCCAATACTTCCCTATGGAGTACGCTCACATATATGTCAAACTATATATCTTCAACTGCAACCTCTTCTCACAAGCCAAGGCCTTCTTCTCACAAGCCAAGGCCTTCTTGATCTCAATGATGGATCGGTAAGTTGTTGTGAGTTGGGAGAAAACTTAATTATATATAGAGATGTAAAAAAATAACGCTTCCTTTAATTCAGCCTCAAATATTTATTACCTATGATCAATGATGCTAAAATATAGTAATTCTCACCCATTTACAATTAATTAAAAAAACCGTTATAATTTTGCTTGAATTGTTGAACAAATTCAATCCTTATTATTGACAAATTACTATAAGAAAAATGAACGGTTATGATCAATTTATGAAAAATAGATCAATGGCCGAAAATCTTTGGCGCCAAAACTATTAAAGGAAATCCTAATGCTATTATATATTTATGATGATATGATATGATTATGATTATGATTTCTCCCAACTCCCAAGTTGATCATGCACGCCTCTTATTTCTCGTCTCTTTACGTTATAAATTCCTAACTCAAGTTTCTTATATCTCTTTCAACCCATCAATTCTCTTATCTCATTATTTCCCACTCCTAAGTAATTTCCCGAGGAAATACCTCAATTGGAGGTGCACCCAGCTACAATTGCAATTAAATTGGAAAACTGACAATTTTAGGGAGTGGTTGTTTCCAATTTTTCATTGGAAATGAAAATGAAAATTTCTTTTTCCATTCCGTCCTTGGATATATTAGATGGGTAATTGTCTCCATGATGGTTACATCACTAGTGTTGTACTCCAATTTTGGAATAAATAGACAAAAGAAGTGGTTCTTGATTGTGGCATTGGGATAAATGTAATCAAATATGGTAATGATTACTTCATTTAGAAAGAAAAATAGTACATTATTATTTGTTTTTATTAACCACTATAATTACTCTATATTTATCTTCATTTTCATTAGGGTTAATTTCATATAAATTCACGACTTTTATACTTAGTGTCAATTTAATCACGAACTTTTAGATTTTTGTAAAAAAAACCCAACCTTTGATATTTGTTGCAATTTGATACACGTTTTTTTTTCCGGCCGGCAATTGATGATGTGGCTCGCCGGAGCGTGTGTCATCTTACCACGTAGGGTTATACATGTTTATTTTATTTATTTTTTAAATTCACATCACAAGTAACACTTACAATTTAAATAACATCTTTCTACTTAAAATTTAGCAACCAAATAAATTAAAAAACCAACATAAATTATATATAATATTTCTCTTTACGTTCTTAGTTTTGAGATTCATTTGGTTGTTGTTTAATTTATTTAGTTGCTATTTTAATTATAAGTAGAAATATGTTATTTAAGTGATAAATGTTATTTATGATGTGAATTTAAAAAATAAATAAAAATAAACATGTGTAATCCTACGTGACAAGATGACACACGTTCGGGCGAGCCACGTCATCGGTAGCCGACAGGAAGAAAAAAAACGTGTATCAAATTGCAACAAATATCAAAGGTTGGGTTTTTTTACAAAAATCTAAAAGTTCGTGATTAAATTGATACTAAGCATAAAGGCCGTGAATTTATATGAAATTAACCCTTTTCATTACCATCGAAGAACTTTCAAACCAAACACCACCTAATTTGATATAAAGTTACATACACTCCTCCATCCCAAATTATAACACAAATTTACCGTTCATTTTATTTGTCCATCTGAATTTAATAAATTTCCTCAAGCTCAAAAATAACATTTTTTTTAAAGGAGCCTAAAAAGAACATGGTGTAGGGAACTAAGACCAAAATAAAAACAGCACTAGAAAGAGAAGGAAATATTAATATTAAAAGGGGAAAAAACTTAAAATTCTTATTAACAAAATTGTACACAAAACTGTACACCCGAGATTCTCTATTACATATCTAAAACGCCTAACCCTCATAACAATTAGCATGCATAAAGAAAACACGCGCGACATTTTTTATAATAATGTTGGAAAATATAATAAAACACAAACTGCAAGTAGGAAGTAAAAACCAAATTTTTTTTTTTTTTTTTCATGGATTAGGAGGAGTATTTCTGATTGATTTCAAATCCCAGATATCATAATCCCACAAAACGTCGCCGTATAAATCATCATAAGCATCCACCTCCCAAAACGGAATCCAAGCGGTGGCCCACTTCATTTCCTCGTCATCAACCCCACTCCACAAGCTGGCCCACTCCTCCGCCACCGTCTCCGCCGCTTCCTTGGCGGTCTTCTCCGCTTCCTTTTTCTTTGTCGCCTTCTCAGCTGTGGCCTCCGCCGCCACCACTTTTGGAATGCCCTTTTGCCTCTTCATGTTGCTGAAAAAATATTATTATAATAATAGTATTGAATAATTAATTTGGATGAGGTATATATAGGGGTGGTGAGGGGTGGCAGTTTGATTTTGGAACTTGTCATTCTCCGAGTTCCGACTCCCACGTGGTTAGGGCGGGTGTTTGTTTCTTGGGGACTTATTCAATCCAGATTGAGCTTTTCAGACCAAATACACCAACTTTCATTTATCCTCAAAATACTTTATGTTCTGTTACAGATGCAATGCAAGTCTTTGATTAAATTTTGGTATAATACGTATCACTAGTTTAATTGTAAAATCACGAAAATATCATAAGCACCTTATTCACTATTATTTTAATTAATTATTATATGTATTTATGTGTCATTAATAGATAGTAGACACATGATAATATCCGTCTCTATAATATTAATAGGGAATTTATTTTGTTTAGGTGTCACTCTATATTAATTTTTCGTAGATGTTATATATATATATATATATATAGAAGTGCACATATCATTATTGGGTTGAATTTGTAGAATAAATTATACATGTATTCAATACTTCTATTCTCATTCATATAACATTTTGATATCCTTTCAAAAAAAAAAAAAAAATTCATATATCAATTTTTTCAATATTCAATTGGTGAGTCAAATTATGAAAATAATTTGTTACCTTAAGCCAAAATTAATATTATTATAAATTTAAAAATCATTTCATAATTTCTCAGCAATTAATTTTTATTTCAATAAATTAAATATTGATAATAAATAAATATATAATAACTTTTCATAAATATTACGAATGTTATGTTTAGTAATATGCGGCGATTCATTTAGTAAAGTATGAAGTGGGGTACAAAATCTGTTACATATAATTTGATATAATGGCGCGAGACATATATATATATATATATATATATATATATATATATATATATATATATATGAGTATATACAGAATGAAATTGGTTTATATATGAATCACTTAAGGGTATTAGTTATTTTCACTAAAGAGTATTAGTTATTTTTTTTTTTCTTTCTGAACAAAAAAAATATTTTGAAACTAAAAAAAATATATAGCAACTAGGAATGAATGAACTTTCGCGAACTTGTTCGTACACATATTTAAATGAACACTGACCAAATTTGTTTAGGAATAATTCTAATTGCACAGAAATGAACTTATACTGCGGCAAATGCTCTATTCTAATTTAGGGAGTTGAGGGAAGGTTTTCTAATTTAGCAAATAGCTGAGGGCAGGGACGGATTTAGGGGGAGGGGCGCCCCCTTGGAATTTAAATTTTTTGTATTATACATGAAGATTTTATTTTTTTATATATATCTTAAATTCATGAAATTTTGTTATTTCGCCCCCCTTGAAATAATTTTTTTATCCCCTATACATTTCGACCCCTTTGGACAATTTCTTGGATCCGTCCCTGGCTGAGGGGCACGAGGGTGCTGCTTCACTTTCATAAATACATAAATAATAAATAGGTGTTGTATAAAACCGTCATAATGGTGGAATGAAATATATATTTGGTATAATTTAATTTGTATTGTTTGATCTCGTGCTCCTGCCATTCTTAAATTATTTTACGATTTACGCGTGTTGTGACAGAGAGAAGATTAAAAAAAAATAAGCCGGACTGTTGCAGATGTCAATTTTTTATGCAACAATTTTTTCTTTTAAACCAAATGAAATTTTATAACTCGAACATTATAATACGATGATAAGCTAAAATATTAAGATTGCTATGAAAAAAATAAAATAAGTAATATTTAAGAAATTGGAATATAATTTTACAAATTATCTACGATGAAGCATTATGCTATTTCAACTCTTTCCTTTTGTTTGCCTAAAAAAAAAAAAAAAAAAAGTAGAGTACTAATTCACCAAAATCTCCAAATTTAAAATTATTGATGGAAGCGCTCGTCGATATACTTCTATTCTTACACAGTCAACGTACATCTTTGTTGTCGACATCAAAAACATTATCTTCATAGCAAAGAAAAATAAAATGAATGCTTTCAAATCAGAAACGGGATCAAAACTCTCAATTTAGGAGAGAAATATATTGAATATCACAAATCATCCAAGATTGCAATCGAAGAAATACACAAAATAATACAAACGAAAATCAAGAAAAGAAATTGCAAACCAATATTATTATAAAATGTTCAGAATTATTTAAACCACAAATGAATGTTATAGGGCTACAAGATACTCCCTCCGTCCCAAGATTTTTTTTCACACTTGCCTTAAATGGACGTCCCAAGATTTTGTTCACACCAAAAAAAAGAAAATAACTCTCTCTCACAAAAGTCAATAAAGCATAAAGTTATCATTATTTTATTCAACTCCACACTCACATACTCCATTTTTTTTTTTTAAATGTATCAAACTCAAGTGTGAACAATATCCTGGGATGGAGGGAGTGTTTCGTTTTTATAATCAAACTGAATTTTAATTCACTTATTAAAAATCAATTTTCCAACAATAGATGATGGCATTTGAAAATGAACTGTAGGTGCCATAATTGATGCTACCAGTAGTGTTGCGGATAAAGGTAAGGGGGTGGCGGTGGCCGCCAATTGCACCGCAATGCATAATTCTACAAATTAGAATATTCTTTTCGGGGTTTCCTCGCACGCCAGGAAAAGCTACGTGGAGTATGCATTGCGCGCTCTTGAATTAATATAGGATCTTGATACACTTCCCGAAGAAAAAAAATGTAAAAATGTGTATGAGACGTTTCAATTCACATTGAAACGGTTCATAAACTAACATTAATTAATATTTGTTACTGTCAAAGATTTAATACAGCGTGTCAAATTTATGTCCGATTGTAACAGTTTTACGTAAAATCTTACTAATTTTTTTTTTATAAAATGTAATTGACTGCGTGAAAATGAATCAACGATTTTGAAGTTTCACATTGTTTTAAATATATATTAAATAATGGATGTAGGTATTGTACACATTCTCACAGTAAAACGAACATAATTTGATAATGATGTGTTAACATTTAAAAAATAGACTTAATCTATATTAATCTATATTAATTTGATCGTGAGGCTGCACGTTTCATTCAAAAAATTGTCAAATTGAGAAAAATTAAAATTACTCACGTAAAAAATGTAAAACAAGAAAATCCAAGTAGGGAAAAATTAGGGGCAAATCAATACTCTTATATAGTGGAAGCAAAAAATGTTTATGTGGCACCTCCTATCCACTCCCATTTCCCAATCCTTAGTTCTTCATTGAGTCAAGGTGTGCAACTAAAAGTAGTCATCTATTTTATATTTATTCATTTCATCTTGACCGTTCAAAGTTTCCTATTTTTCTATAAATATGGCTCTTTCCTCCTCATTTTTCATTCGTATTCTTCTTCCTTGATATTCAATAGTTCTTATTTCCTTGTGCAAGTTTTGTTCTTCCTTTTCCATTTTTCCGTCGTTGTGCTCCCGTTGTTCGAGTATTCGTCGTTTGACATTTTTGCCGCCGGTGTTCTTGTGTTGTTCGAGTACTTTTGTGGTCGAGGAGTGATTCGTATTCGGACGATTTTGTTTTTTTCCATCGTTGTTTTAATTTGTGTAGCATATTGATTTTCGCCGAATGGAATGTAGTGTCGATTTCCATGTATCATTGTTCTATTAGTTTAAATAATATTCCACTCATTCTATCTAAATTTTTGTCATTGTTTTGGTTAAGTTTGTTGCATCCGATTTTTTGTTTTGTGTGCTTCGCTTAATGTAATATCTATTATGGATTTATATAAAATAATTTCTATGATCGACAATATGGTTTGTTGTTTCTAATAGATGGATAATATTTTTTGCGAGTAGATTATGTATTACCGTGATTGATTTCTAACTTGCGATTGTAGACGAAATACAATTCCAACGCCTGCAAATTTTCTTGTTCGTCCGTATCGTTCAGTTGACCGCTTACGAATTAACACTATTTATTGTGTTTAATTCTCATAAGTATCATTTATTTTTAATTATTAATACAATTCTATATAGAGGATATTATTTATGGTGCTGAGTAATTTTATTCACTAATTATTTTTTTATTTTCTTTTTTCATTTAATTAAGAATACAAGGTAGCTAAGCCTTATATCCACCGTTTGCGTATTAAAAAGGATAATAGTTGGTGGTCCATACTAAATAATTTTTTTAATCTAACTCTTTAAATTTGAAGAATGCAACTGTGCAAGATTAAAATTATAATTTCATTCTACAATTAATGTCAGCAATCCTAGAAAGTAGAAACCCCAGAGTCTTTTTTTTTTTTACGTAGATTCCAATTTCATTGGCCTATTTTTTTAAATAGTTTAAATTATTAGTATATAAATGTATATAGGTCCCAATCCATATCTTTTTATCATTAATCCTAGGAGTGCAAAATCATTTATAACTCAAAATATCTTTCTTAATTTTTTTTTTTTTTTTTTAAATTTGGCTCATTGTTCCGGATTATAAATTATTTATTTTCCTGAAATGCTTAGTTGCATCTTATTTGTGGTGGTTCTATATACAAAATCACAATTATAATATACCAGGACTAATTTTACAATTATGTACATATATGTTTTTTTTCATATGGTAAATAATATTTCTTAGTTAAATCGACTAATACCTTTTCAATTGTTACTAATTATTCCTCACTATTTGGCTAATGTTTATATAGTAAAATCATTATATATGTTATGTACCAACCTGCCATATCTAGCGTCACTTCCCATGATATATTTTATATGTGAGTGCCATTTTGTACATGTTGACTTGATTATGTTATATCCAAATTTAAAAGAATCCTTTATATATATAAAATCCATACAATGCGTTCTCTGATATGGAATATATTTAGAATTTATGTGATTTGTTCGAAGATATGGAATGTGCAGAATTTGACAATCTTATATCTATTGTCTTTTTAATTTTGTGTGGTTGTGTTAGTTAAGATATGAGTTTGTATAGAGTTATGTTGTCTAATTGGGTGTTGAATTGTTAAATTTAGGTTGATTGGATTGTATTTTGGTTTTAAGTAGGGAAATATTATGAGATATTAGGTTCCATAAAAATTTTGATTGAACCTTATACTGAGGTTTTAATTTCACTTATTATTTCAAACTTACCTATGTTAATGTGTCTATCTAGATTTATAGTAAATTGTCTTGCCATTTTTTGTAATTGATGCAACTTTATGATATTTTGTATTTGGTCATGTAGTGTGTGTGAATCATCTTAAGTGTTGAGTCCCAATTATATCATAATGTTAAAATGGCAAATGTATGTGACATTTTTTAGTTTTTTACATTAGGAGTTTCATTGTTTAATTGGTGTGTAGTTAATTTTTTTGTTTGATAAGGATGGATATTTAGAAACTTACACCTTCTAAGTGGATCATATGATGCATGAAATATAATGTTTGTACAATGTTGTAGTAATTGTTCATTGATATATATGACATTGTTTTGACATGTTCCTTTGTATTTGCCTTGATTCATACACTCCTAATTTTAGAGATTTATTTTTTTGGTATTAACCATGGAATATGATAAGTGTATTATGGTGTTGTTAATGCTCATTGATATTCTATTCCATATTTTCCACATGTTGCTAATTCTTTGCCTTGAATCATACATTGGTAATTTTGTTTATCAATTATGTATGTGTACTAATTTATCTATGTGATTCTGACACAAAATATCAAAGTTTTAACTAAAATACAAAGATTTTTTTTATGTTGTCGGCTTATCAACTAAAATACAAGTAGGACGTGTATAATGTAAACACTTATATCTTGAATTAGATGAGTACTAAATTAGTCCTATAATAATAAATAATACAGTAAATTCTCTTAAAAAAATTTAATTGGGGAACTTCGTGCAATTTTGGATTTGGTCCTAAATTATCTAACATATAATAACTTATCTCATTATGTTTTTTGAAATATTCATAAAATATATATAGGATTATAACTTCTCTAAAAATCCCGGACATGGTATTTCAGTATCACATATGTTAGTTTAATATCGGATGTGGTATTTTTTTTTAAACTTTTGTATTATCCAAAATTAGTTTTAAAATAATCAATAATATAATAATCAAAATCCCATGCCAAAATTAGTCTGCATATTTCTTGCAAAATTATTCTTCTTCTAATATCACTAATCATTCACATAATTTATCTTTTCAAACTATCTTCAACATTTTTTATTAGCAAAAGAAAAATAAAAAATATAGAAAACAAATGTCAGGAGTCCATATTCAACGATCATACACTAATCATTCCTATTCATTTATGTTTAATATTTAGAAGAAAAAGCTAAGTTCCTCAAAGTAGTCATAATTTCAACAAAGTAATTTCAATGAAGTAATAATGTGAATTTAGGTCATTAACTTTTACTTTATGACAACATAGTACTTTGTAATTTTGGGCTGGCGAATTAATCAATTGCATATTCAGACTAAATGTCATTTGATGCTTGGAAATAATTTATGTCATAGACTAGTCATGTCTGATTCTATGTGATGAACCAATCGTTGTGGTTTTGGTTGCACGATGGAATTAGTAGTTTCATTATGCGATATTCATTTTTTCTTTTTGGTACCGAGGATATTTGTTAAATATCTTTTACTATCTTCGCCAACATTAAAAATATTTATTTATATTTTTTAGGGTTCTCCCGCATTAAAATTGCTATACATGTTGTCATTTTGGTCCTCTAGCTTTTTCTAATAAAAAAACTAGAAGGACCAATATCAGTCATATGCACTACGAATTTCTAGCGATTGTTTTCTATATTTTTTAGCTAATGTCTCTTCGGTATTATGTTAAAGTCCCTAAAAAAATTGTTATAAAAATCCAAAATTAGTCCTAGATTATTCCTAAAATATAGGATATTCCTAAAACGTGCGCTGAGTTTTTAAATTAGTCCAAAATTAGATCTATAGGATATTCTTAAAAATGTGCGTCGAGTTTTTAAAGCGCAAGATTAAAATTATTAAAAAATATTGTGTTAAAAAATTCCAAAATTAGTCCTAAATTCTTCATAATATAAAAAATTATCTATTATATTTTTGAAATATTTCTAAAATATCTATAGGATAATAATGCAACTTATGCATTCTTCTGGTACTTAACTGTAATTATTTATGTGACCAAATTTGAAAAAACTATGAGACCCAAAATATCTAAAGAATGACCGTTGTTGCAAACCGTCTGTCCTCATGGGACCAAAACAAAAATTATAATTGGGTTAAGATTCATATATCTGACTCTATCTTTATACTTGGAGATTTATATTTTTTTATTTGCATGATATTGTTTACATTGAGTGCCTTCTGCACTTTATTTGTGATTTTTTTTTATATGGGGTAAGTATTTACAAATAGTAATCGAGTTATAATGGACTTATATGTACAAATATGTAATATTTTTTGTCCATACTCCTTTTTGGTCCTTTTTTTCAATGTGTGTATTTTTTTTTTCAGATTTGTTATCATCCATTAATTTTACTGATTGAGGCTACAATTTTTTGTGACCATAATTGCAACTTATGCATTCTTTTGGGACTTCACTACAACTATTTATGGGACCAAATTTGAAAAAAAAAACTATGGGACCTAAGATATCTAAAGAAGGACCATTGTTGAGAACCACCTATTCTCATGAGACCAAAATTTAAGAATCATGCATTAAAATTTGTATATCCATCTCTATCTTTATATCTGGGGATTTGTATTTTTTTTATTTGTGTGATGTTGTCTAACTTGAGTGTCGTCTATAATTTGTTAGTTATTTTTTTTGGTATGTCGTCAGTTTGTACGGATAGTAGTCGAGTTATAATGGAAGTATATGTCCAAATATGTAATAATTTTGCTCCACGATCATTTTTGGTCTGTTTTTTTTTCTTTTCTTTTTTTTCTTGCAAATTTGTAGACATTGGACTGAAAATAGAATTTTTTGGACCAAAATTACAGCTTAGGCATTCTTTTGGGACTAACCTGTAATTATTTATGAGATCAAATTTGAAAAACACTACGGGGCATGAAATATCGAAAAAAAGCACCATTTTTGCAAATCGGTTGTCTCATAGGACCAAAAATTTAAATTTTCCCCGTCTTTTGCGTATATCTGTCTCTATTTTTATATTTGTGTAATTATATATTTTTTATTCACATGATGTGGTTTAAGTTGAGTGTCATCTATACTTTGTTGATGATTTTTTGATATGGTGTCAGTCTGTAAGAATAGCATTCCAGTTACAATAGAAGTATATGTACAAACAGGATAATAGTTTTGGTCCACATTCATTTTTGGTCCTTAACTTTTAATATATAATCATGGTATCAAACTTTTTGCAACTCATTTGTCCTTTTCTTTTTTTGCAAATTTGTTTTAACCATTAATTTTATGGTCCTTTAACTTTTTTTCCATCAAATTAATTTTAACAATATTCACATATTAGAAAGTTATTTTTAAAGACAGGACGGATTGATCCTATTTTTTATTTCAAAATCTTGCTTTTCTAAAATATATTGGTTATAAGGGAAATTTTGTTATTTTAGGATACTACCTTATGATTGTTTGTAAAAATAGGACACTATCTTTGTGGGCATGCAAAATTGAGAAATTATATTTAAGAACTTGAAAAAAAAATTGGTTCTTGCTTATATGCGTTAATTTAGTTATAAATTATAAGGTATGATTTATTGTATACAATTAAATTCGTAGTTCAGATAATATTAGCGATAGATTAGAAATATGATTAACCTCATCTTGGTATTACGTGTTTTAACATTAAAATATTAGTATTGAGTGTATATTTTAGAATTAAATTATTTCATATATGAACCACTTTATAATTATTTTTAGATACACTTTACTTTAACCAATTAATGTTCTTTAAATTTAAAATTAATACTCTTCGTTACCATCAACTAAATTGGCTATAACGGAAAAATTGTTATTTATGACACTATTTTTATGAGTATTTGTTCAATTAGGATACTATTTTTACAAGCTTACAAGATTGAGATAATATCTTTATGAACTTGCAAAATTAGGACAATATCTTTACAAACTTGCAAAATTATGACACTTTTTTTATTTTGTCCAATTTAGGCCAAATTTTCTAAAATATGGGTCAAATAAAGTCCGATTACGATATGCCAAAAAACGTTAATACATTTGCCAAAAATAAATAATTAATAATTAGATAACCAAATTAATAAAACATATTAATATGATGTTATTAAAAATAAATCTAATATTTTTTTCTCAGATTTGTGTCTAAGCAACGAGGAGTTAAAGAATTGCGCCTTAATTGAGCTTAGGTAACTATTTCAGATAAATGAAAAATTCAAATCAATGCATGTACCTGATTGCAAGCTTTTTTTTTTTTTACATAATAATTAAACTTGTGGATTCATGGATGTTTGATATATGTTTTTAAGTACTATTTTTCATATTCATACTACATTTTAAAATAATGGTACCACGTATTATAAATGTTTAGGTTACTAAAAAAATTTAAACAAAAAAATTACATTAAAATTCAACAGTTTTAAATAAAAGTTTACTTCAAGTTCACAATTTTCGCGAGTTTTAGCACTATAATTTATATTATATGATTTTAAGTGTGTGTATAATATATATATATATATATATAGGTTTTGTTGGGAGATGTAGTGTTGCACAAAATATAATACAACCAGAAATATCAATTTTCAGGATGGTAATGATTTCACGTATTTTTTTATCTTTTTTTTTAACTATAAATAATTATTTTAACTAGAATACAATATTTGCAAGTTATCTCGATTTTTGTGGTCCTATGTATGTCTAATATATATGTGGTATGAAGAACGAAATTGTAAGAAGGGGAATGACAATCCTCCAAATTTTCCATCGTGTTGCGCTAATCGAAAAATAAAATTGCTCATGTTGAGACCGCTCCAACAAATATTGAAGAATCTTCTGTCACATAACGATGATAAAAGTAGGCATTTCTCAATTCAAGTGCGGTAAGGTTGATGATATGATAAACAATGGTAGTGCACCGTATGTGTATAGATAGCGTGCAGTCAATTACCACAAAATAAGAAGTTTGTTGCCTCAAATTGGAAACACGCCAAAATTCTCCCAATTATACATCTACGACGCTGAAAATGAAGTCACGAATAGAATAGATGCAGTCGAGTAAGATCATTGATAAAATATTATATTTAAATTTATTTTTCTATTTAGTTGTTTTTACTATCTTTAAATGCAATATTTTGTTATTTCGTTAACGTTTATGTGTTTTTCATTTACAATTTATTTTTTTCCTATTAAAATTTTAAAGTAATAGTATCACATGTAATAAATGTTTATGTTACTAAAATTATTAAAGCACAAAAAATTCAACAAAATTTAACAAATTTACAAAGAAAAAAAGTTTATTTCAAGTCCGCGATTTTTCGCGGGTTTAGTACTAGTTTATGTATATATGACAAATACGAATTTGAATGGTGTAAATAGGAGAGTTAGAAAAGTGTTTACGTATATAGGGTTGATCGCCTCTGGGGAGAACGATCAACCAGGTAGATCGCGCTCCTGAGTAGCGATCAACCAAAAAGTTCGTCACGTCATAAATCGCTCCAGCGGGAGGCGATCTAGACGACAAATTCTTGACAGGTTGACTGCTATTTTGGAATCAGATTTGAACAAATTTAAAAAAAAAAAATCTCAGTTTTTTATACAATTGATTCGAAAAAAAGAAGACTATATTTACATAAATTAGCCGGAAAAAAATTTACTTATATTTATCTTTTTATTGTTCGACTTCTGTGACAAAATTATTCTTAAGACGGGATATAAAAGATTTTTACAGCTTCAAGTGGCTCCCACAATCGATAGATAAAGTTCTTGCGAAACAAGTTATCAAACTTGAGAGTATATCGTATCCAGTGGTTCGGTATCACTCGATACATATATAAAATGTTGTTCCTAGTTATGACAAAAATTTGTGTGGGACGCTGGTAAAACAGTACATGAATAAGTAAATATTTACACTCATCATTTTTAGATTGTTAATGTAACATGCCCGATTTATATTTCGTCTTACCACCTATCTCACGCAAGGCCTACTCATAAACTATTATACCTAGGTGTATACCAAATCAATTGGCTCAGTCGGTATGAATAGTGGCGGAGCCAGGACCAGATGATCAATCCACACTTTTGAGTGTGAACAGTTTTAACTGTTGAGTGAGTGCATTATATACCGAGTGTTGTATATTAGTATATTTACATAATATAATTATTAGAGAGATCTCTTTGTGAAGGGACATTTTTTTCGATGAAAGGTTGTAACCATTTGGTTCAACATGAATATTCAGTGAAAGTGACATATTTTGGTGGGTAAGAGTTGCAACCCTTACCTTGAGTAGAGTCACAATCTTTCGATGCAACCTTTGAGTATCTATAAATACTCAAGATATGTGGGGTATTCATTATCGAATAAAATAATTGAAGTAGAGATTTAGAGTTTCTCAATACACTGAAAAATTGAGTCTCTCTGTATATAGTAATCGAGTCTTATATTATGAGTTTGTTGATACACTTGTGATTTCTACTTCTAAAATTCGTTAAAGTATAACTATCGAATTTCCGTGCGATAGGTTTTGTATGCTGGAAGGTCAATTCCTTGTGAGAATCATTTACACCGATGTGGGACGAATTAATACATTTAAAGATATCATCGTTTTTCGGTGTACCTAACCTATCATTATATAGTATTAAATGCTACAATGGAGTGATATTGGTAAAGGCACATTTAAATGGTGAAGACAAACTCGAGATCCTAATCGGTCTCAGCTAAAACGTTGATAAAACCACCTACTCAGAATCGTTTTTGTCAGGGAAGATCTTAAATCTTTTGTGATTTATTTTAATGAATTTTCGAAACAAATTCATATGCGATATTATTAGATATGAGAGTCATATAATATTTTAATTGTGTTTATTCTGATGGATAGAAATTATCGAAGGAAAAATTAGAATTTGTTGAGGGCTTTTCGCAAACACCTGGTGCGCAATGGACACCTCTCGAATGGAGAAGACGATTAAGCGTGAAAGTTATGAACGTCGATCGCAACATGAGTAAGGTAGATGACGGAGGCGTAAGGCCTGGGCAGAAGCACGTTCATCGGACCATTGCACATGGTGGTAGATGTTCAATAATTTCCACCGCAAATGTTGTGGCGGTTATGGATGGACTCGGGCCGCACGATTACTAGGAGTAGAGGTTTGCATTGGTCGGGCGCCTCCTCCTCTTCCTGTGTGATTAAAACCGAAGGTGGCTGCGACGTCGTGCCTTTCCAACGCCAGCAGAAGACGACTTTTGGTGAAAATAGGAAATTAAGATTTGTTCTATTTTCGAAAGCAAAATAAAGAAATTAAAAGATTATGCCTGGCGTGAATGGAAGCGGCGGTAGCCTGGTACGAGAATTTCAATTTTCGAAACCGAGGAAGGGAATTGATGGTTGACAAGGTCAGTTCTTTAATTTAATTTAATTAATTCGATTGGCATTTTGGTTGATATATTGAGGGCAAATCTCAAATGGGCCCAAATTATGGGGAATTCTAGGGAGTCCCTGGGACACCAGTGCACCTGGTCCAGTCACCAGGTGACTCCCCGGTTCCCCTTTTTTTTTTTTTGCTTTCACGCATTTCTAGGGAAGGCAATGATTGGTTGCTGCACGGTTAGAGCACGGTCCCTGCACACACATTGCACAAAGAATGGGCCTCAAACCTTGGGCCTCTTATGTATTAAAATGAAGGCCCAATTTAGGGGAATTTTATAAAGGCCCAATCTGTTATTTTTATTTTAGCAATTTAGGGGAATTTTATGTTGATAGAAAATTAATCATTTAGACACAAAATAATTATTGGACATATTATTTAAAAATTATAGTTCAAACATTATTTATATAATTGGTGGTTTAAACACATTATTATTTAAAAATTATAGTTTTAACATATTTTATATAATTTCAGGTTTAAACATATTATTAATAATTGATGGTTTAAACATATTATTTATAATTAATGATTTAAACATATTATTCATAATTTATTGTTTACACATACTATTTGGTCTCATTTCTCTGATTATGTAGGCACTTAGTTCCTCAACCTAATGCAATTTTCTACAAACTGAAATTATATACATTAACTACACACATTCAATTCACCCAAAAAAATTCTATCTCCAATCAATTTTAGTAAAAATACATTCTACTTACTTATGTCATTGTGTAAGTTCTTACTATAACTTAATTATATTTATGGACCATCAAGATCAGTGTATTGTTTGAAAATTCAAATGAAATTTAAAAGATGGCTACTTATCCCACGAAAAGGTCAATGCCAAAACTGATGAAGATGATAAAAATTACTATTTGGATACTAACTAAAATTATAACCGGATGTTGGAAAAATTATACATATTTCAATCGTAAAACAAATCATCATCATCTCCTTCTTCATCTGGATGAATATCCGCACTTGCACATTTATCAGTTTCGGGTTCATCCTTCAAGATAGGGCAATTCGACTTGTAATGTCCTGGTTGTCTGCATATTCCGCATTTTCTTGGTTTTCCCTTGTTGGTCTTTGCATCAGATTGACATCCCTTTGTTCGCACGACGTCCGGGTTTTTCATAAATTTATTTTCGTCAACATGCAAACGTTTTCTTTTATTATTTTGGCTGTCCGGAGTCTTACAGCTGGCCTGGGCAAGACAAAGACGCGACATTATGTTATCCAGATCCTCAAAGGCAAGCTTGAACAAGTCATGTGTTGTGGATGCAATTTGGCAAATCTGGTAAATCTTTTGATGCAATTTTTCGAACCTCCTGTCCATAGGGTTTATTGTAGACAACTCGTTGTTCGAAATGGATCCCCCATTGGGAGTGCATTCCTTAGACCATCTGCTTTTTAGCAATACCTCCGGAACTGAGGTCATATTTGCAGTTTTCATCGCACAGAACATATGGCGGCATGTCCATCCAACTGATTCAAACCTGCCACATGGACAAAAAATGTATTTATCTGAATTGCGTATGGTGACCCTTAACTCTGCAGTTGTCTCATCCCCATACTTCACCATGATCACTGTCTTACAACCGTCCTCGCTCTCCACTGCAATCAGAGTATATTTTGATTCCTTCTTCATCTCTTCTCGTACCTTGTAAGAAAGATTATATTGTGTTATGATAACCTCATAAGTGCGATGTGCATATTCCAAAAGCAAGGCATAGTAGAAATATGGAAAGATTTGATAAAGTTATGGTACCTCCCTGAAAACCGCTCTAGTGTAGAAATTTAAAGCCGTGGTCTCCAAACCTTTAAGATGTGTCCCCAGGTCCAACTGCGTCTGGTTGTTGATGAAGTCATGGTTCAGCGTTTGTTGCCTCATCCTACACGTGGCCCTAGAGAATTGCTTGACAAAAGTATACAAACTGAGGTCGGAGCTAACAAAACGATTCATGTATGCATGCACACTCTCAACGCGCTGTGATGTATTCATCCCCGCACAAAAAACGCCCTCAAAGAAAGGCTCGGCCCATTTTGCCCTCCTATCATACAGTTCTTTCATCCAACCATTTCTTTCGAGTTTGTAATTCTCCAAAAGTGACCTCCATTCATTTTCAAAAACCTCCTCTGAATTTTGAGCCGCATCAGTCTCCCAAGGTCGGATAAGAAAGTGGTAGAAGCAGAAACAACACGAGCATTGCGCATCAAATGCCATGAACAGAGCCTATGCCTTGCCAGTGGCATTTGAGTTGTCAGTGCAGATGCAATTGCTTTGTCACCATCAGTTATAACACAAGCAGGCTCTGCAAAACCCATTGAATCTATGAACGCTTTGAATGCCCATTTTTATGCATCAACAGTTTCATCTGCTATTAAGCAACACGCAAAGATGATAGTGCTCTTGTGGTTATTAACTCCAACGAACTCCACCAGTGGTAGTCTAAACGTATTTGTTTTGTAGGTTGAATCAATGACCACTACATCCCCAAATAAGTCGTAATCCCTTTTGGAAGTAGAGTCTCTCCAGAATAGTCGGGTCAATTTCTGATCTTCATCCAGAGCGTACCTGATGTAAAGTCCAGGGTCTATCTTTTAGGGCTGTAAGATAAGCTATAGTTGCTTCGATGTCTGTGTCGAGTGTTGTTGTTCTTTCATGATCCCAAGTGATAAAATTGTAAAGATCCTTCTTAATGAAACCCAGTTTATCAAAACCACCCATGGCTGCAACCATGTAATCCATAATCGTGCAAGTCTTAATGCCAGCTGCCTTCATTGTGCGTATCTCGCTTTTCTGTCCTTCTATCATCTTCCTATTACACCTGAAGAAATGTGTATGTCTTTGACTGGCCAACTGGTGGTTGTGTTGTGAATTAAACGTGGACACTTTGTATGTAAGACTGGTTTTGTTATATCTTACCACGAATGCAGCTTTGCACTCACACCTTGTTCGTGACATACATTTATGTTTTTGTTCCACCTTTGATTTCTTCTGTCGTGTCTTTCCCATACGATGACAGACCATTCAACGCATGGTTAAGATTCCTTCCACCGTATCAGATGACTTGTTGTTTTGGTGTACCCCGAAACCCATTTTCTTTGAATATGCGTGGTAGAATCCTTCTGAAGCACTCATTGTGGGAAACAATTTTCCAACCAAATCTTTGGATTCCCACAATACCACTTCTTTAGCAGACAACTCCTCTGCTTCCTCTGGCTTGCAAAAGAATTGCATAAGATCAATTTCATCCTCGAGTGCGTCAACTGATTTATTCGATGACTCAGCCTGGAATTGTCCCTCGCCCTCATTTGTTTCACAAACATTCTCATCCGTCGTTGACAGCGTTCCGCTAAATTCTGCGAATAGATTGTCTATATTATTGGGCTTCTCCATCCCACACCGTCTTACTATTATTGTAAGTTGCTTTCTGAGTCAAGCTGTCACGTGAGAGTAGAGTTTAGAACCTTATCGTATTCACAATTTTCATTTTGACATTTAATCAAACATCTTGTGAGCACTGTTAAAAAGACATCGCATACCACAATTCAACACCCCATTCGTGCACATATCAATTAGCCGATAGGTATTCGTTAGCCGGCGCCGCCTCTGTCCTCCGCGGAGCCGCCGCGAATCGCCTCTCGCCGTGCTCAGCCCTCCGTTGCGCCGCTCCCCTTCGCACCGCGCCGCCTCACGGCCGTCGCCTCTCTCTTCTCGGCCGCCGCGACCGCCGTGCTCCAGCCCTCCTTCACGCCGCCGTGCCCGGACAACCATCGATCGCCGCCGCGTCGCTCCACCATCGCAGCGCCCTCCTTCACGCCGCGCCGCGATGCCTCTCTCGTCGGCCGAGCACAGCCGCGCCACCGCTCCCAGCCAGCCGCCCTCTGCCGCCGCTCTTCCGCCAAGCGCCGCCTATAAGCTTCGCCGTAGATGTCGTCGTACCAGCCGAGCACCGTCCGCCTCTGCTCCTTTTAAGTGAGCCCAATTTCTATTTATTTTCGAATTGATCAATTCTTCAATTCATTTTCCAATTAAACAATTTACTCACGTTTTCAATTCCTCTTCGTGCGTAATCGAGGTACTTCTATCCTCGGTGCTTTTCCAGTCAAGTTTGAAGAACGAACTGCTGCTCGTTCGATTTTGGAAGAACCGGAACTACGCCGTTAGGCTGTCCGAATAATCCCAAGAATAGCCGAATTCATATACGACGCTGTTAGGCTGTTCAACTTATCCGACGAGCCACCAATCGAACGCCGTTAGGCTGCCGAATTTAGGACTCGTAAGGATTGCTAACTTCTCTCTCTTTCTCGTAATAGTTGGATTAGGAATTTAGTTGAATCCCCGTTGAGTCGTTGTAAGTTTTAAGATAATCGTTTTGAAGCCTGTGAGCTTGTAGATGGAGTTTTGATGTTGTTGGTATTAATATTATTGAATTGTTATTTAGTGTTAGTTGTTAGGCTTGGTAGTATTGGGTTTGTTGATTAGTATTGTTGAATATGTTGTTTAGTGTCATTGGAATAGCTGTTTAGTATTATTAGTTTAGTTGGTTAGTATTATTGAATTTGGTATTTAGTATTGTTAGTTTGGTGGGTTTAGTATGGTTGGTATTGTAGTTTGGTATTATTGTATTTAGTTGTCTAATATTATTGAATTAGTTGTTTAAGTATCACTAATCAACTTTAGAAGTATTACTTTTAATAAGAAGAAAATTACATAGATACTCTTATACAAGTTTTCTCTAAAAACCAAATAAAATTAATAAAGAGGTTTTTATTTATAAAAATATATATTTATATTCAAGATTTCTTTTAAAATGAGAAATAGAATTCTTAAGAAAGAAAAACCTTTTCTTTAATTTTTATTAATATTTTTCTAAGTAATTTCTTATTTTCCTAAGTAATTCCAAGGTTAATAAGTTTGTTTTTCCTTAAAAGGCCTTTATTAAGGACATCACTGAATTTAGTAAATACACCCCCCTGTTACACAACAGAAATTAGTAAATATACCCCCTTAATACACCTCCTCTTAAAAAGGGGTGTACTTATCAAAAGATTGTTTTGTAGTAATCGAAATAGTCATACCACAAGTATACTAGTAAATACACTCCCTCAATACACTCACCTTTCTAGAAGTGGTGTATTTACCAAAATAAGGTGTGACCCTTAAGCAAGTCCTTTTTGAGTTTATAAGACCACAACTCTCTCGATTCTCGTAACACAAACTCTCAAGTTTTCCTAAACGTTTTCAAAGGTCAACTTTTAATTAAATATCTTCCTACTAGGATTCGGTACTAGTTGGAACGCGCACGAGGTTTCCGACCATCTGTTTGTACATTATTCACGGGACCCGGAGTTAACAGGTGGGTGATGATCTGTTGATTGATCTGCTTATAATACGTTATGCTGGTATACTCTGAACTCGACTAAATCAATCTAAAACAACTAATCCAACATAAATGTACACCCTATTATATAAGTGTGTGAGCTATACGATATTATTATATATATACCTTATATGGATTGTTGTGTTTATCTAATTATATAAATTAATTATGACTGCATGGTAATAAGGACATTTTGTGAGCATGAATCTTTTGAGTATGAATTATGTGTATTCTCCCCATGTTTTGAAATGATAGTTTTGTGAGGAAAAGAAAAGCTGATATTATTCTTGCGGAATGACGCGTATGGCCATGAGTGACAATAAGTCAGATTCATGGTCACTGGTAATTATTCTTGCGGAATGACGCGTATGGCCATGAGTGACAATAAGTCAGATTCATGGTCACTGGTAATTATTTTGTGGAATGACACGTACGGCCATGAGTGATAATAGATCAGATTCATGGTCGCTGGTATTATTTATGGTGTTTTGGAAGAGATTTACTATATGTGAAAAATGTTTTTGGCAGATTCGGTCGTTACTTGAAAATGACTTTGGGCTTTGCCCCTTACAGTGAATCAATTTGTGATGTATCAATTATGTGAATGTGAAACCTGTCATGCCCAATTAATTATTACGTGAACTTGTTACTTCTGTGATATAAGCTATTCATATTTATATGTCAACTGCTTAAATAAATTAATTACTTTATTAATGAGTATAATTTAATATACTTCGGATTTACCAATCCCATGACGTTGCAAATCACCCATACGTGAGAATTCAAATCTCACGTCCCATTTTCCTAACCCCTTGCAGATTATGATTTCGTGGAGCAAGGACAGTAATAGAGACGACACGGAGTTCCCCACTTAAATAAAACATTACTGATAATACTATGTTTTATGTACACATATATGTGTGTGAGATACTTACTAAAATTATTCTATTCATTTCTTCCGCTGCATAAAAACTCATCATCTCTCATTTCCGTTATATTTCCTTCAAAAATTTTATAGTTCGGACTTTTGATCACAATAACACTTCGAATTCGATATAATTAATATATATTGGGTTCGGGGCGTTACAAGTTTATCATAAACTATTTTCATATAAAACTTTTTTTTTTAAAATTTGTGCTAGTGTTATAATACATGCAAATTACTCCATAAATTAAAAAATAATTAGAAATAAAAATTATGTGTAATTATTATATTTAAAATTTAATGATACATGTTAAATTTGGATATGAGAGGAGTTCTATGTTATTCTTTTTTATTAATTTGATAAATTATCTAACTATTTAAAAAAAAATGATAGATTTAATGATGGATGAAGATATTCAGAGTGATGCCTACACTCTTTTAGTTGAAGAAAATAAAAAACCTTATATTGGGCAAGAGTTTGTCTCTCAGGAGAATGCATTTGAGTTCTACAATCAATATGCACGAGTATGTGGATTTAGTGTAAAAAATACGTAACTCTAGAAAAGATAAGGAAACAAATGAAGTGATATGGAAAGAATTCTCATGTAATAAGGAGGGACATACTAATGAGACATACCAAAAAAGGTTAAAAAATAGTCAGCCACGTACCGGGGAAAGAAATCGAGGTATCTTTAGAGTTGGTTGCAAAGCAAAGATGACAATTTCCAAAAAACAAGAAGGGCCAAATTGGATTGTTAACACATTTGTGGAGGATCATAACCATGGTCTAACAACCCCCACCAAGGTGCACTTATTACGGTCGCATCGGACAGTGTCTGCCACTAAAATAGTATTAGCTGAACAATTCTCTCAAGCTAATATACCTACTTGCCAAAAAATGCGATTGATGGAGATTGATTATGGAGGACCAGAAAATGTGGGGTGCACGGAAAGAGATATTAGAAACCATGAGCAGTCAATAAAAGAATCACAAAGAGGACATGATGCTGAGATATTGATTCTCTTTTTTGAGACAGAAAAGGAGAAAAATTCAGCATTCTTTTTTTATTACGAAGTTGGTGAAAGTAATAAGTTTATTAGGTGTTTTTGGTCTGATGCAATGTCAAGAAGATATTATAATTTTTTTGGTGATGTGGTTGTGTTCGATACGACGTACAATACACATAAGTATGGAATGATTTTTGCTCCATTTACTGGGGTTAACCATCATGGACAGACAATTATTTTCGGTTGTGGATTCTTAAGCGATGAAAAAATTGATTCATTTGTATGGTTGTTCAATAAACTAATGGAAGCAATGACAAAGGGACCCCCAGGTGTTATCATCACCGATCAAGATCCTGCCATGGCAAAGGCTATCGAGAAGGTTTTTCCCCAAACTTTTCATCGCTATTGTATGTGGCACATTTTGAATAAATTTTCTGAGAAGATAAATCCAGTAACTTATCGGGACCAGTATCATATGATAAAAAATTAATTTTTGATTCTGAATCGTCTGATGAATTTGAAAGCAAATGGACTGAGATGGTGAAAGTTACAAAATTAAAAGATAATGTTTGGTTGAGCGGTATATTTAATGTGCGGAAGCGATGGGTCCCAGCGTACGTGAGACAATTTTTTAGTGCAGGAATGTCAAGTAGTCAACGAGTTGAAAGTACACATGCTTTCTTCAAAAGGTATGTGTCAAGTCAAAACTCCTTGATGGATTTCATCACTCGATTCAATAGTGCTCTTAGAAATCAGCGACACAATGAGTTAAAAGCTGATCATGTTGATATAAATGAGCGACCGAAATGCAGATCACTATGGCCGATAGAAAGACAAATGTGCAGTTTGTACACAAGGGAGAAATTTTTGTTCTTCCAAAATGAGGTTGATGAAAGTAATGCATATTTTATTAACCTTGATGCCAGTTGCCAAGAGAATGAGATTTACACTATTACGAGGATGCAAAAAGTAGAGAACTCTCGACAACGTGTACTTACATACAACAAGAATTTGCAACACATCTCATGCAGTTGCAAAATGTTTGAGTTTGAAGGAATACCATGCAGACACATGCTAATATATTTTCGACACAAACAAGTATTTGAGTTACCTGATAAGTACATTTTGCATAGGTGGACAAATAGTGCGAAGGTGGGAGTAGTAACAGATAAAAGTGGCACATGTATTAGTGAAAAGGGAGATGTATCTTTAATTGCTCGTCATGGGAGATTGTCACATCTTGCATCATTATTGGTGGATGATGCATCCCTAACAGATGTTGGCTTTAATCTTGTATTGAATGCTCTTGAAAACTTGCATATCAAAGTGAAAGAAATTCATAGTGATAAACAAGTGAACTTCCAAGATTTAGAGAAAAGAGATGACGAAAAACATTTAAATATCAATGGCCCGTCAAAAGTGAGGGCAAAAGGATGTGGAAAAAGATTACGATCGTCAAAGGAAAAGAGTATTTCCAAGGAAAGATTGTGTCGTGGACGTGGACTTCGTGGACAATCACATGACAAACGCAATTGTCCAAAATTGCAAGATAGGTATTCGTTACGTTTATTATTTTTCCTTGTTTCATGAACTCTTATATATAAAAAATTACTTAAATAACAATAATTTATTATATGCATATTGTGTAGATCTACCGCAAGTGATGACCAAAGTAGCTCTGATGATCTTAATGAGGATACAAATGATTAAATTTATATTGCAGGTTTGTATTTTTAAATACAAGTAATTTCCACCATAACATTAATATTTTGTACCAATTAATTTTGACTTCTTTATTTTATCAGGTTTCAACAATGTTGTATGAGCCAGGATTGTTCCGATTGAATTTCAACAACATAAAGATGATGCTTTATTTATTTTTCTTTCAAAATTAGAATAATTTATTTTTATTTTGCTTAATTGGTTAGAGTTTTTAATTATCTATTTTCAGTTTTGTGCGTCATGGGTGTGATGAATTTTTTTATTATTTTTAAATATAATATTGGACAAAATTATTCCGACTTGCAATTTGTTTAATTTTCAATATTCATAAATAAATAAACAAGAACATTATGCTACATTAATTGTTTTATTTAGACAAATTTTATGGTGCATCCAAGTGCATAGTATGCACTTGAATTTTAAGCTCAATTTTGACTTCAATTTTGATTTTTTTTCAAAATACCTACAAACACGCCGAACTGTGTATTTTTTTACAGTTAGGGTATTACTGATGTCTTCTTGGGGTATTACTAATTTTTGCTTGAAGTATTTTTTTTTCAAATTTCAAGTGCACATACCATGCACTCAAATGCATACTAGAACTACTCTTTTATTTAACTTTCTTCTCCTTTTTTCCAAGCCCAAAAAATTATACAATTAAAAAATTACTCTATGGAGTATTACTGATTACATTTTGAGGTATTATTGATTACTACTTGGGGTATTACTGATTTCTGTTTGGGATATTTAAAAAAAATTAATTGCATACTAGAACTACTAAAAAATTACTAACAAAATTTAATGAGTACGTAAACTAAAAATTCATACACTAGTACTAGTGTATAAAATAGTTAAATTGTCATCTAAGAACTTTTTATTAACTAAAGCGGATATTAGTTGGTTGAAAAAAAAAAACATGCAAATCATCACACATGAATAAGAAAAACGAGTCCAGATTGTTTAAGTTTTGTTTTTTTTTTTCCTGAAAGTAATTATTTATATCCATATTAAGACAACTACATCAAGAAATCATATGAACTACAGGAAAAAAAAATACTTTGTACGTAATAATTAACATGGAGAAAAAAATCATTATATAATTTGAAAGTATACAATTAAAAAATATATAAATTAAGACTTGTTTAAGTTAAATATATTTAGTGGATTCCATTGATTTCAATGTCTTTATACGTACTAATATTTTATTAATATATAAATTCTTAAGAGTTTGAAAATCAATAGTATTATTTAGCCGATAACTAATAGTATATATGGAATAAAGGGATATATATGAATCTTTTTTTTTTTCCTTTGAGAGATTTGAGGAAAAATATAACTCAATAATATAATTAATATCTACTTAATAATCAATAATCTTACTTGATGATGTGGATGCCAACTAAGCAATTGGGCTCCATAAGGAACCCAATTGTGGTCTCCATATCAAAACCGTATATATATATATATATATATATTTTTTTTTTTTAAATAATAATTATTTTATTTACTTTACAGTTGAGTGTTATCATAGGATTTGACCGACAATGTGTTAATCTATAAACATTTTTTTAACAGTAAAGTAATATTACAAAACAAGAGTCACTTTTAGTATTCAAAATAAGGTTCTATGGAATCAGATACCTTTTCAAGACTAAGTGAAGGTCTTTGTATCACAATTTGTACGAAAATAATTTTACGTTAACCCAAGTGCCCCCGTTCCAAATACTTCCATACTCATTCCAACAAAAATGAGATAAAGGATGCATACGAATAACACTAAAATAGTTAGCATTTTATGTTTGGTTAAAATAAAGAATGCATAGGAATAAATTTTTAATGTTCAGGATCAGTATTAAGGTTATGTTGCTTTGATGGTACACATTTTGTGGTTTGATGAGAAAATGAAGCAATTACGTAAAAAAAAAAAAAAAAACCTTCCTTGCCCTTCATCCTTTAGTGAAAATAATTAATATTTTTTTGTGAAAATAATAAATACTCTTCAATGGTTAATGCATGAATCATTTTCGAGGCATACCACAAAATGTGTACCATCAAAGCAACATAACCTTAATACTGATAAATATATTTCATATCAAAACCCCCTTTAAGAAAATAAAATACGAGTCTCAGTTTTAATTCTTTTTTTTTTTTTTTTGTATTTTAGTCTTTATCATAAAAAATAAGATAAATATAAGAACTATGAAAATATTTATTTCGGAATTCGTGAATGAAATATGAAAATAAATCGTTTGAGAATAAGTCAAATATTGGAAGTTGTGTGATATCTTGAAAGTATAAATTGGAGAGAGAATAGATTTCAAATTCAAATTTATCAAAAAATATACTTAAAGCAAATTATTTTCAATAGGGCCACAATAGACATTTTAATTGACCATTAACATAATAATTACAGAATTGCAACAGTTACCCTGTCACGCTGTGCCTATTCTATCTCAGTGCATGCGAACAATCATTCCTAATACATGTGCTTCGATTTTCGGTATTTTTGATAAATAGTTATTTGAGTAGAAAATTATGAAATATTTATTTGTAATTTACTTTAAAATTTAATATATATATATATATATATTTATTTATTATATAAAAAATAATGCGGCTAACGCGGGGAACGAGACGGGAATCCCCCGGGCCTGGGAATACTATCCTAGTCCAACCTACGGGGACAAAAAAATCTCATCCCTGTTTGCTTTGGGGATTCCCCGCCCCGTTCGGAGCGGATCCCCATGGGGATCAGGATTTCCCGCCTCGCTGCCAAGTATACTCTTCAAAAAATAAATTTTACTCTCCAAAATCTCTTCTAACAATCAGAGACTTCTAATGAGGGCGGTGTATAATGGTGATGTAAATGAAGATGAAAATAATAATATTTTTTTTAACGTATATATTTTTTTTTCTAAACAATTTGGATAACTAATTTTGTATATACAAGTGTGTTCCTTAATATACATTTGCATCAATGGTCCAGCGCCTGTAACGCCCCGAACCCAATATATATTAATTATATCGAATTCGAAGTGTTATTGTGATCAAAAGTCCGAACTATAAAATTTTTGAAGGAAAATAATGGGAATGAGAGATGATGAGTTTTTATGCAGCGGAAGAAATGAATAGAATAATTTTAATGTGTATCTCTCACACATATATGTGTACATAAAACATAGTATCAACAGTAATATTTTATTTAAGTGGGGAACTCCGTGTCGTCTCTATTACTGTCCTTGCTCCACGAAATCATAATCTGCAATGGGTTGTAAAAATGGGGCGTGAGAATTGAATTCTCACATATGGGTGATTTGCAACATCATGGGATTGGTAAATCCGAAATATATTAAATTATACTCATTAATAAAGTAAATAATTTATTTAAGCAGTTGACATAATAATATAAACATCATATATCATACAAATAACAAGTTCACATAATAATCAGTTGGGCACAACAGGTTTCACATCACATAATTGAAATATCACAAGTTGGTTCACGTTAAGGGCAAAGCCCAAAGTCATATCACGCATTATCACAAACTGACAAACCATAAACGTATGACAATTCCACTTCCAACAAAGTTACTCTTTTCAACTCCAACAAATCAACAAAGTTATCCTTTTCAACTCCAACCAAAACTTACTTCATCCAACCACACAAGCTCACATCATCCAACCTTATAACATCCCTCAAAATAAGCAAGTATCAATGGCCTTCTTCCCAGTGCGTCAAACGACAGCTGACCGGGGACCAGATCTACTTGCTCAACAACCTTGATTCCGAGGGTGTCCCCGACAGCTGCCCCGGAGGTCGGATTTAAAACTCGATCCGACTCCGTACACACTGACTCTCCACAAAACTGACTCAATAAACTTTACAAAGAATAATACTTGACTGATAACCGAATTGATTCATGCTCACGTAAGGTGTTTACTCATGCAGTGATGATCGATTCACAAAACAACAGGCTAATATATAACCTATGTAGTTATATCACATAATCCAAACAATTATATAGATAGGTGTTACATTTATGTTGGATTAGATATTTTTGATTTGATTTAGTCGAGTTCAGAAAATACCGGCACGACGTTATTAATAGCAGATCAATCAACGGATCATCACCCACCTGATTGTTTCGAGTCCCGAGAATGATGTGTAGGCAGAAGGTCGAGTCCTCGGTGCGTGTCCCGAAAAGTACAGAATCCTAATAGAAAGATATTTAATTAAAAGTTGACCTTTGAAAACGTTTAGGAAAACTTGAGAGTTCGTGATACGAGAATCGAGAAAGTTGTGGTCTTATAAACTCAAAAAGGACTTGCTTAAGGGTCACACCCTATTTTGGTAAGTACACTACTTCTAAAAAGGCGAGTGTATTTACTAGTATACTTGTGGTATGACTATCTCGATTACTACAAAAACAATCTTTTGATAAGTACACCCCTTTTTAAGAGGAGGTGTATTAGGGGGGTGTATTTACTAAAAGCAGTAGTGTAACAGGGGGGTGTATTTACTGAAAGCAGTGGTGTAACAGGGGGGTGTATTTACTGAAAGCAGTGGTGTAACAGGACGGTGTATTTACTGATTTCTGTAGTGTAACAGGAGGGTGTATTTACTGAATTTAGGAGTGTCTTTAATAAAGGCCCTTTAAGGAAGAAAATATAAGAATTAATCTTGGAATTACTTAGAAAAATATTAATAAAATTAAAGAAATGGTTTTTCTTTCTTAAGGATTATATTTCTCATTTTAAAAGAAATCTTGAATATAATTAATCATATTTCATAAATAAAAACCCTTTATTAATCTTATTAATAAACTTAGACTTTCTAAGAAGTTTATAAAAAGTACTTTTCTTTTCTAATATTAATAACACTTCTAAAATTGATTAGTGACACTTTCTAAACAAAAAATAATACCATTTTCTACCTTTTTCATTTGTTTACTAAATTTTGAATATAAAACGACTTATATTTTCGTTCCTAATTTTCTAACAGTCGCACAAGGGGAAGACGAGTTTCCCTTTGGTTCCAAAAACTCAACTAATATTACTAACAACTAATTTCATCACCATATCATCAGCTAACCAACCAAACTAATTCATCCATCTAGTAATATTATCCAACTAAATAATACTAAATACCCAAGCTAAGAATACTAGACAATTAATCCAAAAAATACTAAACATCTTAATTCACTAATATTCACCAACTAAGCCAACAACACTAAATTGTCAAAACAATAACACCAACCAACTTAACCAATAGCACCAAACAACTAATTCAATAATATTAATCAACAAACCCAATACTACCAAGCCTAACAACTAACATTAAATAACAATTTCACTAATACTAATCCAACAACATCAAAACTCCACCCATCTCACAGTTTCTTAAACAAAGCATAATTCCATTTTTTTACAAAACTTAAGAGTGCCTATTTCCCATCCTAACTAGTACAAGAATAGAGAGAAGGTTAGAAATTCTTACGAGTCCCAAACCGAGCAGCCTAACGGCGTAGTTCGGTGACTCGTCGAATAAAATGGACGGCCTAACGGCGTCGATCGGGATTTCCAGAATTTCCGGCAACGGGGATTTGTCCTTCGGCTTTATCGGAAAAAGGTCGGAGATGAAGACTTCACCTCAATCAAGCATAGAACGAAACAAAAAGTGAATCTTTGCTTATGAGTGGTTAATCGAGCAGAATTTTATTGAATAAAAAGGGAATTAGATCGAATAGAATTTCGTTAAATTAATACGGGAATTGGAAACGAAATAAACCAAACTCACCTAAAGGAAAATCTAACGGAAGGCATCGACGGAGGCAAAGGGGGAAACGAAGCACGGCGCGATGGTGGCTCCGCGACGGAGGGCGAGACGAGCGGCAGCGAAGGGAGGGTGTCGCACGGCGGCGCGGCTTCGACGGAGAACAGGGGAGGCGGCGCTGGGGTCGCGTCGTGACGGCGCTGCACCTTCGGCGGTGGCGTCGCGCCTGGGTCGAAGGGGGACGGCGGTGCTCCGAACGGAGCTGGGCGGCGATGCGAGCGGAGGCGGAAGGAGGAGAGAGGCGCGCGGCGGAGGAGGTGGGCGAGGCGCTGCGATGCGACGGTGTTGAGAGGCGGTAGCCGGCGGTGTCACGGCGGCGAGCGTCGCGACGCGAAGAGAGAGGACGGAGGACAGCGGCGCGGCTGGGAGAGGGCACGGCGGCGCGACGGTCGCTGGTGGTGGTTGACGGAAGAGGAGCGAGAGAGACGAGAGGAGAGAGAGAGCTGGGAAAATTGAGAGAGTAAAATTGGGAAACTGAAAACGAGAGAAAAGGGATGTGGGTTCATTTTTATAGAGAGGGATATTTTAATTATTCAATTAATTTAAAAAGGGAGGAAAATAATACATGGCTGGGATTGTTTCTATTAATTTTTTAAAAAAAAGAATAAACATGTGGATGGGAATAATTCTCTTTAATTCCTGATATTTTCGATCCCACTTGATACGGTTTAGGGATCGTTTGGTTCACGAGTTAAATCCCGATTTGAAAATTAATACAGTTTTAAAATTCGAATAATATTTTATTGTATTTTAATTATACTCAATAAATTATACGGATCGAAATCATAATTTTAAACTTGAAATTTAATTTTTCGTAGTCCTTTATTCGCTTTGAAAGATTCGATTCTTTCGACGAATTTAGGAATTTATAAAAAGGGTATATATTTATTTAAATACACAAATAACACACAAAATAAATAAAATAAAAAGAAACAAAGATAATAAAATAAAATAAGGGTTCTAGGAGTATAAAACGGTATAAAACGGGACGGGGTATTACATCCTCACCCCCTTAACAGAATTTCGCCCCCGAAATTCATCTCCTAGGTATTACTTAAGCATTGAGGGTATTTGGTTAGGACTTCATCCTCTATTTCCCAAGTTATTTCTTCTTTCTCGTGTCGGTTCCACTGGACTAGAACTAATTGTATCTCTTGATTCCTTAATAAGTGTAACTTCCTTCCTAGGATAGTAACTGGAACTTCTTCATAAGTCAGGTCACAACTTAAACTTAAATCTATACGACTAATAACAGGGTTTGGATCGCTTATGTACTTCCTGAGTGTAGATATGTGGAACACATCATGCACTCGTGATAACTCTGGTGGTAGTGCTAAGCGATAAGCTACATCCCCGATTCTATTCAGGATGTCAAATGACCCATTGTATCGCGACTTTAGCTTACCTCTTTTACCAAAATGGATTAGACCTTTCATTGGTGCCACTCGGAGAAATACTTTATCACCAATGTCGAAATGTAAATCTCTTCTCCTAGCATCCACATATGACTTCTGACGGTCTTGAGCCGCTTTGATTCTTCCTTTAATCTTTGCGACTATCTCAACAGATCTTTCAACTAGTTCGGGTTTGAGAATCTTTCGAATTCCGACTTCATCCCAACAAACTAGTGATCTACACATTTTCCCGTAACGTTCTTCGTACGGTGCCGTTTGTATTGTCGCCTGATAACTGTTGTTATATGCGAACTCTACAAATGGCAGGTGGCTCTTCCAACTTCCTGCAAGATCTAGAGCGCAAGCTCTCAGCATACTTTCGAGTGTCTGGATAGTTCTTTCCGATTGTCCGTCAGTCTGCGAGTGGTATGCGGTGCTGAATTTCAATTTAGTACCCAAGGCTCATTGCAGACTTCCCCAGAACTTAGAGGTAAAACGGGATCTCTATTGGACACTATCGAGACTGGTACACCATGCAGTCTGATTATCTCGGCTATGTATAGTTGGGCGAGTTTTTCCAACGTATACGTCATTATAACAGGGATAGAGTGGACAGTTTTCGTAAGTCTATCTACGATAACCCAAATGGCATCGTGATTTTTCACCGTTTCCAAAAATCCGGTGACAAAATCCATAGTGATGTTCTCCTATTTCCACTCTGGCATCTCCAGAGGATGCAACAACCCTAGAGGTCATTGGTGATCTGCTTTAACTCGTTGGCAGGTTAAACAACTCCTGACGAATTGAGCTATCGATCTCTTCATACCCCTCCACCAAAAGTTCTCTTTCAATCCTCGGTACATTTTCGTCTCTCCGGGATGAACGGTGTAAGGAGTGTTATGTGCCTCTTTCAGAATTTTATTCCTCATTGCTTCATCCTTAGGCACACAGATTTTGTTATCGAACATTAAAGCTCCATCAGTACTCAATACGAGCTTCTAAATGGTTCCTTTCTCAGCGCGCTTACGTATTCCTCTCAAGAATTTATCGTTCTTTTGCGCTCCTAGAATCCTTTTATGTAAGGTCGGTTATAGGGTGAACGCGTAAACCATGGTATCTGCACAATTCTGCGTGGAAAAAATCTAGGTTTAGGATGATCTGGTACTATATCTTACTCCACTCAAAATAGTTTTGTCTAACTACTTACTCTAAAACTTCTGGTTCAAAAGGGGTGGTAAACCTTAGTGGGGAGGTTTGATTTTTGAAAGGTCCTCCATTAGTTAAAACCAAAATAACTTCTCGGTTTCCTTGGTCGACTAAGTTTGTTGTCGCCCTACCAGATCTGAAGCTTAAAAGGTTTTCTAGTCCTCAAACATGCAAACTTTTCTTCCTACATAGTTGCAAATTTTCCTCTACTTCGAAGTCCACTATGTATCCCATAGATAAAAATCAATTGTCCTTTCTTTTTCAACTAAAATATTCCCATAACATATAAATGTTAATTCTTAACACATAAGACTTAAGGTTACATCTAGCTTACTCATTCCACAAAAAGGCTCTACTTAAGCTTAAAATCTTAGGTTATCCCAAAAGAAAGTAACTATGCCCAAGTTTCATATTTCTTCTTACGCATAAAACTAGTTCGTCTTCAATAACGTCTCAACTTAAGAACGTGTAGTTCAGTTTCTCTTTAATGTTCACCCAAGTCTATCTCCAATCAATTCACTCGGCTTAGGTTCTCATTGTATTCCTCAAAAGTTCACTTTCACTTAAGGTCTACTCTTCTATACTCTATATCCTCAAATTTTCTTAAATTCTTAGACACAAGGGAGTGAGATGCTCTAGTACTAATCGATACACAAGCAGTTGATCCAAAATTCACACTTGCTAAATTTGGAATACAACTTCTCTCGTCTCATTGTCTTTAAGACTGCCTTGAGATGTTTTTCGTGTTGCTCTTTGCTCTTAGAGTACACAAGACGATGACGAATTGGTCTAGGTACGGATGAAACACTCTGTTCATCAAATTCATGAAAATTATCGGAGCGTTTGTTACTCTGAAAGGCATCACGGTGAACTCGTAATGTCCATACCGAGTCCGGAATGCTGTCTTCGGGATATTCTCGCTCTTGACCTTTAGCTGGTGGTAACCAGACCTTAGATCGATCCTTGAGAATATGGTAGCATTCTTCAACTGGTCGAACAAGTCTTCTATCCTTGGAAAAGGATATTTGTTCTTAATGGTCAGTTGATTGAGACCTCGATAATCTATGCACATACGGAAAGTTTCATCTTTCTTCTTTACGAACAACAGGGGTGCTCCCCATGGTGATGCACTAGGCCTGATGAACTTCTTTTCAAGCAAGCATTGCAGTTGTTCCTTCAGTTTTTTTTTTTTTTAATCCTTTGGAGCCATTCGATAGGGTGCTTTAGATACTGGTGCTGCCCCAGGTATCAAGTCGATGGAGAACTCTATCTGACGATCTGGAGGTAACCCGGTTAATTCCTCGGGAAACACGTCAAGATATCCATCCACAATTGGCACCTTGATGCGCAACTTATCGTCTTTCTCTCCTGCTGAGATGTGGACGAGGTAAGCTTGGCATTTCTCCTTTCGTAATATTACTGCAGCTTGGATTGCTGATATTACTCGGGTTTCCTTCTTGGTCTTGATTTCACGAAATGTGAAGCGTTGATCATTACGGGTTTCGAGGTCGAACTCTCGTTCTGCGTATTCTATTATCGCTTCGTCCTTTGTTAAACAGTCAAAGCCTAAGATTATACCAAAGATTTTCATCTTAAGGATGAGAAGGTCGGACTCTATCAGGTGATCGCTTAGCGTTAGGGGTAAACCTCAAATTCGGTCCTTAATTTCCATAGTAGTTCCAGACATTTCTTAGCGCGGCCTGCTGAGGTGGCTTAGGTTCAGCCTGAGAAGGTGAGTTATGTCCTATAGGATTCATTGGTACAGGAATGGGGTTAACGTGGGGTCGTCCACGTCTACATCCTGGTGTCATTCTAAAGGTGGTTCTGATCGGAAAAGAATAATATTTTTACGATATGTATAGGTGTGAGAAAATTATAAAAACATAATCGGACTAACCAAAATTAACACAAAACGTTCACTGAAAACACGTGTGGTACATAATTCACCAGCTGCGCATTGGGGCCCCAATGGTACAGTGCTCACATTCGCACAGTATTCTAGGAACAACTAATGTGTCATTAAGTGATAATCAGATAAAATATGACATTTAATATATAAAGCAAGTAAAACATATTGACAAGTAGTGAGCACATAATAAGTACATATATATCTAAAAAGTTTTGGTTCTACGAAGTCAGTCCCCTTACATTACGTCATAGAACACAAAAGGTTTCTAAGTACAATTCTAACGCATTTCCTTGCATCAGAACGGTCCACAGGCGACAAAAGGAGCGGGTTAGAGCTATGCTGCTATGGTCTGAGTAAAACGGTCATACGTCTGACTACTACTATATGTCAGGAAAGGGTGGCACATCTAGGGTGTATGTATTTGTGACTACATTAAAAGGATAACTGTTTAAAAGGGTTTGATCACTCTGACTGATCACTACTATCATACGGAAATACCCATCGCCGACTTCTTTCTAGGTATGTCTCCAAGTGAATGTGGGGCCTTTGTACTGGGTCTTCTATTCTCGTCCGTTCGAGTAGTCTTACAGCGATAGGACGGAGAACAACTCAGTAACCCTTATGGCAAAACGAATCACGTCTGTCAAAATATGTCTCCTCTGGGATATTGGAGTGGCTATTGTCTTTGCACGCAGTCTCGTGAACTGGGTTATAAACACACTGATAGAATTCTAAGGTTAGCTAAGTGTCTTCTAATTATCGGGATATAACTATCTTAGGTGGATTCTTATATGGAAAGGAGATTCCTAATCAAAAATTTTGTTATTCAGAAACATTATTTAAACAATTAAGGCACATAGTTCAAATAATCATATAACATCATTTATGAAGTTTATAAATTTACACAAATATATTTATTTTTATCTTTCACTAATTATCTGTATTTCAATAGTAATATAAACGACATTTCGGGGTTTTTTCTACACCTCGTAGGTGTTGTTTCGAGTTCGCGATCTTTTGATTGGAGTTTTGTTATGAAAGTCAAGTTGTCGTAATATAACAAACTTTAAGGCAATAAAATAAGAACATACCTTCGAGGAGCTTCTGACGGTAATAGGAGACACATTTCCCCTCAAGTGATTTAATTAGTGATCTATACTTACATGATAAGAAAATTTATTTTAAGAAAAGGAAATTTTGGTTTAATGAAAACAATGATTTTGAGTTTAGGTCCGAAAGTTTGAACCTAAGCTCTGATACCACCTGTAACGCCCCGAACCCAATATATATTAATTATATCGAATTCGAAGTGTTATTGTGATCAAAAGTCCGAACTATAAAATTTTTGAAGGAAAATAACGGGAATGAGAGATGATGAGTTTTTATGCAGCGGGAGAAATGAATAGAATAATTTTAATGTGTATCTCTCACACATATATGTGTACATAAAACATAGTATCAACAGTAATATTTTATTTAAGTGGGGAACTCCGTGTCGTCTCTATTACTGTCCTTGCTCCACGAAATCATAATCTGCAAGGGGTTGTAAAAATGGGGCGTGAGAATTGAATTCTCACATATGGGTGATTTGCAACATCATGGGATTGGTAAATCCGAAATATATTAAATTATACTCATTAATAAAGTAATTAATTTATTTAAGCAGTTGACATAATAATATAAACATCATATATCATACAAATAACAAGTTCACATAATAATCAGTTGGGCACAACAGGTTTCACATCATATAATTGAAATATCACAAGTTGGTTCACGTTAAGGGCAAAGCCCAAAGTCATATCACGCATTATCACAAACTGACAAACCATAAACGTATGACAATTCCACTTCCAACAAAGTTACTCTTTTCAACTCCAACAAATCAACAAAGTTATCCTTTTCAACTCCAACCAAAACTTACTTCATCCAACCACACAAGCTCACATCATCCAACCTTATAACATCCCTCAAAATAAGCAAGTATCAATGGTCTTCTTCCCAGTGCGTCAAACGACAGCTGACCGGGGACCAGATCTACTTGCTCAACAACCTTGATTCCGAGGGCGTCCCCGACAGCTGCCCCGGAGGTCGGATTAAAAACTCGATCCCGACTCCGTACACACTGACTCTCCACAAAACTGACTCAATAAACTTTACAAAGAATAATACTTGACTGATAACCAAATTGATTCATGCTCACGTAAGGTGTTTACTCATGCAGTGATGATCGATTCACAAAACAACAGACTAATATATAACCTATGTAGTTATATCACATAATCCAAACAATTATATAGATAGGTGTTACATTTATGTTGGATTAGATATTTTTGATTTGATTTAGTCGAGTTCAGAAAATACCGGCACGATGTTATTAATAGCAGATCAATCAACGGATCATCACCCACCTGATTGTTTCGAGTCCCGAGAATGATGTGTAGGCAGAGGGTCGAGTCCTCGGTGCGTGTCCTGAAAAGTACAGAATCCTAATAGGAAGATATTTAATTAAAAGTTGACCTTTGAAAACGTTTAGGAAAACTTGAGAGTTCGTGATACGAGAATCGAGAAAGTTGTGGTCTTATAAACTTAAAAAGGACTTGCTTAAGGGTCACACCCTATTTTGGTAAGTACACTACTTCTAAAAAGGTGAGTGTATTTACTAGTATACTTGTGGTATGACTATCTCGATTACTACAAAAACAATCTTTTGATAAGTACACCACTTTTTAAGAGGAGGTGTATTAGGGGGGTGTATTTACTAAAAGCAGTAGTGTAACAGGGGGGTGTATTTACTGAAAGCAGTGGTGTAACAGGGGGGTGTATTTACTGAAAGCAGTGGTGTAACAGGACGGTGTATTTACTGATATCTGTGGTGTAACAGGAGGGTGTATTTACTGAATTTAGGAGTGTCTTTAATAAAGGCCCTTTAAGGAAGAAAATATAAGAATTAATCTTGGAATTACTTAGAAAAATATTAATAAAATTAAAGAAATGGTTTTTCTTTCTTAAGGATTATATTTCTCATTTTAAAAGAAATCTTGAATATAATTAATCATATTTCATAAATAAAAACCCTTTATTAATCTTATTAATAAACTTAGACTTTCTAAGAAGTTTATAAAAAGTACTTTTCTTTTCTAATATTAATAACACTTCTAAAATTGATTAGTGACACTTTCTAAACAAAAAATAATACCATTTTCTACCTTTTTCATTTGTTTACTAAATTTTGAATATAAAACGACTTATATTTTCGTTCCTAATTTTCTAACAGTCGCACAAGGGGAAGACGAGTTTCCCTTTGGTTCCAAAAACTCAACTAATATTACTAACAACTAATTTCATCACCATATCATCAGCTAACCAACCAAACTAATTCATCCATCTAGTAATATTATCCAACTAAATAATACTAAATACCCAAGCTAAGAATACTAGACAATTAATCCAAAAAATACTAAACATCTTAATTCACTAATATTCACCAACTAAGCCAACAACACTAAATTGTCAAAACAATAACACCAACCAACTTAACCAATAACACCAAACAACTAATTCAATAATATTAATCAACAAACCCAATACTACCAAGCCTAACAACTAACATTAAATAACAATTTCACTAATACTAATCCAACAACATCAAAACTCCACCCATCTCACAGTTTCTTAAACAAAGCATAATTCCATTTTTTTACAAAACTTAAGAGTGCCTATTTCCCATCCTAACTAGTACAAGAATAGAGAGAAGGTTAGAAATTCTTACGAGTCCCAAACCGAGCAGCCTAACGGCGTAGTTCGGTGACTCGTCGAATAAAATGGACGGCCTAACGGCGTCGATCGGGATTTCCAGAATTTCCGGCAACGGGGATTTGTCCTTCGGCTTTATCGGAAAAAGGTCGGAGATGAAGACTTCACCTCAATCAAGCATAGAACGAAACAAAAAGTGAATCTTTGCTTATGAGTGGTTAATCGAGCAGAATTTTATTGAATAAAAAGGGAATTAGATCGAATAGAATTTCGTTAAATTAATACGGGAATTGGAAACGAAATAAACCAAACTCACCTAAAGGAAAATCTAACGGAAGGCATCGACGGAGGCAAAGGGGGAAACGAAGCACGGCGCGATGGTGGCTCCGCGACGGAGGGCGAGACGAGCGGCAGCGAAGGGAGGGTGTCGCACGGCGGCGCGGCTTCGACGGAGAACAGGGGAGGCGGCGCTGGGGTCGCGTCGTGACGGCGCTGCACCTTCGGCGGTGGCGTCGCGCCTGGGTCGAAGGGGGACGGCGGTGCTCCGAACGGAGCTGGGCGGCGATGCGAGCGGAGGCGGAAGGAGGAGAGAGGCGCGCGGCGGAGGAGGTGGGCGAGGCGCTGCGATGCGACGGTGTTGAGAGGCGGTAGCCGGCGGTGTCACGGCGGCGAGCGTCGCGACGCGAAGAGAGAGGACGGAGGACAGCGGCGCGGCTGGGAGAGGGCACGTCGGCGCGACGGTTAGGGGTGTGCAAAATACGGTCTAAACCGAATAAACCGACCAAACCAAATCGAAATATAAATTTTGGTTCGGTTTTCGGTTTATGGTTCGGTTTACGGTTTTGTAATTTGAATTTTTTTTATTTCGGTTCGGTTTACGGTTTCTACGATTTAAAAACCATATAGACCGAACCGAACCGAAATATTTTTAATAATAATATATTATGTATATTAATATTCACTAAATAAATATTTAATAGCTTATATTCTAATATAATATAATAATATTAATATTAGATAATTTAGATTCACGCATAAAAGACTTATGTTGATTTGTGTTTTGCATAAAATACTTGAGGAGTGGTGTTTTGTGTTGATTATATTTTTCAAATTGTTGCTTAGCTTTTGAAAACTATTATGTTAATGTTTTTATTGGATTATGTAGTAGGGTTATTGATTAATCTTTGCTTAAATTAGTATTTAAATGTTGACATGTTGTAAATAATTAAATGAAACATGTGTACTGATTCAAAAAAAAAATTAAACTGATTTAAAAAAAAAGAAAAGTGTAAAAAATTTCGGTTTGTACGGTTTGGGACCGAACCGAACCGAACCGAACCGAAATATTTCGGTTTGGGACCGAACGGTTTTTTTTAATATGGTTCGGTTTTTGGTTTATAAAAAAAATTCGGTTTGGTGTTCGGTTTGACTAATACGGTTCGGTTCGGTGACCGAACCGACCGTTGCACACCCCTAGCGACGGTCGCTGGTGGTGGTTGACGGAAGAGGAGCGAGAGAGACGAGAGGAGAGAGAGAGCTGGGAAAAATTGAGAGAGTAAAATTGGGAAACTGAAAACGAGAGAAAATGGATGTGGGTTCATTTTTATAGAGAGGGATATTTTAATTATTCAATTAATTTAAAAAGGGAGGAAAATAATACATGGCTGGGATTGTTTCTATTAATTTTTTTTAAAAAAGAATAAACATGTGGATGGGAATAATTCTCTTTAATTCCTGATATTTTCGATCCCACTTGATACGGTTTAGGGATCGTTTGGTTCACGAGTTAAATCCCGATTTGAAAATTAATACAGTTTTAAAATTCGAATAATATTTTATTGTATTTTAATTATACTCAATAAATTATACGGATCGAAATCATAATTTTAAACTTGAAATTTAATTTTTTGTAGTCCTTTATTCGCTTTGAAAGATTCGATTCTTTCGACGAATTTAGGAATTTATAAAAAGGGTATATATTTATTTAAATACACAAATAACACACAAAATAAATAAAATAAAAAGAAACAAAGATAATAAAATAAAATAAGGGTTCTAGGAGTATAAAACGGTATAAAACGGGACGGGGTATTACAGCGCCGGAGTCTATGAAAATCCATGTAAATCAATAAACAAAAAGTTTATTCCACAATCCTGTAAAGTCTATGAAAATCCAAGTAAATCAATTAAAAACATTAGTCAAACTCTGCGTGGAGTCTATTGATTTTCTAAATCCAGGGACTTTTTAAAGTCCCAAAAAATCCAATAAAATCTCAATCTAATACACCCCTCCTAATTTTAACCTTAAATCTCAACGAAGAATTGATGATATAGGAAATTCCACTCTTTATAAAAGAGATTGACTTTTCTTACAAAATTAATCAGTCATAATTTTATTTTGTTCTGAAACTAATTGAAATATGTAAAATGTATAGAGAAAAGAATGTAGGGAGAATTATATTTATTCAACTTAGTTCGTACATTCAAATTAGGTGGCATACCACCTATTTTTACAAATGCATGTAGGCTTCTACTATTCTTTCGAGTCCAAAGGAATGTGTGTATTTATTTTGTGAAAATAAATGGACACCCTATTAATTTTGTAATTATTTGAGACAAATATAAGGTCATCCATTAAATATTTCATAAAATATTTTTCATTGTTGTTTTTTTTGTTTTTACTCACAATTTTAAAATTCAAATAATTTTTCTTTTCAAATATTTTTATAACAAACCATATATTAAATTAAGGGTTGTTTTAGGGTTTATATAAATTTGACGTCCACATTTTATATTTTAAAAGTTGTAGTTATATAATTGCCCGCATGGGCGTAGCTCAGTTGGTTTTTGGGTGACATATTGCTACAAGGACGCAGGATCGATCCCTGGCAGCCGCAGTGTGGGAGTTTTATCCCTCCAATGTGAGGGATAGCTCCTTTTGGGCACCAAGCATTGGTCCTCCCACCTAATGGGCCGCTGAGTCACCATGATTTACCTCCTCCACCCAATCCTGTCGGGCCAGGGGGTGGGGGCCCTGGGGGCGAGTGCTACAAGTTCTAGTTATATAGTTAAACAATTGCGGGACTTATTATACACACATACACGTGTGTATATATATGTATATATATATATATATATATATATATATACACCAATTCCTCAATTATTTGCACATTTTTATTATTTGTTTGCTGCATTTGGGATTGTATTTATATATTATATTTTATATTTTTAATATAAAATATACCAACCGCAACGATAAAAATTAACGTCACAACTAGTATATTTTATACTCCACAAAATATGATAAACACAATATATAAATACAATTTCACACATGAATAATAAAGGTGCGTAAATAATCGCGAGACAGAGGTAGTATGGCGTAGATTAATATATTATTAAAGCTATTAGTTAAAAAATTTAAATAAAAAATTGTATTTTTTTAACAAAATAAATGTAATCCAAAATTCTATCATATTCATTTTACGTATCTACAATTTCACAATGATATTTGTCAATATTTAAACCGTGCGATGCACAGGAGAATTACTAGTATAATATAATTTTAAATTACTCCCTCCGTTTTTTATTAATACAACATCACAAATAAATAAACAACCTTTTCACTTTTATAGTAAATGTGATTTATAAAAAAAATATTAAAAATACAGAATCCTGTGACCACTTGTGTAAATTTCAAAACAACTAAAAAGGGAGATTCCGATTTACCCATCGAACCGAACAACCCTAAACAAGGGCCCGAGTCCAAAAAATCTCTCAAACAATTTCAGTTACGCAGCAGTGAACGTCAAATTTAGGAACGGGGATCTACGGTGGTCGCCAGATAGGCAGCGTTGTTGTTCCATTTGCATCCAATAGTAGTCGTTTTCGTCCCCAAAACACCAAGTAAGAATCTACTCTTGTGTACTTTTCGTCGCTTAAACTTCAAATTATTATAGGGGTTTTGTAGTTACTGAGATATTTTATTATGTTTGCACGTTTTTTAGTGCTTTTTGGTTCAGATTAGTAGTTAATTATTTTATGTTTCTTCAATCGTATTTTCCGGGTTAGTGCGAATAGTATTTGTTTAGTCCTTTTGCATTTGTTCGAACAATGTAAGTACGTAAACAGAATCAGTATTCAACTTGTGGGCGGCTATGGTTGAACAAATCTATTTTACTGTTTTGTCACATACAAAACTGATATGCTTACTTTTTTTGTCGTCATCTTTTATAGATGGATTCCGTTTTCTCTATTTATTGGCAACACAGTGGAAAGTTTGCGGAGTTGGATGGGCATTTGGTGTACATAGGAGGGCAAATTAGACCTCAACATGGACTTGATATATATAGGATAGGGTACGGGGATTTACTCGATGAGGTCCGAAAAATGGGGTATGAGCTGAAGAGAATGTGTTATAGAGTACCAGGGGTCCATATCATGGGTGCAATGAGGGCAATCATAGATGAGAAGCACTTTATGGAGATGATGCATCATGTTATGAAGATAGAAAAAAAGCTAATTGAGGTCTATTTAGAAGGAGAAGGTCAAGATGAATTTGATGTGATAGTGGAGGAGACATTGGCAGAAATAGAGGGGAATAAGAGTGCTTCCCTAAAAAAAACCAATCTGGATAATGACGGTGTTACTAAAGGAGATGGGGAAGAGGCTTTTGAGGAGGAAACTGATACAATAAAAAAAACCCCATACAGAAAAATGCGTGGAAGGCTAATGAAATTGAGGAAGACATCGCATGAGGACAATCCAAGGAATCCATCCAGTGTTACTAGACATGGGATACAAATGACTTGCTCAGAAATTGTTGTTGTAAGTTCATTTACAATTTTCTTTCATTTTAACTTCATTTTTTGTAAATTTTTTTACTACACTTGTTATGTACAGAAGAAGATGAGGGGCAGACCTCGAAAAAATCATACTAATGTAGCAGAGGCAACGGTAGTTGCTATTGGTCCGGTATGTGCTTAAAACTAAAACTTGTGTTTGTATTTTGCTCCTCTGCTTTTTACATAATTATTGTGTATTCTTGTGTACATCAGAAGATGAAGAAGAAGAGGGGCAGACCTAGAAAAAACTCAAATAATGAAACTATGTTAGCCGCAATTGGTCTGGTATGAGCAGTGTTTTTTTTAAAATAATTATTTGTAATTAATTATTTTCCTTGTATATTTGAGGAATTATCTATTGTCAATTTATTATCTACTGTAGATGAAGAGGGGCAGGCCTAGAAAGATAATTGCACGTAATGAATCTGAGGCAATGGTGTTAGGGAAATAATAAATGAATTAATTCCACAACTCTCTACAAGTTCGGACTTTTAGATGAGACGGAATTCTTTCATGGTATCAGAGCCAATAGGCTCACGCCCGGATAAAGATCCTGGGTTCGATTCCCGCTGAGAGCAACTCCACCCATATTAAATTGTCCACTCATTGGGCCTCCCCAAAGAGGGAAAGTTGAAAGTTCGGCCCATGAGTGAGGGGGAGTGTTAGGGAAATAATAAATGAATTAATTCCACAACTCTCTACAAGTTCGGACTTTTAGATGAGACGGAATTCTTTCAAATGGATCCAGCAATTAGTCAGGTATGTGCTCAAAATTACTTCTTGGAGTAATTTTATTGCTTCGTAAGTTGATTTTTTTTCCTTATGCACAGAAGAAGAATAGGGGAAGACCTCGAAAAAATATAATTGAAACTAAAGAAGTGGTATGTGAAATTGGTCAGGTATGTTTATATAATCTAGTCTACTCTTTCTGCTTTATCTTATTTACTTTCTCTATAAAGAAGTTGCTATTTCCGTCTTCAGAGACAACTTAGAGGAAGGCCTGTAAAGGTTTCGGGTAATAGTGGAGCAGGAGCAAATGCAAGTGTAGGATCGGGATCAAGTATTGGAGGAGCCAAGAAGGGCAGGAGCAGGTCAGGGGGTGCAGTTGGTTGACAACAATCCCTAAATAAGAAGTTGTTTAATTTATCTTAGTACTCTATTATTACTGTATAATATTCAGTGGACGGAATTTCTCGGAACAGCTGCACTAGTATTTTGGAGATGGATGGGTATGTTAACTGTATTTAACCTATACGATCCTCAACTCTTATCATGTGAGTTTATTTCATAGATGGATGAGTTTTTAATCTCGACATGTGAGTTAATTTCATAGATGGGAGGAGTATTTATAATTTGTATCTACGTTGTACTTGACTTTAAAACATGGAGAGCTTAGTTTTTTCTCACGCACACCGTCTCATATAAGTTTTTGGCAACATATTTTTGTACCTAATGATTTTTTTTAAACTTATGTATTATAGAAATTTTAACAAAGACATTATTCATGCAAATTTAAAGAATTTGTAATTTAATGATGATTTTAGAAACCTAAAAAGTCCGCAATTAATATGTTTAAAAGAAAAATCATACTAAGATCCCTACACTTTATACATAGTCTCTAACACATAAGTTATACAAAAATAGGGTCACAATGTATTTTATAAATATACAGTAGTAATATTAAGTTGTTTTGAATACTTCGGTTGCAACTTTACGTCTTCCCACCAAATATTTAACAACTCACCCACGTTTTAATTTTAACCAGTTCACCTATTTTAAAAAGTTCTTGGCATATTGTAATCTCACACTTTACTGTGCTTATATGAATAAAAATTATTGTAAATAATAGCCGATTTTATTTTTTAAAATAAGCTATAAATGGATGTGTTAACTGTTAAATAAAACAATTTTTTAATAAAACCTTAATTAATATTTAAATTCGATTGGTATAATGTAATTTTAACAGGAATTTGATTGGAATGCGATCTAACGAAAGTACTTTACTGAATCCAAGTTGTAGAGCGGTCATACAACTATTGTGTTAAGGAACAAAAACTACTAGCTTAAGGAACAAAAACTCATCGTGCAACAAAGTAGTCACCATGGCTAGGATTGTTTAATGCAAAATTCAAGTCATGATGAAATATCATTAAATTATAGTGGACTCATGTGACTTTTACTGGAATCATTTGAACGACTCATTGTATTAAATAAGGCGCCATGGTTACGATTTTTTTCTTAAAAAAAAATGAGGATGAGATAACATGAATTATAGTGGAATCATGTAATTTAAACCGGAAATAATGTGGAATAGAAAGAAGTGTATTTTTTCCCAATAAAAACGAAACGTACAAAATTCTGTAGGCCATTAAGCATTAACATTGTTGGTTTATAATTAGACGAATAAAAACAATTAAAATAACGAATCATCGTCTTAATATAGTAATAATTGCATGTATTTATAAATATTAAAATAAAGTTTAATCTCAGGACAAATTGTTTAAATTATCCGGCTAAAAATTAAAAAGAAGATAAATAAAAAATAGGCACTATTAAATAAATTGATTTATGAATATTTGTTACGAAACCGTTTGGAAGCCAGTTCATATTCTTCCGTCGCCTTCTCCAGTTGATCTTTGTAATCACGAAGTGTGTCCTCGTGTATCTTCATTGACGGCTCCGGCACGTGACCACTGCACGCTTTAATTGTAAATCTACTCTTTGACACCAAATGGCTAAAGAGCATCACTTTGTCACACAAAGAACTTAATCGATTGCTTTCCATATCCCGCATTAAAAGTCCCAACTGCATTTAGAAGAGGCATAACAAATGTTCAAAACCAAAATAATAATCTTAAAATTATTATTACCACATAAGATAATGTTAAAAACAAAATAAAAAATGTTCAATATAAAAAAAGAAACAACAAAAGAAAATCCAGATTCGTTGTAATACGAGTGCAGAATATGTAATATCACACAGACCGATATTCGAATACCTGTTTCGTCTTTTCATCGTAAACCACTAATAAATCGTCATATTCTTCTTTTTTCCTTGTATGCTGTACGTTCATTTCTTTTAAAAACGTATTCTCCATTTTTCTTTTAAAAGAGTCAAAGAAAAATAATGTCAGAGAACTGCCTTTTCTTTTTTTTCAAGGCAATGTCACACAATGTTTAAGAAGTCATAAATATAGAGGAAGTTCACTGTGGTTGGGTGTTGCGTCTATCGAAGAGGAGACGTGTATACACCGAAACGTAGTTTTTGCTTTTTATAAGTTAGATGATTTAAAAAAAATATGTTCGCTGTTTTTTCAATTTATAAAATTGAAAACGAACCACCATTTGTTCCCTTTTTCTTTTAGTGGAAAACGAAGCGTGTTAAAATTAAATATTGAGAATAATAAAATTATTTTTATGCTTATGAATAATTAAATATACATGTCATCTATTAATAAATTATACAACTCATTCAAATTGAATTTATTCAATCATCTTTATATAAAATCTTACCAATTAAAATATAAATATTGAAATTGTAAAATTATACAGTATTATAATAAAAACATGAAACTCCAAGTCAGATCAAATTTTTTTACCCATTATTTTTTTCAATTAGAATGAAAAATTAGGAAAATGAATATGTGTATATATATATATGTACATTTGTTTTTTAATTAATTAAAATAATAAAAGAAGATTACAAGTTTTATATCTCTAGATTAAAGTCTTTATTAAAATATCACACATTGATATTTATTATATTAATTAAATAATTTATTATATATCATAACAAATTTAGTAATAGTCTTTTGGTGTCCAAGTTTTGTTTCTATTAATCTGTTTTCAAAATTGTTGTTATTATATGAGTAAGTATAGATAGATGTTCATTTTGAAGTGGTGGTTACCCAATTGGTAGATGTAGCATTCTCCGACATTTAAGGAGAGGGAAGAGGATGAAGGATAAGGGAGTAGTCTGTAACTCTGTGAGTGCACAAAAAAAGGAAAAAAAATCCTAGATAGCAATTTATAGAGGGATTATATATAATTGAATTTTTTAATACAATAATGATTAATGTTTTATAAAATTATAAGTTAACCAATTGCATATAAAACTTCGTATTTCTATTTTTACTTATTTTGTGTTGTTGATAAATACAATATTAATTTGTTGTTAAATTGAGATTTGAATGAGTGTCGAATTCTCAGCTTTTTGTTGTGAGTTTTATAATTAATATTTCCTCATTCGGTCCCAATATAATGAAGGGTTAATTTCATATAAATTCACGACCTTTATACTGAGTATCATTTTAATCACGAACTTTTAGATTTTTGTAAAAAAAACCCAACCTTTGATATTTATTGCAATTTGATACACGTTTTTTTTCTTCCGGCCGGCAACTGATGATGTGGCTCGCCGGAGCGTGTGTCATCTTGTCACGTAGGATTATACATGTTTATATATTTTTTTTTTTAATACACATCACAAGTAACACTTACAATTTAAATAACATCTTTCTACTTTAAATTTAAATAGCACACCAAATAAATTAAACAACCAACATAAATTCTATATAATATTTCTCTTTACGTTCTTAGTTTTGAGATTCATTTGGTTGTAGTTTAATTTATTTAGTGGTTATTTTAATTATAAGTAGAAATATGTTATTTAAATGGTGAGTGTTATTTAGGATGTGGATTTAGAAAATAAATAAAAATAAATATGTGTAATCCTACGTGGCAAGCTGACACACGCTCGGGTGAGCCATGTCATCGGTTGCCGGCCGGAAGAAAAAAAATGTGTATCAAATTGCAACAAATATCAAAGGTTGGTCTTTTTTTTACAAAAAATTAAAAGTTCGTGATTAAATTGATACTAAGTATAAAGCTTGTGAATTTATATTAAATTAACCCTATAATGAATGAGTCTCAACTGTTAGCAGTTTTTGGTCCCAATATATACAATGTTAGTTTTGGCGACCATATTGGCGCCCACAGCCGCCCGTTGCAGAAAAATTGGTGGAAAATGGGAATAAGCACTATATATGTAACTTCTGCACCCATAAACACACAAGCACTTCATTATCTTCATTTTCTCGTTCACAAACACACAAAAACACAGCAGCATGTCTTCATCCTCATCATCTATTCACAGAACTCAACAAACTCATCACAACCGAGTATGTTATTGTGGAAAAGATCCTAGGACGTGCATATCGAAGACAGAAAAAAGCAAAGGTAGGATGTTTCTTACTTGTCCTGATTCCATATGTGGTGATGGATGTGGTTATTTTGTCTGGGCTGATGAATTGGAAATTGCGGAGCAAGGTACGTTTCCCGGTTTGATGAGGAGGGTCGACTCACTAATGGTACAAAACCAAGAACTTGTAAATAAGGAAACCAATACAAGAGAACTTGTGGGAATCTTGGAGGCAGAAACTGCACAACAAGTTGAAATAATACGGTTCCAGGAAGCTCAAATTGCAAAGCTGCAGAGGAATCAAAAAGCTCTTCTCATGACACTAATGCTCTGCATAGCGTCCAAGTTCTTAGATTTAATCTAGACATTAATCCTGTTATAAGGTCCAATTGGACATTTATGTACTATCTTATGTATCCATCATTGTAATATATATCAAGACAATGCAATTTTCAATCTTAATCTCTATATCACAAACAATACCAAGTTGTATGTAAATGAAACATCAAAACAACAAACACTAATTATAAAAAACAGAGAATCAAACACCAAATATAGAGAATCAACACATATTATCCATGAACGAAATAACAAAGTCTTCACTCGGACTTGATGATCGTGAGCGGCGTAAATGGGGGTAAACGTCGGAAATTGTACTAGGGTTTTGTGTTCGAATTTTTTGGGGTAAATGGGGAAAATCGTGGACGGAAAGCCAAGATCAGGGGCGGACCTACATTCAGGCAAGTTAGGTGCGGGTTCGAATCACACCTAATTTGCTTAATTTTAATTTTTCTTGTTAAGTTGGTAATTTGGTTAATTTATGTATTTTCTTGGGAATTTAAACCAAATTCATCCTCTATTTTGTCACATTTATTGAAATGGTACTTTATTTATTTGTTTGATCAATTTAGTCCTGTACCTATTAAAATTTTACCAATTACTTCGTAGTTGGCGGAAAAAATGCATGAAACGCTGTTTTTCGGTCCACTATTTATTTGTTTAATCAAGCTAGTATACTATCAAATATAATTCCGTCAATTAGGTCCTAATAGGCCATAAAATGCACAAAACAAGACCATTTTGGTGATGTGTGATTACGTGTATTTTCTTGAATGCTAGGACGTAATTGGCGGAATTTTAATTGGCACAGGACTAAATTGTTAAAGGAAATAAATAGAGGATCAAAATAGTAACATTTTTGTGGTCATTTAGGACCCAATTGGTAAAATAATAATTTTTGAAGAGATACATGACTAAATTGATAAAACACATAAATAGTGGATCATTTGATTCATTTCAGTAAAGGTGAAAATATAGAGGACGAACTTGGTTTAATTCCATATTTTCTTGTATACATAATTTTATATTATTACAACATGTAATATTATTTAATTAAGTAAACAATATGCGTAATCTGATACTTTGATGAAACAATTAATAACTTTCAAAATTAATAATAGTAAACAAATTAATACTCTCACAAAAAAGTTTTACGGTGAAACTCATTCATTAAATATTTTGCCTATATATATACCTTAATTGCGTATGCTTATGGTCAAGTGGTGTAAAATTAATTAAATAATAAATTATAGGGTTTTATTTTACATTGTATTGTCTCGTCCCGGCATATAATTTCTCCATCCAAAAACTAACTAACGACCACGTGATTCAGTACTAAAACAATGGAGGACTTAAACTCAGACTAATGATACACCTGATTAGATTAATGATACCTCCGAAAATATTAATGATTCTTTAAGATTGTTTCATGTTAACTTATCATGAAATATTTTCATATAATATTTTGCCTTTGTGTATTAGAAGCTGACCATTTAAGAAATCAAATTATAGTTTGCAAGTTGCAGCCGATTAATAATCATCAATTACGTAATATTGCTTACATAAAAAAACAAATACAATCGTACGACTCATGCTTAAAAGGGGAAATAAATAAAGGGCCCAATGCATGCACGATTTAATTATTCACTGCACATATACCTCTCAAGTAACTTTATTCCACAAAATTACTGCACCGTTCGTTTTCCAATGTATTGGAAAATGTGAATCACTACTCAAAGTTCTGTAGTAATGATTATTGCCTAAGTGCCTATAGATCACCTCGTGTGTCAAATCACCGGTATTGTTTCCAATACCGTCTATTTCTTGTAGCATGGAAAGTATAGCACCCCAAACAAGTGGGTATTGAATGTTTGTTTTTGGACTCACGCGGATGGACTTTGGACTTTGCAATCCACGCTTCCTATGAGTTCGGGATTCAAAATCGGGTTTTCAAATCCCAAACTCAATCCCTGCTTATAAACCTTTTTTTTATATATAATTAAATACAATTACATCATCATTTTTTTATCATCCACTCAACCTCTCTCCTACTTTTATTTTATCCAATATAATAAAATAATACAACATCAATCACTAATAAACATTGATTTGATATAAATCAAAATCTCAGCCTATTAAAATCCCAAAACAAACGCATACTCATATTATTCCTCAAGATTTTCAAATCCAAAGATTTCAAAGTCATGACTTCCCCCGCACACTTAAATCCCAAAACAAACATTCAAATCTAATATATTTGGATAATTGTAAATATGATTTATATTCAACTTGAAACTCATATCGAGATATTATAAAATATACGAATACTTGAGTTGAATATTCAAATGCCATTTTTTTCTCAAGCAACAAATAATATTCTAGGGAAGGAACTATTTAAACAAAATATCAATGCCCTATAATATATTCCCTTATACATGTATAAGCTATTCCAAATATTTGAAAATTCAGAAATCATTTTACCGCAGATTTGGCTCGTTTATTACATAGTACAAAAAACACGGAGGGCGGGGGTGGGTTTTACTTCTTGTGCCATTGGGTTGGACAGCCAACCCGGTGTCAAGCATAATTGCTTACCCCAAATATGACATTTGTCACTTTTCAATTGGTTCTTTTAATATAAATTGAATATAATTAGATTTTGTAGACATTGAAGATAATATGTATTAATAAAATATTAAAATTCGTTAAATAAAATTCTCTACAAATAGAGTCCAACTATAAATTTAAGAACATTATATTATCAAATAATGTTTATATACTCTTTTACACATAAAAAATATAATAAAAATTAATTATTCATAATATATATTTTGAAATAGTATAGATTAAAAATAATTATTGTATGTTGGGTTGATGTCATTGAAAAAGTATAAAATAAGTTAAATTGAAGATTGTATAGGTGGATGAGTGAGAAATTAATATTATAATTAAAAAAAAGGAGGTTGTGACATGGTTTTAAAAAAATGCCTTTCTTTTGGACTTCCCCGTTAATATTAATAAACGGCCATTCAGTTGGACTTCCAAGCAAATATAGCAAATACCAAAGATCATGAAATTATCTATTCTCTCTGCAACCCTAATTTATTCCGCCGACCTCTCTACTCAGAACCACCTACCATTCCATATGGTTGTTCTCTAATTTTTTCAACATGGAATAATAATTAATATTTCTTCTTCTTGGAACATCTTTTATTTACATTACTTCTTCTCTCAGGGTCCACAGACTGATGTATACACTCGTATACTGGATTTAATGGAGTCGGAGTCCGAGAGGTTGAGTACGAGGCACAAGGTACTTATTATGTTGTGTAGTTTCAGAGCAAACCCCTTTTGTTAATGTCCTATATATATGCTGATAACATTTTCATTTTGGGGACCAATATCTTTATTGTATTTTGTATTAATTTTCGTAATTATTCGGAATGCAAGAACGAGATTCGGATCCTGGAGTTGTACTTTGAAGGGGCTAAATTCCTTCTAAAAAAAAGACAGATTGTTGAATACAGCTTATATGTTTCCGAAATGGAGTTGCATACTGCTTCAAAGGCTAGGAAGTTCTAGATCTATGAGGATGTTAAGAAGATTAAGGAGATTGTGGAGGAGACGGACCATGAACTAAATGATTACCTTAAAAAAATGACTATTTAGACCGATTTGGGAACTGGTTTTCCTTCTTAATTACGCTACCGTATTTACTATTAATATGATGTAGTACCTTTTGCTCTGGAGTCGGATCTGGGAATTGGCATTATTATAATGTTTTATTTGTATGGATGAATGTATCTGTATTCGTCCTTTTGTTGTTCTCGAAAATCTAATATTAGTAAAATGTCTGCAGTGATGATGAGATGGTGCTATATTCCTTTATTTATTTAGTCTTATTATTTTACAAAAAATATTAGTTGTTTCCTTCAAATGTATTAATTGTCTAGAGTAACAATTTTATTAATATTACAAAAATATTAGTTATTTAATTCAAAAGTATAAGTTGTGAAGAAGGACAAATATACAGACTTTTCTAACAAAAATGCACTCCCGACAAGTCTATGAAAATTCAACTTGACAGGTCTTTGAAAATTCATGTAAATCAATAAAAATAATCAGTCAAATTCTGCCTGGAGTATATATATTTTTAAATTTTGTTATTTACAAACTGTTAAAAGTCCAAAAATATCAAATAAAATCTCAATTGAATGCACCCCTCTAAATTTCACACATACTATTTTTATATTTTACATATACATATAATTTTTTTTTAAATACTCGTGAAATAAGCTACTATATAATTATTTTAAGGGAGTATTTTTAAAAAAAATAATCATGTTTTTTTAAGCACACTTACAATTATTTTCGAATGAAAACTAATTTGAAGCTCTCCGATCGTCATATAAAATATAAGGTACTATTCCATGTTTTCAAAAGTAGGAAAAGAGGTGTCACTTCTCAGCCTCCCATATAAAATCACAAATGCTAAATGCACATGGATTAGACATATGTCTTTGCATCCGGAAAGGAAAAAAAACTAAGTATAATTACCTACAACTGATTTATCTACAAAATTTTACATTCAACACAATTTGCCTAGAAATTTCCGTAGGAATATTATTTTGTAGGTGGGAAGGAAGATGTCTATACAATTAGAATTTTTTGTAGACAAATCACTTGCACGTAATTATTTTACTAATATTTTACTCATCATCACCCTAAATATTTTACTAATATTTTCTGTAAAATAATTAGTGTAAATATATAATTAGAGTACAGTTAAAGTTAATGTAAAATATACCCTAAAAAATAAATTTGGTCATTTAAATATCTCATTTAACAAATATTACATAAAAAATAAATATGAATTTTCAAATAATTAATAAGATTAATTGATTAAATAATTAAAATCTAATTCTTAAAAAAAAAAAAATTCAAGTGCCACACTGATTGGACACATCGGTTGGCAACCAGTGTGCATATATCATCACTCATATAAAATATAAGATATTACTCCATGTTTTCAAAAGTAGGAAAGGAGGTGTCACTTCTCAGACTCCCATCAATCTCTGTCAGTGTGCATATCGTAGTTGTGTTTATGAGACATATTTTTAGTTAGAGTCTAAATTATGCTTTGAAAAAACAATTTTATAATTAATTGCACATTATTAATAATTAACTTTGACAAATATAAAATATTATATTTGTCAAAATTAGATTTTATTTTAATTTTTATGGTATATTAATGTAGTTATTCAAAGTTGTTTCTCAGTTGATAAATTCAAGTTTTGTATGATTTAGAAGCAATACTATTTAGTACAACCATAATAATTGAAACACTAGAACAATTAAACCTCAATTATATGCATCTTCTGCCATTGAACAAAAACAATTAAACTTAAAAATAATTATGCATCTTCCCACATTGACATCACCAAATATATGGGTCGTACACATGGCAGACAATTCATAATAATAGTCTACTACTCGTAGGTGACGTGTCCAAAAGAGGAAGGCAAAAAATCTGGAAACTGATTTGCCCCTTTCCCTCCGAAATAATTTCGTCTTCCCACCGAATTTATTTCGCCGTGTAAATCAAAATTTTGGTCTTCCCACCAGATGTATAACCACTAAACTACGTTGTATTTATAATCAGCCACCCATATTTGGCATATTCAAACTTGACATTATTTGTCTAAGCTTTAATTTTTCGTAAATATCATTTAAAATAGTATCCAATAAAAAACATATAATGTAATTTAATTATTTAAAAACTTGACTAATTAAGAAAGAATTGGAGTTCAACACTCTTAATTTGATTATTAAATTGTTTTTCCATGAACTTGATTTTTTTAGGGTACTTATTTGATTAAGGTATGCAAAATTTTATGCTTATAACTTGTTTGTGAATTCAAACAATGATAATTTTGAAATGAATATTTGAATATTGGCAAAATGTTATGTGAATAATACTCACGGTAACTATTACACTGAGTAACAAATTTATAATATTTGATGAAGTGGTATAACTCAAGTCAAATGGTTAAAATCCCACTACCTATGATACAAAGGTCGTGGGTTCTAGCCAAAATTTTATCGCTACAAATACTAATACCTTATGTTGAAATAAATAACACATTTAGTGAGAATAATTACAACTTCAACTAATAGATTTAATAAAAAAAACTATATACTTTTTGGAACAGATAATTTTAGTTTAAATTACTAATACCATTCAAACAAGTTTCATTGTGAATATTGTTCACATAATACCTTTTCTTGCATATTATTTGTTAGGAACATGCTTGAGAAAAAAACGTAAATTTTTTAATAATTCGATATGAGTTTTAAATAAAATATAAATCACATTTACGATTTGAAAAATTGAATTCGATTCGAATTCGAAATAATTATACAAATACGAATTCAAATATTGTGGTATATATGCTGAAAGATTAGCTTCTTTTTTTCGTTAACCGTGACAACTCTGGAAAAACAATTATATAAAAATTAATTTTAATATAAAATTAATTTTTAATATAAAATAATAATAAACATTTCAAATAATTTGCACACGCTTTGTTTTCTCGTAAATTGATAAACATACCGTGAAACTGTTAAATAGGGTCATAATAACGTCTCCATTTCAATTTTATATACTCATATTATCGTCTAACTTTAAATAATGGAATAATGACGCATCGTTCCATTTCACATAACTATTCCATTTCGGTAGATCAATAGACGCAACCGTATGGAACATGATCTATAAATATCAAACATACAACACACGTCAATAATTCATAGACACTCATTTTATTTCACCTTTGTCCAAGAAATGGAGGATAAGTTGTTAGATGCAATAATCGAGCGTGGCAACAGGAAAAACAAAGAATATCACGATCTACGTCGTCGTTACGAGAAAAAGTTGAAAGAGGTACGTATTCTGTTTCATATTACATATTTGCACTCGTACTACATTTTGGATCTTGTTAAGCGGTTTTTTAATTTCAAAGATAAATTATATTTTTTCTTATAATTTGTTATGCCTTTGTAAAATGCAGTTGTACCCTATTGAGCGGGAAATTGATAGCATTAAACTAAGTTTGTTGAATGACGATGTGTTGATGTATAGCCATATGGTCTCAACTTGTGCATCAATTCAAAAACTTTCTAAAGGCACTGTGTCGGAGGAGTTGGCCAATAGCCAAAATGAGACTATGCGAGAGCACAAACGAAATCTGAAGAAGGCAAAGGAAGATTACGAACGGGCTGCCCAAGAGTTTCGAAAAAAGTATTCCTACCAAATTGTATTTTTAATTGGACTTTATTTTTTTGTTATTTTGAAAAATGAATACAATGTTTAAACTAGTCTTTTTAATTTTAATATACTTACTGCATTTAATTGTTAATATATTTCTTATGATGGTTGGGTTATTATTATTATTGTTTTGATATCATTTGGTTGGTAAATCAATAGTCTTAATAGAATGTGCAAGACTTAATTAAATAGCAGTATTACGTTGGTTCCATCACATTCCACAATATTTCCTTAAAAATTACTTTATTTCACTCAATATTTATATTATTTTATCAAAAGTGGGTTTAGGTAATTTAAATTACCCACATCGGCCTGTTTTGGAAACAATGATATTTTTCCAGTGGAAATATGTCATTGTTTTGATATAATAGAACCCTATACTCCTTTACGAGTGCTTCTTATGGATTGGGATTAAATTAGGTTTCAAATGAAATTATATTTGGATTTTCAAAAATTTGTAATTTGAAATTCTTCATTTAATCTTTTTTTAGGTTAATCTAATTTTTAAATAGGTTCAAAATTAGATTTTACAATGTATGATCGTGGTTTCTATGGGTGCCAAAAGGTAAACAAAGACGTTTTTCTTTTTTAACAGGTAAAAATTATGTATAGTTTTTTAGTTTCCATCATTCTTAATTGATTTTTTTTTTAAATTAACAACTTAAAATAATTTAGATTTGAACGATTTAGATTTTAAAATATATGGGTGTACATTTTTTTATCATTTTTTTTGTGGAAATTAATATTTAATAGAAACGAAACAAAATTGTGATAAATCTTAGCAACTGTCATCTAAGTAAAAAATTAACGTGTAAATATAGGATGGGTGACTGGGTGAAGTATTATACAAATCTTTGTCTACGTGGGTGAGTGATTATATTATGTGGGAAGACGAAGTTTGGAGATTAGTAGTCTCTGGTTTTCAATAATTAAATTATATTCAACAGAAAAAGGTAACACTGGTGATACTTATTATTTGCTTTTCACTAATAAAATTAACACTAGACGAATATTTGCCAATATGAGTATGAGATTTAATAACGGCTATCATTTTAATGAGGTAAATAAGTGTTATATTATTGGAAAATAGTGAAACATGATAATTTATCAATAAATAGTGAGAAGTGGTACATAAATATAATTTATCAATCATCTAAATGATAATTGGAAAATAGTGAAATTATAATGTAACATACGGGTCAATAGGAATAAAGTAAATTTAGAAGGAATTAATTTAGAATATTATAAAATCTTATTGTTTAAATCTATTTAGTTCCAGTATTAATAAATATGAATTATACATTTGAACATTAAAATTATAATGTACCAATACACCATTTCCCACTTTGATTAAATTAAACTTTTACAAATTTTGAAGTAATACAATTTAGGGCCACCATGACTACATACATCATTAACAGATGGATGATTTTTTTTCCTTTTTTTTGGGAATTATGTACATCGCTTGCTCACCAAAAATTATTAAAACCTTTGGGGTATGTTTATTTTGGGACTCACACGGATGAACTTTGGACTTTGCAATCTACGCCCCATACGAGTTCGGGATTTAAAATCGGGTTTTCAAATTCCAAACTCAATCCCTACCTATAAATCTATTACTATTTTTCATATAATTAAATACAATCACATCATCATTTTTTTATAATCCACTCAACCTCTCTCCTACTTTTCTCTTACACAATATAATAAAATAATACAACATCAATCACTAATAAACATTGATTTGACATAAAGTAAAATTACACCCTACTAAAATCCCAAAACAAACACATACTCATATTATTCATCAAGATTTTCACATCCTAAGATTTCAAAGTCATGACTTCCCCCGCACACTTAAATCCCAAAACAACAAGTACTTTTAGGTGATCTATTTCTTCATTATTCATTACATCGAAAATAATTAGCTCATTTAACTAGGAATGAGTATGGAAAGATTCGGAACGAGGGCACTTGGGTTAAGGGAAAGCTACTTCTGCACAAATTGTGAAAGAAATTACTTGATTTAGTTTGGCACAAGTGTTTGATTCCACATAATTTAATTTGAATAGTAAAAACCACTCGATGTTGTTTACTTTTACTGCATGTCCTGTTAAACTATTGTTTAGAGATTAACATATTCTAGTTCAAATCCTATGATAACACTAAAAAAAAAACCTATATAAAATCTAAAAATTAACATATTCTCGGTTAAATAATTAATCCTACTATAACGCTCAACAATGAAATACATAAATAAATAATTATATAAAATATATTAATATAACCTTTGCTATTATTATTACTATTAATAGCAATAATAACATTTCTTATAAACGAGCGGCTAACTTTATGATTCATCTACTTGTACAAACTATGAAAACTGTAGATGAAACTTACATCAGCCGCATATATCTACATTAAATACTAGAGGGGAATGTCACTTGCTAGTACTACCTCCGCCTCGGAGTACAAATCGTTCAACGTATAATTCAGCTCGTTCTAATTCCCCGTTGGCCTTATCAAGAGCCTCTTCGGCCTGTTTTAGGGATTCTTCAAGTACGTTGCGGTCAGCATCAGATGATTTTTCATCATACTTTAGATCCCGAAGAGACTTTTTAATCTCCTTGATACGCCATTCATGGTCACATATTCTTTCAATAATATGATTCTTCTTTTGGGACACATAATCAATCAGATACATGTCCATCTGTAACATTAAAAATTATTACAAAAAGCTTAAATTCTTTTGGAAAATTATTATGTTTAAAAAAATATATATAATACAAGGACACACTACCTTATGCTTCTTCGCCGCTTCTGCGGCTATTTTTGCACGTGCCTTAAGGTGGTCATGGAGAGCCTCCATATGATGCCGTTGTAAAAAAAAATTCCTGTCGTCGGCCAACCACTTCATGAAACTTTTATGATCCATAGGAGGGTGATGTTAATGGAAGAGAATGTAAATAAAGAGATAGTTTATTGGTGTGAATGGTAGAATGAGAGAAGGGTTCTATTTATAGAAGAAATTTGTGACATTAATGAAGAGGAGTGGAGAGTGGTTGTAGAGGAGTTAATAGCGTCTGATACCGAAGAGTTGCAACTATTAAAATGAAGTGAACCCATTCATTGAATGCAATTTTTTTTTTATATATTAATTTTTTTTTTTGGGAATAGGTTTTAGGGTTCAACTAACACAGCACACCTACGTACCCGCAATATTTTGAAAGCCGAACCGAACCGGACCGGCCGGTCCTACCCTTATAACCGGGAATCGGTCAAGGTGTCGGTCCGGTTATTAGTATAAAACGGGTTGAGAGAAAACCAGCAAGAACCGGTTCGGATTTCCGGTTGAACCGGTAAACCCGTAAATCATTTCGACCCGTTTCTTTTTTAATAATTGGGAAAAAAAATCAAACTCTCATCCCCTACCTTACTTCCGTGAATCGGCAGGAGGTTAAAAATGCTATCACATTATGATTGTCAATATTACATCCAAGTTTTTGACTTGAGTTTTCCGTGAAAGTGTTAAATGGACGATTATAGAATGAATAAGGAATAGAGTACAGCAAATGACCGGCCGTTTGAATTGAGGAAGAAGGCATGGAAAAAAAGAAATAGAAGGGAGGGTTTCTGGCATTGAATGGTAAGTGATAATCATATAGATTGAACCGACAATCACGTATTCTTCCAGTTTTTTTCTAATCAATGAATTAGTTAATTAAGCCCTATAAATATGGAGTCGGTTATCAAGAAATAAATATATATATTTTAGGGGATTCTACTAAATATATTATATGATATTTGAATTTCATAATATCTATATATATATATGTATATATATATATATAATATAAAATAAAAAATAGAAATATTCGCGTCATCCGGTTTTTTAATGTACAATGGTTCAACCGGTCGAACCAGTGACCCAGTGACCCAGTTCATCATCCGGTTCGATGTCCGGTCCAGGTTTAAAAATACTGCGTACCCGTTGAATACTCCCTCCAATTCAATTTGTTATTGTTATATAAAAAAAAACATAAATACTAGGTAAATATTACTTTCGAAATTACTTTTTTTCTTGCATTAATTTCGCAATAATTGTTTTCGTTGTCCTCTTAACATAAAATCAATATGAAGTTTGACCGATTGATATTTAAATAAGAATACTGCCTATTGATATTTTTTACGTTCGAACGTAAATAATTAATTCATATGGTGTGTATATATATCCCCAAATTTCATAATGAATTTTGATTTAGCTAGGGTTGGTGATTATATTTTGTTTATCAAAATTATAGTAAGAAAATCTTGTATTTGGCCAAAATTATATGGCGTAAGATTTATAACGTAATATATTAATTACGTTTGGAAGGTAGAAGAATTATGAAGATTTGATAGAGACAAAATTGAGATTTTTACTAATCCAAAGACATAAAAATTACAAGAATAATTATCCCTCCAATTCAATATAAGTGGTGTTTTACATGTTTCAATATCCGAGATATTGAAACTAAGATAGATTTTTTATGATTTTATGTGATGGAACATATGTTATAAATTACTAATGGCCTCATGTTACATGTAGAAATTTATTATTCTACATTCATAATTATATATATATATTTTTTTTTTTACCGAATGATATTTAAATATGAATGTATATTACATGAACTTATATTCGAATATATCTTAATCTCTCAATAACTCTGTCAACGTAACTCCTCTATTTATTATCTTTATTAATTACCTAGACTGTACCCACGCGAATTTCGATTACTGAAAAAATATATTATATTTATTTTCTGTAGACATTTAATATAAGAGTATTTTTGTTTAAAAAATACTCTTATATATACAATAAACTATGGGGTTTGTTTAGCTGCGGCCTGTGCCCTTCACTAAACTCTATATGTAATACCCCGTCCCGTTTTATACCTTTTATATTCCTAGAACCCTTATTTTATTTCCTTATCTTTGTTTCTTTTTATTTTATTATTTTGTGTGCTTTTGTGTAATTTAAATATATACCCTTTTTATAAATTCTTAAATTCGTCGAAAGAATCGAATCTTTCAAAGCGAATAAAGGACTACGAGAAATTAAATATTCAAGATTAAAAATTAGGATTTCGATCCGTTTAATTTATTGAGAATAATTAAAATGTAATAAAATATTATTTGAATCTCAAAACTGTATTAATTATCGAATCGGGATTAAACCGTGAACCAAACGATCCCTAAACCGTATCAAACGGGAACGAAAATATCAGAATTAAAGGGGGTTAGTTTCTGGCCACATAAATTAATTTTCCTTTTTAATTAAATTAATTAAAGTATTAATTCTCACCCACATACTTATTCTTCCTTTAAAAATTAATTGATAAAGAATTTAATTTCCAAAACAAAAATATATCTTCTCTCCTCTAAATCAAAACCGTATACTCCTTCTCTCAATTCCCAAAAATTCACATCCCCAATTTCACTCATCTCCCTCTCGGCTCCCTTTTTTCTCCTCCTTCCTTCTCCGGCGACGAGCGCCGCCGTCTCCAGCCACCAGAGCCGCCGCCCGACGCCTCCTCCTTCTCACCGTCGGCCGCCGCGCCTCGCCCACCATCGTCGCCTCTCTCCCTAACGCGCGACGGCTATCGCTCCAGCCCAGCGATGAAGCTCCGCCTTCAGCCCTCCAGCGCCGCCTGGTCCCTTCTCCACCGCCTTTAGTCAACGCCCCAGTCCTTTCCTCCGTCGCAGCCTCGAACGGATGCGGCTGCTGGGTCTCGCACGCGGTCACGCCGCCGACCACCAGACACAGCCGCGCGCCTCTTTGCTGCCGCTGTAGCTCACGCCGCGCCGCCTCTCCTCCGCCGCACGCAGTCCAACGCAGCGGTAAGTGAGTCCCCTCTTTCTATTCGTTCCCGAATTCGTTCAATTTTGCAGTTTCCCCAATTAATTCCATTCGAAAAAAGACTCACGTTTCATTGTTTCATTTTAATGGAGATGTTGGCGTAACGAACCGCGGCTGCCCGTAATTTTAGAGAACTGAAACGACGCCGTTAGGCTGCTCGAATTTACCCGACGAATCTCCGAACTACGCCGATAGGCTGCCCGGTTTGGGCCTCGTAAGGTTGCTAACCTTATTTCAATTTCTCCTAATAGTTGGATTAGGAATTGAGTTATTTCCCGTTGAGACTTTGTAAGTTTAAGAATATTTATTTTTGGATTGGAGCCTGTGAGCTTGTAGATGGAGTTGTTATTGATCTTGTAGATGGAGTTGTTATTGATCTTGTAGATGGAGTTGTTATTGATCTTGTAGATGGACTGTTGGTATTTTAAGATTAGTATTATTGAAATTAGTTGTTTAGTATTGTTGGCTTAGCTGTTTAGTATTATTGTATTAGTCGGATAATATTATTAGATTGATGAATTTAGTATTGTTGTTTTAGTTGAAGAGTATTTTTGGATTAGTATTATTGAATTAGCTGAATGGTGATGAAATTAGTTTGTTTTGGTGTTAGTTGAGTTTTTGGAGACAAAGGGAAACTCGTCTTCCCCTTGTGCGACTGTTAGAGAATTAGGAACGAAAAGATAAGTCGAATTACATCCAAATTAGTAACAAATGAAAAGGTGGAAAATAGTATTATTCTTTTGTTTAGAAAGTGTCACTAATCAATTTTAGAAGTGTTATTAATATTAGAAAAGAAAAGTACTTTTTATAAACTTCTTAGAAAGTCTAAGTTTATTAATAAGTTTAATAAGAGGAGTTTTACTTATAAAATATGATTAATTATATTCAAGATTTCTTTTAAAATGAGAAATAGAATTCTCAAGAAAGAAAAACCTTTTCTTTAATTTTATTAATATTTTTCTAAGTAATTTCTTATTTTTCTAAGTAATTCCAAGATCAATAATTATATTATTCCTTAAAGGGCCTTTATTAAGGACACCACTGAATTCAGTAAATACACCCGCCCTATTACACCACTGCTTTTAGTAAATACACCCCCCTGTTACACAACAGAAATTAGTAAATACACCCCCTAATACACCTCCTCTTAAAAAGGGGTGTACTTATCAAGAGATTGTTTTGTAGTAATCGAAGTAGTCATACCACAAGTATACTAGTAAATACACCCCTCAATACACTCACCTTTTTAGAAGTGGTGTATTTACCAAAATAGGGTGTGACCGTTAAGCAAGTCCTTTTTGAGTTTATAAGACCACAACTTTCTCGATTCTCGTAACACAAATTCTCAAGTTTTCCTAATAATTCAAAGGTCAATTTTTAATCAAATGGTTTCGTACTAGGATTCTGTGCTAATCGAAATACGCACGAGGGATCCGACATTCTGTTTGTATATCACTCTCGGGACACGCACGGAGGACTCGACCTCTACCTACACATCATTCTCGGGACTCGAAACAATCAGGTGGGTGATGATCCGTTGATTGATCTGCTATTAATAACGTTGTGCCGGTATTTTCTGAACTCGACTAAATCAAATCAAAAGTATCTAATCCAACATAATTGTAACACCTATCTATATAACTGTTTGGATTATGTGATATAACTACATATGTTATATATTAGCCTGTTGTTTTGTGAATCGATCACCACTGCATGAGTAAACACCTTACGTGAGCATGAATCAGTTCACTTATCAATCAAGTATTTTCTCAGTGAAGTTGTTGTATCAGTTTTATGGAAAATCAGTAAGTACGGAGTTGTGATTTGGGTATTGATTTCCGACCTCCGGGGACAGCTGTCGTTTGACGCCCTCGGAATCAAGGTCGTTGATTATTTTTCCGGCCTTCGGGGACAGCTGTCGTTGGACGCCCTCAGAATCAAGGTCGTTGATTATTTTTCCGGTCTCCGGGGACAGCTGTCGTTGGACGCCCTCGGAATCAAGGCTGTTGATGGTTGGAGTTGAAAAGAGTAACTATGATGGAAGTGGAATGATTGTACGTTTATGGTTTGACAGTTGTGATAATGTGTGATATGACTTTGGGCTTTGCCTAATGTGAACCAACTTGTGCTATTTCAATTATATCATGCGAAATATGCTTAAATGCCGTTTAAACTTTATAATCTTATATATGTCAACTGATTAAATAAAATAAATACTTTATTAATGAGTATAATTTAATATATATTTCGGATTTACCAATCCCATGATGTTGCAAATCACCCATATGTGAGAATTCAATTCTCACGCCCCATTTCCCTAAACCCCTTGCAGATTATGATTTCGTGGAGCAAGGACAGTAATAGAGACGACACGGAGTTCCCCACTTAAATAAAACATTACTGTTGATACTATGTTTTATGTACACATAAATGTGTGTAAGATACTTACTAAAATTATTCTATTCATTTCTTCCGCTGCATAAAAACTCATCATCTCTCATTTCCGTTATATTTCCTTCAAAAATTTTATAGTTCGGACTTTTGATCACAATAACACTTCGAATTCGATATAATTAATATATATCGGGTTCGGGGCGTTACACTATAGGTATATCCTACAAACTAAAACCCTAAAAAAAATAAAAAAAACACATAAATCAACAACAATTATGGAATAACTTTACTTAGACTAATAATTTAATAATAATAAATTTTCATTTCAATATTGAATAATTTCTAAATTAATCAACATTATTAGTTATTGGGAGTATACGGTAAGAAATTAATTTATATAAGAAACAATACAAAATTTGAAAAAAACTTTAAAGTTACAAATACCCGTTCATCGATCTAAATGAGTTCCAAGTAGAACTTGTCACTATTAAAAGCATTAAAAAATATTGCCCAACTTTTTAAATAACTTTAACAGTCAATTTTTGGCTCTCACTCTTGATATTAGAAATCAGAGAAAATTGAGGTGTCAAACGCTTGAAAACTAAAATGAGATTTAAATTACAACAATTAAACCATCATAATTATTCAGATAAAAATACATGGTATAGTTAAATTTATTATTGGTGCACATGAAGAATATTTAAACTGAACGATGTAGAGTATAAATCAACAATCATTATTACATTCATATTGATATTGATATTTAAATCTAATCAAATTGTGAGCACTTAAAATGATGAATTTAATTATAAAATAAATATACTAATAATAATAGATATATAACTAACCAACAATTGATGGGAGAAATATCAGGAAAAGAGTTAAAACAAATGAAACTTTGATGTGAAAAAATGAAATACAATATGCTCTTATTTATAATAAAAAAAAGGCATGCAATATTATATCTTGTCCATAATAAGAATATATCACATAAGAATATTCTTTGGAATATATAACTATATACCTTTTATTTTAGGAAATAAATAATCGAACATTATATTATACTATATATACTAACTCAAACTTAGAAATGATGAATTTAGATTCATTCAATAAGTAGATCATATTTAATTACATTAAGGTTTGGAAAAAATATGATTTATAATAAATTCTAAAAATAACTAAATAAAAAAATGAAAAAATATATATTTGCATTAATTATGCAGATATAAATTAATGGTTTAGATTTAATGATATAGAATGAAGGGTTGAGATTAAAAGTTTAACCAACTTTTAATGAGAGCACAATATTTTAAAATGGGGAGATTTTAGACATGCCACATCAGCCTAAGAATAAGGTGGTGTTGACACATTTGAAGAGGATTGAGAATATATTATTATAAGATAAGATTTGCATAAAAGCAAAGCCAGGTTTATTTTTTATTTTTTTACAGATAAAAGCAAAGCCAGGTTTATTTTTTATTTTTTTTACAGATAAAAGCAAAGCCAAGTTAACACGCCAGGTAGTGACTAATAAAAAGCAAATCCACAAAGTACAATTGTTTCCAACCGCCAAAATTACCCATTAATACTTTTTCAACATCTTCCTCCGTCATCTTCCTCGATAAATGGCCTCTTCTTTTTTATCACCAGCAGTTGAAAGGAGCCGTTTTTGTAGGAGGAACCCTCCGACGTTCTTTAAAGTATGCTTTCAAGACGCTATAGAGTCGCATCTGGTACGGCATATCTATCGCTTTTCTAATGGGACAAACCCTAATAAATTAGGTTTGTGTAATTACCCTGTTCTTTGTTTGTTTGTCCAGAGATTACCACCGTCGTTCATAGAGGAATTCAACGGAGATATCCCCGATGAAATATCCCTCACAAACAGGTTTCAATACCTGTGAGCAGTTGAGGTTAGGCAAAATGAAGGGGGTTTCATCCTGAACAGAGGATGGCGCCGGTTTGTTGTACAGAACAACGTGCATTTTGGGGATTTTGTTCTCTTCTTGATGCACATTCCAAGGGAGTTCTTTGTGGAGGTGTTCTCTCCGGACACGTGCTTACGGACAAACGTGTACAAGGACTGTAGATCTTCTCCCGAATCTACAGACCAATCTTAAGAATTAGTTGTTACTACTTAATTTCTCCACAATAGGTGAAGAATTCTAATTGTATTTTCAAGTGTTCTTGTTTCAGATCCCACTCGCGATGCCGATTTGGAGACCAGTGTTAGGTCAACGGTTATTGTGCGTGAACCAGAAAGCGAGCGTCCGTCCTACACAATTGTAGTCACAATGAGTCACTTGATAAAGAAATATCTGGTAATATAATCAGAAATGCTGCCACATTCATAACTGGAGAATGTTACCCCAATTGGGCCAGACAAGGCTAGCCTATAACAATTACATTTTTCACTAGTACAATTTGTACAGGGTTTAGATGCATCTTTTAAATAACTTATTTCTTCTATCCTTATTTGTTAATGCGGAAAAATGGTTTCTTCTTCATTGTTGAATGGTCTTGGTCGTTGTCAAGTTGTTTAACCTGTGTTTATTGTTTTTGTTGTTTTTTCAAATAACCAATATTTTTTTTAGGGTAAATTAATACTAGGAACTTATATTATAATGGTTATTGCAGTTACACGAATCTATGTTACCCTTCTACATATAATTTATTTCTTGCAACATCGTCGCTTCAGTCCAGTTAGCTGAAGTAATCTATGTTTGACCTTTTTCATTATATATGTATGCATGTTTCAGCCTATCTATGCTGATTTCTGGAAACCGCACGCTTCCACTAAAACTACTCCCCGTGGGGAAGTGGCGCTGAGGATGTCAAGGAGAGTGTGGAAGGTTGGACTGAAGTTTGAGCGTGGCCGGTTTAGGTTGAAGGATAATGTGGTCATTTTTTTTGTGGAAAATGGGATTGGTGTTGGGACGGAGATCACCCTGCGTCTGCGGCAGAAGGAGATAGCTTTGACTTTCGATGTCACGTTGGTGAACAACAACCAACATTTAAGGCATTAGATTGCAAATACACCTTACTGAAACTTTTTGTTTTTTGTTATTTTGTGGGGATATGCTCTGAAATGCTTTAAATTGTAAATACATGTTTGCTAAGATTATGCTAATTTAACATCTTGTGCATTCTGTGCGAATGTTGTGCGAAAAGTAGTCGCTCTCTAATTAAAACAAGTAGTAGTACTCTTTACTATCATGATGAAAAATAATAATTTACTCTTTCATCATGTAAACCCATGCAAGTGACTTTTAAGTTTTTATGTTGAACTACCATGATATCAAAAAATAAATAATTAGTAAATCACATTTTTTGCCATTGTATATTTAATCTAAAACAAAAAAAAACCCACCAAATTCTCCGAATAAAAATAAGATATTTAGAAAATTTTATGAATAATTACTTGAATTAACATCAGTGCCAACTGCCAAGACCGTGAAGACACAGTTATTGTACGGAAAATTTATTTGAAGTAATTTCAAAAGAATATTAAATAACGGAAGCACTAATTTTAGGGTTTCCAAAATGCTAATGTTTTAAATAACGTAAGGGGAATATTTTAATAAAAATTTATTCTATATTTAAAAAAGAACAAAGTGCACAACACCAGATCATTGATTTTTATTATTGTACACCGTTTCTTAGTAAAACGTTATCATTTGACAAAATTGTTCAATTAGTATAAAAAATGAAAGATTGAAAAAGTCTAATTACCATAAAAAAAATTGCGAAAGGTGTAGGTGTAGGACTACCTACATTTGTTGGCTCTACACAAGATACTAATTGTTTAGTGTAGGGGTATTAGTGTACTCCACATATGATATTAGTTGTTTAGTGTAAGTTGAAAAATTTGGAAATCAGCTTTTGTTACACCATTAGATTACTGGCACGGGTCATAAATTGATAAAAGTTGGATCAACAAAACTAACTATGGATTGATATAATAGTGTGTATAGAATATAGACTATTAGGGGTCGTTTGGTTTACGGGATATTCCTAGATTAGAACGACTATCGAAAAACGGATAGACTAGAAACAGAAAACTTGGACAAAAACCAAATTTCCTGCATCGAATTGTACACGGTATAGTCGTTATAGTCTATCCAGTTTCTATGGTCCGGTGCAGTCCCTCAAACCAAACATGAGGTTACCTGGGATTATAAAGACAATCCCAGCCAATCTCTCAAACCAAACGACACATAAGTAATTTTGTATAGAGTATTATCTTCTGTTCACGGAACGCAGATGTGACTTAAAATAAAGTGTTGACGGATAGAGTGAACATAGGAATAAACCCTATATCTATTTTAAAAATTCTCATATTTCATACAAGAATAACCCTTGAAAAATGCTCAAATTTAATACGAAAATAACCCTTGAAAAATTATAAGTCGACCCATAAGTTTTAAAAAAGATTATTGAAAATATAAAGTATTAGAAAAAGTATAGAGTGAAAATTGTTTCATACATGGCTCATTGAATTGTTAGTAGGTGTTTTCACTTATTTACACTGAATAGTCTTAGTTATTCAATAAACATAAAATAAAACTTTTCAGTAAAAGCAAGTAACACCTAAACACTAAAAAACTAATACTCTTTAATAAAGACAACTAATACCCTTTAATAGAATTAGTTATAAACAAATGTATCTCTAAACATCGGTTTTGATATGCATCCATGTTGCTTAGTTGGATATCCATGTAAGCAATTTAAATTATTAATAATTTATTTTATTATAAATTTGTGGAATGAGATCCAACAAAATCTCCCAAATGATCTTTTCTTTTTTCAACCAAATCAAATTTTAAAAGATAGTCTAATATATATCTGTAATAATATTTTTCACCATAGTCATTATCTAAAACAACTCTCATCGATTTTCATTTCGTCAGAAATTATGCATGAAATAAAATAATAACAATTAATTAATATTACTAATAATAATCTCTTCTTTCGGCCTATTCAGTGTATTAAAAAATTATTTTATGAATTTTTTGGCCTAGAAAGAAATTTTTTGGCCTAGAAAGAAAATAAAAATTAAATAAAACAATTACAGTGGTAGAATATGAGTGCTTATTTATTTAGGAATATTATATATTAAGTTGATTGTATGTCAAAATAATTTATGCAATATGCAGTGATGATTTCACGTCCAAATATATAGTTGGAAATTAGTTAGATGAATATATTTGAAATTTAGGGGATTTGTTTTATAAATTAATACTAGAATTTATGATAAATACATTAACTAATAAAATTGATGATGTGGATGTCCATACTCAATAATTTGTACAAAAGGGATTAATCGAATTTGAAATACTCCTAATCTCTCTCTATCCTACTCAATACCCTTTAATTTGCGAGCCTAATCAAATCCGAGTGAAAACCAAATCCAAAAACTAAAATTCATTTCTACAAGAGAAAATACCTGTAATACCCCGACCCAAAGTGGTAGGATAAATGTGTTTATTACTATGTTCATGCGACTTTATAAATTTTTTAAATCCTTCGAATTAAAGGCGTCGTGCTCTAGTTTAAAATTTTCAAGCGACGGGCGAACAAACCGAACCGGAGGCACTCCTAGCACTTAAAATACGAATCAAATAAACGAGAGTGAGTTCAAAAGTAAGTAAAATGCGATCCAAATAAATAATTTACACGTCCAAAAATCGGGTATAATTATCAAATAAAAACCCTAATTTTTGGGCCGCAAAATCAACACCGGAAAATACAGTTTCGACCAAACCGCGTCCCGTAACACTGGGGGCCACCAAATGGCAGCCCCCAAAACCCAAATTTCTGCAAAAAGGGGCGATCCATGTGGGGGGAGACCTTCTCCCCACAACCCCAAGCCATGACTCCAAGTTGGGAAAGGTCAAAGCCCCCTTTTTCCTTTTCCTATTACCTTGTTTCTACCCATGTTGGTGCAACATCCCCTCCCTCAAAGACTACACCCCTCCCTACTTAAGACCTTGTCGTGCACCAAACACAAGTCAAGAACACAAGAAAAAAAAAATCAGCACATCTCCCCCCCACTCCTCTCCACTTTCGGCCACCCCACAACTAGGGGAGAAAGAAATTCTTCTCCCCATTCTCTTGAAGAAGAAGGCCCTCTCCCACCTTCCAACATCCATCCATGGCCAAGTCTTAAAGGTTTTGAGGTTTTCATGAAGAGAAAACCTCCACTCCCTCTATACTTTCTTACAAGTTCCATTTCTAAACCAATATCCTAACTTGTCTTTTTTTTTTTCATCTTAAAGCTCCAAGACAAGGTTTTCCATTCAAAGAACCACTTTCTAACATTCAAAGGAAGAGAACTTGAAGAGCTATAAGGCCCCCTAGCTTAACAAGAAAGAAACTACAAAGGTTTATCAACCAACAACTCAAAACTCTAAATATCTTGTCTTTTGAGCATGTTTAGTGTTTTTCTTAGAAAGGCATGATATCTAGGTTCAAACTTTCTTTTGGATGCTTGAATATGTGTTAAGTAATGTGTTATTTGCTAGATATATGTTAGGGAAAGATTTATGGCATGATAAGTGTGGGAATGGAAGATATATGAGTATGAGCATGCCTAAATGAAGAAGTTGGCACTGATGGTGCTTTCTGGAATAAAACGACGTTCGTGAAACTTGTTATTTACGAATGTTGTTTACATATTTGGAAAGTAGGTCAAAGTGGCTTTCATTTGCCACTGGTCTCATGTGATTTGAAATTTTCTTCAATAATCTATGAATTTTTAAAGAAAACGTGGCGATCTGCAACCACCTTCGTGTTTGGAAAGAATCTGGTACTAATCGGCAAGATAATGTTTTTTTTTAAAAATCATATTAAAATATTATGGGTTGTTAGCTATGTCTATAAATTTTTTCATGATTTTAGGAAGTGTCTAACTAATTTTACCAAAATGTTCTTGTAAATGGTACACTGCTGAGAACCTACTGTGACACATGAAAAGTTTCTGCACTAGTTGGAAAACAGGCCAAAAACCCTATTTTTAAACACACCAAATGCACAAGCACTATTTTTATGTGTGTTCTTCTTTCCAAGATGAAGTTACTGTGCAAATTTTATTATTTTTGAATGTGTCTAAGTATTTTTGAAAAATACCCAAAGTTATGAGTAGAAGACCTAGAAGAACAAACTGCATCATTTTTTCAACTTAGTGACTTGAAGTGTTAATTTTGTTTAATGCTCATACGTGTCTTGCATGATAGAATAAGGACTTAGAACACCTTAGTATCATGTGGATAGGACTTTGGTAACCAATGTCATGTTTAGGGGTTTTGATCTTAAGACGAATGTTTTAACTCATGGAAATGTGTTATTGTGTGTTTTAGTGAAAGCTTCACCAAGGCTAAAAGTCTTAACCTTGCACTAAAAGAAACTAAAGTATGAATTTTGCCAAAAGTCCTTTAGAACCAACGTGTTACGCATAAGAATGCAAGAAAAATTTGTATAAAAAGATAATGGACTAAAACATGGATAATGATTCGTGCTAGGTTGAGTGCGGTTCGTTTGTGAGTTCGGAAGTCTCGCTGTTCCCAACTTTTACGAAAAGCTCCTTGAAAGGTGGGTGGTTCATATCTGTATTGCCTGGAAATTATGTGTAAATTGGTGTGCTTTCTTGCTGAAATTATACTTGTGATTTTCCCGGTGCTATGCATCGCAGGGTATATTGAAATTAAGATATACCCACAGGATATGTTGAAATTAAGACATATCTGCAGAGTATGTTGAAATTAAGACTGCTCACAGGGTATGTTGAAATTAAGACTGCCCATAGGCATTGATGAAATAGTCGTGCCAATTGTTTTATGTTCTGAAGGATAGTGTAATAGATGCCCGAAATATACCTGTTCTGCATAATCGCGTACAGATCACCCACACTGAGAATTCAAAATCTCACCCCCCTACTTTTACAAACATTTTCAGGTACTGATGCGGAGGGTTGGGAGCAGCTGTAGTGCAGACCTCCCCACCACTGTCTAAAACTCATAACTGTTTTAATATCTAAGTTTTATTCGGGATGAATGTACTTTAAGTCGGGCGACCACTCTTTTCACGTTCGATGCTTTTGACTAAAACTTATCGTATTTGTGCTACTACTTAGACTTGGCATGCTAAATTATCAAATGACTATTTTAGGCTTGCATGCTTAGAAATTTAATTCCGCTGCGAAATTTATCAATCGATTGGATCGCGTAATTAGTTATTTCATAAACCTGAGTTAAAGTATTTGTTTTTAAAAAAAAAATAGCTTAGTCTTTCTTATATCACTAAGTGACGGCTCGATCTGAAGCGTATGGCCAAGGAAGGCTACGCTCCGGATTCGGGGCGTTACAGGTGGTATCAGAGCAGGTTTCAAACCGTCGGACCAAATGAATTACTTTATAAAGGAATTTTTGTCTGAGTCTTTGTGTCTTAGGAAACACCCTTTAAAAAAAAAAAATTACGTTCATTAGTAACAGTGTGGGAAGGTATGTCTACAGTCGCGACCGAACCTTCAGGTATGATTACCGCTTTACAAAATTTCGAATTTACGTGATTTTTGAAGTATTTCATGAATGATGATTCTTGCCTTGCGTACGAATATATGATGTAGTGAAAAAGATAGAAATTTTATGTTTATGAGGTTATTGCATCGCATGATAAATTTCAGGAGACGAAGGTTTATTTTTAAGCATGTGTAGAATGTATTTTGATTATTACATCTGTTACTATAAAATTTTAAGATATTTAGTTTCTCGTTTTCTTTATTAGAACTGACTTAGAACCATTCCCTACTTACGAGGAACCTAGGATCATGACTTACACGCACCGATACCTAGCAGTAGCCCAGGAATCCGACGAGCCCATTACCGAGTTCACGCATCGTTTTGACGTCTTACGAGCCTGCGCCGCTGCTGAAGGCTACGTGGACTCTAGGTGGGCTGCCATCCACCACTTGTACGGGGCAGTGCACCCTCAGTTCCGGCCCCACGCCACTACCGCACTCGACCGTGCGACTAGTAGCAGCTCCGCCCATGGGATCCGTATCCATTTCCCATACTTTGTCGATGAGCTTCACCGCGAGGTCCAAGCCGCAATGGACGCTCATGACCAGCGCCAGAGTGCGATCCGTCGCAGTATCATTTCGGAGGAGTGCGCTGAGCTGTATAACGGGGCCATTCAGGAGCTCAAACAGGAGCTTGCCTATGCTCAGAGTGAGTTCGAGGAGAGCTACCGTCGGCTCACGGAGGCCCAAGAGGTGCTCGCCACGGCCCACAATGAACACGAAGTACGCCGAAAGGAAGTGAAGAGACTGAAGAGAAAAATCGAGAGGAAGGAAAGTAAGAAAGAGGACCGTCGGAAGGATGCCCGGTGGGCAAAAATCGAGGCTGAAAATCTGTGGGAAGAGACAGGCTTCATAGACTTGGGAACTGAATCTGATCCGAACGAGGACCCCGCCTTAGCAAACCCTGATGAGGAGTCTGAGATTGACTCCACAGACACTGTCCGAGACCCTGACCAGCCCGGACCTAGCAAGGCCCCCCGCCTAGACTAGACTACTTTTTCTACCTTTAGTTGTCAGACTTTTGGGTTGTATGTATTTATTCTAACTTAGTACTAGAAGCCTAGGAAGGCTAGAACTCGTATTCTATTTTCGATATATGTACTTTGGATATAGGGACTTAGTTCCCAATTTTGACCTAATATCTATGTATTTGATGTACCTCGTTTGTTGCGAGCTACTTTATTCTACCCGTTTATTTTTGCCCAATTACTGTTTTATGATGTGCGTTACTAGTTCCCTAACTTACAAAAGATAGAGTTCGTGACCGTGCTGCTGAGCTAGACAGTACGTTCCGGTCTCGAAGACTCCAAATGTATAATTGGTGCTAGTAAACTATTGTTGACTTGATTGGGTTGGATTTGAATTTGATCATACCTATATATATGAAATAATATCTATTCTTTTCTTTTCAGCACCCTGTCTAGATGGCACCAGGAAGACCCCGCGGTAGACCTCGCAACCGTTCTAGGAACGAGGAACAGTCAGCCGAATCTGTAGGACAACAACCTCCACCACCAGCCGAACCACAGCCCGCAAATGCTGCTTCGGGGGCCGATATGGCTCGAGAGTTCTTCAACTCGCTGCAGAACTACATGCAGCAACAGCAGCCACCAGTACCGTTTCCTCAGCAGGAACAAAGGACTACTGGGATAGTCGAGACCTTTCGACGCATGAATCCGCCCCGCCTCAATGGGAAGGAGGGACCCATGGCTACAGAAGAATGGATCTCCGAGCTGGAGAGAATTTTCAAGCACATGAACCTTTCGGATGCACAGAAGGTCTCCTGTGCACAATTTCAGCTGGCGGAGGATGCCGCCAAATGGTGGGAATCTTTTGAACGCACCATGAACGCCGAAGGGAGGCAGGCCCTGAACTGGGAGGACTTCAAGGAGGCCATAATGAACCGGTATTTTCCGGAGGCCCTCCGGGATCAGAAGGAGGTTGAGTTTGTGAACCTCCGCCAGGGAAATCTCTCGGTGACTGAATACGAGAGACAGTTCAACCGCCTGTCGAGGTATGCCCCACACCTGGTGGGTATTGATGAGAGGAAAGCAAGGAGGTTTGAGAGGGGCTTGAGGCCAGAAATTGGAGGAATAGTTGCCGGACTGCGTCTACAGACGTACAATGAGGTCTTCGATCGAGCACTCATAATCTCGATCGGTCTGGGGTTGGAGTTTAAGACTACTCCTTCCGCATTGACTGTCAATAGGGGAGGGCAGCCAGGTTTTAAGGGAAATCAGAATCTGGTCAATCGTGGAAGTAACTCTGTACCATCTGGGTCAAGACCGCTGCCTTTCTGCTCAAGGTGCAACAGGAGGCACACGGGCACCTGTTTGACTGGGAGTGGAACCTGTTACTTCTGCCACCAGCCGGGGCACAGACGTGTGGACTGCCCGAAGATGCGGAATGGGAACTTCCCGGTGGGCGACAACCCAATCAGGCCACCTCCAGCAGGGAACTACCGGCCGCCGGGGCCACCAATGAACAACCGCCCGCCAGGAGCACCAGCGAACAACCGTCTGCCCGGACCGCCCAGGGGAAACCCTAACCTACCCGGACCACCGAGGAGGAATGGACCGGCACCAGGCCAAGGAGGAAGGGCGCAAGTCAATGCCATCCTTGATGAAGGGGAAGAGGAGAACCCGGAGTAGCACGAGACTATGGCAGGTAATTTACGAGTTTTTGGAAGACCTGCTTATGTGTTGTTTGATACGGGAGCATCTCACTCCTTCGTATCGGAAAACTTTAGAAAGAAGCTAAAGTTAGAGTGTGTAGTAGGAGAGAACTTAAGGGTGAGTGTTCCGTCAGGGAACATAGTGGAAATTAAGACTCAGGTGAGAGGGGTGAAGATAGAACTGGACGGACACCATATAGAATCCAACCTTCACGTCCTTAAGATGAAAGGTTTTGACCTAATCTTGGGAATAGATTGGCTGACCAAACACAAAGCAACCATTCGGTGTGCGGAACGAGAGATAGACTTCGAAGCTGAGAGCGGACAACGCTACACCTTCCGCGGGAGCCGAACCAGGACTGGGATACAAGTGATATCTGCAATAAAAGCCAGGAAGCTATTACGAAAGGAGGGATGTCAAGGATATCTGGTCAACATCTCAGCAAAGAAGAAGGAAGAAGGGACACCAACAGACCTACCCATTGTGAGGGAGTACCCAGATGTATTTCCAGAAGAGTTATCGGGAACACCTCCTGACCGACAAGTGGAGTTCTCCATCGAGTTGATACCCGGAGCTACGCCTGTTTCAAAAGCACCATACAGAATGGCACCCAAGGAATTACAAGAATTAAAAGAGCAGCTTCAAGAACTCTTGGATAAGAAATTCATCAGGCCTAGTGTATCACCATGGGGAGCACCTGTTCTCTTTGTGAAAAAGAAGGATGGAACTTACAGAATGTGCATTGACTATCGAGCCCTGAATCAGCTGACCATTAAGAACAAGTACCCTTTACCAAGAATTGAGGACCTGTTCGATCAATTGAAGAATGCCAGCGTGTTTTCGAAGATTGATCTGAGGTCTGGCTATCACCAACTGAAGGTCAAGGAGAGTGACATTCCAAAGACAGCCTTCAGGACCCGTTATGGACATTTCGAGTTTACGGTGATGCCTTTTGGAGTGACGAATGCACCAGCAGTTTTCATGGACCTGATGAATCGAGTGTTCCATCAGTACTTAGACCAGTTTGTCATCGTATTCATCGACGACATACTAGTGCACTCCAAGGACGAGGAGCAACACAAGGAGCACCTCAGGATTGTATTAGAGACAATGAGACGCGAGAAACTCTACGCTAAGTTCAGCAAGTGTGAGTTCTGGATTGATAGAGTTATGTTCTTGGGACACATAATCTCATCAAAAGGGATCGAGATGGATCCCGCAAAGTTGGAGGCTATAATGGACTGGAGGACCCCGATAAATGCCAATGAAATACGAAGTTTTCTTGGGTTAGCAGGGTATTATAGGAGGTTCATTCAGGATTTCTCACGAATTGCAAGACCTCTAACTCAACTGATAAAAAAGACTCAAAAGTTCATTTGGACGCCCACCTGCGAAGAAAGTTTCCAAGAGCTCAAGAAGAGATTAACTTCTTCACCGGTGTTAACTATCCCCGAAGGATCAGAGGGATTTGTGATATACACCGACGCATCCTTGTCTGGGTTAGGATGTGTCCTTATGCAACATGGAAAGGTCGTTGCATACGCGTCCCGACAACTGAAGATTCACGAGCAGAACTACCCAACACATGACCTGGAGTTAGCAGCAGTAGTTCACGCACTAAAAATCTGGAGACACTATCTTTATGGTGGCAAATGTGAAATCTACACTGACCACAAGAGCTTAAAGTACTTCTTCACACAAAAGGAACTTAACATGCGACAGAGGAGATGGTTGGAATTGGTGAAGGACTACGACTGTTCGATCCATTATCACCCTGGAAAGGCGAACGTAGTGGCCGATGCCTTGAGTAGGAAAGGGAAGGCGACACTCAGTTCCATGCCAACAAAACAAGCAACGTTGATCAAAGACTTCGCCCGAATGAGCCTGGAATACACAAGCCAATGTTGTGTGGATGCCGTGATCTGTGCGCTCAACCTACAGCCAACCTTAAGGGAAAGGATTAGGGATGCTCAGAAGACCGACAAATTCCTTGATGGCATACGGATTCGAGCCGAAAAAGGGACCATAGAGGGATTTGCGGTGGATACCGATGGGAGTCTAATGTTTGGACGACGGATATGTGTGCCAAAGGATGGAGAAATAATGGAAGAGATTCTAAAGGAAGCACACGGTTCACCCTACGCCGTGCACCCCGGAGAGACAAAGATGTATAGGGGACTGAAGGAAAATTTCTGGTGGAGAGGTATGAAAAGGACGATAGCTCACTTTGTGAAGAAATGTTTGACCTGCCAACAAGTCAAAGCCGACCACCAACGACCATCAGGATTACTACACCCGTTGGAGATACCTGAATGGAAATGGGAAAACATCACCATGGACTTTGTAACCGGTTTTCCCAAGACTGTGAAGAACCACGATGCCATCTGGGTTATCGTCGACAGACTTACCAAGTCGGCCCACTTTATACCTATTCGAATGACTTACTCCTTAGATAAGCTAGCACAGTTGTACATAGGAGAAGTAGTCAGATTGCACGGCGTACCAGTTTCGATAGTTTCTGATAGAGATCCTCGTTTCACTTCGAAATTCTGGAAAAGTTTACAACAAGCTTTGGGGACGCAACTCAATTTCAGCACTGCTTACCACCCTCAATCCGATGGACAATCAGAGAGGACCATTCAGACCCTGGAGGACATGCTCAGAGCCTGTGCTTTGGACTTCGAAGGGAGTTGGGAAGCTCACCTCCCCTTGGTAGAGTTTGCTTACAACAACAGCTACCAGGCCACAATACAAATGGCACCGTTCGAGGCCCTTTATGGAAAGAGATGCCGATCACCTATCTGTTGGGATGAAGTAGGAGTCCGCAAAATTTTAGGACCGGAGCTAGTGGAGCAATCAGTGGAAATCGTTTCTCGAATTAAAGAAAGAATTAAAGCTGCACAAGATCGTCAGAAGTCATATGCCGACACCCGCCGAAAGGACCTACACTTTGAAGTTGGAGAGAAGGTTTTCCTGAAGGTGGCACCAATGAGAGGATTAATTCGTTTCGGGAAGAGGGGCAAACTGAGACCCCGCTACATCGGACCCTTCGATATATTAGAGAAAGTTGGAGACGTCGCATATCGCCTAGCCTTGCCGCCGGACTTATCACAAGTGCACAATGTGTTCCATGTTTCCACGATCAGGAAGTACGTGGGCGACCCCGCGCACGTTGTCGATTTCCGAGATTTGGCGATAGGACGAGACCTAACTTATGAGGAAGTACCTGTGGAAGTTCTAGGAAGGAAAATGCATAAGTTGAGAAATGGAGAAGTCCCTCTAATTTTAGTACAGTGGAGTAGACACGGAAAAGAAGAAGCAACTTGGGAAAGAGAGGATGAAATATTAGCAAAATATCCGCAATACCTGGGATGACCAAGTAAGTCAAATTTCGGGGACGAAATTCTTTTAAGGAGAGTAGGATGTAATACCCCGACCCAAAGTGGTAGGATAAATGTGTTTATTACTATGTTCATGCGACTTTATAAATTTTTTAAATCCTTCGAATTAAAGGCGTCGTGCTCTAGTTTAAAATTTTCAAGCGACGGGCGAACAAACCGAACCGGAGGCACTCCTAGCACTTAAAATACGAATCAAATAAACGAGAGTGAGTTCAAAAGTAAGTAAAATGCGATCCAAATAAATAATTTACACGTCCAAAAATCGGGTATAATTATCAAATAAAAACCCTAATTTTTGGGCCGCAAAATCAACACCGGAAAATACAGTTTCGACCAAACCGCGTCCCGTAACACTGGGGGCCACCAAATGGCAGCCCCCAAAACCCAAATTTCTGCAAAAAGGGGCGATCCATGTGGGGGGAGACCTTCTCCCCACAACCCCAAGCCATGACTCCAAGTTGGGAAAGGTCAAAGCCCCCTTTTTCCTTTTCCTATTACCTTGTTTCTACCCATGTTGGTGCAACATCCCCTCCCTCAAAGACTACACCCCTCCCTACTTAAGACCTTGTCTTGCACCAAACACAAGTCAAGAACACAAGAAAAAAAAAATCAGCACATCTCCCCCCCACTCCTCTCCACTTTCGGCCACCCCACAACTAGGGGAGAAAGAAATTCTTCTCCCCATTCTCTTGAAGAAGAAGGCCCTCTCCCACCTTCCAACATCCATCCATGGCCAAGTCTTAAAGGTTTTGAGGTTTTCATGAAGAGAAAACCTCCACTCCCTCTATACTTTCTTACAGGTTCCATTTCTAAACCAATATCCTAACTTGTCTTTTTTTTTTTCATCTTAAAGCTCCAAGACAAGGTTTTCCATTCAAAGAACCACTTTCTAACATTCAAAGGAAGAGAACTTGAAGAGCTATAAGGCCCCCTAGCTTAACAAGAAAGAAACTACAAAGGTTTATCAACCAACAACTCAAAACTCTAAATATCTTGTCTTTTGAGCATGTTTAGTGTTTTTCTTAGAAAGGCATGATATCTAGGTTCAAACTTTCTTTTGGATGCTTGAATATGTGTTAAGTAATGTGTTATTTGCTAGATATATGTTAGGGAAAGATTTATGGCATGATAAGTGTGGGAATGGAAGATATATGAGTATGAGCATGCCTAAATGAAGAAGTTGGCACTGATGGTGCTTTCTGGAATAAAACGACGTTCGTGAAACTTGTTATTTACGAATGTTGTTTACATATTTGGAAAGTAGGTCAAAGTGGCTTTCATTTGCCACTGGTCTCATGTGATTTGAAATTTTCTTCAATAATCTATGAATTTTTAAAGAAAACGTGGCGATCTGCAACCACCTTCGTGTTTGGAAAGAATCTGGTACTAATCGGCAAGATAATGTTTTTTTTTAAAAATCATATTAAAATATTATGGGTTGTTAGCTATGTCTATAAATTTTTTCATGATTTTAGGAAGTGTCTAACTAATTTTACCAAAATGTTCTTGTAAATGGTACACTGCTGAGAACCTACTGTGACACATGAAAAGTTTCTGCACTAGTTGGAAAACAGGCCAAAAACCCTATTTTTAAACACACCAAATGCACAAGCACTATTTTTATGTGTGTTCTTCTTTCCAAGATGAAGTTACTGTGCAAATTTTATTATTTTTGAATGTGTCTAAGTATTTTTGAAAAATACCCAAAGTTATGAGTAGAAGACCTAGAAGAACAAACTGCATCATTTTTTCAACTTAGTGACTTGAAGTGTTAATTTTGTTTAATGCTCATACGTGTCTTGCATGATAGAATAAGGACTTAGAACACCTTAGTATCATGTGGATAGGACTTTGGTAACCAATGTCATGTTTAGGGGTTTTGATCTTAAGACGAATGTTTTAACTCATGGAAATGTGTTATTGTGTGTTTTAGTGAAAGCTTCACCAAGGCTAAAAGTCTTAACCTTGCACTAAAAGAAACTAAAGTATGAATTTTGCCAAAAGTCCTTTAGAACCAACGTGTTACGCATAAGAATGCAAGAAAAATTTGTATAAAAAGATAATGGACTAAAACATGGATAATGATTCGTGCTAGGTTGAGTGCGTTTCGTTTGTGAGTTCGGAAGTCTCGCTGTTCCCAACTTTTACGAAAAGCTCCTTGAAAGGTGGGTGGTTCATATCTGTATTGCCTGGAAATTATGTGTAAATTGGTGTGCTTTCTTGCTGAAATTATACTTGTGATTTTCCCGGTGCTATGCATCGCAGGGTATATTGAAATTAAGATATACCCACAGGATATGTTGAAATTAAGACATATCTGCAGAGTATGTTGAAATTAAGACTGCTCACAGGGTATGTTGAAATTAAGACTGCCCATAGGCATTGATGAAATAGTCGTGCCAATTGTTTTATGTTCTGAAGGATAGTGTAATAGATGCCCGAAATATACCTGTTCTGCATAATCGCGTACAGATCACCCACACTGAGAATTCAAAATCTCACCCCCCTACTTTTACAAACATTTTCAGGTACTGATGCGGAGGGTTGGGAGCAGCTGTAGTGCAGACCTCCCCACCACTGTCTAAAACTCATAACTGTTTTAATATCTAAGTTTTATTCGGGATGAATGTACTTTAAGTCGGGCGACCACTCTTTTCACGTTCGATGCTTTTGACTAAAACTTATCGTATTTGTGCTACTACTTAGACTTGGCATGCTAAATTATCAAATGACTATTTTAGGCTTGCATGCTTAGAAATTTAATTCCGCTGCGAAATTTATCAATCGATTGGATCGCGTAATTAGTTATTTCATAAACCTGAGTTAAAGTATTTGTTTTTAAAAAAAAATAGCTTAGTCTTTCTTATATCACTAAGTGACGGCTCGATCTGAAGCGTATGGCCAAGGAAGGCTACGCTCCGGATTCGGGGCGTTACAATACCCATTAATAATTGCTCTTTCATCTTCCTCCGTCTTCTTCTTCGCTAATGTCATCTTCTTCGAAATCACCGCCGCTTGAACAAGTTGTTATTTGTAGGAGAAATCCGCCCATGTTCTTCAAGATCTGCGTTCGGGACGCTGTAAGGTCTCATCTGGTAAGACATTTCTTTGTCTTAGTTTAGTGGGACAAACCTAATAAATTTGGTTTGTGTAGTGATACTTCTACTTGCCTTGTTTTTCTAGAGAATACCTCCGTCGTTCCTAAAGGAGTTCAATGGGCATATACCTGATGAACTATCACTGAGAAACAGGTACAATTACCTGTGGACAGTTGAGGTTAAGGAAGTTGAAGAGGGTTTCATCCTGGACAGAGGATGGAGGCGCTTTGTTGTACACAACAACGTGGAGGTTGGGGATTTTTTAATCTTCATGATGCACTCTCGAACAAAGTTCTTTGTGGAGGTATTATGTATTGACGCGTGCGTACGGAGTAACATATACAAGGACAGTAGAACTGCTCCTACGCCAGGTTTTACTAAATTTTTGTTGTGAATACTTTCTCCACATGCAACAGATGAAGAATTCTAATTGTTTACACAAATGTCCTTGAATCAGATCCCAACGGTGATGTGAATTTGGAGTCAAGATCGGTGGTTGTGCCAGGACCTGAAAGCCAGTGTCCGGCCTACAAAATTATAGTAAAAAAGTCTCACTTGACCAAGAAATATCTGGTAAGTTAATGCCACAGTTAATCAATCTCATTTGTTAGGTGTTATTTTGGTGGATAGTTGCCTACTTGTATGTATAGTTCTAATTATCCAAAGATTTTTGTGTATCGTTCCACTTTTATGTCTACATTTTTTTTATACTTCACATTTGTACAAGAGTTTACATGCTTATTCTATTTTAACAATTACTCCTGTCGTTGTGAGTTATTGTGAAGAAATGCTCTGCCTGTCTTGTTACTCCGTCGTCGTTTGAATGGTCTTGTTCGTTGTTAAGTTGTTTTATATCTTGCAATATGGTCGTTGCTCTCCCGTTAGCTGAACAAATATAAATTTTCATCACGTTTATACGTTTCAGCCTATTTATGCTGATTTTTGGACACCGCACGCTTCCACCAAAACTATTCCTGATGGGGATGTGGTGCTTAGGATGGGCAGGAAAGCTTGGAGGGTTGGTCTGGATATTGAGCGTGGGCTGGTTAGGATGAAGGATAATGTGGACGTTTTTTTTGCGGAAAATGGGATTGGCGTTGGGACGCAGTTGACTTTGCGACTGGAGCAGAAGGAACAATTCTTAACTTTCAATGTGACGATGTGAACACCAGTTAAGGCATTAGCTTTTCTTTTCCAGTAAACAATTAAAAAAATTATTTTATTTTTGTTATTTTGTGGGGATATGCTCTAAAATGCATTGTTAAAACATGTTTGATAAAATTGTGCTTTTAAATCTTGCGCATTTTGTGCGAGTATTGAATATTATAAGCGAGTTTTTGTGTTGAAATTACTATGCAAATAGAAAAACAATATGCATATGTGGCTTGAGGGGTGGTTGTTTTAATTAGGGAGATGGGTACGATTTTATTTTTGAAGTCGCAGCAGGTGAAATTAATCCTAAAAAAGTGAAAATGGGGATATTAAATAGGTTCAACTTAATATAATAATCTACCCAGCGATATTTTTTTGTAGAGTATGGTATTTAATTCTTTATGTATATATATACTTTATTTTACTACATATAAGTTTTAACCTTCGAAATCACACAATATTTTACTATATTTAAACCTTTAATTTAATCTTTCAATACTTTTCATTACTTTATCTAATAAGGGCAATGACTTGGAAATATACCTCCACCCAAAAAATAAGAAAGATTGCATTGTGAGTGTAGTGATGTAGCATGGGTAGATGAAATGGGGTAGGGGCAAAAAAAAGGAGGAGTGGAGGTGTGGGAGCGTGTGGTACAAACTCAAAAAAATACACTTAAAATGGGGGACGCATGATACATACGAGTGGGCTGGAAAATTGGGTAAAGTGGGGGGGGTCCCGCCACCATGTCTTTCCTCATTTTTATTTGTATTTTTTATAATAAATTTGATAGTTTAAAAATGAAAATTATGTGTATGCAGATTTAATATATGGAGGCATATTGTGCCTATACTTAATTCCGGCCATTTCAATTTATTTTTTACCGTTTTGGGCAACGGCAGTGTCACCCTTTTTTTTTTTAATATTGCTAATACTAAATTCCCAATGAATAAAAATTATTTCAATTCTCACCATTTTCTATAAATGGATCAGTTGGACTATTTGTACAAAAAAAAAAAAAGGTTTATATCTCTCAGGGAAATTAATAAACAAATACACTTTGTTGGGATATTTAGTTTTGATGATTTTCCAAAACGACTTGTAATAGGATGTGTGCGGTCAGGATTGTCTTGTAAAGGTTCAGGTTAGGATAGTTTGTTTTCAGTTTACAGGTACTCTGTTGAGGGGGAACTCAGCGGACTCATAAACCTGAAGAAGTCAGAAGCCATCCAAGAGGAAACAAACTCAAGTCCCCTGAAGACCTGAAGACCGTCCTGAAGGAAGTCCCACTGAGTATAAACCTGACTTTCTAAGCTGGTCAGTGGACTACTCAGTGAAGAGCATGGTCATGAGGATCAGTGTTGTGCCGAGTAGATCCTGAAGGAGTCAGGCTACTGAGGAATGAGAGGCTGACAATTTGCCTTATGTCAACTCTCCTGAGTAGACTTAAAGTCCAATGAAGGAAGTCCAATGAGAAAGTCTACTGAGAAACTCTCAAGAGTAGACTTAAAGTCCAATGAAGGAAGTCTACTGAGAAAGTCTACTGAGAAACTCTCCTGAGTAGACTTAAAGTCCAATGAAGGAAGTCCAGTTAGTAGACTTCAAGTCCAATGAAAGTTCCTAAGAAGACCTCAAGTCTACTGAAGAAAAGTATCCTAAGAGGACTTCAAGTCAGCTGAAGAGAAGTCACCTGAAGTTAGTGTAACGCCCCGAATCCAAAACACATAAATATCTCAGATTCGAGGTGCCACTTGTGACTAAAAATACGAACTATAAAATTTTTGATATAAAAAGGGATAAAATCAGAGATGAGTTTTATGCAGCGGAAGAAATGGGCAGAATAATTATTATAATATATTTCTCACACACATATATATAAAACTTAATATCAAAAGTATCATTTTATTTAAGTGGGGAACTCCGTGTCGTCTCTATTACTGTCCTTGCTCCACGACATCATAATCTGCAAGGGTTGTAAAAAGGGGGCGTGAGATTTGAATTCTCACGTATGGGTGATTTGCAACGTCATGGGATTGGTAAATCCGAAGTATATTAAATTATACTCATTAATAAAGTATTTAATTTATTTAAGCAGTTGACATATAAATAACATATATCACAGAAGTAATAAGCTCACGTAATAATTAATTGGGCATAGCAGGTTTCACATCATATAATTGAAATATCACAAGTTGATTCACATTAAGGGGCAATGCCCAAAACCATTTTCACGTATCGGCCCAATCTGCCAAAATCATTTTTCACATATAGTAAATCTCCCCCAAACCATTTCTCACCATCAATTCATCCATTCATGTGACCATGAATCTGAATAATTATTATCACTCATGGCCACCACAAATAATATCAGCGACCATGAATCTGACCTATTATCACTCATGGTCGTACGTGTCAATCCACAAACAAAACTGCTGCACATCAAATCAATAATTACTCGCTTTCCTCTTTCCCATAAAACTGTCATTTCAAATTGTGGGGAGAATTCACATAATTCATACTTAAACAGATTCATGCTCAAATAATGCCCTTAATCATGCAATCGTCATCAGTTCATATAATCAACAAACATAAACCATCCATGTAAGGTATATATATATAATTATATCACATAATACAAGCAGTTATATAATAGGGTGTACATTTATGTTGGATTAATTGTTTTAGATTGATTTAGTCGAGTTCAGAGTATACCAGCACAGCGTATTATGAGCAGATCAATCAACCGATCATCACCCACCTGATTGTTCTGAGTCCTGAGAATATTGTGTATGCAGACGGTCGAGTCCTTCGTGCGTGTCCCGAAAAGTACAGAATCCTAATAAGGAGTATTCCGATTAAAAGATTGACTTTTGAATTTGAAAAGCTTAAGAGTGTGAAACTCGAGGATTTAGTAGATCGTTGTCTTTAGAAAACTATTGAAAACTAAAGTTTTCAAAGGTTGATTTCAAATTGATAAGTACACCCCTTTTTAAGAGGAGGTGTATTAGGTGGGTGTATTTACTAAAAGCAGTGGTGTAACAGGGGGGTGTATTTGCTGAAAGCAGTGGTGTAACAAGGGGGGTGTATTTACTGAATTCAGGGGTGTCCTTAACAAAGGCCCTTTAAGAAAGAAAAATATAAGAATTCATATTTTATAAAAACCTCTTATTAAAACTTATTAATAATTTGATTTTTCTAAGAAAATTTATATTATAACTAATATAGTTTATAAAAAGTATTTTCTTTTCTAAAATTAATATTACTTCTAAAGTTGATTAGTGACACTTTTAGGAAATAAAAGGATCATATTAATTTTCCCAAAAATACTCTTTTCATTTGTTATTAATTTGGATGTAACTCGACTTATCTTTTCGTTCCTAATTCTCTAACAGTCGCACAAGGGGAAGACGAGTTTCCCTTTGTCTCCAAAAACTCAACTAATATTAAAACAAACTAATTTCACCACCATTCAGCTAATTCAATAATACTAATCCAAAAATACTCTTCAACTAAAACAACAATACTAATTCATCCATTCAATAATACTAATTAATTAATTCAATAATACTCTTCAACTATTCCAATAACACTAATAAGAAAAATCATCAATCCAATAGCACCAAACAATTAAACCAATAATACTAGACAACTAAATCAACAACACTAAACAACCAAAACACTAAGACTAAACAACTCAACTAGTGATACTAAAACACTAACTCAAAACTAAAGTAATTAAAACACTCTCCAACAGCTAGGAATTTCAACAGAATAACATCTCCATCTACAACTTACAGGCTTCCAAGCCAAAAACAGAAATCAAGTCTCAACAGGGATTCGATCAATTCCTATCCCAACTAGAATTAGAGAGAAAGTTAGCGATTCTTACGAGTCCGGTTCGCGGTGGTAAACGGACGGCCTAACGGCGTCGTATAAGGATTCGTTCGGTTAAACGGGCGGCCTAACGGCGTCGTTCGGGAATTCGGAAAACGGATTTGAACAGCCTAACGGCGTCGGTTGGAATTTCCAAAAATTCCGGCAACAACAACCGGTTCAAACGGCGTCAATTTCGATCGGAAATTAAACGAAAAGAAAGGAAATTGTGAGAATCGAAATTCAAAGAATTGAAATTAAGAACCGAGGGATTTAATTTCGAAACTCACTGGAAGAGGAGAGAAGAGGAGGCAGCGGCGGCGCTCCGTGGCTGGTGGCGCGACGCAGCTGGGAAGAGCGACGGCGGCGGAGCTCGGCCAAGCGGAGGCGGTGGTGGTGTTGTGAAGGGCGTCGATCGTCCAGGACAGAGAGGGGCGTGCGGCGGCGGCCGTGTCTTGGGGCGAAGAGGACGGCGGTGGGAGGCGGGCTGCGGTCGCGGCGGAGTTTCGGCGAGGCGACGGCGGCGAGCTGACGTGAGGGGCGACGGCGGAGCTCGTTCGCCGGAGGAGAGAGGACAGATGCGGTGGCGACGCGGTGGCCTGAGCACGGCGGCGTGAAGCTTCGTCGGCCGGAGGAGGGAGTCGTGCGTGAGGAGAGAGAAAGGAGAGAATTTTGGGTATTTTGCTGAGAATGGAAATTTGGGAATTGAAAAGGGAAACTGATTTTGGGAAAGGAACGGTTCATATTTATAAGGGAAATTATTTTTAATTAATCAATTAATTTTAAGAGGGGGGGAAAAATATGTGGATGAGAATAACACTCTAATTAAATTAATTTAAAAAGGGAAGTAATTCATGTGGTTTAGGATTAACCCCTTTAATTCGGATATTTTCGTTCCCACTTGATACGGTTTAGGGATCATTTGGCTTACGAGTTTAATCCCAATTTAATAATTAATACAGTTTTAAGATTCAATTAATATTTTAAAGTATTTTAATTATTCTCAATAAATTAAACGGATCGAAATCCTAATTTTTAATCTTGAATATTTAATTTCTCGTAGCCCTTTATTCGTTTGAAAGATTCGATTCTTTCGACGAATTTAGGAATTTGTAAAAAGGGGTATATATTTAAATTACACAGTATCACACAAATAATAAAATTAAAAGAAACAAGATTATAATATAAAATAAGGCTTTCTAGAAAAATAAAAGGTATAAAACGGGACGGGGTATTACATCCTCACCCCCTTAACGGGAATTTCGTCCCCGAAATTCAGCTTCTAGGTATTGCTCGACTAAAACTCATATGTTCATCTTCAAGTGGTTCCTTCCTCTACATGTCAAAGTTATTGAACTAACACAATGGGTGGTGAAACTTGAAATCGTATTTAGGGTATGTAGAGTATGGTAGAATTTTCTAACTATTTCAAATTTTGGAATTAGGTCCCATAATTTTTTTCTCGTGAGGTTTAATAGTCCTAAATTACCTAGTACATGGTGTTCATCTTGTTTCCATTCTATTGGTGGTTCTGAAGATAAAAGAATAATATTGCTACGTCATATAGGTATGAAAAATTATAAAAACATAATCGAATTACGTAATCAACACGACGCTAGTACTGAGATACACGTGAGTACGTAGTTCACCGCAACGCATTGTGGCCACCAATGGTGTAGTGATTACATTCGCACCGTATAATAGAAACCAGTGACATGTCATTTATCGATAATTGGATAAAATATAACAGTTATTATAGAGCAAGTAACACATATTGCCAAGTAGCAATTTCATAACACACAAAAGTCTCGACTTCTATGTAGGCCAGTCTACTTACGTCATATCTAAAAAAATAATAAGTTTCCTAGGTACCGAGCTACTACTATCTTAGGTGGATTCTAACATGGAAAGGAAATTTCTAGTCAAAATTTTAGCTATGCAGAAATATAATTTAAACAATTAAAATCACATAATTTTAAACAATTAAAACATGTAATTTAAACAATTAAAACACATAGTTCAAATAGTCATATAACAACATTTATGAAATTTATAAACTTTAAACAAAATATATTCATTTCATGCAATTCACTAAACATTTTATTTTAATTGAATATAAACGGCATTTCGTAGTTCTTTCCACACCACGTAGGTGTTGTTTTGAGTTCTCGATCTTTTGGTTGGAGTTTTGTTATGAAAGTCAATTCGTCGCAATGTCATAAACTTTTAGGCAATTTAAAATAAAATAAGAACATACCTTCGAGGAGCTTTTGACGGTAATAGGAGACACATTTCCCCTCACATGATTTAATTAGTGATCTAAACTTAAATGATAATAAAATTTTAATTAAAGAAAAAGAATTTTGGTTTGATGAAAACAATGATTTGAGTTTAGGTCCGAAAGTTTTGAACATAAGCTCTGATACCACCTGTAACGCCCCGAATCCAAAACACATAAATATCTCAGATTCGAGGTGCCACTTGTGACTAAAAATACGAACTATAAAATTTTTGATATAAAAAGGGATAAAATCAGAGATGAGTTTTATGCAGCGGAAGAAATGGGCAGAATAATTATTATAATATATTTCTCACACACATATATATAAAACTTAATATCAAAAGTATCATTTTATTTAAGTGGGGAACTCCGTGTCGTCTCTATTACTGTCCTTGCTCCACGACATCATAATCTGCAAGGGTTGTAAAAAGGGGGCTTGAGATTTGAATTCTCACGTATGGGTGATTTGCAACGTCATGGGATTGGTAAATCCGAAGTATATTAAATTATACTCATTAATAAAGTATTTAATTTATTTAAGCAGTTGACATATAAAAACATATATCACAGAAGTAATAAGCTCACGTAATAATTAATTGGGCATAGCAGGTTTCACATCATATAATTGAAATATCACAAGTTGATTCACATTAAGGGGCAATGCCCAAAACCATTTTCACGTATCGGCCCAATCTGCCAAAATCATTTTTCACATATAGTAAATCTCCCCCAAACCATTTCTCACCATCAATTCATCCATTCATGTGACCATGAATCTGAATAATTATTATCACTCATGACCACCACAAATAATATCAGCGACCATGAATCTGACCTATTATCACTCATGGTCGTACGTGTCAATCCACAAACAAAACTGCTGCACATCAAATCAATAATTACTCGCTTTCCTCTTTCCCATAAAACTGTCATTTCAAATTGTGGGGAGAATTCACATAATTCATACTTAAACAGATTCATGCTCAGATAATGCCCTTAATCATGCAATCGTCATCAGTTCATATAATCAACAAACATAAACCATCCATGTAAGGTATATATATATAATTATATCACATAATACAAGCAGTTATATAATAGGGTGTACATTTATGTTGGATTAATTGTTTTAGATTGATTTAGTCGAGTTCAGAGTATACCAGCACAGCGTATTATGAGCAGATCAATCAACCGATCATCACCCACCTGATTATTCTGAGTCCTGAGAATATTGTGTATGCAGACGGTCGAGTCCTTCGTGCGTGTCCCGAAAAGTACAGAATCCTAATAAGGAGTATTCCGATTAAAAGATTGACTTTTGAATTTGAAAAGCTTAAGAGTGTGAAACTCGAGGATTTAGTAGATCGTTGTCTTTAGAAAACTATTGAAAACTAAAGTTTTCAAAGGTTGATTTCAAATTGATAAGTACACCCCTTTTAAGAGGAGGTGTATTAGGTGGGTGTATTTACTAAAAGCAGTGGTGTAACAGGGGGGTGTATTTGCTGAAAGCAGTGGTGTAACAAGGGGGGGTGTATTTACTGAATTCAGGGGTGTCCTTAACAAAGGCCCTTTAAGAAAGAAAAATATAAGAATTCATATTTTATAAAAACCTCTTATTAAAACTTATTAATAATTTGATTTTTCTAAGAAAATTTATATTATAACTAATATAGTTTATAAAAAGTATTTTCTTTTCTAAAATTAATATTACTTCTAAAGTTGATTAGTGACATTTTTAGGAAATAAAAGGATCATATTAATTTTTCCAAAAATACTCTTTTCATTTGTTATTATCCACTCGACTTATCTTTTCGTTCCTAATTCTCTAACAGTCGCACAAGGGGAAGACGAGTTTCCCTTTGTCTCCAAAAACTCAACTAATATTAAAACAAACTAATTTCATCACCATTCAGCTAATTCAATAATACTAATCCAAAAATACTCTTCAACTAAAACAACAATACTAATTAATCCATTCAATAATACTAATTAATTAATTCAATAATACTCTTCAACTATTCCAATAACACTAATAAGAAAAATCATCAATCCAATAGCACCAAACAATTAAACCAATAATACTAGACAACTAAATCAACAACACTAAACAACCAAAACACTAAGACTAAACAACTCAACTAGTGATACTAAAACACTAACTCAAAACTAAAGTAATTAAAACACTCTCCAACAGCTAGGAATTTCAACAGAATAACATCTCCATCTACAACTTACAGGCTTCCAAGCCAAAAACAGAAATCAAGTCTCAACAGGGATTCGATCAATTCCTATCCCAACTAGAATTAGAGAGAAAGTTAGCGATTCTTACGAGTCCGGTTCGCGGTGGTAAACGGACGGCCTAACGGCGTCGTATAAGGATTCGTTCGGTTAAACGGGCGGCCTAACGGTGTCGTTCGGGAATTTGGAAAATGGATTTGAACAGCCTAACGGCGTCGGTTGGAATTTCCAAAAATTCCGGCAACAACAACCGGTTCAAACGGCGTCAATTTCGATCGGAAATTAAACGAAAAGAAAGGAAATTGTGAGAATCGATATTCAAAGAATTGAAATTAAGAACCGAGGGATTTAATTTCGAAACTCACTGGAAGAGGAGAGAAGAGGAGGCAGCGGCGGCGCTCCGTGGCTGGTGGCGCGACGCAGCTGGGAAGAGCGACGGCGGCGGAGCTCGGCCAAGCGGAGGCGGTGGTGGTGTTGTGAAGGGCGTCGATCGTCCAGGACAGAGAGGGGCGTGCGGCGGCGGCCGTGTCTTGGGGCGAAGAGGACGGCGGTGGGAGGCGGGCTGCGGTCGCGGCGGAGTTTCGGTGAGGCGACGGCGGCGAGCTGACTTGAGGGGCGACGGCGGAGCTCGTTCGCCGGAGGAGAGAGGACAGATGCGGTGGCGACGCGGTGGCCTGAGCACGGCGGCGTGAAGCTTCGTCGGCCGGAGGAGGGAGTCGTGCGTGAGGAGAGAGAAAGGAGAGAATTTTGGGTATTTTGCTGAGAATGGAAATTTGGGAATTGAAAAGGGAAACTGATTTTGGGAAAGGAACGGTTCATATTTATAAGGGAAATTATTTTTAATTAATCAATTAATTTTAAGAGGGGGGGAAAATATGTGGATGAGAATAACACTCTAATTAAATTAATTTAAAAAGGGAAGTAATTCATGTGGTTTAGGATTAACCCCTTTAATTCGGATATTTTCGTTCCCACTTGATACAGTTTAGGGATCATTTGGCTTACGAGTTTAATCCCGATTTAATAATTAATACAGTTTTAAGATTCAATTAATATTTTAAAGTATTTTAATTATTCTCAATAAATTAAACGGATCGAAATCCTAATTTTTAATCTTGAATATTTAATTTCTCGTAGCCCTTTATTCGTTTGAAAGATTCGATTCTTTCGACGAATTTAGGAATTTGTAAAAAGGGGTATATATTTAAATTACACAGTATCACACAAATAATAAAATTAAAAGAAACAAGATTATAATATAAAATAAGGCTTTCTAGAAAAATCAAAGGTATAAAACGGGACGGGGTATTACAGTTAGGACTACCCTGATCAAGTACCCTGAACAAAAGAGCCGTTGGACTCAGTCCACGTGGACCAATCAAGTCAAGGCAGCAAATCTGACAAAAGCTGACAAAGGCCATACTTTACTGAAAAGGAGAATTCCACTCCAGAGATAGTCTGGATTTGAATGTTACTCTCTCCAACGGTAACATTCAAATCCACACTATAAATACAAACTCAAGCTTCATTTGTGAATAAGCAAGGAGCTGATGTGAGAGTGGTGCGTTTCAAGGGAGGCATAAGGAGACACCATCTCCATCAAGAACACTGACCTGAGTTCTTCATAGTCGTATTTGAGTGTTCCGGTTTGTATACTCGAGCTCATCATATACATCCTAAGCTTAGAGAGATTTTCCCAACCTTAGCTTAAAGGCTAAAACCATGTAAGGGAAAATCTCACCTAGTTGGAGAGAACCAAACCAAACTAAACCCTTTCCAGAATAGTGTTAGGTGTTGCAGTGAGGTGAGGAGAGGCAGTCCCTGAGTGAAGAGGGATGTGAGGCCAGTTCGAGAGGCAGCTCCGCGGAGGGGTGTGAGTCCAGTTGTGAGTGCACCTTGGCACGTTAAAAACAAGAATCCCGGGTAGTGGATTTCCTGTTAAATCAGGCAGTGGATGTAGGAGCTTGAGCCTCCGAACCACTTTACATTGTTGTGTTCTTTATTGCTTTACTGACTTGCATAACATAAGTGTTAAAACAAAAATTTCTCCTAATTTCCCATATTGTCTTTGTTTGTGAATGAAAAAAACGGGACCAACACACTTGTAGGGAAATTTTGTTTTTTAATCCAAAAATCGGCGTGGGATGTGATGGAAGAAAAGTTATTACGTGAATGGAACAAAAGTTATTACGTGAATAAACAAATACACTGGTGTTTACACTTATTTTGGTAACAGTTCTCAAAACCACAACATTTTAGTAATTGGATTTTTAAAACACAATAATTAAAAAAATTAGCCAATAGAGTACTCTATACTCTATTTTATAATATATAGAAGATTATATGGTTGGAGATTCCCTTAGCGAGTTATGATTCCCTACGGCTATCTCCAACCAATCTCCATTTTAGAGATTTTGGCCCAAAATGGAGAATGGTGACCCACCAACCACACCCTATATTTTGAGATGTAGATAGAGGGTGGAGAGAGAAACTTCAAATATGAAGAATCTCGATGGAGATGAAGATAGAGGGGGACTTTATTTTACAATAAATGAATTTTTTTTTATCAATTATACAAATTATGTTGTTTCATTTAATTAATTATAGTGTTAGTATTTTTAATTGATTTTTTTGTTTGTTTCATTTATCATTTTTTATTATTCTCTTAATTAAATTTTTTTTAGTAAAGGTAAGTCTCTTGTGCACTTGGTGTATGATATACTCATTCAACAGTTGATAATGTATACACTGAAAAGTTAGTCCAAATTACACTGAAAATTTAGTCTCAATTACACTGAAAAGTTTACATTACAAATCAATTTTCAGTGTCAACTTTTCAGTGTAATTGAGACTAACTTTTCAGTGTAGTTGAGGCATTTTTTTTTCCGAAAACGCCGTGGAATGTGATGGAACAAAAGTTATTACGTGAATGGAGGACCTGCCGAGTTAGGTTTCCCTTTGATCTATAAAACCCGGCTGTTGTGAGGTGCTGAAAGAGTAAAAGTTTGATGAAACATTCAAGCCTTACGAGGGGCATTTTGTTTTTATTTATCCGAAAACGGCCTGGAATGTGATGGAACAAAAGTTATTACGTGAATGGTAAACCTACCGAGTGAGGTTCCCCTTTGATCTATAAAACCCGGCTGTTGTGAGGTGCTGAAAGAGTAAAAGTTTGATGAAACATTCTCGCCTTTCGAAGGACATTTTATTTTTTTATTATCCGAAAACGGCCTGGAATGTGATGGAACAAAAGTTATTACGTGAATGGTAAACCTACCGAGTGAGGTTTCCCTTTGATCTATAAAACCCGGCTGTTGTGAGGTGCTGAAAGAGTAAAAGTTTGATGAAACATTCTCGCCTTAGGAGGGGCATTTTGTTTTTGTTTATCCGAAAATGGCGTGGAATATGATGGAACAAAAGTTATTACATGAATGGAGGAGTTGCCGAGTTAGGTTTCCCTTTGATCTATAAAACCCGGCTATTGTGAGGTGCTGAAACAGTAAAAGTTTGATGAAACATTCTCGCCTTAGGAGGGGCATTTTATTTTATTTTTATCCGAAAATGGCGTGGAATGTGATGGAACAAAAGTTATTACGTGAATGGAGGACTTACCGAGTTAGGTTTCCCTAAGGTATTACATGGACCCTTTCATTCATCCATAAAACCCGGGTGTTGTGAGGTGCTGAAAGAGTAAAAGTTTAACGAACATTCTCGACTTAGGAGGGGCGTTTTGTTTTTGTTTATCCGAAAACGGCCTGGAATGTGATGGAACAAAAGTTATTACGTGAATGGAGGACCTACCGAGTTAGGTTTCCCTTTGATCTATAAAACCCTGCTGTTGTGAGGTGCTGAAAGAATAAAAGTTTGATGAAACATTATCGCCTTTGGAGGGTCATTTTGTTTTTTTTTTTTAATCCGAAAATTGCGTGGAATGTGATGGAACAAAAGTTATTACGTGAATGGAGGACTTACCGAGTTAGGTTTCCATAAGGTATTACATGGACCCTTTCATTCATCCATAAAACCCGACTGTTGTGAGTTGCTGAAAGAATTAAAGTTTGATTGAACATACTCGCCTTAGGAGGGGCTTTTTGTTTTTTTTTATCTGAAAACGTCGTGGAATGTGATGGAACAAAAGTTATTACGTGAATGGAGGACTTACCGAGTTAGGTTTCCCTAAGGTATTACAAGGACCCTTTCATTCATCTATAAAACCCGGCAGTTGTGAGGTGCTGAAAGAATAAAAGTTTGATGAAAAAAACTTATATTAAAAATAGTAAGAAAAATTTGGCACAAAATAACTACTGAGTTGTTGAATTATTCACGTGGATGATGTATATATTATACAAATGTACACATACATAATTAACTTTATCAAAAGTAAATTGTACAGTTAAATGATCTTTATCTTAATTGGTATTTATATATGTATACATATAAAAATACCATTTAATTAAACTAATTCTAATAGCCTGAAATTATTAAAATGAACATAATGAAACAATGTGATCATATCTTACGAGCATTTCTATAATGAGCGGAATAAAATTCATACACAAAAAAAAAAAAAAATAAGCAAAAGAAAAAACAAATGGATAAATTATATTTAATTTTAATACAACCCAAAACTGCTAATATACTTATCACACAAAACTTTGTCTTTTAATATCAGGAAGCTAACTTTTTTTTGTCTTGTGTAATTACATGTTATGACGTTCATCCACAAAACCAAGATAAAATATTTGAAAATTTTGATATTTGATGAAGAAGACAATATAAAGAAACAACAATCAATATAATGATTATAACAGTATGATTATTGTGGTTAGAAAATTCTAGATCTATACTTGAGAGCTATATGCTCATGTAAAACTTTACATCACTGTACAATGACACTCTTTGTTCTCATTTTTTGTTGAATAAAGAATTTATCAAAAAAAAAAAAAATTGATACAAACAAAAGTATTTTAAAAGTTGTAAGCAAGCATAATATCTTTTCAAATTTTGTTTACTTAACATTGTATGCGTTTTCTACATTTTAAGCGCAAAATTTTTTTTATGTTACACTAGAAATAAAAAACTTCAAAAATTGAGCATCACATCAAAAGAGAAAATATAATAATAGTGATATATATACAAAATTTTCTAAAATAAAAAATAAACAATACACAGGGTGTAACAGTTATTTCTACTTTATTTAATAAAAAAAAAGCATATACTTTTCTCAATTGAGATAAGTACATAAACAAATTTTTTTTTTTTATATTTACAAACCGTGTGTTCGTTCGCACTAGTAAATATTAATGCTCGCTAATTGATAACATATTTTTTACTTATTAATATTTGGTATAAAGATATTGCATATTATTTAATATTTTAATAGTTTTGGTCAATCTAACACATTCATGTGAACTGGTTCAAAAATATAATAAAAAAATATTTATTATATTTTGGAAGGAGTACCTATCGGCGCCTATATATAAACCTCAAGGATATATGTCTCCATCTTCAATTTTCGAAATCAAGATTTTGCTAATCATGGCTGAGCAAAGTCTAGACGAGTTAATCAAGAATATTAAAAGCAGGAATGAACAACTGGAGCATTTCCTCTCTAAACTCCAGGTTGACTTGGATGAGGCCAAAATGGATCCAGACATTAAAAAGTTGGAAGAGGTATTACATGTTATTTCATATGTTATATCCTATATGTATTTTACTGAAATCAAAATACTTGCAATTTGTTTAATTTTCCTTTGTTGCACATCTGGCGCAGTTGGTGGTGATGGTGAGAGGCCTGGAGATATTGAAAATAGACAGTCTTTTAGACATGTCAAAATTCTATAATCATGTCTTGGACAAGTATATGAAAACGCTTGACTTGGAAATTGCCATTTTACCTGATGCGGGTCTGCTGGAATTAGAGGAAGGCATTCAATTATATTACAAAAAGTTTGAAACCTCATCTGCTGAATATACCAGTGCCGTCGATGAGTTTATGGCAAAGTATTATTAATTTCAGTAGTATCCACTAGATAATATTGAAAAATATATATATTATTATATATTAATTATATAATATATTTATGTAGTTTCAAGTTTATCAGTGTGACACTGTTTGCAGTATATGTCAAACTAGGCTCCAGTAATTGTAATGTGTAATTTTGGCCAGTTAATATATATTAATGCACTATATATGTTTGACTTCTTGTTTTTGCAATTTGAAAACTAGGTTTCCTAATTGTAATGTGTAATTTTGGGCAATTATTTAATATTAACACACTATTCTTGTTTTAATGTAATAATTGGATGTATATGTATTCGGTGAAATACATAAAATAACAATAATTGTAGGGTACAAAGAAAGGGCAGACAGATGAACTCTTCTTTTTTTGTCCGAACATAGGATAGGCTATATTTTATATTCCAATTAGTGATTTTATAGATTATACGAATATATGTATAATGGCACCAATTTATGTCCAATGGCTACAACCTGTATAATGGCTGTATATCAACACCTACCCCTTCCAAATTCACATTGTCTCATGCAATACCTACTCCAAATTTTTAGTAGCAAGTAGTAGGTAATCACGACAACGTATTTTTTAATTGACAATTTTATAGTTGATGAAAAAAAATATAAATCATATACATTTTTTTCTCGTGTTAGTGAGCGAATGTTTGTAATTAAGAGTTTGAAAGATTAAAATATTAATTAGAAATAAAGTAGATCTGATATAAGACCGTCTCATATCACGAGACAATGACAATTGGTGTAAATAGGTCATTGACTCATTAACACTTTGGAAGTGTATGTATAAGCATTGTATTGTGTGATGCGACAGTCTCATACAAGTTTTTCCTGTAAAGAAAAATCTAATCCACCATACCCCTTATTACAACCCCATCTATCATTTGAAATAGTGCTAATAAACAAGTCGTTCCTTTAAACCTATTGTAATTTTAGGTTTTACACTTTTGTCATGTAATACATGCCATTTTCATGATTTAACATCAAAAATTTCAATTCTAATCACTTCCTAGTGTCATCAGAATTTAAGAATTGCAAGGACAATGTTGAAATTTTTTTATCACCTTAATATGTTCTTTTATCCCTAAAAAAAAATCTAATAAATTATTTTACTACGTTTTAAATTTTACGAATTACACTATTTTATTAATGCATGTCATTTTGATGAATTTACACCAAACTTTTAAATTCTATCCTTATTAATCTTCTAATAATTTAACATTAATCAATTTCCACCTATGTTTACATTATTTTTTCTCAGACATTAAGAATAGTAAGGAGAATGTTGAGAAAATTGCATCACCTAAATTTTTTGTTGTATTTTAAAAACACATCTAAAAAATAAAATTGGATGATCCGTATATATATATATACTCCCTCCGTCCCAAACTCGTTTGCTACATTGCCAAAAAGGTCCGTCTCATACTCATTTGCTACATCTATTTTTGGAAAATAATAATACTTTTTAATATTATATTCTCCATACACTAATAACCAAAACATCTTTATCACTTTATCACTTTAAATACTAATAAACAATTCTTTTCTAAACCCTAAACCGTGGAAACAGTAAACGGGAACTTGAGTTTGGGACGGAGGGAGTATATTTTATTTTTCAGCAACATAACATTTTTGAAAAAAAAGAATAACGAAATCTCATATTTCGTTTTATACCTTAAAAACTTATAATTATATTGGATAACCTCAGATTCTGTATAAATAAAAAAAATCTATATTTTGATTGGGAAAAAAAAAACAAGGACCGAAAAACTGCAAAATGAGGATGGCATGGCACGAGTTACATGGCCGGATTGTGCTGAAGTGGGACACACAATAGGATACAGCTATGATGGAAATCTCCCACTAAAATCTCTACTCAAAATCTTGATCGTTGGATTAGCAATTGATCAAAGGCAATGGCGGTTCAATGTACCTGCAGGTAACAGGCGCATTTAATGCAACCGGAAGCAGTTTCCAAAGTCAATCAAATCGAAAATATTGATTACTAATTTGCGCACTTTTCGAAAAATTAAAATGTTTGAAGATCCGTTTGACAATCTTTGTAAATCTTATACTTCCTTTTTTGCCGGCTATTTTTGAATCATTTGTCTTTTCAATAACCACAGTAATTTACATGCTCAATTTATTGATTTCTAATTTTAAAGAGTTCGTCACAAGATTGTATTTTTTTTCTAGTAAATAATTACTTTGCATTTTTGAGTAAATATGAGAGCCTGAGTATAAAATAAATATTTTGAATGATAGCATATTATTCAATTTAATTGCGTCATACAAACTAAACGGCCCCAGCTAATTAAACCCCCGATTCTCCTATACATACCCCAATTTATTTTTTCCAAAAATAGTTTTAAGTTAAAAGTCAAGATTACCCATTTATAAATATTCTATTAACTATTAATTGAAATTCCTTTAGTTTTTCAATCATTTTCTCATTCTCAACATCACAAAATTAACATTTTGAAATAATCTAAAAATCAAGTTTTTGGATTATTTTCATTAAAACCCCTAAAAATCAACTCATTGGATTGTTTCCATTCAAATTAACACAAGACAAGTAAAATTTATATTGTCTAATTAATGGAGTCAAACGACACAAAATATTAAATTGATGCATTTACTTTTTCTTTTTTGTGCTTTAATTTAGGTTCATTTTTTAAAAATGGCATAATTGTCTAAACATGGGGTATGTTTAGTAATTTTTAAAAATAATCATATTTATATAGTAATTGGAGTACGTATAGGAGAATCGGGGTTTGTTTAGCCGCGGCCAAACTAAACATGCATGTATTTTTAAGGATAGCTTATTAATTAATTTATTTTTGTAGAAATTCGTCTACATTTACTTATTGATCTTTATTATTAATTAATTTATATTTTGAGAAAAAATTTAAATGCAATTTATTTTATATGTGTAAATGTATTATGAACGTTAGTTTATTAAACTTCTCAAAAAAAGATTAATTTGATGTATCATATGCATCAAAATTGATTTATAGTAAAATATATATATTCATTCTGTCCAAATTTTATTTCCCCATACAGTATGTGTACACTAATATTGGTTCATATATGAATCATTTAAGGATATTAGTGATTCTTGAATAAATAATATTTGTTGTTTTCAATAAAATTGTCCTCACATATTTTAACTCTGTAATTTGCCTTTCTCATTTGCAATACACTGAAACCTGATAGGTAATTTAATTTGTTATTGATAATTAGGGGTGACAATTCGTGCTAACGGATCGTGTTTCGTGTCGACACGATAGTGACACGACACAATAAGCCCCGACACTAACACTAAATGATAAGCATCCGTGCCGACTCCCGACAAGACACGAACACGATTAAATCCGTGTCGACACGGCACTACACGATAACTACACAATATTTTTCGTGTTAGTGTCGGCACGACACGATAACAACACGATTCATTTTGTGTCGACACGACACGATAATGACACGATTCATTCAGAGTCGACACGACACGATAATGACACGATTCTTAATTTGGTCCTAATAGTATATACTTAGTTTATAAATTGATGGGCCTGGGAGTTAACCTTCCTCTGCCTGTTCTTAGATAGGGATAGGAATTTGAGACTAGAATTTGAATGTGCTTGAACAGATAATGTTATATATTATTATTTTTGTAAAAATATAATTAAAATATATTTCGTGTCACTATCGTGTTATGTGTTCTTTCGAAATACTATCGTGTTCGTGCTGAACGGGTTGTTAACAGGTTAATGGGGTATCCATTAATTTTACCGTGTTTAACGTGTTGACACTAATCCGACACTAATTTGCCCCCAAAATTTCGTGTTCTTATATAATATTGTCCCGATACTGTCACTAACCCGATAAGAACAACACTAACTCGTAATTTTGGTGTTGGATTCGTATCGTGCTATCATGTCGTGTTCGCAATTGCCACTCTTATTGATAATAGTGCATCTTTTGTGCAGTTGGTTTCACTTAGCATGCGCGTAGCAAGGTTTCTATCCTTTACAACAAATTTTGGGATTTCTTTAGAAGTATAGAATAGTGTGTTGTATTATTGTATATATATATATATATATATATATATATATATATATATATATATATAGAATAATACAAGTAATTATTTCATTGGAGGGGTTTAGGGTAATTAAATTGAAGATTATGCTAATTGAATATCTTATAAATTGGAGAGCAATAATATTATAAGTTGAACATATTAGTTGTTTGTTCGTGACGAACTAGGCTGACTATTTTTTTTTACTATGAAACGACCCGTTCTAGTCAATGTTCGTATGAAGAAACCTTTTTTTTTTTTATAAACAATTTGTACATACCCAAAACTGAAGAAGTTTAATAGTTTTTATAGTATTACTTGTTTTATAAACAATTCATACATAACCAAAACTATAAGAGCGACCGATGGACGATTATTCAATTATCTATGGATAATGACGATGCCACTTATATTGGTTACATTAATGATGATGATGCTAATGTGAGTAATCTATGTGTAAATTTTCTTATCACTTGTGTACGATAATGATATTTCGCAGGCAACTTAGTTGTAGGCAATATATTACATAATCTAATACAATACAAGATGTGATACAAAATACAATACAATAGAAGATATAATGCATAATACAATATAAGATGACGAATATTACATGATAAAATACCATTACTATCGACATGATGACCTATGATTGTACAGATACAGAGGATATCTGTCCAAACAATACTGATACCAACTCATCACATATAATCCTAGATAACGGGTATTAGTTGATGACCTAATAGTTGTTTTTACTAAATGGTAGTATTAGTTTCGGAGGGTATTTGTTTGTTGCCACTGGATTATACGAAGAACATTAATTACTTAAACAAAAAGTATCAGTTGGTTACACTAAAAGGTATTATAAAACGATCCGTGTATAAAAAAAATTCACTGTATATACTCACTAATGCTAGGTTAATTTAGAAAAACAATAAGCATATAAACACATAATAAATAACCTGAAAAACAATAAACACAGAAACAAATCGCGATATTTTATTAAATCTGTGTTATTTTGCGATATATCTTCAATGTTTCCCGATTCTCATTCATTTTCATACTACAAGTAAACCGTTACCAATAACGATAATTTGCGGTATAAAGAGCTGTGACTCTAAAAAATACATTGCACCACAATATCCATGACTCAATCTCAATATTTGCGATATATCCGCGATATTCTTTATTAGATTAACAATTGTGAGTTGTGTGACTATACCAAGATTGATATTACCAATGTTAAAACATAACCAATTCGTTCCATTGCCACTTTGGAATTCGATGCATAGTAAATAGTAATCATTACTTACCTCCCTCATCACTTCCATGCTTATTTTTGTTGTACACAAGGTAGCCCTATATGTAGGCAGTTTAAAAGAATTTAAGTACCCTTTCCCCTTTTTGTTTTATACGTTATTTCTCTCGAAACAATTATCGCATCGCTATGGACTCCTACGGCTACAGGAATGATGAATTCGTGTTGCTGGTTGCAAATCAAGAGGTATCATACGAAAAACGATTTGTTCATAGCATTCTCTTTTTATGTAATTGTTGTACCACCATTTCTAAATCCATTGCTTTATTCGATAATGATTTTCAGTGGGAAAGGCAAATATTTATGATGGAGTTGCAAAAGGCCAAGGAGAGAAAACAACTCCTACAGTTTCGCGATGCATTACTGTAGATTGAACTTCGTCTTTCACCGGCTAATGAAAAGGAGTGTGTCGCCTATGAAATAAAAAAGAATAAGAATTCAATTGAAGAGGTTGTACAAGCTCTAAAAGCCCATATCAAAGATTTGTCTAAGGTCTAACAGCTGAATCGGAGTTTACGGTGCGTAGATGGGATGAATACATCTACTTATATTTCAAAGTTATTTTGTTGGCTTAATGATAGTGATGCACCTCTCTGGATTTGCAATTCTGTAAATTTTTAATATATTATATTTTGTGTAGTTATTAGATAAAGGATGGGTACTATTTTGTAATGTAACATTATTGTGCGTATGTTTTAACTATTCCGGAAATATGTAACCATGTTACTTTTGAACAAGTTTAAGAAAATATTAGTACCAATTATAATTTATGGGTCGTGCTAAAAAGGGAGATTGACACAAAGATGGATTCGTAGCCTATCAAAAATAAATTGGAGATGTAGATAGTTCCTTAATACTGTTGAATGCTAGTAATAGCTTTTTAATACATCCAGAATATCCGCATCATCAAGCCAATGCAACATGAATCTTGAGAAACGATGATCGACACGGGTAACAAAATAACTCGGCGCCTTGTTTTATCTTCAATTGCTCTGCAATAAAACTCCAACCATCGGTGAGCTTACATACACTAACTCCATCAATATTTCGATGTTCATAAAACACCGGGAACACAGCTCCCTTAGTTCCAATCTGTAGACTAATATATTCACTTTTAGTTCCCATCCGACGGACGGCTTTGGGCGGGAGCATCTGCAGTTTACAAAGATCAGAAGTTAAAAGGTATCACTACCTGTATAAAAAAGTTCATGTTTAAAATATTATAATCCATTTTAACTTACCAATTCACGAGCTAAATTCTTCCCTTTACATTCGGCTATGAAGAGTGTGTTACTCCTGCGAGGGCGGTTTACTACATGTCGACCTGATAAGTAATAGAAATATTAAAAACTACATAACAGAGAAAACACATACATACATAAACAATGGAGAATACCTTCAACACCAGAAAGTGCCAATTGTCTTCTCATCAATGAACGCATGTGAATATTTTTTTTTTAAACAGGTGTTGTATCTACTTAAGATTTAAAGCTGTGAAGGGAATGATTTTTTTGATAACGAATTATAAATATCTTATAAACAAATTTGGACGCCAAATAATTTTGAAATATTTGGGTTTCACTCCTCCCTCCCTCGTTATTCCGCGGTTTTTTTTCTCCCCACCAGTATTTGGATTTTTAATATACACGATCGTTGGTTCCAAGTTCGTGTTTAATCAACAAATTCCAAAGAAATTGTCAACATATTCGAGAAATATCCAAAGAAATTATCACAAGACTACAAAAAGTTCAACATATATATAAAATTTCGTCGTTAAAACTTGCCTACAAAAGTTTCTAATTATATATGAAATTTTTCGTAGGCAAATTGATTGTAGGTAATTAGTGCCTGTGAATTTTATGTAGGACCCTTATTGATTCCGTGCCTAAATTGCTTGTAACTAGCACTACAAAAAAGTTTAATATTGCCTACGGACATTGTCAATATAGTAACGGAATTACCAACAAAAAATTTCGTAGGGGGGATTGCCTACGAATGGCCTACAAAAATCTATAATTGTATAGACATTTTCCTTCCCCACCTACACAATAATTTGCCTATGGAAATTCCTTAGGCAAATTGTGTTGTAAGTAAATTTTTGTAGGCAAATGGCATTATTGTTAATTATACCTAGGAGTTTTATTCCGTAGGCAAAACAATTCCGTGGCAAATTGTTTTAGGTTGAGAAATGTAGATGCTTTCATAATTTGAAAATTCGCTGGGCAAATCGTAGACAATTTTTACTACAAATAATTTTGTTGGTAAAATTTTGTAGGCAATTTTATTTCGTAGGAAAATCATTATTTTGTTGTAGTGTAGATGAATGAATGTGTCTACAAATGTACTCCCTCCGTCACTTTTTAATTATATACAATTCTAGTACCAAATTGTTTTGTAGGGAAATTCCCTGGTTAATTTTAATTTCTTAGACAATTATTTATTTTAGTTATAGTGACACCACACCTAATCCAATTCAGTGTGTGTATTTCCTACCATAGACACCTGCAAGTCTATATATCTTTTATCACTCAAAATTCCACCAAAAAAAAAAAAAATTCGAATGGGTAAACAAAATTACCAAAAATTCATTGAAAATAACTATTACTTTTAGGCAAAGTCTCATATGCTCCAAGTATATGGTGCACTCAAATATATTCGAATGGGTAAACCAAATTACCAAAAATTCATTTGATATTGTATACACTGAAAAGTTAGTCTCAATCACACTGAAAAGTTAATCTCAATTAGGTGATGCAGTTTACACTGAGTATTGAGACTAACTTTTAAGTGTATACAATACCAACTGTTGAGTTAGTGCCTTTTACACCAAATTCACAAGAGACTTACTCTTACTTTTAAGTGAAAATAACAAATACCAAATTTTTTATTTTTTTCATTAAACATACTCAGTATTTAACCCTACTAGAAATGGCCATTATTTTTCTATATTATAAACATGGACGTGACTTCACAATATAAAATGGACTCTTTTAATACCGATTACAAAAGAAAAAAAACTTTCGTGATTCACTACCCCTATCTTAAAGAAGCTAGTGTGAGTGTCTAAATAAGTCACATCATTATAGAAAAACCAGCTCGTATACCTTGTTTTCTTCCATACATCTTCATCATTTTTTGCATATATCCTACCTGAGTTCCAATTTTCGCTTATCTCTTCCTCATCTTCACAGTTAGTGGGTATTTTTACTGTTACCAAAAAAATGTCTGATTATGCTACCGGCGAACAGGCGTCCTGTAGAACGGAGGAGTTCCGCGGCGATTACAGCACGTCCGCGACGAGCTTCGAAGCTGATCACCCGTTGGGGACCGGAATCGATGACGGTTTAAACAGGTATCAAGGTTTATACAACGGGGCAAGTCCATTCTGATCAACCATCTCTCCAGACTGCATGGACATGAGGAGCAGCATTTCGCCAACTCCTTTGCCAATGCCAGCCCCGGATGTCCCTAATCTCCATGAGAACGGTATGCCCAGCTTTAACACAAATATAAATATGGGCAAATTTAATACATTAGCTAATAGTTTGGATCCCAAAACAGTTTCCTTGGTTGAGGCAGTAGGGTTTGGTGGTTTATTTAAGTTTTGGGGATGTCGTTTCTTTAAAGATTTGAACAACTATCTCATTAATTGTTTTGATACAAACACAAACATTCTTGACGTTGGTGGGGAAAGGTATGAGATAACCGGTAATGATTTTAGCATGGTCATGGGTGTACCCATTGGGGAAGTTGATCTTGCCCTGTCTGGCAATTTTGGTGATATTGACCGGCTTCGGTCGACATTCGTTAGGAAAAGCATTGACCGTTGTGTAATAAAAGTTGGATTCCTGGAGGAATTGATAAAGAAAAAAGAAATGAGCCCAGAAGATACGGCCCGAGCATTCATACTATTAGGAATTGCTCTTGTTTTGTGCAGTGTTACAAAGACGGAAATTAATCAGTCCTATTTATTCTCAATGATTAATTTTGGAGAAATTGAAAAATTTAATTGGGGAAATATGTTTTTTAAACAAATGGTCCGGGGAATTTCCAAATTCAAGGTCGTACGTATGAGCAGCATTAGAACTCCTACCATCACCGGGTGCGTCATTTTCTTGCAGGTACATGTGGGTTGATTTTCGTACTGTTATTAATTAGTTTGTTGATGAAATTAGTATCTCATGTTCCGCTATTTGATAATCATTAGTATTTGTATAATGTTCCAGGTCTACTTCATACGGGTTGTTATGCCAAAGGTGCCAGTTGAGAGGACTTACTTTCTTCACATTGGCATGATTGATCCAATGATGCAAGCAACCGTACATGAAGATATAAACACCAACATGTGGTGCAGACAAAATAAGGTAACAAATCTACATTGGCAATATGTAATTAGCATTATAGGAAACATTACCTAATGCTTTTGTAATTAATATTTATACATTCATAGGGAATTTTGAATTGTTGCGTCGGCCGGAAGAAACTCTGGAAACTTGAGAATCCTTTAAAGGATGACATGAGTCATCGACTCCCACCAAATAACATCTCAATGAGTTCGTTAGGTGGTCCTTTCCAGTCATTTGGCGAACGTATAGCGGCGTGCTTTGAGACAACGTTTCAGGAGCTACAAAAGACGTGGGCTCCGCAAGACTCTACCCAACGATGCATGGAAGAGCCAGGTTCTTCGAGGGATGGGTGGGTATCGGTGTCACAAATTCAGGGTGCCGTAGAGGAGTTGAACAAGGCGGTGACTAAATTTTGCGGCGCTATAGACATGCCAAGTTTGGGTACATCGACCATAGCTGGAAAAAGGAAGATGGAGGAGGAAAGTAGCCACACGAATGACACAAGGAGTACGGCTTTATATGGTTATGGCTCAGGTTGTTTAGGACAACCTGATCAATTTGTCCTTAAAGAATATAACAAGTGGGTGCCTGAAGATCAAAACGGGAATGGTTCTACACCCCGCATGCAGGTGTGATGAATTATAGCCGTGTCATTTGTGATATTTCTTAATTTCACGTTGATAATATCGTATGCTTTGTTATGTTTTGTAAATTTAGCCCCAATATAGCCGCCAACCTGCCGACGGTCTGTTGCCTAAATCGCCATGTTCAAATTCCATGTTCATGCGTGAGCTGGATGCAACGAGCGATGCATCGAGACACAAAGCTAAGGTATTGAATAATCAATTAAAAAAAACCCCACTTATACAAGTCATCCTAATTTCCAAGAGTTTTTCCTACATGAGTTTAAATTTGTACTTGTTATTTATGGTGACAGGAAAGCTCCTCAGTGCAGACCACGCCGAAGTCAATTTTAAAGCAACGTGTAAAGATTAACATTGAAGGGAATAGTATTAATGTTCAGGACCTCAACTCCTCTGTGAACAAGGTGCGTACCATTCCATGTTTATTTTTCGGAAACAACAGCGTATAAATAAAGGGCTTCGTCTTTAACTTTGTGTTTGAAATGTTTTGTTATTCTAGAAAAACACCGGAGTGACTAAACAGAATTCCAGGTTGAAGAAAATGAATAGGAACATCCTGCCACAGGCAGCTGATGTTGTTACAAAATCAAAGACAAAAAAGACAAAAGTCGAGGTATTTATCCTTTTGAGTGTAACAAGTTATTTCGTACATTCATTCATTAGATTAAACATTCTCAAGTTATGTTTTGTAATTACAAGGGAATGAATCATAGAGCACCCTCACACACAACAATAACGTTGGACCAAACAGTGACCAAACCGGACGACACTGAACCGAGCGACAGAAAAGATCACAGAGACCCCGACTTGCTAATGATGTGGAAAATATCTGATAAATTAGGATACAAATTCATGAGGAAGAGGCTCGTATTCGTAGAAAATATCCGGCTGGTCATGTTTGCGGTTGACGACAGTCTCGATCCCACGTATTTAATTTGTTTTGTTATATTAAACTTCTTATCTTATTTTCAAAATTTGATAATGCAAAGTTATTTTCTTAAAAAACGATCAATATTGTTTTTAGGGAGACCTTGGTACTACAGGGGAATTGTCATTTGTCGAGATCCAACCTCATAACTATGTCACCAACAAAGTGGCTTAATTCTTGGGTAAATCCGATATCTTTTCATAATTACAAGATACTCCAGCAAAACTTATTGAGCCCGTGTTCTAATTATTGTGTTTATAATCAAATTTTGGATATGGCATCTGATGTGCTTATGTATGAAGAAACAAAGCATCTGGGTGCTTCTTATCATGACAAAGAAACCAAGTGTTGGTTCACACATATTTTTAATACGGTAGGTGTACAATTATAATTGTTTCCGCTTCCTTGATTATTTCCCATCATTGTATCGATTTTTTGTTATAGGAACATAACTTGAGGGACGTAGAGGCGGCGGAACAAAAAATGGCACAAAGTCAATTAAAGGATAAAATTCCTTGTCCATTAGTTCAATGCTCTCGTGTATGTTTCGTCGTATTCGGCTTTTTTAACCTTAATCCACCACTATACAGTTGTAGTTTAGACTAATAATTTTATTGATATTTATTTGGTCAAATACTACAGATTTACGTCCCTTTATTCAGCGAGTATGAGAGACATTACAAGTTGATTATCATCGACATGAACTATAATAAAGCCAGGATTTAGGATTCAGCGAGTTGGGCAGGTGACAATGTGGACAAATCGACCATTCGTGCCGTTCGAGTATTTGTAAGACATTTTTTTTACTTGAGTTTATGGATACAATATACAATCATATATATAAACAAATCATATCAAAACTCTAAAGTGTAGACTACTCACATCAATTGTACATTTATAGTTGATTGCATTGCAAAACTATTTCAAAAGTGACGTCGAAGAAGGAAGAAAAAAAACCAACAGGCTTGATTTTGATAAATATGAGCTGGTCATGGATGTTGGGGCAACCAAACAACAAAATACGTAAGAGAATAAAGGTTTGACATATGTATTTTAATTTATTAACACTTAATCATTCACATTTTAATACTGATGCAGCTACGATTGCGGTGTATTTGTGATACAACGAATGAGAAGTTGCCGAAATAGTGCTGACAGTATTCCTTCAGTTGACAAGGAACGATCGGAGGTACATAGAATGTAGTTACTGTTTGGACAATTACATAAATAAAATACTTGAATTTCAAAGCTTTATCAGCAGATGCGTTTTTTCTTATGCTACGATTAGGTATTAAGCCATGAATTGAGGCAGATGACGCTCATGTGGTTACTGGATTCCGAATGCAATGAAAGGAGGGACACGGTCAAACAAAATGCTGAATCCTGGTTTTCCAGTGTAACGGCTTCGTTGGGATAGTTGTAGCTTCGGGGATGCATTAAATAATATCGTGGTTTTATCCTATTGAATGCATATTTCGACTATTATTCATGCCCAATTCGCACATTTCCTAATTAATATATGTAAAATTCGTATAACAAAAAGTGGCCTGTATGTCTAATGAGGTTAGATTGTTTTTTTTTCTTTCATTTTCTATCCCTATTTAATGAATAACTATATGTACGTGAAATTCAAGTATACGGTATGGGCTAAAGGATAAGGAGAAACACTATATATAAGGGGAGAAAAAAACACAATTGAAGAAGAGTATGATTGAATAAAAAAGCCAACAATACATACTATTACCAAAATAAATGAGAAGGAATCCCCCATCTCGTTTGGACATTTTAAAGATAAAACAATTGGTAATACCAAAGTGTACCCCTTTACCCTGGATTTTAAAAGCATTCCAAGTTACGAAAATATTGGTTCATATCATATCCTAGAGTATTCATAACAAGTAAAAATAGTATCCCTACTGGGGATCCACGTGAAGTTATAACGCTTACCGATGCCCTGCCAATCGGCTAGAGGGTTAAACCATGTCCAACAGGTGTTAAAAACTTCAACTCTCTCTAGATGAGAGTAACCGGTAAAAATTGGATCCAACACCCCATCTTGACACCATTCAGTTGTAATTGTAAGACTACGCAAATTAGGCATGGCCTTGGGAATTACGTCGACAAAGGAGCCCCATATATCTAGTTGTTGTCGCCGATTAGGACCCCAAAAAAGAGCATAACGACGAAAAGAAAATGACTTCAACTTAGGGGATGACAAACCAATCCTTTCAATATCCTCAATGGAGACCATTGGAAAAGTATTCAAAAAAATTTGCAACTCTTCCAAGTCTGGAAGAGTCTCGAGTACTTCAACCAAACCATACCAAGTCAATTGTAGACTATTTGTAATCGTAAGTTTCTTGACATGAGGACATCTGTAATTAAAAAATAGGATATTAGATTATACCACCAATTTTACTTTTTAAAGAAATAAATAATTATAACGGAATATGGGGAAAATGAACGAAATCAAACGACAAGTGTACCTTTCGTCAATGACCCATAACATATAATCATCCCCAAAACCATCTATACTCAAATCTTTGAGTTCTCCATTGCTCAATGAAGAGGCTTTCATGCACAAGTGGGCGAAGTTCCTGTCCAAGACACCGGGAGCAAAATTGATCATCGAAATTCGGCGCCATAAGTGGGGTTGATAGCAAATATCTCTCCATTTCTTGCAAACATTAGATGCAACTTCCAAAATTTCGACATCGTCCAGCCTTCTCAGTATTTCTTCGATTGTCTCGTCCGGTAGACGATTGAAAAAGCACCGTGAATAGATCATTTTAGAATTCTTCATATTCATATAATCTTCATTTAAAATGCCAAATATTGTTAAATAAACAATGTGATGATGGCGTCGCTTCAAATAGACCTACCAAAATCTCGATCGAATAAGTGAAACGTCATTTGTTTGCAGTGGCCGTTTTTTCCTCCAATCACATTCCTTTGCGTCTATAGGTATTTCATTTATTCTTTCCTTATGAAGAATAATGGATGTGTGTTGGCCGGATTATATGGATAATTGAAAAGGAGGGTACAATTAATTGACGTGTAATTAAATAAACTGTCCATCCCAAACGTGTAACTCGATCGTGTGTTTTATTATTTAAATATTAATTAAATTTGTATTTCATTTGAATCCACTAATCCACTAATATAATAAAAATCCCTTCCATACAAGTCCTTCCTTCCTTCAAATTCAAGGCTTATTTTATGAATAATTAAAAAAGTTATTAGAAGTTTTTTAATTTAAATTTAATTATTTGTATGATTGTTGTGTAACTGAAATGCCCATCTTCGAGCATCGCCCAATTTGATTTACCCACTTCAACTATAAATTATTTGTATTTAACCCATTTTTAACTTCAAACAATTGTTATCATCCCCTAAAACCCCAATCCCACCTTACCTTTAAAATAATTTACAGATTAATAAAAGGGTTAATTCCCCCCCCCCCCCCCCCCCAAAATTTACAACCTTTACGCAAACTGCAATTTAATCTAAACCTGAGCGGATCTTTGCAAACAAAACACCAACTTAACATTTGGTTGCACTTTTAACCGAAACATAGCTCTCAATTACCCCGAAAATGACGGTTGCTTATGTGTTGTCACCTAAACCAGTCTAAACAAATTAATACTATTACGTATTCATTGTCAAGTAAGTGAAATATAATTTTTTTTTCATAGTCTTTTATACCATCTTTTAATAAATAAATAAACAAATTTATAATTGTGTCAAACAATTATAAGGACAGTTATGGATTAAATGATTATTTAAAAGCCTACTTAGTTTAATAGATTTTTTGTAAACCTTTTAAGCCCAACATGCCGGCCTATTTAACTATATTAATACATACGTATATAATATATATATAATAATACAATACATACACATATATACTTATGTGTAAGAATATTGCTTAATATAAATCAACACGTTATTTGAATTAGTTATTATGCTATTATTTGATATTAGTTTTGGTAACACGTTACTTTAGTTAAGTAATTAAACTCGAAATTTGTAATGTTCAATCAAGATTTTGTATTTTCTTTTTCATTAAATAGCACATGCCCGACTGCTAGTTCATGGACAATTAGTTCTTTAATAGGTAAACATAAAAATAACGCAAGGGAGGACCACTATTAACCAGAACAATTTTGTTCCATTAAATTCCACACTAAAACCGTTAAAATTACGTCATTCCAATACAATTGTGAATTCTCCACTCAAAGTTTGTATTTTCATAAAAAAATTACTACTTCAGGGAACATTTGTTTCATAGGTGAAATTCAGAATTATTTTATAAGTTGGAACATTTTATCACAAGAAAACTTACTTTCCATAGCATTCCCCGTTAATTCCGCTGTAAAGTAAGCCATTCCACACGCAATTTGTAATGTGGAATGTTAAGTCATTCCACGAAATTACTTCACCACAAGAAATTACCCTAAAACATCATCATTCCACATCAATTCCGCTAAAAATGACGTCATTCCATGTAGTACTCAATATTTGTACTTACTAATTAATTGCACTCGAATTATAAAAAATCCGGGTCCAATAATCATATAATTGAACATATAAATAAATATGAAGAACATGTAATTTAAATTCAACAATTATTATATATAAAATATAAAGTAATATGAACGTATTCCTAATAAATGTGTAATTATGTAAAGATTGACGTCGGACTATAAATTGCATTGTATTGAGATGAGTAATAATAGGTATTTATAGGTGTGGATGAAGAATGAGATGTAAAAACTGGATGTTACATCTCTAATTAGAATGGGACGAGAGCCGAAAATTCCTAGTCATGTCCGGGTGAATCCAAAAACAAACAAGCCCTAATTAAGCTTTGTTGGGTTGACAGTGTAATTATTGAAAATAATATGTGCTTAAAATTAGTTTAAAAAATAGTTAAAAGACTTTAAAAATATTAACCGAGTTAATTTCAAGAAATAAAATATCACAATTCTAAATTTTAAATCGGATATATAAACTAAATATCACAATTCAAGATACATAAACCCATGAAGGGTATTAGTTGTTCTCACTGAAGAGTATTGGTTGTTTTTATAGAAGAGTATTGTTATACTCTTTAGTGAGAACAACTAATACCCTTCACTGATTCATATATAAACCAATTTCACTCTATACATGCATACTCATTTTTTTTATATCATTATAATGGTATAAAAATTATTATAAATTTATGATGGTATCTGAATTATTTTGAAGGTTTGAGAAAAGCATCAAAACTTAAAAAATAAAATTTCGAAAATTACTTCAATTTTCGATCTAAAAATATTATATATCAATAGTTAAAACAAGGGGTTAGACTAAATATGCATTTTGAGCATTGAAATTATCTATTTAATACCTTTTTACAAAAAATTTTAAAAAATAATTTTTTTATTGGCACTTTACTTCATACAATTGCATTTCTGAAACCCTAGATGGTTTTTATGTTAGTCAATAGTCGGCCAACTATTAGTCGGTCAATTATTGACCCATAATAAATGTCAAAAGTAGAAAAAATACAGACTACTATTAGAACTGAAATGGGAGGGAAAGAGACTGTAGGAATTCACTTGAATCCCAGACCTTCTGCAATCCTGTTCATCAGTTCCTATGCCCAAAAGTTATTCAACAGTTATTATACGGCGTCCACTCTAACTTTGTGTACGTATTCCGCTCTTAGTTGCTGGGTTCAACTCCGATTTGGCTGATTATAGCTTCAAAAAACGGGTAAGTATTGGCTAGGTCTGTATTTTACTTTCCATGTCTACTATAATTACAAAATTGCTTATGCCCGCCGCTGTTTACTGACGTATTGTTACATATTTCATTCTAATTTGACCTCAATTGCTGATTCCGCGATTTAATTTTATGTATACGGTTGTGAGCTTGATTTACTCAGAAATAGCCCCAATTTATATTTCCTGTCTTGTTGCGTGTTAAACAGTATTTTGCTCAGAATGATGAAGTAATTGTAGTATACATTTTAAACACATTCGATTGCAAAACGTTGAATTCAAAATTTACTATTTTTTTTTATTTCAATTTGTAGGAATAGAAATGGCAGACCAACGTATTAACGCTAGAGCTGACATAGAAATTATTAGCATTATTCGTAGACGACTGGAGGGCGAAAGCATGGACAAATTTGCAGACTCTTGCTTTGGGCATCTGTTAAAAATGAGCAACCTCCGGTTTCACGGAAAGTTATATCGGCTTCTCATAGATAATCAAGCGACTACAGGATCAAAGGAGGAGCTGGAGTTCCGAATTCGGGGAGTTTTGACCAAACTAGGACCAACAGAATTCGCCTTGATTACGGGCTTGAGATTTGGTCATGAGCCAGATAATCTTCCAGCACGATCGGAATTATACAACAAGTATTTCAAACATTGTGGGAGTGGGAGAGGAGTTTTTATATCGGATATAAAAATGCATTCCTATACAGAGCTGAACCACATTCCGAAGATTGTTTGAAACTAGCAATGTTACTCATTGTACATGGATTACTCCTTGCCCGTCACAGAACCAACGCAAAGATAGATTTGAAATATTTCCACCTGATAGATGATTTAAATTTGTTCAATACTTACCCATGGGGGTTGCTATCCTTTAAATTTCTTTTGGAAGATATTCGGAATAGGTTGTCCGAACCAAGTACTCCATCTATTGACTGTTATGGTTTCGCACATGCCATCCAGTGTTGGGCATTTGAGGCAATGCCATGGGTTGCAGAGATTTACGGTGCGCAGTTAGATGCAACTGAGTTTGATTACCGCTCAAGGATTGTCCCTTGGAGGACATGTATAATTGGTAGTAAAGAAGCAAAGAAGTTGTCAAAGAGATTTGAGGAGAAATGCACCGGCGTACGAACACAGGTTACATATATTCATTAACAATTATAGACTGCAATTATTTTCCCTAAAAGTTAATGTTTTAATGCAGGAGATTATACATTATAGATTGGTTCCGTTGGACTTGGAGAGGACAAGTGCAGCTTACAAAACCGCAGAGGAGTGGGAAAAAGAAATAGGGGAAGGGTAACAGTAGGTGACTTTGAGAAAGGACCAACGCCTTGTACAATATCAGGGCCTGATAATATGTTTCCAGAGATGGACGATCAAATTAAAAGAATTGAGAAACACCAGCAAAACATGGAAAGCAAGGTCAATGAATGGATTGGGAAGGTTGATTCTACTATTCAAGCGATGAGGAATTATGAAGTAAACATAAAAAAATACATTGACGATGTCCAATCATCGATTGAAGCAATAAAAAAGAATCAGGCAAAATTGGAATGTATGATAAACTCATTTGTGACACACAGCTCTCAAACTGACAATCATCAGCACCGCACACCGGACAACGAAAAGGTTAGAAATATTCATTGTATTCATCATTTTTTATTTTAAGGAAAACTAATACATCTTGTGTATGAAACTCTGCAGACATTCATAAACTCAGATAAAGACACATTATTTAATCCGGCTGACAGCACAAACCTGCCAAATGATGATACGTTTCCAGCAACGTCTAATGTAGTAGATGCAGAAGTAAGTTCAGTGATTATATTTATTTGCGAGTCTTCGTTAAACAAAAAAAGTAATGTAGGATGTTTTTTTAGCATACATTTCATAGGCCCGAGGTTGTTGAACCGAGGGAGGGTGAGGTTGCCGTTGAGAAATAACAGGAGGGTGAGGTTGAGGTCGACGTTGAGAAACAACAGGAGGTTAAGGTTGACGTTGAGGTTGAGGTTGACGTTGAGAAACAACAGAAGGAGGATGAGGTTCACGGCGAGAAACAACAGGAGGAGGCTGAGGTTGACATTGAAAAACTACAGAAGGAAGTTGAGGTAGACGTTGATAAAGAAAGATCATGTGAGATTGAGCATGCTAAAACAATCTTGAGCTTAGCAGGTTTGGTATTTCCTGATTCGAAATTAAACGCAAATGCGAAAGACGTTGGAGCAACGAGTTCCGATCGCGGGTTACATTCTACCCATGAACATCAACAAGCGAATACCGACACCATAAGTTTTGCATTAAGAAATTGTTTATTAGCATTAGCAACACAGATGATGATGATTAAACACGAATGTAATATTATTTCGAATTGTTGTGTACAGGATGCAATGAAAAACATACCAGGGGTGGAGGAAATAAGCAAAGCCGACTTTATTCGTCAGGTAAATGAGGTACATATGTATATAGGTGATAGGTTTTTTATTATTCAATTATGATTAAGTAATAGCACTGGAATATGGTTTATCAGATTGTACCCGTACAAAAGAAAATTTCTCATGAACAAGTGACTAGGAAGTTAAAAACTAAACAGTTGGCCGTACGGCCGAACCGGAATAAAAGACCTGGTGATTGCATTAACACTCCAAAAACAGAACCCAACAAGCGTCAGAGGACAGTGATCAAACCAAAAGAGGTGTGTACTTAATATCCAACATTTTTTCTAGGTATTATTAAAAGGTCTAAGCATTGTAGTATATTAATAATTTTATGTGAATATCTTTTGAACATAATGTGCTGTTTGTCCTAGCCCTCAAACCCTGTATCAGTAGATGCTAAGGTGTTCTTCGACGCTTTGAAACCAATTGAGAATGAAATAGGCGAGGACGGTATGTACAACCCATTCTTTACCTTCACCAAGCAACAAGTGAACCAATTTAGGAATTGGAAGGGAAAGAGGATAAAAAAAAAAATCAAACCGTACTTCAAGTACCCCTTCATGACAACAGGCCGCCAGTGGATTCCCAATGGTTCACAAACTTACTCAAACCCCGAGGATGAGTGCTTAATTGGGTAACTAATCTTCCAACCCTACATTTTGAGTATCATGTTAATTTATGCATACTAATTACAAATGATTTGCTATATGTGCATGTTAGAACATTGACGTGGCGATGCATGTCTTAATTCTGAAGGCGCAAAAATGGCCAGATTCGTTCACCAAGGGTTGGACAACTGCTGATTGTCAATTTTGGGTAAACATATTTTACTACTGAAATCATGAGCAATTGAGCCGTACATTACTCTATGCCAATTTAGATAACCACTTGTTGTAATTGACAGGATAATTCAATGGAGGTATCAAAAGAAATTTACGCACGGCAATTGAATGGTAGTGAAAAAGTTACTGATTCTGTCTTGGAAACAAAACTGAAGAACCTCAGAGAATACAAACTTGGAGTATATCCATCTACTGGACGGAAAATTCCTTGGGAAAAAGCAACCACGGTGTATGGTGTTGCCAGAATATGCTCTAACCATTGGGTGTTGTATGAAATTTTTCCCAAGTTAAAACTCATCAGAGTGTACGATTCTTTGTGCGTGGAGATTCAGAAATGGCTAGGAAGGAATGAGTTTCAATTGATGGCAACTTTGTTGGCATATGTTTGGAAGCCAAACTGTGTTCGCCGTTGAACTCAATAATGACACTCCAGATCAGGGTAACAATTATGACTGTGGGGTTTACTGTATTAAAATCTTCGAGTGTCTGATATCAGGTCGTCCATTATGCCTCATAGATCGTACCCAAATGGTTGCATATCGTGAAAACATCTGTACAGACATATATCGCATGAGTCAGGTCATCACAAGTAGATAATTGATATGTAGCATGTAGGAAAGATGGATACGTACCAGGCAATAAATAATCTAAATCCAATTATTCTTAGGTCATTTCTATTCATCCAATTATTCATTGGTCATTTTATTGCGGTTTGTTTTTTAATCATGAAAAACAATAATACAGTGCAATAGGATTGACCCGTGAATCGTGAATGACACACATTGGGAAGCTAGTGGAAGACACAGTGGTGTATCAAATAATCAAGTACCACAAATTTGTCATGTTGTGAAAAAAGTTCTGCAATTGAATTGACATTGCGTTGAACACAATCACTTCATCTTTGAAAAAAAAATTATGTCACTTATTAACATTGTATACATTACAAACTTCTTATCATATACAACTATTATAAACTCCCTCATGCCAAACTATTACTTATCCAAAATGTAGAAACCATCATGCCAAAACATTTCGGTTGGGTTGCCAAGAATCATTTTGAGAGGTGCGAAAATAACTCCCTCTGGACACCTGCTGCCGATCGGGACCTAGCCAATCAGCTTCTAGCAGAGTGTCGGGAGGGACGTTGGAAAGTTGGATGTGCGGACAACAATCGAGCAATTCAAAGTGCCACACTTTCTCTGAATATACCTTTCACAAAAGATAAATACACCGTCGATCAAGTTAAAGAAAGAGTCTTGTCTTTCAAAAGTAGGCACGACTGTTGGTTCATGATGATCAATACTAAGGGAGGTTGTGAGTGGGACAGAGATTTTACTGGAATTTGTGCATCGCCGGATGTATGGGAGTTTTGGTGTGATGTATGGCTTCCCCACATTTTTCTTGTATATACATTTGCCAGTGGGAACGATATGCGACGATTATTCAACGTTTTTTGTTTTTTCCCAGGTTGATGATCAAGCAAATTCGTATACCTATTGCGAGGAACCCCTATGGGATATACTTGACGTTATATTTGGCATCCCAACGCAGGTACCAACTCTAAGTGATTGGTTAAAAACGCGTGCTATGGATATCGCTCATTAAGGTGTACATTTCAATTTTGTTTTTTCATTTTTGTACTGTTTCAATGATCTGGAGTATACTAGTAATAGAATGCTTTTGGTTTTAATTTGAACGAAGTAACTGGGGAGAAAGGACTTTCTACAGTTTTAATTGTTTCGTTTTGTGGAAGCACAAAGATGTGTTTTTCTGATTCATTCATTTTGTGGAATTTAACGAAAAATAAAGGACTATCGTTTAAATTCAAATTAATTAATTTTGGTAGACCTAAAAATTGTTTTGAATCACATATTATATTTAGGAATTAATATAGAACCATAATTGCACAATGATAACACGACTTTGATGAAATTAAGATCTCGTCGATTTTAAAATTCATTTGTTTTTTAGAACCTAAAAAACAATTTTAGATACATAATTTCTATGGGAATATATATGGAATAAGTTGGAAAGGGGGTTATTAGGTGAAAGGAGAACCATAATTGCAAAAATATAGGACCTCCGTCTATTTTTTTAGTTCATTTGTTTCCGGGAACCAAAAATTTGTTTGGAATTTAGTAGTTTCTATACAAATGAATATGGGGTCTGTTGGAAAAGAGGCACTTTGTTCAAAGCACAAGCTTTTTGCACAAATGTTGACGGTTTATCAGTTACAAAGTTATCAATTTACGCGGAATTTAAGTAAAAATGAATTATTATCATATTATATAATCAATATATGCAGAGAATTTGTATCTATAAAATGATGGACTCATGTTTTTATTAATGCAAAGTATTTATGCACAATCACAATTTAATTACAATTGTCACAATTATGATATGTTTTTCACTATTACGCATCAATTAAATTTTACAAACATTCTCTTTGCCTATTTTCTCAATGTAAGGAGAGTTCACATTCAAGTACCAATGCACTCTCATTCATTAGTTTATATTTGCTACAAGTGCAAATCGTATATCGCATTGACACAATTAAAGATCAATTGATATAAACCCTAAGACGACATGTATGCGGATTTATTTTAATAAAACTCCCTGAGACGACATGTAGATGACACATAAGCATAGAAGACTCACTAGTTCATTCTTTTTTTTCTAATTATAAATAATTATATTGCTCATTTAATTAATTAAAGTGTTATTAGTGTTTTTCGTTTATTTAAAAACGATTATTTTGTCTCTTTGAGTTATTATATTTTTCGTTTTTTAAATTAATTTACTTCTTCTAATAATTACAATTTAATCCTTAAATTAAGAGATAACGACTCACAACAAATAGATTTTACATAATTTGAAACTCGTATACATGTTACATAATTTACACAATAACCACATTCTCAAATACATGTTGCCACTTGTGTTGCCGAAAGACTTCGAGACAACATTAAATTTTAAAGATGGCGGACACAATGGTAAAGCCAAACTTACACCCAATAATTTTTTGCACCATTCATCAAAAACGTGTGACAAACATTACACTGAAAGAAAATATGTCTACCGGACGACGGGTCCACTTTGCCAAATACACACAAGATGGAAACCGAAGTCGGAACAATAATTCTTCTTTGAAGCAAGTCCAGCGTTGGCAGAATTTCCTTTATCACCTTCCAAGAATGAATGGATACTTTTGAAGACTCCAGATCGTATTAAATTCCTCTCTTTGCTCATTCCGGTCTCGTAGGTATTTGTTTAGTACCCATTCGTATGCCTCCTTCACCTTATAGACACCATTTTTGCCTTTCTATCATCTCCACCTATCTTGTTCTCCTTGTCTTTTTGAATATCTGTCAATCACATTGCAAAGTTCATTTAGAGATTCAATTTCCCTACTATTAAGCTCTCTTCTCCATCTCCACACCCACTACCATACTCCCTCCCTCCACTCACCCATCTCCCACACCTTCCCCTCCTTATTCGACTTTTGACGAAAAAGCTTGTTGGAACCTCTGTTTTAGAGTCCCACTCATCCTGCCAAAATAGAGTAGCCCTCCCCTATCCGACACACCTCTCCAAGCCACTACAAAACACTTTTTTAAAAAAAAATGCCAGTCATATAAATCTTTAAAAAATATTACCTCAAATTTCATCTATGCCAGTGTGTTAGATTCATGAATTACAAGGATGTTTAAAGTTGCAAATTACTAAGTCCACGCATTTTGAATTACAAGGATGTGGAAGAGGGCAAAATAGCTCTTCTTCCCAGCTACAAGGATGTGGATGAATTTTAGCTGGGAAATGAACTACAATTCCTCGGAAACTTTGCCGGATTAAGAGTCACTCACACATTTGCAGATTATGCCCAAAATATCAAAACTTGGTTTCTTTGAAGGAAGTATCACATTATGCCCAAAATATCAAAATATTGGGTTCTTTGTGCGAATGGAGAATAAAAAAATTCGAAGTGCAGGATTATTCCCAAAATCAAAATAATAAAAAATTGGGTTCTTGAAACTGTTGGGTCTCCGACCTCCTCACACAACTCACGGTTCGTGTCCTTGGGACAAGGGTTCAGGCCGCCTGAGAACGGACTCTAAACCGGTGTAAACGAGAAGACCAAATCGAGCCCTTAGGTAGGGTTGCACTCACACTACCACACTCTCCACTCCTTAGCCTCTCAGGTTTAACACCCTCAACAAGGGGGAGGGAGAAGGGTATTTATGTGGAGGCATCCACCACATTAGGGTTGGATATATGTGGGCCTCAGACTTAATCCAAATGGGCCAAAACCAATTGGGCTCAAGCCAAACCCAACATTCTCCACCTTTTTTGCCATTCTCATCAACACCGGAATCCACAGGTTTTCCTCATTACCCAAACACACACATGCACAACACCAAGGTATACAAAGAACCTGCACCAACAAACTGTTAGTACAAACCTGCAAAAGACACAAAGTTAGTCCAGGTTATCACAAAGAAAACATCACACACAATCATGCAATTGACACAAAGCAATAAAACATGAAGAAGCACGAAGACTAGCAGCTCCACCTCACTCGGAGCAACTACGACACAAAGCACATGAAACTCATATATGCAAACAGACGAATACGGGGTACGGGGAAACACATGAAACAAGCTTCAATGTTGTTACGCAAAACACACATGCAAGCACACATACACGTCATTCCCAAAGAACCCACGAGTATTTTCATGCTATCATTCCCCCCTCCTACCCACTCTCTCAACATCTAATGCAACATAAGAGATCAAAGAACAATAAAGCAAGCACCACAAAGAGCATGCTAAACACAAGAATACTAGTGCACGAAGAGGGGTTAGGGTAGGGGTTAACAGGAAATTTCACTTTATGCTGCTTTCCTAACACACATGAATCACAAAATGGCACACAAGACAATTTTACATCGCCAAAAGCACCAGATTTGTGCAGAATCTCCAAGCCTTTGTTACTCATGTGTCCTAATCTTCTATGACACAAATCAGTCTTGTCATCCTTGACAACATTCACAGAATTTGCATAAAGATCAGATTTAGTAAAGCACACATACAGGTTTTTCCTTTTGACAGCTTTGAGAAAAACCATGGAACCACGCATGATTTTCATACAACCATTACCCCACTTCCCCTCATAACCCTCATCTTCCAATGCAGCACAAGAAATCAAGTTATTGCACAAATCAGGAACATGTCTTACATTTTTAAAAGTAAAAACAGAACCACAATCAAGTCTCATGCAAACATCACCAATTCCAGCAACATGACTGTTGGGAAAATGTATAAGACTTGTTTTGATTAGATGCCAACATATCCCTCCCTAAGTTGTTTGTAAGTAAATTATTCAGTAGAGTTAGAGTTTAAATTAAACAGTTCTAAGTGTTAAGAACTGAAGTGCAGTTAGTAAAAACTAGAGTGTTTTTTAGTATGAAGTCTGCTGAAGTGAAGTCTGCTGAAGTGAAGTCCGCTGAAGTGAAGTCCGCTGAAGACTAAGTGATCTGAGAAAGAAGTCTAAGTCTTGAATGTTTTCTAAGTACATTCTCACTAAGACTAAATCTATCAGTAGAGGACGAAGGTCCACTGATGGGAACTAACAAAGTACATTTAATGCTAAACATATTTAAAGCTGTTAGTTAATCTGGTTGGAACAAGGCAAAATGAATTTCAGTGAAGCTTACAATAAATGAAGGAATAAGAAGGTTCTCATCAGAGGAGTTCCACCTAAAGCAAGACAAGAATCTGGGCATGCAGACTTAAGGTCCAATGAGAAGATGACACGTCAGTGTACCTTACTGACAGCCGACCTGTCCCAGCCTGACAAGTACCAAAAGTCTTTCACCTAGCAATCTACAGAAAGTTGGTGAACAAGCATGGTTTTGCAGCCGTTTCTTGACAAGACTTGTTAGGATATAGATTAGATGTTTTGAAGATGTTAAAACAAGAACTTGTAATAGGACTAGCTGAACCTGTTAGTCAGCTACAGATTAGTCTAGGTCTAGAATAGGTCTTTGGTTAAGGGGGAAGAAATCTGTGCAGACCAGAGAAGGTGACCAGAGAAGGTACCAGAGAAGGTGACCAGAGAAGGTACCAGAGAAGGTGACCAGATGAGGTGACCAGATGAGAGGTGACCAGATGAGATGTCCAGAGCAGAGGAGTCACCAGAGCAGAAGTGTCGCCAGAGCAGATGAGATTGGACCAGAGGAGTCTGCCAGAGGAGTCTGACCAGATGAGCTTGGACCAGAGGAGTCTGCCAGAGGAGTCTGACCAGATGAGCTTGGACCAGAGGAGTCTGACCAGAGGAGTCACCAGAAGACCCCACCAGAGGACTTCACCAGAGGACTCCCCAGAAGACCTCTCCCAGATGAGACCAGACCAGAAGACCCCAGACCAGACCAGACGAGAGACGGATTAGTTCACCTCCAGAAGCATCTTAGTAATCTGGAGACAAGGAGACTTTGGAAATTCATGATGGAGAAGAAGGCAATCTGGAAGTCAACTGATGGAGGATCTGATTGTTTGATTGATTGAAGTCAACTAATCAATCATATAATCAATCTTTGATTGATTATGTTCCTCCAATTATGGTTGTTTGAATTGCTAGTTCCCAACGGCTAGTTAATTCCTACAACTATAAATAGGAGTGCTTGGATTAGTTCAATACAAGAGTCGCGCGAGAACACACAAAGAACACACGAACTCTTCCAATCACTCACCTTGTTTATACAAGTTTACATACACTCTATTAGGAGTTTAGTTGGATTATTACTCAACCTGTTCATCTTGTTAGATAAGGTTGTTGTAAGTTGTAAGAAGGAGCTGGTACTTCTCAATTCCAGTGGTTCGTGAGTAAGTTGGAGAGTGAGAAAGACCCCTTTGGAGAAAGGGAGAGTGGACGTAGGATCGTTATATCCGAACCACTATAAATCCGGTGTCATTTACTTTTCTGCAATTTAGATTTCTGCATTTTAATTTTAGTACTTGATTTATAAATTGGGTTTTCATTAAAAATAAACTCAAAACGCTTTCCGCTGGATAACCATTTTGGGACCAACAAGTGGTATCAGAGCAGTGTGTCCTACAGACCACTGTTTTGAAATTATCTCGGTGGTCACCAGGGCAGATCCATATTTTTTTAAAAACCCAAATACTTGTTGTGCTAACAATTTTTGCAGAAATGGGCTCAAAGAGAAGCAGTAGAAGATACACTAGGAGTTACTCCAAAAGAAGCTTCGCAGAGGAGGAAGATGAGGTATCCACTTCTGGTTCATCATCTAATTTTGGACCAGACGAAGAGGTTTGTCTTATGACAGACGAGGTATGCAATCGAACTCCCTCTTCTTCTTCTTATTCTTCGTTTTCTGAACAATCAGAGGAGTCTGATATGCAGAAAATGCTATTAGATCTCCAAACTTCTATACAACTTTGTCAAAAGTTGGAAGAAGAGAACACAAAGTTGAAAGCAGAAAATCAGAAGCTTTCACAATGTTTTAGCAACCCAACTGATCTACCAGCTGAACAAGTTCAAACTCTGGTAGAAGAGTCCACTGACTTGAAAACCAGATGTGATGAACAAACTAAGCTAATAGAAAAGTTGCTTGCTGAAAACATTGAGAAAGATAATGAATATACTCTGCTGGAAGCTAAGTTCGATGAACTCTTCCATCAAAACAAAATTGTAAAAGATAGTGAGGACAAGCTCAAGCTGAGACTGGAGCAGCTGACTATAGCAAACAATGCTGTGTCACATATAGCTGCCTCATCTCAAAGAGAGCATGATAAAACAGGCCTTGGTTATACCAAACCTGAATCCTCACCTGTTCAGAAAGAAGAACAGACTAGTAATTTTATTGATAAGGGTAAAAGGCCAGCTGACCAGGCAACTCAGCCTAATGGGCAGATGAGTCCTAAAACTCAAAAACCCAAAAGGCAGAGGAGGAATTTTAAGAAGGACTATACCCAGAATAAAAGACCTCAGCCAGGCCAGCAGAGTAGAAGACAATCTGGATCTTCTCAAAAGAGGCAGAACCAGATGACTCCTACTCACCTGCAGAAGACTTTCAAGTCATCTGCCAGACCAGCTGGAACCTTTGATGGTTCTAGTAAGACTTATCCTTATCAAAAGAATTTCAAGTCTGTTGCCTTAAGACAAGTTATTCCTTCTACTGGACAAGCTCATAAGAGAAGAAGAGCCTCTAGAAGAAATAACCATGTCGAAGCTTCTTATGTTCAGTGTGTTTTTGTTGATATGTATGGAAGAAAGATAAGATCACCTGATTCAAAAATGGATGATCTATTCTTATGGCTTCCTAAATGTTGTGCTAACCCCCCTGGACCCAGAAGGGTACCAAAAAGTTGATTGCCCACAGATACACAAGAAGACCAGCTGATGTTTTGCCCCAATATCAGCTGAGCATACTTTGAGGGGGAAGATCAGTTGACCCAGCCTGCTAGAATCTCTATTAGTTATTTCAATATTTTCTTGTCTTGTTTTATTTAAGTTCTTCCAGTTTTAACATTATCAAAAAGGGGGAAATTGTTAGGATATAGATTAGATGTTTTGAAGATGTTAAAACAAGAACTTGTAATAGGACTAGCTGAACCTGTTAGTCAGCTACAGATTAGTCTAGGTCTAGAATAGGTCTTTGGTTAAGGGGGAAGAAATCTGTGCAGACCAGAGAAGGTGACCAGAGAAGGTACCAGAGAAGGTGACCAGAGAAGGTACCAGAGAAGGTGACCAGATGAGGTGACCAGATGAGAGGTGACCAGATGAGATGTCCAGAGCAGAGGAGTCACCAGAGCAGAAGTGTCGCCAGAGCAGATGAGATTGGACCAGAGGAGTCTGCCAGAGGAGTCTGACCATATGAGCTTGGACCAGAGGAGTCTGCCAGAGGAGTCTGACCAGATGAGCTTGGACCAGAGGAGTCTGACCAGAGGAGTCACCAGAAGACCCCACCAGAGGACTTCACCAGAGGACTCCCCAGAAGACCTCTCCCAGATGAGACCAGACCAGAAGACCCCAGACCAGACCAGACGAGAGACGGATTAGTTCACCTCCAGAAGCATCTTAGTAATCTGGAGACAAGGAGACTTTGGAAATTCATGATGGAGAAGAAGGCAATCTGGAAGTCAACTGATGGAGGATCTGATTGTTTGATTGATTGAAGTCAACTAATCAATCATATAATCAATCTTTGATTGATTATGTTCCTCCAATTATGGTTGTTTGAATTGCTAGTTCCCAACGGCTAGTTAATTCCTACAACTATAAATAGGAGTGCTTGGATTAGTTCAATACAAGAGTCGCGCGAGAACACACAAAGAACACACGAACTCTTCCAATCACTCACCTTGTTTATACAAGTTTACATACACTCTATTAGGAGTTTAGTTGGATTATTACTCAACCTGTTCATCTTGTTAGATAAGGTTGTTGTAAGTTGTAAGAAGGAGCTGGTACTTCTCAATTCCAGTGGTTCGTGAGTAAGTTGGAGAGTGAGAAAGACCCCTTTGGAGAAAGGGAGAGTGGACGTAGGATCGTTATATCCGAACCACTATAAATCCGGTGTCATTTACTTTTCTGCAATTTAGATTTCTGCATTTTAATTTTAGTACTTGATTTATAAATTGGGTTTTCATTAAAAATAAACTCAAAACGCTTTCCGCTGGATAACCATTTTGGGACCAACAAGACTTAAAGCTTCAAATAGAGCCGTTTGAACCAATCAGATACAAGAAGACTTACTTGAGAAGATTCAAAACCAACGGGAAGATTTTCAAGGAAGCCTATAAATACAGAAGGACGTGCACATTTACAAGCACGGGAAACTCACAAGATCAAAGCTATCTCTACATTCATAACAATCTAGAAACACTCGAAATTATCATTGTTTCCCAAGTGTTTCACAATAGTAGAGAAACTAACAAACCTTCTGTAACCAAGCTTAAAGCTATATCCAAACCTTAGAAAGAGATAATCCAATCCTAAGCCTTGAGCTAAACTTGTAAGGATTATCTCAAAATAGTTGGAACCAAAACCCTACTCAGTGTTTAGGTTGAGAGCTAGTGTTAAGTGGTGTTAGTAAGCTGATTGTTGTATCAGTCTGAAAGCTGGTTTGTTTTGGGAACTAGGACCTGGAATTTCCTAGTGATCAATCATCCTAAGAGAGGAAAAGTTGATCAGTGCACCTTGGCACTATAACACAAGGAATTCCAAGTGAAAGGAATTCTCCTGTTTGATCAGGCCAGTGGACGTAGGAGATTTATCTCTGAACCACTTTACATCTTGTGTACTTACATTCTGCTATTTCATAAGTGTGTGTTAATCTCAAGTTTATCAAAGTAAAACGAGTTTTCTAAAAGGGCTCACTAATCCGCATCTGAAAGCTAATTAGATAGTAGTTCAACTGAAAGTCTTGTGCTTTCAGTGGAGGTATTATCTCAGTAAGCTTTCATAGAGTAACTCTCAGCAGACCTCAAGTCCACTGACGAGCTACTGTCTTAAGTAACCTGATAAGTTTTAAAGAAGTTTTAATTTGTAACCACAGGTGTATTCCCCCCCCCCCATACACCTGTTTACTCGTTTCGGGACCAACAATTGGTATCAGAGCAGTGGTTCAAAAGACCATTGTTCCAAGTATACCTTGTGCTTAAAGGTATTTTTTTAAGGTCACCTGAATTGATCTCTTGATAAACTTGTTTTTATTCTATGGCTGACAACACAGCTAGGGTTGCACCACCAGCAGAGAACAACATGGGAGTTAATCCCTTGAACCATATGTCTCATCACAAGCTTCCACAATTCTCAGTGGAAAACTATGATTTCTGGAAAATCAGAATGAGAGCTCATCTTGCCTGTGTGCATGATGAAATGTTAAGGGTTATTACTAAAGGTCCATTTGTGTTTATGACACCTAACCCTAGAACTACAGCTGAAACTATTGCAGATCCTAGAGAAGAATGGCCCAAAGATGAAGATAATTTCACTGCAGATGAGAGGAGGAGAAACAACCTCAACTTCATTGCCATGAACATTCTCTACACCACTATTCCAGACTCTGTAATGGGAAGAGTGATCCACTGCAAGACAGCAAAGGAACTATGGGACACTCTTGCTCTCATGTGTGAAGGAACTGACAAAATAAAAGAGAACAAGCTTTCAGTAGCTGTTCAAAAGTATGAGCAGTTCACCATGGAGTCCACTGAGACCATAGACCAGCTTGATGGGAGGTTCACTGACATCATGAATGAGATTAATTCTCTGGGAAAGGTCTACACCAAAAGAGAAGTTGCCTTAAAGATCCTGAGAGGTCTAACCTCAAGATGGGATGTGTACTCTGTGATGATGCAGAATACCAAGGATCTATCCAGCATGTCTATGCAACAGGTATTCTCTGAACTTAAGGCTTATGAGTTTGATCTGAACAGGAAAAGGGCTCCTGATGAGACCTCAGCTGAGAAGGGAGTTGCCTTCAAAGCTAAGGAGTCTGAGCCACAATCCCCAAAGCCTCAGAAGAGTACAAAGGCAAGCAAGTCTCAAAGCAAGGCTGAGATGCAGGAGGAACTCAGCCTCATGGCTAGAAGGTTTGAACAACTTAACAGCCGCTTTGGCAAATATAAGAGATTTTACAGGGATAACAGGGAAGGTAGAAGTTATCCACAAAAGACTACCAGAGAAGGAGAGAAAAGCTCATCTGAGCTAGAAAAGAAGAAGGAATTCAAGAATTACACCAAGGCTGAAGGATCATCATCAAAGACCAGAGAGTCCACTGAGGAAAAGAATGATGATGCCAACAGGTGTTTTCAGTGCAAGAAGATTGGGCACTTTCAATATGATTGTCCTCAACTGAGCACAAAAGAAAGAAGAGAAAGGCAAGCCAAAAGAGACAGAAGATATGGAGAAAGGAAAGCCATGATGGCTGGGGATGTTGATGAAAACCTGGAGTCACCTGATGAACTGTTCTCTGACAGCAGTGAAGATGACATGTGCCTCATGGCAAGAGAAGAACCAGAGGTACAATCTAAACCATCCATTTCTCTAGAACACACACCTGAGCTAAGCTCAGAGTCAACTGAGGAACTCAATCTTCAGTCCGCCTTGGAACAATTGATGATTGATTTCTCAAGGTTGCAAGAAGCAAGTTTCTGTCTTCAAGATGAGAACAAACAACTCTTGAGTGAAAACTCCAAGTTAATCGAGTCTGGGAATCAAGAAGATCTGAACTCAGCCAAATCTACCATTGAACTGACAAAAGAGGTGGAAACCCTCAGGAGTCAAGGAAATGGTAGAGATCAACTGATAAAAGATCTCAATGAATCTAAAACAAAGTTAACTGAAGAGAATTTAAAATTGGTAAGCCAAATAAAGGATTCTCTCCTGAAAATTGATGTCTTACAAAAATCTGAAGAGACCTTGTTAAAAAGGATTGATGCTCTAAACAAACCCTCTCTTGCCATAGAGGAGATCCAAAGTTTTCAAACCAATCCAAATAACAAGTGTGGGATAGGCTTTATTCCAAAACCTTCAGAAGGTCCTCTGAGTGTTGCTTCTTCAAGTGGCACAAAGAGAGTTTTTGTTAAGTCTGTGACATTTCAACCACAGACTGTAGATAAAGGAAAAAGACCAGCTGAGATCACACAAAAGAAAAGTCAATCTAAGCCAAAACCAAATGGAAAGGCTCAGGTGACTTATCAAAATAGATCTCAGCAGAGGTACTATCAGCCGAGGTCTTCACAGATGAAGCAACCTCAGCTGAGAACACCCAGGCATGAGCAGTCCTCAAGGAATGACTCATATGGAAGACCTAGTCCTTTTGTGCCTAAAGGAAAAGGTCCTTCATATCTTTATCAACAAAAACCAAGACCAGGTGCACCCAAGCCAAAGAGAAAGAATGTGAAGAAGGTTCATGTTCCTTCAAAGGCTGACACCCATAGAAAGTTTACTCCCAAGGCACCCAGGGAGATAACAATCTATGTAGATGTTTATGGAAGACAAATTAGCCAATCTAAAATAATTAGAACTGTGAGGCAAATTTGGATTCCGAAAGGTACAGCTAACCTTGTAGGACCCAACACCAAATGGGTACCTAAAGCTTGATCTGTGATTGCAGGGCTCAGTGGACCTCAACAAAGGAGAAGCTCTTAAATCATCAGTCTGGTACTTGGACAGTGGATGTTCTAGGCACATGACTGGCAACAAAAATCTCCTGACAGAATTTGTTGAGAAGGAAGGTCCACAAGTCACCTTTGGTGACAACTCTCAAGGAGCCACTAGAGGTTATGGTACTTTAATAATTGGCTCAGTAAGAGTAAGTAATGTATCCTTTGTCAGTGGACTTAAGCATAATCTTCTGTCCATAAGTCAACTCTGTGATAAGGGATACAGTGTTGAATTTTCATGTAACCTGTGTTTTGTTAAGAATATATCTTCACAACAGGTATTACTAACTGGGTCAAGAAAGGGAAATATCTATCTTGCAGATTGGAAGTCTTGCACACCAAATGCATGTCTTATTGCCAAAAGCTCAACTGACACTAATTGGTTGTGGCACAAAAGGCTAAGTCATCTGAACTTCAAGATGATGAACAGGATAGCAAGACATGGACTGGTAGAAGGAATGCCAAATGAAGTATACAATAAAGAACATATCTGTAAAGCCTGTCAGGAGGGGAAGCAAGTAAAGGCATCTTTCAAAAGCAAAGTAGCAACCTCTACTGACAGAGTACTTCAACTATTACATATGGATCTTTTTGGTCCAGTAACCCCTGTAAGTATCAATGGGAGAAAATATACACTTGTTGTTGTAGATGACTTCTCCAGGTACACATGGGTGATATTCCTTGCAAGCAAGAAGGAGACTCAACTGAGACTGCCAGAGCTCCTGAAGAAAGTTAGCAATGAAAAGAGCCTGAACATTGTAAAGATAAGATCAGATAAGGGCACTGAATTCATAAATTCTATCATATCTGATTATTGTAAAGAATTAGGTATTTTTCATGAGACATCAGCTGCAAGAACTCCACAACAAAATGGAGTAGCTGAAAGAAGAAATAGGACTCTCAAGGAGGCAGCAAGGACAATGTTAGCTGAAGCTCAGGTTCCTAAAAGATTCTGGGCTGAAGCTATTAATACTGCCTGCCACACTCAAAACAGATCCATGGTAACCAAACATCAAGGAAAAACTCCATATGAGTTATGGAATGGCAGAAAGCCACAGGTATCTTACTTTCATATTTTTGGTTGCAAGTGTTTCATTCACAACAATGGGAAAACACAACTGAAAGCTTTTGATAGCAAAGCTGATGAAGGAATTTTCTTAGGATATTCCCAAATCAGTAGAGCTTTCAGAGTTTACAACTGTAGAACTCTTGTTGTGGAAGAAACACCTCATGTGGTATTTGATGAATCTACTTTTGAGTCCAGAAGTAAGGAGAATGAGGATATGATAAGCAAAAGGCTAACTAGACTGAGTATCAAATCAAAAGGATATCCTGAGAATTCTGTTGATACATTCATCCCAACCTGGGACAACCTCAATGATCAATAATTCAAAGAGGACACTCAAAATCAGACCACTCCTCAAAGCTCACGTGAGAGCTCTCCTGAAGATGTAACTGAACTGATGAACACCATCCCAGTTCAAGAGGTAACCAATGTCAATGAAGATGTGGTCACAGCTGAGACATTCACTGAACCCATCATTCAAGGGAGAACCAATGAAGTTACCATTGAGAATGAAAATACCTTGAATGATGACTCAGGACTTCAACCCTCTGTCTTATTTCCTGAATTCGATTTCATTCCAATATCTAGTGACTCAACTTCAGAAGAGTTAAACTCAACTGAAGGGCATCAGCCTAGGAGGACTTGGCTCTCAGATCACCCTGTTGAGCAAATCCTAGGTGATCCTTCCTCAGGAGTCAAAACTAGAAGTTTTCATGGTGAAAGTGCTTTGTTTTGTTGTTTCTTATCAAACCAGGAACCAAGTTCCATAGCAGAAGCACTTCAAGATTCCAACTGGATTATTGGCATGCAAGAAGAGCTCAACCAGTTCACAAGGAATCAAGTATGGGAGTTGGTGGACAGACCATATCACTGCAATGTGATAGGAACCAAGTGGGTATTCAAAAACAAGAAGGATGAGAATGATATCATAGTCAGAAACAAGGCCAGGCTAGTTGCAAAGGGCTACTCTCAAGTTGAAGGATTTGACTATGATGAAACATTTGCTCCAGTAGCCAGATTGGAGGCAATAAGGTTATTTCTTGCATATGCTGCTCACAAGAAATTCAAAGTGTACCAGATGGATGTTAAAAGTGCCTTCTTGAATGGAGTACTCAATGAAGAAGTCTATGTGGAGCAACCCCCAGGTTTTGAAGAAAGTCACAAAGTATATAGACTGAGGAAAGCTCTATATGGACTGAAACAGGCTCCAAGAGCTTGGTATGATACTTTGTCTCAATTCCTTTTGGATCATGGTTTTATCAAAGGGAGAGTTGATAGAACACTTTTCAGAATCACAAAAGGAGAGGACACATTGCTGGTTCAAATCTATGTGGATGATATCATCTTTGGTTGCCCTAACCAAGTCCTCTGTGAGAAGTTTTCTCAACTGATGAAGGGAAAGTTTGAGATGTCTATGATGGGAGAAATGAATTTCTTCCTAGGACTTCAAGTCAAGCAGTCCACTGAAGGAATCTTCATCAACCAAGCCAAATACACAAGGGAGCTGATCAACAAGTTTGGATGCCAGACCAGCAAGGTCGCAAGAGTTCCACTCAACACCAACACCAAGATGGAACCAGATGAGGATGGAGAATCAGTAGACCAGACTTCCTACAGAGCCATTATTGGATCTCTACTGTATCTCACAGCAAGCCGGCCTGATATCACATTTGCAGTTGGCATTTGTGCTAGATATCAAGCAAATCCCAAGAAAAGTCACCTGGAAGCTGCCAAGAGGATTCTCAAATATCTTAAGGGTACTGTGAATATGGGATTGTGGTATCCCTCAGATGACAATCTAGAACTCACAGGATACTCAGATGCTGACTATGGAGGATGCAGAATTGATAGAAAATCAACCTCAGGCACTTGTCAATTCTTGGGAAGTAAACTGATTTCTTGGTTCTCCAAGAAACAAAATTCAGTAGCCACAAGCACTACTGAAGCTGAGTATATGGCAGCTGGAAGTTGTTGTGCTCAAATTCTCTGGCTAAGACAACAACTGAGAGATTACAACATCTTTGCCAATGAAGTCCCTATTTTCTGTGACAACAATAGTGCAATTGCTATTTCAGAAAATCCAGTTCTCCACACAAGATGCAAACATGTGGACATAAGGCATCACTTCATCAGAGATCATGTGGAGAAGAAGGACATCAAGATGCTCAAAATCCACACTGACAAGCAGAAAGCAGATATCTTCACTAAACCTTTGGCTGAGGCAAGGTTTCAAGAGTTGTCAGTGGAGCTTGGACTCCTAGATCCAGGAGAGTAAAGAAAGGATTGAATCTCAGTTGAGTTACCTACAACTCAGTGGAGGTTCATACTCAGAAGAGGATCTTCTCTCAGAAGAAGCTCCCCATCTCAGAAGAGATCTAAATATCAGACGAGGTCGAACCTCAGTAGAGGTCAAGTCTATACTTATGTTATTTTCAAAGATAAAGCCTCTTAGTGTTATATATATTAATTGGTTTCAAAATATTTACTAATGAGTGCTTTCTGGAAAATTAAATCTCTTTCCACTGTTCCGAAGAGATTTTGGTATGGCAAGCATTTAATGCGCGTGGTACAAGTCAGACATGCTTTTTCAATTACCTATCTCACGCGCCCTAAAAGCCGGATGATGTGACCTTCCGGTTACCAACCTTTTCAATCCTTACCATTCAATTAGGCGGTTCTTTTCTAACCGTCAAGATTTCTTAAAACTCCCCACTAAACCCTGCAACTATCCACGATCTCAAAATCATTCAATCTCAGACGTTGATTGTGAAATTAGATCTAACCGTTTATTTCTAATATAAAATCCCCAACCTTAAGCTTGTAAACCTTTTCGAATACATTTCCAAGCAAACACTTACTATCCTACTCTGTAATTTGTTCTCTCAAACCCTCTTGTTCAAATGGCGAAACTAAATCTCAGTTTCCTTACCCAAAAAGATAACTTCTGGTATGAACCCATTGTGGTTTTTGATAACCCAGAAATTGAGTCCAGACCAGAGTATGCTCACATCAAAGAAGCCCTAGTTATGCTCAAAAGTGCTGGGTTAGAGAAATTTTTATCTGTTCGTCCAGAGAACTGTTTTGACTGACAGGTTCTTGATTTCTACAACAATATCTCCAACTCAGATACAAAGATCAGGTCTCATCTGATCTTGCAAAGGAAGAAGAAGGTGATGAGGGATGACATGGAGGTCATTGAACACCAGAAAATTAAGAAGGATATACGCATTAATGGAGATGTCTTGAAGGAATTATTTGATCTTCCCTCTGAAGGTCCGAATCCAGATACCTGCATCATGGATGAAGAAGAAGAATGGGTGAAAACCATTATGCAGAGGAAGGTACCATATACTCCAACAATGAACAGAAGTGAACTCCTGCCAGTTTATAATGTTCTTTGTGAAGTTGTGAGTAAGTGTATTTTGGGAAACCAAGGGAGTACTGAGCAAGTGAGCAAGCCAAAGCTCAGGCTGATGAAGGCGATTGTTGAGAGCAAGGAAAGGCCATACAACTGGCAGCAGTTCTTTCTGAGGGCCTTGAATAAGGAGCATTCAAAATTTCAACCCGACAAAACTCCCCAACTATCAAGTAAGCTGAACTATGCAACAAAAATCTCTTACTTGATAGAGAATGTAGACTTGGGCGTAGATTGGATCCCTGACAGGAAATGGAGCACTCTAAAAATTTTATTCAAGTCTGGAAAGACTCTGGAGGCTAGGATGATTAAGCCTACTGTGGAAAGCCCAGAGGCAGTAGAGGAGGAGGAAGATACCCCAGCTGAGGGGAAGAAAACAAAGCTGAAAAGGAGACTGGTAAAGTTGAGTGACAAAATGGCTCAACACAAGGAGGCTGTGGCTGAGAAGGCCTTTAGGAAGGAGAAGAAGAGGTCTTCTGAAGCAGTGAAGGAGGCTGTTTTGAAGAAAGTCAGAGTCACAGACTCTACTGATGAGTCTTCATCAGGTAACCCTACCTCTTCCCCCAACACTATCTCAACTGAGTCTGACTCAAATGTTCCTGCTCCTACTCCTATTAAACCCAAGACCAAACCTCGCACCCCTGCAGCCAAAACCAAACGCATCTCCAAAATAACTCACACTCAAACCCCCACTGATGGCTCTCAAAAGCCAGCCAGTGGATCTCAAACTCAAACCCCCACTGAACTCATCTCCACCCCAACTGAAACCACCCCATCAAATCCTACTGAACCCATTCCATCAACCCCCACTGACCTAAACCCAACCTCACCTGACACTCAAACCTCTTCTGAACCTAACCCTCCTGAAACCCAAACCTCAACTCACCTGGAATCTATTCCAGAAGAACCCACTGATATCAGATCCCCTACCCCTTCCCTTCCTTCAGACGATGAAGAAGAGTACTCATTCTTAGACACCCTTAAGGATGAGGTTGCTTACTCTTTGGAGTCTAAGTACCCTGAACTTGACAACTTCCCCACTCTCAAGGCTTTATTCTTGAGGCTGAGACTCCTTGTCCAGCTCAAAGATAGGAGGCTAGGAGAAATTCTATTGGCAGTCAGAGGCAGCAATGCCGATGATTGGAAGAAGGAAGAGATGGAGGTGTTGCAGTTTGCAGGGATGACCAAATCCAGACTTCTCTGTGATGAGAAAATTTTTGAGAGTCTGGTGATGGAGAAGATAGCTGAGGCTAAGAAGTCAGCTGATGTGGTTGCTGAAGCAGAGGAGGAGAAGGAGAAAGAGATGGAGGAAAATGTACAAGGAGGAGGGACCCCACCAAGGCAAGGTGATGGTGAGGTAGCCAAGGATGTATCCAAGGCAAGGGATACTGAGGCTCAAAATTTGCCACAGGAGAGTCCAGTAGAGGTGTCTACTGAGATTCTCCCACAACAGCCCTCAGTGGTGGCTTCAGAGTCAACTGAGGCGACTGGAATAGAAGGAGTTGAAAAGGAGAAAGAAAAAGATGAGGGTGCTGAAAGAGATGTTGAAATCACAGGAGTTGTGAGTGGCCAAATAAAATCAATCATTCCTGTAAAGGATGCATTGGCTGAAAAAAACTTAGTTGAAAATAAGAGTGATGAAAGAAGTAAGCTGAGTGAGGAGGAGGGAGTTCCAATGGAGTTAGAGACTTCAGGTGATCTAGGTTGTGAGATTGAGGGAGGAAACACTAACACTGTCTTAAATGCAGGTACCCAAACTGATGAGATTCCCTCAGTCCAGGTCAACCTAACTCCCCTGAAGGATGAAGTGCTTAAACTTCAAGAAGAAAGAATCCCTGCTCTTGAAACTCAGCTGAAAGATGTCCAAGAAGTTGTCCAAGAGGAGGTAGACGAAATGATCATCCTCTCAGATCACATTGATGAACTCATGGAGTCCACAACTACATCACTTCAAAATCTCACACTGAAAATTGAAGATTCACAGCAGATGGTTATTGATGTAGTTGAGGGACAAAGTGTGCTAGTCATTGAGGCTCTGAAAGATCTGGAGAAGAAGGAGGAAGAAGCCAGAACTCAATTCCTGAAGGACTCAGTGGAGAACGTGTCCATCAACCTAAAGTCTTCTGTTGAAGCTTTCTCAGCTGACCTTATTGGGAAAGTTGAAGGGTTGTGGAACCAGAAGATGCAGGAGTTCGAGGCAAAGCACGAAGATCTCGGAGCCAAGCTTGGTGAAGTTCTCAAGAAGGCTGCTGAGGACTTCCCAACTCAAGAAAAGACCAATGTGCTAATCGATGAGAAACTGGCCCAATTTGTGCAATTTGGTCAAACTGCTGGAGCTGCACTAGAAAGGATGGAAGATGAAGTTGACCACTGCTCGACTGAACTGAAGGCCATCGCTCACGATCAGATGAAGTTAAACATCACTGTGGCTGAGTGCATGATTAATGCCGGAAAGGGGGAAAGATTGAGATCTTCTAAAGAGCTGAAGGCTGATCCAAGGAACAAAATGCAAATCATCTTTGAAACCCCGGAGTTCGAGAAAGGTCAACAAATCAAAAGCACCATAAAGAAAGTTGATGCTGAGGCCCAGAAGCTGGCTGAGGAAAAGAAGGGAAAGGAGACCGCATCAGTGGACCTCTCAAAGTTCAAGGAAGCTCATCTGAAGGAGAAGGAAGAGAGAGCTGCAAAGAAGGGGGAACCTGCCAAGAGGAAGGCAACTGATGTACTCTCAGCAGAGGTTGCTAAAAAGACAAGAACCTCAGGGAGGTTGGCAGCGAAGTCCACAACCTCTACTGATGAAGTTGAGGTACTTCCCATTCTTAACCCTGATCCTTTGTCTTCTGAAATTCCCAAATCTGCACCCACCCGAGTCACGGAGCTCACTGAGCTAATCAAAGAGGCTGGTGGAATGAACGAGAGAGCAAGGAAGCTAACAGCCCAACAGCAGGAGAGGAGAGATAAGGTGGTTGGGAAGATGGAAACCATTGCAGAACTGGCTGAGAGGAAGAAGCAGGAGAGGTTAGCCACTTTTGACAAAACTACTTCTAAAAAGTTCAGAAGTGGTTATCTTAAGTGGGCTGCCAAACTAAAGAAAGACAAGATCACACCTTCTCAGAACAGATTCCCTCACCACGATGCCTGGGTTCCTAAGAAGCTCAATGATGCTTGGGAGACTGCAAAAAGGGACTTTGTATATTCCTTCTATGTCAGTGGAGAGTTAGGAAGGGACAATGCACAAGAAGTCTTCAACTCATGGTTGTTTGATGCCTATCCCAAACTCTACCCCGAGATCTGTGATGCTTGGAATGATGCCTTCCCAGATCATGCTCTAAAGGCCCCTGAGCCAATCACATACTGGCCTCCTCAAGATGCAACAGGAGCTGTTGATAGAGAAAGGATCACTGAAGAGTGGACATCCTTATGTGAACACCTTGGTCTCAGAGGACATTCCAAGGAGATGATGGAGAGGAAGAATGAGCTGAAGATTAGAGTTTTTAAGCAATATGGACTTGAACCTCTTTTTGAGTCCATCTGAGAAAGTTGTATCTTTTGCTGGGCATTTGTTTATAAGTCCCAGATGTTTTTAAGTTTGAAACTTTTTTAGAGTTGACTTCATGTAATTTGTACTTCATATTTTTTCAATGAAAGGAACTCTGCTGATGTTTTGCCCAAGATAATATCTCATTATCATTTAGGCTTATGTACTTGAATGTTTTACTTACAAAAACTGTGAACTTTGAATGTCATCTGAAGAACTTCATCTGGAAGAAGATATGTAATAAGATGGGTTCCGGCATAATCAAAAAGGGGGAAATTGTTGGGAAAATGTATAAGACTTGTTTTGATTAGATGCCAACATATCCCTCCCTAAGTTGTTTGTAAGTAAATTATTCAGTAGAGTTAGAGTTTAAATTAAACAGTTCTAAGTGTTAAGAACTGAAGTGCAGTTAGTAAAAACTAGAGTGTTTTTTAGTATGAAGTCTGCTGAAGTGAAGTCTGCTGAAGTGAAGTCCGCTGAAGACTAAGTGATCTGAGAAAGAAGTCTAAGTCTTGAATGTTTTCTAAGTACATTCTCACTAAGACTAAATCTATCAGTAGAGGACGAAGGTCCACTGATGGGAACTAACAAAGTACATTTAATGCTAAACATATTTAAAGCTGTTAGTTAATCTGGTTGGAACAAGGCAAAATGAATTTCAGTGAAGCTTACAATAAATGAAGGAATAAGAAGGTTCTCATCAGAGGAGTTCCACCTAAAGCAAGACAAGAATCTGGGCATGCAGACTTAAGGTCCAATGAGAAGATGACACGTCAGTGTACCTTACTGACAGCCGACCTGTCCCAGCCTGACAAGTACCAAAAGTCTTTCACCTAGCAATCTACAGAAAGTTGGTGAACAAGCATGGTTTTGCAGCCGTTTCTTGACAAGACTTAAAGCTTCAAATAGAGCCGTTTGAACCAATCAGATACAAGAAGACTTACTTGAGAAGATTCAAAACCAACGGGAAGATTTTCAAGGAAGCCTATAAATACAGAAGGACGTGCACATTTACAAGCACGGGAAACTCACAAGATCAAAGCTATCTCTACATTCATAACAATCTAGAAACACTCGAAATTATCATTGTTTCCCAAGTGTTTCACAATAGTAGAGAAACTAACAAACCTTCTGTAACCAAGCTTAAAGCTATATCCAAACCTTAGAAAGAGATAATCCAATCCTAAGCCTTGAGCTAAACTTGTAAGGATTATCTCAAAATAGTTGGAACCAAAACCCTACTCAGTGTTTAGGTTGAGAGCTAGTGTTAAGTGGTGTTAGTAAGCTGATTGTTGTATCAGTCTGAAAGCTGGTTTGTTTTGGGAACTAGGACCTGGAATTTCCTAGTGATCAATCATCCTAAGAGAGGAAAAGTTGATCAGTGCACCTTGGCACTATAACACAAGGAATTCCAAGTGAAAGGAATTCTCCTGTTTGATCAGGCCAGTGGACGTAGGAGATTTATCTCTGAACCACTTTACATCTTGTGTACTTACATTCTGCTATTTTATAAGTGTGTGTTAATCTCAAGTTTATCAAAGTAAAACGAGTTTTCTAAAAGGGCTCACTAATCCGCATCTGAAAGCTAATTAGATAGTAGTTCAACTGAAAGTCTTGTGCTTTCAGTGGAGGTATTATCTCAGTAAGCTTTCATAGAGTAACTCTCAGCAGACCTCAAGTCCACTGACGAGCTACTGTCTTAAGTAACCTGATAAGTTTTAAAGAAGTTTTAATTTGTAACCACAGGTGTATTCCCCCCCCCCCCCCATACACCTGTTTACTCGTTTCGGGACCAACAATTACATTTTTTCATCAAGAAAACCCATACTTTCCTAGAGAAATCATCAATCACAGACAGAAAATACAAGTTTCCACCATGAGTGGGCACACTAGCAGGACCCCACACATCAGCATGCAAATACTCAAATTCGGGCCAAAACCCATTGGGCTCACAAGCCTAGCCCAACAGAAACGAACGGAGAATCTTAAAAGATACCAACAAAGTGCAGAAAATATACATTTCAACCCAACAAAAAACTGGGGTGAATCGAGAAAAATGGAAGAAACCAATATATTCAACAATAATTATACATACCCAATAATTGGAAACTAAATAAACAAGCATAAAATTGAATTCGATTCAACAAATTTGTGAGGAAAAAAAAATTCAGAGTTAGGGCACAAAAATTACGAAAACAGTGCACAACATTCTTTCAAGATCCACAAAAGGAAACTTCATCATTGTTCGATAATCGGACGAACATCGGTGCCCTTCACCAATCCTCGGCCGTGGAGACAAATTCGCGACACATACCTTATTAAAGTCGCTCGAGCTTGAAGAACAAAAATGGTGCTCGATTGAACAAGAAGCAAAAGCTTTGGCTCTCGACTGTGAAGGGGGTGTGAAGGCCGTGTGCAGAGGGTGTGCATAAGCAATCATTGCTTTGCTGCCACAGAAAAGGGGAGAAACCGGGGGCGAAGGTAGGCAAAAAAGGACGCTGACTGGACATTTGAGGTGGAGAGAAGGACGGTGGAGATCAAAGCTTCGATGAATCTGAGCCGTTCAAAGTTCAGGTACACCAGTGTACCAGGTACTCCCTAGCACGACCCCCAAATTATATGGATTGAGTTAAATCAATAATAATAAGGACCATTTAGTGGACTGTAATTATATATATTTGGCCAATTGAATAATATATATTAGGCTAATTGAATTTTGGTCAGAAAATGACATGAATTAATTTATAAATATTATTCCATGTATGTGCATTCTTGATATTATATTTATATCAAATTAAATTTTGATTAGAATCAAAGATGATAAATATTTGATTGAAATCACAAATTGTGTTTTTGAATTTAATTCAAGTAGATAATTCGTTGAGGAATTATTTAAGAGTTGAAGTTGGTAATGAAGGCCACACTTGAATTAAAATTATTTAAGAGTTTGAAGTTGGCAATGAAGGCCACATTAGAGTTCAAAGCAAAATTGTGTTGCTTAATCTCTAAATCCACAATATATGTTAAACTCGTATAATTAGATGAGGAATTATTTAAGAGTTAAAAGGTATCGATGAGGCTCCTTTTGAATTTAGTTTGAACTCTAAAGAGCAAATAGTGTTGCTTGAATTTCGATGAAATTTTAGAAGTATGATTAAAAAGAAAAATCATATTTGAGTATCTTCCAACAATTTAAATGCTAGCAAAATCTTTTTGGAAGATAAAATCAAAGGTCGTAAGAGATACGGAGCTATTACCGATTAAATATGGTGTCTTGATTGAAACCAACTCCATCTTAAGGTACAAGTGAAAAATTGGTACCTTAACATTGAGTTAAAAAGGTAATTCAATATAAACTTCGGCGAAATGGAAACTTGGATACATTTCAAAGCGCATAACCTGGAAATGTGAGAGGTCGCTTCTAAGGGATTATATCGGTAAGATTCTAGTGTACTTGCGAGACCAGGATAAGTGTAACGCCCCGAACCCAGAATATATTAAATATACCGGATTCGAAGTATTATTGTGATCAAAATTCCGAACTATAAATTTTTTTAAGGGAATATAACTGAATTAAGAGAGAGGTTTCATGCAGCGGATAAGTGGGAAGAAATATTATAACGTAAGTGTATTTGTATATATATAAAGATGGATAGAGGGTTCTGTATCTTCAGAATAATACACACTGAGTTTGGATAATTGAAACACACGGTAAGAGTATCGTCTTGCATGGCAGTAGCGATAACATTTATTTGGGAAATAGAAATAATAGGCATCATTGTATTATTAATAATATTTTAAGCAAATGGGAAACTTTGTGTCTTCTGTGTCACTGTCCTTGCTCCCCGTAATTGTAATCTGCAAGGGGTTAGGAAAAAGGGGCGTGAGATTTGAATTCTCACATATGGGTGATTGCAACATCATGGGATTGGTAAATCCGAAATACATTAAGTTATACTCATTAATAAAGTGTTTATTTTATTTAATCAGTTGGCATATATAAGATTATAAAATTTAAACGGCATTTAAGCATATTTCGCATAATATAATTGAAATAGCACAAGTTGATTCACATTAGGGCAAAGCCCAAAGTCATATCACATATTATCACAACTGTCAAACCATAAACATACAACCATTCCACTTCCATCATAGTTTCCCTTTTCAACTCCAACCATCAACAGCCTTGATTCCGAGGGCGTCCAACGACAGCGTCCCCGGAGACCGGAAAATAATCTAAATCAACAACCTTTATTCCGAGGGCGTCCCCGACAGCTCCCCGGAGGTTGGAAATAAATACCCACATCACAGTTCCGTACTTACTGACTTTCCATAAAAAAATTGACACAACAAACTTCACAGAGAAAAATGCTCGATTGACAACAGAACTGATTCATGCTCACATAAGGTGTTTACTCATGCAATGGTGATCGATTCACAAAACAACAGGCTAATATATAACATATATAGTTATATCACATAATCCAAACAGTTATATAGATAGGTGTTACATTTATGTTGGATTAGATATTTTTGATTTGATTTAATCGAGTTCAGAAAATACCGGCACGACGTTATTATTAGCAGATCAATCAACAGATCACCACCCACCTGTTAACTCCGGGTCCCGAGAGTGATATACAACCAGAATGTCGGATCCCTCGTGCGTATTTCGATTAGCTCAGAATCCTAATACGAAACCATTTGATTAAAAGTTGACCTTTGAATTATTAGGAAAACTTGAGAGTTTGTGTTACTAGAATCGAGAAAGTTGTAGTCTTATAAACTCAAAAAGGACTTGCTTAAGGGTCACACCCTATTTTGATAAATACACCACCTCTAAAAAGGTGAGTGTATTGAGGGAGTGTATTTACTAGTATACTTGTGGTATGACTATTTTAATTACTACAAAAATAATCTTTTGATAAGTACACCCCTTTTTAAGAGGAGGTGTATCAGAGGGGTGTATTTACTAATTTATGTTGTGTCCTTAATAAAGGCCCTTTAAGGAAAAATATAATTATTAAACTTGGAATTACTTAGAAAAATAAGATTATTACTTAGAAAAAAATTAATAAAATTAAAGAAAAGGTTTTTCTTTCTTAAGAATTTTATTTCTCATTTTTAAAAGAATTCTTGAATATAAAACTTCTCTCTTCTAAACTTATTAAAAGACTTGGAATTTTCTAAGAAAATTATATTATAAACTAAAATAGTTTATAAAAAAAGGTATTCTTCTTTTCTAATATTAGTGATACTTCTAAAGTTGGTTTGTAATACTTCTAAAACAACGGATTATATTAAAAGGCTTTATTTTGCGTTTCTAAAATTCTAACAGGGGTACGAGGTGAAGACGGGTTTCCCTTTGTCTATGGATTCAAAAAAAAAAGTGTTTTACTCTTGAAGATCATCATCCAAATAATAATACCAACTCATCAAAACAAGGATACTAAAGGATTTTCCTAATATCATCATAATACTAAAACAATGACACTAAACATTCGCAAGAATAATACTAGTCCACTAAGTCATTAATACCATACATCTAAAACAACATTACTCAAAGATTCAACCATTGTTACTAAAACACTAAATCAAAGTCCAAAAGGATAAATTCTTAAACAACCGTCCTTTTCGAAGTGAAGAATGAGGAATTCAACAGAAGAAAGAAATATAGCAAAACAATTGTTCGTTTTTTCCTACTTCTAAGAGGAGTGATACAAAATAATCTAATCAACAACACTGAACAAGCCAAAAAGTATCACTAATACACTAAACCATTTCCAACAGTACGTTTTCCTTTCTTTCCCGTTTCCTTGTTTCGCGGTTTCAAACAAAACCCGACTTATAATCTGAAATTTATTGAAACGAAAGAGTGAAGATGGAGACCTTACGAGCTTTGGTTCGAGATGTTAAACGGGCGGCCTAACGGCGTCGTTTTGAAACTCGGAATTTGCTCACGAAAATTGGGCAGCCTAACGGCGTCGTTCGGAAATTCGGAAAAACGAATCGAACAGCCTAACGGCGTCGATCGGAATTTCCAGAAATTCGGCGACAGCAACCGGTTCAACGGCGTCAAAATTGAACGGAATTAATCGAAAGGAAAGAGGGGTTTTTGGTTAGAAATTGAATTCGGTGGAAAAACAATCGAAATTGAAAGAGGGTTTTTTTTTAAAATCGATTTACCTGAAGGGAGAAAATAAAGAGGCGGCGACGGCGGAGCTGGCTTCGGCCTCGACGCAGCGGCGCTCGGCTTCGCACGGTGAGAGAGAACGAGAGCGACGGAGGGCAGGGGAGTGCGACGGTGGCGGCGCTATTGGGCACGGCGGCGGTGCAGCTTCGAACAGAGAGAGAGAGAGACGTGGTGGCTTCGCGGTGCGACGGCGGCGCTGAGAGAAAAAAGGTGGGCGGTGGTCGGAGCTCAGCGGCGGCGCGGCGGCCTGCTTCGCGAGCGGGAGGCAAAAGGCGTTGGCGAAGAGGCGCGGCGGTGGCCGTTGCGGAGGAGGCGTCGCGGTGGCCTGAGCACGGCGGTGGGTCGGCGGCGCTCGTCGCGGCGGAGAGGGAGGGAGAGTGGCGCGGCGGCGGCTGTTCGCCAGAGGAGGAAGAAGGAGGCGGAAGGCGGAGAAAAGAAATTTTGAGAGAAAAATTTTTGAGAGAGAGAACCGAGAGTGATGCGTGAATGAAGAAATGAGGAGAGAGGATTGACTTTTTCTATTTATACTAATTCATTTCCAACACTTATCTATCCCCTCCAATTCTTATCCAAAAAGTTGATATTTTCGTTCCCAACAGATACGGTTTAGGGGTCGTTTGGTTCACGAGTGTAACCCCGATTCAGAAATTAATACAGTTTTAACACTCAATTAATATTTTAATGTATTTTGATTTTTCTCAATAAATTAAACGGATCGAAATCCTTAATTTAATTTGAATATTTAATTTCTCGTAGTCCTAAATTCGTTTGAAAGACTCGATTTCTTTCTTCGAATTTAGGAATTTATAAAAAGGGTATATATATTTAAAATACACAAATAACACACAAAATAATAAAATTAAAAGAAACCAAGACAAGAAAAAAAAATAAGGTTTCTAATTAAGAAAATGGGGTACAGAACGGGACGGGGTATTACAATAAGCACAAGACCCGTTACTAAATTGGTGCTACAAAAAACTAAGAAGTATGAAATCATACGCGACAAGAACTTGAATCCATTGGTTTCATTTTCAACCATAAGTTAAAAGCTTAGTCCAGTTCATGGCTATTCGTTGTATAAAACAAGTGTGTTTATTTTATTATTTTATTATTTTATTATTTTCTTATTATATATTATATATGTAAATAAGTGAGGGATTGTTGTATATTAGTATTTTTACATAATATAATTATTTGAGAGAGCTCTTCGTGAATGGACATCTTTTCGATGAAAGGTTGTAATCATTTGATTTAACATGAATATTCAGTGAAAGTGACATATTTTGCTAGGTAAGAGTTGCAACCCTTACCTTGAGTAGAGTCACAACCTTTCGATGCAACCCTTTAGTATCTATAAATACTCAAGATGTGTGGAGTATTCATTATGGAATAAAATAATTGAAGTTGAGAATTAGAGTTTCTCAATACACTGAAAAGTCGAGTCTCTCTATATATAGTAATCGAGTCTTATATTTTGAGTTTGTTGATACACTTGTAATTTCTACTTCTAAAATTTGTTAGAGTGTAACTATCGAATTTTCATGCGATAGGTTTTGTATCTTGGAAGGTCAATTCCTTGTGAAAATCATTTACACCGATATGGGAAGAACTAATACCTTAAAGATAGCATCATTTTTTGGTGTGCCTAACCCTTCATTACCCACATATATATGATTAGGCGTGAAATTGTCATGATTCGTAGCTAGAAACGCCCTAGTTTTGGTCGAATTTATTGAGTTTTTAGAGTCAATTGAGCATTATTTCTATACATTGATGAATTTGTCTCTTTGATGCTAATAGGTGAATAGAGGACGAAAAACGGAGTTCGTAAGACTTTGAATCGACTCAAACGGATGCCCGGATGAGAAGATATTGAAGAAATACGATTGGTATTAGTGCTGACGAGGAAAAGTATTAGTTGGATGAGTTGGAAGTCACTCGAGTGACTAGGTCGAGCGCCACCGCTCGAGCGCATTGCTCGAGCGCCTAAGCTTACAGAACTTTTCTTGCGCTCGAGCAGCTCGAGCGCCACCGCTCGAGCGAACTGCTCGAGTGCCCAAAACATACAGTGTAATTTCAGCGCACGACCGGCTCGAGCGGAACCGCTCGAGCGATTGTGTCATTCGAGCTACACTACTCGAGCGGGACCGCTCGAGCGTTTTGCTCGAGCAACTTCGGATTTTTGCCTCCGGATGCGTATTTTCGGCCCATTAACTCCCGTTTCGACCCGTGCCTATATATACCTCTTCCAAACACGTTTTGAAGGATCCCCGAACTTTAGAAATAATTTTAGACTTAGTTTTTTGAGAGGAAAGAGAGGAGCAAGCTTTATTTTACGTTTTGTTGAGGTTTTGTATACGAATTTTTAGTTTCTTTTAGTTTCTTAGTTCATTTTCATTAGTTTGATTTCTTTTAACGCTTTAAACTTCGTTTTTATCAATTCAAATTTCAGTTCTTAGTATTTATTTTCTTTTTAAACTCTAGTTCATGTTTCATATTTTCGTTCTTCAATTCATTATGTTTATGTTCGTCGTTTCTTCGTTTGCTTTTGTGTTTGTTAACGTCATGACTAGCTAAAACCCTTGCATGCTTAGGGTAGGATGAACTCGTAGAAGTAGGTTGTGGGTACGTAATTAGGGTAACTCGTGACGTTAGGTTTTAATTCTCTTGGTTAATGAATTCTTATAATTAATCTGAACTTTACCTTTGAATTTAGTACGAAAGTGTTAGAGAGAGGACGACCGCATCACTCAATAACAATTAGTAGTCTTAACGAGAAGGTTTAGGAAAGGTTAATTCATCTACCGGTTTAGCGAAGGAGGACGACCGCATCACCTTAGTTAAATTAGGGTCTCATTAATTGAGCACAATTCATTAACTTGTTAGTGGATTAGTGGAGTCGATTGCTAGGATAAAGTATTAGGGTTTAGAATCTTGAGCTTTCACCTTGCATTCTTAGACTTAGGTTAATTCTTGTTTGTCACAGTTATTCTGATTATGTACCTGCTTCATTAGTATACGTAGGGATTCCTATCCTGAGCATCACCATCTCTCATTAGAACACAACCCTTAGTTAATTTGCTTTCTTTAGTATTTAAGTTTACTTAGTTTATTTCAGTCTTTAATTTATTTTTCCAAAAAAATCCAAAAACATTTCACTCATATTAACTACGACGCGTGGATCTTCAGGGATCTATTCGCATATACACTATCCCGTGGGTTCGATAATACTTGGCCATTATACTTACTCTTACTACAGTGAACCTGTCCGCTTGCGGGTAAGCGACTAGTAGAAGTTAGTAACATCGCTTCAAGTCAATATACAACACTGAGTACATATGGAACTTTAGTTTAACATGAATATTTGTGTACCTATTATCTCACCTCGTCTAAAATCCCGGCTCCTACCCTATCTAGTGGGTAAGGATGTAAACAAATTGAATCGAGTCGAATACCACTGTGTTTGAATTTGTATTTGTGAAATTATTTTGAATATCGAATTCGAATCAAATATTTTTCGAATAGTAAATGTGATTTATATTTGATTTGAAACTCATATTGAATTATTAGAAAATATACGAATACTCGAGTCGAATAATTCGAATCGATTTTTTTTTTCTCAAGCATGTTCCAAACAAATACTCCCTCCGTCTCAGTTTTGTTTTCCCATTTGTCAAAAAGGTCCGTCCCAATTTTTTTTTTCTCATCCCTAAAATGGAAACTACTCCACCATTCACCATTTTCAATACTACTTTATACATTTAAATACTACTTTATTCACCATTCATCATTCTCAATACTACTTTATTCATTTAAATACTAAAATTCAACTCTCGCATTAAACTCCGCGCATAGTCAAATGGAAAAACAAAACTGGGACGGAGGGAGTAATATTCAAGAGAATGTATTATGTTAACAATATACACAATGAAACTTGTTTGAAGGGTATTAGTAAATTAAACTAAAAGTATCAGTGAATTTCACTAAATGTATCAGCTCGAAATGGTATTTAGTTGTTTTCACTAAATGTATTAGTTGAATTGGTATTAGTTATTCTCACTAAAGGTGTTAACTGTTTCAACATAAGGTATTAATATTTTTTATTGGTAAAGTTGTGACTCGAACTCATAACCATTGTATCATAGGTAGTGGGACTTTAACTACTTGAATTATACCACTTCGTCAGATATTAGTAAATTGTTGTTCACGGTAATAGTTACCGTGAGTATTATTCACATAATACTTAGGTTTTTTTAATAATTAAATTATATTAAATATTTTTTAATTAAAATATTAAATAAAGGATTGTCTAAAAGGCCACTTGTTGCACGAAGTTATAAAGGGTTAATATCCTTAAAATAATTATAATGTACGTAAACTTATAAATAATTAGATTTATTAGTATTATTAATATATAATTATGTAATTATATATATAACCGAATATTTAATCGAATATTTACGAATATCAAATCGAATATCATAGTTTTTGTATTTGTTTTTGATAATTAATCGAATCGAATACTATATTTGTACTCGAATTCGAATTATAAAATTTCGAATACGAATACCAAATTTCAAATATAAATATCAAATTAAATCAAAATTGTTTGATTTGTTTACAATTCTGCAAGTGGGTGGTGTCAAATCTAATTTTTGGATTGTGATGAGTCATTTGGATAAAAATTAATAAAAGAATTTGAATTATTTCATATAAAAATGAATAGAATATATTTAGAGTTAACGAAATGGGTAAATTAAATATTTATCATAAAGTAAATTACTACTGGAGAAAAAATTCTTCAAATAATTTAGAACAATTATTTTCTAATTGGAGTAGACAGATTTGTCAAAAAAAAAAAATTCAGGATTTTATTTCCAAAAACAATAAAAAAAAATTGGACTTTTTTCCGAACACTTTTTGATGGAGTATGTTAACCAAAGATAGAACTATATAACCTTGGCCTAATAAATTTGGGGTATTTTGATGTGTGCGCAAATTGGGGTAGCAAATTTGGAGAACTAACGCGATTAATGTGCCGGCCCAAATAAGGTCCACTAAGAGGTTTTCCATGAAGGCCCAATCTTTCCTCTTCCGTCTTCCCTATGACCGCAATTCACCTTTCCTTATTTTTGAGGTATTGGAGCTTGGGGAAATGGAAGATTTATTTTTGGCCACGGTTATTAGCACTAGCCTCTTGGTTAAAGACACTACCATATCATAATAATTATACAAAATGTCAATAATGTCCTTCAATGAATTCCCTCCAAAATTAATGTAGTAAATACACTACTCAGTTTTTCTACAATTTTGATCGAAAATCACTCAAATTTTCGACAAAAACGAATGAAACTTTGAACTCCATGCATTTATTGAACCACGAACGAAAATTTGTGTGTTGTATTATTTGTTGAACGCCTATGTACTCAAGATGGTGAATACCCCAAGCCCTAATCGCACATATGTAAGTGTTCATAATTTTTTGTAAAGTTAGGTTTTTAAAATCTTGAATATGATGATGTTTATTGTATTTTGAATGTTTTTTATGCATTTATTTGTTGTTTGAGAATGTTAAATTGAATGGGTGTGATAATGTTGTTGTTGGTTGATCATATTGAGTGTTAAATTTTCAAAAAATCACGACTTCGATTTTCATGACTGGTTTGCCGAAACTGATACACAATTTCGTAAAAAAAATTCGAAATTGATACACAATTTCGGCAAAAATTTTCGAAAAAGTTCATAATTTTCGAATATTTTTTGAGAGAATATATGTTTTAAAATTCCGAGCTTTCTGTTTTGACTTTTTTTGAGAAAAAATGGGAGATTTTTGGTAGTTTTTTTTCGAATATAATATTTCGAAAAAAATATATGAAAATATTAAAAAAAATTCGGCAAAAAATTTCAATAAAGTTCATAATTTTCGATTTTTTTTTAGAGAATATATGTTTTAAAATTCGGATCTTTCTGTTTTGATTTTTTTTTTTTTTTTGAGAAAAAATGTGATATTTTCGGTAGTTTCTTTCGAAATTTAATGAAAAATTCTCAAATATTTTCCAAACATTTATTTGCTATGTACGGGTCGGCGGGCAGCGGCGGCGCGAAGCGGGCTGTGGCCTTGCGATTTCGGTGGATCCTTGCGATTTGCCCTACCCTTCTCGTTCAAAAGTGTAGAAAACTGTGTATTTTAGGTAGTGTATGTATTTCAAAGGATATTTTGGAAATAAAGTAGTGTATTTCTCTAACAAGTAGTGTATTAATCTGGGTTGGGTATTTAACCCAAAGGCTAGTGCCAATAACCTGGGCCTTTTTTTTTTTTTTTTTTTATCTTATTATCCGGTCCAATAACCAATTAATACGGGGGAGATTGATCTTATCATTCACTAATGGGACCCTAATTGAAACTCGAACAAAGTTTTGTATTAGCTTATTCATCTCAAGAATTGTTCGTATCTTGTGGATTTTGAATTTTTTTTAAAAAAAAAATATATTTCTAAATTTCAAATTTTCACCACTATGTCAATCTAAAACCCTTGTAGCAAAAGGCGAAGCCCTCGCCCCCAGGGCCCCCACCCCCTGGCCCGACAGGATTGGGTGGAGGAAGTAAATCATGGTGACTCAACGGCCCATTGGATGGGAAGACCAGTGTCTGGTGCCCACAAGGAGCTATCCCCCACATTGGAGGGATAAAACTCCCACACTGCGGCTGTCAGTGGAGGAAGTAAATCATGGTGACTCAGCGGCCCATTGGATGGGAAGACCAGTGTCTGGTGCCCACAAGGAGCTATCCCCCACATTGGAGGGATAAAACTCCCACACTGCGGCTGTCAGGGCTCGATCCTGCGTCCTTGTAGCAATCTGCCACCCAGGAACCAGCTGAGCTACGCCCATGGGTTGTAGAAGATGAAGTATTCTTAAAATAGAGGGTATATTTGATATTTAAGGTTAGCTATTATATTATTAAAATAAAACTCGGGAATTTATTTAGAAGCCAATAAATCAATGCTAAAATGTCTTAATTACTGCACTTGTAATAACGACACTTATATTTCTTAAATTGTATTATGAAGCTTAACCCCTCTATTTAAGAAACTGTAAAATGAAACACATTCATTTTATTTTAACACAAGTCCAACACCTATACACGACACTCATAATATAGAATTATAGTTCAGATTTGACCTTCATATTTGAATGATCACGAGTGATGATGCACGTTGTGTTGGACCTAATTTTGAGTGATGAAAATGAAGACATGATGTTTGAGAAAGATATAAACATGTACGGATAAATTAGATAATTCGATAAGCAAGCAACATGCTTGTAAGTTGTAAGCATATGCTAAAGGAATCTAAGGCATATAGTATATTGTTAGGTTTTGACGTAGAGTTTGTTAACCTTCGATGGGATGGAATGTCCATTGTTATCATTAAAAATTATATACAAATATTTTTATATTAATAACACAAATATATTTTTAATTAAAAAACTTTCTTTTGTGATTTCCTATAACATGCTTTCTTTTGATCACACTCATTGCAAAATTGTAAACAATGAATTAGTTTACTACTCTTCTTAAGTCATACCTTATCTCATATTGTCATTTACCATATAAAACTACAAAATAAAATGGTAATTAACAAATATTTATTATAAATAAGGTCAAGAAATATTTGTAGCCCATACATTTCAAAATTCATCAATTCTAATCTATACTTTATTTTTTTCATCAATTGTAATCCATACTTTGAATTACTAATCCCGAATCATATTTTCAAGCAAGACATGTTTGATGTGATGCCAAAATCCACTTGTGTCGTTGGTGTATATCAATCTAACGTGGTGAATTTTTATTTACTTTTTAAGACACATCAACAATATATGTAGATTCTGGTATTTATATCAGACGGGTCTTACTTGAAAATGTGATTACGAATATTTTTAAGTAGTAATTAAAAGTATGAATTAGAATTGATGACAAAATTAATATATGGGTTAGAGTGGATGAGTTTCTAAAAGTATCTATTGAAAATGATTATTTGGCCTAAAAATAACCATAAATCATGAGTAGGTCATTTTTGAATTCTGAGTATACATAATTTTTTTTAAAAAAAATATTGTTAAGTACACAAAGTTTCACTATTCAAACAAATTTTTAAATATTGATACTTAATGCATAACATTAATTCTGAAGAAACAAAAGTGAAATGAACTTGAATTTACATAAACTTTTTTTATATATACTCCCTCCATTTCGGTATTTTTTGTACATTTAAAATGACACACATTTAAAAAAAAATCACTTTTTAAATAAAGTAATGACATGAATAAATATGTGTATATTATTGTGAAAGTGCACGCAAATCAATATTTTCATTTTTAAAGTGTACAAATAATTTTGAGACGGACGAAAAAAAAAAAAAAGTGCAGAAATAATCATGGAACAAAGAGAGTATAGTTAAACGAATTAAAAGGAAAAAATAAATTAGAAGGAACAACTTGAAGAATCGATCCAAAATATCATGACGAAAGAATGGGGTCTCCAAGCACCCGCGTGAGGAGCAAGCAAGGCATCATCATCATTCATAGTAATGCGAACAATATATATAATCACCACCACCACCACCATATATTCTATTCTATAAACAAAAAGCTGATGATGTACAATAAATATTTTATAATAAAATACTTGGTCATTTACAAAGTAAAATTTTCACTACAGAAACATGACGACTCAATGCCAACTATACATAGATACTTAATTTATAATTTATACAGATTCCGTCTCCTAGTAAAATCTCAAAACTAACCCCTTCTCTCACCTCTCTAATTACACCATTACACAGACAGAAGGGGTTAGTAGCTAGCTCTCATATCCCTCTTTACAAACCATAAAAATTATTTTCTCATCTCACTACTTAACAAAGATGCATTCCTTTAATTACAGAAGCTTTGAAACATCATATATTTACACTAGACAAAATGATTAATGATTCCCTTGAGCTCTTCCTTAATCAAAATGTGGACAAAACTCCAATGTCTCTTTATGCCAGGGCAGGGATGCTGCGGTTGCGGCGATCCCTGTCGAGGCAATCGAACCCCTCGACCCTCACGGCGGGGTTGTTGCCGAAATTCGCCCTGACGCAACTGCCCTTGCGAGGCGAATGGGTCGGGGTCGGGGTCGGGATTGCACGTGGAGAAACAGGGGTACATCGGTCATCCCCAAATCGGGAATCTTGAATTAGTGGGTTAGATACTCGGCTAGGCGGGGAACCGGAAAAAAACGGGGGCGACGAGGCTACCGGCGCAACCGGTTGTTCGCTACCACAACCACCCTGAAAATTCGAAGGTAAATATTAGTAATTACATCATAAGTTAATTAAATTAATAAATTAAAAAAACCAAAAACGCAAACCTTGGCTAAGATGATATCGAGAAGTTCATTTCCAGCTTTGGCCTCGAAAATATCTTGGTGGTGGCTGTTAATTTAAAACGAGAAATATCAGAAATTAAAATTTAAAAACCGTGATGTTAATAAAACGGCGTCGTATTTAAGAAAATTACCTTGAGTGCCATCTGAGAGGTCTGGGGAAAGAAGGCTCGTTTAGGGTTGTGTGGAGCAACCCGACCCGGCGGGGCTTGGGGCAAATCATCGATTCCTTCATCTCAACAGATCTGCAGGCGTTGCCCCTCATCTCTTCACAGGCGGTGTAGGTTTTCTGGTGAATAGCGTAGTGATTCATTTTCTCTATAAAATTTGGACTAAATAAAAAAACCTGCAATTTTCAGAAAAGGGAGGATAGGTTACAGATCTGTGAACTGTTGAGAGATACTGTGAGCAAATAATACTATTAAAGAATATGTTAATTGCTTGAGTACTAAGATGAGATCTGGTCAACTTTGGCGGAAGCCGGCTGGGATTTTAGGACTCGTTCTTCTTTAAAATAATTATTTAAAGAGTGCGTATTATTTTAAACTCCTAGTTAAAGAAGAAAAATATGCAGATCTTTTTAGGAAAAATCGAAACTACCGTCTTTTACCGTTTTGAAATTAAAACTCCGATAACAACAACCAACTTAAATTTGAAACATGCAGATCTACTCAAGATTTATGAAAATCAACGAGGCATATCACTTTTATAAAAATTATAACTATAGTTACCGGAAAAAATTACATAGAAAATCAAATTTCAAATCTAAGCTCCATAAGGTACGACTAAACTCAAGAAACTCACAATTTTCCCTAAATTTTTTATTTTTTTTATTCCGAACGGAAAAGGGGTGAAGAAAAACAAACAGAGGATATTGAATTTACCTGAAAAATCTGTACAGAAATTGGAGGAACGCTCCACCGGAAGAAAGAAGCTACAACTTAAAAATAAATATTTAAAAAAAATTGAATAAGAAAAAAGAGAGGAGAAGAAATGGTCTAATCTGAATTTCAAAGGATGAGGTGAGGAGAGAAGGGCGTGGGGAATGGAGGCGAGTGGGATTTTATATACATGTAAACCGGATTGAGAGAGACACAAGATAGTTTATTACAGCCAATTAATTATTAGCGCGTGCCAACAGCTACTTCTATGAATAGGTAATAAATTAAAATATATCTACCGTTGCGACTTTATTATAACAATTTAATATATTTCTTCTTTCTTTTTTTTTTTCAAAAAATTGGATGAAAATATCTGGATTTAGTAGAATTATTTGGGTATAACAATTTGAAAGAGGATTCAGAAGATATATTATTTGATTTTATTTTATTATTGGGTCGATATTTAATGTGCAAAAGATAGTTCGAGATAAAAGTTCATGCATCTAAAATATTAGAAACAATGTTGCCAAAAGGATTTAAAAATGTAAATTCAAGGTCAATGTGTGTGTGATTATAATTTTTTATTTGGACTGCGATTTTTTTTATTCAAATAAAATTTCCAAACATGTTTTGTGATATCATTATCTATAATTCTATGTCCAAAATCCATCAATTCAATGTGTATGTTATTACAAAAATCTTTAATCGTAAATGCATCAATACAAATAAAGATATTGTAAATTATAAAAGGAATTTTCATTATATGGTCATACGAAATATAGTACTCCAATGTTTAAAATATAATTGCATCAAACATTACTATTACTTTCGTGTACTCCCTCCGTCCCAATTTTGTTTACCCAAAAGACCCAAAAATGAAGGTTTTTTTTTTTTTTTTTTGTTTACCCATTTCTTAAAATGTCAAAAAGCAACACCACTTTTTCAAACTCAACCTTCAAAAAGCTACTCCCTCCGTCCACGAGTAAATTTCTCATTTCTTTTTGTTGAATGGTTTAAGTATATTTGTTTATTAATATATGGTGGGCCACATGTTGACTTTTGGGATAAAGTAATGAATAGTGTTGAAAAGTAAAGTGAATGAGTGGCATTTTTGTAATATTGTGTGAGTTTGAAGGTTAAAGTTTATATATAATAGAGTGTTGTTATTTCCATTTATGGAATGGGAAACTTACTCGTGGACGGCCCGAAAAGGAAAGTGGGAAGTTTACTCATGGACGGAGGGAGTACTTTATACTCAAAAGTATTAATAAACAATTCCTAAAAAGCTACTTTATACTAAAAAATATTAATAAACAATTTTTTTCTTAAAACTTGTGCTATTTAGAAATGGGTAATCTAAATTGGGACGGAGGTAGTACTCCCTCCGTCCAAAAAAATTTTACCCGGTTACTGTTGAGCACAATTTTTAATGAAAAATGATATTTTATTAAAAAAGTGAATAAAGTAGATAAAGTAAGAGTATTGTGGTGGGTATTGTGGGGCCCATTTTTTGTTTGTGAGTGTAGTTTATTTCCAAAAGAGGAATGGGTAAAAATTTGGTGGACGGACCAAAAAGGAAAGCAGGTAAAAATTTGGTGGACGGAGGGAGTAATAAGTTTCCTACTTCTTTTATTTGTTATTTAAAATAGAAAAATTAATTTATTAATGTATAATGAACCATCATGCTAACTTTTAATGAAATAGATAATTGTAAAAAATAAAAATAATTGTTTAAGAAAGTATTCCCTCCCTCCCCCAAATATATTCTCATTTTTCTTTTTAGTCTATCCTTTAAATTTATTCTTATTCCCTTTTTAGATAATATTTCTCTGTTCCAGTTTTATTTTCCCATTTGTAAAAAAAGTTCGTCCCAATTTTATTTTCTCATTTCTTAAAATAGAAATAAAGTGCATTCACCTTTTTAAACTTTATATTATAAAAAACTATTTTATTTTATTTATTTAAATAATACAATTCAACTCCGACATTAAATTACGTTTAAAGTCATACGGAAAAATAAAACTGGAATAGAGGGAGTATTATTTTATTATTACACTCATACAAATCACTTTATTTATTAAAAATTTCACAATATTTTTAGTTTATCTACTTCAATTTTTTTTAAAACACAATAGAAATAGATTTGGGGAACGGAGGAAGTAGTATTTATTTATTACTCCCTCCTGTTGGTGAACGAATTTAATCGTAAGGATTAGTGGCTGTTTTAATCCGTTTTTACGTCACCAATCAATAACGTGTGATTGATTACCACCGTAAATGGTAAATCGGGGTTTGGATTTATCGAATTTGTAAATTCGGTAGTCGAAATTGGACTTATTTCGTGTATGTGTGAGTTTGGGTGTATTTGTGTGTATTTTTAGTCTGAAATTTGAAAATTATTCAAGTAAGCTGGAGAACAACTATTTATAGAGACTAGCAAGCATGAGGTGTCCAAGACTCTTGGTCTCCCTAGCCTGCATGCTTGACATGTGTCCCTTTGATCTTATCTAAGCTGAACCTTAGCTACAAAGTCTTCTTTGGTCCTTATCTCGGACTCACTGTTGTTCGTCTAGGTCGGCTTAATTGATCTTGTTCTCTCCAACTGAAAGTTGTTCGCCTCTTGAGGTTGTACTTTGGAAGTTGCTCGCCTTATGGCTTTGTTCAGCTTGGCTTTGGGATCTTTGTCCTTTGTTCACTTGTACACACCTCCTTGGCTATTTGTTGTGTCATATTTTGACCAAGTTGTTCGTCATGGATGACTTCACAGTTAGCTCATTCTTGGTCCCGGGCCTTAACACCTGTTCGCCCATTAGTTGTTCGTCGGGAGAGTTGTTCGTCACTTCATACACCTCCCAGGTTGGTTAATGCGCCCAAATAGTGATTTTCTTTGTTTTAGACTTCAATAATTGTTCGCTCCATATCTAGATGATGTTCGCCTATCAACAATTGCCCCCTATCCTGACTAGATGTTGTATCAGACGAGTAGTTTTACGGCGAGCAACTGTAGTTAGGATATCGTTTGGGCCAAGATTTGGACGAGCAGCATCTCTGTGACGAGCAATGTTGGTATAACCGTTTCGTCTTCCCACGATCTGGGGAGATCACGAAGATGACGCCAGCGCAATGATTGCGCGCCGCTCACGCGCGAGCAGCCCCAAGGCGACGCGCCCCTATAATTGTTTATAGGTCCTTCATATTCTAGTTCTGCTCGGAATCTACCCCGCTTTCTTCCAGTTGAGCCCCAGAACTTTCGGAAAATTACGCCTGGGACCCCGTTTTTGCTTGGGGTATAAATAGTGGGAAAACTGAAAATTTTCCCACTTCTCTCCCACTTGCTACAGTGCTCCGGCGATTTCTCTCCTCCTCCGGCGATTTCAAGTTTTTTTGGCGTCCGTCCTTCAGTATTTGGCTTCAAATCTTCATTCCCAGGTAGTTACCTTCTTATTTCTTTTCTTTTCTTTACTTTTTCTCTCGAAATCGCCATTGCCGCCGTGTGGGTCCGAGCGCCGCCGTCTTCTCCGGGAAAGCGCCGCCGTCTGCAACTCTTTTTACCGCCGCCTGGATTTTTCTTCTTCTTCTATGTCTTCGCACTCGAGCAATAAGACTGAGGAGACCTTAGACCCACTATTTCCAGTCGCGGTCCCCGTCGATCAACCTCCCTTCGAGATTTCCTCGGCGTCGGATCTTCACGTGGATTCAGTGGTTCGCTCTGTGGAGGACACCGGTGTGGGCCCATCTGGGAGAGAACTTACGGTTGTGGCGAGCAAAAATCGGGACGAAAATTCTTCGTCTTCTGCTGAATCTGAAGATCCAGATCTTAACGAGCTCACTCGTGAATTTTTGGAGGGTATCAACTTCCCATCCCCAAGGATGCGGGAAAATGAGATTCCAGCAGGGGTTGCTCGTCTATTTGAATGGCGAGCATACGCTGAACGATATGCGAACAGCTTTTCCCGTCCCCAGAGACAAATAATGGACAAGGTGAAGACTGACTACCAGGCGAGCAAGATCAAGAGTGTTGTTCGCGAAGATGAACTGGACTCCATCCGAAAGGAATATAAAATCCCCTTTGATATTCACATGTGGGCTCCTCAGAGGAGGGAAAGAGCTGATCGCCCACCTCCAGGATGTACGGCGATCAACATTCACACTCTAATTGCCGGACTAAAGTTGCCTCTTCCACCCGTTGTTGGTCGATTCCTGGAGGCGACCAACTTGGCCATCACCCAAATTACTCCAATTGGGTGGATGAACCTTTTGGGCTCCATGTGCCTGTTCGCCTTGGAGGGGTACGTTGATCGGATCACTGCGGAAGAGATCAACTACCTGATGACAATCACAAGTTGCCCCCGAGGAGAAGATGGCTATCACTACCTCAAAGCCAGGACTGGGTTGAAAATGGTGGAAGAGGTGCCGAACAAGATTCGTGACTGGAAACAGCACTTCTTCTGGATTGGGGGTGATTGGCGAGCATCTTCCGGTCCACACGGCGGCCCTGGACGAATAAATTCTCCAGCAGCCTATGGAAAACTGAAACGTAAGTTCAATTCTTGCTCGCCTTTGGACAGTTGTTCTAATTTAACTTTTTTTGTTTGTTCGCAGGCCCTCGTCTACCCAAGTGGGATTCGAAAGAGGAGGAGTTGAACTCCGAGTTCCTGTTTACTTCGTGCTTGGTCGGCCTCCGCAATAAAGCAGATAGAACTATAGACTATCTCTGCCGATCAAGGTGTCAAAAAACTGCTCGCCTTTTGACTTACCCACATCATTTGGAGGCTCAAGCTGAGGTGCCCCCTGGTATGGAAATTCCTAACTCCCTGCTCAAGTCTTGTTCGTCGTTAACATGTTTAACTTGCTCATCTAATCTTAAATTTTTTTTTTTTTTTTTTTTTAGCCGAGCAAGTAACAGTCGCCGTTCCCCCAAGCTACGCTCTTCTTGAGCAGAAGGTCCTTGAAATGGGGCCACCAAGAGGGAAGAAAAGGAGAGGGGACCCTCCACAAGCCGTGCTCGCCCTGTCGAACAGGCCTGAGGGGGCTAAAGTTCTAAGATCGGCTGCCCCCCCAGTTCAAATTCGGTCTCCTCCCGTCTCCCCACCTCGTGGTGGTAAGCGCCTTAAGAAGGCAGACGGGACCCCACTAGCCGGAGATGTCCCCGGCAAGGGGAAAGAAAAGGTGGGCGAAGGTCATGCTCGCCACGAAGAGGATGCTATAAGGCGTTCTTCTGGGGAGCCCACGGAAAGGTTGGGGAAAGCGAGCAAAGATGTAGGCTCACCCCGTGGCCCAGAAGACCTTACATTCCTAGGATGGGATGATCGGAAGTTTGCCGAGTAAGTATCTATCCTCTCTTGCCGAACAACTTTCATCCATTTTTTTATTTTTCTAAGTATCAATTGCTTTTTTGTTTGCAGATACCGTGCCGATGATTATCCCGGCCGAGCAAGTGTTGTACACCAGTACGCTTGCTCGAAGACTCCCGTAAACATAAGGGAGATTCCTGGCGAACATGTTCGCAAGGCGACGGAGTTGGTCGCCCGGGCCTGGACGCGTCCTCTGGACAAGGCCATCCTTCAGCAGGGGCAGATGGACAATCTCCATCTCTCGATGATGCTCGTCGCCAACGGCCTTGTTACTGCTCAGAGGGCAATCACCCAAGTCGCCGAGCAAGAAAAGTCTGCCCGCCAATATGCGAGTACTGCTCGGCAGCTTTCTGAAGAAAAAGATGGCCTGGTGAGCCAATACGAGGCCAAGATTGCTCGCCTTAACAACCAGATCAATGTTTACATTGATGCTGAGCACAAGCGCCTTGAAGAGATTCAGGCCATGTCCAAAGAGCTAATGGATAAGGAGAATTTGCTCGGCGAGGGAGAGAAGAGATTGACTTCGGCCGAACAAAGAATTGCTGAGCTTGAGGCGGAGAATGCTCGCCTCCGGGAAGCAGAAGCCAACCTCTTCACCCGCGAGCAACTTGAAGAGGAGGTTCAAACTCGCACCGTCCCCATCTCCAACCTTGGATATATTTGCGCCTACGCGGACAGCATCCGTACGGCTGATGCCTATGACTACAAAGAGATGGTGGAGGAGATGGCTAAGGATTTGAATGAGTTCCTCGAGAACTATCCTCCGCCGAACAACGTCAAAATCCAATTGGCGGATTTGGCTGTGCTGGGGGTTAAACTGGATAAACTCGACCCCAGCATCACCATCACTCATCCTCCACCAATTGTTGATGATGGCGAGCAAGAAGATGAACCGGCTGCCGCGGACGAGCAAAGTGCTAAAGAAGCGGAGGATAAGGCGGCTGAAGACCTTGCTCGGGAGATGATTGTCGACCCCTCTGCCGAGCAACCTCAAGATCCTCCTCCCGCCGAACAGCAGTAGTTTTTAGGACTTAGCTTTTTCTTCATCTCTTTTGTAGTAGTTGCTCGTCCCTTTTTGTAGTACTTGTAATGGCTGCTTCCAGCTTGTACTATTTTTTAGGCTTAATGCCTTTCTTTAATGGAAAATGTCTTTCTCATGTTCGCTCATTTTCTTATATATGTTAATTGCCTTTACATTTCTGTCAATGCCTTTACAATTATAACATATAATGTTGGGCTTTTGTTCGAATTGAACCTGCCTTCAGTGGAATCAGGGTTCAACCTTAGGTTCTGTTCATTTTAAAAAACGAACAACCTTTAAGTGGCTTTGGTCCTTAGGTTCTGTCCATTTGTAAAACGAACAACCTTTGAATGGACTTGTACCTCGAGCTTTTGGACTTTTCCTTTTTTGACGAACAACTATTATATTTACATTGCAAAGTAATTTCAAGTGTTGTAAGACTGTCCATCACTATCATATACAATCTGACGAACAGCTTTAAACACAAACTAAAACTTGCTCGCTTATAATATTTTTTGCCGAGCAACACTATTTATAAAACCAAAAGCACTAGCACCAGACTATACAATGTGCCGAGCAACTTTTGAATCTATACTTAAGAAAATTTAAAAAATTAGGCAAGTTTTTAGCCTTCTTAGCCTTCCTTCAGCTCATACGCATCCCTTTTAGCCTTCTTAGCCTTCCTTCAGCTCATACGCATCCCTTGCCCCCCAAGACATTTGTTCGCCCAACTTTATTGATAGTACTTCTTTAGATGTACAGCATTCCAGGAGTATTGGGCCGGCTTGCCTTCCATGTCCTCAATATCGTATACGCCATTGATGTATCTTTCTGTTATACGATACGGGCCCTCCCAAGTTGGTCCCAATACACCTGGAGATTGGGCGAGCAACTTTCTTAGAACCAAATCTCCAACTCTGAATTCCCTAACTTTTACATGGGAATTATAGTAACGTTCTGCTCGCTGCTTGTATGTGGCATTTTTTAGCTCGGCATTCAACCTTTTTTCTTCGAGCAAATCCCATTCAGCATTTAGAGCAGAGTTGTTCGCCTGTTCATCAAAGTTGGTCGTCCTAAATGTAGTGGCCTTTAACTCAATTGGTATTACAGCCTCTGTCCCGAAAGCCATCGCAAAGGGTGTTTCTCCGGTGCTAGACCTGGGAGAAACTCTGTATGCCCATAAGACTTCCGGAAGTTCTGTAGACCAACTGCTTTTACTCTCCGCCAGTCGCACTTTTAATGTATGCTTTATGATTTTATTCACAGCTTCAACTTGTCCATTCGACTGGGGGTGATAAGGTGTGGAGTAATGTTTCTTGATCCCCCACTTCGTACAGAATTCTCTCAACTCTTGTCCATCAAATTGTGGACCATTGTCTGTCACAATTGCCTGTGGAACTCCAAAACGACAGACAATATTCTTCCAAATAAAGTTGATCATCTTCTGCTGTGTGATATTCACCATGGCCTCTGCTTCCGCCCATTTTGTGTAATAATCGACTGCCACGACGGCGAATCGAACATTTCCAACTCCAGCCGGGAAAGGACCAATGGTGTCCATCCCCCATCTTGCAAAAGGCCATGGGCTGTATACTGACACAAGTTCTTGAGCCGGGGTATGGATACCTGGGGCAAAAATCTGACATTGATGGCAAGTCTTGGCTTTTTTGATTGCGTCTTGACGTAAAGTCGGCCAATAATAGCCTTGTCTGATTGTCTTGTATGCCAAAGCTTGCCCCCCAGTATGATTTCCACATACTCCAGCATGTATCTCTTCGAGTACCGCTTGCCCTTGCCCCCTAGGCAAACATTTGAGAAGTGGGATTGATATTCCCCTTTTGAAGAGTTGCTCGCCTACCAGAGTATATCTGGCGGCTCGCTTTATTAGCTTGGCAGCTTCAAAAGGATTGTTTGGTTTTTCCCCACTTTTCAAGTATTTGACTATACTTGTTCTCCAGTCTTCTTTTTCACTGGTTTGATCGTCGAGTTGATTGACATTATAGCTTACTGTTGATGGATCTTTCATCTTTGTAACTATAATATCTGCCAACTCCACGGGGCCTTCACTTGTTGCTAGTCGGGCAAGCGCGTCTGCTTGAGTGTTGCTCGTCCTTGGAATTTGCTGTATGAAAACTTGCTGCAACATGGACATCAGGTGAGCAACAATCCGCTGATATTCGATCATGTGATCATCTTTTGCTTCGTATTCACCTCGGACTTGGTTCACGATCAATTGTGAGTCGCCAAATATTTGCAAGCGTCTGACACCAACTGCGAGTGATAGGTGGAGACCAGCAATAAGAGCTTCATACTCAGCTTCGTTGTTGGTTGCCATGAAACCAAATCTGATCGCCGAGGTGAATACTTGTCTGTCTGGACTTATTAATACTACTCCTGCCCCCGAGGCTATGTTGGTTGATGATCCGTCCACATAGAGATGCCAAGGATGATCAAGTCCTCTCGTCGGATCTGGTGGGAAAGTTAGTTCGACTATAAAGTCGGTTAATGCTTGCCCTTTGATCGCTGTTCGAGGAGCATAGGTCACTCCGAATTGGCTAATCTCTAGTGACCATCTTAAGAGACGACCTGCAGTGTCGGGACGATGGAGAATTTGCCTGAGCGGGAAAGTTGTTAGAACTTCGACTTGATGGTCAAAGAAATATGGTCGTAACTTTCTCACGCTCATAACCAAAGCATATGCCAGCTTTTCGGTCGGGGCATATTTGATCTCTGCTTCGTGTAAAGCTTGGCTGACGTAATAGATTGGTTGATGGAATTTGCCGTCCTCCCGCACCAAAACAGAACTGATGGCAACTTCTGATGCGGCTAAGTATAGAAAGAGCTTTTCTCCTGGGATTGGTTTTGATAGGATTTTGACATCTCCCAGGTAGTCTTTAAGTTGATCGAAGGCCGCTTGACAGTTGTTAGTCCATGCAAACTTCCCTTTTTTGACGGCCTCGAAGAATGGACGGCACTTATCCCCTGACCTGGATATGAACCGGTTTAATGCTGCTAGGCACCCGGTGAGTCTTTGCACCTCTTTCACCGAACGTGGTGGTAGCAAATCCAGGATGGCTTTAACTTTTGAAGGGTTGGTCTCAATTCCCCGCTGGCTAACAAGATGACCCAAGAATTTCCCTGAGTGGACTCCAAAGCTGCTTTTCTTTGGATTCAACTTCATGTTATAGTGTCGAAGAATTTCGAACACTTGAGTCAGATGTTGAAGATGGTCCTCCTTCCTGGGACTTTTGACCACGATATCGTCTACATAGACTTCAACCGTGTCTCCAATTTGTTGATCAAACATCTTGTTCACCAGCCTTTGGTATGTTGCTCCGGCATTTATGAGGCCAAATGGCATTCTCTTCCAACACAGCAAGTTTTTTTTAGTATAAAAAGCTGTGCTTTCTTGATCGTCAGGATGCATTGGGATTTGATGATACCCTGCAAAAGCATCCATGAATGTTAGCATCTCGTGACCCGCAGTGCTGTCCACCAATTGATCGATATGTGGGAGAGGAAAATTGTCCTTCGGGCATGCTGCATTCAGATCCGTGAAATCTATGCATAGCCTCCAGGTCCCGTTTGGTTTCCTCACGAGTACTGGGTTTGCTACCCATTGTGGACAGAGTGCTTGTCGGATGAGATCGTTGTCTAGCAACTTTTTAACTTCTTCATTTAAAGCTTGATATTTGTCTGGGCCGTACTTCCTCCGCTTTTGATGGACGGGCTTTCTGGCTTGGTTTATATTCAGCTTGTGGCAAGCATGTTTTGGATCTATCCCCACCATATCTGCATGAGACCAAGCAAAGACATCTAGATTCTTGGTGAGGAACTCTTTCATTCGGGATCTGTAAGGCTCTGGGAGCTCAGATCCTATGAATAATTCAAGATCTTCGCTGTTGGGATTAACTTTGAACGCCTCCAGCTCTTCGACTGGAGTCGCTCGTCGTTTTTGTCCCTTCCAACGGGGATCAAGTATGGGTTCCTCAGGGTTGGAATCATTTTCGATGTCCATGGGTTCTGCCCCCAGGCGGGGTTCAAGATCATCATTTGGCTCCGTCCCATTGTTGTTCGTTTGTACTTGGCCCTCCAAGTCCTCCACTGAAGGTTGTTCGTCACCACCTCTTTGTTGTTCGTCAGATGGAGGTTCCTCGCGGGTGGTAACGAGTTGTTCATCCAACACTTGCTCGTCCAAGTGTTGTTCGTCCGCATCCATGTGGTCGTCTATGTCCATCATATTGTTTAGTATTGATGGTTCGTCGATGGGACAACTTGTTGCTTCCATCATGGATATTTGTACAAATTTTGCTCGTAGCTGTTGAACGCATTCTCGTGCTCTCCGTTGGTCTCCTTTAATTGTGCCTGTTCCACTAGCTGTTGGAAATTTCAAACAATAGTGGTAAGTGGAACACGCAGCTTTAAATTCATTAAGAAAAGGTCGGCCAAGAAACCCGTTATAAGTCGACTCCTGGTCTACAACCAAGAAATCTACCATTCTCGTTATATTTCTTTCGGGTTCATCGGCTGTTACAAGTTGTACAGCTAATGTTACAATTCCCAACGGTGTTGTCACAGCATTTCCGAAGCCTACGATTCTATGTGTTGTATTCCGAACATAACCCGAATAATCTCCCAGATTATCGAGGGTCTTCTTGAATAAGATGTTCGTGTAAGCTCCGGTGTCCACCAACAGTCTATGGACTCTGGTCCCCATAATCTTGGCGCAGATTACGAGTGAATCATTGTGCGGAGTTAAGACGCCTTCAAGGTCTTTTTCGGTGAAAGTTAATTCTGCCGTTTGCATGATAGACGGCTTAACTCCCATCTCTTGTACTTGGCCAATCGCTCGTAGCTCCGCTTTCCTCTTCCGGTTAGATTCAGGTGGTTGTCCATCAAAACACCCTCCCGCGGGACCTGCGGGTTCCATCATGAACAGATCTTCTAAAGGTTGAGCTGGCATATTGGGAACTGGTCGCCCGGGTCTGTTGTTTCTCTGGGATTGACCATCCTCTTCGTCTTCTGAGTTGTTCTCCCGGGCTCTTTTCCCAGGTTGCCTTTTAACGAAATCGGAGAGCTTCCCTTCCTCATAAAATCGCCAGAGTTGCTTAAGCAAATCTCTACACTCACTTGTAAAATGCCCCACACTTTGATGGTAGGCACAATACTTGTTCGGGTTGAGTTTGCCAGTATCCTGACGGATTTTACGTGGTGGGGAAAGCAACTCTCTCTCCTTTACACTCTCATACACAGTATCAACTGATACTGTCAATACTTGGTTCAATTTTTCTTTCAAATCCGATCCTTCGGTGAATGCTTTCATGTTTTTCGGGACCCTGTAGCTTGTCCCGACGGGCTTTTTGTTATTCTCCTTAGGATCAGCTTTGTTCTCCCCTAAATTTGTTTGTAGGGCCTCGTGCATGGAAACGAAAATGCCAGCTTGGTTTCTAAACTCGGCATAAGTCTTTGGACACTTCAGACGTACCTCCTTCCATAACTTCGACCCTTTTTTCAATCCGGCCATCACAGCGACGATCTTTGTATCTTCGCTCACCGGTTCTCCTTCTAGTAAAACTTTATCGAATCTTTCCATAAACGCCCGGTCAGTTTCATCATCATTTTGCCTTAAATCTGATAGCCGGTGTTTTTGGGAAAGATACGACCCCGCCGTTGAAAAGTGATAAAGAAATTCTCGACTTAGTTGGACGAACGAGTGGATTGATGCCGGCGGCATTGATGAAAACCACTTGTGAACCCGATCGCCCAATGTTAATGGAAAATTCCGGCACTGGGTGGCGTCGCTGGCCCCCACAGAGACCATGTAGTCCGTATACTTCGTTAAGTGGACCCGGGGGTCGGCGATGCCTTCATATTGAATGCTAGCCGGAAATTGAATCTTTTTCTGGATTGGGGCCTTCAAAATATGAGCTGCCAAAGGTGAGGATGGCATGCTGGTCGTTCCCATCCCCCTCTGTTGGTCCAGTTGCCCCTGCATGTTCTCCACAGCTCTCCTTAGGCTTGATAATTCATCAAGAGGTGCCCCCTGACTTGGAGGCTGTTCGGCGAGCAAAGGCATTAACCTTTCTGCTCGTCGCAGTCCCTCGCTTGGAGTGGGCACTTCCTGAGCTTGCCTCCTAATGTTGTTCGCCGCATTTGGCCCTAAGCGCCTGAAGGCTGACTGGGAGAGCCTTTCATGGACTGATGGGCGAGGCTGTTCAAAAGTTGCTCGCCCATCATCTGCTCCCCGGCGAGCAGCTTCCGGTTGGGGTTGGCTAAGTCTGTCTTGGGCACTGGAACGTGTTGTCCCATGGCTAGACATAGTTGTTCGTCCGCGACCAGACTCAGCCTGTACTTCTTGTTGGTCGACCACCTTGGCCTTTCCCTTGTTCCGTCTGACTTGGGCACTATCAACCTCTCGCTGCTCGCCCCTAGTGGTCCTGGGTCTAACAACTTCTAGGGACTTGTCCCTTAGCCTTGCTTGTGTTGGCCTAACTTGCTCTTGTTGCCTCTGGAGGGCCTGGAGAGCAACAATGGTTTTGGCCAACTCGTTGGGGTTGTTCACCAAAGCCTCCATCTCAGGGGGGAGGTTATGTGTTATGGCCGTATGATGTGACCTGTTCGCATGTCTCGGGTCACGGTCCTGGTGGTCGGCCGACGTGGCTCGGGTCTGAGATGCTCTTTTCGACAAACGTGATCCTTGGGTCTCTTTTGATTGAGGCATTTCAATTTAAATTACTTCTAAATTTATAAATTGAAGAACACCAAGAACACCAAGAACACTTTTGTTTGTATCTTCAAATATTTCTTGAGATTTCCTTTGAATCTTCAAGTTTTCAACTTGAAGTTCTTGAGTAATCACACTAAACCGAAGGTTCGAACCCTTCTTCTAGCGCCAAATTGTTGGTGAACGAATTTAATCGTAAGGATTAGTGGCTGTTTTAATCCGTTTTTACGTCACCAATCAATAACGTGTGATTGATTACCACCGTAAATGGTAAATCGGGGTTTGGATTTATCGAATTTGTAAATTCGGTAGTCGAAATTGGACTTATTTCGTGTATGTGTGAGTTTGGGTGTATTTGTGTGTATTTTTAGTCTGAAATTTGAAAATTATTCAAGTAAGCTGGAAAACAACTATTTATAGAGACTAGCAAGCATGAGGTGTCCAAGACTCTTGGTCTCCCTAGCCTGCATGCTTGACATGTGTCCCTTTGATCTTATCTAAGCTGAACCTTAGCTACAAAGTCTTCTTTGGTCCTTATCTCGGACTCACTGTTGTTCGTCTAGGTCGGCTTAATTGATCTTGTTCTCTCCAACTGAAAGTTGTTCGCCTCTTGAGGTTGTACTTTGGAAGTTGCTCGCCTTATGGCTTTGTTCAGCTTGGCTTTGGGATCTTTGTCCTTTGTTCACTTGTACACACCTCCTTGGCTATTTGTTGTGTCATATTTTGACCAAGTTGTTCGTCATGGATGACTTCACAGTTAGCTCATTCTTGGTCCCGGGCCTTAACACCTGTTCGCCCATTAGTTGTTCGTCGGGAGAGTTGTTCGTCACTTCATACACCTCCCAGGTTGGTTAATGCGCCCAAATAGTGATTTTCTTTGTTTTAGACTTCAATAATTGTTCGCTCCATATCTAGATGATGTTCGCCTATCAACACCTCCGACCCACAATTTACTTTTACATATGGAAGTTGCACATTTTTACGAAAAAATGGAGGATATAAATATGGAGTTGAATAAAATAATGATAATTTTATGTTTTATTGATTTTTATGGAAATTAGTTTTTTTTTTTTATGTAAAAATGATTATGAGACGTTCAAATAAAACAAGTGTAAAAATAATCGCGCGATGGAGGGTAATATATTAAATGTTGTTTTTGTCCTTTATAAAAAAAAGTTCACTATAAAACGACTCAAAAAAATGAAAAACATATTTTATAATAAAGGTTGTATTATATTCAAAACTCAACTTAACTTATCATGACCTATATTTTCTTTTAATCGGATTACGGTTTTTTTTTTTTTTTTTTTAGCTTAAAATCGTAATACAGCATGATTCATGAACAAAACTAAAATATTTTATCATTAATTAGATTATTTGGAAAAATAATCCGGTGAAATATCAAGTAGTACAAGGTCGTGATGAAAGTGACAAGACAGTTTTACAGCCTGTAATGTCTAGACACGTGGGGAAGAGGTTGCCTTCTGGTTTAGAGACCGACCTTAGGATTTTTAGGTCGGTACACACCACTTGACGTGTCATAATACAAGCCCTACAATCTAGACCCACTATACCCTTTTAAACACCACCCCCCCCCCCCCCTCTCTTTGATTTTGTTTTATTTGATAAAATATTTGAAAGGAATGAACTTTTATATTCAGATATGAAAATAGAATGATATTTCAATTTTTGGATATGAAAATAGAATGATATTTCAATTTTTGGTATAAATATAATTGAGAAGTAGAATGATGCTCTGTGTCTCCCTCTTTTTATTTTTTTTTACACTATCATATGCACTAAGTGGACACTACAATCACTCAACAATTGAGATGGTTTATATTGAAAAGTGTAAATTTATTACACTTAAAAATATAATTAAATTACACTGAAAATTTAATACTGAAAATCGATATTCAGTGTAATTAAATTATATTTTTTAGTATAAACAGTTTCAATTGTTGAGTGAGTGCACCATGCACCGAATGCACAAAAAATTTACTCTTACTTTTTATTTTGTTATTTTCATTCGTTCCTTTTTTTTTTTAATATAATATAATATTATGTTCTTATATATACTTTACTCATATCATCGTATGTATACATTTGATTATACTTTATTTATATATAATCATAAATTCTCTTAATTTTCCATCATATCACTTGTAATTGTATTCTAGATATTTTACTATTTGTGTCCAACATAGATTAGAAGCAAATTGGGAGATAGAAGGAGTATTACACTGTTCACAAATTTTAGCATGCACTAAAATGCATAACATTCATTTGGATTTTAAACTCAATTTTTATTTCTATTTTGATTTATTTTTCAAAACACACACAAACACACCGAACTGTGTATTTTTTGCAGTTAGGGTATTGCTGACTATCTCTTGAGATATTGTCGATTAGTTTTTTTAGTATTACTGATTATAATTCTTAGAGTATTGAGTATTTTTTTTCAAAATTTAAGTGCATAACGTATACTAAAATGCACATTAAAACTACTCCATAGTGTTTTGGTATGGCTGAGAAGTGAAACGATATAATCAATTTTTTTTTTTAATTGCATTCCTTACATTCATCATATTCTCATATGTATATCATTTTTTTTTCTTGCTCCCCATTCTACAATCGATTTTTCATCTTTTTAAATTGGGACCATTTTTTGGAAATTCACATAACCAATTTTTATACTATTTTATTTTACATTTCACTTTATCATCTCTATTCAACCACATCACCTCATTTCATTCTATCTATTCAATTATATTATTTGTACTACACTTAATTTTATATTAATACTCCCCAGTCTCTATGAAAAAAAATATGAAAATTTTATTGTAGAATGGATGGAGTATAATTACCAAGCACCACTAGTAAGTTACAAATCTATCTGAAATATCTACTTTGAATTCAAAGTTAAATTTATAAATTTAAAATTCATTATGTTGTAGAAATTAATATAAATTTGGAATTTTGGTTTTCTAATCATGAATTAATGATAAAATTTTAATACTACATTATGTATTTTTTCCTCTTCCCCTTCACCCATTATCTTCCTCTCTGTTTACCCTCACAATGATTTCTCCATCTCAAAATATTTTTTACAATTACAAAGACACACTTTTCAAAAAAAAAAAAAAAAAAAGGATGATTAGACTTAAATTGTGTTTATGTGTCGATTTAAAAATAATGATTTATATATAATTTAAATATTACGAGAATAAAATTTATAAAAAAAAATTCAATTTTTATCGATGTGAGTAGATTGTTATGAGACATGCAAGGGGAAAAAAAGGAATGCTGAGGGTGAGGCACTAATATCCACTCTTTCCCTCCATATATATATATATATGGTGATCATTTCATCCTACGTACCATCCACGACATTTCGATGGATGGATTTATAATCCTAAAACCCCACGCAAAAACCTCCCTTTTGTCTGCATAGCAACGTTCAAACTTCAAGAGCAAAATAAACCCAAGGTTTTTTTTCCTCCACCTTTCATAGAATGACAAAGTATTATATAAAAATAGTTCATGAAAAATTATATGAAATCGTTTTAAAGTATTAATTAATTAGAAATATTGATAGTTTCACCGAAGGTATCACTAAATTTACAACAATTACTATATAACACCACTTATCAAAATTAATGATACTCCTAATAAAATTATTGATATTCCTGATCATATATTTGATACTTTAAAAATGTTTAATGATAAAATTATTATAAACAATTTTCATATAAAACCTACACTTATAGAACAAAAGAATATGATGATATTATACATGAGACCTATTTTTTAAAAATAAAATATTAGAATAACAATCATATGAATAGCACAATTAGTATTGTTAAATAAAAATAATTAATATTGTGCATTAAAAACCATTAATACTAAAACAGTTTAGACTATTCAATAAAAATAATTAAAAAAACACAATTAATATATAATCTAGTAAAACTATTTTAAATACATACATACTGCACGATAAAATTTGTGTATATAATAATTAAAATATTAAAAATAGTTTACAAAATCTATGTGCCCATAAAAAAATTGTCAAGTAGAGTATAATTAACCATACATTAAAGCCGACAAATTTATCTCTACTTTGGGGGGGGGGGGGGGGGGGGGGGGGGGGGGGGGGGGGGGGAATTTCATTCATGTATTTGAAAAAAAAAATACAAAATTTGAGATGCACCCTTGGAATTCCACATGAATTAGAGAAAAGGTAAATTAATACTAGTATATGTGTAAATATGTGTATATTGAATGTGCGCGTAAAATAATGTTTTAAATATTGTGCAAATTAGTGTGAGATATTCAAATAAAAAAAGTGTATAAATTCTTATGTAAGGAGAGAAGTACATCACATATTAAACTTGGGAACTCCAAGAACCGATTTCCAAACAATACATTTATCTATACTTACAATAATCATAATCTTCATTATAACAACAGAATGAATGAATTGGTCAAAAATTGCATTAATTATGTATACGCAATAATGCAAAATCAAAATTCTGCTAAGCATGGTTTGAATTTTGTATACAAGAAGGAAGAAAGGACAATGCTAAAGGCACCAAAAAGAAAAAGAAAAAAAAAAGGTGAGAGGACAAATTAGTAAATAGAGAAGGTAAAACACAAAAAAGATCCATTTTTATTTTTTCCCTCCAATTTTGCTGAAAATTGAGCGGACACAATCTACTTTTCAGTGCAATCGCCTGTCAAAAAAATATTCAACCCTAGCCGAAAGATGGTTTGAATAATCAGAGTATGAGTTGACTAGCCGAAAAAATCTTGTTAGGTAAAAAGTAATTTAGTGATTAACTTTGCTTTTGTAAAAAAGAATTCCACACTAGATATTTTTACTATTATCGTTAATCTAATTTCATTTATAATAGTAATACAATGAATTGTGCTTCATTTCCACAAATTTCTAATTACATTTCGGAAGAATTTTAGCTGAGGGTCTTGGAATATAATTTTTGTTTTTACCCAAATAAAAATTGAATTTTTGTTTGTCTCACTTCAAGGCTGTTGAGAGTTTTTTCTCTTCATTTCTTATTATACAAGACGTACACTAACCTACAGTTTGGTTGGGTACTTTGATACTAAGGAATGGAAAAGGAATACAAAAAATATATTTGGTTCACTACTTTGAAACCTTGCTACAGTGCCCTCATATACAAAAATGAGGGAATCCCCATTCCACAAGTTTATGAGTGGAATGACTTTCATTCCTTACTCCCATTACCCAATAAATTACAACACCTTTTTTCCTCTTATTATTTTTTATTCTAAAATAAGTTTATTTTTTAGTATTATACAAATTGTTGTTGTTAGGTTATGGAACTGGTTCCCTTTATTATATTTTTTTATTAAATAATTAAGATTAAACTTGAAAGCAAAATTTATTTCATACTAATTGAAATACTTTCATACGCTATTTTTTAATAAAAATATACTTAAAATAAATAAATTAAAATAATATTATTTTAAAAAAATCAATAAATTGATTCCATTCCTAAAAAACTTGACAAACCAAACAAAATCAATGACTATAATAATGATTCCTATATTCAACCAAACAATACAATTTTAAAGAAAATATTCATTCTATTCCTCACTACTATCATTCCCATTCTCATTGTCATTCCTTTCAACAAACCAAACGCCCCCTAAATTTTGTTAATGAAGAATTGTTTTTATCAAGTACTATAATTTTTCTTTTTTAATTTACGTTCTTCAACACAAATCCCACGACATTTATTATAAATAGTCAAGTTCATTGCCCAATTTTTTTAAGTATAGCTAATACGTACGAGTGTAAAATAAAAAAATATAATTTTTTTTTAAAATTTGATATAATACTCCCTCCGTCCCCAAAGACCTTTGACACTTTTGGAACGCACTTTGTAAGAAAAAATGTGCAATGAATAGAGTATTAAGGGTGATGTTTATAGTTTTATTATAAAAGGAATGAAATTGATTGAAGTTAGTGTAAAAAATAATGGCATTTTGTGTAAACACGTGAATATTATGAAGGTAAAGTTAAGTAGATATTTTTATTTATAGGATCGTGTTTGGGGACGGGCAAAAAGGGAAAGTATACAAAGTATTTGGGGATGGAGATAATATATTTTAAAATTTAATTGGAAACGATAGAGTTATTATGTTTTGAGTTTCTTATAAAAAGAAATTGTTATAAAGACAAATATGTCGAGTCTTAAATTATGCTTAACGAATGAAGTATAGAAAAAAATTTGAAAAAAAAAAATAGATATTAATTTGAGACACTTAAAAAATAATGACTTAAATTGGGTTACTCTGTTTATTGGTGGAACATGGTTGTTAATGATCCACTTTTTTAAAAAGTTTTTTACGTATATATTAAATTAATATTACTAAATAAATTCCAATTAAATATTAATAATAAATAATATATACAAATTGGATAGTTATTATACCTGAAAAGTGAGGGAGGGAGGGAGGGAGGGAGTGACTCTCTTGTGCATTTGGTGTGTATGATGCACTCACTCAACAGTTGATAATATATACACTGAAAAGTGTGGTTGAATTACACTGAAAACTGATTTTCAATGTAAACTTTTCAGTGTAATCCAACCACACTTTTCAGTGTAATTGAGACAAACTTTTCAGTATAAACAATATCATCTGTTGAGTGAGTGCACCATACACCAAGTGTACAAGAAAATTATATATATATATATATATATATCTTATTAAAATATATTTTCAAACCTCTCTAATACGATGTGTCAACACCACCTTATTCTTAGGTTGATGTAGCATGTCTCAAATCTCTTCATTTCGAAATGTTGCGCTCTCATTAAAAGTTGATTTAAGTTTTGATCTCGACCATTTATCTCACAAAATTAAATCTAAACCATTCATTTTATATTTAGGTTTTATTAATCTCTTATTAAGAGTATGACACACACCATCCTTCTTCTCTCAAATACGTCGCATGTCTCCCTCTCCCGTTGCAGCCATCATCGGCGCTGCCTCCACTATTACAGCCGGTATTATCGTCACCAATATTGCTTACGTACCGTCGTTGATCTGACTTGATTGATCATTGTGCCTACTCCGAACCCATCTCAGGTGACTTCTCCGCCTAGCCCAGTGATTCAAGTGGCGGCATCTATCGTGGACTCTGGCGAGTGTGTCGAAAGCGGATATGCAGAATATGGATAAATCCAAGGTATGTAGATCCCGAACCGCCACCGTCTCTCCTATATTCTTTTCTCACTCCGTCATTGATTAGGCGTGAAATTGTCATGATTCGTCACTCGAAATGTCCTTGTTTTGATGGATTCATATAAGTATTTAGAGTCATTTGAGTATTATTTTCACAAACTAACAAATTTGTTTCTTTGATGCTTATAGATGGATAGAGGGCAAAAAGAGGAGTTCGTAGGACTTCGAATCGACTCAAACGGATACCCGGATGAGAAGATATGGAAGAAATACGAGAAGTATTAGTTCGAGCGAGCAAAAGTGTCATTGAAGTACTCAAGATGAAGGTGCTCGAGTAAACACTACTCGAGCACTCGAGTAGACTACTCGAGCAGAAGCCGGTCGAGTAGCCATTACTTGGGCACTCGAGTAGACTACTCGAGCAGAAGCCGGTCGAGTAGAACTACTCGAGCTAAGGGGCTCGAGTACTTTTGACGTTCTGTACAACTTTAACACTCGAGCTTGCATTGCTCGAGCACTTTTTACTCGAGCTCTACTCGAGCTCGACGGGAATTTTGGCCCATGAGATCCCGTTTCGACCCGTTGCCTATATATACCTCTTCCAAACACGTTTTGAAGATCCCCGAGCGCACCACATCACTTTTATACATAATTTTTAGAGAGAGAAGGAAGAGAAGAGACGAGCAAGTTTTAGTTTTACGTTTTTGAGGTTTTTCTTACGAATTCACGTTACGATTTCACATTTTAGTTTCGTTTCTTACTATCTTTTGTTCTTGAATACGTTGAGACCTCGTTTTGCTAATTAATTGCAGTTTATTCTTTTATATCTTAAAACCCTAGTTTATGTACGATCTTTTCTTTGATTTAATTACGATGTTCATGTTCGTCACTTGTCTAATTGTTATTGTTTACGTTAAATCTATGTCTAGCTAAAACCCTTGCATGCTTAGGGTAGGATGAACTCGTAGAAGTAGGTTGTGGGTACGTAATTAGAGTAACTTGTGACGTTAGGTTTTAATTCTCTTGGTTAATGAATTCTTAAAATTAATCTAGACTTCGCTCTTGAATTTCGTTCGAAAGGTGTTAGAGAGAGGACGACCGTATCACTCTTTAACAACGAGTAGACTTAACGAGAGGGTTTAGGAAAGGTTAATTCATCTACCGGTTTAGCGAAGGAGGACGACCGCATCACCTTAGTTAAATTAGGGTCTCATTCATTAAGCACAATCTATTAACTTGTTAGTAGATTCGTGAAGTCGAGTGTTAGGATAAAGTATTAGGGTTTAGAATCTTGAGCTTTCACCTTACATTCTTAGACTTAGGTTAATTCTTGTGTGTCACCGTTGTTTTGATTATGTACCTGCTCTGTTAGTATACGTAGGGATTCATATCTTAAGCATCACCATCTCATATTTGAAAACACACCTTTTGATATTTCGTTTAATTTTCCTTTTGCATTCGTAGAATAATTTTATTTTAGTTTAATTACTCTTTCCAAAAAAATTCCAAAAACAATACACTCATATTAACTACGACGCGTAGATCTTCAGGGATCTATTCGCATATACACTGTCCCTTGGGTTCGATATACTTGGTCGTTATACTTGCTAATACTACAGTGAACCCGTTCGCTTGCGGGTGAGCGACTAGTAAAAGTTAGTAAAATCGCTTCAAGTCAGTCATCCCTTTCCTGTCAGATTGTTTACAAACCGGCGCCGCCTCGCTGCTCTACTCCTGCTGCCTCAAACCGCATCAGATACCGCGTTCTTGAATTGAAGGTATGATACTGATTTTTTTATAGTATTTTTCTTGGTCTTATGTTTTTTTTCTTCTCGCCTCTTTTTTTAGTTTTTGTCATCCTTCATTGAACAGTCTCGGCGCCGCCGCCATATCCTCTAAGATGTAAAACATATATTTTTCCACAGTTCAACGATTTTCTTATTTAGATATTTTTGGAATTTATTTTTGCAAAATATTTATATATGCTAATTTTCTAAGAGGATATTGAAATATTTTGCAAAAGACATTGTCACGTAAAATATGGCAAGATTCTCAAATAATCTTGCCATCCAATATCATATCTTACCATGGACAGTAGATTATAACATTTTTTTTTGACAAAATTTTACTACCCAAAAGATAATGTCATTGAAATAATACATTATTTTCAAATTTTTTTGACATGATATACAATATTTTACCATGTATAATACTATGATACTGAAAGTTAGCAATTTTTTTAAAAAATTTTATTTTTTTTATTTTTTTCAAAATACATGTATAAATGAAATGTTTAGGAGGGAATTAATTTTTTTTAAATAATTCGAATTGACGTTTTAATATTATATCGAAATTACAAGATATTTAAAATAAAAAATATTTATGTCTATAATTTGAAATTAAAAATAATATTTTTTTCCAGTCCGCGAAATTCGCGGGGATACACACTAGTATATATATATATATATATATATATATATTGTTTTAATAAATTTTAATCACCCTATTTAATAAATTTTAGGGTATATAATGCTAATTTTAAAAATATTTGAATTAAGACAAATGATATATAACAAAATTTTCATTATAGATTACTAATTGCCTTTCATACACTAATCCATTAACTCTTATCCATTCTTTTTGTAATTAAATTGATGATGAGGGGATCTTTTAAGGGTTGGGCTGGACAGCTTTTGAAAATTTGATATTTTTTCTGTGCAAAAAAATATATGTATATTTAGCTTCACCAAAAATTGAACTTGTATTTATATTAGACTTTCAGTCCGCCCTAAAACATTTTTCTGGCTCCGCCGAGAGTGTCTCGTTTATATATCATCTTAGTGCAAATTAATTGTTTTAGCTGCAGCTAGACATGGCATGAATAGAATGAGAACTACTAATATATTAAATTATATTTCCGTGGAGTATAGAATAGGTTAAATAAAAACGTGACTATAGATGGAAATAGAGTTCGGTGGGAAACAGTTTGAGCACTACTGACGCGGCACTTCAAAAAGAAAAACGAAAAAGGGTAAAATCATGTATCACTAACCTTTCCCTGGCAAAGTATTATATGAAAACATTTCATAATAAACTTATTATGAAATAATTTTAAAGTATCACTAATTTTATCGGGAGTATCATTAATCTCATTTGGAGTATCATTAGTCTGAGTTCAAGAAAATTAAAACAATTACAATATAATAACACTGACCCAAACTAGTGATACCCCTGACAGATTTAATGATACTTTAAAACTATTTTATATTAAGCTTATTATGAAGCGTTTTCATATAAAACTTATTTATCTTCGTGAACTTACAGCGCCCTAATACGCAGTCATTTCAAGGTCGTTGGTAATGGATTTGGAATTCGGGTGTTGATTTAAGTTTGTCTAAATTTATTGTGATGATTTATTTGTTTAATATAGAAATAAGTTGTAAATTTACACTCTAAGTTTCAAGTAGATGAATTTGATGTATTTACTTGTTTAAAATCAATTTTGGGTGAAAGAAATATTAATATATTTATATATCAACATATTATTAGAAAGTTGAAGAGTAATACACGGTAAAAAAGAAAAAAGTTTCTTGTACTATATTAGAAAAGTGAGTAGAATTTGAACTTGACTTAAGTCCACATGGTGGTGTGCTTAGTTGCATTGGGGGGCTTAGAGGTGCACTTTACAGGACACAGATCCTATCAACAATTTACAAATTGCCACATCACCCATTAACAAATGCTGCATTTTTTTCTCTCCTTAGAGCATCCCCATTGAGGGGTGCAATTCCTACGTGTAGAATTATTAAACCTGGGTAGAGGGATGGGGAGGGGTAGAAATGTAGAGGTGAGAGAAGGTGAGGTATAATATATTGATGCCACTCCAATTACTGTTTCCGGCCCCACTTCTTTTCTTTCTTCTTTCTTTTTTCTTCTTTTTCAGTTTTTGTTTATCGTTTCTCTCATACATTGCATATGGATATATAGCTTTTCTTTTTTTGACCGTTTACAAATAGCATTATATATATATATATATATATATATATATATATATATATATATATATATATATATATTTTTTTTTTTTTAAATTATAGAACTAGCCGTTTGCTTGTTTTTTTTTTTCAAATTTTATTTACACTTTTAAAAATATTACCGTTGCTATGTACTTGTTTTAATATTGTACTTGTTTTTTCAATTCTAAATAAAATTCTTGAAGTTTGTTTGTCACAATTATGTTAAAAAAAATTCAATAGTGTTAAACAAAATTAAAAAAATTAAGACTAAAAAATCAATTAAAATAATTTTAAATATAACATATATTTTATTTATTTTGAATAAATTAATATAACTTAAAACAAAATAAAGTAAAATATTGAATTAAATAAATATAGATGAATTTAAAATGATATGGATAGTGGGGTCATGAATAGTAACATTTGTACCTGAAATGGATGAGGAGTAGATGTAGAAATTGAGGGGTAGAATTAAATGCTGATGTGGCAGTTGATGTGGCAGAAATTTATACCTGGGGTTGGGTAGAGGGATGGGGATGCCCTTAAAGCTTCGACCCTTCTCCATCTTCCTCAATGCAAGTGGGGGTTTTTTTTTTTTTTTTTAAATATTTTAAATGAAAACCATTTTTTTCTATTGCTGCTTCTGTGATTTGAATGTCAATTTATGAGTTTACAGTTTTGAGGAAGATTTGTGCTGGTGTTTGTAATTTAATGGAAGGCAGAAAAGTAAAACATCTCCCAAGCCTTTTATTTTATTTTAGAAGTGTTGTTGCTTTGTCACTTCAACTATTTCTATTTTATTGAGAGAAAAAAAATAGACTTGCGATTTGCTTTTCTTGTAGGGCAATATAGGAGTGATTAGCTAGCATAATTAGACTAAACTTAGGAAATTGATCATGGATTTGGGATTAAATATTTAGAGAAGAACTTAGTTAAATAAAATATGAGGTCAATTATCCAGCCTAACTTTAGTAACTATTCTAAATCCCAAATATTAACTAAAAGTAGTATTATGTAGTAATCTATATACTTCCACAAAAGAATTTGTAAATTCGATTTTCTACAATATCACTATTATGTATATATTATTATTATTATACATATATATTATTATTGTTCAAAAATTGAGCTTTTTTAAATTACAATAGTTGATAACTTGATATAAATAAGGGGCGTTCACAAAATGGTACAATTTCAAATCACTATTTACAAGATAGTACAGTGTTCAAAAAATATGTACTTATGTTCAATTTATTTTTGTGCATCTGTTCAATTATTTTGTACCAATTTGTAAAAAGTGGTTCAGGATTGTATTATCCTGCACTTAACCCTATAAATAATAGTGATAGTGTGTATATATAACCATGATACTCAAAAAAAGAATTTACATAGGTATTATGCAAGTGATCCAAATATGATTTAAAAGAAATTGTCATGTACATAATATTTTACTTTTTAAAAGTTAATATTGATACTTAATAAAAAAATTAAAACATCAGGGACAACTTCGTTACGCACATTTGCAAAATTTGTACTCTAAAACTCAAACTATTATTTATCGATACCTACATTTGCAAAATAATTTGAACTTCAAACTGAAAATGTACAAATATAAACATTTGATGCAAACAAACCCAACGTATGAAAAGAGATTCCAAATGCCACAAAAATTAATCAGCCAAATGACTATTTTTAGAATGTACTTCGGAGCGCAATTTTATGAAAAAAGAGTCCTCAAATAATTCATCGTGTTGAAATTTCATTTATAAAATGGCCTACATTGCTTTCAATAATTAAAAAAATTCTGTCGAAAATCTACACAAGATATCAATCACTTTCCATGTCTAAAGTGTTAACACTAATGTGAATTTGCTACGAAATCTGACACCAATCATTTATTGAACATGTGATGCACCACACTGCGTGCTGTGGAGTTGCTAATTTAATTTCGCATTGTTTTTTCCAATTCTTTTAATATTAGTTGGAAATGGACATTGAAATATTTCACTCCCATTAATGTAGTTGGAACTTCAATTTTTTGGTGCGCTACTTTTACTTCCTTATTCACCTACTAAAATACCACACGGTAAAATTTGCAATTTTGATCCCATGGATTTTTTGTAGTAACTATTTTGATCCTACGTTTTTATTGGTTTTTTTTTTCTTAAATTTTATCTCATCTATTAATATTTGGACTAAAATTGCAATTTATCAATTATATTTGGGATAACTAAACAAAAAAATTGTAGAACCAAAAATGACAGAAAAAAATAAAACATACCAAATGTACAATTTACCTTTAAGAGATATAACTTGGGAAATCACAAAAAAAAAAAAAAAAAAAAAATCTAATATCATTATATAGTGATTGTCTCAGTTAAGTGTACGATTAAAAGACAACTACTTAGTTAGTTCAAACCTAATTTAACACTTCACCAGACAAGCTTTTAGAAAACAATTCGAAAGAGATGAAATCGAGGATTTCATGCCTATTATTATCCTATAATTGATTAATTTCATGATATAATTTCCTATGCTGGCTACACATCATTAGGTAAAGACAGTAAACTGCATGTGCAACATACCAAATACCTTTCACTTGTACCGCCTATTTGAATTATTCAACAAAAAACACTCAATTAGATTCAATGCCAAAAACCTACCAAATATTAATGTTTTGGTGGAACAAACAAGAAAATGAATTTGCTGAATTGGTTTTGACAGATTTACAACCGTTTTTAATATGGAGAGCATTAAGCCGAAGGGGAGTCGGCTGAGGCATCTGCAGCAGCAGCAGCAGCAGCAGCAGCGGCAGCTCGTTTCTTTGCAAAGTATTCGTCAGCCCGGGCCATGTTCTTGGCGACAGACGGCTTCACCCATTTCTTTCGGCCAGGAAGAACGGTTAGTGAACAGCCAGCTGCCTCCAGCTTCTCTTTTGCAGCTGCTGAGAACGCCCGAGCCTTGATGTTGAGTTTCACGTTCAATTCTCCGTCTCCTAAGATCTGAAGCAAGAGTCAGTTGTATGAAAAGAGATAGAAACATTTTTTATACCGATTAAGAAGACATTTTAATGGTTATGCAATTTTCCTATTTTACCCTTACACGAGAGGACAACAAATTAAATATTCATTGAAAATTTGTTTGAAAATATGGACATTTTGGTCAATTGAAGAATATAGAACAAGCATATAATTTGGGAGGGAGTATGATAAAACCGATATATAAATCAAATGGGCCTAATTAAGCACAAAACCTCTGATTTTTTTTACCTTTAGAGGAAGCCTCCTTTCCCTTCCCGATGGATTGATCAGACCTCTCTGCTTCAACGACTCCAATGAAACCTCTTCTCCTTCTTGGAAGCCAGCTTCTTCGAGATCTTTCAAGTTCACAGGGATATACTTTGGTAATCCAGCGCTCATGCCTTGATTTCCAAATAACTCATATCAGCATCAGTGAACTTAAATATGTTATGGTTTCAGCCAAATATTTACCTAGGAAGTGCTTGGTGCAAATTCTTCAATGAGAATAGTAATGAAAATCATCAAAAAGTGAATTACCATGTGAAAGATGGTTACATTGTAAGTGTATTACTCTAATCTTGGAATAAGTTGAGCCAAAGAATGATTGTTGGATGAAAGATTAATTGAATCATTAATGAAAAATAATTATAGGGGAAGAGGTAGTTAATCAAAATGGGGTAATGCTTAACTTATTCCGAGTCGCATTACCTCGTACCAAGTATAATAAAGGTGAATTGATCATCATTTATTCTCATTAAGTACCCATATTCATTTCCATTGGAAACTTATGAACCGAGCAGCTTGTTAGTATATAATGGAAAGCATAAACCCACATTACTAAAGGTCCAAAAAGCTTCAAAGATAAGCTTCCAAAAGAGAGACAGTAACAGAATAAAACAATTACGGCAAAAACTTGTATGAGACCGTCTCATGACATGAGACAACACAAATTAACACCCACCCCTACCAAAGTGTTAATGAGTCAATGTCCTAGTTATACTCATTCTCATTGTCTCATGCCATGAGACGGTCTCATACAAGACCCACTCAACGACTACCTACTTGTCAAGCTTATGATACAAACAAGAAATAAGGACTTAGAAATGCATGTTAAAAAATTCCGTAGGCCAAGTGTGGGACAGAAGGATCAAGAAGATTGGGATTTTAGACGAAGCAAAAATCTTGGGATGAAACACATGGCAAATTGCAATTTAGCTATTCTGAAATTTTATTGGAAACATAATATAGTGAAAGATGGTCATTACATGTCTAATAGCAGGGCATTTTTTCAACTCGAAGGAAGCTAAACTGTCAATAAACTAAACCAAATCTTAAAACAAAACAAAAAGACGCTAAAAGAAAGTGGAAGCAAAAGTAATATCTTCTTATTTGAAGTATAATATTTCAACATAATGTTTATGTAATTTCACAACTGACAACTTCAACATTAATCTGAAGAAGTTCAGCATGAACTTCGTCGATCAGGTATCCATAATTTCACTGAGAAGAACTCAAAGGCAACACTATTACATATAAGCTCAATAACTACGTCTTCAGTCATGCAAAACGCAAGCATAAAATTTATTTGAAATTTACCCCAAGAATAAAATAATTTATGGCAAACTGTTGAAAACAGTTCTAAATTCTCAATAGAAACCCAACTTCAGAAAAGTTCTTCAGACAATCTCCAAAAAACATCAAGTAAAATCACCTTAGGATGACATCTCAAAATATCATTGCTTATATTTTAAAGCCCACGAACCTCATATATTCCAATTTCCATCGATATTAATCGTGCGACCACAAGTTGTAATACGCCTCATCCTAGATATGCAGCTCATAAATTTGTATAAAACAAATAAACTACAAAAAAAATTGCTTCAATCTTCTAAATTTCATAATAACACTCACTAATGATTTTTCCACACAATGATGTACATTATAAACAGGCAATTAGAAACCACCAATTTATTTTCTTTAGCTACCCAAAACTTAAGCGATCACCTAATCATTATAAAGCTCGAACATATCACAACCTACACCATAAGAAGCCACAAGAAAATCACCAGCATTATTCCAAAAACCTCCTCTATACCATGAATGGAACACATATAGGCAAAGTAGCAAATATAAATTCCACACAATCACTACAAAATTTCCACAGTTTCGATCACATGAACGTCATAAAAGTAACCATGTATCTAGTGAAGTGAAAATCACCAACATTATCACAAAAACCTCCTCTATACCATGAATGAAACACAAACAGGCATGGCAAATACATTTTTCACACGATCACTACAGATTTTCTATTAGATTCGACCACTCGATCGCCATAAAAGAAACCATAAATCTAATGAAGTGAAATGAAAACCTCCTCTACACCATGAATGAAACAAAAATAGGCAAAGAAGCAAATATAATTGCCACACAATCACTTCGAATGAAAGAAACCATGTATCTAATGAAATGAAAAAATTAAAATCCTGAGAGCAAAAAAGTTTACCTCCAGCAATACCCCTCAATTTAGGAAGCCTTCGATAGAGGGGCATCTGCCCCCCTTCAAACCCCCTCCGCACGCCGGGACCGGACCTCGATTTTTGACCCCTCATTCCGAAGCCACAGCTGCCCCCTTGCCCGGCGGCATGCCCTCTTCCCTTCCTCTTCGACTTCTTTCGGGACCCCGGCTGTGGGCCCAAGTTATCAAGCCGGAATCGAACACTCTCGTTGCTTACTGAAGATAATTGCGCACCAGAAGCCACAACCAGGAGGGTTTGTCTTTGCTTTAACTTGTGGTGGCCGAGCTTTATGGATGTGAATGGAGATGGGCATGCCTTCAGAGTTGTTACATTGCCCTGTTTATTCAACAAACAATTAAAATTTTGACTCAAAATTCAAGGATTCTGAAATATAAAATGTTTATGTTATAACTGGGAACAGAGATGAAGATTAGCGAAGACGATGTAGAATTCGTGGTTACCTTGAAATTAGAGGAGAATTGGCGAAGATGGCGTGTAGTTGTGGAAGGGGTGGGAGAGGAAAGGGAGAGGGAGAGGGAGAGGGAGAGTAGAGAAGCAGCCATGGGAATGGGAAGAGATAATGATAAGAGTGTGAGCCTTGTTTGCCTCACTGCAAAATGTTGCGCCCAACGGATACGGCCTCTGCTTTTTTATTCTCCCCCTCTTTCTCCCAATTTTCTTTTCTCACTCAACATTTTGATTTTGAGCCCTTTTTTATTGGGTTAGTTACTATAGGATAGTTTTTTTTAGAGGGGTGTATTGGTTATAAAGTCTGTAGAATTTTTTTAGACTTTTAAAGTTTGGGGGTATTCAATCTAGATTTTTAAAAGTCTTTAAAAATCCTGAAGTATTCAATACGGAGATAATTCGAACTTATAATTAATACTGACCTTTAGAATTATAACTTTCTTCATCAAGAGTCATGCCACATGTTAAATGATCGTGCCTCCCAGACTTATTACACTTGGTACATACAGTTTTTTTCCTTTTCCAATACTTCCCAAATGATGGAATCCTTGATTTTTTGGGACGTCTAGGAGGGCGTTTCAAACGAGGTGGTAATATCCTGTGTTGGTCCTCTTGAGGGTGGAACTTGAATTTTTTGGTCTCTGGAATAGTATGGAGATCAGTCGAGTAACAATTCCGATATGTTGAAGTGTAAAAATACTACTCAACATTATGGGAAAACAGTTTGAGATGAAACGCGGATAACAGCAACAACGTGGACACATGGGAAGCCTCAGATTTGTCATTGGTAACATGATCAAGTTTTATCTGTCAAATTCAAAACGGATGGATTAGAATCAACATTGAAGACACCGCTGGGGTAGATAACTACATTCCATGTAAGGCCGGCTTTGATGAATCGGTTCCACAGGTCTTCCTTGCTTTGCACAAATGCACCAGTCCAACTACTACTCTCCGCCCAATGAATTACAAACCAATTGCTTATTTGGCACGAATATCTTCAACCGTGTGAGTAACAGGCAAGACCCTAAAATCTTGTATCCAAGCATTAAATAATTTGGCAGCATTCAATGTCATCTCAACATATCGTGAAATATGGGGGGAATAAGAAACAACCCATTTATCAAATGGAAATTGATCAAGAAATTCTTCAGCCTTAGGACCACCTATCTTCTTAAATGCAACAAGCTTCTGGTCAAATATGGTGATGTTTGGAGCATATGCACACTCCCTGAACTGCTCACAAAGTTTCTCACGGTGTCTGTTGGTCCATCCCGTGGAAAATCGACCCTTCAAATTAGTTAATAAATGAAAGAGACAAAAGAAGTGGACCGGCTCATCGAAGACATTCGGGTAGGCATTCAATATTCTCAAATGCCTATCAGATATATAGAATATTTGTTGCTCATGTTTGATGGAATACCGAACCTTTTGCAAAAACCATATCCAGTTTTCATTGTTTTCAGCCGACACCAGGGAAAATACAACAGGGAACAACCTTATACAGTGAAAAAACATAATTAGCAGATTAAAAATTGGGGAAGGGGGGGTTATAATTATATGGTCATATTGGATTAAATGAAAGCTGAGATGATAAGAAATGTTTACCGTTATCACCATCTTTAGCAGTAGCTGAAAGAAGAGTTCTCTTGGCTCGTCCTTTCATAAAGGTCCCATCAATGAAGAGCATGTGACAACAGTTGAGAAAACCATCTACACATGCTTTAAAGGCAATAAAGAGACGCTTAAACTGGTGAGATTCACTATTGAATTGAAGATCAACCACACTTCCGGGGTTGGTGTGAATGATAACATCACAATACCAATGTAATTCATCAAATGAATCATTAAAACTGCCAAAGATAACAGACTTTGCACGCTCAGCTGCTCGATATGCTTTCCAATAAGGGATATCTACTCCATATGACCTTTTGATTTTCTGGACTACGGTTTTCCCACTAATGTTTGGATTATCCTTGACCTCAGACAACAAGAAATCCCCCACAATCTTGGGAACAAGCCTTTTGGTGTCTTTGCCTATGAGCTTACCAATGCACTTATGGACAAAGTTTGCTTTAAAAAACCACAAAATACTTAGTCAATTTGTGAAGCTTGGCTTTTATGAACCAGTCACAATGTGATTCATGACAGGCTGCATGGATGTAGAATTTATCATTCCTAATAAACTTGAATCTAAAGCCAGTTTTTATGGTGTATTTAATAAGTCAAGTTCTAAAATGTTCTGCACCACCTCTAAATTCTGCCCCCACACCATCTTTCATTATATTTACCTAATCATCAGATAACAAAGGTTCTTTGATAACAACAGGAGACATATAAAAAATAAGGATATCATTTATGCCATCAAACTCTACCTGTTTCCATCCTCTGAATCAATGTTATTACTATTGTTGGATTCCTTGCAAACTCTAGAAGGATATTCTGGGCTAACAAACTATTATCACTAGGGGCGCATGCAACAATATCCAAAGGGTTTATGATATTTGGACACAATTCGGCGTTAACAATCCGTGATTCATCTATGGAGCAAAGTGTGATCAAGTTGTTCAAATCATCATCACAATCAAGAGAAACTGGTGTGCTGTCGTAGGCACCCAAAAATAAATCACCTAAACTAACCCACTAATGTAGTAGGGTAAGCAAGGGGTCGAACCCACGAGAAATAGTGTAATTTAATTAAATAAATCGTGTTAGAAAACAAATAAAATGGGGGGTGTTTTGGTTTGATATTCTATAACTACTAGAATGCATAATAAAAGGAAATCAATAAATAAATAAAAAACGTTCTAGTTCTCGGATAGCTTCTCCGTAAATAATTCTCAACTCAATAAAAAACTAACGGTATTTTTCCACTCTACTCAAATCTTGCCCCTAGACCAGTGGTACGACCAAACTAGTCCGAATTGTTTCTTAAGTGTAATTAATTAGAAGGTACGACCCCCAATTAACCTATCCAAATAAATAATCCCAAAACATGTATTCGAGATTCAATTTATTGAATGCATTAACAAATCAAAACAATAGAGCAAACTAGGCTATGAAAGCGGAACGTCCGAATCATACAACCTAGACTTCGTTATCCCTAGAGTGTTCTGCCCTATTTGCTACTATGACCACATGCATATAACAATTACGGATTATATCATGTAATCTAGCTATGAATACTAAATTAATCAAGCAAGGTGATCAAGCTTACAAAATTAATAAATATTCCATGCATAGCATTAACCAAATAACAAAGAAATTAAGATAGGGTAAGAAAAACCGTCAATTATTAAGGAGTCTCAAATCATCAAAGGTTCCGCATATCCTCGAACTAGAATAACAATTAGCCAAACACGGCTATGAAATGTCACGAACTCTCATGTGTATGTGTGTGAGTATGTTCTCCCTCTCAAGAATTTTTTTACTCTCCAAGACCCCTTAAGACCTCCCCTATGTCCACATTCATCTCCTCCATATATAAGGACTAACATTCATTGTAATCCCCCTTTTTCTTCCCTCATAAAAGCACCACATAAATTATCATAATGTCCCAATTAAAAGAGCTAATAAATTAATGCACACAGAATTTGCTAGCTTTAATATTAGAATCCCCAAAATCGACTGCTCTTAAATTGGCTCGGCTCTTCCTTAATTAAAAATGGTCCAATCCAACCTACAAATAAACAAAAACACCAAATCAAAGCAAACTGACCAAAATAAAATAAGTCGGAAAATACGAAGAGAATAGCAAAGTAAATTACATAATATAATGACAATGAGCACCAAATTTACATGCTAAACTTGACTTATCAGAAACATTACTAAAACTCCCCACCGATCAACAAAAATTGAAAGCTGACTTTTTTAGTTCATTCCACTTACCCGTGACTTGGGCCACAAAATCTAGGAATGTGGTGGTCTCATCACACCCAACCAATTTGCAATCGCCATTGTATCTAACGCTGATTAAAATTTTGGAACTCATATTGATGGGCAATCAAACACCCAACTATGAAAATTGTGTAGGAATAGTTATAATCATCAGAATCTGCAATAAAAAACAGGAGATTAATCGCGGCCGAGAAAAATATAACCCAAATAAAATTAGCGCATAATCAAGGTAAAAATTTCAAAATTCTTGAAATGTCACCTGAATTGGAAAATTAATCTGCGAGATGGGGACTAATAGATGATTCGAAATTAACTGTTCATCATATGAGCTTCTGGCAAAAATACCCCTCCATTTTAACCGAAGGTTTGAGCTGAGGAATTTTGTATTTTGAATTAAAGCAAGAAGTGACATGTTGTACTTGTATATCAGTAGTTAGCCGAGGAATTTGGGAATGAAGGTTGATAGAGTTGCAGGATGATGGAATAGATGGGTTAGTAGGCTTTTTTTTATTCATAGTAAGTTTGGGAAAGTCCACTATGGAGGAAAAAAAAAGTCCAAAACCGTGTACCCAAGAGTGCATTTCACTTTTTATTAGGGCTAAATTGTGTTTCAATCCGGACTAATCCATTTTTAGCAACACCATATGGTCACCCATTCAGGTATTTTGTGAAATGATATTCAAGGAAATTATTATTGTAAATATCAAATCATAACCAACTATTAATGAATTTAAGTTGATCTATTAATTTATTCGAATATGATAAAGGTTTCACATAATAACTACTGTAAATAACTGAATATCATTCATATAATATCTTGTGGCTATATGCATTAGTGTTGATATGATCGCACTCCCAAATTTATCAATTTAGTTAAAATTGATTGTCAATTTAAAAATAATTCTACCCCTATCAATTTTTTTCAACCCCTATCAAATTTAGATATTGAGATATTGCATACTTGTGTTAACGAATTTGATCCTATGTCCACTGTTGGTCCCACTAGTTAGATTAATTTGCGGAAGCTTTAGTGTTAATGTCTTAACAAACTTCTTTTTACAAGAGCACAAAATTAATAAGAGAATAAGTAAATGAAAGCAGTAAAGAACACCAGATATATAGTGGTTCAGATTGAATATCCTACGTCCACTCTCCCTTTTATCCAAGGAGTCTCACTATCAACCAACCAACTCACTTACTTACTCACTGGAATTGGGAAGTACCAGTTCCTTCTTACAAACTCTTTAGATTTAACTTCAATCTAAAGATCAACAGCCTACAACCTTATCTTGTAGATGAACAGGTTAAGGTTCAACAACTCCTCAAGAGTGAATATAAATGAAAGAACAATAAGAGTGCTAAGAGTGATTATCAAAAGCTTGGATGGACTTATGCGCGTAGGGTGTCTCTAGAGCTTTTTCTTGAACTGCACTCTTGTATTTATAGAGGGGATTAGGGCTAGCCGTTGGAGAGCTAATCCAATCAGATCCTCTATTTAAGAAAGCCTCAATCAATCAATTCCCTAATTGATTGATTGGGTTGGTGGGATCCTTGGATTGATTATCTTCAAATACTTTCCAATCCTGATCTTGTTGACTTGATTTGAATCACCAACGGTCAAATGCTTCCTCTGCCAAACTCTGATTCTCAACAGAGAAGGCAAGACCAGACACCAGGCAACCTCGGTGTCTTCTGGTCCTAATCTGGTTAACAACCAGAATACTCAGTAGAAACAGGGGATCAAACCGAGCATCTTTTGTTCTACCAGACTCGTCTGGTCTGGGGAAGGTCCTCTACCTCTGGTCAGATCTCATCTGGTGAAGTCTTCTGGTGGAGTCCTCTGGTGAAGTCCTCTGGTGGGGTCTTCTGGTGACTCTTCTGGTGAAGTCTTCTGGTCTGGCAGTTCCCCCTAGACTAAGTCCTAATCTAGATCATCATCTGGCTAACAGGTCCAGATGGTCCTATTACATCTTCTGGTTTGTTTTAACTCATCAAAACTATACAATAATTTTCCTAACATCCACCAGTGGGCACAAACTTATATGTCAACCGCAAATGTGATAATGACACATAAACAAATTTAAGTTTTCAACTAAAATAATAGTGGGGTCCCTGCTTATGTGTCATTATCACATCGCGGTGGACATATAAGTTTGTGTCCACCGGTGGACATATGATCATTTCCGCTTATGTTAAATTATGTTTTAATTTGTAATATTTAAATTTCTAAAAAAAATAGAGAAACATAATTTACAACTTTTTTAGTGTTGTAGAAAATATAAATATTCAAAAATATTTTTGTTTAAAAAAAATTCAAAAGTATTTAATTTAAGAGTATGTATAGAGTGAAATTAGTTTATATATGAATCACTGAAGGGTATTAGTTGTTTTCACTGAAAAATATTAGTTGTTTTTATTGAAGAGTATTACTGGTTTGCACTGAAGAGTCTTAGTTCATTTTCACTTAACAACTAAGACACTTTAATGTAAATCAATAATACTCTTCAGTAAATACAACTAATACTTTTCAGTAAAAACAACTAATACCCTTCAGGAATTCATGTATAAACCAATTTCACTCTATACTTTGTCTTAATTTAATTTCTTAAATAGAAATATAGTGAAGTTGTATTATATGAAGTCTAAAGTTCAAATATCACTGTTAGAAATTTAACCTACGGCCAAGGTTATATACAATACTTCCTATCTTTTGTTAATATACTCCACCCAAAAAGAGTGTGAAAAAAAATCCAAAAATTTTGACAATTTTCGAATTTTTTTTCCAAAAATGCAGAAAAAAAATAACACTAAACATATGAATTTTTGGAATTTTTTTCCGAAAATTATTACATTTTAAAAAAAATTCATATATTTTTTGGAAAGAGTGTATTAACAAAACATGAAACTGTATTTAACCTGTCATTTTAAATAAGCTCTATATCCTGGTAAACAATCAGGGCTCATTAGAACAACTGACTGGTCTGATCAGGGCTTTCATTGGGTTATAGTGAGCCCGGATAGATTGCTAGAAATTGGGCGGAGTTGCTCGGGGTAATTAAACCGGTAAAGTTGAGTTGGGGAAAATAAATATTGAAAGGCAAGCACTTGCATGAGATAGTTTCATGGTGAAACGGTCCACTAAGTAACGCAAATTAACATTAATCATTTTTAAAGTGTTAATATAATATATTCAACTTATGCTTCATTTTTTCGTGATATAGTCCCATGCAAGAACATCACTAGAAGGGTCGTGATTAGGCGTGAAATTGTCATGATTCTTCCCTCGAAATGCCCTAGTTTTGGTTGATTTTGTGAGTATTTAGAGTCATTCGAGTATCATTTTCATAAACTAATGAATTTGTCTCTTTGATGCTCAGAGATGGATAGAGGGCGAAAAGAGGAGTTCGTAGGACTTTGAATCAACTCAAACGGACGCCCGGATGAGAAGATATCGAAGAAATACGAAAAGTACTAGTTCGAGGGAGCAAAAGTATCATTGGAGTGCACAAGCTAGAAGAGCTCGAGCACTAGTGCTCGAGCAAGTCGAGTATAGTGCACGAGAGATGCAAGTCGAGCACTTAGTGCTCGAGTCGGTCGAGCAGTGTGCTCGAGTGGAATCCAGTCGTGCACTAGTGCACGACCACATATGGTCGATCACTTTTTGCTCTCGGGAAGAATGGGTGCTCGAGTTGGTTTTGCTCGTGCACCTAGTGCACGAGTAAGTGCACGACCTGTCGCGTTTTTGGCCCATTAACTCCCAATTCGACCCGTTGCTTATATTACCCCCTCTCGAACACATTTTTGACAACCACTGGATACCATACTACGTTTGGAGACTGAGTTTTGAGAGAGAGGAAGAGGAGAAGAGACGAGCAAGTTTACGATTACGTTTTTTGAGGTTTTCATAACAAATTCATACTACGATCTTGTTTTTAGTTTCGTTTCTTTAGATTTCTGTTCTTGAACACGTTGAAACTTATTTTCTTGAGTTAATTTCAGTTATTCTTTTATTTAGAAAAACCCTAGTTTATGTTTGATCTCTTCTTCGTCTTAAATATCATGTTCATGTTCGTTACTCACTTAATTTCTGTTATTTACGTTAAACCTATGTCTAGCTAAAACCCTTGCATGCTTGGGGTAAGATGAACTCGTAGAAGTAGGTTGTGGGTACGTAATTAGAGTAACTTGTGACGTTAGGTTTTAATTCTCTTGGTTAATGAATTCTTAAAATTAATCTAGACTTTTACTTTTGAATTTCGTTCGAAAGGTGTTAGAGAGAGGACGACCGTATCATTCTTTAACAACGAGTAGACTTAACTAGAGGGTTTAGGAAAGGTTAATTCATCTACCAGTTTAGCGAAGGAGGACGACCGCATCACCTTAGTTAAATCAGGGTCTCATTAATTAAGCACAATCTATTAACTTGTTAGTGGATTAGTGAAGTCGAGTGTTAGGGTAAAGTATTAGGGTTTAGAATATTGAGCTTTCACCTTGCATTCTTTTACTTAGGTTATTTCTGGCGCGTCACAGTTATTTTGATTATGTATCTTCTCCGTTAGTATACGTAGGGATTCTTATCCTAAGCATCACCATCTCTTACTTGAAAACAACCCGTAGTTAATTAGTCTTCTTTAGTTCGTTAGTATAATTAGTTTATTTTACTTTTTTTAATTAATCTTTCAAAAAAACCCAAAAACATTACACTCATATTAGCTACGACGCGTAGATCTTCAGGGATCTGTTCGCATACACCCCATCTCGTGGGTTCGATATACTTGGCCGTTATACTTACTCATACTACAGTGAACCCGTCCGCTTGCAGGGAAGCGACTAGTAGAAGTTAGTGTAATTCGCTATCAAGTCAATGGCGTCGTTGCCGGGGATGGCGTTGTATGCTTTTGAATAGGACTTGTAGATAGCTTAGTAGTTAGTAGTGGGTGATTTTATTTTATGTTTTTTTTATTTCGTGCATATTCGGCAGTTGCGTTTTAATTCTTCTGTTAGTGTTTCAGGTTTATGAGAACACGCTCACAAGGCAATACGAGCGAAGAGAGGTTACCTGCAGATCCTGAGACAATAGCAAGAAGAAACCGAGCCTTCTTACGAAGGATGAACGCTGCCGGAGGGAAAGAACCGATGGACATCACTAATGAGTTGGACGATATCGAGAATAAGTTCAATCAGGCATTGAACCGGGTTGACGGCACTAATGGCAATACTAGCAAGAATCAGGATCCGTTAGGAGAGAGCCAGAGCCAAAACCCGGGTACTCAGAACCAAAACAGCCCAGCTCATAACATGATCCAAAATCCTCATAACAACTCTGCTTACCCACATCCTAACCTACCACAAAACAACTTACCCTATCCACCCTACCCATACCCACCGTATCCTTACCCACCATACCCGTATCCTCCACCTCCAGTTTACAATCAACCACCTGTTTACCAACCACCACCCCAACAAGTACCCGTACCTGCTGCTAATTCTCAACACGTTCCTCAGAACGTAGATCACCATATGGCCATTCGAGGGAGGTTTGCAGCGCAGCCACAACGGTACTATGATGGAGTGGCATTGCCTCCTGTTGAGGCAAATAACTTCTCGATTTCCCCGGGAATTCTAAAGATGCTTACCGAGAATCAGTTCAAGGGGGTGATCGGGAAGGAGAATCCTTATACACATCTGAGGAGTTTTCTAATGATAGCCTCCACTTTCAACTATAATGGCATGTCTGAAGATGCCAAGAGGCTTAGGCTGTTCCCATTCTCATTGACGGGAATAGCAAAAGAGTGGTACGATAATACGCTCCCACGGGGAGGTGTAACCACATGGGCTGAGCTCGAGCGTCTGTTCCTCGAGCGGTTCTACCCTCTATCCAGAACGATTAAAGCAAGGATTGAGATCTCTTCCTTCCGCCAGAAGCAAGGAGAGGACCTACGTCAAGCGTGGGAGAGATACTCAAACATGCTGATAGAGTGCCCGCAGCACGGATACAATGAGGGAGATGTGATGGAATTTTTCTACAGTGGTGCCAACAAGGCCGGGCAAGACCATCTAGACGCCTGTGCTAGTGGCTCATTCCTGAATCAAGGAATAGAGAGGTGTAGAGAGATCATAGACAACATTGTCACAAATGCCGGGGCTTGGAGTGTGGATGCAGACTTCCAAAGAGTGCATCAAGTTGAAGAGGGTGAAGGAACGAGAAGGCTGTTGATGGCCATGATGGAAAAGATTAACAACCTCGAGTTGGGGAAGAATTTGGTTGGAGAGCATACAACAGAGAATGATAGAGTAGACCAACCAAGTGGACAGCAAGAGGTAGCCAATTACATGGGAGGTCCGTATTACAATCAGAATGGCTACCAAGGTGGAAATCAGTTTGGAAGACCTTCTTATGGTCAGCCATTTGTACCTCCAGGGCCACAGCCGCCTCAAAATCAATGGAGGAACACACAAGGATTTCAAGGAGGCCAGCAGCCTCCTCAAAACACATGGAGAAAGAATGAGAACTTCTCATATGCTAACCCGAAGACGGGTGTTACAGTTCCTGCGGGTGTTGACCCAGGTTCAAATCCTCCGGGCGGAGAAGGCGGTGCATCAACTGAGGAGATGTTGAGAGCGATTCTACAGAAGGTGGAGGAAGGAAATAAGAGGTTGTCATCCTTGGAGTACGATGTGAAAGAGTTGCATAAAAAGGGTGATCAACGTGATCAAGAGCTCCAGAAGATGAACGTTGAGTGGACTAGAACTCAACAAGAGAACAATAGGCGATTCACTTCTATAGAGTTCCAGATGAGCCAGATTGCAAAATCGTTGAATAGAGAGCCGGGAAAATATCCTTCCATGCCGGAGGGAAACCCGAAAGAGCATTGCAAGGCAATCCAGCTTAGAAGTGGAACCAACTATGAAGGTCCTCAGATGCCTGCTGATTCTGAGACGCCCCAAGCTAGAGATGAGATTGAAGAGATGAGAGTTGAGAAGAAGGTTGAGGGTGAAAGCACTCAAGCGAGCAAAGAGCTTGAAGAGGAAAGCATTGAGAAGGGTGAGAGAGTTCCTAAGTGGCAGAAGGCAAAGGAAGCAAGGGAGAAAGTGAAAGAGACCGAGAAAGATGAATGGGGGGTACCCAAATCTATGATACCCGTCCCATATCCACAACGCTTCATGAAAAAGAAGCTTGATGAGAAATTCGCTAAGTTCCTTGATGTTTTTAAACAATTGCATATTAATATCCCTTTTTATGATGCTTTGGAACAGATGCCCAATTATGCAAAGTTTTTGAAGGACTTGATCGCGAAAAGGCGGCGAGTGGATGAGCCGAAGTTGGTGCAGTTGAACCACGAGGTGAGTGCATTAGTGCACAAGGCGCTTCCTCCAAAGCTGAAGGATCCCGGGAGCTTCACCATTCTTTGTGATATTGGGAACGGGATCAAGAAGGGAGCGTTGTGCGACCTTGGAGCAAGCATTAATTTGATGCCGCTGTCGCTTTTCAAGAAGTTGGAAGGTGGTGAACTTCAACCCACAATGATGACGCTTCAACTTGCCGATCGGTCTATTACTAGACCTCAAGGTGTGGTTGAAGACGTCCTAGTGAGAGTTGGAGATCACATTTTTTCAGCCGACTTTGTAGTGCTAGAGATGGAGGAAGATGAGCATGTGCCCCTGATCTTGGGAAGACCGTTCTTAGCTACGGTGGGGATGATGCTAGACGTGACAAATGGGAAGATTACATTGAAGGTTGATGATCAAGAAGTGAAGATTTCCCTATATGAAGCTATGAAGCACCCGAAGGAGGACGAGAGTTTGTATTGCATGGATGCAATTGATCCTCGTGTTGAAGAGACACCTCCTATCTCTAATCTTTCTCATGTTCATAATTTCGTTAATCCTTCACTTGATGAGTTAACCCATGAGCATTATCATCTGACTTATTTTGAAAGGGATAAAGTGAAGAAATTGAAGGATGAAGAGGTGAAAAGTGTGGACGTGGTCCAGTTTGAAGGAAAAGGAGGAGTTAAGAAGAAAAAGTCCAAATTCAAGAACCTGTTTGGTAAGACGCCTCCAGATAAAGGTGAGAAGGAGTTGAGACCCATAACACTTGGGGATGAGAAGGAAGCAAAAGAGTTCATGATGGAAGGGCATCAAGGAAAGGAATGCAACCACCACTCTTATGAGAGTAAGGGAGGTAAATTTGAGTATGATGTCCCATAAGCTCCTTTGAGCTTGGTCCGGCATGAGGACCTTAAAAATAGCGCTGAATGGGAGGCAACCCATTTTTATTTGCTTTTAGTTGTTTTAGTTTCTTATTATGTTATTAGGGTGTTGTTGAATCGTAAGTTTTAACCTCGTACGTGAGAGTTTGTTTTGTAGGCTTGTCTCGATGGAGTACTCAAAGGGAGGAACTCAAGCAAGGGAGTGTGCAACGCTGTTGAGAGAAACTGAATTGTTTGGTTGAGGTAACCCACAACCCCAAACTTAGACCTCTTCGCAAGGTCAAAGTTTGGGTGGGTGGAGTTTTTTATATGTTTCTTGTCATAATACACTGGAGCACCCCTTATCTTTGAATGTATTTGGTTATTTGGTGCCTTGAGATGCTCCTTGAGGTGATTTTGATCTGAGTCGCTATTGCATATTTCGTGCTTGTTAACCCTCTCTACTTGTTAGTTGTCAATCTTGAGTATGAAGTGATGAGTAGAGTAGAATTGTGAGGTTTTGTGTGAGTAGTTGAGTTAGAGTGAAATTGAGAGAGAACTAGTATACTTACGAGTTTTCTTTTTGAGTGCTTGTGTGTTAAGAGTGAGAATTCACTAGGACTAGCATGGATGTGAAAGCCGAGAGACTTGAGCCTTATGAGATTTCGATATATGAATGAATCTCTTCGTTTGTGAGTGAATCGTCACCTTAGAGGATGCTAGAACTTGTGTGTGCTCTTGCTTCTTGACTGTGTCTAGTTTGATGTGCCGAATAGGATCTTAGGCCATCTTTGATTTTATTGAGTCACTTAGCCAAAATTTTCCGTACCAATGACATTGAATCCCTTGTTAGCCCCTTTGAGCCTAAAGCCTATTTTATTTGCTAGCACATTTTAAACACTATTCCAAGTTCCTAAGCCTTTTTGTCCCAATTTGAGTGGAGAATAGGAAAAGTGTGAATGTGAAGGGATTGAATTGAGTTGAAAAAGGAAAATGTTGTTTGTTGAGTGAATATGAGAAGAAGGTGTGATGAAGTTATGAGATGTGGGAAAAAGAGAAAAAAAATTGAGAATGAGCAAAAGAAAAAAAATGAGCTCATGTGTTTGTGCGAAAAAAGAGAAAAAAAAATGAAAAGAGTGAGAAAGAAAAATTGAAGTATTGAGAGTATGGAATTGAAAGGGTGTTGATTGAACATGTTCGAAGTATTCTGTTCCTAATCTCGAAGTGCCAAAGTTTGATTTTCTATTCTCCATTCACGTTAGTCACTTTACCCCATATTGTTATCCCACCTGTCCAAAGAGCCTACATTACAACCTTGAGAAAAGTCCTTTTTGATTCGGCATTGATTCCTAGAGTATGGTCGGAGTTGAGAGTGCTTACAAGCCTATGGATATACGTGATTGATTGTTTGAGTGGGTCCCTTATTATTGATATACACTTGTGAGGGAGTGAAACACATCGTTGAGTGCACATCCATGTTTGATCTTGATGGTTCTTGCTGTTGTTGCATGAGTATGATGAAGGAAGGTGAGTGAGTATACTTGTGATGCATCTTTGAAGCTCGAATTCATATACTTGCATGATTGGATTCTTTGACTCATTCCTAACAATTTCACTTGACTTATTATTTCGTTGCTTGAGGACAAGCAACATGGTAAGTTTGGGGGGGTTGATTAGGCGTGAAATTGTCATGATTCGTCACTCGAAATGCCCTAGTTTTGGTTGATTTTGTGAGTATTTAGAGTCATTCGAGTATCATTTTCATAAACTAATGAATTTGTCTCTTTGATGCTCAGAGATGGATAGAGGGCGAAAAGAGGAGTTCGTAGGACTTTGAATCGACTCAAACGGACGCCCGGATGAGAAGATATCGAAGAAATACGAAAAGTACTAGTTCGAGGGAGCAAAAGTATCATTGGAGTGCACAAGCTAGAAGAGCTCGAGCACTAGTGCTCGAGCAGGTCGAGTATAGTGCACGAGAGATGCAAGTCAAGCACTTAGTGCTCTAGTCGGTCGAGCAGTGTGCTCGAGTGGAATCCAGTCGTGCACTAGTGCACGACCACGTATGGTCGAGCACTTTTTGCTCTCGGGAAGAATGGGGTACTCGAGTTGGTTTTGCTCGTGCACCTAGTGCACGAGTAAGTGCACGACCTGTCGCGTTTTTGGCCCATTAACTCCCGATTCGACCCATTGCTTATATATACCCCCTCTCGAACACGTTTTTGACAACCACTGGATACCATACTACGTTTGGAGACTGAGTTTTGAGAGAGAGGAAGAGGAGAAGAGACGAGCAAGTTTACGATTACGTTTTTTGAGGTTTTCATAATGAATTCATACTACAATCTTGTTTTTAGTTTCGTTTCTTTAGATTTCTGTTCTTGAACACGTTGAAACTTATTTTCTTGAGTTAATTTTAGTTATTCTTTTATTTCGAAAAACCCTAGTGTGTGTTTGATCTCTTCTTCGTCTTAAATATCATGTTCATGTTCGTTACTTACTTAATTTCTGTTATTTACGTTAAACCTATGTCTAGCTAAAACCCTTGCATGCTTGGGGTAAGATGAACTCGTAGAAGTAGGTTGTGGGTACGTAATTAGAGTAACTTGTGACGTTAGGTTTTAATTCTCTTGGTTAATGAATTCTTAAAATTAATCTAGACTTTACTTTTGAATTTCGTTCGAAAGGTGTTAGAGAGAGGACGACCGTATCACTCTTTAACAACGAGTAGACTTAACTAGAGGGTTTAGGAAAGGTTAATTCATCTACCAGTTTAGCGAAGGAGGACGACCGCATCACCTTAGTTAAATCAGGGTCTCATTAATTAAGCACAATCTATTAACTTGTTAGTGGATTAGTGAAGTCGAGTGTTAGGGTAAAGTATTAGGGTTTAGAATCTTGAGTTTTCACCTTGCATTCTTTTACTTAGGTTATTTCTGGCGCGTCACAGTTATTTTGATTATGTACCTGCTCCATTAGTATACGTAGGGATTCTTACCCTAAGCATTACCATCTCTTACTTGAAAACAACCCGTAGTTAATTAGTCTTCTTTAGTTCGTTAGTATAATTTGTTTATTTTAGTTGTTTTAATTAATCTTTCAAAAAAACCCAAAAACATTACACTCATATTAGCTACGACGCGTAGATCTTCAGAGATCTGTTCGCATACACCCCATCTCGTGGGTTCGATATACTTGGCCGTTATACTTTCTCATATTACAGTGAACCCGTCCGTTTGCGGGGAAGCGACTAGTAGAAGTTAGTGTAATTTGCTATCAAGTCAGGTCGTCACTGATTAAAATTATTACATCGGAAATCTTAACGAGCTTTGTTTCTCTGCCAGCTTGATAACTTCTTGCGGAAAGGAAAAAAAATAAAAAAACAGGCACATTCTAATAAAAATAACTAAATTTAATTTGTATAGGAAACTATAGCCACTTATGTATGGCGATAACATAAGCGGTCTTCTAGCAACATATATATTGATAAGTAAAATCCCCCTTGAGAAATATCCAATATAGAAATAAATTTTATATAATAATAAAAATTTACGATCTCGACTCATATTAGGCATATTTAGACATAAATTCCACATTTTAATAAGTCATACTTCTTTTTATGCTTCCACACACACATATATTTATATATATATATATATATATAAAAGTGTGTATTCCGCGAATTTCGCGGACTGGAAAAAAATGTTATTTTTATTTTTAAATTATAAATATAAATATTTTTTATTTTAAATATCTTGTAATTTCGATATAATATTAAAACGTCAATTTAAATTATTTAAAAAAATTCAATTCCCTCCTAAATATTTCATGTATACATGTATTTTGATTTTTTTTTTTAAAAATCGATTTTTTTTAAAAAAAAATTGCTAACTTCCAGTATCATAGTATTATACATGGTAAGATATTATATATCATGTCAAGATTTTTTAGAAATAATGTGTTATTTCAGTGACAATATCTTTTGGGTAGTAAAATTTTGTAAAAAAAAAAAAAGTTAATGTTATCATTACCTCCTCTATTTGTGAATCTTCTCTCTCCTACGTGGCATGTCCCATCATTAATTATTTCAAAATCCTGCAATCACATGGCTTCTCTTCTTAACTTCCTATTCCATTAACTTCCTATATTAACTTCCTATTTTATTAATTCTATTAACTTCTATTTTAAAAATTCTAAATTACTTAAATTAAATTAAAAACTACCACCTTTAAATTAATCCACTCTCACCACTCCTATTTTTTTATATCTCCGAAAAACTCCACATTTATCTATAATGCATGCACATATATATATATATATATATATATATATATATATATATATTTGTGAATCTCTCCACCTCTTTCAATCCTTTATTTCAAAATTCTACAATTCTATAACTTTATAATATTTTTGGTAATATTATATATCCTATATTTAAATTCATACCCCCTATTCACTTATGTTTACTATATAAACCACCTTTTTTAATTTGCATGAGTTAGTTAGAATAATTTATTATGTTTTTTATTTACAAATTAATATTTTAATTAAATAAAAAAAATACTATACTTTGATTGAATTAATATTTAAAATATTTAATTTTAACACTTTATATATATATATATATAATATCAACCCGCGTAATACGCAGGGATCTGGGCTAGTAATCTATTATTTATGGTAAGATATGGTATTGGATGACAAAATTATTTGGGAATCTTACCATTTTTTACGTGACAATAACTTTTGCAAATATTTCAATATTCTCTTAGAAAATTAGCATATATAAATATTTTGCAAAAATAAATTCCAAAAATATCTAAGTAAGAAAATCGTTGAACTGTGGAAAATATATATGTTTTACATCTTAGAGGACATGGCGGCGGCGCCGGGACTGTTCAATGGAGGATGACAAAAACTAAAAAAGGAGGCGAGAAGAAGAAAAAAACAATAAAAAATCAGTATCATATCTTCAGTTTAAGGCCGCAGTATCTGATGTGGTTTGAGGCGGCATGAGTAGAGCAGCGAGGCGACACCGATTTGTAAACAATTTGACAGGAAAGAGACGACAGAGTGAGAACTGAATAGAGGAAAGGCGGTGGCGGTTCGGGGTCTACATACCTTGGATTTTACGCGCTCGCCGGGGTCCATGATAGATGCCGCTACTTGAATCACTGGGCTAGGCGAAGAAGTCGCCTGAGATGGGTTCGGAGTAGGCACAATGATCGATCAAGTCGTATCAACGACGGTGCTTAAGCAATATTGGTGACGATAATACCGACTGTAATAGTGGAGATGGCGCCAATGATGGCTGCAACGGGAGAGAGAGACATGAGACGTATTTGAGAGAAGGAGGATGGTGTGTGCGATACTCTTAATAAGAGATTAATAAAACTTAAATATAAAATGAATGGTTTATATTTAATTTTGTGAGATAAATGGTCGAGATCAAAACTGAAACCAACTTTTAATGATAGTGCAACATTTTGAAATGAAGAGATTTGAGACATACCATATCAGTCTAAGAATAAGGTGGTGTTGACACATCATATTGGAGAGGTTTGGAAATATATTATAATAAGATATCACTAAAATAAGTTAACTAAAATGACTCTAAAATATTTAAACATTGTTGATTGTGATAGAATCTTAATTTATGGCTTGTCACTATATCCTTCAACTTGTTTATATGTATTAATTTGTTCATATAGACATCTTCTTGTTGAATCCAAAATAATTTTAATTTATAAACATGCTTAAAGTTTCATGACATGAAATTTTATGTATTTCTGCACTACCATCCTCGGGATTAGGCAAATTTTTTAATTTAGGCCAAATCAGTAAATGGATTGCAAAAATAGGGAGGTTTGAAAATTTATTACGAAAATAGGGTTGATCGCGCCTGGGAGAGGCGATCAACTGAGTAGATCGCGCTCCCCAGGCGCGATGCATCAAAGACCTCAGATTCTCCTCTTGATCGCGCCTGAGAGAGGCGATCTAAAGGAGTAGATCGCACTCCCCAGGCGCGATCAACTCAAATATTCAGCTCCTCCTAGCTCGCCTTCCGCAAGCGCGAGGCACGACATACTCTGGCCCACGCACATGGCCTCCCCTGCAAGATTCCCGCGTGCATGGCCATTTTGGCTTTTTCTCTTTGGCGTTTTCTTCCATGGAATGCATATAACAGCATACTTCCACCTCCTTTTTTTTACGAAACCCACTCATTCTTCCTCCTCATTTCTCTTCTTCCTCCTTCCCCCTCTTTTAATTTCAGTCTGTTAGAAAATTTTAGTACTCCTCATTTCATAATTTTAGTACTCCTATTTCATCAGTACTTCTTCCTCCTCATAACAGCACCGTGCACCAAAAAAAATTAGTACTCTTACCAAAATTCATCCATCATTTTAGTATTCTTTCTCCCCCCTTTATTCTTTCCGAAATTTAGCCAAAAATAAAAATACAAGGGCTGCTTCCAAAATATAAACCAATCCCCACAAAAATGTAAGTATTTTGATATTTTTAAATTTTTTACAGTTTTTTATTTTATTCTAAAATTTATTTTTCTCAACTTGCAGTCTCACATTTGGACAAAAGTAAAAGCTAGTCTCACATTTGGACAAAAGTAAAAGCTAGTTGGTATTTTGCTATCTACCTGAGGAGTACAGACACTACTATCAAAAGGTAAATTCTTCAAAAAATAAAATTAATAATATTTTTCAAATTTTTTTGCATGCATATTTATGGTGAACAATATATTTAATATGTGAGCATGTGCATAGATGCACCAAAAAATGAATTGATAATTTAGTAGAATCTTGGCATTTCTTTTATTTCTTGCATTAGTTATTTCTTTTAGTCTCTAAATTAGTAGGGAATTAAATTATGTTCTAAATTGATAGTTTAACCTTCTTTTGAGCTTGAATTAATAAAATTCTCATTTGAAACGTAGAAAATTATTGATAATGGTTAAATATGCTCTTTCCAAATAGAAAATGCATAGGTTGACTACTATTTTTCGTAATTACAAAAATTACGTTCGTCAAATTAATAATTGGAAAACTTAACGAATATAGTTACAAATATTATTTTTTTGAAATAGTAATAAAGTGATTACACTATTTTAGGAAAAAGATCCAAAAAAAGTTCCTTTATTTTTGTAACTGTTTCAAAAAAAAAAATTTAATTTATTACTTTTTGGAACAATTCAAAATTACTGCTATAATATTACATTATTTTCATGGAAATCGTTCTTATAACCAAATTTTCAAAAGTTAATTAAATTAATAGATCGAACCTCTAGGCTTGGGCTAAAGTTGTTTTTGTTTTACTTGTACATCTAATTATATTCATCAATTTATGAGGAATTAAAAGCAGAGTATCTTTTGGTCTAAAAGAGTGTGTGAGTATATAATATAAATAGATACTAAAATTAATTAATTGGGCCACGTATGCATATATATATATATATATATATATATATATATATATATATATATATATATATATATATATGATATAATATAATTGGTAAAATGAGTTGTCAATGCTGCATTAAGTTAGTGGCTATTAATTAATTTATAAATACAAGTCCACTAATTTCTTGGTGCGGCTTAGCTTGGCAGTTGGCTGGAATTCGCGTTTCCCGCGAAAATCCGACCCGAACGAAGTGGGTAATTTCTATTTTTCTTTTACGGTGATCAAAATTTATACTAAAGATCATAAAAAAAAAATTGTATGGTAGAATTTTGTTTATTTTTTATTTTATTTCTCTACTATACTCCTAATCAATTCTCCAAAAAACATCCTCATATTTCAATTTACCTTTAATAAATGAGTAACTCTCTTGTACATTTGGTGTACAGTGCACTCACTCAACTCTTGATCCTGTTTATACTGAAAAGTTTGTTCCAATTACATTGAAAAGTGTGTTTGAATTATACTGAAATATTTACACTAAAAATCAGTTTTAGTATAAACTTTTCAATGTAATTCAACCCCACTGTATAAAATTTGGCATTTCTTGCATGATTCTTATGTCAATCTATAAATTTTATCGTACATCAGTTTTTGTATATTTGTTTTATTGAACTTTTATTTATAATCTTTATTTTATATAAAAAAAATTTATCGTGCATCGGATTTTTTTATCATATAATTCAGTGTTCATATATTTAAACAATCACGAGGAAAAATGCATTGGTAAAATAAAAAGTAACACAAATTAATTTTGTTGCAAGAACCCCTCATTTATTCATTCATTCTTTCTTTTCATAGGTATATCTCCAATTCATAAATGGCATTCCCTTGGGTTTAGGATTAAAGACGGATGCACTTTTCTTCATTAAAAGAAATAAACATTGCGTTAATATGTGATGGTCATATATATTTAGAAAATCTTTAATTTGTGATATTTTAAACATGAAAATTAAATATATTTATTATGTTGATTAGTTGATTACCATTAAAAAGTTAGATATATTTTAGTTGATTATGTTGATTAGTTGATTACCATTAAAAAGTTAAATATATTTCTTTACAGGATGGATGCTGCAAAAGAGACACTATTATATGGACCGGCGAGCCGATCTGTACTCACGATGCAAAATGAACATCGCTCGAGACTAGACCGTATTAATCGGGAATCAAGTGAAACTGTGCTCAGTACATACCAAGGAGGCGATGGGGTATTTTGGACATTTAGGCAAGATGACCCCGATCCTCAAAAGATTGTACTTCACCCCCGTGTAGTGGAGAGATTGAAGACGATGGGTTTTTACGGTCCACTTCATTGTGGGTCGTTCAGACTTGATCGACATCTCATCACTGCATTAGTGGAGAGATGGCGTCGAGAGACGCACACATTCCATTTTCCCGTCGGAGAGGCCACCATCACACTACAAGACGTTGCCATTTTGTGGGGATTACCCATAGAAGGAGAGCCAATTATATGCAAAGATGAAAAACGTACTTTCGGTGAATGGCAAGCTAGGTGTAATGCGCTTTTGGGCATCAACGTACAACAAGTTGATATCAGGGGCAGGAGTGCGATCATGTTTTCTTCTCTGAAAAATATGTTGAGAAATGATATTGCTATTTACGACGAATCACCACAGGAGGTAATTGATCAATATGCACGGGGGTGTGCACTTTTACTTCTGGGGACAGTAATGATCCCCGACCACACTCGAAATGCTATCCCGTTAGTGTATTTGAACTTTCTGGAGAACGTGAATACATCAGGGGAATACAGCTGGGGAAGTGCTGTATTAGCGACTTTGTATCGGGAACTCTGTATGGCTTGCCACGCTAATGACAAGATTATCGCTGGAGCATTATGCTTGTTACAGGTAATTCTTGATTAGTTTTAATTACTTTTAAACAAATCATTGATTAGTTGTATGTTGAAACTAATTTACTCATGAATACAACAGATATAGGCATGGTCAAGGATAATACCAATACAACCAAGGAACGTATATCCTATGCTCCAAGAAGGACACATCTTGAGTGTAGATGGTCGCAATTTGGGGCTTCCACCATATGGGGCTAGGTATTTTTCTCTAAACACATTTATCTATAAATCGCATAACATTCGTTTGGCTATGCATACTTATTGTGATACCTACTTAAATTATAGGTGGATACATTATCACAGTCACACTGAAAGTGCGGGCAACTCGATTCGTGTATATCGCGACATATTTGATCGTTTGTCTGATCTCGACCACGACGCCTTATCCTGCGATCTGGATTATTCCTCAGTTGGAAATTGGGTTCATCCCACTCCTCAGGATCCGGCAATGGCTCAAAAAACCTAGATGTGTAAGTCGAAGTATACACATTTGTACTGTAACAGTCGGACACATACACACTTGGATCAATCCTGAATTGTCTACACACTTCCAATGCATGTGAGCATGGGATACCATCCAACTTCCATAGCCCGCAATCGCACTCGCGTCTCGATAATGCAACTCTGTATGTGCGATACTGTACTGAGCCCTTAATACGAGTAGAAACTCTGGCTGATCCCACCCCCTGATTAAAAAGGTCTACTCGATGTTTCATCCCCTCTCGCTGCCCTGAATCAAACCTGTCATGAACATATTTAGGCCACATCCGATTTCTCAACACTAAAATCCCTGCTTCTTTAGCACGTTCCATAAAAGCATTTTTGGATCGTGTGAAAGTTGCACTGACGATGGCTGTGATTGGGAGGCGTCGTCCACCCTTAAGAACACCGTTGATGCATTCTAAGATATTAGTTGTCATAACACCGAAACGGTGACCTCCATCATGATAAAATGTCCACTTGGTAGGATCGATGTTTCGTAGATACTCATGACCTTCTTCACTTAAAACTCGTATTTCGTTCATCCTTATCTCAAAATGTCTTACAAACAATGCTCTTCCCGCAACATAACACAAGTCCTTCAACTTTTGACTTTTGAACTGAGTATTGAAATTTGAAGCAACATGTCTTAAACAATAACGGTGCACTCCTCTTGGTGGTGAAAATGCTGGGACTTCGTCCACTGCCTTCAGTATACCCTTATGTCTATCGGAAATAAGGCATACCCCCTCCATATCACCGACAACATGTGTGTCTAACATATTAAGAAACCATTTCCAAGACTTATAACTTTCATCGTCAACAATGGCATATGCTACTGAAATGATCTTCTGATTGGCATCAAGGGTGTTAGCAATCAACAATTTGTGTTTATACTTAGTGTAAAGGTGAGTACCATCTACACAAAGTATTTTGCGACAATGCATGAATGCTTCAATGCATGGCTTGAATGCCCAGAAGACATAGCCCAACGTGTGCACATTCCACTCAATCGTTGCCTTGTGCTTCCACTCCACAATGGTCCTGGGATTGTATTTCTCCAAGGCCCTCATATACTTGGGCAAATATTGACATGAACTCTCCCAAGTTCCGAACACATTCTCTCTAACACGTTTCAATGCTTGCCATGCCTTTTGATATGAAATAGTGTAATTATATTTCTTATCTGCATGCTCCACGACACATTTAACGTCGTATGCTGGTTCAACTTGTATGAGACTCTCCAAGTCAGTTGCAAGCAAGTTTTTACATAGATTTAAATGACTGCGTGAGTCAATATCCATCAGACAGGTATGTGGCGGTCCCAACCTGGTGATTTCCCAATGACCAGATCTTTTACGGTATGAGGCGCGCAAATGCCACTCACAATGTTGCAATGTCGAGCAATTGTCATTTTCACTTGCATAGTTCTGCTTGCACACCAACTTCATTGACTTCGAGTTGCTCTCTTCGACTCTGTACTCACGTCTTGCATGTTGGACCGAGTAATTCTTCACGACATTGATCGCAGTCTCTTTGTCTTTGAAGATCATTCCTAACCTCAAAACTCCATCATCCGCATCGTAGCCCAGATCACCACTTGGAACGCCTACTGAATCAACAGGTACATCATCACATGACCTATCAAAAAATGGCACTCCAACCAAATTTGGATGAGGTCTCACTCTTGGCATTAGAGAATTTGGTACAGCAATACTTGGCATCCAAGGATTGTTAGTGGTATCATCCTCATCAGATGGCCCCTCGTCCTCAGAACCATTATCGCTTGGTTCAGAATTACAAGTAAAGTCTGGATATAGATCACCTTCTATATCAGCTATGGAGGTGCCGACAGGGGCCATTATCTTAGTGATACCAGAAGGTCCAACATTAGGATCTGAACCACCGGCATGACTAGACCCTAAACGTTGGTAGGGTTCATCTTCCCAAGCACCCCACTCATTATGGTTCACTTGTAGGGCCTCGTATGCAATGTTTGAAGGTCTATCCATATTGGCTCCCCCACGACCTGACCCTTCAGAATGATAGTATTGGTTCTCCCACTGACCATGGGATGCTGGGTACTGCACCTTCATTTCAACCTCCACTAATAGCTCAACTGAATTGAGCCCCGCTTGTGGATGGAAGAAATAGAGAAGGTCGTTGTTGTTCCTAATAGGACAACTAGAGGAGGCATTCTCATTATTTATTATGCAAGACACATTCAAAGAATACACTCGCAAATCTAATCCCGTGATCTCAGACAACACACGTAATAGACCATAGAAATCAAGCATACGATCAACTCTTCTTGTTCCAATAACAGCTCCACAAGAGCGCACAAGGATTCCAAAATCGCGAGAGATTGGCATATCTTCAAAAACACAACACACTTATAATTAATATACAAATCTATATTAAATTTGATACTTAAAATGCATCAAATAATTATATAATTATATAATAAAATAACTAATATCTTTTAATGATACAATTAATATTCTTCGACTAATTTTTTTAATGAAACAATTAATATTATTCAAAATTACTATATTATAGTGTAAATAATTAATACCCTTTAAATAAGTTTTACAATGAAATTAAGACACTACTATTAAAAATAGTTTATTGTAATATAATATATTTATTTATGCATGATATATATTTTTTTAAATTAAAATTTAACTTTTTATAAGTTAGTTCCTATCAAACAATATATTTTTATTAATAATTTTAGGATATATTCCAAATAAATTTATAATTCAATAAAATTTATAAAATGATGTACAAAATAAACGTATTTTTATTTTGAAAAAAATGGGTGAATCATATAATTATGTCAAGGAACATGCATCCTCCTAAATATGATATTCCTTAATTTGATTGATGTTTCTCCAAGTGAAATGATATTAAACACCTCAAAATAAGTTATATATTAAAATAATTAAATTACAAAAAAAGACACCTAAACTAAATTCACAGCAAACACAATTACATGCCGATATATGGACAAACTAAATTCATTAAAATATTTAATAACATTGTTTGTTTCTTTAGAACCAAGAATAAATACTATGTGTACAATAATTGCAACAGTGAGTTTATTAAATTTTAATATATTTTGTGAGTAATATTTATCTTGAAATTTATTTAAAGAGTATTAATCGTTTCATTAAATGATATTAGTTGTTTTCACTAAAAATATTAATTGGAGAAGTAATATTGTTTCATTAAATAATACTAATTGTTTTATTATGTTAATAAAATTGTAGTTCACAGTTATATAGTTAACATGAATATCATTAAAATAATATCTTCTCAATTAAATATTACAATTTTTTTTTCAAGTCAATTTTTTTAAGTGTAATGTTTGACTCCAAATTCATTAAATTTTTTTTTTAAGTGTAATCCAGATCTGAGGTTGATTTGAGTTAAATGCTACCTAAAATTAATCGTTTAAAGAAAATATTACCATGACCATGATTGATATGAATGTTTAGACTGAGCTTCTTATAACCAATTTTATTGTGCAAGAATTAAAACGATCTACGGGTTTATATCATTTGGCATTTGTTTATATCATTTTTATTTTTTAGATAGATATTTGTAAAAAAAAGTTCATGATTGAAATCTACGGGTTTTAAGTGATCTTTAAGAATAAGATTTCGAAATATAGGGGGCTTTGATTTTTTTTTTTAAATAATGTGATAATAGATGTATAATGGTGGTGATAGTTTTTTTTTTTAAATCAATTTTCTAAATTACAAACTAGATTTAATATTAAATTTCAAAATTTTCCTTATTTATTTTCGGTCAAAAGCCGATCATGCAACATATATTCAAGTCTCCATTATGATAAAATGAAATACTCCCTCCTATCCAAAACTTTTGCTACTTTTGGCCTCAAATCTTATTTCAAAATATTTGTTATGTTTATATAATTTTTCTCAACTTTTTTTTATTTATTTACACCCTCTAAAATAAAGTCTTATAATTATAATGTAAGTTTGACCCACTAAATTAGCACATCCTTATATGGAAAAAAGGAGTGAATTTGTACAAATAATTCATTTATATCCATATTTAATTGGGTTAATTGGAAAAAAACTCACGAACTTAATAATATTTATCAATTACAACATAAACTCAATATCAAGATTTAAAACCTTTAGAACCAAGAACAAATACTATGTGTACAATAATTGCAATTTACATATATATACTGAGAATTTTTCATCTAGTAGCATATTTCATGTGTACCGTTATTTAAAAAAAAAAAGATAATATATGCATGCAAATAAATTCGAAAAATATTATTAATTGTTTTTTGAAGAATTTACCTTTTGATAGTAGTGTCTGTACTCCTCAGGTAGATAGCAAAATACCAACTAACTTTTATTTTTGTGTATATGTGAGACTGCAAATTGAGAAAAATAAATTTTAGAATAAAATAAAAAAACTGCAAAAAATTTAAAAATATCAAAATACTTACATTTTTGTGGAGATTGGTTTGTATTTTGGAAAAAAATGGTTATTTTTTCCTTGTATTTGGCTAAAATTCGGACAGAATAAAGAGGGGAGAAGAAATACTAAAATGATGGATGAATTTTGAAAGGAGTACTAAAATTTTCGGTGCAATGAGGGGAGAAAGAAGAACAAAACTGAAATAGTAGTGAGGGGAGGAAGAAGAAATTTTCGTGTAGCAGAAGAAGAGGAGGAAGAAATTTTCGTGCATCAGAAAGGTGAGGAGGAAGCATCTGTTATATGCAAAATCCCATAGAAAAAAGCCAAAATAGAGGTCATGCATGCGGGAATCTTGTAGGGGAGGCCATGTGCGTGGGCCAGAGTATGTCGTGCCTCGCGCTTGCGGAAGGCGAGCTAGGAGGAGCTGAATATTTGAGTTGATCGCTCCTGGGGAGCGCGATCTACTCCTTTAGATCGCCTCTCTCAGGCGCGATCAAGAGGAGAATCTGAGGTCTTTGATGCATCGCGCCTGGGGAGCGCGATCTATTCAGTTGATCGCCTCTCCCAGGCGCGATCAACCCTATTTTCGTAATAAATTTTCAAACCTCCCTATTTTTGCAATCCATTTACTAACTTGACCTAAATAAAAAAATTTGCCTCGGGATTATCTCCTTCAGCCTCTGACCTCTTTGTTGTAATGACTTTGCTAAAGAAAATTGCCAAATTCATATTAATTAGTTACATGAATTTATATATGCATTTAGTATAACATATAATATTATACATTCTAAGAAAAAATATTTTTCAATACCCGACACTATAATTGTATGAAGTGTTTACTATATACTCACTGTCATATTATTTTTAAAAAGATACAAAACTCTATATGAGACATGATGTTTTTATCATATTTTTAAAACTTGAATATTATAAGAATTTACAAAAGTATCACGTCTTATATACATATGACACGGTGTATACAGAAATTGCTGTTTATTTAATTAAAAAAAAGTCCAACTAATTTAATGCGGTAATATTCTATTACAGGAGATCTTGCTCAAAATTTCTCCCACTTTTATAGGCCTAACTGTGTTCCAGTGGAACAAATCTATCACAATTAAGGAAGCCATTTTTTTCCTATTAAATTTCAAATCTAAAATATATATATTTAAGTTTTATTGATTTATAAATGATTTTCTTTTTATTCTTTAAGTAACTTAATTTAAAAATTACAAATAAATTATTTATATACACAAAATTAAATGATACATTATCATTCATTATTTTATTATCATAACATAAAATTAGTAATATAAATAAAATCATGATTTCATTTTTTTACAAAAATATCATTATAAGAATGAAATTAATTAAATTAATATAAATAAAATCATGATTTCACTTTTATAGGCCTAACTGTGTTCCAGTGGAACAAATCTATCACAATTAAGATCAAATTAAAGTTTCCAACTTTTAGTACTTACATGATTGACACATTGCGAAATTCCGGTTCATGCAAAATTCTGCTGCTGATGATAAAGTTCGTGCTCAATTCTTGATTTTTAACGAATGAACACTAATACTATACTACTGGGGATTTTTTTTAATATGCGTGAATTGTAATTTCTTGACATAATATTTCTAATGGCAATTTAATGATCAAAATATATAATTACTCGCTTGTGCTAAATGATCAAAGATCTACAAATTCTCGTGCTAGATATATACATAGTAGAGTAATGTTGTTGTGATATGCGTGAATAATCACCAGTAATTTTGGTGATAGAAAGGGTCTACTATATAATTGAGATTACAACAAGATTTACCTATAATCAAGGAAGGGATAAAATAATATTATCTAGTCTAAAAATACATGGTCAAATATTCCTATTACCCACCCCCCAAGCGTTGCGTGGGGTGAAGACAAACACATAGCTTGGACCGAAGAAACTCAAAAGCAGGGCGAGGAAGACCCTTGGTGAAGATGTCTGCTAACTGTACACTGTGAGCTGGAACAAAACGAGTGGAAATCCTCCCCGAGGAGACCAATTCTCGAACAAACAGCCGCCGAATTCTGGCTCAAGAAAATGGCACTTTTGTTGTCACAAAGAAGTGCAGGACAAGTAGTAGGCTTGAGACGAATCTCACCTAGAAGATTGGTGAGCCATACAAGTTCAGCTGCTGCATTTGCCATAACCTGTTATTTTGATTCACAACTAGAACGGGCCACTGTGGGTTGCTTCTTAGCACTCCACGAAACAAGGTTCCCGCCAAGAAAAATCGAGTAACCATATGTAGAACGACATGTCTCGACACAACGAGCCCAGTCAGCATCTGAGTAACCAACAATAGACAAATCAGGGCGTTTTGTAAAGGATAAGCCAAAATGTATTGTACCCTTGACATAGTGCAAGATCTGCTTCACTGCATTAAAGTGATCATCTGTGGGAGAGTGAAGAAACTGACTGACAACATTAATAACATAAGATAAATCCGGACGAGTAATGGTCAAATACTGAAGGGCCCCAACCAATTAACGATAAAGAGTAGGATCATGAAAAGAAGAACCGTCACTAACCAATACTTCCCCAGCCACCAAGGGAGTAGTAATAGGCTTTGAATCCACCAAGCCTGCCCGATCAAGAATATCACGAGCATATTTAGCCTGCCCAACAAACAAGCCATATGATGTATATTAAACCTCAAGGCCCAGAAAATAATTAAGACGTCCCAAATCCTTAATTTTAAACTCCTTGTGTGTGCGAGAAATAAAAGCCTTCAACAAGGGTTCATCATTCCCTGTCACAATAATATCATCGACATATAACAAGTGATAAATGGCAGAAGTACCACGGAGGAAATAAAATAGAGATGAGTTTGAGCAATGCTGACAAAACCCCAAACTCATAAGAAATGTGCTGAAGCGCTGAAACCAGGCAAGAGGCGTCTGTTTAAGGCTATAAAGTGCCTTCTTAAGGGGACAAACATGATCAGGATGGCGAGGATCAACGAAACCCGGAGGCTGGGCCATGAAAAACGGGCGACGATGATCAAGAATCCCATTGAGAAAGGCATTCTTGACGTCAAGTTGATGCAGAGACCACTGGTGCTGAACCGCAAGAGCTAGAACGAACCGAACAGTGGTTGCCTTAACAACGGGGTTGAAAGTGATGGAAATCCAAGCCAGGAACCTGAGTAAAACCCTGAGCAACAAGTCGAGCCTTGTGACGCTCAATGGAACCATCTGCATGATACTTGGTATGAAAAACCCATTTCGAACCAACAATGTTAGTGCCCGGAGGACGAGACACCAAATCCCAAGTGTGATTATCACATAACACATCAATTTCTTCCTGCATAGCAGCTAACCATAGCGGAGACTTGATAGCCGACTTAACCCTCGTGGCTCGGAGGAGGCAACCAAAGCCGAGAGTAAGGCTGTAGTGGAGAGATCGACTGGATATCGGGGCTTGAATATGCCAATCCAGCACGAGTGACCAAAGGATGCACGGGCACTGATGGTGGAGAGGGAGGGGCAGGTGCTGGCGGGGGTTGAGTTGTAGGCTCATGAGCGGGAAGCTCAACTAGAATAGGTACAGGCGGGGTGTCCAGCACCGGTCCTGGCAAGAGATCGGGAGCTAGTGTTGGGAAAATGGGGCGCCCGGAATCTATTCGGGATGAAATTTAAATACGAATTTAAATTCAATTATTACTAGCATGAATTAATCCTAATTAATTCAAATAATAATTCCAACAACTAATTTATCATCATGCATGTTGAATTAATTCACATAAAATCTAGGCGGAATAAACAAGAATTTATGTGACTTACGTACCTCTTGTAGACTTGGCCTTTGAATAAACGGGACAATCACGATCTCGCTTTATCAACCCAAAAGCCTTCTCAAGTATTTCCCTTTCGCCTTACTTGATCACCGGTGGGAGATGCTTTCAAGTAATTTAAATAACTAAGGAAAAAGAAAAATATCCATGCTCTTGATTTTTTCAACACATGGAATATTTATAAAGGAGGTGGCCGAAATTTAGTGGTCTTATGGGCTTGGAGAAAATCTTTTCTTAGGCTCTAAGAAATCTTGAATATATCTCATATATTCTTTTCTCCATAATAAAATATTCCACAAAAATCTCACCCTCCTAAATAAGGGGTTATTTTCGAAAATTTTAAGAAGAAAATCACAAGATTTAGATCTTCTTGAATATATGAGATAATCTTGTATTCCAAGAATACTTATCTTCCATAATATCTTTCCAAGAAAATCAACAAAATCTTTTCTCTTCCTAATACCTAATTTTCGAAAAATATAAGAAAAAATCAGCATAATAATATCTTTTTATTTTAATCACCTTATCATTATTGGGCTACTTGAGGGGCCTTTAAGGAGAATTAAGATTGTACCTCCTAATGGACTTCTGAATTTCAATATTGAGCCCCAATATAATTCAATCCATTAATATTAATTATTACCACTAACAAATTAATATTGCACTATCCATCTTAATCCATATTACGATAATATGGGCTCCCGGTTATTATTTCTCGCATTTTAGATTATCAAGTCCATTAATTAATTAAGCTTCTGAATAGCTCTAAATTAATTAATATATTTCACCTTGGAGTAAAGGCAGCTCAACATTATTATCCGTACCGAAGAAACTAATTCTTCACTTGCAAGATTTGGTACGATAAAACTTCTGAGCCCACCAAGGGGACTAATCACACGAGCCGTACTCGCACGCATTTCTCCATATTAAATCTTAGCAACCGTCGTATGATTAATATTACTGCCCAAAGCACAAGGTTGGAAGTCACAATGATTCTCACCCAACATGAATCAAAGCAGTAACCATTAAGCACACACGGTCCTATTTAAGTGACGGAGATTAAGAAATCAACAACCACTGAGGTCTAATTCTTCACATTTCAGAACAGAAGAATTTATCCTCGCTGTAGGTTCTCTTCAACACATACTAAATGTGCTAGTGCAATCTCTAAGTCAGACTTACACATCGACCTTTCACGACGGATTGTTCAATTCCACCTAGGTCGTGAATTTGTACGTTTAGTTACAAGGAAACTGTTAATGTTGTCTTCCGTGATCGGGTATCACCACATTAACTACAAAGTAACTAGTACTATTATGAACTGTTTGCAACAAATATTCAACATTCAATCATATCTAAAGCATATGCAATAAAAGAATTATTCTCACAAACAAGTGTTTGATACACGAGTTATACAAAGTAAAAGCATACTTTCACGTATAACTCCAACAACTAGTGCATACACGGGGTCAGCACCGTCTGAAATAGGCTGATGTGCGGGTGACACAGATGGCACTGAAGGGCCAAGTGATGGAGGAGGAGTTGCAGGTAGTACGGCCACCCCTTCAAGAAAACTAGAGATGTCCAAGTCGGATGTGGATGAGGAGGACGGAGCGCTAGAAAATGGGAAGCACAGCTCGTCAAACTGGGCATGGCGAGTTGTAAAAACCCATGAGGAATCCAGGTCAAGACAACGAAATCCCTTATGTGAACTACTGTACCCAAGAAAAATGCAAGGACGACTACGAGGTGCAAGCTTGTGAGCAGCATAATCACGAAGAAATGGATAAACTCGACAACCAAATGGCTTGAAATTCGAATAATTCGGAACTGACCCGAATAACAGTTCAAATGGCATTTTGTCATGCAAAACAGAAGATGGTAGACGATTAATAACATAGACGGTTGTTGCAAATGCATCAAACCATAAAGAAGCTGGAGCATGAGCATGAAACATCATAGAGAGGCCCATTTCAGAGATATGGCGGTGCTTACGTTCTGCACGACCATTTTGCTGAGGAGTATATGGGCAAGATAGACGGTGAAGGATACCATGCAAAGACATAAATTGACAAACACGAGAGTCCACGAACTCCGTACCACCATCACTCTGAAAAACCTTAATAGAGGTAGAAAACTGATTACAGACAAATGCATGAAAGCGTACCAATATGTCATAAAACTCAGATTTTGCACGCATTGGGTAAATCCACGAGAAACGAGAAAAGTCATCCACAAAAGCAACATAGTTGTTATACAAATCCTAAATCTAAATTAAATGTACTTTTTCACTTAATTAAACCACTCATCGGTCAATGCCATTAATCTAATATCTTTTCTAATCACCACAAAATTAAGTTGATTTAAAGAGGGTTTTGGAGAGGGTTTTAAAGAGGGAATCGAAGATAGAGAGGGTATTGAAGAGGGATTTATTCCCTCTCCAAAATGCTCCTCGCCAATCTGTACACGAGGGAAAAAAATCCCTCGAAAAATGGAGAGAGTTTTAAAGAGGGATTTCGTGTGGGACCAGACGAGGGAAATTCCCTCGTGTAATCCCTCGCCATGTAATTCCCAAAAATAAAACATAATTCGTGGGTTTCGAACCCACGACCTCAAGCACAACCCCTCCCCTGCGGATCTGCTAGACTAGCACCCACCCACCTCACTCCAAGCTCAAATTGGGCGAAATTCCCCCCCCCCCCCCTCAAGTTTCGAACACGCGACCTCCATGTATGCGGAGGCCTTACGTGATTCGCCGTGCCGCTTGGGCAAGGCTATTTACTTGTTATGTTTTAGGGTGTAATATATATGTTTAATATATTTTCTGTTGTATATTTTAAACATAATACTACTTAATATTAATTGCTTGTTATACTTTATATGAAAATTATTATTACATATAAAATTAGACTATCACTTGTATATATTATTATAAATTAATATAACTTTAAAATAAGTATCTTTTAATTATTTTTCACTATTACACATATATTGATTGTTATTGTTTTTAAAAATAAATAATTTTTTAATTTATTTTTACTATTTACTAATGTGTGTACACATATACACATATATTGATCATTATTTTATTTAAAAATCAATAAAATAAAATAAAAAGTATTTTTTAAATTCATTTTCACTATTTACTATTATGTGTACACTAATACACATATATTTATTTTCACTATTTACTATTATGTGTACACATATACACATATAAAGTTTTTTTTTTTAAATCAATAAAATTTTAAAATAAATATTTTTGAAATTGTTTTTCACTAAAATCAATAATAATAATAATAACAAACCAACATATATAGTTCCAATTATATCCAGACATATAAATTAAAATATCCACACATACTCAAATATCTAGACAATTAAATCTAAATAAACAGTAAAATCTTAAACCAACATATATAGTTCCAAAATACGATCAAATATTCATGACAACTATCTCTCGTCGTCGTCATCATCATCATCATCATCATCATCATCATCATCATCATCATCATCATCATCATCATCATCATCATCATCATCATCATCATCATCATCATCATCATCACCACCTCTTTCATTTCCAGAATAATTACCACTCGGAGGGTAACCAGAATATGCACCTCTTTCAAGTAGGTCTACAAATCCATTTGGAGATATAGAATTACGACGGGACGAGGAAGGACCAGAAGCTGGAGGACGAGCAGGAGAGGCCTGAGGATGAGGGGCGGCGGGAAAACCACTAGGAGGAACGAGAGGAACACCACTAGAAGGACCCGTGGGAGGATAAAGGGCGTAACCAGGGGCGGGAGGATAAGAAGGATAAGCTGGGTAAGGAGGATATGAAATACCTGGTTGGGAAAACCCACTAGGTAGGTTTCCCTGATGTCCTTGCATCCACGCCATCATCTGGTTGTGCACTTCCTGACGCAAGTTTTCGTTATATCGTCTCTGTTGCTCCGCCAGCATTCTTTCATATCTCGCGCGCTCTTCAGCCAACAAGCGATCATCTCTTTGGTCATAGCCGCCAACGTGTGTGCTAGATGATGTCCCGCCTGGGCCAGATTGTATGCGCATCGTCTTCATTTGACCGAGACCCCTAACTTTTTCGTGTTCTGGCCTCACTGTCTCAGTATACGCTTGACTCAATCGGTTCAAGCGCTCATCTTCGTCCGCTGGAGGCGGTAATTGCGAGACTCGTTCCTCCACGGAGCCCTAGACATACAAAAATTGTGTAAATGAAAAAAGTATATAAACGTGTTATTTATATTGTTAATGTTAATGTAAAACACTTACAATTATTTCAGCAATTTCACACGTGTACTCCCCTTTCCCACAGCTGTGGAAATGTTGCACAATTTCCCATTCAGTTGGGAGCCGGTTATATTTCTTCTCCTGTATTCCAAAAAATTCAGGTTATGTATAATCAAGTAATTAAAATCTCCCTATGTTGTAGTGCAGGATTAATTACTTACATATTCCTCAGTCCATTGTGCAGCTCCTTGTGCCCCTCCTTTGTGTTTTGAGGGGCCTCTTCCTCCAACCGAAGATAAGCGGTTTGTCCTACACTGGTTGCTTTTGGCAATGACTTCGGGCAATTGCCAGTACTCGAGTAGTGCAGTCCAGAATGTCGGCTCCCACGGTGGATTTTTTCCTTCATGTCGATGGATCCTCTTCCAAAGACTGAGGAGATCCGTGAATCGTTCTCTAGACCTCTGGATGAAAAACTTTTTAATTACCATAATATTTTCCGTCGTCGGATCCCAGTAGATCTCCCTCTGAAGAAAATATATATAATCACGTTTATTTTAATTAAGTAAAAATATAGACATACATATAATACTACATCCTTAACAAAATTAACAATTACCTGGAATGTCTCCCACCACTCTTTCCTCCTTCCTTCTGACACCAGCTTATAAGTGAACCCGCCCATCTCCATTCGACGGGACATGATGTTCCGAATCAACCTCGAAACAACATTCGAGGGCATCAATCTGTAGAAACGTTGTTTCACACATTGATATATATTTTAATAAAATTAAATAAAAAAGACAAAGTTATATTTAACATACACATTGTGATATGTATAGATGCGTAGCCGGTTCGGACGAGGTGCATGATTGGTGAGCTCTTCCGCAGTTTTTGGAACGACAGGGTCATCCTCAACAATATCTGGTTCTTCATCCTGATTCTGCAAATCAGGAACCGGTACTCTTCAGGTTTGGGAGGAGGATCCCCAAAAGCTGCGTCGACCTGTATTTGTTTCCGATGTTTCCATCTGTATTTAACAATTACGTACAGTTATAACATGTGTACAATATATTTTGGTTGGGACAACTAAAAAGAGTTGTACCGATTCTCTCTCTTGGTCCGACTCTGGTGTACGAGAGGACGATCGTCGGCCACCGAACAAGTTACGGATACTTCTACCTCCAGCCATCTATATACATAGCAATTAATATAGTAAGTAACAATGTAAAATTAAAATATGTATGTACGTAATAATTAAAACAAGCAAACACATCAATACATCAATACATCAAACAAACACAACAAATACAGAATCCATTAATTAATTAAAACAAGCAAACACATCAATACATCAAGCGTACACAATATATAACAATGTAAATTCATCAATTCATCAATCTTCTTCATCTTCTTCTTCTTCATCATCATCTTCTTCATCATTTTCAACATCTTCTTCATTCTCTACCTCAATTAGTGCAGCGTCAAAATCAGCCAAAACGACAGGATCATCATCTATTTGCACATTCATCTGAGATATTATATCGTCCTCTTGAAATGGGGGAAGCTCTGGTTCACTCTTTCTATCGACTTCCACTAAGGATCGCGCCTTGGTGGTGCAAACTGCCCACCACTCTCGACCCGGTTGGACAGATGCACCGGGATACTTACAATAGTAAACTTGAGTAGCTTGACTTGCAAGCACGAATGGATAATAACGACCGTACCGCCCTCTTGGATTAATGTCCACGAGTTTATACTGAGGATGTATTCTTGTTCCCTTCGGTACAGTAGGATCAAACCACTGACATTTGAACAGAACAACTTTTTTTTCAGTAAGTCCAGGGTATTCCAAAACCACTACTTCCTCGAGTATCCCATAGAAATCATTTTCATTGGAATCATAGTTTGTTCCTTTAATGCAAACTCCATTGTTCATGGTTGCTTTAGAGGCACCATAATCTCGTGTGTGAAATTTGAAACCATTCACGTAATACCCAGGGTACATGGTGACAGTACTGCTAGGACCGCCCGCGAGAGCACGTATAAACTGATCCTGAATACGATTTCTCTCCACCTATATTTTAAAATTTTTGGATATATTCCATTATATATAAAAATTAATAATAACAAGTTACTTATACATATATATCACTTACAAGTTGTTCGAACCACGACGCAAATTCCATTTGAAGCACATCGTCTTTTTTAGCACCTGATAGATTCGGTTGAACAAGCAGTAGTTGCTCGAAAAACACACTACATATGATTGAGGCACAAATTAGAAGATAAAAAACAACTTAAGTTTCCACTAAGAGGTAGGTTAACTTACGCAATATACGGTTGCACCTCATTGCAATTTAGTAACACGTACGTGTGGGCAACTTGCTTCTCTAAGTCTACAATCCATCTTTTACCCTTCTTTCCAAGATGTGTACCAGAAGGCACAAATATCGAAAGATTACCTTCAACTGCTTCGGGTACTTCACGACCGCTGAAATTGTGAGGTACATTGTATCGCCTCGTCAACACATGGTCCTCAAAATAATGGGAACAAAACATTGATGCTTCTTTTGTTAAATAAGCATTTGCAATTGAAACTTCCACATGCGCCTTGTTACCCACACTTAACTTTAAATTGTGAAGATACCTAATTCAAGGTCCACGCATGAGCTACTGTAATTCCCGAACGAGATTATATTAAAAATAAACAGGTAAATTAATAGATTACCTCTCAAATGGGTACATCCATTTGTATTGTACTGGACCAGCAATCTTTGCCTCATATGCAAGATGGACAGGTAGATGCTCCATTGAATTAAAGAAGCTGGGTGGAAATATTCGTTCCAACTTGCACAAGATGTCTGGGATATCATGGTCCAACCTAGTCATGTTTTCCACTGTAATGGTCCTAGATGTTAACTCCTTGAAAAACAAACTAATTTCAGTGATAGCTTTCCAAATGTTGGCCGGCAGTAATTCACGGAAAGCAATTGGAAGCAGTCTCTGCATAAACACGTGACACTCATGACTCTTCATCCCAAACATCTTCAATTTGCTCCAGTCTACGCAACGAGACAGGTTGAACACATAATCATCAGGGAATTTCAATTCATCTACCCACTTGCAAACAATATCTCCCGTCTCTTATCAAGTGAATAAGCAGCTTTGGGGTACTTTCCTGTATCTGGACATCTCTGCAACGAGGGTCGACGACAGTATTCATTGAGCTCATCCCTAGATTTATTTGTGTCCTTCGTTTTCCCTTCCACATTCATCACCGTGTAGAAGAGATTATCAAACACATTTTTTTCGATGTGCATCACATCCAAATTGTGTCGGATCAACAGCGTACTCCAGTACGACAAATCCCAGAAAATGTTCTTCTTCTTCCAACCCCCATCTAGAACTTTGTTGTGAGCATCAGCACCCTCTTCCGTAACTTTCATAAATCCAATCCAATTAATTTCCTCAAGGATCGAAACACCTGTACGGATGGGCGGTGGATCATCATCAACTGTTTTGTTCTTTCTGAATGCAGTCTTGTTCCTTCGATACGGATGATATCTGGGTAAGAACTTACGATGGTTGTCAAACCACGACTGCTTTCGACTGAGCCTCAAAGTGAAAGCATCCATGTATTCTGTATAATATGGACAAGCAAGCCTTCCAGATGTGCTCCATCCAGACAACATCGAGTAGGCTGGAAAGTCACTTATGGTCCAGATTAGTGCAGCCCGCATAAAAAAATTCTGCTTTGTAGCAATATCGTACGTTACCACTCCATATTCCCATAAAATTATCAAATCACGGATAAATAGTTGTAAAAATACATCCAATTTATCCTTTAGATTTTTTGGACTAGGCACCAGAACCGTAAGAAACATGAATTGATCCTTCATGCACATCCATGGCGGTAGATTGTACGGCGTCAGTATCACGGGCCATGAGGAGTACTGTTTCCCCGACTGCCCAAACGGCTGAAAATCGTCGGTGCTCAAGCCCAACCTCACGTTCCGAATTTCTGATGCAAATTCAGGATACGACTGGTCCAAGTGTTTCCAAGCCTGCGAGTCTGCAGGGTGATGCATAACACCGGACTGATCATTATTAGAGCAACTTGCATGCCATGTCATATCCTTCGCAGTTGCATTGGACTGATACAATCTTTGCAGTCTAGGGATGATGGAAAAGTAGAACATCTCATTGAAAGGGCTCTTCTTTTTCAGTCGGCCATTCACATCGCGTCTAGCGGGTTTGAACCGTGGCCGACCGCAAAACTTACAATATTTAAGATCACTGTCCGCACCCCAATATAACATACAATTCCCAGCACAACAGTCGATCCTCTCCACAGGAAGCCCCATCTCACCCATCAACTGTTTGCTATCGGAAAACTTTTTGGGCACCAAATTATCCGGAGGACATATCTCACGAACCAGGTCAACGATTTGATTATAACCCCTTTCAGATAGTCTGTTTTCAGTTTTAATGTTCAGCATACGGGCATTGAATGACAGTTGCGTGTGTGATTCGCAGCCAGGATACAAATCCCGATCCGCTGCACGAAGCATATCATAAAACTGTGCAGCATACTGATTAGGGGGTTCCTCAACAGGCGGCTCGTCATCCACATTTCCAAAGTGGGGACCGGAAGTTAAGTCCGTGATCATATCGTGGTACGAGCTAGATCCTGCTGTCTCATCAACCGGCCCGTAAAAAGCCGACGCCTGATCATTGTATTGATGCGGAATTTGACCCCAATTTTCCTCACCGTGAAAACTCAATTGTAATAATTTGGCATAAAACCATTTCTATACAAATGAGCTTTCACGTCATCGGGGTACTGAAACGTCTTGTTCCTGCATCTAAATTTGTTGCAGGGACACCTAATCTTTCCTCGATTCATCCAATTCGGGTTACTAGTGACGAAGTCTACGAATGAATCGAGGCCACTAATAAAATCAGGAGCTATCATGCCATTAATCGATCTTTGGACCATACATCCAACGTAAACGGTTTGAATAACCCATATCAATCTGTTTCATATTAGTGAACTAATTAATAATGCTCAAATTAGGTTAATTAATAATTTTAATTCTCCTATTAATTAATTATTATATTATTAATTAATTAATATTTTCAAAAAAATTCGACAGAGTTTCGTTTAGTTTTTTCGTATTCTCAAATTACTCAAAATTCCTATGTGCATCCATTTCCGACTTAATTCATTATAATTAATCAAGCCGAAACACACATATTCTACAATAAACAACATCCCTCCTCCAACTCCAATTAACATGTATATATACAACATAATAAATCAAATAATTATAGTTATACACAAATTATATATATACACTAATTATATGTATATACTACACGAACATATATAGCTAGCTATATATATATTAATAATTAATTAATTAAGTACTAAGCAAGCATTCAATTAATTAATATATTATAATTAAATTAATTAATTAGCTATATACTAAAAATTAAACAAATTATATGCATACAAACTAAACAACGTACTAATTAACTAATATGCATAAAACATATATACATACACAAATTAACATATATATGCATGTCGAAAATGCAAAAATAAGTTAATAAATAATTATTTAACTGTTTAAAATGAAAATACTTACCGTATAAATGTTCACGTGAACGTGTAGAGCAAAGTTCGACTAGTGTTTAACTTTTTTTCACGTCCGGCGGAGGTGGTAGACGGCAGCCGACGACTCTTCTTCCTAGCTCCTCCCTTTCTTCCTCTCCTCCTCCCTTTCTCCCACTCGACTGTAATTGCTGGAAATGAGGGTGGGTGTGTGAAGTATACACACTTGGACGAGGGTTTTTTAAGAGGGAAATTCCCTCTTCAAATATTAGATTCTCCGGGTCCCACGCCTGAAACCAAACACGGTCATCAAAGCCTGTATGCATCAGAATTTTCAAATTGGTGAGGGAACTATTCCCTCGTGAAAAAGAATCCAAGGCCGGACGAGGGATTTATTCCCTCGAGAAATGTCAGAGGTGCAGGACGAGGGAAGCTTTTCCCTCGAGAACTCTCACGTGGTGCAGGACGAGGGTTTTTTCCCTCGACAAACTTCAGGTGCACAGTCACGAGGGAAAGAAAACCCTCGTGAGTTCTGACACACAAATTCCCTCGTCTAAACGCTCGTGAATTTGTCGTGGGCTCCTCGTGAAATCCCACGTGTTTATCGACAGAAAATTTTCCCTCGTCCAAACCCTAGTTTAGTTTCTTCCCTCGTCTAATCCCTCTCCAAATACGAGGGCTATTTTTCCCTCTTTAAATACCCTCTTCAAATCACACTTTTTTTGTAGTGAATTAATTCATGTAAGATGATCTCATACAAATGTCTCATAATATATAAATAAATAATTAATTAAATTGTCCTTGGATTGCAAGTACATGATTGATAGAAACAGGTGAATGGTACAAACGCAGTATAATCCCACGAGGGGATAGGATAGGAGGATGGTTATGCATTGTGATATTAATTATCAATCTCTCTCTTAGTCTTAGCATGAAATGGAGCACGCCTGTACACCCCAAAGCCTTTGTCTTGAGTGCCCCTTAGGGTATATTGCGCCATCAACTCTTTCACTGCACATTTCACTCTTTTCCAACCCCATCCCTCCAAATTATTTCCTCACATGCTCGCTCTTCATCTTGTCTAATCCACCCGCATTTTATTACCGTCCGTTTAGAGTTTGATGAGTTTTTCACTCTTTTAAATATTTTTTTATTTTTAGGGTTCTAGATTAGTGTTATGTTCTTTATGTTTTTGTTTGATGGAATCCACAATATGTTGTGCCCATCGATTTAATTGCTTTTTGATGTATATTTATATTTTTTGTACATATATAGGGACAGGCTGGAGGTGATCCCGTCCTACAACGTGATTTTCCGCATTATAAAAATAGTTTTAAACCCTCCATCCGTACGTTGGTATGAAATTTATCAGACATAAATAAGCATACCCTTGTATTGACATGTTACTTCAGGATTTCTTTCACACTAACAAATGACACATTTTTAAGGAAAATGAGTACGTAGGTGAGTATGGCGTTAAATATTTTTTAATACAGTAAAGTTATTTTATTGATTTTTGTGAGAAAGTTATATTTCTTTTTAAGAAGTGTAAAAGTAATTGTAAAACATCCAAATAAGACGAATGTGAAAATAATTGCGAATTATATATAAGAACACTGTGGACAAGTAAAATATGTACAAACTCATAAAAAATTTATATATTACTGCAATTGATTTTGAACTCTTAATATATATACATATTATTGAAAGACAACAATTTTGTTGTATGAGACAATATCATTTGCTATATTACTATAGATAATCCAAAAATTATTAGTATATGAAATTGTCTCAAACAAAACTTACTCTTACGAGAACACAGAAGATTAAATATGATATTATAGTTATTTGTCTTATATTGTTGAAGTAGAGTAGCTATAATTATGTGTAGGGCAATAAACGTTAACCTAGGTAGGTTAGCTGAGGTAAATTAAGAAAAAAAAAATAAGGCAACGTCCCTCTCATTATACAAACCAAATGACACTACCATGCACCTGCACTTGCAAATACAATACAAATTAACCCCGGCCTCTCCTCTCTCACTCCCCCTTCTTTTTAAAGTCACGAGACCCTCTGTCCTTTTATTGTTCTTTCAATTCTTGAGAGAGAGAGAGAGATCTAGAGAGAGAAAGATAGAGATGTCTCCAGAGATGGTGGCAGAAAACTGGTAGAAAACATTGAAGCCCACACTCAACTACACCCCCTAACTCAAGTCTTATAATTTTTCCAAGCTCTCTATCTCAAACATCCATATAACATTAACATCGACCTAGATAATTCATTAATTTATCAGACCGCTCGCTATTTTATTTATTTTTAATTTCATCTCTCTATCTCTATCCCTATCTCATGTATGTAGACCTCACCCCACATCCTTAATTCTAATTCCTAGCTCCATCTTCTCAGCTTAATTAATTCAAATCTTTGACCGTAATACATATTAACCCCTTTTTTGTTTTTGTTATGTTTTCAGGAGATCTCCACAGGCAAATTCATTGGACCTCAATAACTTGCCTCAAGATTATTACACAAGATCAGATGCTACACATGCCTCACCCAACACTTCTTCTTCTTCTCCCGGTATATACATTAATTTTGCTTAATTATATATGATATTCATCACGGTTTCGTCCATCCTACCTTACAGGGCGGTGTCAACTAGAGTTTTAATGTTTTTGTACTGTACAACATCTTAAAGCATAAAGTGTGTACAATACAATACAGTAAAACACTGACAAAATCATTCATCACCATCTTAATTAATTAGGATAATTTAAATTTGTTGTGTTTGGTTACTAGATCAGCAAAGGGAACAAAACCCCAACTCAAATCTTGATGATTATGACTTTAATTTGTGAAAGTGAAATTTTAAGATTAATTTTGTTATCCTTGGCGAAGATCCCCAATTATAAGTATTAATTTAATGCCCTAAGTTTAGATGATAGTGTGAAAGCAAAGAAACCCTAGTTAGAGGAAATGAACAAACTTTTGATTAATGATGATTCGGCGGAAATAGGTAGGGTTGGAATTGTATAAAAGGCGTAAGATTAGTCCCATCGAAGTTGCTTTAATTGGAAATGAATCTGTGGTGCAGGCGGCGGGTACAGCAAAAAGAAAAGCGCAGGCGGCGGGAGGGCGGAAAAAGAGGAAGCCGGGAAGGTGTATGAGTGCAGGTTTTGTTCCCTCAAGTTCTGCAAATCTCAAGCCCTCGGGGGACACATGAACCGCCACCGCCAAGGTAATATTCTCTCTCTATTTTTTTTTTTATAAATTAATAATTTCATGTATTTCCTCAATTTCAACAATAACACTACCCTCCCCTTTCTTCCACAACATTTTACCTTTTCATCTATTTCAAAATATTAAAAAAAAATAATACTCAATAATAATATCATCACAATTTTATTTTATAAGCAATAAAATTATCAAAAATCTGCTTTTCAACAATTAAAAAAAAAAAAAAAAAAGTGTGTCACACTATGCATGAAGACTAATGTGATATGAAAAGAGTAATAAAATTAATTAATTAATTAACATCTGCATGTTAACAGTACATAGATTTTAGGGATGATTATATATCACTTTCTTTTTTCCATGAAATTTATGATTTAATTAGAGAGATGTACGATTGATTGATTAATATTAAATGAGTGTATATACCTTTTTTTTTTCCTCAGAAAGAGAGACAGAAACACTAAACAAGGCTCGTCAACTGGTTTTCAGCAACGATTTGGCTCCTCCCCCTCACTTAGGTTACGTTTCAAGGTATAAATTTAGTCTTGTTAATTTCTTAATTAATCAGATAAACAGTTTTTGTGTGCAAGTTCAAATGTTAGTTATTTCATTAAAAAATTATTATTATCGAACTAATATTCCTTCAAATTCTAAATGGATGCGATTATTTTAGGAATTCCCCCATGTATTAAGACACTTTTTTTGTCAAACTTGATGTAAAGGAATTACTCCTTCCGTTACACCCCACAACACATTACATTTTTTTTATTGAAATAATATTTTGCACATCCAAAAAAGAAAATTGTGCGTTAAAAAATCCCCACAATATTTTGTGTGGTAGACGGAGTAATTAAATATAGGGATAGATTGAGATTTTTTTGTTTTTTCAAAATGACATGTATTGAATAAATAAGACAGAAACCTAAAATTACATCTAGCTGTTTAAAATTGGAAAGAGTGTGTTTTAATGATACACTTAAAATGTTGAGGAGCTGTTGAGGATATTTTTGTGATACATATATATGATGGAGATGTTGAATGAATTAATATTAGGAGTGGGCAAGCAGTTCCACATGGACATGGAGGGTATGGAAACAATATTACAGATCATGATACTTCATTGCCCTTCACATCGGTAACTTCAAGGATGTTTTCAACCGCACCCCTCGTCCCATACCCTTCCGCGGCGCCACCACCTAACAACTACTATATGACCGGAAGTTATCACACCTGCATTGGTGCTCCGGTGAATCATGGCGATCGCCATCTGGAGGATGAGGCACGGAATTGGGGCCGGAGGTAGAAGAAGAAAGGGACAATATTAATTAATGTATCAATCCATTTTCTTTCCATCTTTTGTTTTGTTGGTGTTTTAATGTTGGTTTTTTGTTGAGTGGAAGTTTGGTAGGGACACGCCTTTTAAACCTAAAGATAAAGGCATGCAGTGCAGTGCTCATAAATATATATTGTGGATTGCAAGGCCAGATCAATCTGTTGCTTTTGTTTTTCTACAGGTTTTTCAATAATCTCACATTCCCATCTCCTAGCCCTAGGGTACGGTGTGCTTTTCTTTTTTTCTTTAGGGTTTCTTTTTTGTACAACATGATCCTCTGTTACATTTTGATATGGGCAGATTAAGTCTTATGTATACCAGTTTTACCATACATTTTATCTGTAATTTTATAAAATATTAATTATTGTTTCAAATGTACTCCTTTCGTTTTTTAATAAGCTTTCCTTGAAAAAGTTGCACAAGTATTAATATAAAATAGAGAGTAGTATAAGTGATATAATTGAATAGTAAAAATAAAATAAAAGTAAAAATCGGTATAGAGATTTTAAAAAATAGTAAGGACTCCCCAAAAGAAAAGGTGGGAAACTTATACGTGTGATTGATAGAAAATAAACAACTGTGATTGACCCAAACAGTAAATTTATAAGGAATTAAAAATCACCCTAATTTCTCCAAATTTTCAAACATTTAACACATGTGCATATATATTTATCCGATGATCTAAAAAAAAAAAAAAAAAAATGTTTGTACAAGAACGTGTGTGTGTTTTGATCTGATCATCATGAGGGACAAAAATAGTACAATTTGGACAAGGGGTTAATTAAAGTAGCCAAACCCTCCTAAAGACTTGTCCAAGGGAATTAAAAGTTAGTATATATATGCATGTTGTTTTCAGTCTTTTACGTATCATCTCTCCGTGGCCCGCCACTGCGCCATACACACACATGATCTTGGTATGTACCTACTAGTTCTTCAACACATCTTAATTTGTTTTATGTTTAATTAAATGGTTTGGTCCCTGCAGGAATTTTCAGGTTGAAATTTAGGGAAAATCCAAGTTTTTTGATGATCATGAGATGAACAAGAAAATATACTTTTATTTAACATAATTTTATAGTATATAACAACAATTTTTTTTTTTACAAAATGTATAGGTCAGTACTCCATCCTCCATTCAATACATAAAAACTTGTTTACTTTTCAGTTGGTCTCAAATATACAGTCCACTCTCTGCATAGGGTAACATTATTTTTCTATGATCAATTTATTCTTTTTAGTCTAGCAAATGTAGACCTTAATGTACAAGAGAGAGAGAGAGGGAGAGAGATTTGCTTAAGTTTTCCAATAAATTTTTAAACTGTTGTGAAAAGTTCAATATTGGATGGAGGGAATAACAAAAAAATAAATAAATAAATAAATGTACAAGTAAAAAATAATTTGGTATTCAAATTCATAACACTAAGATAATTAACATAAAATTAAATAAATCTCTAAAGAAAACTGCAAGATTCAATATTTCACTATAAGAAAAAGAACATTTAATGACATTAATTTTGTCATTATTGTTTCTCTAGCTAAAAGTCTTTAGTTACATGAAACAATCTTTAATTTGTCCCTAAAAACTATTTCATGTCAGTAAAGACTTTTAACTAGAAAAGTAATAATGGCAGAATATGACAGGATTATTGTCACTAAATGTCAATTTTTTTTTTTAGTGTTTTTATGTGAAAAACAAGCAGGCACCATATTATTTTACTTATATATAAAGCATGCGTAAAACTCATGTGTGGTAGTTTTAGCAAGTTGCACATATGAACCGATGCAAGAAAGATACGTGGAAATAAGAAATGAAGAATATTGATTTATGTGTTCACCAACGTTTGTTAACTTTGTCTACTGGGAGCAGAAAGACATTCATATTATTATGATTAGAATAGCTACAACGTACATAATAACTCTAAGAAAAAAAAATACGAACATTTATAAACCCCTAACAAATTGAGATTGGAAATAGGCTAAAAACTCAGACTGAACTCAAACATAATATACATCGTAAAATTAAGTGAGACCCTCGATCAGCTCGTAGAATGTTCAAAACATTCCAATCGCGCCAATATTCTACTTAAGCAAGAGAGCTAATACAAATAAATTAATTTCACGCTTTTCTAAAAGTTCGAATTTTTAGATGAGACGAAATTCTTTCATAATATCAGAACAAAAAAGACTCACGTCCAGACAAAAATCATGGGTTTGATCCGTTCAGAGCAACTACACACATATTAAATTGTTTATTCGTTGAGTTTTCTTAAAGATAAAGAGTTGAATTCGGGCCCATGAGGAGGAAGAGTGTAAGAGAAATAAATAAATAAATTTTACGGTTTTCTATAAGTTCGAACTTTTAGATATGATGAATTTTTTTCCAGAACAACACGTAAGTACAAATTAATATATAGGTGACCAGAATTGGGTTACAAGGGATTAGTTTGTAGATTGATTAAAGTTCAATTTAATATAGAAAGTTTAAAAACATGGAGATTAATTTAAATGGGTTAAACAAGTGGTTGATTTAGACTTTGGTGAAATAAGTTGGATATATTTGAATTTAATTTGAACTTTTTTATTCAATTTTTATAAATAAATTTGGTTAAATCCAAACTAAATTGAGCTAAAATAAAATGAACAAGACGTTCAAAAGCTCAAAATAATTAATTTACATATGAAATCAACTAATAATTATGGCTAGAATGGATTTGAAGTGAGAGGAGGATATGTTTAGTGTGAAATCATATTACGGAATGCAGGGTAAATTTTTTTTTAAGGACTGTAATTTTGGGGGGTGGCAAAATAAGGACCGTAACTTTTCGGGCTGGCAAAACAAGGACAATAACTTTAAAAGGTGGCAAATTAAGGACCGCAACTTTTAAAAATAGCAAGTTGAGGACAAATTAGCCCGAATTTTTAAATTCTACCTCTATTTTTTCTTTCAATTTTTTTTTTTTTAATTTCCAACTCATTTCATTATACTTAAAAAGATGAAGTGAATTTTTTTTTTTTAAATATTATTTCATTTACTATACGTTTAGTACATCACACACATTGCAATAAAATAATACTTAGTACATCAAAATATATTCATTTCATTTTTTTTCTTAGAGTATTTTGAGTATAATGAATGAGTTGAAAATTATTTCAAAAAATAAAAGAAAAAAATAAAGTGAAATTTTTTTTAAATAGTTTTATTCAAAATAATATCCATGTTGGCGATTTGAGCCCCAAATCCGCTCTATTCAGCCCGAAAAAGAGTAATCCGGGCTAATTTGTCCTCAAATTGCTATTTTAAAAGTTGCGGTCCTTAAATTGCAACTTTTTAAAGTTACGGTCCTTAAATTGCCACTTTTAAAAGTTACGGTCCTTGTTTTGCCAGCCCGAAAAGTTACGGTCCTTGTTTTGCCAACCCCCCAAAGTTACGGTCCTTAAAAAACAATTCACCCCGGAATGCATAGTGTAAAAAAAAAAACATATTTTTAAAGTAAAAAAATATGATATTTTTTAAAATAGTGTAAAAATAAATTTTTAAAATTAGTATTGCATTTTAATTGGAAACTAATGATTTTCATACATGTTTTGGTAAATCAAAATACATCGTGTCTTCAAGATTATACTACCTCCGTCCCGGAGGAACTTGCCCAGTTACTATTCTCACGTGTTTTAGCGAGCGAGTTTTTTATTAGTATTTAAAATGATAAAGTAATTTTAAAGTTACTTTACAATAGAGTAGATATAGATCTATCATACCCTACCTTAAAAATCACTTTATCATTTCAAATATTAATAAACAACTTGCTCGCTAAAACACGAAAATAAAGGTAGTGTGCAAGTTCCTCCGGGACGGAGGGAGTATTTTGTTTAACTTAACAATTTGTTATGCTGTATTCCTTTAAAAATAAATAAAAAGAAATATCGTAAAACCTAAAAAAGGAATCCTTCATCCTTGCAAGTGTACGGGGTTTAGTGGAATAAAATGATGAGGTAGGCGACCATGCGTGATTCAATCATTTACTGTGTCAAAGTGGAACCTGCGTGGCCTTCTCAGACATTCAAGTGTGTCATCACTCGTTTATCTTACTCTAGTATATATATAGCTAGATATACTTGATTAGTGCTCTCTTCCTTCCACCAATAATTTGTCCATTTCTTTATTTGTTAATCCACTGAAAGCGTAGTCTTTCTTTAATTTAGAAAATAGTTTTGACTGCGGAAATAATAATTCAAAATTAAAAAGAAAATTACAACTCGATTTACTTAGTACAAAGAGAGAAAATAAAAAAGCAGCAACTTGTGACGAGTCGAGGAAGTCCTCTTCCCGCAAGACAAAATTTCACCAGTAGTGCTCTTCGGTCTTGGAAATTTGCCCCAAAAGGTAAAACGTCACTATCGTCTCCAAGAGTGTAGCACCACAGGTCTTGGAGCTCCGGCGAACAAAACAAGCACTTCGAACTGGACTGACTCTTAAGACTCTATATGCAGAGAGACAGAGGGAGAGGAGAAGATTTCTGAATACGTGGTCAGGCAAATGCATGAGGACACTATTTATAGGCGAACCTCCACTCAATGCAAAAGGAAAAACCGCGTGGACATTAAATGCGGACGCGTTTTCGTTGGTGGCAAGTTGACCCAGAACGCGTTTCCTTAAATCACGCTGGTAACGTCCCACAAATTTAGCACACGTGATTTATGTGCTCTTATGAAGTATCTGACTATCCGGTTGACCTCTCTAAACGGGTGGGTCCTGAACCGAATCGATCCAAAATCTGTGGACCCGATATCCTAATTTTTTGTTCTCCAAAAAATTAGATACCCACTGGGCCCAAGGCCCAAAGTCCAATTGCCAAGAACCAAGACCAAGTCCAAGGCCATGGCCACGGGCACGGGCGCGGCGCTGCTCGGCTCGGCGCGCGCGCGCGTGTGGCCACTTTGATTGACTAGCAATCAACTACAATTTATTATACTTCATTATTCCCATACTAATATCATGTATATTAGTATTCTAAAAATCCAATGTGAGATGAATTAAATGACTCATTTAATTCCCAAAATTAGGCGTTGTAGCTTTCGACTTCCGATTCAATTTCTCACTCACCGAAAATCGGTTTTGCGAGTATGAATACACCATTCTCATCTACTCCGAGAGTAGAACGCTCATGAAACAATTAATTTTCGAGAAATTAATTTCAACACCCAAAATTAATTGGTCAACTATTAAAGTCTCAAATAAACTTTAATACCAATTAATTATAAAATAATATCACCAACCAATTTTCTCTAATAATCCCCCACATGAGTGGAAATTGAACCTATAGACATGCAGACTCACAGTCCAGTTCAAACACAAAATATTATTGCATTTGGATAGGTAGTTTGTGGCTTTGAACCTTCCATAGTCAAGCATTACCGAGTACACCGGCAGCCTGGTGGGCACATTGCCTTGAACCATTCCGCCTTGGTGTGTACTTAGACAGTAGTACTGACACAATAATATCTCTACGCTCATTTCTTGTTCTCACATTTTTGTCCGTTTCGGCCATGGACACCCTTTGGATTCATAAGTGTTTAATATCCACTGATATTTGAGGTGGCCTCTCACCTCACACTTACATACGTGAACTCCTCTTGAGTATCCCGTAATACTCCGTCCCCCACATGGACTTAGGATTCATTAAAAGTCGTATAGACTTAGCCTGTACCACATACGGGTTCTCACTTGGTGTACTGTCCTATAAGGAATGATCGGGTTACCAAGTGCATTCTCTAACTTCCACAGCTTAGTTTTCCCGTTGAACCAAAATCTTGGGATCTCCAGTCAACTTGGTTGGGTTACCACTGCTTCAGTTTACTTTGTGGATTTTAGACCCATTCCTTCTGACAGTTTAGACATTTGATCTCGATTTATACTCTTAGTTAACGGATCCGCAAGATTGTCATTAGACCTCACATAGTCTATTAACATCACACCACTTGAGATCAATTGTCTCATGGAATTATGTCTACGACGAGTGTGTCTAGACTTTCTGTTATACATGTCACTTAAAGCCCTACCAATTGCGGCTTGACAGTCGCAATGTACCATTATAGTAGGTACGGGTTTATCCCAACATGGAATATCCTCGTGGAAATTTCGAAGCCACTCTGCTTCTTCACCAGCTATATCCAAAGCTATGAATTCTGATTCCATGGTGGATCGGGCTATGCATGTTTGCTTAGTCGATCTCCAGGACACAGCCGCTCCTCCTATAGTGAATACAAATCCACTAGTGGAGAATGACTCTTTAGTGTCTGAGATCCAATTAGCATCGCAGTACCCTTCAAGTACAGCAGGATACCTAGTGTACTGTAGCCCAAAGTCGAGAGTATACTTTAAGTACCTCAAGACTCTCCTGAGTGCATTCCAATGCTCATTGCTTGTGAATCTACTAAGTTTATTCACCGCACATGCTATATCGGGACGCGTACAATTTGAAATGTACATTATGCTACCGATAACTCTAGCATATTCTTGTTGAGCTACATGACTACCTCTGTTTTTGCTCAAATGCACACTCATGTCCAATAGGGACTTTGCAGGTGGATCATCAAAGGCATTGAACTTCTTTAGCACTTTCTCTACATAGTGAGATTGTGTTAAAGATATACCATTTGATGTCCTGCTGATCTTGATTCCTAGAATCACGTCAGCAACACCCAAATCTTTCATGTCGAAGTTTTGACTTAACATGCGTTTCGTACTAATGAGTAAATCATGATCATTACTCATAATGAGCATGTCATCAACGTATAGACACAATATGACAAATCCTTTCGGTGTACTTTTCACGTACACACATTTGTCACACTCATTAATACGAAAGTCATTTGATAACATGGTGCTATCAAATTTCAAGTGCCATTGTTTTGGAGCTTGCTTAAGTCCATACAACGACCTCACTAGTTTACACACCTTTTTCTCATTTCCAGGTGCTACAAACCCTTCTGGTTGATCCATATATATATTTGTATCCATTTCACCATTTAGAAATGCAGTTTTAACATCCATTTGGTGAATTTTGAGATTGTGCAAAGCAGCAATCGCGATTAACACCCTAATGGAAGTAATCCTCGTTACCGGTGAATAGGTATCAAAGAAATCGTACCCTTCGATTTGTTTGAACCCTTTGGCCACTAAGCAGGCTTTGTATTTTTCAACCGACCCATCTGCTTTATACTTTCTTTTAAGGATCCATTTGCATCCTAAGGGCTTCCAACCTTGTGGGAGATCAACCAACTCCCACGTGTGGTTTTGCATGATAGAGTCGATTTCACTGTTAATCGCCTCTTGCCAGAGCGGAGCGTCTGGCCTAGATAGAGCATCTTTGATAGTCCTCGGTTCGTCTTCCAACACGTAAGTGATGAAATCGGGACCAAAGGTTTTAACTATCTTAGCTCTCTTGCTGCGTCGTAACTCGCCACTATCTTGAGTGGACGGACCAGCATTCTCAGCAACCTCCTCATTTCGAGGTCTTTTGGTTGATACATCATCTTCCTTGGTCTTGCAAGGAAAGATGTTTTCAAAAAACACAATGTTTCTCGATTCTATATAAGTGCCTTCTGTCATATCGGGAACTTCTGATTTGTGAATCAGAAACCGATAGGCACTACTATTCAGTGCATACCCAATAAATATGCAATCAACCATTTTAGGGCCGATTTTAACTTGTTTAGGTAGAGGCACTTCAACCTTTGCTAAACACCCCCACACTTTGAGGTATTTATACGATGGTTTCTGCCCCTTCCACAATTCATAAGGAGTCGTATCTTTACTCTTATGTGTAATTTTGTTCAAAATGTGGTTAGCCGACAGAATGGCTTCCCCCCACAAGTTTTGCGGTAAACCGGAGCTAATAAGCATAGCATTCATCATCTCTTTGAGTGTTCAGTTCTTTCGTTCCTCAACACCATTAGATTGAGGCGAGTAAGGAGCAGTAGTTTGATGTATGATTTCGGATTTGGAGCATATCTTCTCAAACGGTGCTACATACTCTCCTCCTCTATCACTACGAACCATTTAGATTCGTCTATTCAACTGGTTTTCCACTTCACTTTTGTACAATTTAAAAGCGTCTAACGCTTCATCCTTACTGTGCAAAAGGTAAACATGGCAAAACCTTGTACTATCATCTATGAAAGTGATGAAGTACTTCTTCCCACCTTTAGTTTGTACGAATTTTAAGTCACACACATCAGTGTGAATTAATTCTAGAGGTTATGAGTTCCTTTCAACCGAAGGGAAAGGCAACTTTGTCATCTTAGCTTCTACACAAATTTCACATTTGTTATTTAAATCGACATACTTTATATCTAGTAAATTTAAACTTACTAGTCGTTTTATCGATTTAGCATTTACATGTCCCAATCTACAGTGCCATAAATCTGAAAACTCAGCGATATAAGAAGTAGAAGCTTCTTTATTCATAACAGATTTCCCCTTGGGGTGTACAACAATGGCACTCATCTTAAACAGACCATCGTGGACATATCCACGACCTAGATACACTGAGAACTTGGTAAGAACAACCCTATTAGACTCAAATACAAGTTTGAAATTATTCTTCACTAGTACAGAGCCGGAGATGAGGTTCTTGCAAATATCCGGGACATGCAGGACATCTCTCAGTGTGATATTCTTCTAACTGGTCAGCTTCAGAACAACGTTGCCAACCCCAGCCACCTCAGACGTGGCTTGATTCCCCATGTGCAGCTTTCTCCCATTGGCTGGCTCATAGGTCAAGAAAGCATTCCTCTCAGAACAGACATGACAGGTAGCCCCTGTATCAATGAACTACTCCTTTGGGTTGCCCACGAGGTTCACTTCAGTGGTCACAGCAGCAAGGTCCTCTTCAGTGAACTCCCCTTCAACCACGTTCGCATTGGACTGCTTGCCCTTGCCTTTATCATCTTTCTTCGGGGCGTTGCAGAATCTTGCAATGTGGTTTGGCTTTCCACAGTTGTAACAATCACCCGTAAATTTGGGTCGAGTTACAACTGGTTGTTTGCCTTTGTCGGAATTTGGCCTCTTGCGCTTCTTTGATTCCATCAAATTCGCTTTGGCCTCTTCCTGGCCCTTGTTCCTTTTCAGCCCACCCTCGCGAATCTGAAGTTTGTCTATGACCTCTTTCAAGGTGATACTCTTCTTCTTCAGCTTCAAGTGGCTTTGAAACTCCTTCCAGCTTGGAGGCAGTTTCTCAATTACTGCAGCGGCTTGGAAAGCGTCTGGCAGTATCATTCCTTCTGCAACAATGTCATGCAGAATCAACTGGAATTCTTGAACTTGTTCGACAACAGACTTCGAGTCCACCATCTTGAAGTTCAAGAACTTCCCAACCAAGTACTTCTTAGTACCGGCATCCTCGGCCACATATTTGGCCTCCAAGGATTCCACATTTTCTTGGCCGTTTTGCACTTCTGGTAGACACTGTACAAAGCATCTGCCAGACCACTCAAAATGTAATTCTGAGCATAGAAGTCGTGTTCCCACCAGCGGGCACAAACTTCCTCATTCTGCGCATCGTTCTCAACGACCGCAGGCGGGTCCTCAGTAAGGAACCTCGCCAACCTCAAGGTGGTCAGAAAGAACAGCATACGCTGTTGCCACCTCTTGAAGTTTTTACCCAAAAACTTTTCGGGTCTCTCACTTTGGACCACAAAAGGTCTCGAATTGTCAAAAGGGAAAGGGCTCACCACTGAGGGATTAGAAGTTTGCCCAAAATGGACAGTTACAGGGGGAACGGGGGTAGTGGTGCCCTGTGGAGTGGGGTTACCAGGAGGAACAACAGTGTTTCCCTGGTTAGCAGACTCCGAATTGTTATTTCCGTCAGTCATTTTGAAAACAGAAAAAGATTTTATCTTGCGAATGTTAATTTAGAAAATAGTTTTGACTGCGGAAATAATAATTCAAAATTAAAAAGAAAATTACAACTCGATTTACTTAGTACAAAGAGAGAAAATAAAAAAGCAACAACTTGTGACGAGTCGAGGAAGTCCTCTTCCCGTAAGACAAAATTTCCCCGGTAGTGCTCTTCGGTCTTGGAAATTTGCCCCCAAAGGTAAAACGTCACTATCGTCTCCAAGAGTGTAGCACCACAGGTCTTGGAGCTCCGGTGAACAAAACAAGCGCTTCGAACTTGACTGGCTCTTAAGACTCTATATGCAGAGAGACAGAGGGAGAGGAGAAGATTTCTGAATACGTGGCCAGGCAAATACATGAGGACGCTATTTATAGGCGAACCTCCACTCAATGCAGAAGGAAAAACTGCGTGGGCATTAAATGCGGACGCGTTTTCGTTGGAGGTAAGTTGACCCAGAACGCGTTTCCTTAAATCACGCTGGTAACGTCCCACGAATTTAGCACACGTGATTTATGTGCTCTTATGAAGTATCTGATGATCCGATTGACCTCTCTAAACGGGTGTTAAGCACGTTCTACGGTACCTCCAAGGGTCTCAAGATTTTGGACTGTTTTACCGTAAGAACCAAGACAAAACCTTGGTAGGTTATGCGGATGCTGGCTATTTGTCTGATCCCCACAACACCGTATCCCAGACTGGTTACGTTTTTCTCCGTGGTGGAACCGCGATCTCATGGAGATCGGTTAAACAATCCATGGTTACCACATCTTATTCCCACTCAGAGATAATAGCTTTATTTGAAGTCGCACGAGAATGTGTTTGGTTAAGGTCCTTGGTAAAACACATTGGTGACTCGTGTGGTATCGCCAAAGGTGATACACCTCCCACCGTTATATTTGAAGACAACGTTGCTTGCATCGCACAAATGAGTAATGGGTACGTCAAGGGAAACCTAACGAAACATATTTCACCTAAGTTTTTCTACCCATACGAACTCCAGAAGAGTGGGGTGATTACCATTCAAAAGGTGCAATCTAGTAACAATCTAGCAGATCTGTTTACTAAGTCCTTACCTACATCTACTTTTGAAAAGTACGTTCGTGGTATTGGGATGCAAAGACTTAAAGCGTTGTTGTCTTCAGGGGGAGCGGTAATCTCGAAATAAATCTGGAAGATTTAGATCTAGAAGATCAATGACATTTCTCCCTACTTATTATTTGGCTGATCCCTAGCACGTGAAGTTTTTATGACAAGACATTCATGTTATGTCGTAATGTCCAAGGGGGAGTGTTGTAAATCTAGAAGATTTAATATTCCAAATCTAGGAGATTTGGTGTGGACATTACTTATGGACCAAGAAACTCAATGAGCCTTATCCATTAGACTAGGGTTTTAACATTATAAATATACATTTGTACTCATAATTGTAAATACTTATACACAAGAATAATAGTAAAACTCCTGGCTTGGATCGCCCCCAGACGTAGTCGTTCCCGACGAATTGGGTCAACAAACGTTGTCTATTTATTTACGCAATTATTAACAACAATATGAATCCAATTTTACAGTGAAATTTTGTTAAATAAGATCAACTCATATTTATATTAATTAATCGGATTATAAAGGTATGTAGTATCTTATTTCGGATCGGATCATATAGAGGGTTATAGATATGTGCGAATAAAGTTAACAATTTCGGGCCAAAGCTGCAAATGAAATTGAAGTTGCAAAAACTAAGATGTATGATGATGAACTCTAATTGGTGGGTCAACTGTCTATTGTGCAATAGAACGTATATGCAGACAGAGCAGGATCGATTAAAGCCTAGGTGCCCTAATTCTCATAGTCATATATCCAGCCTCTTCATTAGGTCAAACCTTGTTCCCTCTGATTATTTGGAATTTTATGTTTCTATCAATTTCTGTGCCCTAATCATAACATATTGTTCCAAAAACATTAACTGTTTGAATAGTTTTTTTATTAAAAAATTAATTAATCACATGTTGGTTGATTGATTGATTAATAAACAGCTTAAATGGTCAAATATTGCTTGATCCTCTAACAGCCCGACTTTCCTTTAACAAAGAGGTGTTTATTATGTACTCCGTTCATTTAAAATTGGAGGCCATTTTGTAAAAAAAAAAAAAAAAAATTAAAACAAACACGAGCAAATATATAGTATATATCAATAAGACCATTCATAAAAGACATACGCTCAACCCAATAATGAAGATTAGTGTGATTCGTGACAGCCCTCGTCAAATGGTGAATGAATAAGTTGCAGATTTTATCCCAAAAGAATATGACAAATTTACAATTTTAGTCCTGAAAATTAACCGATGGAATTAAGACTTAAAAAAAAAAATATATATTTTGCACATAGATACCAAAAGTATTTTACACTTATTCTAATGAAACCAAAATTACAATTTTCTAATATATATAGGTTAAATCTGGTTGCCACTGCCCCCTTTCAGTGAGATTGTCATACATGATTAGCTTAGTGATCATTGATGTAGTTTTTGGATAATTTTGGAGTTGGTGCTCTTTCTAATTAATGACCATGTTTACAAGACATTTCAATTTATTCAAAAGTAGGCCTCATATGAATCAACTAGGTTGATGTGATTTTTCTTCTTCAAAGTTTAACTTTTAATGTAATAATATTATGTGTTATATCAAAATCATTAAAATATGACCTATAACCTAGTATTCCAACGTATAGTAGTTCTAGTGTACACTTGAGTGCATGGTATGCATATAAATTTTGAAAAAAATATTTCAAATAGAAATCAGCAATACCCTAAGAAGACATTAGTAATGACCCAACTCCTCAAAAAGACATCATTAATATCCCAAGAAGGCATCAACAATACATCAACTGTAAAATAACACACAGTTCAGTATGTTTGTGTGTATTTTGAAAAAAATCAAAATTGAAGTAAAAAATGAGTTTAAAATCCAAGTGCATGTTATACATTTGGATGCAACCTAAAATTTGTCTCCAGCATATATATCACTTCTTATTGATCATCTAAAGAATACTACCAATTCAGTTCACCAAAACTTTTGGGAATCAAAATCATAATTTTATATTTACCCAGCGGGTGAATGAATAGAAATATTACTGCTCTCCTTGTCGCCCAAGATTATTAATGCAAAAAATTTCAAATATTTGGTTACAAAAATTAATATAATAAAAGTGGAATTCAAGAATGTGCACTATTTCACTCCAAGAGAAGCGCTAGTACGTGTTGTACTCCCTCTCTCTCTCTAGAGCTCGGGGGGAGAGAGAGAGCTCAAATCCCGAGACCTAATTTATGAAAGGAACAAGACCTGAGTATGTGTTGAGCATGATTAGTATGCAAGCCATACAACAAGACTATTCCTATTCCTATTCCTATTCCTATTCCTATAGTAGAGGCTAACTAGGCCTAGTTAGCTAGTGAAATACAACACAAGACGACAATGTGTACAACAGCAAAAAGACGAACCCCCTATATTTATTACACTCTGCTAATTAACACGTCTTTGCAATTCTAGTCTTGTTTAAAGCTGCTATCTATTATTAGTGTGTGTAAATTTGGGTTGGGGGAGATTGATTAATGTTGTAAGTTTTTAGTGAGGAATACATCTCTCCCTACTGAGATTGTGCGTACCAATGTGTTTTATGAAAGCAAGGAATGAACTTCTTTTCGAAAATAAAATCCCGAATGCTGTCAAAATTGGTGATGAGATTAAAATTAGAGTATGGTCCTGGATTTCTGCAAGAGAGGAGAGTTTGGGAAATATACTGGTTAGGGATTGACTTAGAAACCCATTAGAATGCTTGGAGAATTTAAGTTGTTAATTGTAATTGTTGTGTGATTGAAACCATTGTAAAAGGGTTGAGTACCCCTTGTACTCTACACTTTTATATTATATCTCTTTTACTGATCAAAAAAAAAAAAATACTCACCGGTATTTGTGAGTATCATAACAAAAAAAAAAAAAAGAGTTTCACGGTATCGAGTATTTGAGTACTTGAGAAAATTAATCTTTAATGATGAAATTTTCACTACAAAAAAAACACTGTTTTGCGACGGAAAATCCGTCGCAATTCTGCGACAGACACATATCCGTCCCTAAAACAGCCGTAGCTAATTTTTGCGACGGATTTCGCTGTCCGTCGCAAATTACCGACGGATAAATCCGTCGCAAAAGTGGCGGGTCAGACCCGGCCGGTCACATAGAATTTGCGACGGACAGTAGTCCGTCGCAAACGTTTCGGATCAGACCCGATCGGGTCAACAACATTTGCGACGGCCACATTCCGTCGCAAATGATTATATATTTTTTTATTTATTTTTTCCTAATATAATTTGCGACGGACTGTTTTCCGTCGCAAAATTCAATATTTGCGACGGAATTTGACCGTCGCAAATTACCGAGCCTAAAAAAGAAAAAGTGGCTCGCGTGGTTCGAGCCCGGGCACCCGGGGCGGGCGCAGACCACTGGGCCAACCGGCCCATTCCTGTTATATGCGGTCCACCTTCTATATTAGTCTTATTAGACCTTGAACAATTAATCCATTTTTGCGTTCAAGGGGAATCGAACACGGGACCTCTTGTGCAAGAGGAGGGGGCGCGCGCCACTAGGCCACAAGCTACTTTCGTTCATTTTTATGCAATTAATTGTATATGTATTCAAATTAAGTTTTTTTTTTTATAATTCACCAAATTAATTTCTTTTCGTATCTAAGTTTTTCAATAAAATATTTTGCCCAACTATTTTTTTTATTTTGTAAAATTATTTATTTCGACAATGCATAATTTTATAATTCGTTCATTTATATGCAACTAAATGTATATGTATCCAAATTGACTCATATTTTTTTCTATAATTCACCAAATTAATTCATTTTTGTTTCTCACTTGTTTTTATAAATGTTGTGGCCATTTAATTTTTATTAGTTTGGTAAAATTATTTATTTCGACTTCCGCTTAAAATTATAATTCGTTCATTTGTACGCAATTAATTATATATGTATCCAAATTGACTCTTTTTTTTTCTATAATTCACCAAATTAATTTATTTTTGTTTCTCACTTGTTTTTATAAATGTTGTGGCCATTTAATTTTTATTAGTTTGGTAAAATTATTTATTTCGACTCCCGCTTAAAATTATAATTCGTTCATTTGTATGCAATTAATTGTATATGTATCCAATTGACTCGTGTTTTTTCTATAATTCACCAAATTAATTCATTTTCGTTTCTAACTTGTTTTTATAAATTTTGGGGCTATTTAATTTTTATTATTTCTGTAAAATTATTTATTTCGACTCCCGCTTAAAATTATAATTCGCTCATTTGTATGCAATTAATTGTATATGTATCCAAATTGACGACAAATTTATTAAAATAGCGTAAATTTAGAATGAGATTGTTAAAATAGGTGCGATGTTGGGGGAGTAACGAATATGAGGTTGATCGCGTATATGAGAGGCGATCAATCCACTAATCCACGCAACTTACCCTCCCCACAGCCCACTCCTCTCTCTCATAATATGCAGGGAACAACAATCACCCCTCTCTCTCTCTCCAAAATTCTCCCTTTACTGTGCACAACCCAATAAATTCGGCGATGGTTGACGGCCAAATCCAAGCCACACGCACCACCATTTCACCTACTCGCCGCTATGCTCGACCAAGCCACTATTATCTAGATTCGCGGCCGCGAGTTTTCAAATCCGCCGCCGCCGCGACTCTTCAGATCCAAAATCGTCGCCGACCCTACTCCTTCTATATTGTCGCCGACCTCATGTAAGAAATGGGGATCTGTTGCCACGGAGGAGGTGGCGCTGTACGAATTTCTCAGCGACCACCCAACGACGGTCGCTCGCATTTGCAGATCTGCGTTCTGTGAGTAGATGAACTTTTCCGACTACGGTTTTTTTAATCGAAGCTTCGATCCATGACACTTGAATACAAGGGAGAAGCATTGTGTCTCTGTTTTGGTCGCACACCTTCTATTTGTTTATTAGGAAATCCAAGTAGTTTGAGTTTTTGAAAATTTGGGCGAATTTGGTCAAGAATTGTAATCATTTTTTAAGGATTGCAATTCCTTCTAATTATTGAATCTCCATTGCTTGGTTGCTGGCGAATTGAATTTAATTTTTTTTCCCCAATTTTGAGATTGTTGGTTTATGCATCGAATAGTTTTATGATTTTTGTATTCTATTTTCTATTTTCTATGAATGATCATGTTTCATCTGCTTGCAATGGTGTTGATCGCCTCCCACATATGCGATCCAGTGGGCCCCACTTCTTTGGTTGATCGCTCTTCGCGAGCGCGATCAACCTCATATTCGTAAACTACCCTAGATTGTCCCTATTTTTGCATTCCCATTTCAATTTTACACTACTTTAATAAATTTACCCAAATTGACTCGTTTTTTTTTCATAATTCACCAAATTAATTCATTTTCGTTTCTCACTTGTTTTTATAAATGTTGTGTCCATTAAATAAAAGTAAATTCAAACTAAAATAAATTCACAAAATTATAAATTAAAGTAACAATTCAATAATTAATTTAAAGTAACAATTCAAACTAAAAAAAAATTGTACTTCATAGTTATTAAAAATTAAATTTTTTTAACCATCGGAATTAAATCCGTCTTCCTCTTCCTCCTCATCCTCGCCCAGGTTAACAATCAGCGACATCGATGGCTGGGTCGGCAGGATCGGCGGCATCGGTGGCGCAGGCATTTGCGCTCGTGACATTGAATCAGAGGCGAATATCTGCCACCACGCCTGCATGGCGGCTGTATACTCCTACACCTCGACTCGATACCGCTCCATCTCGGCTGTATACCGGTCTTGCGCCTCTCGCTGCTGCCTCTCACACTCTTCCTTCTCTCGCTGCTGCCTCTGCATGTTCTTCATCTGCTCCACCACTGTGGCAAGCTGCCTCTCGACCTCACTGGGATGAGAGTCGATGGAAGATTGAGTGGAGGATGAGCCTGAGCCACGAGGTCAAAAAAAGTTCTTTCCGAAGCTGCCCAATTAATTATACAAAAATATTAAATAAATTGAACACAAATTATAAAAAAAACTTTTAATATTAAAAATTTAAATAATACTATTAATATTGAAATAATACTTACGTGGATCTCGGTGGTACGGCCGTAGGTAGACTTCCCAGTCTCCTCGACGAATGGGTGGGCGAGCTGCAATCTCTCAAAATGAGAGGGCTCGCGTCATTGCTCCGCCGCCTAATTAGAAAAAGAGATAGTAAAAATTAATATCACTCATAAAAATTAGGAAAAAAATAATAAAAATTCAAAAACTACAAAATTAAAGACAAAACTTACAAATCTCAACCCGTGCTCATAAATGGACCGAGAACCGGCCCGATGTCTTACCATCCCTTCTCCATCAGGGTCACTACGCCGATTCGCCTTGTTTTTTGCCGACTTCTCTTGGAATTCAGGGGAATTCCAGTAGCGAAGGAATTGGTCCCAAATCGACCATTTTTCACTATCAAGCCCCAAGTCGGTGGCCTCTCCCTTCTTGTACCACTTGTCCCTCATTCTAAAAAGCAGGTCCCTATATCTTTCTGTCGCATATTTTTCAAATTCCTCAACATTTGGTCATCGTGCTCCGGTGCCCAGACATATTCTTTCTGCAATTACAATTTAAATGTAAATATTTATTTATATATTTGATATTAATAAACGGTGAATTAATAAATTAAATTAATACCTTAAACTCCTTGAAGTATGTCTTTTTTCTTGCATCAGACACTAACCCCCAACTGTAAGCGGTGGGCTCGAATCCACGGCGAAAGATGGACTTGGAAACCTGATTAGCAGCCTCATGACCCGGAATCCAACTGTAAAATTAAAACTTCAAAGTTAGTAAAATAATTAGGTTTTAATTAATAAAAAAATTGAGTATAAAATATTAAAACTTACGTATGACCACATGGCTGAACAGACATCCGTGCTTGAACAACGAGATGCTGGCGGGAGGAGGATGAGCCCTCAGCAGTCTGTTGTGAGGAGGAGGAGGAGGAGGAGGAGGAGCCCGCACCAGGCTGTGAAGAGGTCTCTGATAGAGACATCGGCCTGAAAATAGGTGGAACCACGGGTCTTAGTGAGGCCCGTCGTCTCCTCCCTCCTCGACTCGCCTCCTCATCCCTCGGAGGCTGCTGACTGTCATTGCCACTGCCTTGTCCGCTCATCTATAACAAATTTCACGAATTATTCAATCAACTAAATTAAAATCAAACAACTTATAATATTATTTTGTAAAATTATTAAACTTAAATCAAACAACTAATATTATTTAAAATCAAACAACTAATATTATTTAAAATCATGAAACTACCTACTCAACTAAATTCAATCAACTAATATTATTGTGTAAAATTATATATTAAACTTAAATCAAACAACTAATATTATTCAAACTACCTACTCAACTAAATTCATTCAACTAAATTAAAATCAATCAACTAATAATATTATTTTGTAAAATTATTAAACTTAAATCAAGCAACTAATATTATTTAAAATCATTAAACTAAAATCAAATAACTAATATAATTCAAACTAATTCAACTAAAATCAATTCTAAACTTAACAAATTCAACTATTTCTAAACATGCTTTAAAATTAAATTATAATTCAAACAATTCAACTAAAATCAATTCTAAACTTACAAATTCAACTATTTCTAAATATGCTTTAAAATTAAATTAACATTCGATCAACTAATTAAATTATAATTCAACTAATTCAACTAAAATCAATTCATTTCTAATACAATTCAAACAATTCAACTAATTCAATTCTAAACTTAACAAAAAATAAACATGCTTTAAATTAAAATTCGATAAACTAATTCAACTATTTCTAAACGTGCTTTAAAATTAAATTAAAATTCGATCAACTAAGCTAATTCAACTAAAATCAATTCATTTCTAATATAATTCAAACAATTCAACTAATTCAATTATAAGCTTAAGAAATTCTAAACATGCTTTAAAATTAAATTAAAATTCGATCAACTAATTAAATTATAATTCAACTAAAAGCAATTCATTTCTAATATAATTCAAACAATTCAATTAATTCAATTCTAAACTTAACAAAAATTAAACATGCTTTAAATTAAAATTCGATCAACTAAATCAACTAAAATCAATTCTCTAAACATGCTTTAAAATTAAATTTTAAACGGTAAAAATGAAGAAAACTTTCGGTTTATTTGTAGAAAATGTCGAAACGAGAACTCGGTGGGGACGGACGGCTCTACAATCAACTAAACCCGAATTCTCCTTCCTTTTTTCTTTCGTTTTCCTCCTCTTCTTCTTTTTCCTCGCACTCTCCGTCTGTTTCGCGAGGAGAGTTTTATAATTGTAAAAAATTTTGCGACGGACGCCTATCCGTCGCAAATTTTCCCTGTCAAAGCCAAAACGACGTCGTTTTGATTGATTTGCGACGGCTTTTCCGTCGCAAATCAGTCAACGCACCGTTTCCCAAGAAGACTGTCCATCACAAATCAGTCAATGGGCCGTTTCCCGAAAGGTCACGAATATAAATGTAAGATTTGTGACGACTATGGTCCTTCGCAAATACAAAGTTTAAAATTGCGACGGCCTTTTCCGTCGCAAATCAGTCAAACGGGTCGCTTCCCGAACGGTCACCTTTAAATGGGTATGTTTTGCGACGGAAGTGACCGTCGCAAAATCAAAATTGAAATTTGTGACGACCTCTCCGTCGCAAATGTAGCCGGTTTAAGACGAAGACGGTAGCTAGGCCTTAGTTTTTGCGACGGCTTTTCCGTCGCAAATTACTAACCTTTTCGACGGGTATCTTTTTCGACGGCTTACCAAAATCCGTCGCAAATTCACTAAATTTGCGACGGATATTGTGCCGTCGCAAAATCTCCGTCGCTAATCTCCGTCTTTTTTGTAGTGTTTAATTTTGCTAGTTAAAAAAACTTACAACTGAAAAAAAAGAGCTTTTTATTGATAGGATCTATCACTAATTAATGATTGCATTTATGTTATTAATTAAAGACTTTTAATTAGGAGTTATAATGACAAGATTTCTGTTATTAAATTAAGATCTTTTTTTTTTTGTATTGCAAGTTCAATACTCGTTTAATTGAGTTTGAATATATGTATTATTTTACCATAGTATGCTAATTAATTAAACAAGATTTCTCAGGTATAAATAAAATAAAACATTTTAAATTATTACGTAGCGATTGAGAAAGAACTCGAGTATTTCAAGTATTCTTAAAAAAAACCCTCATAGTCATAGATAGAACTTGATTTGAATATAATTTTTTATTTAAGTCAGATTTGAATTTAACACTATTTATATAATTCAATTCAATTTCTTTTTTTAATCAGGGTGTTAATGGTTGAACGTGAAACCTTCACTCTGCGAAAAGCCAGGCAGTAAAATCTGAGGTTGGTTATCAATTCAATTCCACTAATTTTCAGCATATCCGCAAAAGGTGTTGTATTGTATGAACCAAAAGAGGTACTAGTATACTACCTAAATTTGACTCTGGAGTCCGGGCACATGATTTTATACCTGGTCCAATTATATGTTGTTGTTTTTTTTCATATTAATTAGTAATACCAATGTTGCCAGCTTTATTTTTTAAGGATTAATTACAATAAAATTCATGAACTCTATAGTTTTTTTTTTTATCAATTAACATATGAACTTTTAAAGTTTGCAATTCGATATATGAACTAATCTATTATTGTTATTCAATACATGATGTAAATTTCTGGAATATTCTATACATTGTGTAAATTTTCGGCGATACTAAAGCTACGTGGAAGCTAAAGCCGGCACAAAAAACACATCACACGCTACATCAAATATCAAATCTAGAAGAATTTTTTTTTTTTTTTTAAGTTCAAAAGATATTTTTATAAAGTATTGCTCAAACACGTTTTAATAAGATATTTTTTCTACATAAACCAGACAACATCAATATTTATGATCCATTATTAAATGTGTTTGAACAATACTTTTTAAAATATTATTAATTTGGCATCTGACGTGGCGTGCGTCTTTGATATCGACTAAAGATGCCACGTAAGCGTACATATCGCCGAAATTTTACACCATGCATCAAATTGCAATAATAAAATTAGTTTGTACATTTAATTACAAACTTTAAAAATTCATATTGTAATTAATAAAGACTATAAAGTTCATGATTTTTTTTTTTTGTAATTAAACCATTTTTTAAATAAGTAAAAGTTTGTTGAAAAAGAAAAGAAAAGAAAATTTTATATGAAAATTGTTGATGGTAATAATTACAAAGATTTTTTTTTAAAAAAAGTTAAACATTTAGTATTTGATTAATAGTAGTATTATGTATCTCATCATAAGTATCAGAAATCGAGATCAGTATTATAGTGTTTAAATTAGAAGTATCAAGCACTTAATCAAGACTCAAGAGTATTAAGTATCTCAATGGGAGTATTATAAATCGAGGTCAATGGTATTAAAAATAATTCTTTTACTATTTAAATTTTTCATATTTAATATAAAAAACACATTATTATAGTAATATTTAATTAAAAATATCAAGTTTTTAAAAATATGTTTAAAGTATCATGTACTCCCTCCGTCCCAAAATTATTTGCACACTCCAAAAAATAAAACATTGATTTGCGTGCACACTCACAATAATATACACATATTTGCCCATATGCCACTACTTTACTCAAAAAATGAATTTTTCTTAAAATGTGTGTCGTCCCAACTATGCAAATAATACCGGGACGGAGGTAGTATTTTTTTATACTAAGTATCCAACTCAAGAAAAGAGTCAACTAATTTGGGGGATATATCCATAACCCATTGTCCACTAGCGTAAGGATTTGTTTCAAGTTAGAGCAAAATTTTGTATGAACTGAACCATTTCAGGAATTCATGATATTTTATGAGTTTCAAACCTCCTCTAAGACAACCCTATAAGTTAAAATTAGTATCATATATATATTTTAATCAAAAGTATAAAAAATTTGATATTAATTCATTAAATTGGACAGGTAATTTATATCATGACCACTTTTATATAAAATTTACCCCAAAAAAAAAAGCGATGTACAATTGGGTTAAATTTGATATTTAAAAAAAAAAAAAAATACGCACACATTGCGATTACCCAAATTAGGTTACTTAATAAACGAAGAAAAAAAATTATGAGCATGTCACGTCCGTTATAAATATTCGATGAAATAAACGTTGCATGGTTTATTTAAGTCGTCTGTACGTGGACCACGATTCTATAGATTTTTTCGAAAAAAATATCAACTATTTGGATTTTCAATTCATTTCCTTGGCCGATCAGAATTCCAAGAATTTTATAGGTTTCCTTTTTATAGTTCCACTTGATCATGTGATAATTATTCCAATTAACTAACCGCCCGTGGTGTTCACATTGATCACACTATGGAAGAAATTATACAAATTATTGTCTTGGTCTCAATTTGAGCTAATGAACAAAAGTAATAAGCTTGCTAGAGGTTATTATTGCATTTCAAGTCTATTTTTTCGCATGAAACGATTTTTTGCTTGCATAAATGGTCCCTTCATTACATTTTTCTATTAAAAAATATTTGGAATTTTGATCTTAAATTCACCAAACTCACTTTTTTCACATGAAATAACCATTTTCAACTTGAAAAACAGACTTTTGGGAAGAGAGAATTTGGGCACATGAAGCCTTTTCTTTATGGCGGATATAAGCTCAACCAGAATACCAGATCGAGTTCTTCATCAGTTTTAATTGATTCTGTGCAGTAGTATTTGACAAAAAGAAAAAGAAACTAAAAACGACATTTGAATACAATATGAATAGTTACCCTTAAGCCCTTTACTAACCAATTAATCAAGTTTCTGCAAAGTGATTTACGTTAAAACTAATTAAAAGCAATACTTTTTCGAAATCACAAATCCTACTCGGTCAATACATCACATATAACACTAACAATTTGAGTTATATTGAGACAGATGAAGCACAAACAATGTAAAAACTCTATCAAAATACTATTCCCTACTATAATCAAAAGTGTGTTGTTTTTTTATTTGTCAATAATTATTTTAATTTTACATTCACAACACTAATTATTTTATTTATACTTTATTTTTATTTTAATTATTTTTTTCTTAAAATCCGTGTCCAAGCAATGGAGTACAATTTTGGTGGACGGGAAGTACAATAAAAATTCAAAGACTTTTACTCTATAGTAATAACATATTCGGATTATTAATTTTGGCCATTTTTAAAGATCTTTTTAAATTTTGTTGGCATCATAATATTAATTCAGCAATTGGACAAAAATGCAGAAATCATGATATAGTCCTACGTTGGGCCGAAAATTAACATAACGGAAAGGAGGCCCTTCAAACACCAAAAGTTATAAAATGAAAATGACTTTAATGATCCAATCCAATCAAAGACGTATTATAATATCCTCAAGTTAAATTTACTGGTATAGAAATATCTTAGAACTAGACGTAATTTTTATTATTTAAATATTTTTATATTAAAAACATTTATAATTCAACATATTAAAATTGAAGTTGTACTAAAATATGCAAAAAGTAAAATTAAATATTTAAGTATTCCATCCAATCTTGAAAAAGTGATGTTTTAGAACTTCAGAGAGAAAATAACAATATGCATGAAAGGACAAATATGTCCTCTAATTTTATTACTAACTTATATTCCGAAATTTAAGTCCCAATATTGATTCAATAAACAAAATATTTATATAATTTGGGGGAGAGAAAAAATATAAAATGGGGAGATTTAATTAATTAAGGCAATAGAAAATTTGGGGAGGTTGATAATCTCTACTTTATTTATAGATTTATACATTATGAGGGAGCAAATCGTGAAATCTATAATTGTTTAATGGGAAAACAGTAATTAAAGAAGAGAAGGTTTGGGTGTAATATTGCACCGTGCAATTTATGTATAAATTGAAAACTTAAAAGATACATATGTGATTCGGAACTATTGTTCTAGATACAAATATGACCTCAAACTATTATTTTTTTGCTCAAATAACTTAATAAGCCCTCGAACTATATTTTTCAGGACGAATAAGTCCTGTTTTCGCATTTTCTCTCGTAATCCGGTCAAGAAAAAACAGTTCTTCGTCTAAATCACCATTAAGTGCCTCAAGTATTAGATGCCTGAATTGCCACACCTAATAGAAAAGAAGAAAATTAAGCATATAATTTAAATGAGATCTCCAAGAAAACAATTTAGTCAAATTTGGTCAGCTCACAGTATATGCACATAGAAGCTCACTTCTTTTTCCCATAATAATACTTGTCCTGTGTATGACAAAGAAGAGCATTAGTACGCATTTTCTCAAGCACCCAACCCCACCAAAAACACAAACCCACAACTAATCTTCTCAGGTTTATGCAAGTCTAAAACTGCAGTCAAAAGTAAAACTGAGATAGGAACATCAACAAAACGAATGAAATAGAGATTTACCTGAATAATCCATGCACCTGGTTGGCTCTTCTTGTTTCCATAGTCTTCTTCACTTTGTGAGCTCCAGACCCCTCATTGTCAAGCACGATTTCTCGTGGATAAGCAAGAGCAAGCTCCCCTAGGTGACCTTTCACTTTCAAAGCTTGGTCTTCTAGTGTGAGAGTCACATTGGATGGAACAATAATCGGTTGCTTCCCGATTCTTGATTCCTTGCACTCAACTACCTTTCTCACAACACCAGCCTTGGATATAGAAACCCCAGAAACATGAATCCCATTTGTGTCCCCAAGAAATGTGCACCTGAGGTAACTAAATTGAAGCCAAAACACAGGGTCAAAAGACTCAGAATCACATTCTTGGAGATCAAATTGGAGCATATAAACACACCATAGGTTACTGAAGGACACTGAATTAACAGAATCATCGCCTGGACTGTACATATGCCCCAATAGGAGAAGTCATTGCCCACCTAGAGCCCAATTCAATGGCTACCTAGTTCAAAAGCTCCTTGTAGTGACTTTCTTTCAATGCGGAAGAAACCCTAATTTGACAAAATTAATAAATTATCATCACTTTCCTCACTGCCCGACCCATAACATTTCTTCAATTTAGCTTAATCATGCATACACCCAATAATTTTATCCTATACGACATACAATTTCACCTACTTCTCCCCGCTATAAAAAAAAAAACCACACGGAAATCTTTCGCATTGATAAATTTGCTTACGCTATACACGAATTTAAAACAATTTCATGCATTAGGGTTGAACTTAAGCCCCAACAAACATTAAAAGGACTCATGTTCTGTTCAAGTTTCAGCATCACTCAGCAAGCATTTCCGATTTCAAAACAACGCCTATTTCGAATACACAAACAAACATAGAACAAAACAGACACATAAACAGTGAAACATAATATAGATACGACTTACACACGTGAGATTGAAGTACCTGCGGTAGAAGAGAGTGAGAGCGGAGAGTTAGCTGGTTCGGAATTCACAGAACTGGGGACACAACTAACCTTCTGAACACTAAGAGACCAAAAAATTTATTTACTTTATATATAAAGGTTTATAAGATTATCCGGAAAAAAAACCCAATCATTACTCATCTTTATTGAAAGTGATCCCTCCCTCCTATGAAAGGTTTTAGGGGACAGAGGGGGTACTATATTGGTTTAATATGCTATCTATTTTTGCAATCATGAATCACCTGGAGTTTTATAAAATGTATGAATGTTGGAGGGCCATAAATATTGGATAACAAAGGAGTGAAACATGAGTCTGGCTGCAAAATGCCATATCTTGTAGTTATTGAGTCAACTAAAATAGGGATGAGTACATCACATGAATTTTCCACTATTACCTTTTAAAACAGTAAAAAAGAAGAGGGAGAGAGATGAAGATTTTAAATGTGAAGCGAATCTAGCCTTCAAACTTTTTAGATTAATAACAAATTCTCATTCAAAGTTTATTATAATCTTCTACCATACTCTTTCGTTAGAAAATTAACCTGCAGAAGCATTCATGTGTGGTTCCAGAGAAGGCAACTTTGCATAACTCTTTTATGGGGTCTTTACAACCTTATCTATAGTATTTGGCTATCAACATCGTAACCTAGAAATGAGGAAAATAACTTGAAGAGATCAAAAGTCAATGTTCGATTTCATTATGATATCAACAAAATCTACCTACAATCAGAAATGGAAATTACTAATTTGGTATAAACCTCGAGATAATGGTAATAAATAAATAAATTCAACGATCACTGATCATAACTTTAAAGCAAGAGTGATGAGACAACCTATTAACCAAAGTTGTAATGTTTTGGTAAACTTGTTTGTAGAAGGATGGTAAAATCTAGAACAAATCAGTGTCAGAAGCTTGTCAAGAGATAACTGAAGGGAATTGGAAAAAGTTTGAAAGGATTCCAATTCTTTTTCCTTTTTTCTTGTAGGCATTAATTCATGGTGCTTTTGGCCAAGTATTTGTTACTCAAACTTTTGGATGCATATTATGATTTAGTTATCAAGACCAGGGAGACTGATGAAGGGGAAGTGAGAGGAATGAATTAAAAAGGACCTTAACCTAGGAAAACATCATGAAGAAGCTTAAGCTATAAGCATAATCAAGCATACACCAATCACAGTCCTTGCAGAAATAATAAGAATAAAGAACTATCTAAAGAAAGCGAACCTGAAAAGATAACAAATATGTCAAGAGAATATTGCTCTCCCACACGGCTCTGAAGGGGGAGTATCACTTAAAGCCCATTAATTTTAAACGATCAATTGCAGAACTCCTCAACATTAACAACAAAGAGTAAAAAGGGGAACAAATTATGGAGTCGGGTGAAGTAGTACCTCAAATTTAATGTGTTTTTATCTCATTATTCAGCGATTCAAGAGAGATGAGACACTGAGACTCCAAGGCAAATACTCTGCCCAATCTCGCTCGCTAGATCACTCCAATGTATACGGTCTCCACACGAAAAAAAAACGTTTAGCTCAAGGAAAAATAGAAAAGTTACTGAAATTGGGTAGATGAATATTAACTGAAATTTCATGGGTATTGTGAAATCTCATTCTGCAAAAATTTAACAAAAGAATATTACATATATTGTTTCATTCTTCGGTGTTCAAGAGTACTGCGGGACACGCCAAACCTTGCAAAATTAGAAAAATGAACAGTATAGAAGAAGGGCTCAATCGGTCAGATCCCAATATATACCAAGCATCAAACCCGCAAAACAAGAGGGCTCACGAAGCCGATTTCCATTCGAAACAGGTGCAGATAGACGGGGGAAGAAGAGGGCCGACGAAAAATTGAGGACGGGGGAGGGAGAAGAGGAGAAGGGCTCACAGATCAGATTTCCAAATCGGAACAGACGCAGGTAGATGGGGAAGAAGAGGCTACGGAAAATGAAAAGACGGTCCCGATCATGAAAAAGTTAAAATCAGGGAAAAAAAGATTAGGGGGAAAATGTCAAAAGAAACAAAAGTAAGGGCAAAATGGTCCAAAAATAATTTATATTGCTAAGCCACTTTTAATAGTATTAGGGGGCGTTTACTTAGGGATGGAGGTGGATGGAGCACATCCAGATGGAGAAAGAAAGTGGATGAAGCAAATCCTGTGAATAGTAAATTTGTGTTGGATGTGGTGGGAGTAGATGGAGCTTTATGTCAAATCAATATTTTTGAGTGATGATGATGTATTATTTTATTATTGTTAGTTAGTGGAATAATGATTTGGTGTAAGAAAAGAAAAGTAGAAGAGATAATGATTAGGTGTAAGAAAAGTAGGAAATATAATGAGTTGGTGTAAGAAAAGTAGGAGAGAGGATGAGTTGATGTAAAAAAAAGTTGTGAAGTGATATGTTTAGGGGTGTAGGTGTATAATATGGGATTGATGTGTATTTGAATGGAGAATGAGATGTGCAAATCCAAAAAGTGATTGGGATGGGCAGGGGGGATCCAGAAATTGGTTGTGGGTGGGCTGAAAAAAAAAATGCTTCAGTACATTAAAAATTTACACAGAATATAATATTTCGATGTTCACTTAAGTTGTGCTCTACGAGACTTTAAAAACATAAAATTCATCAATAATTGAGTCTATCTCTATATTCTTAACGAAATCTCTCTCAATATAAAGCATCAGACAATCTCCAAGTAAATCATCTCCCATCTTGTTACGAAGTGCCGTCTTCACATGTTTCATCGCTGAAAATGCTCGTTCAGTTGTAGCAGTCGAAACGGGTAACATCAAAACTAGATGAATTAATCTAGTTAACACAACGTAGACTTTCGACCTTCCACTCTTAGAAAATAGTTGACTCAACTCAACAAGAGTAGAAACTTGAAACTCTTGGTTCACTATCACATCACGCTTATAGTGATCTAACTCATACTCTAAAGTAACAATATCTTGACCTGTAAAATCTTCAGGATAGAATTTCCTTGCAAGCCTGCAAATATTATCAATGTTGAATGATTCGAAAGAATTTTTAGGATCTAAGGCCACACTGAGTGAAAGTAATTCAACTGATGCATCATTAAATCTTGTATCCAACTCCATCAAGATGCAATCTATTACTCCATTAAAAACATCAAAATGATAATGATGTTCCATTGTAGTTTGCCCACGAGAACGACCAACCTTATATGCACATTCCAATTTGGGGACATCAATACCATTCCTCGAACAAAAAACTTTGACTTCTTCAAGAAATCCTTCCCAACCACATTCTCTCAACTCTTTAAGAATGGTTTTAGTAGTAGAGACGAACGTAATAGCAGCCAAAATGTCTTGAACTTTTCTTTGGAGAATTTGACAAAGCGAATCAGTAACTCTCATAATTCTATGCATCAAGTGTAAAGTGAATATAAATTCAAAGCTTGCCATATTTTTGTACACACCTTGAACTTCAGCTTTAGATCTTCCACTTTGAGAGTGCTCAATGAGACATTCAAACACTTTGCAAGTTGCAGCATACATATCAATCAAACTCCTCACGGAGTTATAGTGTGAACTCCAACGAGTAGCTCCAACTCGATGCAAATTACCAATTTGATTGGCACCACGTCCTGAATCAAGCTCATATGCATCCAACAAACTCCGAATTTTATGTTTTTGAGCAGCATGTAGTTGAGAGACACGTTTCGGTGAAGAAGTTATTATATTAACTACATTATCCAAGTGAGAAATAAATTCCCAAACAACACTGATATCCTTAGATGCAGAAACTAATGTGAGTTGTAGACGATGCACAAAACAATGAACATAATAGGCATATGGACAATCTCTAAGAAATAATGCCTGAAGTCCATTCCATGAACCACGCATATTACTAGCACCATCATACCCTTGGCCTCTCATCTTCTTAACCGAGAGACCAAAATGAGAAAGAACACTACATATCTCTTTTTTCAAATTTAATGAAGTGGTGTCACTAACACTTCTAATTGCAAAAAAACGTTCAGTCAAAATTCCATGATCATTCACAAACCTCAGGATAATGGCCATTTGCTCCTGTTTTGAGATATCTTGTGCTTCATCAACAAGGATACAAAAACATCTATCACCAACTTCTTCGCGAATCATTTGACGTACTCTATTGGCCATAATATTCAAAATCTCTTTTTGAATTTCAGGAGCAATGTATTGGGCATTTCCTGGAGCATTATCAAGAACAACTTCATCAACTTCCTTATTCATACTTGCAAAAGCCTTCACCAATCCAATAAAATTCCCACGGTTGGATGAAGATGAAGACTCATCATGACCTCTAAAAGCACAACCTTGAAGTGCAAGCCATCGGAGGCTAGTAATTGAGGTCTTTAAGCGCAAACGATTCCTCTCTTTCTCAATATTTGTCTGAGCGTGCATAACTTTATCAATGTGCCCAGATGGTCTCATCAAATCCTCTGCACGTCTTAAACACATAGTATGTGGTGATGTAGCTGCAGAACCAACATGAGTAAGAAAAACACATTTATTTCCTTGACTTATCCTTTTCCAATTGTTAAACCCTTCCTTGACTAATGCAGAAGAAATAGGCATATTAACATCGCTAATGAAAAGAAAGCAATACAAACAATATGCTCTATCCATGGAAGGCGAGTATTCTAACCAATGAAACTTGTCGAACCACATTTTCTGAAAACTACGATTTTGAGTGCCAAACTTCGTAACAGGATACACTTCCATTCTCGGTTGATATGGCCCAGCTTTTAGATATGCCCGTCTTATATCATCTCGTGCATTAACAGAATGTTCCCACATCTGCTTCTTTTTTCCCGGATCACGCTCAATACATGTATCTGACTGTAAATCTAAAATTGAGGGAATTTGCTCCATAGGTGTTGAAAGAGATTGATTAGTTTGATTTTGTGTAGTGGCGTATGTAGGTTCCGAGCTACCTTCAGTATCTTGACAGTCACATTTTTTGAAAAAGGATGATATAAGTCTCTTTCCTTTCTTTGCAAAAGGTTGTTGCTCCATTTAAAAATCTGGGATAATGCACATGAAAATAAATTACTAAATACTACTTGTAATCCAAAATTATCAATTGAGTTACTAAATAAATAGTAATCAAATTATTAGCCCTAATAATTTGACCTACTTAATATCATAACCCTAAATACTAATTCCCCATCAAGTTGAATCAATAACTTCAAATAATCCTAACACTTAGTAAAAGAAGATCATTACTAACTAAATTGCTAATTGAATTAAAAACTATAAAAATATAATTGATATAAACTAACATGTTTTTTTTTCCATACTTCATCATATGCATCAATAAAAATAAAAATAACAAAAGTAACTAAATTAGATACAAAATACAACCATAAAAAATAAAGAAAGAAGAATGTAGAATTTTTTTTTTTTTTTTTTTTTTTTACCGTGAGTGGGGGAGGGGAGGGGACCAATGCTCTGTTTTGCTGCTGCCTTTCTGAGTTACCGAAGAAGCTTCCAATGTTGAATCATATAAAGTAATGACTAAAGAAGCTGCAACCTTTTCTTATAACAATAATGGACTTTTCTTATTAGTGGGCTTTTCTTATTAGTGGGCTTTCCACTTTTTTATGAAACTCATAATAATTAGTGGGCTTTCCACTTTTCTTGGCTTATATTTTTAGATGAAACCAAGTAACTAATAATAATGGCCTTTCCAATTTTTTTGGGCTGGGCTGAAACTAGTAATAATTAGTGGAATATATATATGGGTGAACCACATCCCACTACAAAAAATGGACCCCTAAAACAAATAATAACAAAAACTTTAAACCATTTAATCTAACTACAAAATACACTGCAATACAAAAATTTACTTTATGTCACTTTGATGTGACATAAAGTTACTTTTGTTGATTTGAATATACTATAGCATGTTTTCGTGTACCATAGTTGATTGTAATGTACTACACTCTTATTATTTATACTATAGCTATTTTTGATGTACCACAACGTAATATATTTATATTCAATATAATATAACTATTTCTGAAATTTCATTTTCTCCCCTTCTTATATTCAATATTTATTATTTACCATATTTATTATCAATTTTATCAATAATACCACTTTTTACAAAAAAAGAAACTGAAATTATTTATTTTGGAAATTCATTAATCAAAATCACTCTGTCTCGGTGTACCATAATTGCATTCAGTGTACTATAGTTATATATAATATACCATATTCGGTGTACTATAGTTATTAGTATACCATATTCAGTGTGCCAATCAAATTACAATTATTTTAGTAGAGAAGAATTCAATGCAATTATGTTAGACAACTAAATATTGTGCTATTCAAAATTTATCATGACAACTATATGGGTACCGATTAAATTACACAAGAATCCAAATCTTGAAAGCAATTCTTTCCAATTTACGAAAATTACGAAAGCAATTACAGAATCCAAATCCTGAAAGCAATTCTTTTCAATTTACGGAATATTACGAAAGCAATTACATAAGAATCCTCCCAGGAACTCTTGAAAGCAATCTTGGAAGCAATAACATAAGAATTCAAAATTTACGAAAGCAACAATATCTACCAAATCAACTCAGGAACTCCATCACAAAACTCACTAAAAAAAAGATTCAATTTCCTCTCTCCTTACATCCAAATCACCTTCAATGAGTTCACCGGCAAGCGTTTCAAGCGCAGCGAAGCCTACTCCGTCATGCCCTCCCATTGCCATCTTAGTAGAGATGGAAAGGAGCAAGAGAAACACATACAGAAGCTTTTACATCTATACAGGGACTAAACATATGCAAAATAAAAACTACAGACATTTAGAAACCGTAGACCTCTTCCACAAAACGAAATTGGCTTTGATTTTGAGGTCCGTACTGTGAATCCATAGATCTGAGTATTCTTGCCTTCGATTTCAAAAAACAAAAATCCCAAAAAATTCGAACCTCCATTCTGAGATGATTATTACAGAAATCTGAAGTCAACTAGCCCTAAATCTCGAGAATTTGCCGAAAATTATGGTTAGAATTGAGAATGAAATAGCTAAAATTAAAGAGAAAGAAATTAAAATTAGATTAAATTGGGGGGAAATTGAAGAGAAGAAATAGCTTACCACGGCCGGACATCCACAGAGCGCCGCTGCCGCCTTGCTTCTTCACTCCGGCGCCGCCCTGCTGATGCTCTTTTTCACTCCGCCGCCGTCCCTTTTGGGAGAGGAAACTTACCGGAAGATCAGATCCGAGGTTGAGTGGAGGATAGGTGAGAAATTTACTGCGGCCGGACTTCCACGGAGCGCCGCCGCCGCCTTGCTGATGCTTTTCTTCCACGGCTGGATCTGGGATTTTGAATATATTTAGAGAGAGAGAGATGATATTTGAAAAAGGTGAGAGATTCGTCTGAATGAAAATAAGGATGAGTGAGTGAATATAATACACTAAAAGTACAATGGGCTCTGTGTAATATTTTGTAGCTAAATGAGCCTAATTTGTAGTAGAATTAAATAGTTTTTAAAATTTGTTGTGATTCCAAAGTGGTCTTAAACTTGTGTACTAGGGTGTGGTTTTCTCTATATATATATATATATATATATATATATATATATAGGTACTTGGTTTGGGCTTGCACTGGGCTAGAGCCCAGTGCTGCCCTTATTACCATCTGCCCCTGGGGATGGGGGAATTCCATCCCCATCCGAATGTGTCCAACACAAAATAAACACCCTCTTATAGATTTCTTTTGCGTTCAACGAACCATAGTTGAAATTGCCAGTGTTGTGCAACTGCCGCGATTGTTGAGGGCGTCTAGGGGTAAATTAGAGATTTCCTTGTATTTTGAGGGTGGTATTTTTATTTGAGTGCTTTTTTTTTTTTTTTTTAGTATTTGGATTAATTAAAAAAATAAAAAGGTGCAAATATCCTGAGTCCTGACAAAAAATAAATAAAATAAATATATTTTCGTTGATAAGTCATCATGAAAGAAGACCTAATTATTTTCATTCGCTTTTAACCGCCCTACCTGAGGCCACCGATTCTCGATTAAATCCTTCCGATTTTGACAGCCGCCGTCGTTTTTCCGGCGCCGCCCCTGCTCGCTCTGTTCGACAGGTACTTTTCGTTCATCGTTGTTGCTGTTGTTGTTGTGAATCCTTCCTTGATTGCCGGACTTATTCCGACCTCCGCCTGTAAATTCCGTTGTTGTTCTTAGTTGGTGAAGTTTATCTCTCGTGTTCCTCAAATAATAGGGTAGGGCTAGGATATCTATATGTTGACTTTTCCCATGTTCATGAGGCGCGACTCGTTAGCCTCGAACAACTATGACAGTTCACAATACAATCTTGATTGACCAACACAAAACTTTACTCACAGCAGGGATTTCATAGTGTAGCTCTTATATTTTTCATTTTTTCTTAGCTGAATGATTATAAGTTGGATAATTATTGCTGATTATGAATGTTGAGTCTTATAACTCCATGTTTTGCTATGTAAATTTTCACAGATCTGTTTGTGTTTGTTCTTCATCCGGCACCTTTATCTGCTACTATGGCAACAAGTAAGTACCTGAATTTATGCTTTACCTAATGATGTACGCAAAGATATGATTGGTATCTTATTCTATTTTTTTCACAGGATTGCAGTATGAGAATAATTGTGATATTGGAGTTTTCGCCAAGTTAACGAATGCATATTGTCTGGTTGCTATTGGAGGTTCTGAAAACTTCTACAGGTACCATTTTGATCCCAGCTTTGATGGCGGACAGTTCTTGTTTATTTTCTAAGACTTGATGTTTGGTGTCAGCACGTTTGAAGCTGAATTGGCTGATGTAATTCCTGTGATTAAGACATCCATTTCTGGTACTAGAATCATTGGACGTCTCTGTGCTGGTGAGAGTTTAGTTGTATTTTGTTGTTGCTTTATTGGAATTCACTCACTCAATACTGAATGCTAACATCTATCTTACCCCCACCCCTCAAAAAATTACTACATCGGCAGGAAACAAAAATGGTTTGCTTTTGCCTCACAATACTACTGATCAAGGTAATCCATCAGCTTATACAATGTGCCAGTCACCAGATACATTTTTTATTTTTTTTATAGCTCAAATTTATGCTGACTCGATGCTTATGGAGTTACACTGTTTAAGAAGAGGATCCTTTCCTATCAGGATATGTGCTTTGATGTACTTCCCTTTTAATTCCACTTGATGTACTTCCCTTTTAATTCCAGTGGAAGTGTATTTGCTAATGCTTGGTAATGACAGCATGATTTGAACATCCAAATTACAATAGCTTAGATTGCTTTAATATATTGCTTGGCGTCTATATCTTCCGCAGTATGTTTAGCTGAGAAGATGATCATTGTTAGTTTTATTAACATAAATGTGTACATATATCAATCATAATTAGTCATCCTGTTCTGCTCCTTCTTTGGATTGTGAGTACATGGGCATGTTTGCAAAAATAATGATCAAATTCTGAGTTAATTTTCAAGTTACTGTAATCCAGAGTTCCCTTTACTTGATTTATGCCATCAACAAAAATAACGCATAATCTGGTCCACTCAAGATTATGAACATATAGTCTAGACTTGCCCGCATATTGAGCTTGATATAGAGATTTTAATGTTCACAACTGCTACAGTTATGTGGCCATGCTCTTGTACATTCGTTATCTGTGCGACTTATCAATTAGGCGAGCTAAAATTTGATTATCCTTTCATTAGAGTTGAAATTTGTAAATTTTATTTCAAGACTGATTATGCTATATAATTACAATCATATATTACGAATGAGGATTCAAATATTACATGCTGTTTTCTAGACCTAATGTTGCATCTGTTTTATGCTATGCTATTCTAGAACTTCAACACTTGAGGAACAGTCTACCAGACTCGGTTGTTGTTCAGCGTATTGAGGAGAGATTGTCTGCTCTTGGGAACTGCATTGCCTGCAATGATCACGTCGCTCTTACACATCCTGATCTTGATAAGGTAAACATATCATATATTCGTATTTCTAACTGTGTCTTGTGATCCATATCTTAGTTCTGGTGATTTTGACTTTTGTTGTGGCTTTTGGTTGGATGGTTGTATTACCAGTTGAACGTTCACATGTTCAAGTTTGGTAATGCTTATTTTTCTTTTCCGTTCTCTTAGCTTAGGTGGCTTTTAATGGGAGCTAACCTAATTTTGCAACTCTGTTATCTTATCGAATTTTACATGTTGCAGATGGACTATGTATACATACTTAACTTTTAGAATGCAGAAAAAACATGATATTTATGATTTTTCATTTAAAGTTTGACAATTTCACATTATAGCCTTGTGCTGATGTTATAACTAAGCACATCTTGCATTTTATGTTAGGTAGGCATATTTATATGATTTTTAAATACTACATTCTTCAGCTCTTGCCAAAGTTTTTTTGTAAATCGAGTTTGATTCACTTTTATTTTTATCATCTGTCTTCATTTACCACTTGTACTATCAGCATCTTGTTATCATCTGTGCATGTTCATCATTCACATGCTGTGCAAATTTCATTTGAGCACTTCCATTTTAAAGCAATCTTTCTATCCCTAAACATCTATATCTTTCACTTGACTAGGTAAATTCTCTCTAATTGCATTACTTTTGTATTTTAAGGAGTCCGTTAACCATTTTTAGTTAATGCATTGGCTTCAGTGAACCAGTATCACTCCAGAAATGTGTTACCCGTTGGAGAGCATTTCTTGGATATTTATATGTGGCAATTTTCTCCAGTTATCTTTCCTCTTGTTTGTGATTTTTGATAAGAAATTCTTATTTCTGGCTTTTGGTTTCTGTAAAACATCTTGATACAATGATCTTCAAAAACATTTGTCTTGTAAAGGTTTAAGTTGGTGATTTTCTATATTTTCTGCCAGGAAACTGAAGAAATGATTGCTGATGTTCTCGGTGTGGAAGTCTTCCGGCAGACTGTTGCTGGTAATATTCTTGTTGGAAGTTATTGTACATTTTCCAACCGAGGTGGCTTGGTAAGTTTTTAATTCTTTGCTGAAGCATCTCTCCCACCCCCTGTCAACCGCACTCCATCCTTAAACAAGCTTATTTGTGGAGCAGGTTCATCCTCATACAACCATCGAGGATCTAGACGAACTATCGACCCTCCTCCAGGTCCCATTGGTGGCTGGGACTGTGAATCGTGGTAGTGAAGTGGTAGCCGCTGGGTTGACGGTCAATGACTGGACAGCTTTCTGTGGATCAGACACCACTGCAACCGAGTTGTCCGTTATTGAGAACGTTTTCAAGTTGAGAGAAGCTCAACCTAGTGCCATTGTCGATGAAATGAGGAAATCATTGATCGACACCTATGTCTGACAACATAAAAGTTGTTCATCTCTTTTGAAAGCAAAATTCTGCGCTGGTTGTAAAAATACTGTCTTTGATTTGGGGTTTTTTCTAACTGTTATGTATTACCTTATTAAAGCTTGATTATGGATCTGTATTTTTCAGTTTGCACTTTTATCTGTATGAAGTGAAAACGTGTTTATTTCTGGCGTCTCTTAGGTAAAATGCAGTTTTGACCCCACCTACTCTTTAATTTTCTGTTTTTGCCTGAACATTTTCTTTTACTTGTTAAGACCCCCTTTACCCATATTTCCATCAACTTTTGCACCTCCTGGTTTTTAACTTCTGCATTCACTCCGTGCATTTCCATTTTGGTTGAAATTTGCTCTTTATGTTTTTCTAGTGAAAAGGATTTTGCTTTGTGCTTGCTCCGCAGCTGAGTTGAATTTGAATTTTGCTCATTACTAATATGATATGCATTTGGATTTTGAAAGAAAATTCCCATGTAGAAATCAGTAATACCCCAAGAAGTAATCAGTAATATTCCAATTGCAAAAAAATATAGTTTCCTGTGTTAGTGTGTGTTTTGAAAAAAAAAAATCAAAAGTAAAATTAAATTAAACTTAAAATTTAATTGCATGCTATGCATTTGAGTGCATACTTGTGATTTTTTTTACTAACATTTCCCACTAAATGTAGTCAAATTATGATTAAAATTCAAGCGCATCTTGGGGTAAAACTGGAGCAGAATTCAAATCCTTCTCTACAACAAAACATTGTCAAGATGTTTAAAATAGAACAAATTTAAATTAATGTTCCTACAGTTGCAATTCCAGGGCCATCTGGATATTTTCTAGATCATAGAAGTTGTACCAGTACTTGGGTTGAGATCAGAGGAGATGAGCTACTACCATACATAATTTGGGGTGCGCGGGTCGCAATCGCTACTCTTAATTTTTTTTTTTTTGCATTATACATGTAATTTATTTTTATTAAACTCTTATTTATATGAGTTCGTCCCTCTTGGTTATCATATAAAGATTTTCGTCAACATTTAAATAAAATTTTGAATTCGTCCTTAATTTGTCTATTTATGATTTGTAACTTGTTCACGTTCTTTTAACATTGACTGCAAATTTCCTTATAAAGAAAGAGTTTGTATCTTCTGAAACTTAATTCATGATATGAAATTAATATCATTACATATATGTAATGATATTATTATATGCATTCAATGTTATCATATTATTTTATACTGTAATTTCAATTTTTAAGTCTACTGGTATCGGTGAATACATGTAATATAATAAATTTTATAATATAAAACTTGTTCATAGAAGATTTTGTCAATAAAAAATAATAATTGTTGAAGGTTTGTTTTGGGATTTAGGTGTGCGGGGGAAGTCATGACTTTGAAATCTTAGGATGTGAAAATCTTGATGAATAATATAAGTGTATGTTTGTTTTGGGATTTTAGTAGGGTGAAATTTTACTTTATGTCAAATTAATGTCTTTTAGTGATAGATGTTGTATTATTTTATTATATTGTGTAAGAGAAAAGTAGGAGAGAGATTGAGTGAATGATAAAAAAATGATGATGTGATTGTATTTAATTATGTGAAAAGTAGTAATAGGTTTATAGGTAGGGATTGAGTTTGAGATTTGAAAACCCGGTTTTAAATCCCAAACTAGAACAGAGCGTGGATCGCAAAGTCCAAAGTCCATCCGCGTGAGTCTCAAAACAAACATACACTTGCGGTAGTTTCTAATATTTTTGTTTTGCGAATCTTTTTCTTTCCTTAATAATTAAAATATATATACTAAAATTTGAAATATAGGTGATTTACTACATAATAACACATATATGTATATTCTATTGACGCAACAATAGATAAAAAAAAAAGATTAATAAAATGAAAAAAAAAAACTATTTTATCACAAAATACTAGGTTTAACTTTCACTGAATACATTTTAAAATTTTAAACACATCACAAATACTAATTTCAGGGTGAGATGGGCACCCTTGGATGTCAGGCCCAAAATTTGGATCACTAGTACCAAGTATATATGAAGCCGATAAACTATCCTCAAAGAGGTACTATTGTATTGTAAATCTAATTTAAGAGAGTTACTACTGCGCACCCGGGGTATATATACCCCAATTAATCTCAGCCGTCCAAAATTGATCTGCACCGTCCATTTCTAAACTTTAGATTTTTGGGGGGATCACCCTTAGCTACAAAATAAGAGCATCATTTACGCATTCATTTAACCAAAATTCTGCATTAGTAATTACTATAAAAATACACCTAAAAAGACTCATATACCCTTTACTAAATTAACCCAAAAAAAATCCAATAAATAACCACAATAATTGCCACGAAATTACCATTACTAAAACCCAAAACCCAATAAATGGCCACAATGATTGCCACGAAATTCGCAACCCAGAAGAATTACCAAATTTGAATTATACGATAAAACTAATTTATGATTACAAAAATTCAATAACACGTAATTTTTATAAAAAAAAAACCTAGAATATCAAAATTTACATGAACAATACACATGTACGCGTACATGATTTACATAAATAATACATACGTGCAATCATTTAAAGAATTAAAACATAAATATTTTTCGTAAAACTATGTGCAAGTATTTACATAACCAATACATATGTGCAAGTACATGATGTTATTTATTACATCATGTGCATAATTCAATAATGAATATGTTGTACATGTGCATAAATAGTAACTAAAACACTTCACATGTTCAATTTCGACAAAGGTTTACATGGAAAATATCACTTTCAAAGTTAAAATATAAACACTTTTCATAAAACTATGTGCAATATTTACAACATTTAACAGTGAAAAATTAAAACAACTTTGTTAAAAAAAGTTGCACATAAAAAATAATTCAACACAAGTAAACAATGTGAAACCACCAACAACAACCAACATGGGTTCTCCCCTAAATTTGACATTGAGAACAATCTTATCATTCATAACACCTACTAAACAAACAAAAACTCTCTATTTACAGTAATTCTACTTATGAACACACAATTGTCCACACATAAAATATGTGAAAAAATGAATACCTAGAAAAATAAACAAGAACAAATTAAAAATACCTCTTCTCCATGATAATCTAGTTGCTCATGTAAATCTTTCCTTTTTCAATCAAAAGTTGTTCTTACGACAATCTCCCACACAAATATGAAGATATGGGTGATTTAGTAATGATCTTCCATTTGGTAAGTCTTATGTCGTACTAATTCCTACACAAAGAGAATATAAAAAATATTGATGATAAATTAGAATAAAGAGATAAAATTCATGAGATATAATCATAAGTCAACAAACATGATCACATAATTAATCAATAAAAAAAATAAGGAAAAAAAACATAACATAAAATCTGCAAAACGTAATCGATGATTTCAATTTTCATTTCTAATGATTTCTTTCATCCTCAATTCATCAGTGATGCTAAATTAATGATTTTTAGGTGACAAAAAATTGATACAAAATGTAAATTAAATTATCTGATGATATCACCGGAGAATATTTTCTCGATTTGTTTTTCCTCAAGGCACTCAGATTATGACCAGAACACTAATCAATAGTTTATCCAACTATAGCATCGGAAACCACACCACCATGAAAGCTTCGATAAAAAATATAATAATTTGGTGAAAATATCAAGCCATTAATATGTTGCATAACAAATATAGAATTCATCAATTAATACATATGATTTTCCATAAAAACATGGCGGTTACAAAACCAATTACAAAAGGACAAAATGACAAATAATCATGCTAATTGCATCAAATAGTAATTCAAATAATTGGTAGTACCGATTAATGATTGGAACTAAAATATAGTAGTAAATATTAATTTCCCCTAGATTTTTGGTCAACAAACATACTTTTTCAATGTCCCCTCTTTGCATGCTCGTCGCCCATTTGCTGTCGGTAGTTGCTCATATATGATCCCGAGCTTTGCATTCAAATCATTCAATCCTCGTTTCCGATTAGAAGATGTCTCAAAAAAGCTACAGAACTCAAAGGTCGACGGGCAATTCGAATAAGTCAGATTCCTCAAGCTCGAATATCAGCCCAGGTGATCTACTGTGTCGCCATATGTTGAAGCCGGTAGAAGGTGTTTCCATGACAGAGCGAAATCCCGTTCGGAGATTTGTTCGTTGTCCTCTCCAATCGGTAGCTCTTTTTATTCTATTACCTCGATTGTGTTCCAAGTTTTTCATTTCGTATTCTCATATAGGGTCGCAAAAATTTTCCCCCATATATCTTACTGTTGACCTATATCCCAAATTAAATTTTCCCCCGTGTTGTTACAAATCCTAATTCACTCAAAGAATTAAATTTCTCGGCTGAATTCTTCGAATTCGTTTTGTATTTATCTGTCCCCAATTTTCGTATGTTTTGACCTAATATTGATAAGAGTACCACTATTCAAACCCCAAAATCCTCTAAATCTACCCCACCCACTAAACATACCCCATTAAAATTTAAAAATCAATATATATTACTAAACATACCCCATTTCATTCCTATAATATCCTTCCTCCATTAATATTACCACAATTCCGCTAAATCTGCATAACTTACTAAAAATTCTCACCATTCCATATTCTCATTAAAATCTTTTTTTTATTTTTTTTATTTTTTCATATTGTTTGGTTTTAATCAAAATTAAAAAAAATTAAAAATTAAATATATTTTGATTTTTTTATAAATAATTAACTAACTCTTCTAAATAAGTATTTATAAAAAAAATTAAAAAAATATAAAAAAATAAAATAAATATAAAGATAATTTAAATAATCAATTAAATTGTATAATATATTTAAATAAAATATTAAAAGTAAATTTGACAATTATTTTAAATAATTTAGAAAATAAAATAATTTAAAAAAAGTCTAGTTAATTTTTTTTAAATCATTTAAACCTAAATAAAATTTGACAAAAATTAAATAATAAAAAAATCTAAAAAAATAATTAAATAAATAATCAATTAAAATGAAAATTTGAAAAATAAAATAACTACATAAATATAAGGAAAATATCTAAATCTAAACAAATTAAATTTAAAAAAGAATAAAAAAATATTCAAAAGGGAAAAGGCTAAAGATAAATAAAATCAGAAAAATATTTTATAAATGTTAATTAAATTATCGTAAATAATTAAACTAAATAATTAATTAAAATTTTATTTTTATTTAGCTTCAATTGAATTTTTAAGAAATTTTTAAATAATTTTCTTAATTTAGTTAATTTTTTAAGATTTAATTGATTTTTTTTGAACTATTTTTTAGTTTATTTAAAAAAAATTGGATTTGTTTTTAATTATTGAAGATTTATTTGATTTATTTTCTTTTGTTTTCCAAAATTTTAAGGATTTTTTTAATTTCGTTTAATTTGATTATTTAAATATTTAATACATTTTTAAACATTATTTTTTGGGTTTAAATTTTTTTAAGAAAAACAATTGATCAATTAAAAGTTAAAATACTAATTTTGAAATTAAATGACTTAAATGACTAAAGTCAAAATCAACATAAATTTAGAGTATAATTCATTCCATATATATATAAGGATAACTTAGTCATTCTATTTATGTCTATTTTTGTCTTTAAAATTATGGGGTTTGTTTAGAGGATTTTGGGGTTTGAGTAGTGAGACTCTATTGATAAATATATTTTGAAAATACAAGGTTTAATTTGGTTTCTGTTGTGATGTTGTCGTCTTCGGATGCGGAAGATGAATAAAATATTTCTTTGTTCCGAATATTAGTCTGTGTATCTACTTCCCTTATTTAGTGATTAATTTGTACGCAATTCGCTAGTTCTTTAATTCGTCTGTAAATATATAATTTAGTGTATAATACGGGTTTCTCTTATTTCATAACATGTTATTAGGTAAATGATTGCCACTTTTGGCTGTGGATTGATCCTCCTCTCCCACAATTCCAGAGGGATTTTGTTTTGAAGTTGATTTCCGAACGAGATCAGTTGAAGCATCATTTGGACTGCAAGTTAGAGAAGGAGAAGTATCTTTATGAAAGGCTGAGTCTGAAGGAATCAGGTCTTGCGGTTATGGAAGGTACTACTGATGATCTATGTTGTAGAAATGTTGAGCTTGAATACCAGGTAGGTAAGTATAAGAAAACTGAAGTTGAAGAGAATGAGTTGAAATTTAACCTGGTGGAAGAAATTCGAAAAAAGGATTTGGAGATTCGGAGAAAGATTTTACAGTTAAAACTAGTTTTATTCTGTGGTTTTCTTCTAATTATTCTTTTTTCTTCATCTTGTTTTAGGTTTTGTAGTTTAACTAACCGCTTTGACAAGTTAATGCTGATGTAGGTCCTCTATCCATGTCCTACTTAACATGTAGTAGTGGGAGTATAATCCTTTTGTTAATCCTTAATATAGTAATGTGTTAAGTATTTTCATATTGATGTTGGATTTGGATATTTAGTTATATGAACGGCATCTTGATTTGTTTCAATTTCTTGTCGGAGTATTGTATTACTTGTTGTGCTTATCATGTGTTTTTTTTTGGAAAGCCCCTGCATGCTTACCATGTTTAAGTTAATTAACTTCTGGGCTCACTGGGTCATTATATACAAACACATTAATAAGTAGTGATTCTTGAAATTCTTGGGTTGTTTGCTTTTGATGACGTCTCTTTCTAACACTTTAGTGATAGTTCATACCTCTCTTCCGTGTGTATGTGGTATGTTTTTCCTTTCATTGATGAGTTGTTACCTTGTTTTTTTGTAATTTGGAGAAGTATGAATTCAATGGCGTCTGGCGTACGGTAAGTTTGACATTCAGTTATTTTAGAGAATGTTGGCTCCAAAATTGTTCCTCAACCAAATTATTTTTTTATTGTAGAAATTCGAATCTTTGACCTCCAAATTGTATATTATGAAAACATCAATTTGTTCAACCATTAACCTTCTTGCATTATAGATAAATATATCAGTGACTAAATATTTGTAGGTATACATGTATAAGTAATTTGCATACAAATTGTACCTACAACACCATCTATACATGAAAATTCTGTGAGGCAGATTTAGGTTGGAAATGAACATGCATTTTTGTTCGCAATTCATTCACATTGGTCATTCTTTTAGACAATTTAGGCCCTAATCTAAATTTTGGTTGGCAAATTAATTATTTATTTAAAAAAAAATGTAGCCTGTATCTTATAACGATCATTCAGTTGCAACTCCACACTTCTTTTTTTTGATAAAATCAAATACATGAAAATGAATCCATACATCCACTAAATTACCAGTCAACCACACCATTGCATAGTAATCCACAAGCCGAGGATTATGACACATTTTACATGACGTACATGCATTTAATAGGACAATGGTTTTTATATAAATACAAAAAATATTAATCTATCTAGTATGTAAATGATACATAAGTTAAGAGTATTAATGATTCTAATTAATAAAATGCAGTACGAATTACTTCATTTCTCCTGAAGAAATAAATTAAGATTATTTATTCCAAAAGTCGCTTGAGTTAATGAAAGGACGGAATGCTTTGAAAATTTATTCATGTATCAACACTAATCTGTATTATGCCAAGTAATATCAAAAGACGCAACCTATTATTAATTACCAGATCTATAAATAACCTACCTCAGATCCCCCAATTTTTTTCTCCTAGTTTATTTTACATCGCTTCATTCACTGCTCTGTAAAATATATATTATAGTACCTGTAAAAATCTCTCAACATGGAAGATCCGTTCATTACAGAAATGAAAGCTCAGACGAAGAGGAATACAGATGAATACAAACAATTGGGACAGGAATGCAGGAAGAAAATGAAGGAGGTATAATTTCTGGGAATTAGGGTTTACAGTAATTCAATAACACTCTTGAAATTTAATTTGTATTTATATACTAAGTGGTAATCTTTTGATGAAGGTTGAACGAATAAAACGTTGGATGGACGACATTAAGTTAAGCTTTCATTTGGACGAGGTGTTGATGGTGAGTCATTTCGTGTCGATGGATATGAGAACCATTGACTGCGTTAAAGACTATTTGCCGGAAAGTTTCATCCGGAAACAGGAGGAGGCGTTGTCCGAAAAGAAGGCGATGTTGGAGAGCGCGAAGAGGGACTACGAACGAGCGGCGAAAAGGTTTCGTCAAACTTATAACGAAAACTAGAGAATTTATTTACATTTTCAGCAAAAATTGTGTTGTTTTATGGATACTCTTTCACTCCACCTGACATTTTTTTAGAATAGTTTTATTTTTGTTTGTTTTAATTATGAACACAATTTACTCCACTTTTTAATATATATTTGCCCAATAGTATATATGCCTGTTAATTATGTGTATTTTGCTGGTTATTATTTATAATTGTTCTCGGTACATTTCAAAAAATATATATTTAAAAAACATATGGTGAATTTTTTTTCATTCTAGAAACAAACCCTAAAACTCTCATATTAGTTTATGCCAGAATCAACCTTTTTTCTAAAAAAATGTTGAAAAATATAATACCTCATTTTCAAAGTAAATTAATGTGTTTAAAAACTATTCATCTTTTGCAAACTAATCGTCTTTAATGCCTTTGACAGATTTTACAATGCATGTAAAATAGTTATAACATGTTTAGAACCAATTAACCCATTTTTTTCATACAATAATATTTTACAAAATTTATTTTAAATTTATTAATATATATACATTTTATTTAACTATATCTAGGATATACGGTCAGTTTTGCAACCTTAAAAAATTTCATCGTTTATACTGCAACCTTATAGTACTATTCCACATTATATGTTTTTTAACGATATATTTTAGAAATATTATTTTACCTATACTAATTTATATTTTATTTAACAGTATTTAGGATATCCTATTATTTAAAAAATAATATGTATTATTAATAAAATTAAGTAAATTAATTATATTTAATACATACTATTACGTACTGAATTGATTGAATATATTTGTATAAAAATATATTGATGTGAATTTTTTATGTTTAACGGTTGTTTTTAGGTTTCAGTGTATTTGAGGAGTTCATTTAGGGAAAATCATGATAGTTTAAAAAATATGTGTATAATTCAGTATTTTAAATCATTTACAGTTCAATTAACTGTTAGTTATAAAAAAAACTTATTTATCTTTAATATAACATTAAATTGATAAACCATCATAATCTAGAAATACCAAAATGTAAATGTTCTTTTTTTAAAGTTAAATCAAAATAACTTCATATATCATTTTGCTTGCAAATTATATGTGACACTACGTTTCGATTGAAAAACATCTACAAAGCTTTTATATTTTGAATATGAATTTTATTTAACAAAAATACTAAGGTTTTTAAATTCAAAGGTTTTATTAAAACCTATTAACGATTTATTTATTTATTTATAATTTCTTTTATTTTGAAAATCGTTGAATTTACTTATTATATAATAAAAATATAAAATAGATTAATTACACATTGTGTACCTACAATGAACTGCAAATTAATAGTTGACTTTGTGGAAACAAAAAGTTAATTGATTTAGAACAATAATATTAAAAATCGTACTTAAATTGAGATTTGGTCTACATATCCGTAATTTAAAACGATTTCCTACAATTTTTTGGTATACATATTGTTTGAATATTTTTTATAAATTATTTTATGTCAAACAAAATGTATTTATATATATATATATATATATTTAATAGAAAAATTTTCTTTACAAAAATCACGCGTAATACGTGAGTACTCATCTAGTACTGTACTAAACAACAAGATTTAAGAGGTCACTATTAAGTGCAAGTAAATGTTAATCCTTAAAATTGTATCACTTGCAGTGATAGCTTTTTTAGGAAAAAAATATTCGAAAAAAACCCATTATTCTTACATATACTCCCTCCGTCCCGGTCTAAGTGTCCCATTTCTTTTGGTTGAATGGTTTAAGAAAATGTATTTGTTTATTAATATATGGTAGAAAAGTAATGAATAGTGTTTAATAAAGTAATGAATAGTATTGAAAAGTGGATTGAATGAGTGGCATTTTTGGTAATATTGTGTGAATTTGAAGGTTAAAGTTTATATATAGTAGAGTGTTGTTTTTTCCATTTATGGAATGAGACACTTAGTGTGGGACAACCAAAAAAGGAAAGTGAGACACTTAGAGTGGGATGGAGGGAGTATATATTAATGTTAATTATGTATTGCTAATACTATATTTATTTTGACTATATATTATAAAAAAATTATATATCATGTAATCAAAAGTATTTCATTTTAAGATGTACTAGTATGTTACCCGTGCGATACAAGATCCACATATATGTATTCATGTTTGCATTTATGTGTTTGACAATCTGTTTGATATTTAACTTTGAGCAGCTTAACCCCACTGAGTGTGCTTGCATACTCACCCCATCCATTTAATATTTTCAGATTGAGGAGCTGGTGGCGAGGAGGAGTGGTGGATGCCTTTCTATTATGATTTTCAGTATTTTTGCAAAACAGTTTTATTTCTCTAGCAAACTCGTACTTGGGAGGTTTATTGTTGGTTATTTATCTTTTGGTACTTTGATTTCTGAAGTTAAATTATCTTGAGGGTTTGGTTTAATTTGTTTAGTCTTTCGCTGCTTAATTTATGATTTTGTGTTTTAAAAATAAAAATTTAGTTCACGCCTTTTTCGTTTATAATTAAATAAATGTTTTTAGTAAAATTATTTGTATTAAAATTGGGGCGTGACAGTTTGGTATCAGAGCCAAAAAATGTTTAACAATGGATGATATATATAAAATGTTTTTCTTAATCTGTGAGCCAAAAAAGGTTTAACAATGGACAAATAGAGTACTAAAATAATTTTTTGGTACTTTGAAATGTGATTATGATATTCTATAAAAATATAATGATATATATCTTTAATAAGTTCTCCATAAAGATATATGTTGTGTTTAGTGTTTCAATATTTAATTTTTTTTTTAGATTTATTTCGTGTCTTAAAATTAAAATTTTATTATGATAATTATTAGAAATTATATTCTATGAAACAAATTGCATTTACTATATGACCTATGAGTTTTATTGTATAACCCAAATATTTAGTTGCAACATTATCTCGTGTAATGAGACAAACTGTCTCACGCAAGAGTCCCTCAATCAAAATAGATGTTTTAAGGTTTTTATAATGATACAATTAGATGTGCTAAAAATTAAAAAAAGATACATGTGAGATGATCTCCAACGTGAAATAAATTTGATTTACTGATACTCATATGTTTAGAGAGCCCCAACCAATTATTATGTTTTAATAGAGACAATTAAGAAGAGTTTTATTTAATAAATTTCAATGAAAATCGGAATAATTCAAATTAACTGTAAAATTTTCAATTGCTATCATTACAAATACTTTAATTATAATTTTAATCAATTAATATGAAAATTACTTTAAGGTAATACTAAATTAATTTAATACTTTATTAAATTAATTTAATCAATTACTTATGATTTTAAATTACTTTAAGGTGATTTTAATAGAATGTTTGCCACCTACGAATGGTCAAATTTGGAGGATATGTTATATTGTCGTTGTGTAATGTATGGAATCCATCAACTTTATAGGAAATCGAATCCATTTTATAAACCCAATGAAAGTGTTTTAACTAATACTAATACTCCTAGAAATTCATAAAAAAAATTTATAAAGTTTTTCGGTTATATCTATAATATATATATATAAATATATTATAATAATATATAAATATATTAGATATATACATATAAATTTCTCCCTACGTCCCAAGACTATCTTCATATATTGGTTTGACACGGGTATTCAAGTAAAATATACTTTATTGAGTGTTTAACCAATAAGAATGAATTTTTTGCGTTTTAGTGTATAAAGTAGTTAAATATGAATATTTATATTGAATTTTGTTTCCTTTTTAAGGGTTGAAGATAGAGTTGAGACAAACCAAAATAGAAGGTGTGAAGATAGAGTTGGAACGGAGGGAGTATATTTATATATATATTTTATTAAATAGTGACAAGAGATTGAAAAATATTTTGGGTCAATTTTGTCCATAGCATATTTTAATCATTACAATCTAAACACGTTTAAGAGCTCAAATTCTTATTTACAATCTCAAAATACAAGAAGCTATTTTTCTTTCATTGACAGAACTGGTGGAAATGTTATTGAACTATTATCATTTATTCAGGTGGTTGAATGAAGAGAATCATAAATAAAAAAAAAATAACAGAAGTTGTAAGGACCTTTTAAATTCTCGAGATTGGTGTTTCTTCTATCAAACTTTAGTCAAATCGTCATAACTTCTCTTAGAGAGAGAGAAACTCAATCAGTTTTATCCCTTCCCTGATGTTTCATGTCCTCGCCCTTTAATCCTCCAATTTCCACTGATCTGAACAATCGTTGGGACTTGAAATTCCGGCAGTCTTCAACCATTTGGACAATTCACTCTCTTAAACAATCTATCGATTTAACGCGAACTGGAAATCCATGAATGTCGATTTGGACGGTTCTTCATTCGTACAAGTAATCCATCAATTAAACGTGACAAGAGGTTGAGAAACATTTTTGGACAATTTTTACAATAAATTAGCCATGATGTATTTTAATCTTAACTCATCACTATCAGATTAAAGTCTTTATTAAAATATCACATTTATTTATGGTCGTTGCTATTTATTATTTTACTAAAAAAATAATTTATTAAACCTTAAAAAAAATTTAGTAATTGTCTATTGGTGTCCAAGTTTTATTTCTATTAACAGTATAAGTTCTTGTTATCATATGAGTAAGTATACATAGATATTCATTTTGAAATGGTGGTTTACCCAATGGGTAGATGTAGCATTCTCCGACATTTAAAGAGAGGGAAGAGGATAGAGGATAAGGGAGTAGTCTGTAACTCTGTGAGAGCACAAAAAAGGAATTAAAAAAAAATCTAACATACCAATTTAGAGAGGGATTATAATTGATTTTTTTAATACAATATTGATTAATGTTTTATAAATTTATAAGTTCACCAATTGCATAAAAAACTTTGTATTTCTAATTTTACTTATTGTGTGTTGTTGATAAATACAACTTTAATTTGTTGTTAAATTGAGATTTGAATGAGTGTCGACTTCTCACCTTATTTGTTGTCAGTTTTATAATTAATGTTTCCTCATTTTGGAAAATTATTCGTACATTATTACCTATTAAAGAGTATTAATACCTTTCATTAAAAGTATTTAAATAAGGTACTAGTTAAATAGTATTAGCGTTTTAACTAAATGGGATTAATTAGTTGCATTTATAAAATTTATATAAGTCAAGATTGGTAAGCTGTTACTATCATATTTACATTTATACATTAAAAGATTAATAATGTTTTCCATTTATTTGTTAAATTAATACAAATATATAGAAATGTGTTGGAGATATGCGTGAAAGTATGTTTTTACTTTGTATAACTCATGTATTAAACACTTGTTTATGAGAATAATTCTTTTATCACATTTGCTTAGATATGATTGAATGTTGAATATTTATTGCAACCAGTTCATTAAATATAGTACTTGTTACATTGTAGTTAATGTTTATATCTCAGATTGACCTTTCTTGACCAAGAGATTGCACTATCACATTTTGTTGATTTATTAATCGCCCCCACTTAAATAGGATCGTGTGTGCTTAATGATTACTACTATGATTCATATTGGGAGAGAATCATTGTGACTTCAAACTTTGTGTTTTGGGCAGTAATATTAATCATACGACAGTCGCTAATATTTAATACGGAGGAACGCGTACGAGTACGGCTCGTGTGATTAGTCCCCTTGGTGGGCTCCGAAGTGTTATCGTACCAAATCTTGCAAGTGAAGAATCTGTTTCTTCGGTACGGATAATAATGTTGAGATGTCTTTACTCCAATGTGAAATATATTAATTAATTTAGAGTTATTGAGAAGCTTAATTAATTAATGGACTTGATAATCTTAAACGCGGGAAATATTAACCGGTAGCCCATATTATTGTAATATGGATTAAGATGGATAGTGCAATATTAATTTATTATAGATAATAATTAATATTAATGGTCTAAATTATATTGTGGCTCAATATTAAAATTCAGAAGTTCATTAGGAGGTCCAATATTATTTCAATGTAAATTTTTCAGTGTGATTTAGACTAACTTTTCAGTGTGATTGAGACTAACTTTTCAGTGTATACATTATCAACTGTTGAGTGAGTGCATCACACACCAAATACACAAGAGACTTACTCATAAAGAATATTTAAATATATTAATTAACATGAATCAAATGCATTAGTCGATGAATTTAAAATATTTTTAACTCTATGCATTACTCGAAGAATTAATTGTTAAGCGAGCATAGAACTATTTTTCGAAGCATGATTGTTCGAACATACATTGTTACACACTTATTATTGAGCTTATACAGTTGAAACAACACACATACAAATGAAAAAATGGTGGTGCAACCACAAATAGGTTTTCGATTAATGGTGATGTTGAAACGTCGGCTCCGACTCTCCCCTTGATTTTCATGTATGGTGGTGAATCGTTATTCTTGGTGGGTGTATCAACTATATTAAAAATAAAATTGAATACTCCTTCTGTCCACGGAAATTTTATCCGGTTACTGTTTAACACAATATTTAATAAAAATTGGTATTTTATTAAAAAAATGAATAAAGTAAGAGTATTGTGGTGGGTATTGTGGGGTCCATTTTTTGTTCGTGAGTGTAGTTAATTTTCAAAAGAGGAATGTGTCCAAATTTTGGGGACGAACAAAAAAGGAAAGCGTGTAAAAATTTGGTGGACGGGGGGACTAATAAAGACATTAAAATCATACAATAAATATATTATAATAATATATAAATTGAGTGAGTGTATCTAATAAATTTAGAGAGGTATATAGTCAGCCCCTTTTATATTCGACAAACATTGACTACTTGAACTGGCCCAATTAGAACCTTTAATATAATTGGGCCGAACACAAACAATTGGATACGGGATTTTGTTTTCCTTAATTTTCTGATTCACATCAAATTTGCGGGCCCAACTAATTGACGATTTTAACCCATTGTTTAATTACAGCCACAAAAAAAAAAAAATAAAAAAAAATAGAACAATACAACACTTTTAGGTTATTTGACATTGGGGATCCTTAGAACATTCAACCACAATTTGTGATTCTGCAGGAATAATAAACGAATTAATTGGGAGTGTGTGGAATTATATACGATACGTTATGCAAGTACTGATTTTCCCAATCTTCATACTATTAATCCATGATTGTGTTTTTCAGGTATGCTTTAGACAACTAGTTTCGTCGAGACAAAGGTGGTGATGAGCGGACGATAAGCTGAGCATATTCAACTACGCAGGTACTGTTTTTCCAAAAAATATTCAGTTAATTGTTCAATGGAGTATTTGTAGTGACGGACCAACTATTTACCATATAATGTTCACCAAAATTTGATAGGAGTGAGTGTGTCTGCAAGGTGTTTGAGAATTTTGCCGTACCGTACTTTGTGCTGGTTAATCAAACTTGAAAGTTCAACTGATTGTTAAAACTTTAGATATGGACAGCGAGAGGGATATAGACAATCTTTTCGCGGATTTTTGCGCACCAAGGTCAATGTCAGGTCACAACGTTTGTGCAGAGGGTGAGCGGGGTGAGGAGGCCGAAAACCACGGGGATTCGTCAAAGGATTCTAACAAGGATGAAGATGAGGAACCTGATTTAAATGGGTTTTTCCACATTAAAGAAGAAGCGGAGGAGTTAGGAGATATAGAAGTTAGAAATTGGGAATCAAAAAATTTGTTGGGCAAATCTTTTTCTACAGTTGAGGTAGCGGAAGCATTCTACAAATCCTACTCTAGGAGGATGGGATTTGGCATACGTAGAGACAACATGGAGATTGGCAAACAAGAAGGAATCACAACCATGCGTCGATTGGTTTGTCATCGCGAGGGACGGACAAAGAAGTCCAACACAGATACAAAAAAACAAAGGTGTATGGCACGCACGAGGTGCTCTTGCAAAGCTGCATTTGTCGTTAGGTATAATAAGGAGACGCGAACATACAAGGTGACAACGTTTAATACGCAACACACCCACGCATTGGCAAAGACAGGACAAAGTCATTTCTTTAGGTGTAATAGGAGAATTACACCTGGCCAATCAATGGAGATTCGGAAAATAAAAGCAGCTGGGATTAGAACCTGTAGGATAATGGATTACATGGTTGCATCAATGGGGGGATTTGACAAGGTGGGTTTTACTATTAAGGATCTTTACAATCATGTGAATTGAGATCATGAAAGAAGAACGAGGCTGGACTGGGACGCTGAAGCAACAATAGCATACCTCACAGCATTAAGCGATACAGACCGTGGCATTTTCGTAAAGTATGCGCTGAATGAGGATAAGCAGTTGTGTCGTCTGTTGTGGGTAGATTCATGCTCCAAATGGGATTACATGCAGTTTGGGGATGTACTAGTTATCGATTCAACTTACAGGACCAATACGTTCAGATTACCTCTAGTTGAGTTCGTGGGAGTTAACAACCATAGAAGCACGGTAATATTTGCGTGTTGCTTCTTATCAGATGAAACAATTGACGCATACACATGGGCATTCAATACATTCATACAGGCGATGGAAGGTAAGGAGCCAGGCTGTGTCCTAACAGATGGTGACAAGTCAATTGCTTCTGCATTGGCCACCGAAATGCCCAGAGCGAGACATAGACTTTGTTCTTGGCATTTGATGCGCAACGCTCGGGTCGTTTCTACTGCAACTGATTTTTTAACAAAACTCTCGCGAGTAATGAGACATCCAAACTCGGAGGCTGAATTCGAAGAAGAATGGAGATCTTTCTTGGAGGAATACAACCTTATTGGAAACGAGTGGGTGGAGGAGCTTTATGAAAGGAAACATAAATGGGCGGAGCCTTTCTTTAGGGGTGTATTTACTGCGGGAATGACAACAAGCCAGCGATGTGAGAGTGTTCATTCCTACATGAGCAAGTTTGTGAACGCACAGATGAGCTTGTACAAATTCGTGCAGCAGTTTTTTAGGGCTACATGCAGAATAAGGCAACAAACACTACGGAAAGATTTCATTAACAACCAAAGTACAATGGAGCTGGATACGCATCTTAAGGGCTTGGAAAAAACAGCTTTAGATTTCTACAGCAGAGCAGTTTACATGGAGGTAACGTATTTATGTGTTTTATCTACATATTAATAATAAATATTACAAGCTTCAAACAAATTTTCTTATACATTCCAACAATAATTTTACGATTTTGTATACCTAGGTACAGGAGGAGATTAAAAAAGAATCTGTGTACACGCCTACAAGAGCGGTTCTTGGGGACAGAACTAAGAATTTGATCATGGTCAAGTATGGAGATGACACGTGTAGAGAGATAAATGTGACCATACGAGATTCAAATAAATACATTTCCTGTGAATGCGGGAGGTTAGAGTCTTTGGGATGGCCATTCAGGCATATGTTCTGCGCAATAAAGACGACTAATATGACATCGATTCCCGAGGTCTTGCTAAAAAAGAGATGGGCAAAGGATTGCAGTGTAATGGACAATCCATTTTCAAACAAGGAATTATCTATAAAAGACCCAAAGGACAAGAGGTTCAGTTTTTTGCATCCAAAGCTTTTACAAATTTGCAGTGTAGCTTCCACGTCGGATGACCTGTAGAGACTTGCATTTCAAGAACTAGACAAAACAAAGGCCATAATACTTACGACGTCAGACAAGGAGAAGGGAACAACAAAAACGGATGATGGAACAGAAAAGAAAAGGAAACATCTACTTGTAAACCCGGTTAACATTTTAAGGGATCCTTGCTTTGTAAGGACAAAAGGAAGTCGGTCGAAGACAAAGACGACCAAGGGAAAGACACGAAAGTGCGGAGTTTGCAGACAACCCGGGCATTATAAGTCAAATTGCCCCAATGCCAACAATGTAAGTGAATCACAAAATAATCGACACATGGGTGCGGATGAGGATGATAATGAGAGTGAGGATGGTTTTGACGATTTATTTTATTAGTTCATAAGTTTTAACAGTTGAACTCATTTTACCACTAATTTTACTGTTACTGTTCTTGTGTAATATTGTAGACAATATCGATTTATAATTTGTGTTGGCTTCATTTGGTTTCATTTGGTTTCATCATCATCTGGGGGTGACCGTAGATAAGAAAATAGAATGGCTTCAGTGAGAATGATTCATATTTTTGTAAACGCTATACTTTCAAGCAAGTGTGTCTCTTAAATATAACGTTCTCCTAAAAGCGCAAACAATTAAATTTAATTTTACCGATACAGTTTAACTAATCAATTCTTAAACAAAATATTTTATAAAATATTATACTCGTATTAAAAAATCGTTTTGTTCGCTTTTTTGGAGCGTTGAAATGACAAATAGCGGGATATTAGAATGTCTCGTTGTAGCTCACCTTTTATGTATTTTTTTTCCTCCAGACACAAGTGCTAAAATTAATATACATAATTATAATATAAACAAACAAACGAAATGGTAATAAATAATTATTTACAAATGGCAAAAATAAAATAAGCAAAATAAGCAAACCAATATATATTAATTTGTGGACATCAAATTTATTAAATTTTATCTAATTTAATCTATTTCCAAAATATACAACTAGTAATACAACCCCAATAAATAATAATACACCCAAACAAAAAAAACAGGCCCAAAACATTAAAAAAAATGGCCCAGCCCAAATAAAAAATAAATTGAATCTGTGACTTGCTCGGCTCATAGGATCAGGCGGCTCATGGTCTGAGTTAGCACGGATCGGCAGTAGACAATAGTCCGACAACGGCCAAATCCTACCTGACGCATAGCTAATCTTGTCTCCCGGTCAACAGGGGTATGTGTACCCCGGGTTCGCAGCAGAATCACCCCTAATTTAATTTTGAAGTTTCTAAATCATTAAGAGGGTTTAAAAAAAGAAAGGAAAAATATTTTACAAGGGAGGGTTATAATCAGCGTTGACAACTGAGCTTCATGGATCTTCTGGGCATTTATTGCGCATGGAAGTAAAATAGGCCTATAAATGGGCCCATGGAGGTGGAGAACAAGTCCAGGATTGAGAGAAGTCGCAAAACGGGTATAAATTATGGCCAAATTATATACAATTCTATGTTTTGCGAATGCACTCACCCAAAAAATGTTTGGTAAAAAATGCGTAAAAAGTAATAATTTTTGGATTTTTTTTCCCGAAAATTCATATGTTCAGTGGTTTTCTTGCATTTCCAGATTTTTATTTTTTTCGAAAATGTTAAATATTTCGGATTTTTTTCTAATTTCTTTTTTAATGGAGTGTATTCGCAAAACATATGATTGTATTTAACCTGCGCCATAATTATTTTGAGTCTTGATATCCAACTTAATATTAGAATTTTAAATACGATTTTATAGTTTTGACAAAACAAATACCATATTGCACATTTTTCATGTTTAAAATTGGATTTTCATTACATTTGTATAAACTAGTTGTACACAACTAGTTTTAGAGGAATACTATTTAATAAAATAATTAAGTATTATTAAAGAAAAAAAAGTAAACAATGCAAATGAACTATATAAAAACTTGTCTGTAATTCTGTATATTTGTTGGTTTTTTTTATAAGAATATGCCTCTTGATTTATTCGTCAATTTACAGCCCTCAACATCCACGTGTTGTGCTCCTTGATTTCATATTTATATTGTTAAATTGTTGGTAAATTTTCACGGATTCCATAAAATATGCCTTTCGTTTAAGAATGTTGGAAATGTAAATACATATGTTCTTGAGTAATGCAGGCATTTTTTTTTTTTATTATCGAAAAATGAATTGTCAGATTGGGTTATTGGGTCTGTTTCAATTACTGATTTGACTAGCTTAAATTTTAAAAAAGAAAACAATGACTTGTGGGTCGAAATAACTTCCTAAGTTCTAAAACGAGCTAAAACCTTTTTTTAATAAACAAATATACAGTCTGCATGCGTATGATGTATAATCAAATATGTTGATGTTGTTGGTAGTGAAGTATTCACTATTTACTTTGAAACAACATGAATTTGCCATTTCTTCTCATTAACCAACACTTTATGATCAAATGTTGTCTTAGATGTTTTAACATGCAGGATGAAGATCTAGAAGGATCTACAAGGTTCTGGAATTATCAATGTTGCAGTGAATGTTGCATAACATTGGTAGCAACATGAGCGGTTACGGGTTCCAGAAGGATCTACAAGGATCTACAAGGGCCTACACGTTCCAGACTTATCCAGGACGTTTTAGAACTGTCTAGATCAGGCGGTTGCATCAAGAAGCATGAGGAATAAAGAAAGAGACGTGGGACAACATGAAGATCATGCAAGCGGTTACATAGAGAAGTTATTTTTGGATTGAAGACTTCTGCCTATAAATAGAGGCCGAATCTTTCAGTACCAAGTGTGGAGTAAACGAGTACACCTACTCTAGTGTTGATCCGGAGTTTAAAGGTGATAGGACAATTATTCCAACGTTTATGTTATGCCTTGAAATAGAGTTTTTCACGCATAACTTGTGATCGAACTTATATCCATAGATAGTGAGATCATTGATATAGAGTGAGATCAATTTTGACGGTGTACTATGTTATACACTTAGCCAATTTAGATTTGATAGGTGATATCGAGTCTTGTTTCCGTTGTGAACGATTATAATCTTCACACAACTTTTGTATCACTAATCTTTTTATAGTGAACATTTCGCCATAAGGCTAGCACAAACTATTTATGATAGTTTGTGTTAAAAAGTATTCCCTTTCGCAATTGTGTGTTTAAGTCTTCCGTTGTACACATTTTATATTTTGTTTTAACAGATTGTTGTAATATTTGTTTTAGCATTTGTTGCAACATCTGCACTTTATAACACACGCACACTTTCAATTGGTATCAGAGCCATAAACTTGATATACTAAGTTTAGATCCTGAGTTTTTAAGTGTGTCTTTTGCTATGGAATATCCTGTAAACACCCCACTTAGGCCCCCTATACTAGATGGAAATAACTATGCCTATTGGAAACCTAAGATGCGCATGTACATCAAGTCTATTGATGAACGTGCTTGGAGAAGTGTTCTGACCGGTTGGGAATGGCCCAGAAACCAAGCAGATGATGATGGCGAGACAAGAGTCAAACGGGAGATTGAATGGACAAATGAGGAGACCACGACGGCAAGCTACAATTCCAAAGCTCTCAATGCTATCTTTACCTCTGTTGATGTATCTATGTTCAAGATTATATCAACATGTACTACGGCTAAAGATGCATGGGAGAGGCTTCAAGAGCACTGTGAAGGAAGTGGAAGTGTTCGAAGGACCAAACTTCGAATGCTTGGGACCAAGTTTGAGAATCTAAGGATGAAGGATGATGAGACAATCACGGCGTACAATGAGAGGCTGAGTGAGATTGTCAACGAATCACACGCACTTGGTGATCCAATTTCCAATGTACGAGTTGTACACAAAATTTTGCGATCTGTTCCTAAACGGTTCGATGCACAAATTTGTGCTATTGAAGAAGCCAAGGACACTGACACTTTTAGTCAGAATGAGCTTGTAAGTATTCTCAAAACATATGAGATGAACACAACTCAATCTGATGATACAAGTGAATGAAATAAGGTTGTTGTTTTCAAAGGTGAAACATCATTCAACACTGAAAATCAGCCCTTTGTGACTGAAGTTGAGTCTGATGAAGATGTTCTAGACCAATGTTACAACACTCCTGAGCACATTGCCCTCCTTACAAAGAAGTTCAATTCCTACCTGAAGAAGAAACTGAATAGATCCAGAGGAAATGTCCAACAGAGAACTCTTTTCAACAACACACCATCAGACCCAGAGAAAAGGAAGGATCAGAATCAATCAAGGCAATTAAGAGGTAATAAATCAAGGTATGATCCTGAATTTAGAAAATTAGTTAGATGTGATGCATGTACTGGATTTGGACACTATGCAAATGAGTGTGCGAATACCAGGTTAAGACAAAAACTGAATTTTAATGTTACCTTTAGTGATGACTCAGATGATGATGAACCTGAAGGTTCTAAAGATGAGGAACTAGCTTTTTCTGCAAGAATTGATTATGATGATTCTTTAGATGATAATCTGGATGATCTAGACACTGATGCTGTTTCTAATGTTATAACATCATAAACAACATTTGTCAAAAATCATTCAGATCTGAACTGTTTTAATGGGTGTGTTGATGAGACAGGTTCTAATGACATAAGGAATGATGATTCCAGTATAGCCAAAGAGAATGATGATCTCAGAGAGACTGTGACAAAGTTAGAAGTCATTCTAACAAGGAAGGATTTAGAAATTTCTAAGCTAAAGGAAGAATTGAAAAATTCTACCTTAAGTTTTAAGAAATACTCTAAGAGTTCTTCCATTGTAAGTGACTCCTTAACTACTGGACAGTCTAATAAACATGGTTTAGGCTATTATGGTGAGACTGCTTCTAAATTGGTGAATAATCCTGTAAAATTTGTTAAGGGAAAAACTGGACTTTTTGCCAAAACTAAAATACATGAGATTGAAAAACCTGTGAAGAAGTATGTATGTCACTACTGTTCTGAAATTGGTCATATTCGTCCTTACTGTCAAAAGATGAAAAGGGATCTAGAAATTCAGAAAGTGTTTTCTGAAATATCCTCACATTCTAAGAAACACTGGTCAAAATCTGCTAAGAAAAAGAAGGAACATGTTACATGTAATGTTGTTCAAACTTTTCTGAAAGCATGTGTTCCTGATCTATGGTACTTTGATAGTGGTTGTTCTAGACACATGACTGGTCATGATAAATACTTGTCTGACTATGAACCTTATAATGGTGGAACTATTACATATGGTGGTGGATCAAAAGGTAAAATCATTGGAAAAGGGACCTTAAATGTTGAAGGATTTCCTAAACTTAAGAATATTTTGCATGTTGATGGTTTACTTGCTAATCTTCTTAGTATAAGTCAACTATGTGATGACAATTTGCATGTTAAATTTGATAAAGATTCATGCTATGTTCTAAACAAGGATAACAAGTGTCTAATGACTGGAAATAGGTCAGCAGATAATTGTTATCTAATTGGAACAAACAAAGTATGTTATTTGTCAAATTATGATGAGAATGTCCTATGGCATCAAAGACTTGGACATGCAAATTATAGGTTCATACAAAAATTGGTTAAGCCTTTAGCAGTGAGAGGTTTACCAAAACTGAAGATTGTTACACCCACTGTATGTGGTCCATGCCAAAAAGGTAAGCAGGTGAGAATGTCGCATAAAATGTTATCACATTGCATGACACATCGTTGTTTTGAATTACTGCATATGGATCTTATGGGTCCTATGGAAACTGAAAACATTGGTGGTAAGAAATATTCACTAGTTGTGGTAGATGATTACTCTAGGTTTACATGGATTGAGTTCTTAAGAGAGAAATCTGAAACATTTGATATTTTTAAAATTCTTTACAAAAGATTTAAAACTGTTTTCAACTTGAAAGTAAGCAGGATTAGATCTGATCATGGTAGAGAATTTGAAAATAGCATGTTTTCAGAATTCTGTAATAAGAAAGGAATTGTCCAAGAGTTTTCTTCTCCTAAAACTCCACAACAAAATGGGATAGCTGAAAGGAAAAATAGAACTATTCAAGAAATGGCAAGAGTAATGCTTACTTCAAAAAATCTTGCAAAGAAATTTTGGGCTGAAGCATTGAATACAACATGCCATATTGCTAATAGAGTCTATTTTAGATTTGGAAACAACAAAACCCCATATGAGATCTTGAACAATAAGAAACCAAATGTGAAATACTTTCATGTTTTTGGTTGTGTGTGTTACATTCTGAATGATAGGGATAAACTGCACAAGTTTGATTCTAAGAGTGATAAAGGTTTTTTCTTAGGTTATTCTAGAAATAGCAAAACCTATAGAGTCTATAACCTTAGAACTAACACTGTTCAAGAATCTGTGAATGTTATTTTTGATGATGACAGGAATCTGATAGATGGAAATGACACTGAAGATGTGACTGATGTTACTGATGTTCCAAAAGAATCACTGAAAACAGAGAATGTTACACCAAATGTTACAGCATCTGGTTCAACATCACCTGTAGATTCAGTTGATACTTCACAGAACAATCAGTATACCCCAAAGAAGAATCCAGCTACTTGGATTACCAAAAGTCATCCTTCGAATCAGCTTATTGGAGATGCTTCAGTTGGTGTTCAAACAAGAAGAAGAGTAAGTGCAAATCGTGTTGATATGGTAAGGTCTGTGTGCATGTCTTCAATATGCAATATTGTGAATGCTCAGTGTTACTATTCTGAAATTGAACCTAAAAATGTTACAGAAGCATTAAAAGATGAAAATTGGATTAATGTTATGCATGAAGAACTTAATCAGTTTGAGAGAAATGATGTTTGGTCATTAGTTCCAAGACCTGATGATGTCAATGTCATTGGAACTAAATGGATCTTTAAAAACAAAACTGATGAGTCTGGTAACATAATTAGGAACAAAGCTAGATTAGTTGCACAATGTTACACTCAAGTTGAAGGTATTGATTTTGATGAAACATTTGCACCTGTTGCTAGGATAGAGTCCATTAGACTATTACTAGCAATTGCATGTTACATCAACATTAATCTTCATCAAATGGATGTTAAAGCTGCATTTCTAAATGGCATATTAATTGAAGATGCATTTGTTGAACAACCTAAAGGTTTTGAAAACCCACAGTATCTTGATCATGTGTGCAAACTAAAGAAAGCCCTGTATGGTCTCAGACAAGCTCCTAGAGCTTGGTATGGTAGACTTACTGACTTTCTGTTGCAATTTGGTTTCATAAGAGGAGAGGCTGATAGAACCTTGTTCATTAAAAATTCTGGAGAAGACTTGTTAATAGCTCAAATATATGTTGATGACATTGTTTTTGGTTCAACTTGTAACATTATGTTAAATAAATTTGTTGAAGCAATGACAACAACATTTGAGATGAGCATGGTAGGTGATTTGAATTACTTTCTAGGACTTCAAATCAAACAAACTGATAAAGGTATTTTCTTCTCTCAGAGTAAGTATGCAAAGAATTTAGTGAAAAGGTTTGGTTTAGAAAGCTCAAAAGTCATGAAAACTCCTATGGGATCTACACAAAAGTTGTGTAAAGACACTGTTGGTCAAGATGTTGATCCAACTTTGTATAGATCCATGATAGGTAGTCTTCTGTACTTAACTTCAAGCAGGCCTGATATTATGTATAGTGTATGTGTTTGTGCTAGGTACCAAGCTTGTCCCAAAGAGTCTCATTTGAATGCAGTCAAGAGAATCATAAGATATGTGGCTGGTACAACTGATCTTGGTATATGGTATACCAAAGACACAAGCAGTGCACTTGTTGGATATAGTGATGCTGATTGGGCTGGAGATATTGATGATAGGAAAAGCACGAGTGGTGGTTGCTTTTACATGGGTAACAATTTGATTTCATGGCATAGTAGAAAACAGAATTGTGTATCACAATCTACTGCAGAGTTTGAGTACATTGCAACAGATAGTTGTTGTACACAACTTCTTTGGTTGAGTAAAATGTTTAGTGATTATGGTTTAGAGAGTGACACTTTAACTGTATTTTGTGATAACACTAGTGCTATCAACATTTCGAAAAATCCAGTTCAACACTCACTTACTAAACACATAAGTATTAGACATCATTTTATAAGGGATCTTGTAGAGAAGAATATTGTGAAGTTAGAATACATACCCACTGAAAATCAATTTGCTGATGTGTTTACTAAAGCATTAGACCATGAGAGATTCTCATTTTTGAGGAAATCTCTTGGTATGTGCACAATCTGAGTAACTGAGAAGCGGATGTTGTTATGTTTGTTAAAACATCTATAACAACATCAGGGTATTTGCATGTTCTAATTAAAGCTTGTTCTTGTATTTTGTTTCTTAATTTCTTTGAAAAATAAATCTAGACTAAGTATGTTTGTTGTGTAAAAATAAAAAGGAATCACTCTTCTCAAACGCATAATAAGTTTTTGAAAAAGCACATCAAGATGTAACTAATTCACTGAGTAACTATGGAGCACGGAGTTCGCTACTACGATGTCTTCTTTTCAAAAGGTGGTTAGTAAAACATCAATATGTCGCAAATCCGTTGAGTAATTATGAGGCACGGAGTTCGCTGCTACGATGCACTCTCTTGAAAAGATGGATCAATGTGAATAAAAAGTGCTAAAAATGTTTGATAAAAAGTGCGACATTGGATATTAAAACCGATGTTGAAGTGTGTGTTCCAATTTTGAATACAACATCATATGCAGTTCGTATTTATTTTTCTAAGTTAAGTTATGGACCGATTTTTCAGGAATTTGTTTTTAATTTCCACATGCATAAACCCACGTTTTTCAATTTATTCAAGTAGTGCATAATTTAGTGTGTTTAATGAATTAAATTTCGATTTTTTAATCATGAAATAACCCACGATCTCTTATGGGGGAGTGGGTAGTTTCAATTTCTTAAAAATTCCAGAATATTCATTTTCATGGGTAATTAAAATAACTTCCGTACTTTCTTCTATATATATCCCCCATGTCTCATGTTTAATTCTCAGTGTTCAGCATATGAGTGAAAATTCAGATTTTTTCGTATAAGTGTTGAAAGTTGTGTGTTCATATCTTAGGGTTTTAGTGTTATTTCTTTTAAATTTTATTTTTGCTCAATTTTACTATCTACTTAATGGCTGGAAATCAAAAGAAGACTTCTCACAGTTCAAAATCTCGCTCAAACCCTTCAACTCCTCCACATTCAAATCTGAACCTTCTTGCAGAAATGGCCTCAAGCCAAAACCCAAATTCTGCATCTGTTGCTCCATCATCGAGCACAACACCTCCTACTACTCTAACACCTGTTCACGTTTTTCCCGTAAACATATACATTCCAAATGAAGCCATTGTCGATCAGCTTGAGACGGTCGCACACGGCATTGCTCAAAGCCTTCAAGGAACCCCTTGTGGTTCCCAAACTAACCATTGGTTCTATTGAAGTAGATGTTGCATCCTACTTGAACCAAACTCAAAACCCTTCTCATACTGTTCATATCGGAGGTCCTTCTTCGACTATACAACCAGGAATTCCTAAATCCTCTAGCCAAGCCAAAAGCCCTACTGCTAATGTTTCAAAGAGTATTGAAACATGTGATCAGGCTACAAAGGAGACCCCCACTGTCAAGGAAACTGTTGCTGAAGAAACTAGGGAGAAAAGCCCTAATGCTGAAGTCCCTGATGTTGAAATGTCAGAGGAGGACAAAGAAGAATCACCCAAAACTGATTCTTCAATGTCTGAGGATTCTGAGCCTGCTCCAATAGCCAAAGCTGTGAAGAAAAATGGAGGCAAGAGGAAAAGGAGCCCTGTTCAATCAAGGAGGAGATCAGGTAGAGAAAAGAAGAGGGTGAACTATTCTGAAACCGCAAGGAAGAAGAAGGATGATGAAGGAGATATTGCTACTCGACCTATTCGAGTGTTTTCAGAATCTGAAAAGGAGTCAAGCTCCAAAGACTCATCTGAGAAAGGGACTGATCAATCTGAAAGCATGGAGAAAGAAGAAACTGATGAGAGTGATGTACCTATTTTTGAACTGAGGAGGAGAGTAAGAGTTGAGATGAGGACTAAGAGGAAGTTTGAGTATGCTACTGGTGGTGCTGGAACAAGTGCAGCAGCACCAGAACCTGAAGCTGATGACAACAGTTCTGATAGTAGCTCAGACAGAACCAAATCTGATTCTGATCAAGGTAATGCATTTGAACACTCTGTTGAGCATGTTAGTTCTGATAATGATGATGATGAATCTTTAGACCAAAAGTTGGAAAGGTTAAGGAAGAGAAATTTGTTAATTGAAAGATAAATTAACATTGATGAGTTTGAATCCAAGGGTCTAGTTAGATTTTTAGAAGAAAGAAGTTTGATGCATGCTGTTACTTTTGCTGATGCATTTGTTACTGATTGGGTGTATGAGTTTTATACTTGTCTGAGAAAGAACCAGGTGTTGATAAGCGAACATCATCCAACATGGAGCGAACATCATCCAACATGGAGCGAACAAGAATTAAGGGCTTGAGCAAAGAAAATCAGGATTGGGGTGCATCTACCAATCCGGGAGGTGTTTAAAATGACGAACAACTCCATCGACGAACAACTAATAGGCGAACAGGTATTAAGACCCGAGACCAAGAATGAGCCAACTGTGAAGTCGCCAATGACGAACAACTTGGTCAAACTATGATACAACACAATTAAGATGTGTACCAGTGAACAAAGGACTAAAATTCCAAAGCCAAGCTAAATAAAGCCAAAAGGCGAACAACTTCCAAAGTACAATCTCCAGAGGCGAACAACTTTCAGTTGGAGAATCATCAAGATCCGTCAAGCCGACCTAAGCGAACAACAATGAGTCCGAGATAAGACCAAAGAAGACTTTGTAACTAAGATTCAGCTTAGATAAGGTCAAAGAGACACATGTCAAGCATGCAGGCTGGGGAGACCAAGAGTCAGGAACACCTCATGCTTGCTAGTCTCTATAAATAGTTGCTCTCCAGCTTAAGAAATACAAGTTCAAATTCATAAACACTCCCAAATACACACACTAACGCACCTAAACGTACACATATACGAAATTATCCCGATTTCGATTTTCATATTTACAAGTTCATAACCCGACCCTCGATTTACCATTTACGGTGGTAACCAATCACACGTAATTGATTGATGATCAATAAACCGAACTTAAACAGTCACTAATCCACCCGATAAAATTTGATCACCAATAATTTTGGCGCTAGAAGAAAGGTTCGAACCTCCGGTTAGTGTGATTACTCAAGAACTTCAAGTTGAAAACTTGAAGATTCAAAGAAAACCTCAAGAAATATTTGAAGATTCAAGCAAAGGTGTTCTTGGTGTTCTTCAATATTAAAATTAAAGAAACAATTTATATTGAAATGCCTCAATCAAAGGAAACCCAAGCATCACGTTTGTCAAGGAGAGCATCTCCCACCCGAGCCTCGTCGGCCGACCACCAGGATCGAAATCCTAGACATGTGAACAGGTCGCAACATACAACCATAACACATAATCTCCCCCCTGAAATGGAGGCCCTGGCGAACAACCCTAACGAATTATCTAAGACCATTGCTGCTCTCCAAGCTCTCCAGAGACAGCAAGAACAAAATAAGCCTTCACAAGCAAGGCCTAAGGATAGACCCTTGGAGGTTGTTAGGGCCAGGTCAACAAGGGGCGAACAACGTGATGTGAACAGCACCCAGGTCAGGCGGGACAAGGGCAAGGCTAAGATGGTCGAACCAGGGGAGGGTCAAGCAGAGTCTGCTCGCGAACAAACAGCAATGTCGAGTCATGGAACAACCCGTTCCAGTGCCCAAGACAGACTTGGCCAACCCCAACACCAAGACAAAGTTGCTCGCCAGGAAGTAGTGCATGGGCGAGCAACATTTGAGCAACCACGCCCATCAATTCATGAGAGACTTTCTTAATCTGCCTTCAGGCGTTTGGGACCTAATGCGGCGAGCAACCCTAAAAAGCAGCTCCAGGATTTGCCTTCTCCAAGCGAGGGACTGCGACGAGCAGAAAGGTTTATACCTTTGCTCGCCGAACAATCTCCAAGTCAGGGGGCATCTCTGGATGAGCTATCAAGCTTGAGAAGGGCGATAGAAAGTATGCAGGGACAATTGGACCAGCAAAGAGGTGTAGGGACGACCAGCTTGCCATCCTCACCATTATCAACTTACATTCTGAAAGCCCCGATTCAGAAGAAAGTCCAATTCCCAGCAAGCATACAATATGACGGCCTTGCTGATCCCAGAGTTCATCTAACAAAATACTCGGACTATATGGTCTCGGTGGGAGCCAGCGATGCCACTCAATGCCGAAACTTCCCGTTAACCTTGGGGGATCGGGTGCACAAATGGTTCTCAGCATTGCCACCAGCATCCATCCATTCGTTCACTCAGCTGAGTCGGGAGTTCCTGTCTCATTTCTCAACGGCGGGATCGTACTTGTCCCAGAAACACCGATTGTCAGACCTAAAACAAAATGATGACGAGTCAGATCGAGCATTCATGGAAAGGTTTGACAAGGTGCTATTGGAGGGTGAGCCCGTCAGCGAGGACACAAAAATTGTTGCTATTATGGCAGGACTGAAGAAAGGGTCAAAGCTATGGAAAGAGGTACATCTGAAGTGCCCAAGAAGCTACACCGAATTTAGAAATCAGGCCGGCATATTCGTTTCTATGCATGAAGCCCTGCAGTCAAACTTGGGGGAGAACAAAGCCGACCCCAAGGAGAACAACAAAAAACCTGGTGCAACAAGCTATCGAGTCCCTAAAAACATGAAGGCATTCACTGAAGGGACGGAACTCAAAGAAAAGTTGAATCAGGTGCTAACAGTGTCAGTCGATACTGTTTATGAGAATGTGAAAGATAAGGAGTTGCTCTCCCCTCCCCGGAAAATTCACCAAGACACTGGCAAACTCAATCCTAACAAGTATTGTGCCTACCATCAAAGCGTGGGGCACTTTACAAGTGAATGTAGAGATTTGCTCAGGCAGCTATGGCGTTTCTACGAGGACGGGAAACTCTCCGATTTTGTCAAAAGACAACCCGGAAAAAGAGTCCGGGAGAACAACTCTGAGAACGAAGATGATCAACCCCAGAAGAACAATAAGCCGGCACGACCAGTTCCTGCCATTCCTACTCGTCCATTGGAAGATTTGTATATGATGGAACCTGCAGGTCCCGCAGGAGGATGTTCTGATGGACGGCCGCTAATCTCTAATCGAAAAAGAAAGGCTGAATTACGAGCAATCGATCAAGTTCAAGAAATGGGGGTCAAACCATCTATCATGCAGACAACAGAACTGACCTTCACCGAAAAGGACTTAGAAGGAATTTTGACTCCACATAACGATTCGCTCGTAATCTGCGTAAAGATCATGGGGACTCGAGTCCATAGATTGTTGGTAGATACTGGAGCCTATACCAACATCTTGTTCAAAAGTACACTTGATAAACTTGGGGACTTTTCAGCCCATATCTGGGACTCAAACCATCGAATCCTAGGCTTCGAAAATGCAGTAACAGTCCCGTTGGGAGAAATTTCTTTGCTTGTACAACTTGTAACGATCGAAGAACCCGAAAAGAATATTACAAGAATGGTAGATTTCTTGGTTGTAGACCAGGAATCAACCTATAACGGGTTTCTTGGTCGACCTTTTCTGAATGAATTTAAAGCTGCCTGTTCAACTTACCATTATTGCTTGAAGTTTCCAACAACAAGTGGAGCAGGCACAGTTAAAGGAGATCAAAGAAAGGCTCGGGAATGCCTCTTACAAATGCAAGCAAAACATGTGCAAGTATCCATGATGGAGGCCACAACAAGCTATCCTGCTGAAGAACCATCAATATTGGAGAACATGATGGACATAGAGGAAGACCACATGGATACTGACGAACAACATCATGACGAACAGGTGTTGGACGAACAACTCCTCACCACCCATAAGAAACATCATCCTGACGAACAACAAAGGGGTGGTGACGAGCAACATTCAAATGATGGCCAGGAGGACCAGATGTTGACTAACAACAACGAATCAGGGCCAACAGATGATCTTGATCCCCGCCTGGGGGCAGAGCCGATGAACATCGAAAATGATTTCAACTCTGAGGGACCAATACTTGATCCTCGGTGGAAAGGACAAAAACGACGAGCAACTCCAGTTGAAGAGCTGGAGACGTTCAAAGTTAATCCTGAAAACCCGGATCTTGAATTATACATAGGATCTGAGCTCCCTGAGCCTTACAGATCCCGAATGAAAGAGTTCCTCAGCAAAAATCTAGATGTTTTTGCTTGGTCTCATGCAGACATGGTGGGGATAGATCCAAAACATGCTTGTCACAAACTCAATATCAATCAAGCAAAAAGACCAATCCATCAAAAACGAAAAAAATATGGCCCAGACAAATATCAAGCTTTGAACGAAGAAGTAAAGAAGTTGTTAGACAACGACCTAATCCGACAAGCACTCTGTCCACAATGGGTAGCAAACCCAGTCCTTGTGAGGAAACCAAACGGGACCTGAAGGCTATGCATAGACTTTACAGATCTGAATGCAGCATGCCCGAAGGACAACTTTCCACTTCCTCATATTGACCAATTGGTGGACAACACTGCAGGTCATGAAATGCTAACATTCATGGATGCCTTTGCCGGGTACCATCAAATCCCGATGCATCCAGATGATCAAGAGAACACAACATTCTATACTAACAAAAACTTGTTGTGTTGGAAGAGAATGCCCTTTGGCCTCATCAACGCCGGAGCAACTTACCAAAGGCTGGTGAACAAAATGTTCGACCAACAAATTGGAGATACAGTAGAAGTCTACGTTGATGACATCGTAGTCAAAAGTCCCCATAAAGAAGATCATCTCCAACACTTGACCCAAGTGTTCGAAATTCTTCGACATTACAACATAAAGCTGAATCCAAAGAAGAGCAGCTTTGGAGTCTATTCAGGCAAATTCTTGGGTCATCTTGTTAGTCAACGAGGAATTGAGGCTAATCCAACAAAAGTCAAAGCCATAGTGGATATGCAACCACCACGTTCAATAAAAGAAGTGCAAAGACTCACAGGATGTCTAGCAGCACTAAACCGGTTCATATCCAGATCGGGGGACAAATGCCATCCATTCTTTGAAGCCATCAAGAAAGGACAGTTCACATGGACTAACAGCTGTCAAAAGGCGTTCGACCAACTCAAAGACTATTTGGAAGATGTAAAAATCCTATCAAAACCTGTCCCAGGAGAAAAGCTATATTTATACTTGGCAGCGTCAGAGGTGGCCATCAGCTCCATTCTGGTACGAGAAGACAGCAAATTCCATCAACCTATCTACTACGTCAGCCAAGCTTTGCATGAGGTGGAGATCAAATACTCCCCAACCGAGAAGCTGGCGTATGCACTAGTTATGAGTGTGAGGAAGTTACGACCATACTTTTTTTATCATCAAGTTGAAGTGCTAACAACTTTCCCACTCAGACAAATTCTCCATCGCCCCAACACAGCTGGTCGTCTATTAAAATGGTCACTAGAGATTAGCCAATTCGGGGTAACTTATGCTCCTCGAGCAGCGATCAAAGGGCAAGTGTTGGCCGACTTTATAGTCGAACTAACCTTCCCACCAGATCCGACGAGAGGACTTGATCACCCCTGGCATCTTTATGTTGACGGATCTTCGACTAACGTAGCCTCTGGGGCAGGAGTGGTTCTAATCAGTCCAGGCAGACAAGTATTCACTTCGGCAATCAGATTTGGTTTTATGGCAACCAACAACGAGGCCGAGTATGAAGCTCTCATTGCTGGTCTCCATCTATCCCTTGCAGTAGGTGTCAAACGATTGCAAATATTCGGAGATTCACAATTGATTGTGAACCAAGTCCGAGGTGAATACGAGGCGAAGGACGGCCATATGATCGAATATCAACGGATTGTTGCTCACCTGATGTCCTTATTAGATCAAGTATTCATTGAACAAATCCCAAGGACGAGCAACACTCAAGCAGATGCATTGGCCCGACTAGCAACAAGCGAAGGACCTGCAGAGTTGGCAGACATTATAATTACGAAAATGAATGACCCATCAACAACAAGTTATAATGTCAACCAACTAAATGATCAAGCCAGTGAAGAAGAAGACTGGAGAACAAGTATAGTCAAATACTTGAAAAGTGGGGAAAAACCAAACAACTCTTTTGAAGCTGCCAAGCTAATAAAGCAAGCCGCCAGATATACTCTGGTAGGCGAGCAACTTTACAAAAGAGGAATATCACTCCCACTTCTCAAATGTTTGCCTAGGGGGCAAGGACGAGCAATACTCGAAGAAATACATGCCGGAGTATGTGGAAATCACACTGGGGGGCAAGCCTTGGCGTACAAAACTATTAGACAAGGCTATTACTGGCCGACTTTACGCCAGGACGCAATAAAAAAAGCAAAGACTTGCCACCAATGTCAAATTTTTGCACCAAACATTCATACCCCGGCTCAACAGCTCGTATCGGTTTATAGCCCATGGCCTTTTGCTAGATGGGGAATGGACATTATTGGTCCCTTCCCAGCAGGAGTTGGAGGAGTTCGATTTGCCGTTGTGGCAGTCGACTATTACACAAAATGGGCAGAAGTAGAGGCCATGTTGAAGATCATGCAACAGAAAATGATCAACTTCATTTGGAAGAACATTGTCTGTCGTTTTGGAATTCCGCAAACCATCGTGACAGACAATGGTCCGCAGTTTGATGGAAAAGAGTTGAGAGATTTCTGTACAAAATGGGGGATCAAGAAACATTACTCTACGCCCTATCATCCCCAGTCAAATGGACAAGTTGAGGCCGTAAATAAAATTATCAAGCATACGTTAAAAGTACGGCTAGCAGAAAGCAAAAACAGTTGGTCAACAGAGCTTCCGGAAGTCTTATGGGCATACAGAGTTTCTCCCAGGTCAAGCACCAGAGAAACACCCTTTGCAATGGCTTTCGGAACAGAAGCTGTTATACCAATTGAATTAAAGACCAACACAATCAGGACGACCAACTTTGATGAGCTGGCAAACAACTATGCTCTGGCTGCTGAAATAGATTTGCTCGAGGAAAAAAGACTGAGTGCCGAGCTAAAAAATGCTACCTATAAGCAGCGAGCAGAACGCTACTATAATTACCATGTTAAACTTAGGGAATTCAGAGTTGGAGATTTGGTTCTCAGAAAGTTGCTCGCCCAACCTCCAGGTGTATTGGGACCAACTTGGGAGGGCCCGTATCGTATAACGGAAAAATTTGTTAATGGCGTATACGATATCGAAGATATGGAAGGCAAGTTGGCCCAATACTCCTGGAACGCCATACATCTAAAGAAGTACTATCAATAAGGCGAACAAGTTCTTAATTGGGCGAACAAATGTCTTGGGGGGCCAGTGAACCAAGTAACCAAGTAAGATGAGCCAAAAACTTGCCTAATTCTTTGAAATTTTTGCTAAGTATAGAATGTAAAGTTGTTCGGCACATTGTATAGTCTGGTGCTGTTTCATCTTTTGTTTTTTAGATAAAGTTGCTTGGCAAAAATATTATAAGCGAGCATGTTTTGATTAGTGTTAAAGTTGTTCGTCGATTTGTATATGTTAGTGACGAGCAGTCTTACAACACTTGTAATTTTTTTATGAATGTAAATATAATAGTTGTTCGTCAAAGAGGAAAAGTCCAAAGCTCGAGGTACAAGTCCACCTAAAGGTTGTTCGTTTTCTAAAATGAACAGAACCTAAGGACCAAAGCTATTTAAAGGTTGTTCGTTTTTTAAAATGAACAGAACCTAAGGCTAAACCCTGATTCCACAAAAGGCAAAGTTCAATTCGAACAAAAGCCTAATACTATATGTTATAATTGCAAAGGCATTGACGAAAATGTAAAGGCAATTAACATATAAAGAAAATGAGCGAACATGAGAAAGACATTCCATTAAATCAAAGGCTTTTAAGCCCAAAAGATAGTACAAGCTGAAAGTAGCCACAAGTACTACAAAAAAGGAACGAACAACTATTACAAAAGAAGACAAAAAAAGCTAAGTCCTAAGAACTATTGTTGCTCGGCAGGGGGAGGATCTTGAGCCTGCTCGGTGGGAGGTCCAACGATCATTTCTCGGGCCAAATCTTCAGCAGCCTTATCCTCAGCCTCTTTTGCATTTTGCTCGTCAGCCACGGCCACCCCTTCCTCTTGTTCGCCTTCATCAGTTGGGGGCGGAGGGTGAGTAATGGAAATACTAGGGTCAAGTTTGTCAAGTTTAACCCCTAGTACTGCCAGATCCACCAGCTGAATTTCGATATTGTTCGGCGGAGGATAGTGCTCTAAGAATTCATTCAGATCCTTGCTCATTTCTTCCACCAAATCCTTGAAGTCATAAGCATCGGCCGTACGGATGCTGTCCGCGTAGGCGCAGATGTAGCCCAGATTTGAGATAGGCCCACTCCGAGCTCGAAATTCTTGCTCGGCTTCTTCCTTGGTGAGCATCTCAGACATTTGCTCCTTCAGGCGAGCAAGTTCTTCTTCGGCTGCTTCCCTTTTCTTCCTCTCTTCGTCCAGCACAGCTTTAGAGGAAACTAGCTCGGCCTTTGTATCCTTAAGCTCACCAGAGATAAGCTGATAGTCCTCGATGCGCTTCTTCTCCAGGTCGTTGGCCAGCTTTAATTGATCATTTAGGCGAGCAATCTGGCCATTGAATTTGTTCGCCAGTTTCTCCTTCTCCTCGGTAAGCTGGCGAATGGAGGCGACATGGTGACGAGCAGTCTCCTCTAGCTCGGCAACTTGAGCCATCCCCCTTTGAGCGGAGACAAGAGAGTTGGCGGCTTGAACCATTGATAGGTGAAAATTATCAATGGGGCCCTGGGCGAGGACGGCTTTGTTCAGCGGCCGCGACCAGGCGCGAGCAATAGCTTCAATTGCTCGACGAACATGTTCATCCGGAATGTCACGGATGATCGCCGGGGTCTTAGAGCAGGCAAACTGGTGAACCAGGTCTGCTCGCCCTGGGTAATCGCTGGGTCGGTATCTACGAACAAAAAAGAAGGTCAACACTTGGAAAATTTGGCAAAGGAGAAACTTGTTCGGCAAGAAAGTAAGAACTTACTCAGAGAATTTTCGCTCATCCTGGCCTAAGTATGTAATGTCCTCTGGGCCTCGGGGGGAGCCTATGTCCTTGCTCGCTTTGCCAGACATCTCCGTGGGCTCTACGGATAAACGGCGTACAACGTCCCCTTCAGGGCGAGCATGGCTCGAGCCCACCTTCTCCTTCCCCTTGTCAGGGACATCATGGGACAATGGAGTCCCGTCTGCCTTCTTTAAACGTTTCCCCCCACGAGGAGGGGAAATAGGAGGAGAATGAATTTGGATAGGGGGGCAGCCTGTCTTGGAACTCTGGCCCCCTCGGGTTTCTTCCCTTTTGGCGGCGCCATTTCAAGGACCCTTTGCTCAAGGAGGGCGTAAGAGGGAGGAACGGCAACTGTCACTTGCTCGGCTAAAAAAAAAAAAGGAAAGTTAGACGAGCAAGTTGGGAAACTCAATGACGAACAGGGCTTGAACCCAAAATTTAGAAATTTTCATAGATGGGGGCACCTCGACCTGGGCCTCCAAATGGTGTGGGTATGTCAAAAGGCGAGCAACTTTTTGACACCTTGCTCGGCAAAGATAGTCAATAGTCCTATCTGCCCTATTGCGGAGGCCAACCAAGCACGAAGTAAATAGAAACTCGGAGCTCAACTCCTCCTCTTCCGAATCCCACTTGGGTAGACGAGGGCCTGCGAACAAACTAGAAAAGTTAAATTAGAACAACTTAGCTCAAAGGCGAGCAAGAAGAGAACTTACGTTTCAGTTTTCCATAAACTGCTGGAGAATTTATTCGTCCAGGGCCGTCGTGTGGACCAGAAGATGCTCGCCAATCACCCCCAATGAAGAAGAAGTGTTGCTTCCAGTTGTAAACCTTGTTCGGCACATCTTCCACCATTTTTAGCCCGGTTCTGGCCTTGAGATAGTGGTAACCTTCTTCTCCTAGGGGGCACTTTGTAATTGTCATCAGGTAGTTTATCTCTTCCGCAGTAAGCCGATCAATGTACCCCTCCAAGGCGAACAAGCACATGGAGCCTAAGAGATTCATCCACCCAATTGGAGTAATTTGGGTGATGACCAAGTTGGTCGCCTCCAGGAATCGACCAACAATGGGTGGAAGAGGCAGCCTTAATCCGGCGATCAAGGTATGAATGTTGATCGCCGTGCATCCTGGGGTGGGCGATCAGCTCTTTCCTTTCTCCGAGGGGCCCACATGTGAATATCATATGGGATTTTGTAGTCCCTGCGGATAGAGTCCAGTTCATCTTCGCGAACAACACTTTTGATCTTGCTCGCCTGGTATCCAGTTTTCACCTTTTCCATAATTTGCCTCTGTAGGCGAGGAAAGCTGTTCGCATACTCCTCAGCGTATGCTTGCCATTCGAATGGCCGAGCAACTCCTGTTGGAATCTCATTTTCCAACATCTTTGGGGATGGGAAGTTAATACCCTCCAAGAACTCGCGGGTGAGTTCGTCAAGACCTGGATCTTCAGATTCAGCGGAAGACGAAGAGTCATCGTTCAAATTGTTGTTCGCCACAACTGTCAGTTCTCTCTCAGATGGGCCCGCACCAGTGTTTTCCACAGAGCGAACAACTGAATCCACGTGAGCGTTCGACGCTGAAGAAACTTCAACCGGTTGTGGATCGTAAACCACAGTTGGGAAAAGGGGATCTAGGGTCTCCTCGGTTTTGTTGCTCGAATGCGAAGACATAGGAGGAAGAGAAAAATCCAAGCGGCGGTGAAGAGTATTGCAGACGGCGGTGCTTTCCCGGAGAAGACGGTGGCGCTCGGATCCACACGGCGGCAAAAGAATTTTCGGGAGAAAAAGTAGAGAAAAAGATAGAGAGAAAAAAGAGTAACTACCTGGGAATTGAAATTTGAAGCCAAATGCTGAAGGACGGACGTCGGAAAACTTGGAATTGCCGGAGGGAGGAGAAAATCACCGGAGCACTGTAGTAAGAGAGGGGAAAGTGGGAAAAATTTCAGTTTTCCCACTATTTATACCCCAAGCAAAAACGGGGTCAAAGGCCTAATTTTCTAAAAGTTCAGGGACTGAATTATGAGAAAAAGGGGTCAAATCTGAGCCAAACTAAAAGTTGAAGGACCTATGAGCAATTATAGAGGCGCGTGGCCTCGGGACTGCTCGCGCGTGAACGGCGCGCAATCATTGCGCTAGCGTCATCTTCGTGATCTCCCCAGATCGTGGGAAGACGAAACGGACGCCACGATGTTGCTCGTCACAAAGATGCTGTTCGTCCAAGTCTTGACCAGAACAATATCCTAACTACAGTTGCTCGCCACAAAGTTGCTCGTCTGAAGCAACATCTAGTCAGGATAGGGGGCAATTGTTGATAAGCGAACATCATCCAGCATGGAGCGAACAAAAATTAAGGGCTTGAGCAAAGAAAATCAGGATTGGGGTGCATCTACCAATCCGGGAGGTGTTTAAAATGACGAACAACTCCATCGACGAACAACTAATAGGCGAACAGGTATTAAGACCCGAGACCAAGAATGAGCCAACTGTGAAGTCGCCAATGACGAACAACTTGGTCAAACTATGATACAACACAATTAAGATGTGTACCAGTGAACAAAGGACTAAAATTCCAAAGCCAAGCTAAATAAAGCCAAAAGGCGAACAACTTCCAAAGTACAATCTCTAGAGGCGAATAACTTTCAGTTGGAGAATCATCAAGATCCGTCAAGCCGACCTAAGCGAACAACAATGAGTCCGAGATAAGACCAAAGAAGACTTTGTAACTAAGATTCAGCTTAGATAAGGTCAAAGAGACACATGTCAAGCATGCAGGCTGGGGAGACCAAGAGTCAGGAACACCTCATGCTTGCTAGTCTCTATAAATAGTTGCTCTCCAGCTTAAGAAATACAAGTTCAAATTCATAAACACTCCCAAATACACACACTAACGCACCTAAACGTACACATATACGAAATTATCCCGATTTCGATTTTCATATTTACAAGTTCATAACCCGACCCTCGATTTACCATTTACGGTGGTAACCAATCACACGTAATTGATTGATGATCAATAAACCGAACTTAAACAGTCACTAATCCACCCGATAAAATTTGATCACCAATACCAGGCTAGAAGGAATTCTAGGTGGTATGGTGCTGTAAGGTTTAGAGATAGGAGTGTTCCTTTTACTCCTAAGTTAATTAACCAGTTTCTGCATGTTGAGGATGTTGAGGAAGAAGATGTTCCTCATATGGATGAGATCATTACTGTTCTGACTGGGGGAAGAGTTAACAAATGGAAGAAGAATATGTTAGCTGCCTCATTGACCTCTCTGTATTCAGTATTACATAAGCTGGTAGTGTATAACTGGATACCCTCTACAAACTCCACAAAGGTGACCAGGGATCAAGCTGTACTGATGTACAAGATTGGTGTGATGAAATTTTTTAACCTGGGCCTGGTTATTTTTCATCACATGATGAAGTTTGCTGGGAAGATCTCTGAGAAAGGCAATCTGCTTTACCCTGTGCTGATTTATGGATATTTGAGGAGTCACAACTTTGTTCACAAAAAGAATGAGTTGTTGAGGGGGAGAGTTCATCTGATGGGTATATCTCATTATTTACTGTCTGGAAATAGAGTGTTAGACTTACCCCTGCAGGATAATGCTGAAGAAGAAGATGCAGAACCACACCAACCTGTTCCTGACCCTGCTCCTGCACAAGATGCTGCACAGAATGCTGGGAACATACCGAGCAACATTCCAGCTCCCACAACCTATTCTCTGAATATCTCATCTGAGTTTATTCAAACCCAACTAAAGCACTTGCAAGACTCAATTGATGAACTTCAAAAACTACTGGGAGAACCTCCTTTCTGCCACAACAGGGGGAGTACCAGTTGCTGCTGCTGCCAGGGGAGTTGAAATTCATGAGGTAAATGCTGATGAGCCTGTTGCTGAGGAAGGTGGTGCAACTGGACCTGATGAGACTGGTGGAGGTGCAGATGCTGCTGCAGATGTTGTTGCAAACTTTGCAACATTTGATATCCAGGAAGAAGATGAACTATATGGTGATCTGCCTGACATCTCAGCCAAGGTTTGAAGATATCTTAGAGACTGGAGGAAGCACAATTTATGGGGGAGCTTAGTGCAAGATGCTTGAAGCTGCAGCTGTATATTTTATACAGTGATATCAAGTTCCTCTTTTGTGATTGCCTCTAAGTACTCTTGGTTGATTTATGTTTTTAATTATTGTTGCTATAATAGGATGTTTTTAATCTTTAAAAGACAATATTATATTAGTTGTTAGGTTATTATATTAGAGTTGCTAGGATTTATTTCAGTTAATTTTTGAAGTTGTAATTTGAATGGGTAAACATTATGTTACTCATTTTGTTGATTTTGATGAGCATATATGATGATGTTCATTCTGTTTTGGTGAAATTAACTTAGTGTTATTTCATCTTGTTTTTGGTGGTTCAACTTACAGTTGTTCATCTTGTTTTTTGGCTGTTTTGCTACACAAGATTGAAAAGATAAGTGTACAATACGATGTTGATCTCTATTGTATATACATCACTGACTTATATATTGAACTAATATATACATCAGGTGTGTTGTAGCAGAAAGGTCAAATTGGGGGAGATTGTTGATGTTGTTGGTAGTGAAGTATTCACTATTTACTTTGAAAAAACATGAATTTGCCCTTTCTTCTCATTAACCAACACTTTATGATCAAATGTTGTCTTAGATATTTTAACATGCAGGATGAAGATCTAGAAGGATCTACAAGGTTCTGGAATTATCAATGTTGCAGTGAATGTTGCATAACATTGGTAGCAACATGAGCGGTTACGGGTTCCAAAAGGATCTACAAGGATCTACAAGGGCCTACACGTTCCAGACTTATCCAGGACGTTTTAGAACTGCCTAGATCAGGCGGTTTCATCAAGAAGCATGAGGAATAAAGAAAGAGACGTGGGATAACATGAAGATCATGCAAGCGGTTACATAGAGAAGTTATTTTTGGATTGAAGACTTCTGCCTATAAATAGAGGCCGAATCTTTCAGTACCAAGTGTGGAGTAAACGAGTACACCTACTCTAGTGTTGATCCTGAGTTTAAAGGTGATAGGGCAGTTATTCCAACGTTTATGTTATGCCTTGAAATAGAGGTTTTTACGCATAGCTTGTGATCGAACTTATATCAATAGATAGTGAGATAATTGATATAGAGTGAGATCAATTTTGACGGTGTACTATGTTATACACTTAGCCAATTTAGATTTGATAGGTGATATCGAGTCTTGTTTCCATTGTGAACGATTATACTCTTCACACAACTTTTGTATCACTAATCTTTTTATAGTGAACCTTTCGCCATAAGGCTAGCACAAACTATTTATGATAGTTTGTGTTAAAAAGTATTCTCTTTCACAATTGTGTGTTTAAGTCTTCCGTTGTACACATTTTATATTCTGTTTTAACAGATTGTTGTAATATTTGTTTTAGCATTTGTTGCAACATCTGCATTTTATAACACACGCACACTTTCAAAATACATGGTACAATCGACCTAAACAGACTAATATACTAAATTCGGAATTTATATCAACGGCAAAGGAAATGGTCTTACTGTGAGAGTGTTTACTATTAACACAAATTAATATTAGTTCATTTCGAAGTGTTACTCATGTTAAATTATATACCGTCTTATTATGAGATAGTCTGCACTCTAAATTAACTAAGAACATATTCAAATACATAAATTTATAATGGCAAATCTTTAATTATTAGAGTCATTCTTCTGTAAAATTTGATCATAATATGAAACCGATATCGTATCATTTATTCAATGATATCACTGCTCTTATGAACTAATACCTATATCATTTAACAATGCGATATTAGATTATAAATATAATGGTATCACTAAATGAATGATATGATATCATTGAATGTATATGAATTTTATACTACGAACAAGTTTGATAGAAATGTTCGTGTAATTACTAATATATAGCTTGGTTTATATAGGTTTATAAACGATTAGTAAGTAGTAAATAGTCATTTATTAATCTTTTATATTTGTGGAGATTTAGATTGAGTTAGCTTGTTTACCATCAATTGTATTTTTAATTATAAGCCCATCAGTCCACCCAACAACTATTGCATTAGTCCATATAAACATACATCGATTTTGTACAACTAAACAAAAGTCATTATCATTTAACTTATCAAATATTATTTAATTAACTAGTTAAACTGATGTCCAGATCAACTAATCTATAGGACATTAGAAGATGATCTCACCTGAATAAACACAAGGGTTGACCATGCATTATGAAAGTCTCAAGCTTAATATCTTAATTGGTTCGAATTAATTAATTTAGTTAATCCGCATAATAATACTTTAATAATTCTAAGTTAACGTCAAGCTTTTGTACGTACTATGTTTACTCACTTAAATTTAATATTTAGAACTCTCTGAGTGGATATTGTGCAATAATATACTATTAAGATTACGTTGTTTTTTTTTTTTTTTTCCGAATTAATAATTTATATATGTGGCTGTTTTTAGATAATAAAATAAAATGTTTAGTTGAGTATCCGGCAATGGGATTATGCTAATGATATGTCACTTAATTTGGCTCTATTTTGTTGTTTAAAAGACACTTAATCGGTTAATCACTTCCTTATGTCTCTCTGGATTTTGAATGAGACGAACATTAATTATATAGGCTATAATCTGGAACTAAGTCAACTAGTTAATTTTTTGAGGAGTATGTATATTGTGAAATTGGTTTATATATGAATCACTGAAGGGTATTAGTTGTTTTCACTGAAGAGTATTAGTTGTTTTTATTGAAGAATATTAATAGTTTACACTGAAGAGTCTTAGTTCATTTTCACTGAACAACTAAGATTCTTTAGTGTAAATCAGTAATACTCTTCAATAAAAACAACTAATACTCTTTAGTGGTTCATGTATAAATCAGTCTCACTCTATACTTTGTTTTTTTTAGAACATTCAGGCTACGACAGTTGTAGAATTAAATTGATTTTCCAATAAAATATTTTTTGATGTGATGATTATTTGAATTAACTTAGAGCAACTATGATTTTAATAAAATTATGCGCTAATCTTGAGTCAACTAGTTAAATGTTAATTGGAATTATTGTTGAATTGAAAAAAGTCATTTATTTAAAGAGCCGTCACTATTAGTATTGGATAACTACTATTTGTAAGTGAAAAGATACATTTGTTACAATGGATGTTAAATATTGCTGAACATATGCAATAATAATTAGGTCGAATAAGGAAAAATAAATAAATTCTTGCTTCGTTTAAGATATTTCAAACACCCAGCACACACGATCTCTTACAAACAACTTTCATAATTTAAAATTTATATCATTATATACATATACAATTATATGTATTTGTTGATACTATTGCACTTATAAACTAGCTAAAATTATAGTATAAAATGATAAGTATCAATAAATACATGACAAAAGATAGAGTAAAAATGGTTCATACATGAAATATTGAAGGATATTAGTTGTTTTTACTAAAGAGTATCAATTGTTTTCACTAAAAAATATTACTCCCTCCGTCCCAGAGGAATTTGCACACTACCTTTATTTTCGTGTTTTAGCGAGCAAGTTGTTTATTAATATTTGAAATGATAAAATGACTTTTAAGGTAGGATATGATAAATCTATATCTCCTTTATTATTTGAAATTATAAAGTGACTTAAAAATTACTTTATCATTTTAAATACTAATAAAAAAACTCGCACGTTAAAATACGAGAAAACAGTAAACGTGCAAATTGGTTTGGGACGTAGGGAATAGTTGTTTACTGAAAACAAATTAGAACTCTTTAGTGAAAATAATTAATATCTTTCAATGGTTCATGTATGAACCAATTTTACTCTATATTTATTTTCAATAAATATATTGATATAAATAAATTTTATAATATGAAGAAGCCTCGGGAGAGATTCACCCGGTATCCAAAAATAGGATGGTCTCTTATATGCACCCATTGTAACCCACTAGGGTGTGTTTGGTTTGCAGGACTATCCAGGATTGACCAAATAGTCCCAGGTAATTCTACATTTGGTTTGCAGGACTTGAGCCCTGGACCCAATCTTTGGCCCGGGTCCCAAATACCCTTTAGTCCCAATGCAATGGGACTATTTGATCCCATGGGGGAGGGTAGGACTAGTTAGTCCCAGCTGCAAACTGACCATATTACTCCTGAAATTCAAAATAAAATTACTATATTGGCCCTGTTAACATCACAAATTACCAAAATTATTTAACTTAACAAAAAAACCCTAGGCGACACGCTGCATTCCAATCCCCCACGCCGTTCTTCTTCATCCTCTCACCCACAAGTTCGTCGTCGTGAATTCACCTTCTCCGTCGTCGTGAGTTCGTCTTCTCCGGTTATCCCGCCGTTCGTCGACTTCATCCTCTAGGTGTCGTCGAGCGTAGTATTGTTGTCCTCGATTCTCCACGCTCCGACTAACCAAGTCGACGAAAGGCTCTGACGATGGGAGGCTCGACGATGTCCCGTCGGCGATTTAGTGCCAAAAGCGACTAGAGGATGAAGACCCGTCGGCGTTGTCGTCATTCTATAAAAAAAAATTCAGATTTGAGGTTCCCAATCTTAATTTCTTTCAACTTTTGATATTCTCAGATTGTGGTCGAGGAGCAAACTGTACGACGAACGGCGGCTTGATTTGGGTTATCTCAGTTTTCTCCAAATCTCAGGTTTAATTTTGGGTTATCTCGGTTTAATTTGGGTTATTTATCGAAACTGTTATTTGAAGAAATTCTGCTACTTCTAGACGTTTGAATCATAGATTGGATTTGATTTTTTGAACCAACATTGATTATTTGTAGAAGTCCCCTGTTTTTGCTTGCTTGCTTTCTGCAATTTTATTTCACACTTGAATGTATAGATGTCATTTGTGGTGTTTCACTATATTAAATCGAAGGAGGTTGAAATCCTAGTCGAGGAGGCTGCGTCGAAGAGGCTGAAATCGATTTGGGGGTGAGAAAAATTTCATATAATTTGGGGTGGGTATCAGATTTTTATTTTGGGGGTAACTTGGGTAATTAATGTAGATTTTTTTTTTAAATAAAAACATAAAATTTTTACAATCCTGCAATTCAAACACAAGTTAGAAAACATGAATCCCACCAAATCCAATCTCATCTAGTCCAATCCCAACTAATCCAGTCCAATTCAGTCCTGCGAATTAAACGAGCCCCGACAGTTATTAAAACGGTATTCAGTTTGTTATTGCGGGTGAAATATCATAGATTTAAAATATGTGTTGCGCGTGTGCACACGTATTTAAATCCTAGAATATATCCAATTTGAATTTTAGTAATGAATAAAAAGAATTCAATTTATAGGTTATATTCCGGGTAGAACCATCATATTAATTAGCACACCTACCTTAAAATAAGATTAGTGAAATATAATAATTTAATAAAATCTTGTACATCAAGTACATCATGCAAATCAAGTATAATTTTAGTTATTTTTATTAAAAGGTGCGGTTACTTTTAATAAAAAACACAATTGTTTCCCTTGCATTTATAAGTCAAAACAACCGATATTATTGAAGATGGACTTGAGTTGCAAGGTGAGACTCATATTGTATCATGTTTAATATTGTATCAAATTTTAGATCCGTACACTCACCTTGTTTCCAATCAAATCCAGTATAATATTTTAGTTATGTTAGTTTATATATTGCAGTTAAACTTAATGTCTAATTTTTATCAAAGTTAGTGTCATATTTATTTCTGTGCTAAAATTTCTCAGTACCAATATATACACATTAGATAACTATATATATCTCTTGATATATGAAGTCGAACTCGAAAAACTTCATTCATTAAATCCAGTCCAATCATTAAACTATATACATACAATATTATTTATTTCGAATATCCAAGTTATTCATAGATGCAGAAACATTAATTACATTCAAGAAAAAACACCAGGTGATAAGGAAAGGCAGATTGAGAAAAGGGAAAAAAATGTATAGCGAAAGTGAAGTTTGTCGAAATTTAATGGGTCGTGAAAACGACGACATAAATGATGATTAGGTGCTTTCAAGTCGAACCCTAGTTAAAGATAGTTCTACAACTAATTACCAAAATCCCAAATCTTCATTAGATGTCCCACATAAATTTTGTATGCCCTACATTCTAGTGACTTTCTGCAAATTATTATGCGATTATGATATGTTATGCAATATTTTATTCACATAAAATGCTCAGATTGTCAACATGACAAATATCTCTTGCTTTTGGATGAATCTAAAGTGATCATTGCTTAATTATCACACTATTGTCCCATTCGGCAAGTAAAAAGCGGGGTATTTACTGTATCGGATTTGATATAATGCCCACCGCGAATGTAATAATGACACGAAAGCAAATTTAAGTAATCAATTAAAATAATAGTGAAACCCCTATTTAAATTTGCTTACGTGTCATTATCACATTCGCGGTGGGCATATAAGTTATGCCCACCGGTGGGCATTATATCAAATCCGTATACTGTATATCTTTGGTCGTCTCTTTTTTTTTTTTAATTAAAATGACAGTAAAATTTCACATCTTTTTATAAGTTTGAATTTTTAAATAAAATTGTTTATTTTTTTGTAACTTCAACTTGTGGACATTTTCTAAAATTTTTGCTCGATTTGAATTCTTTCAATCTAAACTTTCGTTCCGTGTGTTTCACGTGAGGGGGCGATGAGGCAAATCCGAACGGGTGAGCAAAATTTGCGTTTTTATTATATTTTTAAATTTTTTTCATAATAATTTGCGACGGACCATTTTCCGTTGCAAATACCGAGGCTACAAAAAAAGTGGCTCGTGTGGTTCGAGCCCGGACATCCGGGATGGGTGCGGACCACTGGGTCATCAGCCCATAGCTCATTATGGGTGACCCACCTTCTATATTAACCTTATTAGGCCTTGAACAATTAATCTAAATTGGCGCCCAAGGGGAATCGAACGTGCGACCTCTCGTGCATGTGGAGGGGACGCGCGCCACTCGGGCACATGCTACTTTCGTTCATTTTTACGCAATTAATTGTATATGTATTCAAATTAAGCCTTTTTTTTTTACAATTCATCAAATTAATTTATTTTCGTTTCTCACTTGTTTATAAAAATATTGTGCCCAACTATTTTTTTTTATTTTGTAAAATTATTTATTTCGACATCGCATAATTTTATAATTCGTTCATTTGTACACAATTAATTGTATATGTATCCAAATTGACTCATTTTATTTCATAATTCACCAAATTAATTCATTTTCGTTTCTCACTTGTTTTTATAAATGTTATGGCCATTTAATTTTTATTATTTTGGTAAAATTATTTATTTCGACTTCCGCTTAAATTTATAATTCGTTCATTTGTACGCAATTAATTATATATGTATCCAAATTGACTCTTTTTTTTTCTATAATTCACCAAATTAAATTATTTTCGTTTTTCACTTGTTTTTATAAATGTTGTGTCCAACTATTTTTTTATTTTATAAAATTATTTATTTCGACAACGCGTAATTTTATAATTCGTTCATTTGTACACAATTAATTTTATATGTATCCAAATTGACTCATTTTTTTTTCATAATTCACCAAATTAATTCATTTTCGTTTTTCACTTGTTTTTATAAACGTTGTGCCCAACTATTTTTTTTTTTTGTAAAATTATTTATTTCGACATCGCGTAATTTTATAATTCGTTCATTTGTACACAATTAATTGTATATGTATCCAAATTGACTCATTTTTTTCATAATTCACCAAATTAATTCATTTTCGTTTCTCACTTGTTTTTATAAATGTTATGACCATTTAATTTTTATTATTTGGTAAAATTATTTATTTTGACTCCCGCTTAAATTTATAATTCGTTCATTTGTACGCAATTAATTGTATATGTATCCAAATTGACTCTCTTTTTTTCTATAATTCACCAAATTAATTCATTTTCATTTTTCACTTGTTTTTATAAATGTTGTGCCCAACTATTTTTTTATTTTTTAAAATTATTTATTTCGACAACGCGTAATTTTATAATTTGTTTATTTGTACACAATTAATTGTATATGTATCCAAATTGACTCTTTTTTTTTACAATTCACCAAATTAATTCATTTTCATTTTTCACTTGTTTTTATAAATGTTGTGCCCAACTATCTTTTTATTTTGTAAAATTATTTACTTCGACAACGTGTAATTTTATAATTCGTTCATTTTTACACAATTAATTGTATATGTATCCAAATTGACTCATTTTTTTTTCATAATTCACCAAATTAATTCATTTTCGTTTCTCACTTATTTTTATAAATGTTGTGGCCATTTAATTTTTATTATTTTGGTAAAATTATTTATTTCGAACTAAAAGTAAATAAATTTTACTTCACAAAAAATTAAATAAAAGTAACAACAATTCAAACAAAAAAAAAATTGTACTTCACATTTATTAAAATTCAATTTTTTTCTACTCGTCGGAATTAAATCTGACTTCCTCTTCCTCCTCATCCTCGTCCAGGTTAACAATCGGCTGCTGCATTGGGGGCATCAGCTGGGTCGGCAGCATCGGCTGGATCGGCGGCTAGGTCGGCGGCATCGGTGGTGGCGGCATGTGCGCTCGTGGCACATCAGAGGCAAACAACCGCCACCACTCCTCCATGGCGGCTGTATAATGCTGCATTTCGGTTGTATACTGCTGCATCTCGGCTGTATACTTGTCGTGCGCCTCACGCTGCTGCCTCTCATACTCTTCCTTCTCTCGCTGCTGCCTCTGCATGTCCTGTACCACCTATCCCTCATTCTATAAAGGATGTCTCTGTATCTGTCAGTCGCATATTTTTTGAAATTCTTCCAGATCTGGTCATCGTGCTCCGGTGCCCAAACACATTCTTTCTGCAATTACAATACAAATGTAAATATCTGTTTATATATTTGATATTAATAAACGGTGAATTAATAGATTAAATTAATACCTTAAACTCCTCGAAGTATGTCCATTTTTTTGCATCGGACACTAGCCCCCAACTGTAAGCGGTGGGCTCGAATCCACCGCGAAGGATAAACTTGGAAACCTGATTACTAGCCTCATGACCCGGAATCCAACTGTAAAATTAAAACTTCAAAGTTAGTAAAATAATTAGGTTTTAATTAATAAAAAAATTGAGTATAAAATATTAAAACTTACGTTGAACCATGTGGCTGAACATGCATCCGTGCTTGAACAACCGGATGTTGGCGGGAGGAGGATGAGCCCTCAGCAGTCTGCTGTGAGGAGGAGGAGGAGCCCTCACCAGGCTGTGAAGAGGTCTCTGATAAAGACCTCAACCTGAAAATAGGTGGAACCACGGGTCTCAGTGAGGCCCGTCGTCTCCTCCCTCCTCGCCCTCCTCGGCTCGCCTCCTCATCCCTTGGAGGCTGCTAACTGCCACTGCCACTACCTTGTCCGCTCATCTATAACAAAATTCACGAATATTATTAGAAATACTTATAATATTATTAGAAATATTAAATTAAAATCAATGAAATACTCATAACATAATATTCTAAATATAATATTATACAAACCACTATCCAAAATTAAACTAAAATAAATCGACTAATATTACTAAACTAAAATCAAACAACTAATATTATTCAAACTACTCAACTAAAATCAATCAACTTATAATATTATTCAAACCACTCAACTAAAATAAATCAACTAATATTATTTAACATTACTAAACTAAAATCAAACAACTAATATTATTCAAACTACTCAACTAAAATCAATCAACTTATAATATTATTCAAACCACTCAACTAAAATAAATCAACTAATATTATTGTAAATTACTAAACTAAAATCAAACAACTAATATAATTCAAACTACTCAACTAAATTCGATCAACTTATAATATTATTCAATTCCACTAAACTAAAATCAAATGACTAATATAATTCAAATTACTCAACTAAACTAAAATCAATCAACTAATATTATTTAAAATTATTAAACTAAAATCAAGCAACTAATATAATTCAAACAACTCAACTAAATTCGATCAACTAAACAAAAATCAATCAACTAATATTATTTAAAATCATTAAACTAAAATCAAACAACTAATATAATTCAAACTAGCTACTCAACTAAATTCGATCAACTAAACAAAAATCAATCAACTAATATAATTCAAACTACTCAACTAAATTCGATCAACTAAACAAAAATCAATCAACTAATATTATTAAAAATCATTAAACTAAATTCAAACAACTAATATAATTCAAACTACTCAACTAAATTCGATAAACTAAACAAAAATCAATCAACTAATATTATTTAAAATCATTAAACTAAAATCAAACAACTAATATAATTCAAACTAGCTACTCAACTAAATTCGATCAACTAAATTAAAATCAATCAACTAATATTAATAAAAATTATTAAACTAAAATCAAACAACTAATATAATTCAAACAATTCAATTAAAATCAATTCTAAACTTAACAAATTCTAAACATGCTTTGAAATTAAATTTTAAATGGTAAAAATGAATAATACTTACGGTTTATTTGTAGAAGATGATAAAACGAGCACTCGGTGGGGACAGATTGGCTCTACAATGACGACACCCGACTTCTCCTTCCATTTCCTCTCTTCTTCTTCTTCCTCTTCCTCCTCCTCCTCCTCCTCCTCTTCCTCTTCTTCTCCTCCTCCTCTTCCTCTCCTCCTCCTCATCCTCCTTCCTTCTCCTCCTTCTTCTTCTCCTTCCTTCTCCTTCTTTTTTCTTCTCCTTCTCCTTCTCCTTCTTCTTCTTCCCCTTCTTCATCTTCTTCTGCTCATTCTTCTCTTGCTCATCCTTCTTCCTGCTCCTCCTTCTTCCGCTCCTCCTCCTCCTCCCCCTCCCCCTTCTCCCCCTCCCCCCCCCCCTCCCTATCCTCCTCCCCCTCCTCCTCCCCCTCCTCCTCCTCCTCCTCCTCCTCCTCCTCCTTCTTCTTCTTCTTCTTCTTCTTCTTCCTCCTCCTCCTCTTCCTCCTCCTCTTCCTCTTCCTCCTCCTCTTCCTCCTCCTCCTCTTCCCCCTCCTCCTCTTCCTCCTCCTCCTCTTCCTCCTCCTCCTCTTCCTCCTCTTCTTCTTCCTCTTCTTCTTCCTCTTCTTCTTCCTCTTCTTCTTCCTCTTCTTCTTCCTCTTCTTCTTCCTCTTCTTCTTCCTCTTCTTCTTCCTCTTCTTCTTCTTCTTCTTCTTCTTTGTTCGTTGCAAATCAGTCACACGCGATGTTTCCCGAAAAGTCACGCAAAATCGGGTCAGATTTGCGACGGCAAGTCCGTCGCAAACCAGTCAACACACCTTTTCTTGAAAAGACGCACACAAACAGGATAGATTTGCGATGGACGTGTCCATCGCAAAATCGAAGTTAAAAATTACGACGACCTTTTCCATCGCAAACCAGTCAAATGGACCGTTTCCAGAACGACCACTTTTAAACAGGTCGATTTTGCGACGAAAATGGCCGTCGTAAATTTCAACTTTGACTTTGCGACGACTTATCCGTCGCAAATATAGCCGGTATACAACGAAGGTGGTGGGCCCTAAATTTTACGACGGACATACCCGTCGCAAAACACTAATTTTTGTGACAGCTTTACAAAACCGTCGCAAACTGTCATTTTTTCCGACGGCTAACCAAAATCCATCGCAAATACACAAAATTTGCGACGGATAGTTGGCCATCGCAAATTTTCCGTCGTTAAACCCTGTCTTTTTTGTAGTGTGACCTAACTGATATTCTTTTGTTGTATATAGATTTAGTTAAGATTTATTTTTGTTCATATTTTTTTGCAAAATATTTAAGATAACCACTCTTATCTATTTATACCGTGTAACAAATAAAATTTCTCATAGTGATTCTAACCGCGCTAAAATAAAATCAGCTAATTATTCTAATAATTATTACTCCCTCCTATTCAAGATAAGTGTTGTTTTGGGATTGTCTTAAAACTAAAAAAAAAATAGTTATGCCAAAAATATCCTTAATTAATGATAATAATTAATTAAATATTATTATGATAATTAAGTATAGTTACACATCTTTAGTTAAGATATTTTTGGAGAATATCTTCTATATATAATAGGGATATATATGAAATAATAGGGAGAAAAAATATAGAACGACAATAATTATGAGAATAGTTTGAAACACACCCTTATGGTATTAGTGTTTTTGACTCACATTCACGTCTTCAGTTGATATCCTGTAAAAAAGTAACTTTACACATGTTAAATTGTTCACTTGATTCATCTTTTTACATAAAATGAAAATGGCTTCTTATCTGTACCAACTTACACCAATTTGTAACAAAAACTTAGGGCATTCCTCTTACCAAAAACTTGTACTCAAAGTTTATGTCATTCCATGTACACAAATTTATATCAATAATATCAGATCATTCTGTGCATTTAAATCAATTCCTACCGTGTATAGCCAAATTGTTCTACCGTATCTAATTCGAACTACTAAGGGGCCGTTTGGTTTACGGGATATAATTGAATTAACTAGGATTGACTACTGGAAAACGGATATACTAGAACCAGAAAATTTGGACTAGAACCAAATTTTCTGGATTGAATTGTACACGAGATAGTCGTTCCAATCTATCCAGGTTATGGTACTGTGCAATCCCTCAAACTAAACACGAGATTATCTGGGATTATAAAGACAATTCCAGACAATCCCACGAACCAAACGCCCCTAAAAGTATAAGTGCATGCTTGGATAAAAAATAATTCTCTTGACTAAAAGAGTTGTGACTAAACGAGAGAAAAAAAAAACACAAATGACTGAAATTCATTCAAATTATTTTAACCAACTAGCTATGCTCTTCTCTGACAAGCCTATATATGTGGAATGTGATAATGACAATCTCAAGTAAAAAATGACAATAAGTCTAATCAACAAATTCAAGATAATTACGAGTCCAAAATTAACAAAATATATATGTGAATGACATAATTAATTGTAAGCTTAGGGTTTAATATATATTAATAAAAAAAATTATGGATGTGATTATGTTAATTTGAATGATAGAATTGAATCAATTGAGTCAATAATTAATATGCACGTTTGTTGATATATTTATGAGAGACCTTTATATATATATATATATATTCACTATATATATATATATAATATTTAATAGAGATATATTTATATGTATATATTAAATAGATTGTGGGGCAGGGCGGGGCGGAGCGGGGCAATATACATACCCATACCCGATCTGCCCCACGTGCGGGACGGGGCGGACCTGGCCCAACAGAGGTGGGACAGGGTGGGGCGGCCTCGGGGCGGGCCGTTTTGTCATTCCAGTTTATAAGCACTATCAATGTGGTTGATGAAATAATATTATATTTAACACCTTACAACTAGGGATGACAATGAGGCGGGGCAGGGCGGGTCCGCCCCGCCCCATTCTTATCCCAAGAAAAATATACATATTTTAAAATATAAGCACATGTATATTATAAAATTAAATTCACAATTAAATTAAACAATAAACATAACCATCAAACCACAAATTCATCACAATCTCATGTAAAAAATGACAATAAGTCTAATCAACAAATTCAAGATATTAATAAAAAAAATATTAATTTAAGGATGTGATTATGTTAATTTGAATGATAAGATTGAATCAATTGAGTCAATAATTAATGTGCATGTTTGTTAATATATTTATGAGAGATATTTTTATATATTTACTATAATATATATATATATATATATATAATATTTATTAGAGGTATATTTATATGTATATATTAAACAGATTGCGGGACGGGGCGGACGGGACAATATACATACTCATACTCGATCTGCCCCACGTGCGGGGTGGGGCGGACCTGCCCCATTTTCAGGATGGAGCGGGGTAGACCTGGCCCAACCGGGGAAGTGGTATCTATATATACCCTATAGAGCTCCTTTGTAAATACTTTTTGATCACATATATGAAATATATTACTTTTAATTCAATATGGTATCAGTTTAGCCTAGGTCGCGTTCCATCTTCGCGATTGAAAATCTATTCCATGAATCGTGTTCCATCTTTGCGATTGAAGAACTTTGATCTTAAGGATTTTTTTCCTAAATTCCTTTGCTTTTCATCTGTATCTTCTGATTAGGCGTGAATTGTCATGATTCGTCACTCGAAATGCACTAGTTTTGGTTGATTTTGTTGAGTATTTAGAGTCATTTGCGTATCATTTTCATAAATTAATGAATTTGTCTCTTAGATGCTCATAGGTGAATAGAGGGCGAAACGAGGAGTTCGTAGGACTTTGAATCGACTCAAACGGACCCCCGGATGAGAAGATATCGAAGAAATGCGAAAAGTACTAGTTCGGGTCGATGTTTGAGTGGAGTTGGATCGAATTGAGTGTGGTCGCTTAAGTTCGGCGTGAATTGGATTGGTGATTTGCATGTTGGAAGAGACCCCAACTCCTCGATCGAATGAGCAACCTGGCTTAAATCGAGGAGTTATCCAGGTTAGTACCCGTTTTGGTCGTTAATTCTTGTGTTTCGGTACAAAAAGGATCGAATTTGAGTTTGCGTAGTGAAAGTGCTCGAGCAGCACCACTCGTGCACCTAGTGCACGAGTGCTCGTGCACTGCGCACGAGTTGGCACCGGTCGTGCACTCCTGCACGAGTGCTCGTGCAGGGCGCTCGAGTAAAGCACATGGTCGTGCACTAGTGCACGAGCTCGTACACTCGTGCACTTTCTCGGTTCTGGAAATTTGAGGCGCACGAGCTAGGCCTACTCGTGCACTAGTGCACGAGTGGTCTTTTTTTTTAGATTCTAACCTGGGTCGATGTTTTTCACTCTATAAATACATTGTTCACACAATTTCACACACACTTCACACACTTGAGGGGCGATTCTGCTGTAAAACACACGAATTCACTCCGTTTCACTTTCAATTTTTCATTTTCGTCCAATTTCATTCGGGTTCTTCAACCAAAAGGTAAGCATTCTTCCATTATCTTCATTCAATTTGTAGTTTGCTTTGAATTGGGGATGATTTGAGTATGTTAGAACTAGGGTTCATGAGCAATTCGAAATTTTGGGGATTTTGTGTCAAACTTGTTGATTCTTGATTCTTTTTTAATGAATGTTGATAATTTGCTATGGGTTTGCTTATTTAACTCTCAATTTTGGAATTGAATGAGTAGAATAGGTGAAACTCTAGAGTAAGAAAGTAGGAATTTGAGAAAATGAAGTGGGTTTGGCATGTTGAGATGAAATTTGTGTGAATTGAGAAGGAATTGAGCATGAATGAGTATGAATTAAGTCTTGAGCATGTAAATTGCATAATTTGTGTAATGTTACTTCATGATAGACTTGGTTATAGGCATTTTTGGGTTGAAATGGAGGAATTAATTGTTGAGTGCTTGAGTACTTTGAATGAAAAACATGGCTTAAGTGTTGGTTGCTTGAGAACTTGGATAGGGAAGCTTAAGGAAAGTGAATTAAGACTATTTGGGAATTGCTTTGATCTTGAGAAGTATTATGATTTGTGAATTGATTTGGATTACTTGTTTTTTATGCTTGAAAGGGTGTATGAATTGAGATTATCTTTGTTATTCATGAATTTGGTTGGTGATTTGTGTGATGCTTAGGAAATGGCCCCTCCTAAGAAGTATGAGAATAGGTTCGTAGAGGGGGATGAGCTGAAAGCTCTGACAGCGGATTTGACGAGGAGGGGATTGATGCCCTCTCGTTGGGGAAACCTGACATACGGTGATAGATGGTTCGCTCATGCCTACCGATGGAACTTAGTTGCGGGCAAGGTGGAGAAGACGAGGCGGCCATGTGTTGAGTTTATGAGGCACCTAGGGATTGAGGATGAGATAAAGAGAATATTCGAGAAGAATAACATGTTGCAGTTCTACGAGATCTTGGTCTCTATGACAACCCACCAAGACTTGGTGGAACAGTTTTGAGCCTCGGTGAAGTTGCAAGGGGATGGCAGCTTCAAGTTCATGATACGGAACGAATGGTACGCCTATGAGTTAGGCATGGTGAACACGGCCCTGCAATTGCCACAACCAAACGAACGGAACACCCGATCGGGAAGATACAAGGCGGATGCATTTTGGCAAGAGATAACCGGTGGGTTGGCAGAAAAATACTCTGCGAGGACGTCTCAAGCCTCAGCAATCAGAAACCCAGTGATTAGATACCTTGAGCGAATTTTAGGGAACACCATCTATGCGAGGTCGGAGACGGGCACTGTGACGTCTAAGGAGCTGTATGGAATGTGGTGCCTACTCCATCGAAGGCATCACGACTTTGGAAAGGACTTTCTTGAGATGCAAGTAGAGGCCCCATACAAGTGTGGGACGAGGACTTCTAGGATACGAGGAGGAGGCCTCATCTGTGCATTCTTGGGGAGTCTGGATATCAGGCCCGTGGGAGCTCCTTGTGTGGGAAGGGACATCGACTTCGAGTACATGTACAACACTTGGATGTGCGAGAATTGGAGCGGGAAGTACTGTATGAGGATTAGTGATGAAGAGCTATTCCCGATGCCGAATGAGAAGTTGGTGACCCTGAGAAATATGAAGAAGGAAAACATACAAATGGATGGAGCGAACCACAAACGGGAGATGTAAAAACTCAAGGCGAGATTGGTGAGTTGAGGACTATGGGATCAGAGGCCGAAGAAGAGGCAGAGAGGTGCAGCCGGGACAAGTGCAGCTGGTACGAGTGGGGCCAGATCCAGTGGAGTTCGGGATCTGGATGAAGAAGAGGAAGAAGAATATGAAGAAGGTGGGAACCTGCCCGAGGAAGAGGAGGGAGATGTTGGTGATGGAGGTCAAGGACCTCAAGAGATGGAGATGGAGCCACAATATGTGACCACTCCAGAGCTGTGGTACCCAACCCAGAGTGAGTGGGATGGTATGAGGACCGACATTCGCGATTTGCGAACCGAAGTTACGGATCTTCGTACTACGCAGAACCAGTGGTACACGGAAGCTATGGGTGTACGAGGAGAGTTTCAGGAGGTTCGATCGGAAGTGTCGGATTTGAGGATATGGATGGAGGCACTCTTTGTCTCCCATTTAGGATCGGACCACCCTAGCTATCGCCCACCACCGCCTCCTGATGCTTGAGGGTCATGGGGAGTTCCCCCAGTTTCTGCTCCTTTTTCTTATCTTTTGTTTTCTTTCCTTTTCTTATTTTTGATTGAGTGTGAGCTTCATTGTTTGAGTGGTTTGAACTGATTATGGGAATTGTGATGGGTTGTTATTCAGAATTTTGGGTTGTGATTGTTGATTGAACTCAGTGAGCTATCTGATTTATTTCGTGCTTATTGACCCCTTCTACTTTTTAGTTGTTATTCTTGAGCATGATTTGATGAGTAGAGTAGATTTGTGGATTTGAGTTAGGGACTCTTTTGTGTGAGTGGTTGAGCTAGAGTTGATTTGAAAAAGAACTTGTATGCTTGTGAATTTTTCTTTTGAGTACTTGTGTGATGAGAGTGAGAATTCACTAGGACTAGCATGGATGTGAAAGCTGTGAGACTTGAGCCTTATGAGATTTTAATATATGATTTGATCTCTTCGTTTGTGAGTGGATCGTCACCTTAGAGGATGCTAGAACTTGTGTGTGCTCTTGCTTCTTGAATGTGTCTAGTTTGATATGCCGAATGTGATCTTAGGCCATTTTTGATTTGATTGAGTCACTTAGCCAAAATTTTCCTTACCAATGACATTGACCCCTTGTTATCCCCTTTGAGCTTTAAGCCTATTTCATTTGCTAGCACATATGAACACTATTCCAATTCCTAAGTCTTTTTGTCCAAATTTGAGTGGAGAATAGGAAAAGTGTGAATGTGAAGGGATTGAATTGAGTTGAAAAAGGAAAATGTTGTTTGTTGAGTGAGTATGAGAAGAGGGTGTGATGAAGTTATGAGTTGTGGGAAAAAAATTGAGAATGAGCAAAAGAAAATGAGCTCATGTGTTTGTGCAAAAAAAGGAGAAAAAAGTGAAGTGATTGAAAAAAAAGTGAAAAGAGTGAGAAAGAAAAAAAATTGAAGTGTTGAGAGTAGTAGAACTGAAAATGTGTTGATTGAAAATATTTGAAGTATTCTGTTCCTAATCTCGAAGTGCGAAAGTTTGATTTTCTATTCTCCATTCACTTGAGTCACTTTATCATATTGATTCCCACCTGTCCAAAGAGCCTACTTACAATCTTGAGAAAAGTCCTTTTTGATTCGGCACTGATTTCTAGAATACGATCGGAGTTAAGAGTGCTTACAAGCCTATGGCTGCCAATATGTGTGATTGATTGTTGAGTGAGTCCCTTTATCATTGATATACACTTGTGAGGTAGTGCAACACATCGTAGAGTGCACATCCATGTTTGATTTTGGTGATTCTTGCTGTTGTTGCATGAGTACGATGAGGGGAGGTGAGTGAGTATACTAGTGCTTGATCTTTGAAGCTCGAGTTCATTTATTTGCACGATTTGATTCTTTGACTCATTCCTAACAATTTCACTTGACTTATTATTTCGTTGCTTGAGGACAAGCAACATGGTAAGTTTGGGGGGATTGAGGCGTAAAATTGTCATGATTCGTCGCTCGAAATGCCCTAGTTTTGGTTGATTTTGTTGAGTATTTAGAGTCATTTGTGTATCATTTTCATAAATTAATGAATTTTTCTCTTAGATGCTCATAGGTGAATAGAGGGCGAAACGAGGAGTTCGTAGGACTTTGAATCGACTCAAACGGACGCCCGGATGAGAAGATATCGAAGAAATATGAAAAGTACTAGTTCGGGGGCGCAAAAGTATCATTGGAGTGCACAAGCTAGAAGAGCTCGAGCACAAGTGCTCGAGCGGTCGTGCATAGCGCACAAGGAAGTGCAACTCGTGCACAAGTGCACGAGTACTCGTGCATAGCGCACGAGCAAGAGAACTGGTCGTGCACGAGTGCACGAGCGCGAGTGCTCGTGTAGTTTTTCATCCCTGGAAGATTGAAGCGCTCGAGTTGGAGGTGCTCGTGCACTAGTGCACGAGCATGCGTGTTTTTTGGCCCATACGTTCCGGATTCGGCCCGATACATATATATATATATTCGTCCTGAGCACGTTTTGGAGGATGGCCACTTACACCCACGATATTTAAGACTTTTAGAGTTCGTTTTTGGAGAGGAAGGAGAGAAGTAAGCTTTACGTTTATGTTTTTGAGGTTTTCGTTACGAATTCATACTACAATCTTACTTTTTAGTTTCGTTTCTTTATATCTTTTTTCTTGGACACATTGAGATTTCTTTTATTGAGTTAATTTCAGTTTATTCTTCTATTTCTTTAAACCCTAGTTTATGTTTGATCTCTTCTTCGTCCTAATTATCATGTTCATGTTCGTTACTTATTCAAGTGCTATTATTTATGTAAAACCCATGTCTAGCTAAAACCCTTGCATGCTTGGGGTAGGATGAACTCATAGAAGTAGGTTGTGGGTACGTAATTAGGGTAACTTGTGACGTTAGGTTTTAATTCTCTTGGTTAATGAATTCGTAAAATTAATCTTAACTTTACTTTTGAATTTCGTTCGAAAAGTGTTAGAGAGAGGAAGACCGTATCACTCTTTAACAACGAGTAGACTTAACTAGAGGGTTTAGAAAGGGTTAATTCATCCACCAGTTTAGCGAAGGAGGACGACCGCATCACCTTAGTTAAATTAGAGTCTCATTAATTAAGCACAATCTATTAACTTGTTAGTGGATTAGTGAAGTCGAGTGTTAGGGTAAAGTATTAGGGTTTAGAATCTTGAGCTTTCACCTTGCATTCTTTTACTTAGGTTATTTCTTGCGCGTCACAGTTATTTTGATTATGTACCTGCTCTGTTAGTATACGTAGGGATTCCTATCCTGAGCATCACCATCTCTCATTTGAAAACAACCCTTCGATTCTTAGTTTAATTTTGTTTTTTGCATTCCTAGGATAATTTTAGGCTTTTAATTAATCTTTCAAAAAATCCAAAAACATTCCACTCATATTAACTACGACGCGTAGATCTTCAGGGATCTATTTGCATACATTCCATCCCTTGGGTTCGATATACTTGGTCATTATACTTACTCATACTACAGTGAACTCGTACGCTTGCGAGGAATCTACTAGTAGAAGTTAGTATATTCGCTTCAAGTCATCTTCTCTGATTGCTCTAAATCGGATTTTCTTGGGCGACATAGCCAATTTTGCTTCGTTTCTTGAAGAATCTTTTATAATCCTTTGCGGTTGATTTCGTAAATACAATCGAAATGAATCCAAACGCTCCTATTGTTCCACCGGCGATTCCGATCATTCAGGACCCTAATTCACTCAATCCGGCGCTCAACCCCTTCTCTCCACTGGCTCTACATTATAACAACAACCCGGCAATCTCGATTGTCCTAGATCCATTGGTGGGAGCCAACTTCGTGTCCTGGAGCCATTCAATCAAGAGGGCGCTGAGTGTCAAGAACAAACTCCCTCTAATTGACGGTACGTTGCCGACACCTGCTGAAACGGATCGTCAAGTCTTTGCGGCGTGGGTACGTGCGAATGATTTGGTGTTGAATTGGATCCTCAATTCAATTTCTCCAGACATTAAGCGTTCCTTAGAGTATTTTACGAATGCTCGAGAGGTATGGCTTGAATTAACTGCTAGATATTCTAGATCCGGTCTTACTAGGGTTTTTCACTTGAAGAAGTCTTTCTGCACCATTACTCAAAACTCCCAGCCTTTAGTTTCTTACTTTAATTTATTCAAAACTTTATGGGATGAATACCAGAATTATAGATCGATATTGAAGTGTCATTATGGTACTTGCACCTGTGATTTAGCTACTGCTCAAGCTAATATCAATGAACAAGATGCTGTTATGCAGTTCTTAATAGGATTAGATGATTCCTACTCTGTCTTGCGTAGCCAATTTTTGATGCAATCCCCCTTTCCCCCTTTAGCCAAAGTCTATTCTATCCTCCTTCAAGAGGAAGCTCAGAAGTCTTTAACTGTTTCTAGTTCAATCCCATCACAAAATGATTCTGTTGCAATGATGGCCAAGAACTATCAATCAAAATTCTCTAAGGATAGAAAGAAATCCATAACTTGTGACCATTGTGGGTTTAATGGTCATACAAAGGATAAGTGTTTTCAAATCATAGGCTATCCACCTGGTTGGAAAGGTCCTAGAGCCCCTAGGAGTAAGATTGAATCTACTGCTAATATCCTGATTAATAAGCCCCAAAATGATTCTGCTCCTGTTATTAAAAGTGCTACTAACCCTTTGTTCAACCAAGACTTGTTTGAACAGTTTCTGGAATTTACCAAGAAACAGAATACTAGCAATGATAATGCTGATCATTCAGTAGTTATGGCTCAAATAGCAACTGCAAATACAGGTATATCTTCTTTACATTACTCTTTAAATGCTAATGTCCATAATTATGATGATGTGATATGGATAATAGACACTGGTGCTACAGACCATATGACTTGTGATTTTTCTGTATATTCTGAATACCCCAAACCTTCTAATGTTAAAATTAGCCTTCCTACTGGTTCTATTGCCACTGCAACCTTTATAGGAAATGTGATTATCAATGATAGCTTGGTTCTTCATGATGTTATGTATGTTCAGAATTTACATATAACTTACTTTCTGTGTCACATCTAACAAACAATTCTAATTGTGTTGTGAGTTTTCAATCCTCTCATTGTTTACTACAGGACAAGATAACAAGGAATGTGATTGGTTTTGCTAGCCAAGCCAATGGTCTTTACCACCTTAGTATCCCTAAGAAGGTCATTAGTTGTAATAGCTTGAAATCTGTTTGCTCTAATAACAGTAGTTCTTGTGATCTCTGGCATACAAGACTAGGACATGCTCCTTGTAAAATTCTGTTGCAAATTCCCACACTAAATGTAAAAGCAGACTCTTCTCTTAATAAAGTTTGTGAAGTTTGTCCTTTAGCCAAGCAAAGAAAGAAATCCTTCCCTATAAGCACATTTGTTTCTCCATCTGTGTTTTATATTATTCACTGTGATATTTGGGGACCTTTTAGTACAGAAACTAGAAATGGTCACAAATATTTTCTAACAATTGTTGATGATCTCAGTAGATGTACATGGATATATCTCTTAAAACAAAAATCTGAAGTACCTCTTGCCATTGAAAACTTCATAAACATGGTTATAAATCAATTCAACACTTCTATTAAAATACTTAGGAGTGACAATGGATCTGAATTTCTTTTAAAAGACTTCTATCATAAACATGGCATCTTACATCAAACTTCTTGTGTTGAGACACCCCAACAAAATGGTATAGTGGAAAGAAAACACCAACATCTTTTGCAGGTTGCTAGATCTTTATTATTTCAATCATGTTTACCTATTAAATTCTGGGGAGATTATATACTGTCTGCAGCTCACATTATCAACAGACTTCCATAAAAAACTCTACAAGGTAAATCTCTTTTTCAAATTTTACATAATAGAGTACCAGATTACTCATATTTCAGAAACTATGGTTGTCTTTGCTTTGCTAACACACTTTCTGCAAAAAGGCACAAATTTCACCTTAGAGCAACAAAGTGTGTGTTTATTGGATACCCTTTTGGGATGAAAGGTTACAAACTGCTTGATTTAAACTCTGGAAATGTTTTTGTGTCAAGAAATGTTGATTTTCATGAACACATTTATCCACTGAAAAACAGGAAACAAACTGATGAATACTTAGAATTTATCTTTCACAAAGATAATATAGATTATATGTCTAGTCGGTCTTTTGACACACCCATCTTGCATGTTGACAACAATACTATGCATTCTGAATGTGATGAACAACATGCTGAACTGATAGATGAAATAAATGAAGTATCAAGTTCTCAGGTTCCTAATCCTCAAACTGAACAAGTTGAGACCAGAAAATCAACAAGGATAAGAAATTCCCCTGCTTACTTGCAAATTTATGACACCAGTTTACCTGCTTCTTTAACTAAAAATGTTGCTTATTCTAATAATGAAAATGCTATATCTGTTGTGTCTCATGATGAAAATACTATATCAGTTGTGTCTCATGATGAAAATGCTATATCTGCTATGGTTAAATCTGGAAAACAATATCCTATTGCCAATTTTCTTGCAACAAACAGATTGTCTAACTCTCATAAATCTTTCACTGCTTCTATTTCACAAATAGTTTAACCAAAGACTTATAAGCAAGCTATCAAAGATAATAAGTGGATAGATGCTACGAGAAAAGAGTTGGATGCTTTAGAAAAGACCAACACTTGGACTTTAGTGAATCTTCCAGAAAATAAACATTGCATAGGATGCAAATGGGTTTATAAAGTAAAATATAAAGCTGATGGTACCATTGAAAGGTACAAAGTAAGACTAGTTGCTAAAGGTTACACCCAAGAGGAAGGAATGAATTACTTTGACACTTTCTCACCTGTTTCAAAGATAACTACGGTTAGGATTCTTCTAGTTGTAGCTGTTTCTAGGAATTGGCATATACATCAACTAGATGTTAATAATGCTTTTTTACATGGTGACTTAATTGAAGAAGTGTACATGTTTCCTCCTCAGGGGTACTGCAGTGTAAATGACAACAGGGTCTGTAAATTGAATAAGAGCCTATATGGCCTAAAACAAGCCTCAAGACAATGGTATACAAAACTAACATATTCTTTAATTTCTTTTGGTTACACTCAATCTCAAGCTGACATTGCTTTGTTCACTAAATCAAATGGTGGCATGTTTACTGCTTTATCCTGTTATGTGGATGACATTATATTGACTGGGAATTCACTTGATGAAATCCAGAATGTAAAACAGTATCTTCACTCCAACTTTACTATAAAAGATCTGGGCAAACTAAAGTATATTCTAGGGATAGAAGTTGCAAGAAATGAAAAAGGCATGCAACTTTGTCAAAGGAAATATACTTTAGATTTGTTTCATGATAGTGGCTACTTAGGAAGCAAACCATGTTTTACTCCCATGGATACTAAACAGATTTTTACTTCTAAAGAAGCCCCTCTACTTGATGATCCACATGAATACAGAAGAATTGTAGGCAAGCTTTTATACTTAACTATCACAAGACCTGATATATCATTTGCTGTTCAATGCTTAACACAATTTATGAGCAAACCTAATACTTGCCATCTAGCTGCTGTACACAGATTGCTCAGGTACTTAAAGACAAATCCAGGAGGAGGCTTGTTCTACCCTGCAACAAATGCCTTCCAGTTGCATGCCTTCAGTGATGCTGATTGGGCCAGATGTGAACTGACAAGAAGAAGTGTCACAGGATATACAGTATACCTAGGGAACTCCTTAATCTCTTGGAAGTCAAAGAAGCAAAACACCATCAGCAGAAGCTTGACAGAGGCTGAATACAGAGCTTTAGCCACCACCAGCTGTGAAGTACAATGGATTCTCTTCATCCTCCAAGACTTGAAGATTCAGCATCCCCAACCTGCAACTATATACACTGACAGCAAATCTGCTTACTGCCTTGCTCATAACCCTGTTTTTCATGAAAAGACCAAACATATTGAAGTGGATCAACATTTTAAAAGGCACAAGATTCAACAAGGTGTCTTAAAACTAGTCCAAATTCCCTCTTTGGAAAACCTTGCTGATGTAATGACAAAGCCCTTAGGAGGAGAGCTCTACAACCAAATGAAGATAAAGATGGACATTCTTGATATACACTCTCCAAATTCTTCAATTACAACAACTTCAAAATGATTTCATTTCTACACCATCATTTTGAGAGGGGGGGGGGGGGGTTTATTAGACTAACACTTATAGTATTAGTATTATTTCACTAACACTTGTAGTGATAGTGAAGGTAGTTATCCTCACTTATAGTATTAGTAGAGGTAGTTACTCAAGTGGTATCTATATATACCCTATAGAGCTCCTTTGTAAATACTTTTTGATCACATATATGAAATATATTACTTTTAATTCAATACAGGGCAGGGCGGGGCGGCCTCAGGGCGGGGCGGCCTCAGAGCGGACCGTTTTGCCATTCCTAGTTCGGGTGTTATTAACCGCGGCCATAGTTTTATTGATAGAAAGTCAAATAATTAATTTTGGCGCAAGAGCTTTAAAAATCGACTAATTTATAATTCAAAATTTAATAATTCTATACAAATCATTGTCAAATTAATTGCTAAATGCTAAACGTGCAGCCTAATCTATAGCCTAGCTATGTCCTATTGCTCAATCAAGACGTGTATAACTAATAATGACAAACGTTAGCTATTTTTATATGCATCCTAATTTCTCACAAAAGGTTTACAAAAAAATCATTTATTTTAAGACAAAGTATTGATTGAAACTGGTTTATACACAAATAACTGAAGGATATCAGTTGTTTTCATTTAAAAATATTAATTGTATTTATTGAAGAATATTACTGAATTTACACTAAAGTGTCTTAATTGTTCAGTGAAAATGAACTAAGACTCTTCAGTGTAAACCGGTAATACTCTTCAGTAAAAACAAATAATACTCTTCAGTAAAAACAACTAATACCCTTCAATGATTCATATATAAACCAATTTCACTCCATGCATACTTTTTTTTAAAGATATTATATAACTAAGTTGATGTTATGCTTGCCATACCGGCATTGATTTCAGAATTTTATCAGGGTTTCAAGTTTAGCCACCCAAATAATAATAATAATAATAATAATAATATATAATATATTTCCAATTAGATTTAAGTTGATCAAATTTAAATCACTCAGTCTTAGAGGGATGTATTGGTTTTAGAGTCTGTAGAATTTTTTTAGACTTTTAAAGTTTGGGGGTATTCAATCTAGATTTTTAAAAGTCTTTAAAAATGTATTCAATATGAATTTTAAAAAGTCTTAAAAAATCTTTAGGTGTTCAAAAGTTTATAGATTTTAATACTCCATGGATTTTCTTTGATTCTCTTCCAAAATATAAATAGATTTCACTCTCCAAAATCTCTTCTAATAAGCAGAGATTTATACGGATTTTAAAAAGTCTTTAAAAAATCTTTAGGTATTCAACCGTTTATGGATTTTCTTTGACTCTCTTTCATTGGGATGTCAACGGGGCAGTGCAGGGACGGGACGGGGGGTCATTCCCCATCCCCGTCCCCGCGAAATAAATGGGGAAATTTTTTCCCCCATCCCGCCTCGTCGGGGATCCCCGTTTCGCGGGGATTCCCCGTTCCCCGCCTAATTATTTTTTTATCTTATTTTTAAAATATAAAATAATATTTAAATTAAAAAATTAATCATACACAACAATTACTTTAAGTTGGTGTTAAAAAACCAATTTAAACAATTTGAGGAACCTCTAATTCTAATATTTAATTTACATATATACTAAAGTGAAAATTATATAATTTGGAACTAATAACATAATATTAAATAAAATATAGATGTAATTTTGAGCAAATAGTTAATTGAGTAGGAAATTATGAAATATTTATTTGTAATCTACTTTTAATTTTAAATTATATGTATATATATATATAATAATTATATAAAAAATAACGCGGCTCCCCACGGGAAACAAGACGGGGATCCCCCGAGCCTGGGAATACTATCACCGGGCCCCGCCTACAAATAAAAAAAAATCCCCGTCCCCGTTTGCTTTGGGGATTCTCTGCCCCGTTCTAGGCGGATCCCCACGGGGATCGGGATTCTCCGCCCTACTACCAAGTTCATTATTCAAAAAATATAAATAAAATTTACTATCCAAAATCTCTTCTAAGAACCCAAGACTTCTAATGAGGGCGAGGTATACAGGTGATGGAAATGAAGATGAGAATAATAATATATTTTTTTAACTAACGTATTTTTTTATTTTTTGCTAAACAATTTGGATAACTTTTTTTTTATATACATGTGTATTTCATATACATTTGCATCAATGGTTCCAGCGCCTGAGTTTGTGAAATTCCATGTAAATCAATAAAAAAAAGTGTACTCCACAATCCTGTAAAGTCTAAAAATCCAAGTAAATCAATAAAAAAAATCAGTCAAACTCTTCATGGAATCTATAGATATTTTAAATCCACAAACTTTTTAAAATCCAAAAAAATCCAATAAAATCTCAATTGAATACACGAGGGGATGACAATTAAATGGTTATTTACCGTGAGTATTGACATGGTCAAACTTACAGGAGACAAGACACACAATTTTAGTCGAGATTTGGATGAATTTTGAATAAAATCCTACTCCTTCCGTCAAAGAAAAAGTACAAAGATTTTCATTGCTTTATTTGTACATCTATAAAAAAAAAAAATATCATATATTTTAAATTAAAAATAATAAATTTTATCTACGTTCTTTAATTTAAATACATAATATTCTTAAAATAATTTATTTTATATTTGATTTGACTCATTAAATCGGTAAAAAAAAAAAACATTTAAAAACGTGTTGTAATCTACCGTCAGTAAATCGCAAAAATTTGCTTGTCCTAGGTGCGAGCAACGTACGTAGAGAGTGGAGTATAACCTTAAACACAAGTTACAAACTTCAAGTGGATTCACCCTTATATACCCACTTACTTTTTACTCATTTTCTAATGTGGGACAAAATTTTTTATTTTTTTTCTTCACTTTGGTTACAACAATTTGAGACATAATTTCTCATTCACACCATCCACATTTTTCAACAAAAAGTACGTACAATAGTACTTATGAGACATTAAAGTTGTTTGATTAGTTTACAGTCTTGAGTAATTGAGTTAGAGCATTGGATACCTATGAGTTTCCTTGCCATTTAGTGTGATCATAAGATTTTATATGTTCAACTTGGTTTTTTTTTTTTTTTTTCTTTTGTATATGTCAACTTGGTTTTAATGTTAATATATATCTTTTTTATCTTATATCAGGGAAATTTAAGTACATGTACAAATATAAGTAAAGATTAAATTTATTGAGCACTTGAGTGCATGGTATGCACTTAGATATTAAAAAGAAAACTCCAAATAGAAATCACTAATACCCAAAAAGTAATCAGTGTTACCCCAAGAATTATTCAGTAATACCCAAAAAAGTAATCAGTAATACTGCAATTGCAAAAAATACACAATTCAATATGTTTATGTATGTTTAAAAAAAAATTAAAATTAAATTTAAAATTCAAGTACATGAGTCTGTGATAAGTTAAAATAAATTGATTTTAGGTAGCTTCGATCGAATAATATATATGCAAGCAAGTATTACAGTAATCAAAATTTGGAATGAGCCGCCACTATCATTTTTATAGAGTTTGGATTTTGGTATTGTTAATTAATAAACCAGGAGCACTACTACTTACGCCGTGGGATTATAAATTCGAATTATTATTTGATTTTTTTTTTTTTTTAAGCGCGAGTCAAATGATATCTATACATATATAATAACAAAAATTTATACTAAATTTAGAAAGATAATTTTAAAACAAAAAATCTATTGCCATTTTTTATATGAATTCATATTAATTTATATAATGAATACTATCAATTAATATGTGTATTCAAAAAAATATGATGTTTTTCTTCAAGACATTTCATTTGAAAAAAAACTTTTGATATTCTTTTGTTATTCTAATTAATTAAAATGCACATTTCATAAACTTAATTTTTCATTCTAAGTGATATATAAATATTTAACGTGTGAAATTGTATCATCGTGTTTATTATACTTATGGTTAATTGCAATTCACAACATTTTGAGTATTTATCAATTACAACATGTTCATTTAAATTTATAATTCAATATATAAACTAATTAATGTAGCATTAATTTGATACGTGGAGCTAATTTTTTATGTGACTATAATAACCAAAAATTAGTCTGGTGCAAGATTGACTAAGATTTGGTAATCTGAATTGAAGCATAAATGCATAAAATTGATATTAAATGAAATATTATGTTAAAATAATATGTGATTTTAGGAATTAAAATACATTTGTTTTAACTGGTTTAGCTCAAATGGTTAGAGCTCCACTACCTACAATCGAGAGGTCATAGGTTCAACCGTTCAAGTCACAACTTTTCTAACAAAAAAAACACATTTACTTTAATTGGTACACACTATTTTAAAAAGAATCGAATAAGCTTAATTTGACGAAATTGTACAATATAAGTTGATGTGATTTAAAATTTAAATCAATTTACTTATATATATATATGTAGGTTTTTCTGTCAATATATTACAACATGTTAAAAACTAAAACAAACTATATATATGTGTGTGTGCGTGGGTGGGTGAGTATATGTGTTTGCGAGTTTTTGTATATACCAAGAATAATAACTAAATTATTCATATAAAAAATTTTGCTAAAAAATGCATAAATATAAAAAAAAAAATCTTCTACTAATATTTAAAATAACTTTACCATTCTAATTATAATATTACAAAATTTTAGTCAAATAAATATATAAATAATCAACAGTTGGTATTTTTTAAATTTATATGTGATAATTTTAGAAAATATAGATAGTAATCCAAAAATTAAATATGATCAATTATTGTCTGATCAGACACATCTAAATTGAGTGTAGTTTTATCACCTACCCATTTACTCACAAATCCTACATGTTTTTAAACTAATTAGTTAATTATTGTGATTATCTACTTAAAACTATCTCACAAGTGAGTACCTCATCATATATAAATTGCAAAATTATAACTTAGTAACTCTTTCCATTACAATTCATGTAATAATTTGAATAACATTTAACAAGAGTTAGAGTCAAAGCTTAAAAATCTCGGACCTTTCTTGGGAGGGGGGGGGGGAGGGGGGGGGGGTCAATTTTCAGTCGTGGACAATTACACTCGGTGTCCAGGGAAACGAGTGAGAAGATTTGAAAATCCTTATATGCGACGGTGATGACAATAACAAAAATCAATAATCAACATGATTTGTAAGGAAGTGTTTCAAAATTTATAAGCAAATATAATATCTTTTATATTAGGTTTAGTCAACAATGTAAACATTTTTCATATTTTGAGCACAAAACAGTTTATGCGCCTGATTTGAAGAATAAAAAGAGGCTGACAAGTAGAGCATCACACCAAATAATGATGATTTATGATAAATACACAAAAGTTTGGAAAATTGAAAATCAACAACACATGAAATTTAAAAATAATAGGTATAAAAAATTATAGATAATAATTATTTCTTACCCATTTAACACGAAAAAAAAAAGAGTATATATATATATATATATATTTTTAATCGAGATAATTATAACAAAAAAAATATCATATTTATTTAATACTTACATGGCGTGTGTACACATGGGTAATATACTAGTTTTAATTAAATAAGGTGAGGTTGGTCTTTCTGGGAGAATATTTGTCGATATTGTCACAAATTTCTCTCGAAAAGTAGCAGTCAATATACACGTGAATTTTGAAAATGAAATGGCAAACGTCAACCAAAAATGCTCAATAGATGTAAAAATATTACTCCCATCCCACAAAAGTCATCTTTGAGTTGTATATGTATAGACCTATAAAAAATTATTTATTATGTTTAAAATTCTAAATTTTACCTATAAAATATTTTTATATACCCCAATTTGTTGTTGATTAACACAAAACAAGAATAACAATAAAATGAGATCATTAAATAATAGTACTACTATTTAAACAATTTAATAACTTTTAATTAAAATTAATATAATAAATAATACACTGAAGGAAATTTATTACCATTTTTATTGGACATAGAGATATTAAATTAAAAAAGAAATTTTGTATGATACCTCCTTATATAGGAAACTAGGGTGTACCCACGCGAATTTCGCGTACTGAAAAAAAATTATTTTTATTTTCTGTAGACATTTAATATAAGAGTATTTTTGTCTAATTTTTGTTGGGATATATACAATAAATTATGAGGTTTGTTTAGCTGTGGCCCGTGCCCTTCACTAAACCCTATAGGTATATTCTACAAACTAAATAATTAAAAAAACATCGAAATTCACATAAATTAATAATAATTATGGAATAACATTACTTAAACTAATAATTTAATAATAATCAATTTCTATTTCAATATTGAATAATTTATAAATTAATCAACATTATTAGTTATTGGGAGTATACGGTAAGAAATTAATTTATATAAGAAATAATACAAAATTTGAAATAAACTTTAACGTTACAATACTTGTTCATCGATCAAAATGAGTTCCTAGTAGAACTTGTCTTTATTAAAATCATTAAAAAACATTGTCCAACTTTTTCAATCCTAACGTTAACGGTCAATTTTGGCTCTCACTCTTGATATTAAAAATCAGAGAAAGTTGAGGTGTCATACTCTTGAAATCTAAAATGAGATTTAAATTACAACAATTAAACCATCATAATTATTCAGATAAAAATATATGGTATAGTTAAATATATTATTTTTGCACATGAAGAATATTTAAACCGAACGATGTAGAGCATAAATCAACAATCATTATTACATTCATATTGATATTAATATTTAAATCTAATCAAATTGTGAGCACTTAAAATGACGAATTTAATTATAAAATAAATATACTAATAACAATAAATATATAACTAACCAACAATTAATGGGAGAAATCTTGGCAAAAGAGTGGAGCAAATGAAACTTTGATGTGAAAAAATGAAATACAATATGTTCTTATTTATAATAAAAAAAAATAGTATTATATCTTGTCCATAATAAGAATATATCACATAAGAATATTCTTTGGAATATATAACTATATACCTTTTATTTTAGAAAAAAATAATCGAACATTATATTATACTATATATACTAACTCAAACTTAGAAATGATAAATTTAGATTCATTCAATAAGTAGATCATATTTAATTACATTAAGGTTTGGAAAAAATATGATTTATAATAAATTCCAAAATTAACTAAATAAGAAAATGGAAAAAAATATCTATTTGCATTAATTATGCAGATATAAATTAATGGTTTAGATTTAATGATATAGAACGAAGGGTCGAGATTAAAAGTTTAACCAACTTTTAATGAGAGCTCAGTATTTCAAAATGGAGAGATTTGAGACATGCCACATCAGCTAAAGAATAAGGTGGTGTTGACACATCATCTTGAAGAGGTTTGAAAATATATTATTATAAGATATGATATATTTTTGCCTGTTTTTAAGAAACCCATTTTTTATTTTTATTTTGGGTAAAAACTTGCAAAATTAAATATCACGTGAAATCGTCCTTTATAAAATTTGATAAATTTTAGGGTGCATCCAAGTGCATAGCATGCACTTTGCTTTTTAAGCTCAATTTTGACTTTAAATTTGATTTTTTTAAAATATACACAAACACACCGAACTGTGTGTATTTTTACAGTTGGGGTATAACTGATACTTTCTTGGGGTATTGTTGATGTCTTTTGGGGTATTACTGATTACTTTTTGGGATATTGCTAATTTCTGCTTGAATTTTTTTTTTTCAAAACCCAAGTGCATATCATGCACTCATGTGCACACTAGAACTATTCTTATAAATTTTTTTGAATTTAGAATAGAGTTAGGAGATAATCACTTCCATTTTCAAGTTTTTATCGTAACAATTTGTGCATTTAAAAAACATCATACCTCTTTCTATTTGTGAATCTTCTTTTTTCTATGTGGCATGCTTAATATATCTTCTTTTTGAAATCCTACGTTTTCATGAGTCCACCTATTTTTATACAGTTTTTTTTAAATTGATTTATTTTATTTTATAGTTAGTTATGCTCATAAAATTTTAAATTTTTAACTTTATCTATTCGCTCTATGTGGCATGCTTAATATCTCATCTTTTTCAAATACTACATTTTCATGAGTCCACCTATTTTTATACAGTTTTTTTAAAATTGATTTATTTTATTTTATTTTATAGTTAGTTATTCTCATAAAATTTAAATTTTTAACTTTATCCATTGGCTCTATGTGGCATGCTTAATATCCCTTTACAAATTCTATTGCTAAAGAATTATTACGAACCGATTAGTTTTTAGGAATTATGATGAGTACAAATTATTATAAAACAAATTGAAAGGGTTCATGTAAAGTACTTTTATATATAATAATAGTTTTTATATTACTATTACACATTTAATTTATAAATAATATAAAATTTTATCTTTAATTCCGCGTGATACGTGGGTTTTATACTAGTTTGACTATATTTACCATTGAACAAAACCGCACACTCACTTCCTTCAATTTTTTCTTGAAATAATTAATATTTGGCTATATTAATTAACAATTAGGCTCCATAGTAGATTTTGACATTTGATGGCCTCCTTGTGAAAATTTGTTTTCTAATCTCAACTTCACAATAATATGATTATGGTTTAATTTAATGTCAGATCTAGCTGTCACGGGTCAATTCAATAGGATCAATTAGTTTAAGTTAATGATGATTTGATCTGATCGCAGTACGTATATATTAATATGTGTATATATATATTTATTTTTCCTTTTCCGAACAGATTAATATGTATAATTTGTTCAACGAGAAATATACTCTTTTTTATCGCTTTTTCTTTTTCTTTTTTAGCCACAATCGTTATTATCCCTGTTGTCTGTTGTAATATATGTCATATGTCGCGAATGTCACGCAAGTAAACTCTCAAAAAATTTAAAATGGATGATTTTTGGATTGTGAGTGTGTGTTTTTTTTTTTTTTTACTTTTTGTATTATTCATAAATGAGTAATAAAAAATTTGATTAGTTACCCTGAAAGTTTATATTGAAAATCAATTTTAAATATAAACCAGCGCATATGAGAGTGTTTCATTCATAGAAAAATATGATCATATGGTTGGTTGGGTAACTTCTAACAAAAAATTTTATATTTTAAAAAAATAATGTCATTTGAAATTATGAATGACAAATTATGTGCACTTTGTGAACTTGTAAAAAATTATTTGTGCACACGTACGTCTGCATAATATATCCTATTTTTTCGAATACTCTCTTCACCGACTAATTTATTAGGAAATCAATATGGTCCTTTTCTTATATCTCCAACATATTATTGGACTTCATGGTGATGGGGTCGTGCGAAAGGTCTTAATTCACCACCCGTGAAAATATTATAAGCCGATAAATTAGTGTGCACTTGAGTGTATAATATACAAGTGAATTTTGAAAAAAAAAAATTCAAATAAAAATTAATAATACCTAAAAAAATATTCAGTAATACTATAATAAGGCATTAGTAATACTCCAAGAAGGAAGCATATTCTTGAATGTTTATGGAGCTGTACATTGTGGTATATTTGGTGGGCCAGAAATCATAAAATCTTCGAAAGGGTAGATTTCACTCCTGAAAAGCTGTTTAAAGAAATCAGAGTTAAGATGTGGAACCTTTTCTCAATTAGGAATAATAGATCTAACTTCACCTTTCATGATTGGTGTTTTAATCCAACTTTGTGTTGTTCATAGTTCTTGATTTTGTAATCTTGGACTTGGAGCCTCCAGCTTTGCTGGTAATTTACTTGTAATTGTTTGGATAATTTAGGGTACATTTAGTACTCTATCTTTTAATATAATCTCTTTGCCGATAAAAAAAAAAAGTAATACTCCAAGAAGTAATCAATAATCTTGAATTGCAAAAAAACACACAGTTCGGTGTGTTTTGATTATATCAAAATTGAGTTTAAAATCCAAGTGCATGCTAGAATTTGTAAAATAAAATTAATATAATTTTGTTAATGAGAACAAAATTATTACCTCGTCTACTGAATAAAATAATCACTTCACTACTTTGATTAATAATTTTCCCTCTTACAGTTAACCTCCTCAATCATTCTCTTTATTCTCCAATCAACAAACATTTTTTGTTCATTTCTATTCCAGCATTGGAGCATAATACTAAGTAATGCAATCACCATTGAAATAATCATTCACTAACATATTAGTTTTACTACGAAGTCATAAATAAAAATTAAATTTTTATTATCATTATTATTGAAGGTTTTAAACCAAATATTCCCAAACTATAAAAATAAATTTTCATAGATGCACATATCATAACTTGACCCAACATTTAATGCCGAGTATCCACCCCCTAAATTCGCAAACCACAGATGTCAGGCGAGCCAAGACCCAACGAGGGTCGGTGCACCACATTGAAATTGAGGTTTGCCCCATCCTGTGGTCCAATTTGAGAGATACTAGTATTACTATGTTTGGAAAATATTCAGAATGGAAACGAAAACCGAAAATACTCATTAGGTACAAAATGACACTTAAACTTTATTTCATGAATTTTTTCTTAAACTATTATAAAATGTATATTTTTTATTTAAAAAATATTGATTTATACTTGAAAAATATTTTTTTTGACTTGTTCATCGTTTCAATCATATATTTTTCGTTGAATTGTAGTGACACAAATAATGACATAAAACAACTAATGAGGTTAATAAAGTTGATAGAGCAAGTGTACTAAGTGACATGAAAAAAAAACTATATATTTCTCCATATTTATTAAATACCTCCACCAAATTTATGTAATATTATAATATTTCTATTAAATGACTCTCATGTCTTTATCATTCAAAAAATAAAATTCTGCAAATTTGATATCCCATAAAAAACTCAAGAATCGTGACCATACACAAGAAACTAAGGGAGAGTCGGAGTCGGCGCTGCACCAGGGTTGAAAACCTTCTTGTGGTTGCAACCTTAGTTCGTTTATTTTGTAAAATAAATGGTACACATACAATTTTTCACATGTTTTCGTAAATATTAGCTATAAGTTCGATGATAAGTATGCTATGATTATTCCTACATTTTTTGTATAAAAATCCGAGCTCAGTCAACGTCAGAATATCGTGCACTAGCAAACACTACTCAGATAATAATGTGGCTTATACATCTCCTTCGTGAGCTACGTGTACTACCCCCCTCCCCCGGTGACCTGTCCTGCTTTGTGATAATAAGAGCACTCTATTTTTGAGTCAAAATCTCATTGCCCACAAACGTGCCAAACATATTGACATTAATTGCCATTTCATTCGAGAGTTAGTTCCGGGCAACAGGTTGGAAACTTAATTAATTCCCTCCAACCTTCAGGTCACTGACATTTTCACAAAGAATCTATTTAAGTTTTTACGTTCCAAGCTACGTGTTGATGATAATCCCACACTCTGTTTGGGAGTGGGGGGGGGGGGGGGGGGGGGGATAATAGGGAAGCATATCTCTACATTAATTGTAAATGTTTTTGTAAAATCTTTGAGATTTATTTTCCCTTGTAATTATGTTGTAAATTTGTAATCACTGACAAACTCATTCAACGGTGAATCAATACAATTCTCTCATGGTTCAAATCTGGTTTTTCAAAAAATAGTTAGGATTTCGGCAAAAACTTGTCGAAATGTGGTTAGAATTTCGGCAAAAACTTGTCGAAAACATTGTTCGTCAAAATTTTTGTCATATTTTGACAAGATTTATTGGAAACCCTAACCACTTTTCAATAAACCAAGATCGAAAATTAAGCTAAAGTTTTTTTTGAAATCATTGTTAGCCGAAATCTTGTCATAGTTGGTGGCTCGCCGCCTTGAATCCTAGGTCGACACTTCATCTCTTCACGCAGATAGGCTTGATTCATGCAGAAGGGCAGAAAATGAACAAAGATGAAGGGTTTGGTTTGGTTTCGTGGGGTATTGCCGGTGGCTCATCGTCGATACTGCCTCGTCATCGCTGATGACTCGCAAATCGTTGATGCCAGAATGGATGTCGCAAGCAGCGTGAAATACGATGGCAATAGAAGGGTTTGTGGGGTGGAGGGGTATCAATTTTTTGACAAATATAAGAAAAGTAAGAGGGAAATTAAAAGTAGGGGTAATGTAGATATATCAGGTGGGATGCATCTAATAATTATTTAAAATAGGGTGGGTAAATTAATTGGGTGTGTGTATGAAGAGGGTATATAGTGGAGCCCTAGATCAAATTTACTTTGTGACAAGAAAATAAGACTTTTATTTAGGAGTAAAAATAGATCAAACTATTCAATATGGGCCTATGCCCGGTCCACTAAAGCTTGGGCTAGGTCTTTTTAATAACAAGTCATATTTAATTTTTTTTTAAAAGCATATTTATTTAAATAGGTTAGATTTGATTTTTTTATAAAAACTTCTTTTTTAAACTTAAAAGGACAACTTTCATTCATTCGCAAGATAAAGAAATATTGTTAAGAAGACCATCCAATATAATCTCAGACTCGACCCACGTGTGAGAGCTTGAATAGAATTTCGAAGTCCTATAATATGTGCCACATTATTGGCATCTCGAGGAATAAAACCGATAATGCATCTTCGAAACTCAAATATTGACTCATTTAAATATATAAATATATATTATTCAATATAAATATTATATATTTATTAGCTATTTTTATATCAAATAAAAGTTATAAGATTAATAACATAAAAATAATATATTTAAACAAATTATTAGATTAAATAAACTTAAACATCAATGAATCCTAATCTCGTTAAAAATAGAACAAAATAAACAAATCTTAAATTTAAAGTATTATTATAATTATTTTTAAATTTTGATATTTAAAGTGAAATAGATTAAAAAGACTTTAGACAAGCTTTCAAGTTCGACTCATTTATTAAAAAAAATCATACTTAAACCTACAAAAAAGTCTAGGACAGTTCATAGACCTACCACATATATATTAGTCCAACTTTTTGAATGAAAAACCTAACTTGGCATAGCCTATTCCCAAACCTATTTTTATTCCAGTAGTTTTGCAAATTAAATATATGTTACAATTGTAATTTCAGAAAAAGTTAGTAGTTAATTTTGTATTATTGTATTACGTCGATATAAAAATTGCTAGGGGCAAAGTTAATCTAATCTTATTAAAAAGGTAAAATGGTTTTGATTTTAGGCTTAAAAAAATCAACGAGACTGGATGGTTCGAGGACGGAGGGTCATTCTCCATTTTCCTTCCCTATCCCTATGCCTGTGAATGGGTTTTCATCCTCGTCCCAGTTTCTTTTAATTTTTTCTTCATAACAGATACTCTATATGACATGTTGGGAATAATACATTCTTTTTGTGAGGGGTTAAAATTAATGTTTTATACTACCTCCGTCCATAAAATATAGTCCTGCTTTTTTGCACGTGGTTTAATGCGATATGTCGGAGGGTATTACACAATTTTCCGAAGTCCGTTTTTTAATAAAATGATCGTTTATGAAAAGTATGCGAAACGAACTTTCCATTAACGATAATATTATTAAAAACGAATCTTAGAAAACCTCATAACACCCTCCGACATTTTGCATTAAACCACGTGCAAAGAAACATGACTTTATTTCATGGACGGAGGGAGTTCAACACCCAGCTAAACGCTCACCTCGGACTCTGCTCGAATTTGGGGTATATTTGTGCCTATGCTGATTGTATCCGTTCAGTCAGCACGCACAATATTTCGGAGATCGTGGAGGATATTGGTCAAGACTTGACTAAATTCCTTGAAGCCTACCCTCCTCCGCTTGGATCAACCCTCCAGTTGGGCGATATGATCGACCATGGGATCAAGTTAGACTTTCTTGATCCCAGCATTATCCTAACCCGTCCACCAGCCGCAGAGAGAAACAATGAGGGCGAGCAAGCCGCTGCTGAAGGCGAGCAACAAGCAGCTGAAGACTTAGTTGCTGGGATGCTGGTTGACAATTCCGCCAATCTACCTCAAGACCCAACATCAGCCGAGCAACAACAGGGTTAGGCCTTAGGATTTTTTTCCTTTTTTGTCTTGGTGATAGTTGTTCGCTTCTTTATGGGGCCTTTGTACTCTTTTTGGGCTTAAATCCATTATTTTAATGAATTCTATCTTTCTTTGCTTGTCATTTCTCCACATGCTAATTGCTTTATATATATTACAATGCTTTGCAATATTAACACATGTAATTGGGCTTTGTTCGATTTGAACTTTGCTTTTAAATAAATTGAATAAGGGTTTAGCCTTAGGCTTTGCTCGTTCTAAAAAACGAACAGCCTTTCAATAGCTTAGATCCTTAATAATGGACTTGTACCTTGAGCTTAGACTTCTTTTCTGAACGAACAACTATCATTACATTCATCATAAAATTTACAAGTGTAAAAAGTTTGTTCATCACTAACATTCACACTTCGACGAACAACGTCGAACATTCTCAAAATGATTACAAGTGAAAAACAGTTTTTCGCTTATAACAAATTTTGCCGAAAAACTTTATATTAACATTACAACACGCCAAATGTTGTTCGACCTAAACATCTCCGCCGAACAACTTTCGTAATATACTTGGTAAAAAATTCAAAAAATTAGGCAAGTTTTTGGCCTACTTGCATGAATTAGGACATGCTCGCCCAGGCTAGACTTGTTCGCCTTACTGATAATATTTCTTTAGATGAACTGCATTCTAGGAGTATTGAGCCGAGTTTCTTTCCATGCCGTCGATGTCATAGACACCATTGGGTAACTTGTCAGTTACCCTGTATGGGCTCTCCCAAGTCGGGCCAAATACTCCTGGAGGTGGGGCGAGCAAATTTCTCAGAACCAAATCTCCAACTTTGAATTCCCTCAGTTTAACATGGGAATTATAATAACACTCTGCTCACTGTTTATACGTAGAATTTTTAGCTCGACATTCATTCTTTTTTCCTCGAGCATATCCAGTTCAGCAGCCAAAGCAGAGTTGTTCGCCCCTTCATCAAAGTTGGTCGTCCGTATTATTTTGGTCTTCAGTTCATTTGGAATAACATCATCCGTCGCGAAAGCTAATGCAAAAGGTATTTCTCCGGTGCTTTACCTGGGAGAAACTATGTATGCCCATAAAACTTCTGGGAGTTCTTCAGACCAATTACCTTTACCCTTCATCAATCGTATTTTCAATACGTGCTTGATTATTTTATTGACGGCCTCTACTTGACCATTAGACTGGGGGTGATATGGGGTCGAATAATATTTTCTGATTCCCCACTTAGTGCAGAAGTCTCTTAGTTCCTTCCCGTCAAACTGTGGACCATTGTCTGTCACAATCGTTTGTGGAACCCCAAATCGGTAGATAATGTTCTTCCAGATGAATCTGATAATCTTTTGTTGTGTAATCTTGACCAGAGCTTTTGCTTCTACCTATTCGTATAGTAGTTGACTGCCACAACGGCAAACCGAACGTTTTCTTTCCCGGGAGGAAAAGGTCCAATTATGTCCATCCCCCATCTTGCAAATGGCCAAGGACTGTAAACTGAAACAAGCTCTTGAGCCGAAGTATGAATGTTCAGGGCAAAAATCTGACATCGATGATAAATCTTTGTATTTAGCTTCATTGTTTGTTGCCATAAACTCAAATCTGATTACCGAGGTGAAGACTTGTCTGTTGGGGCTTATGAGAACAAAACCTGCCCCCGAGGCCATGTTTGTAGATGATCCGTCAACATAGAGGTACCAGGGGTGATCAAGTCCTCTCATTGGATCTTGGGGAAAAGTTAGTTCGACTATGAAGTCGGTTAATGCTTGTTCCTTGATCACTATTCGAGGAGCATAAGTTATGTTAGGATAAATATTATTTGTTTTGATGAGTTAGAAACAAACCATAAGATGTAATAGGACCATCTGGACCTGTTAGCCAGATGAGGAACTAGATTAGGACTTAGTCTGGGGGAACTGCCAGACCAGAAGAGTCACCAGAAGACTTCATCAGAGGACTCCGCCAGAAGACTTCATCAGAGAAGATCAGATCAGAGGCAGAAGAATTTCCCCAGAACCAGACGAGTCCAGAAGACCAAACGAGTCTGGTGAAATAAAAGTACCTTAGAATCAATCCAAAGGATCTCACCAACCCAATCAATCAATTAGGGAATTGATTGATTGAAGACTTCCATTCATAGAGATCTGATTAGATTAGCTCTCCAATGGCTAAACCCTAATCACCTCTATAAATACAAGAGTGCTGGTATGAAGAAAAACTCTAGTTACGCGCACGAAGAAAAACTCTCAAGCTTTACATTACACTCAAGCAATTAAGCACTCTATGCTCTTAATACCTATTTACTCATTAAGGAGTTTTTGTAGTTGGAATTTAGATACTAAACCTGTTCATCTCTAAAGATAAGGTTGTAGTATTGAGAAGCTTTAGATCGAGCAGATCTAAAGATTGTATCAAGGAACTGGTACTTGTGAAATTCCAGTGTTCGTAAGTTGGTTGGTTGGTTGGTAGTAAGGCCCCTTGGATAAGGGAGGGTGGACGTAGGATTTTAACATCCGAACCACTATATATCGTGTGTTATTTATTGCTTTCCTTTACTTTCTGCATCTTTCATTTGAAGTCTTAAAAGGTTTTACTTGTCAAGCTTCCGCATTCGCTCTAATCTGACTAGTGGGACCAACAAGTGATATCAGAGTTGTGTGTCTTAGACCACTGCTTTGAGGAGCTTTTGGTGGTCACCGGGCAGATCCACTGCTTTATATACTTACTTGCATAAAACCTTTATTGTTTTTAAAGTGTCTTCAAAATCTGCATACAAGAGTCGCAAATTGCCAGAATTTTCATTTGATGACTATAGCTGTTGTTTACCAAATATATTTTGCTGGGATTGGATGGCTATTTATTAAAGCTTTGGTAAAAACACCAAATGATTGGGTTCTTAAATGCTGAAATGAATGCTTGGATGAAGAAAGGCTTTAAATACTTAAGAACATTAAGAACACCAAGAATTGCCAGGGGTTGTTAATCCCTGGACTTGAATGAGTATGTGTATTGATTATACTGAGAATGATTGAACCCCCTTTAACATTACAAGTGTTGGGGTATTTATAGTTTTCTCACTACAGGGGTATGTTGGTCATTTCCGGCCTCTCGGGGGACAGGTGCATTAAATGCCTCCTGCCTCTGAGGACGCGCGGGCTCTGAAGTGTCAGGGCTCGCAGGTGGCCGGCCACTAGGGTGTCGACGCGTGTCCAAAAAGGACGATTCTCTGAAGAATTTCCTCATTTGGATGGAATATTCTCTGTTTCTGGGTACGGAGGCGGCCTTTTTCTCCCTTGGGAGAGGATCTTGCACGATTCCGTCACGTGCTCCGAATCTTTTTAGTCGGCCGGGGGCCTTGAGTGATCGAGATCGGCCTCCGGGCGGATGGCGAGGTCGGAGGTTGTTCCTGTCAGTTGGCCGTATCCGGGCGGCCTCTGCTGGACTTTATTAATCCTGGCCGGGCCGGTCCGGGCACGGCAGGGCTTCAACGTGGATGTGATGAACGTGGATGGACATCCCAAGCAGGCTTCCGGCCTCGCTTTCGAGGCCGGAGGCTAGTGGTCGGGGCCCGCTGAGGTCGGATTCAGGTCGGCCAGGTCGGTTCCGGCCTCTGGGTACCTTCTCGCCTTTTCCGGCTATCTTCCGGCCGGATCCAACATGTGATCAGAAATGGTCACAACAATTGCCCCCCAGCTCGTCGCTCAAAGTTAATGTGGGGCGAGGTGGTCGTTTGTCGTTTTGTGTTGTTGTCGGCCTTGATTTGTCCGGGGTGGTCGGAGACCGGCTAAAGGCTACACGTTGATTGGAATGGTGGGCGTTTTATTGATCTTGCCTAAAGAGGTACGCATGACGTCAGACGATGCCTCGGATTACGCACATCGAAAGCTGTCGTGCGTGACATGACTTGATTTCCTCGAATCTCGCGCATTTAATGCGCGTGATGTACGAGGCGTCTGACGCCGAAACCGTCACTTCAAATTCTTGCACCTAGGTCCCTATACCTAGGATTTTATTTCGGAGTAGGCCCTCAACCATTTCCTATAAATAGGGATGCTACTTCACTCCAAAGAGTTTTCACTCTTTAGCGATTTGTAGTTGTTCTTAGGCGATTTCCGGCAAGCTTCTCACGGCGGCGACGAACTTTGCACGGCGGTGATTGGTTTTGCGAAGGTAATTTTTTAAACTTTTTTTTGCAACTCCGAACTTTAATTTTACATCATGGTGCGACGGTGGGCTGGTCCTCCGCCTGGGCAAGGGGGCGGAGCTTCCTCAAGTGGCGGCGGTGGTGGCGGAGCCAATCGCCGTTTGTTTGAGGAAGGAGGGAGCTCGTGCGGAGGAAGTGGAGTTTCTCCTTCCCGTCTTGCGGGCTCAATTTGGGCTCGCGATGATGACGGTCTGGATGGCCTGTTTCCGAGCCGGTCGTTGTTGGGCGAAGGTGCTCGGGAAGGGGCTTCGACCGCGGGCGTGAGACCGCAGACAGAGGCGATGGCCCGGTCCATGGAGAGCAGGGAACCCTTGGACAATCTCCTCGAGGAGGACGAGTATGAAGACGGTCACGGTGAAGGAGACGATCTGGGGACCAACTTGTTGCTCCAGAATCTCGCGGCCGAGCAGATTAAACAAAGACTAGGGATGACGAATGAGGTCTCAGGATCGGAGACTGAGGAGATCGAGAGGCCGGTTGCGGCTGGCCGGAGTGTTAGCCAGGATCGGCGAGAGCAGGTCAAACGGGCCTTTCGTCTGTGGTCGGAATACGTGGAGAGGAAAGACGAGGTCGAGTCCCTCTCTTTCGACTACGAGGAGTACTCAGATCACTACCCGAGTGAGCCGACCGTACGCGATCCGGCCACTATTCGAATAGCCGACCTGGAGGAGTCTCGCAGGTGGACTATTGGCCAGATTCAGAGCAAAATGACCCAGCACTTTCTTGATGATGCCCGGGCCGACTGGGAAGTCCCCTACGACGTTCAACTTTACGCTCCTGAACCGAATGAACGGGCGGACCAGCCTCCTCGCGGGATGGTGGCTGTGACTCAAGACATGATGGAGGTTGGGCTTCGTTTTCCACTCCATCCAGCTGTCTCGTACCTGTTAAACTACTGGAACCAAGCGCCCATCCAGCTGCTCCCGAACACATGGATGATCCTTGTGAGCGTCATGACTTTGTTTGGCAAGAATCGGCTCTACCGGATGCCGACCCCTGGTGAAATGACATACCTCTATCGAATCCAGAGCGAAAAGAGTGGGACCGGTGAGGTCTACATTCAAACTAAGGGGCAGAAGTTGGTGACCGGCCTACCGAGCAAGGGTCGGAACGATCGGAGGAAGTGGTTTTTTTGTCGGTGGGGCGTGGAAGACCGGGTATCCGGATGGGATGGAGATTGACGTTCCGACCGACATCCGTCTTAAGAATCTCAGTAAGGAATTTTTGCTTATATTTGGATAAAAAGTACTGATCTAATTTCTTACTTTCCTTTGTAGGTTATCCTTGTCCTTCCGACCGGGAGCTGAATTTCGACTTTGCGGTTGTCAGAGAGCGGATTCTGTCCTTGCCGGCCGCGGAAAGGAATCAAGCCGTCCTCCGGACCCGACAGTCTCGGATTTCCGGCCGTTTCTTCCAGTTCCCGCGTCACCTGAGATTGACGGGTAAGCATCCAGGCAGGTCCCGGCCTTTAGTTTGCTGTGTTTTTTCTTTTTAACACTTCGTGTCTCGTCATTGCAGTGCCCGATTTCCCGATAGTGAGGCAGTGCCCGCCAGAACTAATTGAGAACTGCCCGGAGATGTTTTCTATGATCGGAGCCTGCACAGTGAAGAAGACGGCCAAGGGGGCGAAGAAGAAGAAAGGAACCGGCGCCCGGACCGGGGTCGTGATCGAAGAGCCCCTCCCCCTCCAGTCGGTACCGGCCGTCGCGACCGCTGCTACTGAGGCCTCTGCATCCCCCCAACTCACCGGCCGAAAGAGGGGTCGGGAGGACACCGAGGACGAGGAGACCGGCCATCATGGGTCGAGTCCGGCCCCCATCGTCCTTTCTGACGACACCCCGCCTGGGGCGGTCGGGGCGGAAAATGCGGCTCGTGCGGCACCCGTTCCCGGCCGGGAAGACGACGGGCCCTACTTCGGTCGCGATCCCGCCCGTTTCCAAGCGTAAGTCTGTTGTCTCAGGATTTTTCCTAAGGCATTTTATTCAATACTGACCTAATTTCTCTTTTTTTGTCCAGATTGACCCGCAACAACTCCGGCCTTCCTCCAATGGTGTTGGATTTCCTCTCTTCCCGGGCCCCGGGATCTATCGTGGAGATGCCGGAGTATATGAGCCGGACGGTGAACTCTTTGCCCCAAGCTTGGACGCGGGAGTTAGCCGATGTCGCCGAGCGCCGACCTCGATATGCCGGTCGGGCCTGCATCGCACTCGTTAGCCAGGCGGCCATAATGGCCAATCTCGTGGAGAGCGAGTTCAACAGTGCCCTCAGCGCCGTGCGGAGGCTAGAGGCCGACCTGACCCGAGCTCGGGAGGAGAAGGCTGGGCTAGAGAGCGAGAACGCCGCGCTCAGAAAGGAGAGGGACTGTGCGGTCGGCCAGATGGAGGCCGTCTTGAAAGAGAAAGATGATGCTCTTGGTCGGGCAGAGATGGCATACAAGGCGCTGGCCGATGCCCGGAACTGGGTGGCAGAGATGGAGGACACCAGTGCCGATCTGCGGCTGGAGGCTCATCGAGCCCGGGGGGATGCTGATCATGCCCTTGCCCGGCAGGCTAAGTTGGAGAGGGAGCTCCAAAAGAAAGCTGAAGAATTAGCTGCCTCCCTTAGCCGGCCAGCGTACGATCCGGAGGATCCGACCGCCAACCCGGCACTCTTCTCCGAGTTCTGCTTCTATATGGCCGCTGCCAGCATGACCCGGGTTGCGCGCCAGGCCGGCCTTGAGACCAAAGCCATGGAGGAATACTTCCGGGAGTACGCCGACAAGAATCCGGTCGATGAGGGCTACTGGTTCCCTATCCTTGACCTTGAGACCGTCCATGGGGTAGACCTCTCATGGTTCCCCCATCGGCACAGGCTGCTCCTGCCGGGTCAGAATCCCCCGGTCGGCGACGAGGAGGAGGAGGCAGAGGAGGGAGAGGAGGTTCCTCCGGCTGACTCTCAAGTGCCGGGTGGAGGTGATGCCGAAGTTGCTTTGGCGGCCGGAAATGAGGGGCAGGCAGATCCTGCGGCCGGCGAGGGCGAACCTTGAACTTTTAGTTTATGCCTTGACTCCTTTTTACTGCTTTCGAATGTAACCGGCTTCTGGCCGGATTTATCTTGCTTTAAACCGTTGTACTTCCCGGCTTCCAGACCGGTTCTGACTTAATATAATTCAGATTTTCCTTGAATTTTATTATTTTGTCATCGCTTTCTTGCTTTCATATTCTTATCAAAATAAATTTTCACAAGTATGAAATGAGATTTGATCCGGGCTCGAGTGTGATATGCTGACCTCGATACGGTCGGCATATGTTTTGAACTGAGCCCGGTTTGTAAGATTGCCTTGGTTGCCTTGCCGAGCTCAAGTGTGATATGCCGACCTTGATACGGTCGGCATATACTTTTGAACCGAGCTCGGCTTTTAAAGTGGCTAGGGTGGCCTTTTCAAGCTCAAGTGTGATACGCCGACCTCGATACGGTCGGCGTACGCTTTTGAACTAGGCTCGATTTTTTTGGATGGCCTTGAGTGGCTTTTCCGGGTTCAAGTGTGATATGCCGTCCTCGATATGGCCGGCATATGCCTTTGAACTGAGCCCGGTGCTTGGGAAAAGATTGAGCTGTGTTAAGAGCCTTGTATTGATAAGAACTTTGAATACATAGTACAAGATCATTGGTAGTATTTCTTAAAGTGGATTGCATTCCAGGGGTATTGATCCGGAGTTCCATCCATGAGTTCCAGCTCGTAAGCTCCCTTGGAGAGCCATTTGGATATCCTGAACGGACCCTCCCAGTTCGGGCCGAATACCCCTTTTGGTACTTGAACCTTCTTGAGGACGAGGTCCCCGACCTGGAATTGCCTGGCCTTCACCTTGGAGTTGAAAAAATTTTCGGATTTCTTCTTGTAGGCCGCATTTCGGAGATCGGAATTGAGTCTTCTCTCTTCCAACATGTCCAAATCGATCGTCCGGGCGGTATCATTGTCTTCGGTGATCGTCTAGGCTGTCCGGTGGCTTGGTAGGGAGACCTCTGAAGGAATGACGGCCTCGGTCCCAAAAGCTAGAGCGAAAGGTGTTTCGCCCGTTGAGTTCCTTGTGGTCGTTCGGTATGACCAGAGGACATCGGGTAGCTCGGCTGCCCACTTCCCCTTTTTGTCCTCGAGCTTGGCTTTGATAGTGTGCTTGAGGATCTTGTTTACGGCTTCTACCTGGCCGTTCGTTTGCGGGTGGTAGGGGGTGGAGAAAACCTTCTTGATATTCCATTTTTCACAAAACTAGATCATCTGGAGACCGTCAAACTGTTTCCCATTGTCGGAGATGATCACTTGAGGTAGGCCGAAGCGGCAGATGATGTTTTTCCAAATGAACTTGATGATTTGGGTCTGGCTGATTTTATTGAGTGGCTCGGCCTCGGCCCACTTTGTGAAATAGTCGACGGCTACGACGGTAAATTTGTGGCCCCCGGGCGCAGTGGGCATTGGTCCGATCAGGTCGATACCCCACTGGGCAAAAGGCCAAGGGCTATACATAGAGGAGAGCTGCTCGGGGGATAGTTTGATATTGGGTCCCAAGACTTGACACTTGTGGCACGACCTCGCGAAGTTGACGGCGTCTTTGTTCAAAGTCGGCCAGAAATATCCTTGTCTGATCACTTTATGGGCTAGGGCCCGGCCTCCGGCGTGATTTCCGCAAACCCCCTCATGGATCTCGGCCAGAATGGTCTGGCCTTGTTCCGGGGTTATACATTTTAGGAGTGGGAGGGTAAAGCTTCTCTTATATAAAAGATCGTCAATGAGGGTGTACCTTGACGACCGGAGTTGCAGTTACCGAGCCCGAGTCCTATCTTCGGGGAGCGCGCCGGTCTTGAGGTATTTCACGATCGGCGTCATCCAATTCTCATCCGTGCTTAGAATGGTTGCCACCTGTGCTCGGATGACCGTGGGCGTTCCGAGCGTGGAGAGTTGAATGTTGGCGAGGTCGGCTGCTCCCTCCGCTGTTGCAAGCTTGGAAAGCGCGTCGGCCTGGTTGTTGTGTTCCCTCGGGATTTGCTCGATGAAAACTTGATGAAATTTCTCGCATAAGGTTGTGACCAGGTCGAGATACTTCATCATCTGTTCTCCCCGGGCCTCGTATTCACCTTTGATCTGGTTGACCACGAGTAGGGAGTCCAAAAAACGTGCAGTCGGCAAACTCCGATGGCGATCGCGAGCTCAAGGCCCCCGACCAGAGCCTCATACTCGGCCTCGTTGTTGGTGGCCGGGAAGCTGAAGCGGACTGCATGGGTGAAATTTTGGCCCTCCGGACCGATCAGGACGATACCGGCCCCGGCACAAGTATTAGTTGACGATCCGTCCACATAGAGCTTCCAAGGTGGATGGTTGATTCTTGTGAATTTGGGTGGGAAAGTTAACTCTACTATGAAGTCGGCCAGGGCCTGCCCCTTGATGGCCGTCCTTGGGGCGTATGAGACCCCGTACTGAGCTATCTCCAACGACCACTTCAATAACCGGCCGCTGGTGTCCGGCCGGTGTAGGACTTGCCTAAGGGGTAGAGTGGTGAGGACCTCTACATGGTGGTCGAAGAAATAAGGCCTTAGTTTCCTTACACTCATGACCAGAGCGTAAGCTAACTTTTCGAGCGGGGTGTATCTGAGCTCGGCATCGTGGAGGGCTTGGCTTACGAAGTAGATCGGAAGGTGGTTCTGACCGTCTGCCCGGACTAGTACCGCGCTCAGTGCGACCTCGGAGGCCGCGAGATATAAGTAAAGCTTCTCCCCTGGGACTGGCTTGACTAAGATTTGTGGGTTTGCCAAATATTCCTTTAGTTTCGCAAAGGCTAATTGACTTTCCCTATTCCAAGAAAACTTGCCATTTTTAATAGTCGAGAAGAAAGGCTTACTTTTATCCCCGAGCCGGGCTATGAATCTGTTGAGAGAGGCGAGGCATCCGGTCAGGCGTTGCACTTGCTTGATCGTCCTTGGCTCTTACATGTCAAGGACGGCTTTGATCTTGGCCGGATTGGCCTCGATCCCGCGCTGGCTGACGATGTGACCCAGGAATTTGCCGGCCTCCACCCCGAAGTTGCATTTCTTCGGGTTCAACTTCATATTGTAGGCCTTGAGGATCTTGAAAGTCTCTTCGAGATCCCTGAGATGGTCTTCTTTCTTCAAGCTTTTCACCACAATGTCGTCGATGTAGACCTCCATGGTCTTTCCGATCTGATCTGCAAACATCTTGTTGACTAGGCGTTGGTAGGTCGCGCCGGCGTTGATCAGACCGAAAGGCATCCGGAGCCAAGAGAATATGTTCTTCTCCGTGTGGAATGAGGTGTGCTTGATGTCTTCAACAGCCATGGGGATTTGATGGTAGCCGGCAAAAACATCCATGAAGGACATCATCTTGTGTCCGGCCGTGCTGTCCACCAGGTGGTCGATGTGTGGCATCGGAAAGTGATCCTTTGGGCACGCCGCGTTGAGGTCGGTGAAGTCTATACATAGTCTCCAGGCGTTGTTTGTCTTTTTGACCAGGACGGCGTTTGCGACCCATTGGGGCTCGTCCCGGGCTTGCTCGATTAGCTTGTTGTCCAGCAACTTCTTGACTTCCTCAGCCAAAGCTTCGTACTTTTCCGGGCCGAACTTCCTTCTTTTTTGATGGACCGGCCTCCTGTTGGGGTCGATCTTTAGGCGATGGCATGCGTGCTTTGGGTCTATCCCGACCATGTCTTGGTGAGACCAGGCAAAGACTCCAACGTTGGCTTTGAGGAATTCGATCACTTCCCCCTGCATTTCGGTCGGTATGCGAGAGCCGATCAGTACTTCCAGTTCCGGCCTCGAGGGGTCGACCGGAATGTGTTCCAAATCCTCTAGAGCCGTAGCTTGTTCATAGCTCCGCCGGTCAGAAGAATCGAACCTGGGATCGAGGTCGAGCTCGGATGGTTCGAAACCAATCCTTGGCTCGGGATCGTCGATCTGCATAGGCTGGGGGTCGGCCGATGTGGATCCGACCTCCGCGATGGGTTCTGCGGCCGAAATGGCCGTTTCAGAGTCGGGGTGTGGCCCGTCCGGTGTTTGGTTGTTGCTAATTGAAAATAAGTAAGAGTAGGAATAGTTCAAACACCTTCTAGCCATTGCCTGGTCACCCTTAATGGTGCCGACCACCCCCTCGGGGGTGGGAAATTTGATACAGTAATAGTAGGAAGAAGCAACAGCTTCAAAAACTTCTAAAAAGGGCCTACCCAGAAAGCCATTATACGAGCTTGGCTGATCTACAATTATAAAATCTAGTGGCCTAGTTATCCTGACCTCCTTGTTGTAGCAGCAGATGAGTTCCACGGAGAGCTTTATCCTCCCGTACGCGGCGACCGTCGCGTCCCCAAATCCCTTCAGCTGAAGGTCGATTGGCCTGATGAAGTTGACGAGGTCTCCGAGCTGGTCTAGGGCTGTTTTGAAGATGATATTGCAAAAGCACCCATTGTCGACCAGAACGCGTTGAACCTCTTTGCCCAGGATCTGGGCGGCAATTACCAGCGCGTCGCCCTTCGGGAACAGCACCCCGGTCCGGTCCCGGTTGGAGAAAGTTATCTCCAAGTCCTTGTGAATCTTCGGCTCTGGGGGTGTGACCAAGTTGACGTTGGTCGCTGCCCGGACCTCTGCTTTCCGCTTCCGGTTGGACTGCGTCGAGATGGGGGTGAGGCCGCCTAGGTTCCCTCCGTCGGCCTGGATCATGTTGACCCGACCGCCGGGATTCATGGGCGGGAGGAGGTCATCCTCGTCATCGTCCTCCTCCAAAGTTGCGACCGGCCTGAGAGGCCGGCCGCCCTCCTCGTTCCTCCGAGGGTGGCGCTGGGGCTGCTGCTGCTGCTGTTGGTCCTGCCGGCCGGCTGGCCTCTGAAGGAGGTCGTTCAGACGCCCTTCCTCAAACAGCTTCCAAAGCTGCTTTAGGAGATCACGACACTGGCTCGTATTGTGGCCAATAGAGTCGTGATAAGCGCAGAACTTTTTAGGGTCCAGCCGGGACCGGTCTCCAGAATAGGGCCTTGGCCTGGGAAGCACGTCCCGGTGCTGAATCGCATTGAAGATATGTGCGGGGGACTGCCTCATGGCCTGGGTTAGGTGAACCTCAACGTCCTCGAAGGACTTGAAGTTGCCGGGCGGCTTGGCCACCCTTCTGGCCTTTGGGCCGTTCTTGGGGGAGGTTTGGGCTGCCGCCTCCGTCTCCTTTGGGGTTGGCTCGGATTCCCCCAACCTTAGTGCCAGAAACTTCCCCCGAGCCAGGTAATCGCCGGCTCGGGCGCGGAATTCGGCGTAGGTTTTAGGGAAATCCTTGGTGAGATGTTTGAACATAGGAGATCGGCCGTGAAAACCCCCCAGGGTTGCATGCAAAGCCAGTTGATCGCTTACCGCTTCGCCGGTCAGCATGACCTCATCCACTCGGGCCACGTAGTCCTCGTCGGACTCTTCTTTCTCCTGGCGGATCCGCATCAGGCGGTGCCAGCTTTCCGGCCGGGCAATCTTGGCCGCAAAGTAAGATGAGAATTGGGCGCTTAGAGTGGCGAACGAGTCAATGGACCGTGCCGGGAGGGACACGTACCATCTGTGGGCGAGATCGCCCAGGGTGAGGGGAAAAAGCCTGCACTTCGTGGCGTCTGTCGCGCCACGCCCGGTCATATAGATCCAGAATTTGCTCAGGTGAGTCTCAGGATCTGTTTTCCCCTCGTAGAGAGGAGTTGGCGGGGGGACGATCTTGAGCTGGACCGGCGCGAGCTCAATATCGACCGCCAGAGGTTCGCTGGCGACTGGCCGGGCCTTGGTTTGGCCTTGCGCTTCGAGGAGCGCCTTCATTTCGTCCAGTTGCTTTTGCAACTTGACGATTTCTGGGCTGGGGGTTTCGGCCAGCTGGTCACCCACGCCGGCTAGGGGGCCGATACGGTCGAAGACGGCCGCGCGAGGGACTCCGCGTCCCAAAAGACCGCTTTGGGTGAAGCTTAACTTGCGTCTGGCGGAGTTCGCCGGGGTCAGGCTGATCTCGGCCGCCCTCTTGTGGGGCATTTGGGCCGTGCTCCCAGAGTTGGAGACGGACTCGGTGTCACCGTACCCAGTGTCGTAACTGGGTACGCGGCTCGGATACCACGACGGGTCCGTCGTGCCCAAACGGTTAAAAACCGGATGGGCGGAGCCTCGTGAACGGGTGGAGACGGGGTTTGCCCGACATTGGCTTTCGCTTTGGTGCTCTCCGGCTTTCGCCTTACCCTTGAGAGCGCGAGCCTGGGCCTTCTTTTTGGAGGCAGAGGTGGTGCTCCGGCACCCCCTCGCCTCTTCCGCCTGGCGGCGTCTTCCTGACCCGGCCTGGTCAGGGGTAAAGAAACCTCGACCCCCGGATGGGAGGGGTTCCTCCGGAAAATGAATTAGGGAGGCCACTCGTGTGGCTTTCCCGTGGGCATGGGATGACCTCTGAGGATCCATTCCTTTCAAGAGGAGGAGTTTGAGGTTTGAAGGTTTGAAGGTTTGAGGATGTGAAGCTTTGAAGAACAGTGAGTGTTCTTCAAAGAGATGAAGAAAATATGCGTTTGATGGGTTAGATACCCTTCTTCTAGCGCCAAATGTTGTTTACCAAATATATTTTGCTGGGATTGGATGGCTATTTATTAAAGCTTTGGTAAAAACACCAAATGATTGGGTTCTTAAATGCTGAAATGAATGCTTGGATGAAGAAAGGCTTTAAATACTTAAGAACATTAAGAACACCAAGAATTGCCAGGGGTTGTTAATCCCTGGACTTGAATGAGTATGTGTATTGATTATACTGAGAATGATTGAACCCCCTTTAACATTACAAGTGTTGGGGTATTTATAGTTTTCTCACTACAGGGGTATGTTGGTCATTTCTGGCCTCTCGGGGGACAGGTGCATTAAATGCCTCCTGCCTCTGAGGACGCGCGGGCTCTGAAGTGTCAGGGCTCGCAGGTGGCCGGCCACTAGGGTGTCGACGCGTGTCCAAAAAGGACGATTCTCTGAAGAATTTCCTCATTTGGATGGAATATTCTCTGTTTCTGGGTACGGAGGTGGCCTTTTTCTCCCTTGGGAGAGGATCTTGCACGATTCCGTCACGTGCTCCGGATCTTTTTAGTCGGCCGGGGGCCTTGAGTGATCGAGATCGGCCTCCGGGCGGATGGCGAGGTCGGAGGTTGTTCCTGTCAGTTGGCCGTGTCCGGGCGGCCTCTGCTGGACTTTATTAATCCTGGCCGGGCCGGTCCGGGCACGGCAGGGCTTCAACGTGGATGTGATGAACGTGGATGGACATCCCAAGCAGGCTTCCAGCCTCGCTTTCGAGGTCGGAGGCTAGTGGTCGGGGCCCGCTGAGGTCGGATTCAGGTCGGCCAGGTCGGTTCCGGCCTCTGGGTACCTTCTCGCCTTTTCCGGCTATCTTCCGGCCGGATCCAACATGTGATCAGAAATGGTCACAACAATAGCCACTGGAGTTTCATGATGAGCAATCATCTTGGAGCTATTCATCACCGCATGCTTGATGTGGTTGAAAGTGGCCCAATTCAATTTTACTGGACTCCTATTGATGATGGAAGATCTGAAGCCAGAGAAGAGTCCAGCAGAGCAGAAGAGGAAAGAACTACAGGGGAGAGAACACCCACTGATTATAGAGTACCTTGGCAGAGAATCCTCAAGAAAATAGATGAGTTGAACAATGATGAAAGGAAGCTCTATAATCTGTATCAAGTTGCCAAAACAGAGATCATTAACACACTCACCAAAGAAGTGATACAGAAAGTCAGAACATGTGGTACGCTAAGGGGATGTGGGACAAGTTAGCATTACTCTGTGAAGGAACAGAAAAGATCAAGGACAACAAGCTCCAGGTTGTTCAACATTCTTTTGACACCTTCAAGATAAAGCTAGATGAGACCATTGATCAGCTGGACTTGCGCCTCACCAATTTCCTCAACAAGGCTAGTTCTTTAGGTAAAACTTACTTTGAAAAAGAAATTAATAATAAAATCTCTTGATCACTAACCAACATGTGGAGGATCAAAGTCACTGTCATTAAGGATAGCAAGGACCTCAATACTCTAGATCATCACTAGCTGTTCTCTGATTTGAAAGCCTATGAGTATGATCTACAAGAGGAAGATCATTCAGATGAGATCTCTACCTCATCTGGTCAGAAAGGAATTGCATTCTCTTCCACTATGAAGGCTGAAGTGTGAAAGAACCTGTTGCAGATGACCTGAGTCTCAAGGAGCAGGTAACACTCTTAACTAAAAAACTTGATAAAATGAGCTCTAAGTATGGCAGGTACAAAAAGCACTGGAAGGATACTACCAGAGACAGAAGGAGTTCCTTCAAGCCTGCAGATAAGGAAATATCATCTGGAGCCTCTGGAGAGACAAGGTTCCAGTCACTAGAGAATAGAAGAGAAGAGATTTCAGTTCTAGAAGGAGAGATAGCAGCTCTGGCAGATCTGACTACAAGAGGAGACACAACAGCTCTGGTAGATTAGATCACAACTACAGGAGAAGAGATTCCAGTCCAAGTTCCAGAGTAGGAGACGACACTTGTTACAACTGTAACAAGCCAGGTCACTACAGTTATGACTGTCCTCAACTCACTCCCAGAGAAAGAGAAAAGAAAATAAGCAGGCAAGAAGGAGGAGATGCTGGAAAGCCTTCTGCTCCTAAGAGGAAGAAGACTCATAAACAGTCTCTTCTGGTCGATGAACCCACAGACCAAGAAGATGACTGTGAAGCTACAGAGGAGGAGATTCCTCTTTAAAAGAAGTCCAGAGCCAGAAGAGCCATTCTTCAGGATCAAGATTCCAGCTCTTCTCTGGGGACTTCTCTGGATCAAGCAGTAGATGAGGCTGTTCAGGAGGTGACTGAAGACATCTCCAGTGTTCCAGGTGCAGATGCCCCTTTGACTGTACCTGCCAGTGATCCAGTTGAGGTAAATCCTTCTACCACTCCCTCCATAAACCTTATCTCTCATTCCCTTTCTCCCCCAGAAGTACAAAATCAAGCCTCTGGTCTGAATGCACACATTTCTGCATCTGCTCCAGACCAGATCCCCTCTTCCTTACACACTTCCCCTACCCAAACACTTAACCCTCCCGCACCCTCACAAACAGCCTCTGTATCAGAGGAGGTTTATGTGCCTACTACCTCACCTGGTACAGAACAGCCCACGACTTCTCCCCTCCTCTCTTCCACCACTCACCAAACACATCCTTCCTCATCTCAAAACCCCACTGCCACCACTTCTCAGACCCCCTCTACCTCATGCATGGCATTGGGTTTTGTTGCCCCTCCTGGCTCCCCTGCAAGCCAGAGTAGCGATGATAGTGAAGAGGAGGATGCTTCACTTAAGCCTCCATCAACATCCTCCTTTGCAAGGGGCCCCACTCCTTTTGCGTTTAATGATCCAGACATGGGTCACATTCGACAAAGTATGAGCAAAGGTGCTCAACTCTGGCTCAAAGAACACTTCCCTGTTCTGTTGGAGCACCTCCCCTTGTTGGCAGACCTCACTGATGGCAAAGTGTGGAGCATGGCCAGAGAAGAAGATGTGGAGGATTTTTTTCTTCTCTTGGAAGAGATGGGTGCCTCCAACTTTTCAAACTGGGAAATTGAGCTAAAGAAAAAGCTGAACATTCAGCATCCGACAGAGAAGTTGACAGTTGACTCTGCCAGGATCGTGATCAGAACTCTTCTGATCCAGAGAGGGGTAATGATCTCCCCTGCTGGCCCCTCTTACTCTTTTGGACCTCGCTTCTCTTTCCCTCCAGAGCTTTATTCAGAGGAGGAAGACTTCGATGTCACGCCTGTAATGATGAAGAAGATGAGGCTCTTCTTCAACGAACATATCCAGCAAGTTGGTCACTTCTGCAAGGCTATGCAACATTTTGGCCCAGACATGATTGAGCATCAGATCATAGAAGAGAGGAAGAAATTGCTCAAACAGATCAAATCCACATTTTCCTCTGCTAAAGATGCCTTCAAGGCGACTGGTCTCTTTTTGAAGATGGATGTGATCAAGAGCTAGAACGAGCTTCAAGAGTATGTCATAGAGCAGATGCGATCAGTCTCTGTTATGAAGACTACTCTGGCCACCCAGATATTGGACTTGGCTAAGATGAAGGACGACTTCCGCCAGATGCAGGATAAGCAAGAGATTCTGGATGCTGAAGCCAAGGCCTATGTTGAAGAGGCTAAAAAGTTGAAGGAGATGCAGTCCTCCAAAGTTGAGTTGCCTATTCTGGTCAAGCAGATCGTGGAGCCCCTCCTTGATGAAGTTAAAAAGGGGGAAGAAAAGGCCAGAACTGTCTTGGCAAAGAACACTAATGAGACTCTCTTCAATCATTCTGGACGATTGGATCTTCTGGAGAGCACTTTGGCTCAAGCTGAGCTGGACAAGAAAAAGAAAGATGAACTCAGGTCTATTGTTGTGGCCAGGCAACTTACTAAAGAGGAAGATTCTCTAGAATTTGATCTTGATCATGTCTCTGTTCCTGGCCCTGCTAAAAGAAAGATAAGGAAAGTGAAGAAGACCTTCCTTGAAGAGGTTGTTGAAGAAGCAGAGAAGAGGTTCAAGGAAGAGACTGAAGAAGAGAAGCAAGCAAGAATAAGAAAGAATATTGATGAAGAACAGAGAAGAAGATACGAGAGAAGACAGAACAAGAAGGCAAAGGAAGTTGGTCTTGCTCCCAGTGGAAGCTCTAAGAAGAAGAAGGTGCAGACTGAAGTGATGGACTTCCTGCCCCTCAGGACAGAAAGATCCTTTGATTCAACTGTGCCTGTGCCTCTGATTGAGAAGTGGAAAGAGGCAAAGACTCTGTGGTTCATACAACATTACATCCAGAGGCCTCCTCTAGAGGATGAGGATCTTATCAACAGAACATTCCATACCTGGATGAAGACTTATGACCAGGATCTGTACAAGCAACTGATGGATTCTACCATCCAGTTCAATCTGAAAGTTACTGCTTCAGAGTTTCACTACCTCAACACCCCTCTGGTTGGCGACCAGATTGATTGGGCAGAGCTGAAGAAGCTGTTCAAGACCAAAGTGATGATGGACTTCACTACTTCTAGCTCTGCAGAGCTCATGACTATTCAAGATCGCTTCCTAAATTGGTTCCTTGTTCCTAAAGAAGGTAGAAGATATGCTTAGAATAGGAACTTATCTTGTAATCTATAATCTTCTCGGATTGATCATTAATGAAATTTTCATCTCTGTTCTATTTGAAAGACAACTCCTTGTTGTATATTGTTTGCCATATGAGATCTATTCTAAGATCTTATCATTATTGTTTACATGTTTATCTGTTTATTCAGTTCTGGTATTTGTTTAACTTCATCAAAAATGGGGAAATTGTTAGGATAAATATTGTTAGTTTTGATGAGTTAGAAACAAACCAGAAGATGTAATAGGTCCATCTGGACCTGTTACCCAGATGAGGAACTAGATTAGGACTTAGTCTAGGGGGAACTGTCAGACAAGAAGAGTCACCAGAAGACTTCATCAGAGGACTCCGCCAGAAGACTTCATCAGAGAAGATCAGATCAGAGGCAAAAGAATTTCCCCAGAACCAGATGAGTCCAGAAGACCAGACGAGTCTGGTGAAATAAAAGTATATTAGAATCATCTCCTGAATCTAAGGGAACAAATGTTTCACAGCCGATTCTGGACCTGAGGACCTCTGGGTCATCTGGTACCTAGTATGTCTACTCTGGAAGAATCAGAGTTTGACCAAGAAAGTTGTATACCGTTGGTGTATTTAATGCTGATTGAAGATCGGATTGGAAAGTCAAAGAAGAATCAATCCAAAGGATCTCACCAACCCAATCAATCAATTAGGGAATTGATTGAAGACTTCCATTCATAGAGATCTGATTAGATTAGCTCTCCAACGGCTAAACCCTAATCACCTTTATAAATACAAGAGTGCTGGTATGAAGAAAAGCTCTAGTTACGCGCACGAAGAAAAACTCTCAAGCTTTACATTACACTCAAGCAATTAAGCACTCTAGGCTCTTAATACCTATTTACTCATTAAGGAGTTTTTGTAGTTGGAATTTAGATACTAAGGTTGTAGTATTGAGAAGCTTTAGATCGAGCAGATCTAAAGATTGTATCAAGGAGCTGTTACTTGTGAAATTCCAGTGTTCGTAAGTTGGTTGGTTGGTAGTAAGGCCCCTTGGATAAGGGAGAGTGGACGTAGGATTTTAACATCTGAACCACTATATACCGTGTGTTATTTATTGCTTTCCTTTACTTTCTGCATATTTCATTTGAAGTCTTAAAAGGTTTTACTTAGTCAAGCTTCCGCATTCGCTCTAATCTGACTAGTGGGACCAACAAGTTACCCCGAATTGGTTAATCTCTAGTGACCATTTGAGTAAGCGGCCAGCTGTGTCTGGGCGATGTAAAATTTATTTGAGTGGGAAAGTTGTTAGCACTTCGACTTGATGGTCAAAGAAGTATGGTCTTAACTTTCTAGCACTCATAACAAGTGCATATGCTAGCTTCTCGGTCGGAGAATACTTGATCTCCACTTCGTGTAATGCTTGACTGATATAATAGATTGGTTGATGGAACTTTCCATCAGCCCGTACCAGTACAAAGCTGATTACCACTTCTGATGTTGCCAAGTAGAGGTAAAGCTTTTCACCTGGGACAGGTTTTGATAGAATTTTTACATCTCCCAAGTAATCTTTTAGTTGTTCGAATGCTCTTTGGCAGCTGCTCACCCATAAGAATTTGTCTTTCTTGATGGCTTCGAAGAACGGACAACATTTATCTCCGGATCGGGATATGAACCTATTTAAGGCTGCTAGGCAGCCTGTCAAGCATTGAACCTCCTTCACGGACCGAGGGGTTGCATATCCATGATTTCCTTCACTTTCATGGGCTTGGCTTCAATCCCCCACTGGCTAACATGATTGTCCAGGAACTTTCTCGAATGTACCCCAAAGCTGCTTTTCTTGGGGTTCAATTTCATATTGTATTGTCGTAGAATATCAAACACCTGGCCGAGATGTTGGAGGTGATCTTTTTTCCTTGGACTTTTTACTACGATATCATCGATGTACACCTCCACTGTCTCTCCGATATGGTCATCGAACATCTTGTTCACCAGTCTTTGGTATGTTGCTCCCGCATTGATTAATCCGAACAACATCCTTTTCCAACAGAGTAAGTTTTTGTTTGTATAGAATATCGTGTTTTCTTGATCATCGGGATGCATGGGGATTTGATGGTAGCCAGTAAATACATCCATAAAAGTTAGCATTTCATGCCGAACTGTGCTGTCCACCAACTGATCGATGTGCAGAAGGGGAAAATTATCCTTCGGGAAGGCTGTATTCAGATCTATAAAGTCTATGCATAGCCTTCAGGTTATATTTGGCTTCCGCACCAGAACTGGGTTTGCTACCCACTGTGGGCAAAGAGTCTGCCTGATCAAATGATTGTCGAGCAACTTTTTTACTTCTTCGTTGAGGGCCTGATACTTGTCTGGTCCATATTTTCGTCTTTTTTGATGGACTGGCTTTTTTGTTGAATTAATGTTGAGCCGGTGACAAGCATGCTTTGGATCAATTCCCACCATGTCTGCATGTGACCAAGAAAAAACATCTAGATTGGCCTTGAGGAATTCTGTCATTCGGGTTCTGTAAGGCTCTAGGAGCTCAGACCCGATGTAGAGTTCTAGATCCTTGTTATCCCTAATTTATTTTGAGGGCTTCCAGCTCTTCAACCAGAGTTGCTCGTTGTTTTTGTCCCTTCCAACAAGGATCTATTATTGGTCCCTCAAGGTTGAAATCATTTTCAATATCTATTGGGTCAGCTTCAAGGAGGGGTTCAAGGTCATTTGCCTGTCTTGGAACAACGTTGTTCGCCGGATTCTAGCCCTCCAGATTATTATTAATATGTTGCTCGTCATTGTTCATATGTTGCTCATCAGGAGCAAGAATCCCAATCACTAAAAAGGGTTGTTCGCCTCTTGGTGAAAGTTGTTCGTCTTGGACAAGAGGCTGGTCGTCCAACTCCACATGGTCTTCTACAGAGTCCTAAATATCATCCAAGACTGATGGTTCACCTGCTGGAAAGCTGGTGGATGCTTCCATCATTGAGACTCGTTTCTCGTTTGATTAAAGTTGGAGGAGGCATTCCCTCGCCTTCTTTTGGTCGCCCTTCAAAGATCCTGCACCTTTTGAGGTCGGGAACTTTACACAGTAGTAATAAGTTAAAACTACCGCTTTAAATTCATTTAGAAAGGGGCAACCGAGAAACCCGTTGTAGGTAGACGGCTGATCTACAATCAGAAATTCTACCATTCTTATTAGTCTCCTCTCCGGGTTCTCGGTAGATACAAGTTCGATAGACAACTTAATTATCCCTAGTGGGACTGTTACAGTATCACCAAAGCCTAAAATTCTATGATTACAATCTTCAATGTAGCACGCATAGACTCCGAGTTGGTCGAGCGTATTTTTGAAGATGATGTTGGTGTAGGCTCCGGTGTCTATCAACAAATGATGGACTCTTGTCCCCATGATACTTGCACACATGACCAAGGAGTCATTGTAGGGAGTTAAGATTCCATCCAGATCTTTTTCGGTGAAAGTCAACTCTGGAAGCTGTTTGACGGCAGGATTGACTCCCATTTCTTAGACATGAGCTACTGCTCATAGCTCAGCCTTTCTTTTTATGTTCGATATTGGAGCCCATCCATCTGAGCATCCCCCCACGGGACCTGATGGCTCTATCATGTAAATGTCTTCCGCTGGTCTAGCTACTGCAGTAGGAGCTAATCGCCCAGGTTTATTACTCCTGAGGGGTTAATCGTTTTCTTCCTCATCAGAGTTATCCTCCCGGGCTTGCTTGCCAGGTTAACATTTAACGAAGTCGGACAACTTGCCCTCCTCGTAAAACTGCCAAAGCTGCTTCAGCAAATCTCGACACTCACTAGTAAAGTGTCACACACTCTGATGGTAGGCACATTACTTGTTTGGGTTAAGTTTGTTGGCTTCTTGGTGGATCTTTCTCGGTGGGGAGAGCAACTCCTTCTCCTTTACATTGTTGTATACCGTGTCAATGGACACGGTTAACACCTGATTTAACTTTACCTTCAGCTCTGTCCCCTCATTGAATGATTTCATATTCTTTGGGACTCGGTAGCCGGTTCTACTGGGGTTTTTCGGATTTTCCCAAGTTTTTTTATAATGCCTCGTCCATGGAGACAAAGATATCGAATCAATTCTAAAATTCCGCATAAGTCTCCGGGCATTTCAAATGTACTTCCTTCTTTAACCCGGCCATAACGGCCACAATCTTGGTATCTTCACTCACTGGCTCCCCTTCAAGCAACACTTTGTAGAACCTTTCCATAAAATACCGGTCCAATTCGTCATCACTTATGCATCCGATATTTTTGGGAAAGGTACGATCCAGCGGTTGAGAAGTGGGAGAGAAACTCTCGGCCTAGTTGGGCAAAAGAATGAATGGATGCCGGTGGTAAGGTAGAGAACCATTTATGCATCCGATCCCCCAATGTTAAGGGAAAATTTTAGCATTGCATGGCATCGCTTGCTCCCATGGAGATCATGTAATCTGAATACCTTGTTAGATGAACTCGGGGGTCAGCGGTGCCTTCATATTGGATGCTAGCCGGGAATTGTATTTTCTTTTGGATTGGAGCTTTCAAGATTATTGAAGATAATGGTGATGCTGGCATGTTGGTCGGCCCAACTCCTCTCCGTGAGTCTAACTGCCCTTGCATATTCTCAAATGCCTTCCTCAAGGTTGTTAGCTTATCCAATGGTGCCCCTGACTCAGAAGCATGACCCTCTGCTCATCGCAGTCCCTCACTCGGAAGGGGAATCTCATGAGCCTACCTTCTAGGGTTGCTCGCTGCATTGGGACCCAGGTGCCCAAAGGTAGACCTGGTTAACCTTTTATGCACCGAGGGGCTAATAGGCTCATGGGTTGTTCGCCTCTTGTCTGCTCTCGGGCGAGCACCTTCTTGGTGGGGCCGGCCCAATCTATCCAGTACACTTATAAGTGAAGTCCCATGGCTAGATCCAAATGGGAGCAGATTCTACCTGGCCCTCCATTCGCTCAACTATCTTTGCTTTGCCCTTATCCCTTTAGACCTGGACACTGTCGCCTCATTTTGCTCATCGCGAGCACTTCTGTGTCTTTGTGTCTCCACGGGCCTTGATCTGGCTCTCACTTGTGATGGGCCAGGTTGCTCTTGCCACCTTTGTAAGGCTTGCAAAGCGGATATGGTTCTAACTAGCTCGCCTGGGTTGCTAGTCAGTGCCTCCAATTCTGGGGATATAATATTTATGACAGCCGAAGGCCTGGCTTGATGCCTTGGCCAAGGGTTTTGTGCTCATCGTCTTGCCGAGGAGGCCCGGGTCGGTGGGGTCCTAGCCGAAGGGTGGGAGAGCTGAGTATCCTTAGATTGAGACGCTTTAATTATGATGTGTTTAAATCTTCAAATCTTCAAGGATTTGATTGAAGAACACCAAGAACACTTTCTTTGAGTTTATGAAGAAAACTCAAGAAATCCTTTGAATCTTCAAGTTCTTGTCTGGAATCCTTTGCAATCTAACACGAATCGGAGGTTCGAAAACCCTTCTTCTAGCGCCAATTTATTGATGATCAGTTCTAATCGTGTGGATTAGTGGCTATTTTTAATCGGAATTAGGATCACCAAATAATATTGTGTGATTGATTACTACCGTTTATAGTAAATACGATAGATCGGGGAAGAAAATTGAAAATACATGTATTAATTACGTATTTAACTCGTATATGTGCGTTTGGAGGTGTATAAGTGTGTGTTGGGAGAATTTTGTTATTTGACCTTAATTTTATTAATGGAGAACATCCTATTTATACAAGCCACCAAATAGGTGGTGGATTTACCCTTTGGACTTCCAAGCTTGCATGCTTGACATGTGTCATTTTGACTTAGTTTGACCTTATCTAAGTTGAATCTTAGTTACAAAGTCTTCATTTAGGTCTTATCCCGTCTTCATAGCTATTCGTCATTGGCTGTGAGGCGGTTCTTCACTTGTTTATCTTTACTATACATTGTTCGCTTGGTATGATGATGGTTTATAAGTTGTTCGCCCATCACCTTGTTACAGATTGGCTCCTTTGGATCATCTTCTTTGTCGAGTTATTTGTATAATAGTTGCTCGTAGGGAGAGTTGATGGATATCATACACTCTTCCGATTGGTTAATTCACTTATGTTCCATAATACTTGTTCGTCATTTATAACTTGGTTAATTATGGCTCATGACATGTTCGCCCGAAAGCTGGTCGTCAGGCACAGTGGTATTTGCAGTTTACACTTCTTCAATTAGTTTGTGCACCACCTTTTAGCAATTTCTTGCTCATTAGTGGTAGTTTGATTATTTTACTTCTGTAATCTCTGCTTAGGCCTTGAATCCTGTTCGCCTAATGATGATTGATATTCTCCTATTGATTAGGCGTGAAATTGTCATGATTCGTAGCTAAAAATGTCCTAGTTTTGGTCGAATTTGTTGAGTATTTAGAGTCAATTGAGTATTATTTATACACATTGATGAATTTGTCTCTTTGATTCTCATAGGTGAATCGAGGGCAAAAAACGGAGTTCGTAGGATTTTGAATCGACTCAAACGGATACCCGGATGAGAAGATATCGAAGAAATACGAATGGTATTAGTGCGCGAGAAGAAAAGTATCAGTTGAAGAAGAAGGAGACTCATTCGAGTGGATCCACTCGAGAACCACCGCTCGAGCATGCCACTCGAGCGCCCAATTTGTCCAGAGAACTTTTGTTATTCGAGCTACTCGAGCACCATTGCTCAAGCATGTGGCTCGAGCACCTAAAACATACAGAGAATTTTGAGCACTCGACCAACTCGAGCGCATCCGCTCGAGCATAGGGCTCGAGCGCCCAAGACTTGCAGAACCATAGGGCTTGACCAACTCGAGTTTCCGAATCGTTCTGCCAGTCTTGGGGCGCTCGAGTTGGTCGAGTGCTCGAAATTCTCTGTAAGTTTTAGGTGCTCGAGCCACATGCTCGAGCGTTGGTGCTCGAGTAGCTCGAATGACAAAAGTTCTCTAGACAAATTGGGCGCTCGAGTGGCATGCTCGAGTGGTGGTGCTCGAGTGGATCCACTCGAATGAGTCTCCTTCTTCTTCAACTGATACTTTTCTTCTCGCGCACTAATACCATTCTTATTTCTTCGATATCTTCTCATCCGGGTATCCATTTGAGTCGATTCAAAATCCTACGAACTCCATTTTTTGCCCTCGATTCACCTATGAGCATCAAAGAGATAAATTCATCAATGTGTAGAAATAATATTCAATTGACTCTAAATACTCAACAAATTCGACCAAAACTAGGACATTTTTAGCTACGAATCATGACAATTTCACGCCTAATCACCTATCAACAGGTATAACTGTTGGATTTTATTGGGACGGACACCATGTTCGATGCAGCGGAAGTTATAGATTCACCAACAACGAATATAAATTAACAATATAACTCCTTACAGTGCTTCAAAGACAGAATCCTCAACTACGGTGTCCACGCAATTCACGTACATAAATCCGCACAAATTTGCCAACGTTGAATCTCGAGGCGAAATTGCTAGGAAAATTCAACTAGAGATTTTATGGAGAAATTATGAAGTCGTAGAAGTCATAAATTAATGAATCCCTACAGTCTTATATTTATAGGGAAAATCCAGCTTAAATCTTAAGCTATCAAGATTAGGAAATATATTCCCTAATCTTGCAAATCAAATCTCATATATTTGATTTCCCTATCTATATAAAATCCTGCAATAATATTCCATATATTATTCTTAGATTCCTATTTAATTAAATCTAATTTAATTAAATAGTAATAATAATTAATTCCAAATTAATATATTATTAATTCTCCATAAATTAGATAATAAAATTAATTTAATACTTAATCAACTAACGTTAATCTGCGAAGTGAATTACTTGTTGTGTGACCCATAGGCCATCATATATCGAGCGATTAGTCAAACTAACGGTCTTAATTGAACCCCTAGATAGTAAATCAGACATTCTCAATATATGAAGTACGTTGCGAGGAAATGTGCAACTACCGGTAACTATACGTGGGCTATTGTGATAATGTCCTTTCATTCGCGAATACTCGATTAAGTCTTGAACATGTTGAAGTGTTTATTCAAATAACTTAATCATATTATCTCTAATCACTAATTGATCATTCATGTCACACTTGGTCACAAAGTCTAAGTTGACGTGCATCGACTGATGACTTAGATCCAATTATGATGAGAAGACGAGTACCTCTCTAAAGCCACATTGAGAAATGAATCATATTCTTAGCTCAACTACCACGCACATGCATTTCGTGATAAACTCAATCCAAGCCATATCTACCCATGGAATGATGCAAGCGTCGGTCATGGTCAAAGTTCATCACTCCACACATGTCGTGCGTATTGACCTCAAGTCAAAGGAATATCACATCGCTCCCACTAACCGAGACACCCGTAGACACGTAGAGTGGAATTACATTAAACGGTTTCTCAGATGGGTATATCAATACCCTCTAAGGTATCTATACATCCATCATGAAATACCTATTATCTCGTAGTAAGTGAGATCTTACTACATCCTCTAAGAGTATGATGCAGATCGCACATCAATCTTAATTGCATCATCAATATCTCATTCTTGATGATCCTTAATCGGGGCTATTTGAGAATCATATTTTAGTCATCTGAGTTCTCACAATCTCAATGACAGCAAAGACTCATGGGAACACAAATAAGAATAAACGAAAATAATCAAGCATAATATTCAAACAAGTGTAATGCCATATATTTAATTTTAAATAAACAATAATATTAAAACCAAAATTAAATATTATCTTAGTATTATGTCCTCATAATAAGATTGTCTCTAAGACACTAACAATAACAACTTTTTAATACCTTAATTAATGAATAATTAGTTTGTATCAATGGATAAAATGAGATAAATTTAAAAAAATGGAGAAAATATTACCGAGCATTGCAATATTTTGTCACCTTCTAAAAATAAGCGTTTATGGATAGCCACAGGGGCGGATGGTCATATGGGCAGCACTGGGCTCTAGCCCAGTGCAAGCCCAAGCCAAGTCCATATATATATATATGTGTGTGTGTGTGTGTGTGTGTGTGTGTCACAGTAAATATTATCAATTTCAGCACAGTCCAAAAAAAAGTTGAAAGCCCACTATAGATAAATTCATTCAAAAATATAAGTGAAAGCCCACTATAAAGATAAGCTTCAACCTAATTGAAAGCCCACTATATAAGCTTCATTTTTTATTTGATTCAACCTAATTGGAACCTTCTTCTCAGTACTTCCCCTTTATTCTCCAACTCAAAAACGGCAGCAGAGCCTTGGTCCCCCACTCACGGTAAAAAAAAATTACACATTCTTCTTTCTTTATTTTATTTTTTGTGGTTGTATTTTGTATCTAATTTGGTTACTTTTGCTATTTTTGTTTTTACTGACGCATATGATGTATGAAAAAAAATATTTTATTTTATATCAATTATATTTTGTATAGTGTTTAATTCAATTAGTAATTTAGTTAGTAATGATCTATTTGTACTAAGTCTTTGGATTATTTGAAGTTATTAGTTCAACTTGATGGGGAATTAGTATTTAAGGTGATGATATTAAGTAGGTCACATTATTAGGGTTAATAATTTTATTACTATTTATTTAGTAATTCAATTGATAATTTTGGATTACAAGTAGTATTTAGTAATTTAATTATCAATTTGTCAATTATAGTGAACTTAGGTGGAAGAGTTTAAAGAATTTTATAATTTAATTAGAACTTAAATTTGGCTATAAATTCATTAATTATTTATATCATGTAAAATTAATTTATTTTATTTTCATTTGCATTATCTCATATTTTTAAATGGAGCAACAACCTTCTGTGAAGAACGGAAAAAGACTTATATCATCTTTTTTTAAGAAATGCGTCTGTCAAGATACTGAAGGTGGCTCAGAACCTACATACACCACTACACAAAATCAAACTAATCAATCTCTTTCAACACCTATGGACCAAATTCCCTCAATTTCAGATTTACAATCAAGTACATGTATTGAGCGTGATTTGGGAAAAAGGAAGCAGATGTGAGAACATTCTGTTAATGCACAAGATGATATAAGACGGGCATATCTAAAAGATGGGCAATATCAACCAAGAATGGAAGTGTATCCTGTTACGAAGTTTGGCACTCAAAATCGTAGTTTTCAGAAAAGGTGGTTCGACAAGTTTCATTGGTTAGAATACTCGCCTTCCACGAATAAAGCATATTGTTTGTATTGCTTTCTTTTCATGAGTGATGTTAATATGCCTATTTCTTCTGCATTAGTCAAGGAAGGGTTTAACAATTGGAAAAGGATAAGTCAAGGAAATAAATGTGATTTTCTTACTCATGTTGGTTCTGCAGCTACATCACTACATACTATGTGTTTAAGACGTGCATAGGATTTGATGAGACCATCTGGGCACATTGACAAAGTTATGCACGCTCAGACAAATATTGAGAAAGAGAGGAATCATTTGCGCTTAAAGACCTCAATTAGAAGCCTTTGATGGCTTGCACTTCAAGGTTGTGCTTTTAGAGGCCATGATGAGTCTTCATCTTCATCCAACCGTGGGAATTTTGTTGAATTGGTGAAGGCTTTTACAAGTATGAATAAGAAAGTTGATGAAGTTGTTCTTGATAATGCTCCAAGAAATTCCCAATACATTGCTCCAGAAATTCAAAAAGAGATTTTGAATATTATGGCCAATAGAGTACGTCAAATGATTCGCGAAGAAGTTGGTGATAGATGTTTTTGTATCCTTGTTGATGAAGCACAAGATATCTCCAAACAGGAGCAAATGGCCATTATCTTGAGGTTTGTGAATGATCATGGAATTTTGACTGAACATTTTTTTGCAATTAGAAGTGTTAGTGACACTACTTCATTAAATTTGAAAAAAGAGATATGTAGTGTTCTCTCATTTTGGTCTCTCGGTTAAGAAGATGAGAGGCCAAGGGTATGATGGTGCTAGTAATATGCGTGGTTCATGGAATGGACTTCAGGCATTATTTCTTAGAGATTGTCCATATGCCTATTATGTTCATTGTTTTGCGCATCGTCTACAACTTACATTAGTTTCTGCATCTAAGGATATCAGTGTTGTTTGGAAATTTATTTATCACTTGGATAATGTGGTTAATATAATAACTTCTTCACCGAAATATGTCTCTCAAATACATGCTGCTCTAAAACATTAAATTTAGAGTTTGTTGGATGCATATGAGCTTGATTCAGGACGTGGTGCCAATCAAATTGGTAATTTGCAGTGAGCTAGAGCTACTCGTTGGAGTTCACATTATAATTCCGTGAAGAGTTTGATTGATATGTATGCTGCAACTTGCAAAGTATTTGAATATCTCATTGAGCACTCTCAAAGTGGAAGATCTAAGGCTGAAGTTCAAGGTGTGTACAAAAATATGGCAAGCTTTGAATTTGTATTCACTTTACACTTGATGCATAGAATTATGAGAGTTACTGATTCGCTTTGTCAAATTCTCCAAAGAAAAGTTCAAGATATTTTGGTCGCTATTACGTTCGTCTCTACTACTAAATCCATTCTTAAAGAGTTGGGAGAATGTGGTTGGGAAGGATTTCTTGAAGAAGTAAAAAAATTTTGTTTGAGGAATGGTATTGATGTCCCCAAATTGGAATGTGCGTATAAGGTTGGTCGTTCTCGTGGGCAAACTACAATGGAACATCATTATCATTTTGATGTTTTTAATGGAGTAATAGATTGCATCTTGATGGAGTTGGATACAAGATTTAATGATGCATCAGTTGAATTACTTTCTCTCAGTGTGACCTTAGATCCTAAAAATTCTTTTGAATCATTCAACATTGATAATATTTGCAGGCTTGCAAGGAAATTCTATCCTGGAGATTTCACAGGTCAAGATATTGTTACTTTAGAGTATGAGTTGGATCATTATAAGTGTGATATGATAGTGAACCAAGAGTTTCAAGTTTCTACTATTTTTTAGTGAGTCAACTATTTTCTAAGAGTGGAAGGTCAAAGGTCTACGTTGTGTTAACTAGATTGATGCATCTAGTTTTGACGTTACACGTTTCGACTGCTACAACTGAACGAGCATTTTCAGCAATGAAACATGTGAAGACGACACTTGGTAACAAGATGGAAGATGATTTACTTGGAGATTGTCTGATGCTTTATATTGAGTGAGGTTTTGTTAAGGATATAGATACAAACTCAATTATTGATGAATTTTATGTTTTGAAGTCTCGTAGAGCACAACTTAAGTGAACATAAAAAGAGATTATTAATTTTGTTCCGTCATGTGTAAATTTTTCTATCATGTGTAAATTTTTAATGTACTGAAGCATTTTTATTTTTCAGCCCACCCCACTACCAATTTCTGGATCCGCCCCTGGTTAGCCAGATAGTGATATTATTATTATTATTATTATTATTATTATTATTATTATTATTTCATTTCTCAAATAAATAATGGATTAAATAGTTTATGGTCTAGAACATTCATTATGTAGATTAATTGGGTTCGATTTTAAGAGGAAAAAAGAAGATCAGTAGGTCCAAAAAATCACCTAAGGTAAGGGAGAGTTTTTCTTTGTTCTTATATTAGGGGGAGAAATAATAATAATAAACTATTTATTATTTATTCACAGATATATATGTTTGTTTTTTACCAGTGTATATTCACATATATGTACTCGTGCATCGTGGATATATATTACGATGAATGCGCAATATTTAGGCGAAACACTTTCTTTTTAGACCGTTTACTATTAGACAGACAAAATTCATTAAGTAAATAAATGAAAAAGAACTGATAAAAAAATGAAAAGAAATACGAGTTATTGGATAAATAAATTAATGAATAATGACTAATGTGGTGAAAATAAATTAATTTAGATATGTAAAAATAATTTATTTTTATTTTTTTGATGAAAATGAATTTTATCATGCATCAAAACCTTTAAGTAAATGAAGTTATTTCATATTTCATAAAAAGAAAAAAAAATTAGTAAATGATTTTATATGGGGCTTCAAGTGTGTAATAGTGCTTGTGGAGTTAAATTCGGAGGCAGCATTTTTGATGAGATGGAAGAGAAAGGGCTAGGTATGGTTCCACGAGATGCAAATGAGGATTTCTTGTTCTGCAGTATGATGGTTGCTCAGGGAGAAGAGAAGCGTGAGGACTAATGGAGGGGATGAGATGTTATGGCCAAGGAAGAGAAAATTATACTTTTGATTCCAAGAAATGAATGCAAAATATTTTTTTTAGGACTAAAATTGTAAGTTTATCTTATTTCATTTGAGACCAAAACTGCAATTTATTCATTCTCTTGAGACTAAAATTACCATTTATATTATTATTTTGGGACCAAAAGTGACAAAAATAAATTAGGGGACTATAAGTACCAAAAGAAAGACCATTTTACTATTGGTTCATTCTCTTATAATTAAAACTGCAATTTACCCGGTAAAAATATGGGATGAAATACAGTGATATTTGAGATTGATGCAAAGGTGATAACACTTCTCGATTTTTTGGCAGTCACTATGTTTGGATCGAATTCAAATTTTTGTGGATGACCTCCTCAATCAAATTTACTCTTGCCGCTAAAAGAAAAATTATTTACTTTTTTTCTTAATAGTGCTCTAGGTTCGGTGTGCTGCAAAAGATTATTGCTCTAGCTTCAACGGTCTCGTTTGGCAATATTAATTATTGTGATGGGATCATAGGCAATTGTCACCATTCGAAGTTTTAATTTGTAAAGGCTACCATCCAAATCACATTCTTAACGATTATTGAAAATAATTGAAATATCTATTATTGCACAATTAGAAAAAAATTTACATATAGGAAATTTATATTAACTCGAGTTGTCCGGAACAAAATTATGGATAGTAAATTATAAAATAATCATTTTTTAAAGTACTTTTTATATGTTATATATTATAGTATATTATTTTAATAAAATCAAAGCGGATGACTAGACTCAACGTAAAATTCAATCCACCTAATTCTTTATAATAATAAATAAAATAAATGATGCAGATGTTCCGTGGTGAAAATTGAAAAAACAAAGAATATGCATTGTGTTATATTACTCGAGTTAACCAGTAATGAAAATATAAGAGTATGATAGAATTAAGAAAATTGTGTGAGACTCTATATATCATAAAAATTTGTCTGATAAAGTTTCATATATAAAAATATATTTTTGGTAATTTTTATAATATTTTAAAAATCCAAAATTTAAGTATACAAAAATAATAGGAATTGACTGTTGAGTTTAGTGTAAAAAATGATTTATATATGGATGATTACTCTTACCATTTATGTACGGGAATTTCGAATTCTAGTAATAATAAAATAATATGAATTTGATTGTTGGAATTATAGTTGTTTAAGAAGCTCTGGGTTCGAGATGTTGGTTTTTTTTTTTTTTTTTTTAACTGAGAGGTATATTATATGATTTTGGAAAATGGGTACACTAGCCAAAAAAAAAAAAATACACAGAGAGAACCACTTCAAGATGCAATTGTGGACATGTTTTGCAATTTTTTTCTTTCTTTCATTAGTTTTCTACCTTATTGAATTTATCTATATTCATTTATGCTACAAGATATAAAATAAAACACCAAAGAGTATGTATGGAGTGAAATTGGTTTATATATGAATCATTGAAAGGTATTAGTTGTTTTCACTGAAGAGTATTAATTGTTTTTACTGAAGAGTATTATTGATTACACTGAAGAGTCTTAGTTCATTTTCACTGAACAACTAAAACTCTTTAGTGTAAATCAGTAATACTCTTCAGTAAATACAACTAATACTCTTCAATGAAAACAACTAATACTCTTCAGTGATTCATGTATAAAACAGTTTCACTCTATACTTTGTTAACACGAAATATTGAACAAACGATTTTATTCCTAAATTTTGAGCCACAAACATTCAATCAAATACTTTTTTGCATTTTTATTAAAACAGTTTATATACTAGAAAGTAAAATAATAGTAACATTTATATATATAAAAATTAATACTCAATTTATTTTTCCAATTAGCTCTATAACCAATTGAAATGAGTCAGAATTGTGCAACCACACACTAAAAGGAAGGTTTTTGAAACTGTACCGGTTATTGAATCGAACAATGAACTTGGTCATTGACTTACTAGTTCAATTGGTTGAACATTTGTAAAAAAAAAATCGCATAACTTAAATACTTATTTATATGAGAATTATATAGAGTGCAATAGTGGACACATAACACTTATGTGGCAATGGCGCAATGCCCATCATTGCTTGTAATATTATGTGATCTTTAATCCTTATTAATATCTTTTATCAATATTTTTTATTTTGATAAATTTTAAATTAAGACCTTTAGTGAGTTATGTTCCACATAAATAAGAAAAAATATGTTAATGATATTTATTCACTTTCACAAATCCAAAATAATTTTATAATGATGAACATTACGTAAAAAAAAAAAAAAAAAAAGTTTTTTTATTTTATTAAAAAAAAATTTGATTTTTTTTTTTTTACTTAATTCCATACTCCAGCTTTTTTTTTTTTTGGATGTGCATCACTAAAATTAATTTTCAAAATTAAATATTCGCATCTATTAATTTTTTAAATAAATATATAGATTTTATTATGTCAAAAAAATATTTTAATATAGAATTATAATAATGCATATTAATTTTTATTAAATATTGAAATTTCTTTGGTATCAAATCTGAGTAATTCAAACCAAATTTATTTTAAATATTTTTAGAAACTTTTTCATTCAAATATATTGCCTTACAAACGTAGTTTTGCCACTTAATTAACTATTTCTAAAATATTATTTAATATAAAAAAAGCTATAATTTTTTAATTTTGCAAAATATTTGGTATGCACAATTTTAAATATGAAATTTAGATCAACTAAAATTATTTAATTAAATATTTTTATATACTTTCTTCGTCCTGTACTTGTTTACTACTTTACTATTTGCACAAGTTTTAAAAAATACTAGTTGTTTATTAATATTTAAAGTGGTAAAAGGATAAAGTAGATGTTTTATGTTAGGAGTGCTCTCTTGTGCACTTGGTGTATGGTGCATTCACTCAACAGTTGAGACTGTTTACACTGAAAAGTATGATTTGATTATACTGAAAAGTATGGTTAGATTACACTGAAAAATTTACACTTAAAATCGATTTTCAGTGTAAGCTAACAAATTTTTTTCAGTATAATCAGCCTACACTTTTCAATGTAAACAACCTCAACTGTTGAGTGAGTGCACCGTGCACCAGTGTGCATATGAGAGTGGATATACGGGGAATATAATATCAAAAAATATTGTTTTTTTTTTTTGCTAAAAATGGATATAGCCAACAAGTATGAGACGTACCTTTTTGGCAATGTAGCAAACAAATATGAGACGGATGAAGTATTAGTTATAAAAAAATTGCTATACTTATTAAATTTTGTGAATTTTTTATTATACCCAATATCAACAAATACATATTTTAGTATGCACTCAAAGTGCATATTATGTGCTTGAATTTTAAGTATGATTATAAATTCATTTTACTTTCTCAATTCAAAATATATAATAAAAAAAATATTAGAGTATTGTTAATTATTATTTAGATTATTATTTATTACTGATTGGTGTATTTTTTATTATCACTAGTAGTATTGTTGATGATCGTGATATTACCAATTACTGCTTGAGGTACTTGACAGAATTGTGAAATACACTTTTTTTTATTAATTTACATGGATTTTCATAGACTCCGACGCTGAAACTATTGATGCAAACGTACATGGAATACACTTGTATATTTAAAAAGTTATCCAAATTGTTTAGAAAAAATACCAAAAATACATTAGTTCAAAAAAAAATATTATTATCCATCATTATTATTTTCATCTTCATTCCCATCATCTTTATTTCCATCACCATTATACCTCAGCCTCATTTCTCACATAACATTAGCAATACTCGTTCTCCATGCATTAGCTTCCCTTCTTTGTTGTAGTTGGATTTGAAAAAGCAATTCCAAATTTTTATTTTCATGTCGAGATGTGGTGAATCTTGATCTTCTTCATATTCGACTGAAAATTCATCAGAGCGGCATTTTTTTCTTAAGAAAGTTGTCTAATCCAGCACAAGTCAATACTAATTTTGCATGTGTTTGAAATGTAAGCGAAGGTGAGGTTTTGAAAATTGTGAATCACGATTTGAAAATACAAAAAAATCTCTTAATCACATTTCTTAATGGTGCATGACGAAGATTGAATAACTCATTTGCATTTTTGGGGTGACGACCTTGACCACCAAAATCTCTTTGATAATATCGAACACCAAGTAATGGAAGAGAATCTCTGGTTGTTAGAAAAGATTTTGGAGAGTGAAGTCTATTTATATTTCTTGAAGAGAATTAAAGAGAATCCATAGAGTATTAAAATTCATAGACTGTTGAATACCTAAAGATTTTTTAAGACTTTTTAAAATCCATAGAAATATCTCGTTGTTAGAAGAGATTTTGGAGAGTGAAATCTATTTATATTTTTGTAAGGGAATCAAAGAAACTTCATAGATTGTTTAATATCTAAAGATTTTTTTAAGATTTTTTAAAATCTCTATTGAATACTTCGTGATTTTTAAAGACTTTTGAAAATTCGTATTGAATACCCCTAAACTTTGAAAGTAAAAAAAAATTCTACAGATTTTGAAAATTCGTATTGAACACCCCCCCTAATAAAAGGTTGATGAATCGAAGTCGAATTTAAATCATCAAATATTATTTAATAAAAATTGAAGATTAGTTTTACGTAATCTACAATTCACAAGAATTTTTAAATAATACTTCCTCCGTTCCAGTTTTATTTGTCACTTTGTCAAAAAGGTCAGTCCCAATTTTATTTTCTCATCCCTAAAATTGAAATAAAATCATTCACCTTTATTCATTTAAATACTACTATATTCACAATTCATCATTTTCAACACTACTTTATTCACAATTCACCATTCACCATTCTCAATATTATTTTATTCATTTAAATATTAAAATTCAACTCTCGCATTAAACTCCGCGCACAGTCAAACGGGCAAACAAAACTGGGACGAAAGGAGTATTATACATTATGTACTTGTAATTTTACATAAAATTAGAATAAATTATATGCATTATTTTAATACTATTTATTTAGAACTATAAAAAAATTAATTATATCATAATAATTTTTTTTACTAGTTTTGTGGAGCATAAACTGGGAAATAAAATCTTAAAATTTTAATTTAGAAAGTAGTTAAATATAGAATATATATCAAGATTTTGAGTATGTGTAGAAATTGGTTCATATATAAATCATTGACGGGTATTAGTTGTTTCTATAGAAGAGTATTAGTTGTCTTCACTAAAGAGTCTTAGTTTATTTCCAATAAACAACTAATACTCTTCAATAAAAATAACTAGAAATAATTGTCCTCTAGTACACAAGTTCAACTATTTTTTTCTTCCCCTTCAATTTACAAATTTAGTTTATATTAGGTACAATTTATTTAATTCCACTACATTTGATACTCTCTCTCATCTTCCACCTTCTCTCTTACTTTAATTTAAATTGTCCATATCCCTTCCCAATAAATCAAAAAATCTATTCATCTCTCCTCCATAATTTCTCAGTCAATATTTCTCTCTCTCACTCCAATTTGATACAGATGTTGTCTCCCCTCCAAAGAATGAAGGCGGAGATAGATCTAGGGGTTTCTCATGACGAATCTAGGGTTTTGATGGAGGTCGATAGATTTTTTAGGCGGGGGAGGTCGACGGATCTATGGAGAAGACGACGAAGCCACCGCCGCCGAGGAGAAGACGATGAAGCCACCACCACCATCATCAGAAAACTCTACCCTGGTAATTTCAATTTCTCTTTCTTTTCGCTTAATTTCCTCGATTTCTCCCCCAATTTCACTTCTCACGATTTTCCCCCAAAATTTTCACAACAGGGAGACTTGTGATTGTAGAATCACTGAAGAAATTCATGGAGAACGAGATTTACCCTAGTTTAGACGGTCGACCATTTTCGGCGGTGTACGTGCACACGGCGGTGAACCGCGGCGAGAATTTCCCCGAATTAAGCATTAATACTGCCAAATAGATATGTGTCGATAATTTGATTTGTGTGTCTTATTTACATCGATAATGCACTATTTTGAGTATTTGTTAAAATCTCCTTGTCTGTTTAGTTGTTTCTGCATTTAAGATTTGGTATTCTGCTAAAAATACATCATGTTTCCTTCATCTTCTACAAGAATTTGATCATTTTTAGATTAAAAAATATAGTCATCCCCCGTCTTTAATTTTCTTCAACATACTCCTCGTACATTTATCAAGAGTGAATTTTCTTTTGGATGGTGAAATTTGCAGGAGAATGGGTGTGTAATGGCGCTATCAGAAGTTAGGCCTGCTTGGAAGAGGACATCGAACATGTGCTTTGTCCAAGATGATGCAAAATGAGCTCCTAAATTAGCTTGTTGTCCAACGATGCCCTCTTCCGCTAAACAAGCTGGTAAGGGACCAACCAGTGCTCCTGGAGGCCAAGATGTTCCCAGCACAATTTATGTGCCTTCATTTGTGTGCACACATTGAGTTTGTATGCAATTCTTGAAACTGCCATTTAATTAAGCTATTCTAGTTTTGAACCACTGATGCTGCAGTGGTTAGTGTTGTATAGCAGGAGAGTTGAATCTTGAGTTATTCACTTGATAGATATTTTTCTCCTATAAGTTAGCTGTGTCAAGTTTAAGCTAATTGGGTCTGTAATTGAAGAAGATGACTGGACTAATTGTTTTTGGCATCGCTTATAAAGAATGTGGTTTGGGTTTAAGGTATATTTTTTTATTGTATAGTATATTGAATATAATCATAGTATACTCAACATAACAATGATATTTATTGAATAGCATATTTTTTTATTGTATAGTATATTGAATATAACCATAATATACTCAACAAAACAATGGTATATAAAATTACATTATAGTACATTTTTTTAATTGTATACTATATTGAATATAACCATAATATACTCAACATAACAATGGTATATAAAATTACACTATAGTACACTAAAAAACAGTATAGTATAAACATATTGATAAAGTTGCTGCAGTTGTCAAATCAATATCAGTGAACAGTGTAAAAGTGTCAGTTACTATTCACGAAATTACACCACTCTACAATGTAGTTCTTGTAAACAAATAAAGTGACGTTGAGTTCTAGGTAATAATTTTCTCTGTAGAGTACCTATATGTCACCACCTCAAATAACTAATATCTTCCAGTGAAAATAACTAATACTCCTTAGTGAAAACAACTAATACTCTTTAATGATTCATGTATGAATCATTTTCACTTTATACTTTGTCTAGAATTTTACATAGACCGTGGACACATATCATTCCCTTCTATTTATATATGTATATATTATAAAACTTCATATTCTAATATTGTAATTTACTAGTGTTTCTCCCGTGCGATGCACAGATTGAATATTATAAATTTTAAATGCGAAATTGCATAATGATTTATATAAAAAATTTAAATTAAATTTATTTAATCCATAAACCAATTAATATGTAAAAATTATATTGTATATTATGTGAGTATTACAATTGTTTAATTAATCATACAATTTTCAATTATGTATTGAATTCACACTAAAATTCATAAAATGATTTTAATATTTAAAAAAACATATATAGTTCTAAATTAAAATTAGTCAAATTCAATTAATCATATATAGTTAATCTCAATAAAAAAAACACTTTAAAAATAATAAAATAAATATTTTAATTATGATTTTTCTTTTTATTCGTACAATATATATGTTAAATTAAAAATGTTCAAAAGATAATTTATTTGATATATAATGTGTGGAAAATAGATTTAAAATTAATAGCTAAAAGAATTTTGAAATTATTGGTGCAAAATAAAAAAGAAAAGAAAATGGTAAAGTTTATCCACTCTCTTTAATGAAGAGTGAGACTCACCATTGCACTACAAAGCAAGTTGACTTCACTTGCTCCAATAACAATCGCAAATTGTTATATGAAATATTATACGGATCCTAGATCCGTAGAATAATCCATATTGAAAAATGGATCCTCATCCATATTGATGCCTCTGCAATTTCGCTCCCGTCGTCGGTAACATCTCACCCCAAATTTCCCTCCCTCCCCCATAACAACATGCAACCCGCCCCCCACCCCATCTCCATCACCGTAACAGGCTGCACCACCTTCCCTCAAATTTCCCTCCCCGTAACAGCCCCCCCTCTCCCCCCAAATTCCCCTCAAATTCCCTATGCACTTTACCACACTGACTGCTAGATAGAGCCGGCAATTTGGGCCCGACCTGTTGGGTTTTAGAGGCACGAATACCATGTTCGGCGCAGCGGAAGATTACGATTCACCAACAAGGAATCTCAAACATGGTTGTATAACATAACAATTAAAGGATAAATAACGATATATAAATCCTTACAGTGATATGTGCACGGAATCCTCAACTACGGTATCCACGTAATGGCTTTCTACCAACCAGCACCGATATGCCAGCGTTGAATCTCGAGACGAATTTGCTAGAAAAATTCAGACTGAGATTTATGGAGAAATTATATTTCTTGTGTATGTCCGAAATTCCCATAAGACTCATATTTATAGGAATTAACTTGGCTTAATTTCTAAGCAAAATATCGAGCCTAACCCGTAATATAATCTCTACGGATTATATTTTCCTAGATATGTTCCTACGAATAATATCTTTACCATATCTATTATTCTTATATTATAATATTCCAAATATTATTATTGGGATTTCATATCTAATTATATCCAATTTAATTAAATAAAAATAATAATTAATTTCAAATATAATTATTATTATATTCTCCATAAATTAAATATTATATTCAATACAATATTTAATCAACCAACTATAATCGGTAAATTATCATTACTTGTTGTGTGACCCATAGACCCTCGTATATCGAGCGATTAGTCAAACTAATGGTCTTAATTGAACCCTAGACAATAAATCAGACATTCTCAATATATGAGATATGTTGTGAGGAAATCTGCAACTACCTGTAATACTGTAGGCTATTGTGATATCTTCCTTTCATTCGAGAATACCCGACTAAGTCTTGAACATGATGAAGTGTCTATTCAAATAACTTAATCATATTATCTCAAATCACTAATTGATCAAGTATATCACACTTAGCCATAAAGTCTAAGTTGATGTGTGTCGGCCGACGACTTAGATCCAATTATGATGAGAAGACGAATATTCTCTCTAAATCCACATTGAGGAATGAATCCTATTCTTGGCTCAACTACCACGCACATGCATTTCGTGATGAACCCAATCCATGTCATATCTACCCGTGGAAGGGTGCAAGCGTCGGTCATGGTCAAAGTTCATCACTCCACACATGTCGTGCGTATTGACCTCAAGTAAAAGGAGTATCACATCGCTCCCACTAGCCGAGACACCCGTAGACACATTATACGGAATTACATCAAACTGTTTCTCGGATGGGTATACCAATGCCCTCTAAGGTATCTGTGCATCCATCATGAGATACTCGGTATCTCGTAGTAAGTGAGATCTTACTACACTCTCTAAGAGTATGATGCAGATCGCACACCAATCTCAATTGCATCATCAATATCCCATTCTTGATGATCCTTGATCGGGGCTATTTGAGAATCATACTTAAATCATCCGAGTTCTCACTCACTCAATGACAGTAGTGATTCATGGGAACACAAATAAGAATATATGCAAACAATCAAACATCATATTCAGATAAGTGTAAAGCCATACATTTAATATTAAACCAATAATAATATTAAACCAAATCTGAATATTATCTTAGTATTATGTCCTTTCGATGGATTGTCTCTAGGACACTAACACTAACAATCTCTCACTTGGACTAGAGCCAATCACCTACATGTCTAACCCCTAGACCATCAAATGTCTAGTGTGTACATGAGCAGTGAAAAGGATTTGCAAGAATATCCTTTATGGTAAATGTTTTAATTCAATTTCTTCTATCGATATGTTCTCTCGGATCAAATGATAACGCCTCCGTATATGCTTATTTCTGTTATCAGATCTCGGTTCCTTTGCTCATGCAATCGCACCAATGTTGTCACAATACAACTCTATTTGACAACTGGCACTCGAAACTACCCCTAGTTCTCTCAAGAACCTTAGAATCCAGACAGCCTCAAAGGCTTCTGATACAACAATGTACTTAGCTTCGGTTGTTGAATCTGCGGTTAAATCTTACTTGGAATTATTCCAACTTACCGCCTCATCATTGAGATTGAAAATATAATTTGACTGTGATTTGTAATCTTCACAGTCTGACTGGAAACTCGCATCAGCATAGCCCGTAACGACTAGCTCTGACTGCCTTCTGTAGACAAGAACATGTTCTTTAGTACGCCTGAGGTACTTCATAACATTCTTGACAGCAATCCGGTGAGACTCACCTGGATTCTGCCGGTATGTACCAGTGATGTTGATAGCGTAGGCCACATTTGGCCTTGTGCAAGTCATGACGTACATGATGGAACCCAACTGCAGATGCATATGGAACGCCATTCATGTGCTCGACATCAGCTTCGCTAGAAGGACAATCCTTCTTCGATAGCTTTATCCCATGATTTGCCAGTAGAGACCCTCTCTTAGAGTTCTCCATCACAAAAAGCTTCAACACCTTATCTAAGTAGGTGGATTTTGACAGCCCTACCATCTTCTTGGATCTATCCCTATGGATCTTGATCCCTAAGATGTAGCATGCTTCACCAAGATCCTTCATCATGAAGGTCTTTGATAACCAATCTTTCACGAACTGCATTAGTGGGATGCTATTTCCTATAATCAATATGTCATCGACATATACGACTATAAAGACAATACTCTTCCCGCCGCATTTACAATAAACGCAAGGATCTTCCGAATTTCAGATGAAGTCAAAAGGATTTGACAGCTTCATCAAATCGGATATTCCAACTCCTAGAAGCTTGCTTCAATCCATAAATAGATCGTTTAGGCTTGCACACAAGGTTAGATTTTGGATTAGATATAAAACCCTCCGGTTGAGTCACAAACACTTCCTTATCAATGTTACCATTGAAGAGAGCTATTTTGACGTCCATCTACCAAAACTCATAATCGCGGCGTGCTGCTATCGCAAGTAAAATTCGAATGGACTTGATCTTAGCAACTGGCGAGAAAGTCTCATCATAGTCAATACCTTTGCGTTGACTATAACCTTTCGCCACCAACCTATCACTATAGGTTTGTACTTTGCCATTTGCATCGGTCTTACCCTGAAGACTCACTTGCAACCTATGGGTCTAACCCCTTTTTGGCAACTCAATTAAGTCCTAGACTTAAATGGTGTACATCGAGTCCATCTCGAATTTCATGGATTCATGTCACTTCTCTGAGTCAACATCTAATGTTGCTTCAGTATAAGTTCTAGATTCTTCTTTATCCGGAATCTCCACGTCATCACGTTCCTCCACGAGGAAACCATAATGCCTAGTGAGTGGATTACGAATCCTAGTCGACTTATGGAGTTGTGGTTGTGCAGGCTGTACATTCTGATTGTGAAAATTTTGTGGTGCAGCAACTTCATCGTTGACCGGAGAGTCCTCAAGAGCGACACTTTCAAATGCCTCTTGGGCGGGAGTTTGAACTATGTTATTCTCATTCAGCCCACTTGGAGGTTGTTGCGAAAGCAATGCAACTCCAATTACGCTCCCACTGGCTGAAAGAGGATCACCTGGTGATTAACTTCCACCATGAGAGTCGCTGAATGCTCCCACTGATTCTTTGTCATGTTGCTTTGACAAATCATCAGTCTCTATGTTAATTCATGGTTCTTGAATCTCTTCAAGTTCTATCTTCTTACGGCTTTGTTCCTTAAAGACGTACTCGTCTTCTAGGAACTTAGCTTGCCTAGAAACAATCACTGTTTGTTTCTCCGGTAGATTGAGGTTTATAATACGTATCCCCATAAGAATATTGGAAGAGAGGAAAAACTCAGCATGGACCGCACCATGTCTAACAAGGTTTGGTTTCTCCTTTCGGACATACCGTTCATCTGAGGTATTCCGGGAGGAGTCCATTGTGACTAGATCCCATGAAACTTCAAGTAATCCATGAATTCATGGCTAAGGTACTCACCTCCTCGATCAGATCGAAGAGTCTTGGTACTCTTACCAAGTTGTTTCTCTACTTTTGCCTCGTACCCCTTGAATTTCTCAAACGATTCGGATTTGTGTTCTATGAGATACACGTATCCGTACCTTGAGTAATCGTCGGTAAAGGTGATGAAATAGCCGAATTGACCCCTAGCTAGAGTGGGCAATGGTCCACAAACATTGCTGCGAACCAACTCTAGAACTTCTTTGGCACGTATCCCTTTCCCAGAAAAGGGTTTGTTGACCATCTTGCCCATGAGACAAGATTCACAATCGCCATAAAACTATAAGTCTAATGGGGTTAAGTATTCTTACTTCCTTAACCTTGCGTTTCTTTTCTCGTTTGCATGACCAAATCTACAATGCCACAAGTAAGTCGGGTTTTCATGATTACTAAGCTTGAGTCATTCTACTTAGTATATTAAGAACATCATGTCCATAACTCAACAAATGCCTAGCAATTTGAACTATTAGTGAACATGTTTATCTTAATAATAACCGTACTTGTTCTAGCAGCTAAAACACCTTGTGTTTCCTTCTCGCTTGCTAGAACCTTACAGTCCTTCTTCCAATGCCCCTTTCCATTGCAGTGGGGTATTCATCCTTATCAACTCGCTCTTACTTTTGAACTCCACCTTTTGCCTTCAGGAAGTTGGGCTTGGATCCCTCTTAGCCTTACTCATTCGCTTCTTCTCGTCTTTCGGGTCAGAAGAAGTATAAGCACTCACTATGAGCACGGGTCTTTCCTCAGCAGTGGAAGACTCAAAAGTCTTAAGCATGTTATGAGGCTCCGGCATTATCGCTTCTGTCTTCTTCATATTAAATTTACTACGAAACTAGAATATGAATCGAGAAGCGACTTGAGGATAGCACATGAGGTAAAATCTTCCCTCCTTTCGCTAATCGACATCTGAACAGATCTCTCGTCACTTCATAAATCTCAAACAAGATCTAGAATCAAAGAGATCCTTTCAGACGCTTAATCATTTCAAAGGGACCCATTTTCTCATGCTGCCTTGCAATTTGGGAGTCATGCCGAGCAATCATAACATAGAGTTTGGGAAGCATCATCTTAATGCTTCTTTTGAGCTGTAACATCAACCGCTGCAGCCTCAACTGAACCAGCCTCATGGGTAAAGGGATTGTCGTGTCTAACACATACTCAATCTCTTCTTGCCTTGCCAGTCCAGAAAATTTGGCTCAGCCAATTTTTTTCGTTTCCAGAACTTTTCTCAATGACAAGTTATTCATTTCAACAATTATAGAGAAATAAACTAAAACGGGAATTAAACACATAATTCCTATGATCAATATTCATCAATCAAAATAAACATGGTCTTTTAATTTATTTTTTCTCCATTATTTTCACATACTCAATGACCTCATCGGAAGAGTACGAATTTATATCTAATATAAATCGTAATGGCTAGGATCCACATTCCTACTATTACAATGACTGCTTGGGCTGAACATTGTAACAGCCGAACTGGTAGGTCTCTAAACCAATTGTCTCACGCAATTCCTAGTTGATTGAACCTAGTTCAATCGGATGTCACCTAATTCTCATTTCCCTGCTTGGGCTGGTGAAACAGAATTAAGTTGATTTACAACCATTAAGCAGCGACAAACATGTCCCTATAAAAGTCCCGTTAGATGTAGATCCGAAAAAATACTTGGGTCTTAAATACTCATTGGAACGAAATCTCCGGTTTAATTTTAATTTTAATGGAAGACATCATTCAATATAATGAAAAATAATATTTTAGTGAGGAACATTTTAAAGGCGGGGTATTAATTGCTTAATCGAGATCCAATCATGATAACTACGTCACATTTGAGCAATTATTGAGCGCCGCTTACCCAAACATGACATGTGCGAACAAATATATATATATATGGCGCCGTCTACCCAAACATTTAATACGGTCTGACAAATATTGGGTGCCGCCTACCCAAACAATTTAATACGGGCTATATAACTAATAATGTAAATATCGATTCACATAAGCAGTCAAGTGGGGAGCAACTAATCAAATTCTCATGCTTTATTTCAAAAAATTAAATTTGCATAAATAAAACATTTATTAAATATTTAGCACATAATACAAATAAACATGCAAAAATATTTAATATCACGTAAATCAAATAAATGTTTTTAACAATTAATTATCCATAGGTAAAATATTGCTAAAATTAGAAACATCAACAAGCTCCAAGCTTTTGATCAATTTCTAAAGTCATTTTCAAAATTATTTTGCCCAAAATATCAAATTATCAAAATTTGGTTCAACCAAACATTACACAGTTCCATTTTCCAAAAATTAATGAATTTGATTCAACCAAACAACCCCTAAAAGTAATTTCTAAAATTTTAGAATTAAATTAAAACAAACAGGCCCTTGGCCAATTTTTAGATTTTAATAAATTAAATTTTGCCAAATATGGCCTTAAAAATTAAAATCTAAAAAATATAAATTCTGAATTTTAAAATAATAATCCAGGGGTTTTTTTTTAGCAATTAGTTACTCCCTCCGTCCCAAGGGAATTTGCACCCCTTGGTTGCACGCGAATTAAGAAAAGTAATAAAGTAGTGGCATATGGGTAAATATGTGTATATTTATGTGAGTGTCCATGCAAATCGATGTTTCCTTTTTAGGTAGTGTGCAAATTCGTTTGGGACACCCCAATAAGGAAAGTGTGCAAATTCGTTTGGGACGGAGGGAGTACATTATTGCATAGAAGGACCTGGGGAGAATCAAATTCTCAACCCAGGCCCCTAACCAAGATCGTTCGAGTCCAGGACAGAAAAAGAAGCCATTCCTTTTTCCATTGTCTACCGCCGCTGCCTGCTAATATTGTCGTCGCCGCCCACCGATACGCCGGTGGCGCGACCCAAATATCGGCCAATAAAACAGGCCGCCGTCTACTGGTTCGAACGAGCCTCTTATCACCGCGATTGACACCCAGCGCCACCGAAATCACAGAGGGCTCAACCATGGACAACCCCAGACATCACCCGCCACTACCAGCGAATCGCTATTTGGCCCCTAGCGCCGAGCAATCCCCGAATTACTAGCACCGCCGCCTTCATCTGGAAATAGATCGCCCAGCAAAACCTTCTTCGTGGGTTATTCAAGAGCGGAAGACAAGACCCAGTTCTGTCAATTCCCTCAGAGCAGCGATTTTTTTTTTTAATTGGTCAAAACCGTATACTAATAATCCGAAAAAAAGAATAGAACAACTTTTGATTTCTAAAATAAAAAATTTCAACCAAATAGCGGGCAAAATCAATTTAAGAAAATACGCATAATTTTACTTACAAATAGTATACAACCAATAAAAGAGTCTGAGCTTTGATACCACTGTTGGGTTTTAGAGACACGAACACCATGTTCGGCGCAACGGAAGATTACGATTCACCAACAAGGAATCTCAAACATGGTTGTATAACATAACAATTAAAGGATAAATAACGATATATAAATCCTTATAGCGATATGTGCGCGGAATCCTCAACTACAGTATCCACGTAACGACTTTCTACCAACCCGCACCGATATGCCAGCGTTGAATCTCGAGACGAATTTGCTAGGAAAATTCAGAGATTTTATTGAGAAATTATATTTCTTGTGTATGTTCAGAATTCTCATAAGACTCATATTTATAGGGATTAACTTGACTTAATTCCTAAGCAACATATCGGGCCTAGCTCGTAATATAATATCTACTGATTATATTTCCCTAGATATGTTCCTACGAATAGAGATGCTCACGGTTCCGGAACCGCCGGTTCCGGTTCCGAACCGACGGTTCCAAAAGGTCGAATGCAAGAACCGGAACCGAACCGGCGGAAAACCGGTTTCGGTTCGGTTCCCGAACCGGCGGTTCCGGTTCCGAACCGCCGGTTTTCCTTTTTTTTTTTTTTTTAAGTTTTTTTTTTTGTTTTTTTACTTGTATTATTTGGTTTTTTTAATGTAAATGCAGAATTGCAGATGAAAAATTTAATAAATAGAAAATAATTTCATTATTTAATTGAATTATTACAAAAGAATTGAACTATTACAACAAAATACAAATTAATAATTCTAATATTAAAATAAGTATCTATTCTAATATCTATTCTATCTATTGAGTATTGACTAATGATACAAACTAATTGAAATATATAAATTTACAAATGAAAATATTGAACTATTCCAAAGTAGTAGAATAAATTACAACTTAAAATTTTAAATTTTACAAAATAAATTTGAGGGAGGGGGAGGGGTTAAAGAAATTGGACTTGAGCTTAATTTTAAGAAATAAACTTAGAAATTCTAAGTTTGAAACTTAAAATTAAGTTGCCTACGTATCCAAATAAAATTGGAATCAAAGTCCACGTAGTTCTCTTACCTCACTTACCTTTTTGGTTCCGGATCGATTCGGTTCCGGGTTCATGCATCACTCCCGGTGGTAGTTTCTTCGGAGTCTTCATCATCATTTTCAATGAATTCTTGAGCTCTCTTTTCGGCTCTTACCCAATCATCAAGCAAGCATTGATTTTCCACATTTTCAACGGTCATATTTGATCTCGTTGCATCCAAAGTGTAACCTCCCAAACTAAAAGCTTGTTCCACGGCTACGGTTGAGGCGGGAGATGCAAAAACTTCCCTTGCTAAACTTGCTACCATCGGATAGACATTTTTCTTCTTCGACCACCACTTTAGTATGCTAAATTGACCACCATCCTCATCCTCATCAAACTCAAATCTAGAGGTTAGATAATGATCAAGTTCGTGATAAGGGTTGGTAGTAGACCTTGGCCGTTTTTGCATACGCTCATTATAAAAACTCGATAATATTTTGTCAATTTCATTTGCATATTCACCCGATGAAGATCCACCGGCACCGCTACCACCAACATTAGACTCAAAATTTGGACCACTATATTCTCTAAATAAATCCATTAAAATAGCTTTAATCTTACTAACAATCTCTTCCGGCTTAGGATATGCATCAACATCATCATCATCATTCGTGACCACAAGTCTATTAGGAAATAAAGAACTATAATACAAATTCAACAATAATAGTAATCCTTCTAATCTTACTCTAGGATCAAGTACTTTAGCAACCAAAAATAAATCGGGAATATGCGTAAAATATTTTTTCCATTTTTGCATCATAGAGAAAGTAGCACCATGTAATAAAGGATTTGTCATACTATCATTTAAAATATGAGCAACTTTAATACAATAATCAAGCGCCAAATTACTAGTAGGATAATAAACACCGGATAATACTTTTGTGGACTCATTAAAAATTCCCAAAATTTGACACAAAGAAGTGCATGAATCCCAATATTGAGGATATAAACGAAAACCACAATTTTCTTGAGAAAAAAATGTACATAAAGCTTCTTTATACTCCATAGACTCCTTTAACAATTTATACGTAGAATTCCAACGAGTTGACACATCAAGAGAAATTTTTTTGGGACGCATATGGTATGTTTTGCAAAAGTTTTTCCATTTTTTCATCAAAGTCGAACGTCTCGACAAATAATAAATAGCGGATCTAATAGGACCAACTTGTTCTTTCAAAGCTTCTAAACCATCTTGAACACATAGATTTAAAATATGACACATACATCTAACATGAAAAAAATTTCCACCAAGATATGGTTGACAAATATTTGTAAGATCTTCTATACTAGCCGTATTTGCACTAGCATTATCAAATCCAATAGAAAAAACTTTTCTAGTAAGAGCATACTCATTTAAAATATCATGCAATTTATCTCTAATATTTACGGCATTGTGTTCCGTATCAAAATCTCTATAAGCAATCAATCTTTTGTTAAGAGTCCATGATTCATCAATCCAAGTGCATGTAACTCCAATATAACTATGTTTTTGAAAATTATCACTCCAAATATCCGCACATATACAAACTTTAACATTTAAATCGGCAAATAAATTAATCAAAACATATTTATACTCATTAACAACTTTAGCAACATCACGAGTAGTAGTATGACGTGAAACTTTTTTGCATGCGGGTTGAAGGCCAAGTTGGACAAAATCATTATAAAATGAGTTATCGGCAAATTGAAAAGGAAGGTGTTGTGTGCACACAAATTTAGCTAATAATTTTCTATATTTCATTTGATCAAATGCAAATAGAGAAAGGGGATTAGTTACCTCGCCTTCAACTCCTCCACTACCTCCGGTTGACGCCGTAAATCCATGACCACCAAGTTGTGTTTGACTTGATTCATAGTCATCTTTATCCGGGTGACATAATTTTATATGCTTCCGTAATGTTCCATATCCTCCTCCTTTCACAAAAGAATAGACAACGTTACAATAGTTGCAATGAGCGGTAAGTTTATTGTTTACCTCGTCGTTCACTTTTCTAAAGTGACGTGCAAAAGTAGACGATTTAAGTGGTTTTCCTCGACTTGGAGTTGGAGTTGGAGTAGACCCGGTCTCGTTGGTTGGGTGGTTTTCACTTTCTTGAGTGGGACGTCGTGGTAGCTCCTCGTTTTCAAGAGGATCCTCATAACCGGGACCAAGTTCGTGCTCGATTTCTTCTAAACTCCACTCGACCGGTGCCGATGGTGGTGGCATTGAATTTGGACGACGAACGGAAGAGGTGGTGGAAGAAGCTTTACCCTTTCCCTTACTTTGACGGCTTGCCATAATATTAATAATATAAATGTATATGTAATGTAATGTAACTATGTAAGTATATCAATATATGAAGGATAATATGTAATGTAATATAGTAGTATAGTAACTAATTAGATATATTAGAGAACTACTAATATGAAAACTTTGAGAATTGAGTGTGAGAGTTGAAAGAGATGAGAAGAGAAAGTAATGTTTGCTTTGGGGTGAATTTTGGAGTAGAATGAGGTAGTATTTATAGGAGAGGAAAGATAAAAAAAAAAAAAAAATCTGCCGAAAACCGGCGGTTCCGGTTCGAACCGCCGGTTCCAACGGCTACTTTTTTTGAATTTTGAACGATGAAAACCGCCGGTTCGAACCGGAACCGCCGGTTCCGGTTAAAACCGCCCAGGAACCGGCGGTTCCGGTTCGAACCGGCGGTTAAGGTTCCAAAAATTAGGGGAACCGGAACCGAACCGTGTAATTTACGGTTTCGGTTCGGTTCCGGAACCGGAACCGCGGAACCGTGGAACCGGCGGTTCCAGAACCGCCGGTTTCGGTTCGAACCGCCGGTTCCGGTTATTTTTTAGCATGTCTACCTACGAATAATATATTTACCATATCTATTATTCTTGTATAATAATATTCCAAATATTATTATTGGGATTTCATATCTAATTAAATCCAATTTAATTAAATAATAATAATAATTAATTAGAAATATAATTATTATTATATTCTCCATAAATTAAATATTATATCCAATACAATATTTAATCAACCAACTATAATCGGTAAATTGTCATTACTCGTTGTGTGACCCATAGGCCCTCGTATATCGAGCGATTAATCAAACTAACGGTCTTAATTGAACCCTAAACAATAAATCAGACATTCTCAATATACGAGGTATGTTGCGAGGAAATCTGCAACTACCTGTAATATTGTAGGCTATTGTGATATCTTCCTTTTATTCGCGAATACCCGACTAAGTCTTGAACATGATGAAGTGTCTATTCAAATAACTTAATCATATTATCTCAAATCACTAATTGATCAAGTATATCACACTTAGCCACAAAGTCTAAGTTGACGTGCGTCGACCGACGACTTAGATCCAATTATGATGAGAAGATGAGTATTATCCCTAAATCCACATTGAGGAATGAATCATATTCTTGGCTCAACTACCACGCACATGCATTTCGTGATGAATCCAATCCATACCATATCTACCCGTGGAAGGGTGCAAGCGTCGGTCATGGTCAAAGTTCATCACTCCACACATGTCGTGCGTATTGACCTCAAGTCAAAGGAGTATCACATCGCTCCCACTAACCGAGACACCCGTAGACACATTATGTGGAATTACATTAAACGGTTTCTCGGATGGGTATACCAATACCCTCTAAGGTATATGTGCATCCATCATGAGATACCCGATATCTCGTAGTAAGTGAGATCTTACTACACTCTCTAAGAGTATGGTGCAGATCGCACACCAATCTCAATTGCATCATCAATATCCCATTCTTGATGATTCTTGATCGGGGCTATTTGAGAATCATACTTAAGTCATCTGAGTTCTCACTCACTCAATGACAGTAGTGTTTCATGGGAACACAAATAAGAATATATGCAAACAATTAAACATCATATTCAGATAAGTGTAACGCCATACATTTAATATTAAACCAATAATAATATTAAACCAAATTTGAATATTATCTTAGTATTATGTCATTTCGATGGATTGTCTCTAGGACACTAACACTAACACGGCCAGCCCGACATATGGGCCGGGCTGGGTCCAAAAAATAGAGGCCCAAAAAAATCGATCCGTTTTTGGCCCGACCCGGCTGGCCCGGTGGGCCAAATGAGCTGGCCCGATGAGCCACGGGCCGGCCCATTTGGCCCGATTGATTTTTTATTATCTATTTTTTTAAAGAGATTATAATTAGTGTCGTTTCTTTAAATGATATTTAGTGTTGTAATTACAAATATATGGACATACTTGACTTGATAGTTGATGCCATAATAAGGAATTTAAATGATATTTAGTGTTGTATATTTAGTTTTTAAATGATATTTAATGATATTTAGTGTTGTATATTTAGTTTTTTTTATACATACTTGACTTGATAGTTGATGCCATAATAAGGAATTTTGTAAATGAAGCTCCTCAATTTTCAGTACCGTGGAATAAAAAAACTCTACCAAACATTATTTTGAGATTAGGAAAAAAAATAAAAATAAAAAGTTGAAACGGGCAGGGCCGGCCCGTTAGCCCGCGGGCTAGGGTTGGACTGGGCTAGGATTTTACAGGCCCGGCCCGACCGTTTTGCCAGCTCTACTGCTAGATATGCATGGATGATGGACCAATTTAATATTTATCTTTATCTAATTTTTTTTTCTTGTTGCATCAGTTCTGCTGTAGATATTTAATATATCCAACCATTGTCGTGGTCCTACGCATCATGAACAAATTATTTGACCTTATCGATTTTACATGAATTTAAACTCAATCACCAACAAATTTTTTGTTCTTATCGGAAAAGTTCCTGAAAAATTTGTGTTACTATTGGAGCAGATGTGTGTTACTATTGGAGAAAATGTGTGTTACTAAATATGTTACCATTGGAGCAAATGTGTATTACTAAAAATATGTGTTACCATTGGAGCAAATGTGTGTTACTATTGGAGGAAATGTGTGTTACTGCAAATGTGTGTTACTGTCAGAACAAATGTGTGTTACAATTGAAGCAAATGTATGTTACTATTAAAGTAAATATGTGTTACTGCAAATGTATGTTAATGTTAGAGTAAATGTGTGTTACTTAAAATATATGTTACTATTGGAACAAATGTGTGTTACTGTTAGAGGAAATATGTGTTACTATTGAAGTAAAGTGTGTTAATGTTAGAGTAAATATGTGTTACTGCAAATGGTGTTAAAGTTAGAGTAAATGCGTGTTACTAAAAATATGTGTTACTATTGAAGCAAATGCGTGTTACTGTTAGAGGAAATATGTGTTACTATTGAAGCAAAGTGTGTTACTGTAAGAGTAAATATGTGTGTTAATGTTAGAGTAAATGTGTGTTACTAAAAATATGTGTTACTATTGGAGCAAATATATATTACTGTCAGAGAAAACATGTGTTACTATTGAAGCAGAGTGTGTTAATGTTATAGCAAATGTGTATTATTGCAAATGTGTGTTAATGTTGAAGCAAAAAAATGTATTTGATGTTAGAGAAAATATATGTTATTGTGGGAACAAATATATTTTAATAAATAAAATAATAAATTTAAATTTAAAGAGATGAGAAATAAATTTAAAACACATATTTGATCTTGCAAAAATATATATTTGTCATTATTAATTTAAAGTAGAAAAAATCTGTTTTTTAATGACATATAACACACATTTGCCCATATAGTAACATACATTTTGCCCATACAGTAACACAAACTGGGAGCGAAAATCCTGAAACTTGACCTGCACGAGATTTTGGAAAAAACCCCACCAAATTCGATCCGATCCGGCCAAGATCCGCAAATTTTTACATGGAGCGACCCGACCCATGATGTTTTGAATATTTATCTATTTTAGATATATTTTACATGTTAAATATTTCACAAGAGAACTCCTCAATAATAATAAGTTTTTCTTTACTTTTACATATATAGATTATGCTGTTGTAATATATTCTGAAATTGTAGCTGTATCGAAGTATTCTTATATAGTAAATTTTTTTATTCAGTGGAAAAATACACATTGGTTATACAATTGATTTCCCTTCAAATCTGTTATTTTTGGTTTGTAGTTATTTTTCCTCATCCCCAAGAAACTTAAAATGCAGCAATCTATAGTTCGCATTTAATTTTTTTAAGTTTAATATTAATTTGCAACCTATAACATTTTTATTAATTTACATTATGTATAAAAAAAAAATTTAATTGCACTCTATATTATACAAAATTATTAAATTGCAATCTTCAGATTGTAATCAGTTAAATTTATTATAATATAGATTGCAATATGATAAAAAGAATTATACAAATTGCAAATTATAAAATGTTAGAGTGTATATTGCAAATGAATAATTTTTTTGTGCACTTAGTGTATGATACATTCACTCTAAAAAAATACTATAATTTAGTTACACTGAAAATTGATAAAAGGTTAGAGTGTATATTGCAAATCAGTAACTCTTATTTGCACTTGTGTATAATGCATTCATTCAACAGTTAAAATTGTTTACCTAAAAAATATGATTTGGTTACACTGAAGAGTGTGGTTAGATTACATTGAAAATCGATTTTCAGTATAATTTAACCATATTTTTCAGTGTAATCAGTAATATAAATAAGAGTAGTTCTAGGGTGCATCCAAGTGCATACCATGCACTTGGATTTTTCACTCAATTTAAGGGGCGCTTGGTTAGCGCTCTTCAATAGTAATGGGAATGAAATTGAAAACTAGTGTATTTATGATGGTTAATGAGAACAAAATCACTACCTCCTCTCCTAAATAAGGTAATCACTACTCCATTTTGATTACCCTATTCTCTTTCTACAATCATCCTCCTCAATCAATCCTCCATTCCTCCACCAACAACCATTTATTTTCTATTTCTATTCCAAAATTGGGGCATGCCACTAACAATAGAGTCACAATTGTAACAATTCTTCCCCCAACATATCATTTTTATTATGGGGGCATAGATGTAAAATAATTTCCATTCCCATTGCCATTGAAGAGTTGCTAACCAAGCGCCTCCTTAAAATTAATTTTGACCAAGTAAAAATTTACGGGTCAGCCCAACCCGACCCAAATTCGCGGGTCAGACTAACCCGCATCTCTCTCCTCCTCCCTTCCGCTTTCTCCTCCGAATCCACGACCAGGAAACCTTCATCGTCCATGTTTCCAAATCTCAGAAGCCTCTCGCCTTCTCCACTAACCACCACTGGTACTCCAGCATTATTCGATCTCTTCCGCCGCACCATCGCCCCGCCACCATCCTCTACACCTACGACAAGGTCGTGCACAGAGTCGAATCCACACTGGAGTTCTCCACGAGAAATCCTTTAACCCCAGTATCTATCAATACCTTTTCTCTTTAGTAAAGAAGCAGAAAGAGGCGCTATGAAATAGCCCAGGGTAGTTGACTCAGGACTCTTTCCTCCATCCCAGAATCTTCTCGTTTCCATTTAGATGAACTAGAGTGAGGTTGCACTTGAGCCTGTCTCCCCTTGGCTACAACTAGAGTGAGGTTCTTCTTTCCTTTGTAATAGATTTCCTTTGGAAATGGCTCAGGAAGCGGACCTGATCTCCGCCGCTCCGTTGATCTAAGCAAATTTTCCCGGCGATTAAGATATATTTCTATAAAAAAATTTTTTTTGCTGTATTTAATTATTATAATTGTTATTTGATGTATTTATTATGGATTGTGAATAGGTCTATTTTCCTAAGATGTTGAGAATAATATGTTATCTGTATATAGTCGATTTAATGATTTGAGAAATTTTTGGGGATATCACTATTCAATATATTGTTGAGTAATTTTTAAAAAAAAGTTGATTATAACTTGGGGTATTGTTGAGTAATTCTTGGGGTATTGGTGATTGAATCTCGAGATATTAGTGAATAATTTTTTTGGCATATAACATGGGGTATTGATGATTACAACTTGGGGTATTGGCGATTAAGTCTTGGAGTATTGATGATTATAACTTGGGGTATTGGTAATTATAACTTGGGGTATTGGTGATTAAGTCTTGGGGTATTGGTGACTATAACTTGGGGGATTAGTAATTATAACTTAGGGTATTGGTGATTAAGTCTTGGGGTATTGGTGACTATAACTTGGGGTATTGGTAATTATAACTTGGAGTATTAATGATTAAGTCTTGGGGTAATATTGAATAATTATTTGGAATATTATTATTGAGTAATTCTCGGGGTATTGGTGATTATAACTTGGGGTATTGGTAATATAACTTGGGGTGTTGATGATTATAACTTGGGGTATTGATAATATAACTTTGGGTATTTGTGGTTATAACTTCAGGTATTGGTGATTATAACTTCGGTATCGGTCCGAAGCGTGCGCGACCATTTGCGACCCTGTTTGTTGCCAGACCCGCGAATTTTGGTCGGGTTGGACCTGACCCGCTAGTTTTTATTGGATCTTAATTGATCAAAATTAATTTCAAATTAGAATCAATGCATTTGGATGCACCCTAAAAATTGTGTATAAATAATTTGAACGGTTAAATGAGTGGACCGTGCATATGAGAGCGCGTCACTACAAATTAAATCATATCAAATCATGTATCTCGTTGGAATGGAAAAAATATCAAATTAATTTGATAAATCAAGCCAAATTGAATTGGGAAGAAGGAAGATGTTTTCCATCCCTATAAATAGGACTGTCCTTAATTTTTTATAAATACGGAAGGAATTTGTTAACACACACAATTACACTAAACCGAGAGGGAGAGATGAGTGTCCATGTTTAGCATGCAGAAGAGGAGAGAGAAAGAGGCGTTGTTCTCCGATGGCATAAAGAATATTGACGACGTCGTATCGTCGTGTGTATCTACATCCAACAGACAAACATCCCCCCATTAACACACAGTACTGCCCCTGCCTGCATACTTGTAACAATCCTCCACCAACATATACGTACAATTTCACACACAACACACTTGTATTTCGCTATACTCTTATTTATTGCTTGTTTTTCACTTGATGACAAGTTTATCAGTTTTCCGCCCAACTCATCTTTTTCCCCACAGACGCCTCCCCTGTTCCAAAACACCTTTTTCCAGTCGGGCCCGCGTGGTCCCTACCGCCGTCGCCACCCAAATCGAGAAAATCGTGGTCGTAATGGGGCCCACCGGCTGCGGCAAAACAAAGCTTTCTATCGACCTAGCTTCCAGATTCTTCCCCTCATCGGAAATCATAAACTCCGACAAAATCCAAGTCTACAGTGGCCTCGACATCACCACTAACAAAATCCCCTTCTCCGACCGCAAAAACGTCGCCCATCGACTCATCGGCGAGTTCGACCCGACCGAGTCGCACCCCGAGTTCACCCCCTCCGACTACCGCTCCTCCGCCTCCTTAGCCATTTCACAAATTCTCTCCCTGGGTCGCCTGCCTTTTATAGTGGGCGGGTCCAACTCCTTCATATACGCATTATTGGCTCAGAAATTTAACCCCGAGTTGGACGTTTTCAGCGAGTCGAACTCGGTGTTCTGTAAAGAGCTGAGATACAGGTGTTGTTTCATCTGGGTCCACATCTCTCCGCCAGTGCTGAACGAGTATCTACAGAGACGGGTCGATGACATGCTTGAATCGGGGATGCTGGACGAGTTGGCCGAGTATTTTGCCGATCCCGAGTCCGACTCACCGAGTCAATGTGGGTTGAAGAAGGCTATTGGAGTCCCCGAGTTTGAGAGATATTTCAAGAGATTTCAGAATAACTGGTGGGTCGGTGATGACGTGGAAAAAAGGAGGGCGTACGAGGAGGCAGTGAGGGCAATCAAGGACAACACGTGTCAGCTAGCCAACAGGCAGCTTGGGAAGATCCTACGGCTGAGGGATGCCGCCGGTTGGGACATTAATAGGGTGGACGCCACGCTGGCCTTGACAGCCAAAATGACCGGCGCCGGTGCGGCGGATATTTGGGAAACGCAGGTGGTGGAGCCCAGCGCCGAGATTGTCAAGCGGTTTTTGATGGAGTAGGTTACTTTTCTCTTGATAGTTAGGAGTAATTATTTACACTTCTTTATTTTTTTTTGAGTTGTGAAAAGAAATTGTTAGGCTGTGGCTGCACGGCGGCAATAAGGTATACGACGGAGGGGCGGCCGGTTTTGGGTAATTTTGAGGCCGCCCTGTGGCTGAGGGAGTAAATTCTACTAACTTATAAAATTATTTTTTCTTTTGAGAAATTTGGATAATAATTTGGATCATAGTTGTTAATATTATTATTTTTTTTTTTTGGAGAATGAGTATTATTTCTTTATATTATTTGGAAACCATCCAAAAATGAATATCCTATTACTTATTAGTGTGTCATAATTGTACACGTACTATTTTTTTAAAGATTCAAATCCAAAACGGCATTTTCGTATAGCGTTCGTCCAAGTTATAACAATTTGTGTATATATGATCATTTGTTTTCATTTCCCAAATAAATTTTCAGAATAAGCCATGTTTGTAAAGATAATATAATTTAATTTGTAAATAAATATAATCGAAAAATGCTAATAATATTTAACTAAAATTTGGGTGAACTAGCCTTCAATTTTTTTTCATTACTATTTATGAACATTTTTACCTTTTTCTTTTGTCCAATAAATTTATTCTTCATTCTTTTTCCAAAATAAACAACACCTATAAATAGGTAAATAGACTCTACTTTTACAATATCTTTATATAATTCAATTTTAACAAAATAATATTTTTTATTAAAATTCGTGACCATAATTTTTGGCTCACATTTTATGGAGCGAAGGAGTAAAAAATTGGACCCAAACTAAATTTAATAATTAACCAGCCAATTTTGAAAATGTTAAGTTGTTGATAAACGAAAATGTTTATAAAGTGGACCCCATGATATACTACAGTATTGTGATGTGGAGCGCTGCAAGTTTGGAAGGTGCGCAGCGCAGGCTATTATAAAAAGTGTGTGTTCTCCTCGTTGTCACATCGAAATTACTGCGCCATCTGATAATTTCCTAATTCCTATTCCTATTCCTATTCCTATTCCTATTCCACATTATTGGAATTCCAATTACTTTTTGGGTCACACATTATTGTATTTGTAACATTTACAAAACCCTTAACAACGTACTTTACTCTCGATCTAAATTCTGTCTCTCGTTACAACTTACATGGGCAGCAATTTTAATTTTGTGAAATTACACATGAAAGATGTGTGATTAGTAAATGACGCCGTGCAATTCAAACTATGCCCATAGAGTTGGCTACGGATTTTATAATAAAGAAAGATTATTGTGAAAATACTGTTAGGTTCATTTATAAATATATTAATTGTTTGTAAGAGTGATTATAAAGTGGTGATTTTATAAAAAAGAATGAATATATTTATTGTGGACAAACGAATAAAATATGTGAATATACTTTTGGTGGAAGGAGTGGGTATATAGTAAATACTGATAAATAATAATTATTGGGGTGTTTATATATTAGTTTTGAAAATGGATTCTAATTAAAAATTGGTTCAAAATATTTGCACAAAAACTTAAATATGTGTATATGCAATATTTTGAAACAGTTTGTAATTAAGTTCCTTTTTTTGAACCATCTTATAATTTTTCCATTATTTTGTACAAAATAATGAGAGGACTCCTATGAAATTGGGATTAAAATTGTTTTCGTCCCTTAATTTTTTACCTTTTACTTTTTGATCTCATACTTATTTACTTTTTCAATTTAGTCCTACAACAATTCAAATTTATCCAAATTAGTCCCAAATGACCGAAAAAGTTGTGAAACGACGTCGTTTTGATCACATGCCGGTCACGTGCTAATATTTTCCGGCGGAATAGGATGACGGGTCCTATTTTGCGGACGTGGCACATAACCGGAAAATATTAGCATATGATCGGCAAGTGACTAAAACGACGTCGTTTCATGAGTTTTCCGGTCATTTAGGACTAATTTGGGTGAATTTGAATTGTTGTGGAACTAAATCGAAAAAGTAAAATAAGTATGAGACCAAAAAGAAAAAGGTAAAAAGTTACGGGACGAAAATGGTTTTAAACCCCCCAATTCCGCCAAAAAAATATTAGCACGTGACCAAAACAACGTCGTTTCATGAGTTTTCCGGCTATTTGGAACTAATTTGGGTAAATTTAAATTGTTGTGGGACTAAATAAAAAAAGTAAATAAGTATGGGACCAAAAAGAAAAAAAGTAAAAAGTTACGGGACGAAAACAATTTTAATTCCTAAGAAATAGTTTCAAAACTAATACTATTTATATGGCCCGATTATCCTACCTATATTCTGACCCATATGTTCTATCAACCCATTTATAATGTTCTCCTTATTATGTAATTGTAGTTCTTTAAATGTGGTTCTTCAACTTTGATAATTAGGACAAATGATTATTCTTCAATTTGGGTAATCAACAAATTTGTGCTGATACTCACACATTTCAACTTGTGAAAATTTTAGATGTATTTTTTCTTCAAAATGATACCTATCAGAAACTTGTTCATTGATTCCAAAATCTACTGAATTTTGTAATTTTTAAAGCCAACTTTATTGTATTGCTAAAGGAATTTGCTTGTAAGAACCATTTATTGATTTTAAAGAGTGGATATGATTTTCATATATAAAGATAATAAATTTTATCTTCTAAGGCTGCGTTTACTTATCAAGTTGGGTTAAACCCAAATAAAACATCAAGTTGGGATAAACATGGGTAAGCATACTATTTGGCTGGACAATTCTTGTTTACTTTACAAGAATAAAACTGGGCCTATATAGTGGGTTAATTAGAAAAGTACTTTAATAACCCTGGTAAAAAAATCAATTCTTTTGATATTGATTATATTCATCTTCCAGAGTCTTCATTAAAGATTTGCTGTCATTCTATTCTTCCTTCCACGTTGCCTTCCACCATGCCATTCTTCCTCCCACGTTTCTATATTTGTCTTTTTAATTTCTCCAAGTCTCTCTCCCCTCCCCCATTCTCCAAATGCTCTATGCTATCTCTCTCTTTCTATCTCCTTATTTTTCTTCAACAACACAAATATCATTCTTCAGCGACGGTATTAAGTATAAATCAAATTGAAGATGAAGATGAATCAGTTTGTATATATAAATCGTATTCAGCTGCAATTTTCTCCAGCGGCGGAAAAGATGATTGAAGACGAGGATTAAGTTCTTAAATATAAATCAGCATATTTCAGTTCTTGGATTTTCCCCTGTTTATGAGGGTTTCGATTTCGCTTATCAGAAATTGGAATCCAAGAAGTGTAGAGCCCACGACGGCGATGACGCCGCGCCTCTACCGCATGGGTTTTGTAGTCCATCGGGAGAGTTAAGTCCGCCATTGATGATCTAAATCACCACTTAATCGCCATTGTTACACCAATTACATAGGGACAAAAATGTCTTTTACCTCTGAATAGAAACCCAGATTATTTTTGTCTGCCCGTGGGTGGGAGATTAAAATGTGGTCCATAATGGGGTTTAACTCGGGTTGGGCTGTTTACCCGGATTTTTCAACATGCAAAGTAAACAGGATATAGAGGTCTACTGATTGTGTAAATGGGCTTTATCATAGAAATTAAACTCAGCCTAAGAGTTGACATATATCAATACCATTACACTTGTCATACACTGATACTATTGCATATATGAAGTGATACCACATATTGTATTAACTTATACCACTACATATATCAATTAATACCATGGTAAAAAGAAACAACATTTATTCAATCACTAAACTTTTTATCTTTTTTTTTTTATGTAAATAACTAATACAATTGGTAACATGTGCAATAAATAAAAGCATAATGCATAAAACAGAGATATAATAAATTTTATCTCCTACGAGTTGACAAAATATACATTGATATCACGAGTTATATTAATAGATACCACAAGTCATATCTTCTGATACCACAACACCTGTCCAATCACTAAAAAAAAAAAAAAGGCGATTTAGCGACAAAATTTTGGTCACAAAACAGGATTAGCGATTGATTTCTGATCGATTGTGGTCGGTAGCTAAAATGCGGGTAGCTAATATTTGCGACCGTCTTTTACTATCGGTCGCAGATCAGAGACCGACTGTGCGGTCGCTAAGCTTTAGCGACCGCCACCAGTCAGTCGCTGAACAGACTGGGTCTGACCTGATTGGGTCAGGGTTTTGCGACCACCCAGGTGACGTTTGCTAATTTAATTCTTAATAAAAATAATTGTTAAATATAAAGTTTATGATTAGCAACCAAACTTAGGGCGGCCCCTAATCTCCGAACCTGCGGAAAAAAATATGGCTCAAAAGGTTCGAACCTGCGCCCATTGGGATCCGAGCGGGGCGCGAACCACTAACCCTTTAGCTTATATTAGACGAGTCATATTGTATATAAGCCTTTGAAAGGATTGTAGAAATTATTGTGCATATATGCGCCCAAGGGAAATCAAACCGCCGACCTCCGACTTACCCGGAGGAGGCGTGAACCACTCGAACACTTGCTATTATTGTTCATTTTCATGCATTTAATTGTATATAGGTTCAAATTGATTTTTTTTTTTAATTTATCAAATTAATTCCTTTTTGTTTCTAATTCATTTATATATATATTTACTAACTTTTTTTTAATTTTATAAATTTAATATTTTAGACTGTTATAAATTATTCATTTTTCATGCATTTAATTTTATATAAGTTCAAATTGAGTCCCGAATTTTTTAAAAATTCATCAAATTAATTCATTTTTGTTTCTAATATATATAGGGTTTAGGGTTTATATATATATATATATATATATATATACATTTACTAATATTTTTTTAATTTTATAAATTTAATATTTTAGACTGTTATAAATTATTAATTTATTTATTTTTCATGCATTTAATTGTATATAAGTCCAAATGAGTCATTTAAAAAAAAATCATCAAATTAATTCTTTTTTATTTCTAATTAAATCATAATAAAAGCATAAATTAACTAAATTCACTGAAAAATTCAATAAAAATTATAAAATATTTAAAAAAATACAAATTAAATAAATTGTTTAAAATTTCTCTCTCTCTCTCTCTCTCTCTCTCTCTCTCTCTCTCTCTCTCTCTCTCTCTCTCTCTCCCTCTCCCTCCCTCTCTCTCTCACTCCCTCCCTCCCTCCCTCCCTCCCTCCCTCTCTCCCTCTCTCCCTCTCTCCCTCTCTCTCACTCTCTCTCTCTCTCTCTCTCTCCCCCTCCCTCTCCCTCTCTCCCCATCTTCTTCTGAATGGATCACTATTCCAGTATTCCAATGATCCACCAGAGCGTCCTAGATGGAACACCTATCTGGCGCTCGACCCAACTCCACCCGCTCCCCACGCTTCCACCGCTTCTTCAACTCCTAGATAATGTTTTTGTACCGTTCTTGCGCTTTCGCGCAGAACAGGTCGTACATAACACTATCGTGGACAGGGACTAGGGTTGTAAACGAATCAAACAATTTTGGTTCGATTTGGTATTTGTATTCGAAATTTTATAATTCAAGTACAAATAATTTTTTTGATTCGATTAGTTATCAAATACAAATACAAACACTATGATATTCGATTCGATATTCGTAAATATTCTATTAAATATTCGGTTAAATATATAATTACATAATTATATAATAATAGTAATAATAAATATAATTATTTATAAATTTAAGTCCATTATAATTATTTTAAGGATATTAACCTTTATAACTCCATCCAACAAATGGGCTTTTAGGCCATTCTTAATAAATATTTTAATTAAAAAATATTTAATGTGATTTAATTATTAAAAACATAACAAATTAAAAAAGAATTGCAGGTCAACACTCTTATAATATTTTTCCATGAATTTGATAATTACTTTTTTTTCATTTACTTACTTGATTATGTTATGCAAATTTTTAAGTTTATAGCTTGTTTGTGAATTCAAACAATGATAATTTTGAAATGAATATTTAAATATTGACAAAGTATTTATGTGAATAATACTCACGGTAACTATTATCTTGAACAATAAATTACTAATATCCGACGAAGTGATATAACTCAAGTGGTTAAAATCCCACTACCTATGATACAAAGGTCATGAGTTCGAGTCACAACTTTATCGAAAAAAAATAATAATACCTTATGTTGAAACAACTAATACCTTTAGTGAGAATAACTAATATCACTTCAACTAAAACCTTTAATAAAAATAATTAAATACCTTTTGGAGCCGATAACTTTAGTGCAATTCACTGATATCACATAATACCTTCTCTTGAATATTATTTGTTAGAACATGCCTGAGAAAAAAAATCGATTAGAATATACGACTCAAGTATTCGTTTATTTTCTAATAATTCGGTATGGGTTTCAAATCAAATATAAATCACATTTACTATTTGAAAAATATTCGATTCGAATTCAATATTCGAAATAATTTCACAAATACAAATTCAAACACAGTGGTATTCGACTCGATTCGATTCGTTTACATCCCTAGCAGGGACCCAGACGCATCACCTCTGCAATTAAATTAAAAATCAAATATCAACAAAAATATTAAAAATTAAAATCATAATAAATAAATTTTTTATGCCTTGAACTCCTCAAAGTACTCCATCCTCTTTCGCTCGGGCACCAGGGTCCACGAGTAGGCACCAATCTCAAACAGGATCATTTTAATGACCTCTGAGACGCAGGCGCCAGTCTCATGGCCTGGAAGCAGCCTGTGACAATAAAATAAAAATTCAAGTTAATATTAATAATTAATATTAATATAATTAAAAGTATATATAATTCATTAAAAAATACTTACTTGTTGTCGATCGGGACCACAATGAGATGGTTATCTTGAGAGTTCATCTGTAATAATTATAAATTCAACAGATCAACTAAATTCATACCTACTATATATACCAATCAACTAATTAAATTAAATTCTACGTATATCAATCAACTAAATTTATACCTATCAATATTAATCAACTAAATTTATACCTACGTATACATACTAATCAACTAATTAAATTTCATATCAATCAACTAACATATATATAAAATTTTATAACATGTAAACATATATAATTTCAACTAAACATATATATGTATATATATCAACTAACATACCAATCAACATGCAAACATGTATATTCCTAACAACATATATAATTTCATATATAAAATATTTATATCAATTCCAACAACCACATAAATATATAATTTCCTCAACAATATAAATATATAATTTCATAATAAACGTATAAATAACTATCCTACAAACATATATAATTGTCTCAACATTATAATTCGTAAAACATGATTTAAAAATAATTTAAAAGTTAAAATTTAAAAAACTTACGGTTATTGCGTAGTCGGAGATGCAACTAGCATTTTGATCGGGATGAAATCCTCGACGGACGCGGCAGTGGCGGTATGAATAAAATTTTATTTCTATAGAAAATGGTGTACGCATTCGAAATATGAAGTGTTTAAAAAATTAGCGACCGCCTAAGGCGGTTGCTATTGACCGATTCTATTGGTCCATTTGACCATTTTAGGATTAGCGACCGCCTTTGTCGGCATTAATGACACTCAATCGTTAACAAGAACATGTCAAAACATACAACTCTGTGACCGCCACATGGCGGTCGCTGATTGAAAAATTGAATATAGCGACCGCCAAGACGGTCGTTGATCGAGCGGTTAAAATTTTGGGTTCCCTTGACCGACCTTTCAGTTTAGCGACCACCATGGCGGTCGCTAATCCTATTCGATTAGGGACCAACCATGCCCAAGCGGTCACTAATCTTTCTATTTAAAGACCGCTTTCTATTGCGGTCGCAATTTTTTTTAGACTACCGGTCAAAATTGGTCGCTGATCGATCGCTAATACATTATTTTGAGACCAATAATTTGGCGGTCGCAAATTTCGGTTACAAAAATGCATCTTTTTTGTAGTGAATGAATATGTGAAATTGAGGAAAGCGGTGAATGTTACAGTGAAGAAGGATAGAAAAAAACCGAGAAAGATTAATGAAATTAATCATAAGTGTTGGCCCATAAGTGTTAACTCATAAATTACCGAATTAGAAGTTAGAGTTTTTGCGAAATAATTATTATCCGACAAGGAATACTTATAATAAATTTAGGATATATTGAATTTATAATAATCTACCAAAGTTCTTCCTCCATATAAATTATATAATTTTATTTTTATATAGAGTAAATATTCCTAATTCATTTACTAGTAACACACTTTTGCATTGGTGATGTCAAAAAACAACTATCATCGTTCAAAAATCAAAACCTAATGTTTTCCCTTCCCAAAAAAATCTACATTTGTTTTTTACACAATTTTTTATTTTTAAAAGTAGCATTTAATATAGATCTGGTTAAAATGTGATAAAATAAATAAATTAAAATACAGGATAGAATGTAAAATGTTGCCAAAATTAAAAAGAAATGTAAAACTTACCGTGAGACTCCCTAAATGAAAAAAAAATGTAAAGTATTGAGATATGCATATATTAGATGGAGATTATTGAGATATGCATATATTAGATGGAGATCTTCTGCTTTGATTTGTATGTATCTTTAGTATATATCTCATATCATAGATGGTAGTTATATTTTTGGATCCTAAATTAGCGGATGACCTCTTCCATGTTTCTGTACATATATTGGGATTTTCCCATTCTTTTGTAATACACAGAAAATATTATCTTCACTACTTTTCTTCTTGTTCTGCGTCAAACTTATCATGGCACCAGAGCAGGTCAATTAAAGATCCTGAAACACTAAAGCTTCCGCATATTTTTTTTTTTGGGAACACATCAAATGGCGAAAGATGGTGACAGTAGTAAGACTGGAACTACCATTGATGTGATGTCCCCTTATTTCATTGGCTCGTCTGATAGTCCGAGTCATGTTTTTGTTACTGATCTCCTTAGCGATGGAAACTACGGAGATTGGTCCGAAGAGATGAGTAATTGTCTCTTTGCAAAAAATAAATTTGGTTTTATGGATGGATCCATACCAATGCCACAGGAAGGTTCCCCTGAATCCCTTCTATGGAAACGTTGTAACGCCATGGTCAAAGGCTGGTTGATGGTGGCCATGGATAAGGAAATCCGAAATAGCGTCAAATACACGAAGACCGCACGTGAGATATGGAATGATCTCGAAGAGAGGTTTGGGAAAGAGAGTGCGCCCAAAGAATATGAACTCAAGAGAAATCTCACTCTCACGCGTCAAGACAAGATGTCGGTTTCGGCGTATTACACTAAACTAAAGGGGATCTGGGACGAGATTGATTCAATCTCAGCAGTTCTAAAATGCACGTGCGGCAAGTGCACGTGCAACGTATCTAAACTTTTTGTCGAAAGGAATGAGAAGGAGCGAATTTATGAGTTTCTCATGGGTCTAGATGATGCCTTCAACACGATCAAGACCCAAATCCTGAGTACGAAACCAACGCCAAGCCTTGGAGTGGCGTATCATCTAGTTGCAGAGGACGAGCGACAACGATTAATATCAAGCTCGCGAAGGCCTACTGTTGATGGGGCTGCCTTTCAAATACAGCGACAGGGAAACCAAGATAGACAAGATGCTGATAACAGATCACCTCCACAATGTGACAATTGTGGAAAACGTTGGCACACCATAGAAAACTGTTATGAGATCATTGGGTACCCAGATTCAAAGAAAGGCGCAAAAACAGGGAAGTTGAAGGGAAAGGAAACTGGTAAAAATTCAGAGAGGCGGTCGATGCATAAGGCAGCCAACGTAGATGCCAGTGCTGCAAGTTCGAGTCCTCTGCCGGGTTTTACCACCGAACAGTTAGCTCAATTAAAGAATCTCCTTAACAGCAGTGTTGATGCCTCCTCTGCACCTTCAATAAACATGGCTGGTAAGATCAATTTTGGTGCACCGTGGGTAATAGATTCTGGAGCCACAGAACATATTACACACGAAGAGAGTATCATTAAATCTCTCACAAACAAAAATACAGAAATACCAGTTAAAATTCCTAATGGAGACAGGGTGCCGGTTCGATGTGTTGGAACCGTTGATTTGCCTAATGGTTTGAATATTGAGCGTGTTTTACATGTGCCATATTTTCAATGCAACCTGCTCTCAGTTAGTCGACTCACAAAGGATCTCAATTGTGTATTGACTTTCTTTCCCGATTTTTGTACAATGCAGGACTTAGCTTCGAGGAACCTGATTGGAGTGGGTAGACAGCGTGATGGTCTATATCTTCTGGAGCCCATTGCTGACTATCGAAAGGCTTTTTCAGCGTCCGTTGACCCAGAAGTATGGCATAGAAGATTGGGACACGCTTCTAGAGTGAAGCTCCAAAGTATTTGTTCTTTTAATAAAACTTTGAATGATCCCTGTGAACCTTGCATGAGAGCAAAGCAAACTAGAACTCCTTTTTCTTCAAGTTCAATTCAATCTGTTGCTTGTTTTGATTTAATACACTGTGACATTTGGGGGGGATATAGAACTGCTTCATTTACAGGGGCTTATTATTTCCTCACTATTGTTGATGATCACAGTCGGGGTGTTTGGGTTTACTTGATGAAATTCAAATCTGAGGCATGCAAATATCTCCAATTGTTTTGTAACATGGTGAAAACACAATTTGGAAAATTAGTAAAACGCATTAGAACTGATAATGGAGGTGAATTTCAGTCACATGAAATGATGAGTTACTACATGCAATCTGGAATTGTTCTTGAGACTTCTTGTGTTCACACACCACAACAAAATGGGGTAGTGGAACGTAGGCACAGATACATTTTAGAAGTTGCTAGGGCATTACGTTTTCAAGCAGAGTTGCCTGTTACCTTTTGGGGAGAATGTGTGCTAACAGCCGTTTACATTATAAATAGACTTCCTTCCAAAATTCTTCAAAATCGTACCCCATATGAGATTTTGTTAAATAAGAAACCCAATTATGAACACTTAAGAGTCTTTGGCTGCCTAGTTTATGCCAAAGATACAAGAAAGGGAGGGGACAAGTTTGATGAAAGGGGGAGGTCATGCATATTTGTGGGATACCCACATGGACAAAAGGGTTACAAAGTTTATGATATAAAGAGCAAGAAAATATACACTTCACGTGACGTGAAATTCCATGAGAATATTTTTCCATATTCATCTCATATTGATGAAATTCGAGATAGAAGAGACAATTCCTGGAACACTGAAATTGACTGTGATGAACCACAAAATGGTGAGACAATTGATGTCTCAGATGTGGCTGGTGAAGGCTCTCTTGTAGGTCAAGTGGCTGATCGAGAAAGGGATGGAACATGGGATTCACGCCAGAGCAAAAGAACCAAACGACAGCCGTCTCGTTTCCAAGAGTATGAGGTTGACTTGCCAAGATCCATAGACCACACGCAACCCACATCCAACTCGGGATCCTCGACGGTACATCCTCTTGTCAATTATGTTTCTTACGATAAATTCTCTTATGCTCACAAATGTTTTTTGGGTGCCATCAATAAACATGATGAGCCAAAGTTCTTTTCACAAGCAGTCAAAGTGCCACAATGGCGCGATGCAATGAAAAGGGAGATTGAAGCATTAGAGGCAAATGAAACATGGAGCTTGGAGAGGTTACCACCGGGCAAACGTGCGATTGATTCTAAGTGGATTTATAAGGTGAAATATAAACCCACGGGAGAGGTCGAGCGCTACAAGGCGCGTCTTGTTGCTAAAGGATTTACACAAATTGAGGGCATTGATTTTCACGAGACGTTTGCTCCTGTAGCAAAGCTCGTAACAGTTCGTAGCTTGTTGGCGGTTGCAGTCAAGAAAAGGTGGATAATTCATCAGTTGGATGTTAATAATGCATTCTTACATGGCGACTTAATTGAGGACGTTTACATGAAAATCCCACAAGGCTTCGCCAAAAGAGGAGAAACTCGAGTTTGTAAATTACGCAAATCTCTCTATGGTTTGCGGCAGGCATCGAGAAATTGGTACCACAAGTTTACCCGTGCCATTATTGCAGTTGGTTTTAGACAATCTCGTGCAGACCACTCGCTGTTTATCTTCAAACGAGGGCACGTCTACATTGCGGCACTAATATATGTAGACGATGTCATTCTTGCGGGCAATGATGATAACAAGATTCAAGAGATCAAGACCTACCTTGATCACAAATTCAGTATAAAGGATTTAGGTCTTTTGAAGTATTTTTTAGGCATTGAGGTTGCACGATCAGCTAAAGGTATTGTCCTAAGTCAACGCAAATATACTCTTGATATATTAAAAGATTGTGGCATGGAGGGTTGTCGTCCCTGCTTGTTTCCCATGGAACAAAATACTCGCTTTGATCTTGATGAAAGGGGTGTTGCCGTAGATGCACTACAATATCGCCGCTTGATTGGGAGACTTCTATATCTCACGGTAACAAGGCCAGATATTCAATATGCTACAAATGTCTTGAGTCAATTTGTATCATCACCACGACAATCACATATGGATGCGGCGTTGAGAGTTGTGCGGTACTTAAAAAGGACGCCAGGACAGGGCATCTTTCTACCTGCAGCTGGAGATCTGTCCCTTGAAGCATTTTGCGACTCAGACTGGGGCGGGTGTCCGATGATGCGACGTTCGAGAACTGGATATTTTATTTCGCTTGGAGGAGCCCCTATTTCATGGCGAACCAAGAAGCAAACAGTGGCCTCTCGTTCTTCTGCCGAAGCTGAGTACCGTGCAATGGCAACTGCAATTAGCGAAATTTTGTGGCTCCGTTGGTTGATGTTTGATTTAGAAGCACGGCAAGAGGAACCAACATCGCTTTATTGTGACAATCAGGCTGCAAGACACATCGCAAACAATCCTGTCTTTCACGAGAGAACGAAGCATGTTGAAATGGATTGTTATTTCGTTCGTGAACGTGTTGAGTCCAAGGATGTCGAGCCTCGAAAGATTGCAACTACTGAGCAGATTGCCGACGTGTTTACCAAAGCACTTGGGTCCGATCAATTTCGACGACTAGTTCGCAAGTTGGGGGTTCTGGATCTTCACCTGCCAACTTGAGGGGGAGTATTGAGATATGCATATATTAGATGGAGATTATTGAGATATGCATATATTAGATGGAGATCTTCTGCTTTGATTTGTATGTATCTTTAGTATATATCTCATATCATAGATGGTAGTTATATTTTTGGATCCTAAATTAGCGGAGGACCTCTTCCATGTTTCTGTACATATATTGGGATTTTCCCATTCTTTTGTAATACACAGAAAATATTATCTTCACTACTTTTCTTCTTGTTCTGCGTCAAACTTATCATAAAGTATACCTTGAAACGGATATAGTAATATAAACAACTAATAAACTCACTTTGGAACGCTAATTACAATGATTAATTACTGGAAAAATATAATTATTGAGTAATTTATCACTATGAGGTCATCTACGTCCTAATTTGTCATGTCTTTCTTAAGATCATAATTCATTAACTTAATCAACATGTATTTATCAAATTACATAAGCTTAAAGACGAGGTAAAAAGTGAAATTTAATGGATAAGTGTAATACTATTTATTATAAAAAAGAGAGAAGAAAAAACCTAGTCTTATTAGCCGTCCATGATGTGGAATGATGTAACAAATATATTTATTTAAGAGTAGTTAATCTTATCTCTTTTGAAGTATTTTTTTAAAATTACTTTATACATTAATTATTAAAGAGTAGTAGTTTTTTTCATTGAAAAGTATTAATTATTTTTATTGAAAAGTTTTAATTTATTTTTACTGAATAATTAATACTCTTCGGTTAAAACAATTAACATCCTTTATAAATAATAATTAATATTAATTAATATAAACAACTAATATCCTTCAACTATTCATATATATACCATTTTTACTTTATACTTTATTTTTTTATTATTGTAATTTGTAAAACAAGCGTTTACATATAGAATATGTTACTCAATCTTGAACATTTCTAGAATCTACATTTAGATAATAATATAATTATATAAGAGTAGGTAGATAAATTATAGAATCGGCAGAATCAATTTTAAGTATTAGTAGATTATATTTCTAAAAAAAAAATCTCTCTCCATCCCAAATTTATTTTCTCCTTTAATTTTTAAAAAATTTTAATATAAAATTTGATTTGCAGTATTTAAATAAATAAAGTAGTTTTCAAATGATGACGTCTTATTTAATTTAAAGGTATAAAACAAAATAAAGATATCTTTAACATAATTATTAATAGAATGAAATGTAACTTAGAAATGTTTGAAGAAGATTGAATGGTGGAAAAATAGACATTAGTTTTTTAAAAACTAGTTATTTTATAAGTATGTTTTTTTTATTAATGATATTATTTTTTCATCGTATGTAGTATGCACTTGAGTGCATGATATGTATTTGGATTTTGAAAGAATACTTCATGCAGAAATCAGCAATATCCCAAGAAATAATCAGTAATGCCCCAAGAAAATATCAGTAATACCCCAAGAAGACATCAGTAATACCCCAACTGCAAAAAAAAAAAAAAAAAAAAAATACACACGCACACACAATTCGGTGTGTGTGTATTTTGAAAAAAAAATCAAAATTGAGCTTAAAATTCAAGTGCATGTTATGCACTTGGATGCACCCTAAAATTTGTCATTTATAAAATGTGATTGTTGTATGATGACTGAACAACACTTTCACATATTAAAATTAATTTAATAAAATTCATCTTATAATTAAAAACGTAGTATGTATAATGTGAAATTTGTTTATGGTTACATTAATTTACAAAACTTTTTAATAGAACAATTTATACCCTTTCTAGTGAAAAATAATTCATATCCTTTGATGAAACAACTCATACTCTTTAGTGAAAAATCAGTACCCTCCAAAAGTGAACAACTCCTACATTTTAATGATGTCATTTATTAGTGAAAACAGCTAATACCCTTTAATGATACAATTTATACACTTCAAAGTGATTTACATATGAACAAGTTTCACTCTATACTTTGACTTCAAAACGGTATTAGTTGTTTTATTAATAGTATTACTATCAAATTAATATATTTTAATAAAATAATTAATAATGTTAAAAAATACACAAAATATAAACAAATTTCACAATAAAACTTATTCAGTGTATACTTTATCAATTTCTTTATATTTTATTTCAAGTGTAAATTTTTCTATTTATGACTAATGCACATAGAATATAAATATCATAAAAATTGCATGAGATCATTTCACGCAATGAAACAACGAAAAACTTATCATTTTCAACAAATAATTTATTATTTTGAACTTAAAAGTTACTTATATTTTCCTCATAAAATATGTTTTATGTTGTTTTGAAAAGTAATGTTTTTTTACCATTAATATAATTCTCCCTAGCTCCCATACTAAATGTTCCATTTTGCTATTTTCAATTTTGGTCTGTTCATTAATTACTTAGTTTATCATATTCAAAATGACAGATAAATAAATAAATAATAAATGAACTTTTTAAAACTATTTCTTCCAAACATATTAAAATTACATCACACGTCATTACTTTATTACTTTAATTTATTATTTTATCATATCTTATAAAGTAAAAAGAAAAAAAGATGAGCATACCCTCTTTTTTATCGCATCAAATATTATAAATAACTTTCACATTAAAATACATATCTTTGATATTAAATAGATAACGAAAGGAGTATCTTTCTATTGAATGATGATACAACAATTTTTTCCACATCCCCCTAGATGTGCATAATATCTCTGATGTGATTGCAATTTATCAATCTTAAAAAGAGTTTGTATAGTGTAAAATTGTTTCATTTATAAACCATTTTATAATATTTGTAGTTGAACAATTCACATCTTTTAGTGAAAACAACTAATACTCTTACATTTGAGTTCACCACAATAACCTTTATTAAGAATTGGTTCAAAGATCTAATAAAAATACAAATTGGTTCACAAGGTGGGTCCCTTCTCCTCCTTTTCCATTCCATCTGCGCCGGTATCATCCCCTTCCCCCTTTTGATTTGACTGTGCGCCAGTACCCATCTTGCCATCCCCTTCCCCTTCTCTTTTTTATTTGATTTTGTAAGTTTTTTTTTTTCTATTAATTATTCCTTTTTATATGTTCTAAGCTTTTTTCATTTTGGAGATTTTGAACAGATATATTACACAAATATAACATATAATTTATATTTATTTATTTATTTATTGTGTTTCATCATTTATTTTGCACAGATATACTTTGCACATATATTTTACACATAAATTTTATTTTTTATTAATTGTGCAACAATTTTGTATCATTCCATATTTCAATCATATATTTTGCACAAATATTTTACACAGATATACTTTGCATATATATTTTGCTCATATAAATTTTTTTTTTTATTAATTATGCAACATTACAAGTTTCATCAATTGCATATTTAAAATTAAAAAAATTACATATTTGAATTTGAAATTAACAAATATATAATTAAAATTACATATTTATGACTATATGCAAAAAAAGGTGTGCAAAAATATATAAATTTACAGTATCTTCATCTTCAATTTGTAGTATCTTCATCTTCATCTAACAAATATGCAGTATCTCATTCATTCTTCTCCTAAAAAATTGAACACACACTAACACATGCACAAACAACACACAACCTACAGCCCCAAAAATTACACCCAACCCATGTACACAAAAATCACCTAGAAGCGCACACACATGCAGAACTGGATCGAAAATCATCAAATCAGAAAAACAATTGATCGGAAAAAATTATAAAAAAAATTAGAGATCGAACAACACACCTGAATCTCCTCTGAAAATCGCCGGAATCTCAAGATCTGCATCCATGAGTTGATCTCATCCTATTGAGCGCGAAATCTTCGAGGTCTCCAGCGTCACCACCGGCTTTTGGCGCCGCCTCCTCCATGATCTTTCGGCCTCCGTCCGCTTCCTTCACTTCTTCTGGCCAACAAGAACCCAGATTTCTTGGATTGAGTCTAAGAACAGATCTGAAATATTGGTCGAAGAATAGATCGACCTTCTTCCACGGTGGATCTTCCATTGTCGTATCTACCATGGCCAGATCTTCTGATGCTTAAACCTCGACCAGATTAATTGCCGTGGTGGCCGAAAATCAACCTACAGATTCGACGCCGCCCCCCTTGCGAATGGGAGACCGACGCTGTCGCCCCCTTGCAGACTGACGTCGTCGTCAATCGATTCCAGTGAATCTAACTCCGGGGTCTCGATTAAAGCGACAGATATGGGCGTCGCCCCCGCTGAGAGATGGGGGGCATCGCCGCCGCTGAGCCAAGGGCGGAGGATATGGACGTCGCCTCCTCTGAGAGAGAGGGAGCGTTGTCGTCGCCGTTGTTGTCGTTGTGAGAGGGGGAGAGAGATTTAGAGAGAGAGAGAGAGAGAAGAGAAGTGCTAATAATTTGGGGGGGGGGGGGGGGGGGGGGGGGGGGAGGGGGACCATCGGATGGGTATTGGGTTTGGGTGGGATTGGGTGGGGTCTAGTTTTAAACCAAATTGTATTTTATTAAAGTTGAGAAATTCAATTGTATTTTAGAGCAAAACGTTAAACTTAAATGTAATATTTTCAACATAAAATGCAAGATAGTACAACTTGCATCATAAGGAAAGCTCAGCCTACAGCAAAAGGAAAGTTCAACTTATCTTCTAGATTATCACAAAACATATTACAATCAATTCCCCTGGTGTACTTCTTAGGCCTCAGCACCCGAATATTTCTTTTGAGATTTATCGAAATCATTCATACCTTTCGTTTTATACCTTTTAGGAAAAATAATTTATACCTTTAAAAATTAATACTTTTCAGTAATAATAAATAATTATTTGGTGAAACAATTCACACCCTTTAAAATAGTTCATGTATAAATTGATTTTGCTCTATATTTTGTCATCTTAAAATACCCTTGACCGACTTAAAATCATAGAAACACCAAACCTCCAACATGAATTAATTACACGGAGTAGTAATGAAGATAAAATGTCTATATGAAACTGAATTCATAACATTCATCACTAATATCATTATTTTTTTAACCTAAAACTATAATATTACACACATACAAACGTGTTAAAGTGTATATAAATGATATGACATTAATGAATACTATGATATTATAAATCACCAAACGAGTCGATGTTTTAGAATATGGACCATTCTATAATACATTGTGATGGTCAAATCACCAATCATAAGTAGTAAAACGGAAAGTTTTGCAGGGCCCCTTCCAAAAGGGCCAGTTTCTATTAATAACATTCAATTGAATGTTCTGCAAACTCTCAATTTCTGGTACTATCTTCATATGTCCGAAGATATTTGCTTTTTTAATAAAATAATCGTTTATACATATTTTTCATAAATGATCATTTTATTTAAAAATGGACTTCACAATACCTGTTGCACCCTCCAACATATCATATTGCATTAAAGCACATGTAAAAGAGTAGAACCATTTTTTGTGAACGCAAGGAGTATATAAATTCTCTCTCTCAAGTGGGGACCTAGCTAGATCTTAATACAGAGTTGAATTCCATCACATAACATTAAATTCATGCTAAAGTTAAAATCCTTTTCATCTGTTTATGTTCAGCTATATGAACTTGATCAGTTTGATTGACAGGGAATTGAATAAGACATATGGTTGTACAGAAAATGAAGCTATAATATTTAGTCCCAATCACAGGATTCGTAGATCTCAATTGAATGTGATCTACAACCTTACTAGCTCATCAACAGATAAACTGCAGTACGGATGTGGCAGTGGCAGTGGCAGTCTTGATGGTTTCTTTTATATCTCCATTACGGATGCATTATTTATTGTTGATTTTGAATTCATCCATACCAACTTCAATATAGATTGAATGAGTATTTGATAAATAGTTAGTTGTACGAAGAAAATTAATATAAATAAATTAATTTCACACCTATTTATAAATTTAAATAATTAAATGAGATAAAATTCTTTAATTATGTTACAGTTAAAAGTCTAGGATTAATTTTCATTGAAAATAATTTTTACTCGTATTAAATTATCCATTTAACGGAATCTCTTCATATAAGTTGTTTTAAACACGCCAATAATATATATATATTAATATTTGCCTTAACCATAATTTATCTTCCATTTGTTACTAATAAAAATATTCAAACGAAAAACCTACATTTCCCGATCAAGTCGGCATATACCAATTATAGCATTTTGAATATTTAATCGAGCAAATGATGATATTAAATTAATAATAGAGCAATTAGGACCACATAAAGGCGCATGCCTCAACATTATTCTGTCATAAACATGCACGTTTAATTAAACCATTTATTAAGCATCCGAGAAGCCAAATATATACATGTATCAGTCAAATAATAAAAAAGAAAAAGAAAACCTGATGAGGCCCGCATGGTCATGGATTAAAGATCCAAGGAGTATTTATAAGAAATACTCCAGTAAAAGACAAAAATATCGAGAACTGAACTAACGAATGAGTGCCTTCTTGGAAGAATTTTCATTTTGTCACTTACTACATACAAATCTTTGTGGAGTATAAAATTAACTAAATATAAAATTCGTGCAAGATGGATCAATTGCATTTAGCCTATATAAATATTTTAATAGAACGGAAAATAATTAATATTCTTTTTCATGATTTATCATATTTTCGTTTTACGCATTATATATTATTTCACAATTTTATACAAATATGAAATCAAATAAGCACATACCGCGATTTTCTCCTATGCCAGATCATGAATCATATTTTTTTTAATACTTGGTATTTGAACAAAAAATCGACTAATTTAAGGATTCATAATCTACTGTCCACTAGTGAGAGATCTATAACTAAAGTTCTGTTTGGGCTGGTGATGTTAAATTATTGGTATATTCATAACTTTATACAAATTATATTATATATAAATATAAGAGGTCAAATAGCTCAATTTAATTAGTATTAAATGGGGGAAGCGAGTGATTATGTTAATGATCAAGAAGAGTGGGTTTGCAGGGAGGGCGTGCGCATGCGTTTTGCGCGTGATCCTATGAATACAAGCCCATCCCATGCTAACTTAACAAACACATCTCTTCATATTTCTGCACATTTTGTTACGCAATTGATGATACTTCCTAGTTCCAATGGTCTTAATTTTTGGGCTCTGTGTGGTCAACATTTGTGTGGTTTTTTTTCCCTTTTCTTTACCCAACCATTCATGATTCACATATTGACTTCAAAAGAAAATGTAACCATCTATTTCAATCTAGAAATGCACTTTAGATGAACTCCAAATGATACGGATCCTTGACAATTTGAATTCATAGTATTTTATCGTCCTGATTATCTATTTAATCAATTTGTACAATCCTACCAAACATGGATCTATATTTTGGCAATAGGTGGGAAGTGAAAGCATTTTATCTCATTTAAAAGTTCCAAATTGTAAAGAAATATAAAATTAATATGATAAATATATATTGACTTTAATTAATTGAAATGAATATGTCGATCATTTGATTGTAAATACATTATTTTAAGAATTGTTGAACTCGAACCGATTAATTTACGGCTAACAAGATATAAAATTACACTTTTGTTTATTTAGAAATTCATATCAATATTTTACATATAATAATAATATTTTTAAATATAATAATAATAATTCTAAGCACAAAATTGAATTTACAACTAACAGGATATATAATCAAACTTTTATATTTTTGTATGTTCAAGATATATATTCAAACTTTTGTATTTTAGTTTGTTTGAGTACTGATATGAAACTCAATAGTGGATATTTTGCACAGTACAATATTAGTATAAATTATTTATATTGTAGCATGATATAAATAGTTTTTGCTGATACAAAATTCCATTAAAAAAACTCTGTATTGAGGTTTCAAATTTAAATGGTATATATACATCCACTTTTGAAATTTTGCTCACTTTTTCTTTAATTTCTAATTTTTTGTCGTGTATTATACTTTCTATAATTTTACTCAGATTTCCTTTCACCTCTCTCCTTAGTCCTTACATTTTATCCTTTATTTTGTCTCCTAAAAGAAGGGGGAAAATAAAAGCCTGTAGTCAATTTTTTCTAAGTGGAAGGAAAAGAAGTGTAAATATGTAGGGGAAAAAGTTGAGTAAAATAAAAGCACATAAAAAAATTTGTAAATAAATTTTAGGATATAATTTTTTTTTTAAAAGTAGTACATGGGTAAAATATACATGTTTCCTTAAAATAATCTCAATATATTTTCAAAAAGAAATGTGAAAAATCTTGAATAGATGGAATAAGGTAGTAGGCCAGTAGTTCAACCTTGAGGGTTTTATATATTGGGCTTGCAGTTGCAGAACTACATTGATTTAGCTGTAACCAACAGACCACGGTTATTTGCACCAGCCACTATTTGCATAAATAAACTACTTATTTTTCCAAAAAATTACAACATTTTTGAAAGTAAATTCTAAAAATAAACATAAAATTTGAATTTTTTTTTCAAAATACTATACATTTCATTATGTTCGGAAAAATATTCAAAAAAAAAAAAAAATTCGAAAAAAAATTTCGAACAAAAAAATAGTATATTCATCTGGTTAGTGTCTTTAACATAGAAGCTAGTGCAAATAACCTGGGCCCAATAGTTGTATTTGATATTGAAGATATGGGCCTTCTGATGACTAAAAGAAAATGGGCCACAATGGGCTTTAATGATATCTATATGGTATTTCCTCTATCTCATTCTCCCTCCTCGTTTCACATACACTTTAAAAAATAAAACAACTCTCTTTAATAAAAGTTAATAAAGTAAAAAATATTATTATTTTATTCAACCTTACAACTACATACTCCATTTTTTCTTAAAAAATGTGACATTCCCCAACTACGAAACTAGTTCCGGGACGGAGGGAGTACTAAATTGCAATTTACAAAAGAATACTCCTCCCTTTGCTCAATCAATAATTTAAAAATTATCTTTTACTAATTATATTTTTATATCTAATGTTATTATTTTACACATACTAATTCACATTTATTATTAAACTTAACTTAAAAACAAACAATAGAATAACAATTAAGTTTAAAAGGGAAGGAATACTTTAAATTTGATTCCTGCAACAAAGTAGTAATTAACTCAATTAAGATAAAAGAAACCAGGATATGAAGAATCAATCAATACCTTTATATAGAAGAAACAATTTTGTCCTATTTGGCGCCTCCCTTCTCTTCTTATTTCTAAATCTTTAGTTTCTCATTAAGTCAAGTTGTTATTTTGATCTTGACCTTTTGTTTTTCCAAGTTTCATCATGACTGTTGATCGTTGGTCTGTTTTTTCTATAAATTAGGACATGCCCTATTCGTTTTCATTCGTATTTCTTTTCTTCTTTCTTTGTTTTCTCTTATTCTCTGCATCGTGTTTTCACGATGCTTAATCGCTCCAATATTATTTTGAGTGGTTCCTTTTTGTTTTTTTTGTTTTTGGTATTTTTTTATTTATGAGACTTCATTGCTCGATTGTTTGTTTTTTTAATACGCTGTTGATTGCGATGTTGTTGTTGTCTATTTTCTTCGTTATTGCGATCCTAATCGTTGATATGTATGGATTTCGTTGCTGGATTGTTTGCTTTTTTATTACGCTGTCGATTGCGATGTTGTTAATATCTATTTTTTTCATTATTGCGATCCTAATTGTTGATATTTTATCCTCCAATAATTTTCTTTGCAGGTGTTTTTTTGTTTTTGCTATTTTTCTATTCGTGGGCTCCCGTCGCTCGAGGATTTGGTCTGAAAGATTTTTCCAGTGTTGTATTTTTGGAGTATTGTATATTTTTAGGTATACATGATCAAACATCTTTTTTTATATAGCCTAAAAGTTTTCGTCGCGTGTTTTTGTTAGTGTCCTAGAGACAATCCTTTGTAAGGACATAATACTAAGACGATATTCAGTTTATAGTTTAATATTATTGTTTGGTTTAATATTAAATGTATGACTTTACACTTATCTGAATATTATGTTTGATTGTTTGCATTATTCATATATGTGTTCCCTTGAATCGATACTGTCATTGAGTGAGTGAGAACTCAGATGACCGAAGTACGATTCTCAAATAGCCCCGATCAAGGATCATCAAGAATGGAATATTGATGATGCAAATGTGATTGGTGTGCGATCTGCATTATACTCTATGGAGAGAGTGTAGTAATATCTCACTTACTACGAGATACTAGGTATCTCATAATGAATGCACAAATACCTTAGAGGGTATTGGTATACCCATCCGAGAAACAGTTTGATGTAATTCCACATAATGTGTCTACGGGTGTCTCGGTTAGTGGGAGTGATGTGATACTCCTCAGACTTGAGGTCAATACGCACGACATGTGCGGAGTGTTGGTGTATATTATAAAACAAACTTTTGTTGGGCTTTCATGGATGTATATTTGATTTCCTTATTATCTGAAATAAATGGATTTTCAAATTATTGCAATCTTATTAATTGCTTGTATGTCTGCTTATCTTATATTGTAGATAATGTGGTGGGTTTGTAGTCACACAGAAGATCACATTGTCGGTTCCTTATAAGATATAAACAGTATTCACAACTGAGATAGTTCTGGACATAACTATAGGTATAAGTTGTAGTATGAACTTGTTGGTGGCTTGTCTTGGCCATTAGTTTATACTAGTACGCTATGTCGTATTGAATGGATCACAGTTAAGACATGTTCTTCTATTCTGACTGTCATGAAGAATTAAAGGTTTTGGTGACTCTTGTAATTCTTAACCCTAAGTGTGATATCTAGATGTGTGGAGCGCTTGTTCACTACTTTAATTTATCATGGGTGAGAATCTTGTTTGGTTCAACACACTATGTATTTTGGGTAGTGGCATCGTTCACATGATGTCTATTTATTAGCATTAGGGCACCGTGTACTGGTGATCCAGGTTGATGACGTCCCCTTGAGGAAACTCATAAAGGATTATCGTATTAAACCCTGCAGGTGGATTATATGCGTACGACAACAAGGTTGAGTGGTACTACTCAAGGAATAATATATATTAATTAATTAAAGCAATCACAAGCTTTAATAATTAATAGACGTGCAATATCTTTAACACGGGGAATTATAGAGTCTAATAGAAGCCCTGATTCGGTTCGGGATAGGACGAGAGTGCAACATTAATACTCTAGTGGAATGAATTAATGTTCACGGGCCAAATAAATGTTCTGGGCTAAACATAAGAGTATTTGGGTCCGTGAGGAGCCCAAATCCTATACCTTCTAACAGATCCCTAGTCTGACCCATGAAACCTAAGGAGTCTATATAAAGACCTCAATCTCGTCTTTGAAACCCTACCACTCTAAAAAAAATGAGCAGCAGCAAAAAACGGCGATTAGGGTTTTGGGTAGACGATCAGGAGGTGCTTTTGCTCCACGTTCGATAGCTTTCCGTCCACTCAGTGTTCGAACGAGGTTGGGAGATAGACTAGAAGATCTCTAGTGGAATCAACACCCCCGTCTTCAAGGGTAACGAATCTAAACTCATCTTTAGATGCATGTTTAGGTTTTATATAATCGTATACGTTTTGGTATCCCCAACAACGATCTTGGGAACGGACCACCTTCACCGGCAGGTTCTATCAAATGGTATCAGAGCCATGGATTCGTGGATTGTTGGATCTGCCTGAAATGTATATTCTTGTACATCGATTCTATTGTTATCGTTTTAGATCGTTTCTCTATCGCAACCCTTGTGTGATCTTGTAATTGTTTTTCCCACCAGATAATAAGTGTGGGTAGTACAGGTTATTATTCGTAGATCACTGTATTAGGGTTTCAGATTGTATTCTGTTGTTTTTTGGATTGCAAGATCAGGCGATGTCGGATTGAGGGTCTGAAAACCGGATTTAGGTTTTTCGAGTTAAGGTTTTTCGGCCTTGAACGGTGATGTTCACTGTTTTGGCCATAACTTTTGACTCGGGAGTCTGTTTTCTTCAAGTAAGCCCATTTTGTAAACCTTGTGATGTTATCTACATTTGCTGTGGTGAGAGCTAATTTAATCGTCTTGATGAAGTTTTCTGCCAGTTTAGTTCGGGTGACGAGAATTCGAGCTGTTTGAGACCATTTCTTGCTTTGCGTGAGAGGCCGATGCGAGGCATCCCTCCGCGCCCTTGTTTTATCATTGTAATAGCTTTGATAGGCTGGTTTTGATAGTTTTACAAGGGGTTACGATAGATGTGCACTTATCTATGCTTTTATTTATCGTTTTGTGCCATGCTTGTAGTTGTAATTTATTTTTTATTATAATTTCCTATGCTTGCAAATAACCTTCATGTGTAAATGACTAAGTGAATTAATTTTAATTTAATTAATTCATTGGCCTCCACAATTGATCTTTAAGTAAGGTGATTGTTGCTCGTGGGACCTTGTGAGTCTCCCCCCAACGGATGCAACATTCACAAGCTTACTAGTTAAGACTTCTAATCAAAATGTTTTAATCTTTAGATGAAGTGTGTGATCATCCCCAATGGATGTATTATTCATGAGTTCATCAGTTAAGATTAGTGCAAGATAATTGTAGTGAATTATTTACTGGCGATGTGTTCTTGGTATGAGCCCGTCAATAGTGAATAATATTTCTTACAGTTAAATTATGGTCATCACTTATAATATAACCCCCCAACGGGTTCCCTGTTCTAATTCACATGGCAAGTTAAGGTCCGACTATTAATTTCATTCGTCATAAGGATAAGTTGACGTGATATTGAAATTAAAGACTTGATGTCTGGTTGATGAACACATGCATAAACGACCATCCTAACGTGGCTTGCGTGTGTATTTGTTGGGATGTTGAAGGTTGTGTTAAATGTTGATTTTGAAGGTTTCCAATATTTTATGCTTCAATTTATGTGATTTTAATGCTTGCTTGCATTTAATTTATTTCAAATTTAATAAGATGACATTCAACCTGCTTATGGTTATTTTAAAAGAAAATAAGCTTACTAGTCCGAATTATTTGGATTGGAAGAGAAATCTGGACATTGTCCTAGTTCCAGATGAGTACAAGTTTGTGCTCAATACTCCTGCTTCTGCCGATCTGGCACCCGATTCCACTGAAGAGCAAAATGAGGCTCATAAGAAGTGGCACAAGGCTGATGAGATGGCTCGTTGTTATATTTTGGCCTCTATGTCAAATGTTTTACAATAGCAACATCAAAACATGCATACTGCCGCACATATGATGTTGAGCCTAAAAGAGATTTTTGGTGAGCAAGATAGGGCTGCCTGTTTTGAGGGTATGAGGAAAATTATGACTAGCTCTATGCCAGAGGGAGCATCGGTGAGGGACCACTGTCTCAAGATGGTGGAATATCTGAATGAGGTAGAGGTACTCGGGAGAGAAATCGATGGTGATGCCAAGGTCGATATGATCCTCAACTCGCTCCCAAAATCCTTTGAAAACTTCCGTTTGGACTTAATCATGAGTAAGAAGGGCTATAATGTAGCCGAGCTTCTTGCGGAATTGGTTACGGTGGAAGGTCTCATGGGTAAGGGACCACAAGCTCATATTTCTGTTCAGGCTGGATCTTCTTCGTCTAAGGGTAGGAAGAAGAAAAAGCTTTCTTAGAAAAAGGCTGGTGGAAGTAATGGTGGAAGCAGTGGGAGCAAGGTTTTGGCGCCTTCTGGTGGCGTGAAAAAGCCGAAAGGCAAATGCTTCAAGTGCAACAAGACATGACATTGGAAGCCTGATTGTCCTCTCCTGAAAAAGGATAACTCTGGTACGTCTCTAGCTCTAGTTGTTGAAACATGCTTTGCGGCTTGTTCTGCCCTTTCTTGGGTAGTAGATACAGGAGCCACTGATCATGTTTGTTATACGTTGCAGGGGTTTCTGCAAACAAGGCAACTGAGTGAGGGCGAGATTACTATCAGTTTGGACAACGCTACGACAGTAGCAGTGGTCGCAGTGGGAGATGTGCACTTATATTTTTCTAATTCTGTTTTAGTATTAAAGAACGTTTTGTACATGCCGAATTTTCGGAAGAATTTAATTTCTGTTTCGAAGTTTTTTTTGGATGGATGCTCAGTTGTTTTTAATGACAAAGTTGTTATTATGAGAAATGATTTTTTAATCTGTTCTGGCACGTTAGAAAACAATCTTTACACTATTACTTGTGCATATCGTACTATGACTGAAACTCATTCATCATCATCAAATAAGAGAAAAGAACCTTCGAAGATGAATTAAACATATCTTTGGCACCTAAGATTGGGTCATGTCAATCTAAGAAGAATTCAAAGACTGGTAAGTAGTGGTTCTTTGGAGTCTCTCCAAGTGGAACCATTCTCAGTCTGCGAATCCTGTTTGGAAGGCAAGATGACTTCAAGGCCTTTTAAGACCAAGGGGAATATGGCCAATGATGTGTTGTAATTAGAGGTGGCAAAACGGGCGGGCCGAGCCGGCCCGACCCATTTGCAATCGGGCCACAAAAAACTCAGCCCAGCCCACCTTAGCCCACGGCCTATCGGGCCAGCCCGGCCCGACCCGTTTTTTTTTTAATGATTGAATGGGAGCATATTAATATAATGGAGTATAGGCATATACTGGAGTCATTTAGGATGTATTATTAAACTATTTCAATAAATTAACAATGCAATTAACAAGAGATATTTACTATTTAGAATTAGAATTATAAATAAATAATGTAACTAACATAAGGCATTTTAACTTCTAATTCTAAGTCCCTAAACATTATTTAAAAAAAAAAACGCAACACTAACTACAAATATAGAATAAAAGTCACAAGTTCAAACATAACTTCAAACCGAATTAATAGTCATTACAATACCAAATAAGGTTAGAATCTAATAACTAGTAATAAGTAATACTCCCTCCGTCCATGAGTAAACTTCCCACTTTCCTTTTCGGGCCGTCCACAAGTAAGTTTCCCATTCCATAAATGGAAAAAACAACACTCTACTATATATAAACTTTAACCTTCAAACTCACACAATATTACCAAAAATGCCACTCATTCAATTTACTTTTTAGCACTATTCATTACTTTATCCCAAAAATCAACATGTGGCCCACCATATATTAATAAACAAATACACTTTCTTAAACCATTCAACAAAAAGAAGTGGGAAACTTACTCGTGGACGGGGGGAGTAGTAAGTAACAGATTTAATTATTTAAAAAAAAACATAATGGTCGGGCCAGCCCGGCCCGAGTCCATTTGGCCCGTCGGGCCAGTCGGGCCGGGCCAAAACGGCCCGATTTTTTTGGGCCACTATATTCTTGGCCCAGCCCGGCCCATATACCGGGCGGGCCGGGCCAATTTTGCCAGCTCTAGTTGTAATTGATTCACTTTGATTTGTGTGGGCCTATGTCTGTTCAAGCTAGAGGTGGTTTTGAGTATTTCGTCACTTTCATTGATGATTACTCAAGATATGGGTACATCTATCTGATGCGCCACAAGTCTGAATGCTTTGACAAGTTCAAAGAATTTAAGGCAGAAGTGGAGAACCGCCATGGTAAGAGTATCAAGCCACTACGATCTGATCGTGGTGGCGACTACCTTAGTAATGAATTTAGGCAATACTTATTAGAGAATGGGATTACATCCCAGCTCACTGGCGTGGCTGAAAGAATGAATATGACTCTATTGGAAATGGTGAGATCAATGATTAGTTATGCTTCATTACCTACCTCATTTTGGGGATATGCCTTGGAAACAGCGGCGTACCTTCTAAATTACGTACATTCTAAAGCGGTTCCAAAAACTCCGATTGAACTGTGGTCTGGGCGAAAGCCTAGTCTCAACCACATTCGGATTTGGGGTTGTCCAGCACATGTGCTGGATAAGGAAGCTGATAAGTTGGCACCTAGAACTGAAGTACGGTTGTTTGTAGGATATCCTAAGGGAACAAAAGGTGGTTATTTTTATAGTCCTAAAGATTAGAGGGTGATGGTGAGTACCAATGCCCGATTTTTAGAGGAAGACTATATGAATGAGTATAAGTCCAATAGTGAGATCATTCTCAATTAGTTAACGGGAGACAATGGCACACCGAATGTGCAAGAGAAAATACCACAAGAGACTGCACAACGTGATTACTCTGATGAACTTTTGCATACATTGCCTCGTCGTAGTAGGAGGTTTGTACGTCAACCTGATCGTTTCATGTTTGTGGGAGAGTTTGTGGACTTGATTCTAAGCGATGAGCATGATGATAACGATCCCTGAACTTACAAAGAGGCAATTCACAACAAAGATGCAGAGTCTTGGCACAAGTCTATGGATTCTGAAATTGAATCTATGGATGCTATGGAAGTATACGACCTAAGCAACTTCCCCATGGTAAGGAAGTCATTGGGTGTAAGTGGGTCTACAGACGTAAGAGAGGATCTGATGGGAAGGTTATTGCCTTTAAAGCAAGGTTGGTGGCAAAGGGTTTTACCCAGAAAGAAGGAATCGACTATAACGAGACCTTCTCACCAGTAGTCATGCTAAAATCGATCTGGATTCTCTTATCCATAGCTAATCACATGAACTATGAGGTTTGGCAAATGGATGTCAAGGCAGCTTTCCTTAATGGAAATCTGAATAAGGACATCTATATGCGGCAACTTGAGGGTTATGTGAAGAAAGGCCAAGAGCATCTAGTCTGGAAGCTGAAACAGTCTCTTTATGGACTAAAGCAAGCTTCCAGGTCTTGGAACATTCATTTTGATGAGGTGATCAAATCCTTTGGATTTGAACAATGTCAAAATGGAAGTTGTGTGTACAAGAAGCGTAACGGAGACGTCATGGTATTCTTAGTACTGTACGTAGATGATATTCTTCTCATTGGCAACAATGTGAAAGTATTATCTGACGTAAAGATGTGGCTTTCAGAGCAGTTTCAAATGAAGGATTTGGGAGAAGCATCATACATTCTTAGTATTAAGGTCATTCGTGATCGAAAAAAGAGAATACTGTGTTTATCTTAAGCATCTTATATTGATACTGTGATTACTCGTTTTAGCATGCAAAACTCCAAGAAAGGTTTACTACCTTTTAGACATGGAGTTCCCTTATCTAAGGACATGTGTCCTAAGACATGGAAAGAGATAGAGGAGATGTCTAAGGTTCCTTATGCTTCGGCTGTAGGAAGCCTTATGTATGTGATGTTGTGTACGAGGCCTGATATTTGCTATGCAGTTGGCATGATAGCAAGATATCAGTCTAACCCTGATCAGGGATATTGGACTGCTGTCAAGCATATTCTCAAGTACTTGAAAAGGACTCGATATTATATGCTGGTATACCAATCATATAGTATTGTTCCTTTGGGTTATACTGATTCAGATTTCCAAGCTGATCTAGATGAACGGAAGTCTACCTCGGGTTATGTGTTTGTGTTGGGAAGAAGAGCCATATCTTGGAGAAGTGTGAAGCAGAAATGCATCGCGGACTCCACTATGGAGGCCGAGTACGTAGTTGCCTCAAAGGCTGCCAAAGAGGCAGTTTGGCTACGTAATTTCCTACTGGACTTGGAGGTGTCTCATAGTATGCCAAGGTGTATCACTGTTTATTGTGATAACGCGTGTGCAGTGGCAAACTCAAAAGAATCTAGAGCCCATAAAGCGAGTAAACACATAGAACGGAAGTACCACATTATACGAGACATCGTATATCGAGGAGACATGGCTGTAACTAAGATTGCATCGTTGAACAACCTAGCTGATCCTTTCACAAAGACTGGGGATGAAAGTTTTTTAGCAACATGTGGAAGGTCTTGGTTTACGATGTATTCCAGCTAGACTTTAAGTATAAGTGGGAGAATTGATACATCCTTATGTGTATACTAAAAGTTTAGCTTTAGTATAAGTGGGAGATTGTTGGTGTATACTGTAAATCAAACTTTTGTTGGACTTTCATGGAAGTATATTTGATTTCCTTATTATCTGAAATAAATGGTTTTTCACATTATTGCAATCTTATTAATTACTTGTATGTCTGCTTATCTTATATTGTAGATAATGTTGTGGGTTTGTAGTCACACAGAAGATCACATTGTCGTTTCCTTATAAGATATAAACAGTATTCACAACTAAGATAGTTATGGACATAACTATTGGTATAAGTTGTAGTATAAACTTGTTGGTGGCTTGCCTTGGCCATTAGTTTATACTAGTACGCTATGTCGTATTGAATGGATCACAGTTAAGACATGTTCTTCTATTCTGACTGTCATGAAGAACTAAAGGTCTTGGTGACTCTTGTAATTCTTAACCTTAAGTGTGATATCTAGATGTGTGGAGCACTTGTTCACTACTTTGATTTATCATGGGTGAGAATCTTGTTTGGTTCAACACACTATGTATTTTGGGTAGTGTCATCGTTCACATGATATCTATTTATTGGCATTAGGGCATCGTGTCCTAGTGATCCAGGTTGATGACGTCCCCTTGAGGAAACTCATAAAAGATTGTCGTATTAAACTCTGCAGGTGGATTATATCCGTACGACAACAAGGTTGAAAGGTACTACTCAAGGAATAATAGATATTAATTAATTAAAGCAGTCAGAAGCTTTAATAATTAATGGATGTGCAATATCTTTAACACGGGGAATTATAGAGTCTAATAGAAGCACTGATTCGGTTTGGGATAGGACGGGAGTGCAACATTAATTCTCTAGTGGAGTGAATAAATGTTCAGGGGCCAGATAAATGTTCTGGGCTGAACATAAGAGTATTTGGGTCCGTGAGGAGCCCAAATCCTATACCTTCTTACAGATCCCTAATCTGTCCCATGAAACCTAAGGAGTTTATATAAAGACCTAAATTTCGTCTTTGAAACCCTAGCACTCTAAAAAAATGAGCAGCAGCCAAAAATGGCGATTAGGGTTTTGGGTAGACGATCAGGAGGTGCTTTTGCTCCACGTTCGATAGCTTGCCGTCCACTCGGTGTTCGAACGAGGTTGGAAGATAGACTATAAGATATCTGGTGGAATCAACTCCTCGGTCTTCAAGGGTAACAAATCTAAACCTGTCTTTAGATGCTTGCTTAGGTTTTTATATAATCGTATACGTTTTGGTATCCCAACAACGATCTTGAGGATGGACCGCCTTCACCGGCGGGTTCCATCACGGAGTGATGAACTTTGACCATGACCGATGCTTTCACCTTCCAATGGTAGATATGGCATGGATTGGGTTCATCACGAAGTACATGTGCGTGGTAGTTGAGCCAAGAATAGGATTCATTCCTCAATGTGGATTTAAGAGAGAATACTCGTCTTCTCATCATAATTGAATCTAAGACATCGGCCGATGCAAGTCAACTTGGACTTTGTGGCCAAGTGCGACGCGAGCGATCAATTAGTAATTTGAGATAATATAATTAAGTTATTTGAATAGACACTTCATCATGTTCAAGGCTTAATCGAGTATTCGCGAATGAAAGGAAGATATCACAATAACCTACAATATTACAGGGAGTTGCAGATTTTCTCGCAACATACCTCGTATATTGAGAATGTCTGATTTATCGTCTAGGGTTCAATTAAGACCGTTAGTTTGATTAATCGCTCGATATACAAGGGCCTATGGGCCACACAACAAGCAATGACAGTTCGCCGATTATAGTTGGTTGATTAAGTATTATATTATATATAATATTTAATTTATGGAGAATATAATAATAATTATATTTGGAATTAATAATAATTATTATTATTATTTAATTAAATTGGATTTAATTAAATATGAAATTCCAATAATAATATTTGGAATATTATTATACAAGAATAATAGATATGGTAAATATATTATTCGTAGGAACATATCTAAGGAGATATAATTCGCAGAGACTATATTATGCGGGCCAAACATATTATCTTTCCTAGAACTTAAGCTAAGATAATTCCTATAAATATGTGTCCTATGGGAATTAAAAAATACACAAGAAATATAATTTCTCCATAAAATCTCTTGCTCGAGTTTTCCTAGCAAGTTCGTCTAGAGATTCAAAGCTGGCACCTTGGTGCAGATCGGTGAATAACGATTGTGTAGATACCATAGTAGAGGATTCTGTTTACAAAGCACTGTAAGATTTCTTATTTAGATATCTTGAATCTAATTATGCAATTAATTTGTTCGTTGTTGGTGAACGATATTTCCGTTGCGCATGTTACATGTTTTACGTGCATCTAAATTCCAACAGTGGTATCAGAGCTCAGGCTCTTGATTTAATTGCCTAGTTATTTTTTGTTTTATAATTTTTTTTTTATAAAATTGAAGGGCACGGTCAAATAGTTTGACCACACCCCTCTTATTTTTGGTGGTTGATTGCATTTATTTGTTGAAAAGGGAAAAACCTTTTTGGGCTTCTTCCCCACGCCGCTCATCTCAGACCGAAACCTTTTTTTTTGTGCCGCTTCATCGGCGTACGAGCGTGAGACGATGACACATGAGATAGCGGTGAGTCGCATCTCGCGCTGCTCTAATCACGCTCGATACACCAGAAGTTGTTCTTCCCAGCGGTGGAGGCGTTGCGCCTCGATGCTTGACGCGGTGGCGATTCGCATTGCGCGGTCTTCTCCCGACACCGGTTGGAAGCTGGGCTTCTAGTCTCTACTGGCTCGAAGGCGGAGCTCCTGTCTTTCATAGTCGCCACCCTGCTACGTACGGGCGATGCGATGGTGGTTGTAGCACCACTCGCCGATGTGCGGTCATGGATCCAAAATGCCGTTTTCTGCTGTTTCAGCGGCGACGATGACCTATTGCTTTGTTTCGATCTTTGCTGTTGCTTCGGTATTGATCTGACGTCATCGTGATTCCTGCACTACTCTATTCTTGATTCATGAACCAATTTGATTGTGGTTGTTCAACTGAAATTGGATGATGTTGATGAACAGTTCTGAATCTTGAGTTTTTGGGTTTATTCGTGTTAATTTTTCGGATTAGATCGGAAACGGTTGAGGCGATGATGTTTAGGGGTTATTTTGCAAATTCAATTTGAAACAGGTCCCTTGGTGCAATTTTTGAAATTGCACCTGAGCCCACCAAGTTATAAGAAAAATAAAATAAAATTTGATTTAATTTTGAATTAATAAGTTTTAATAAAATTGTTTAAAAATGAGACATTTTAGTTAGACTAATATGAGACCTAATAAACAAGATTTTAACGTTTAATTAATAAACAATTTTTAAAATTGAATTTTAAATATTGGTTCATAAGAATTAAACAACTTATTAATTCCCACTTGATTTACATTGGATGTTAACGTTTTAGTCCGCATTCTTGCTTTGGGTAGGCGGAGCCCAAATATTTATCGGACTGTATTGTATAATTGGGTAGACGACACCCAAATAAGTGTTAGTCCGTGTAAAATCATGTTTGGGTAGGCGGCGCCCTATAATTGCTCAAATATGATATAGATTAATATGTGGATCTCGATTAAGTAATTAATACCCCGCCTATAAAATGATCCTCGCTAAAATATGGTTTTTCATTAAATTGAAAGATGTCTTCCATTAAAATTAAAGGTAAATTGGAAATTTTGTTCCAATGAGTATTTAAGGCCCTAGTCTTTTACTCGGATCTACATCTAACGAGACTTTTATAGGGACACATTTGTCACCGCTTAATGGTTGTAAACCAACTTAATTCTGTTTCACCAGCCCTAGCAGGGAAACGAGAATTAGGTGACATCCGATTTAACTAGGTTCAATCAACTAGGAATTGCGTGAGGCAATTGGTTTAGAGACCTACCAGTTCTGTTGTTGTAATGTTCAGCCCTAGCAGTCATTGTAATATTAGGAATGTGGATCCTAGTCCATTATAATTTTTATTGGATTTAATTCGTACTCTTTCGATAAGGTCGTTGAGTATGTGAAAATAATGGAGACAAAATAAATAAAAGGCCATATTTATTTTGATTGCTGAATATTGATCATAGGAATTATGTGTTTTAATTCCCGTTTAAATTTTATTTCCTAGGATTGTTGAAATGAATAACTTGTCATTGAGAAGTGTTTTGGAAACAAAGAAATTGGTTGGGCTAAATTTTCTGGACTGACACCGAAACGTGCGTTTGGTGCTTAGGCAAGTGACTTGAAGCGACTACACTAGCTTCTACTAGTAGCTACCCCGCAAGAGAACGGGTTCACTGTAGTATGGGCAAGTATAGGGACCAAGTATTATCGAACCCAAGGGATAGTGTATATGCGAATAGATCCCTGAAGATCTACGCGTCGTAGTTAATATGAGTGTGATGTTTTTGAGTTTTTGAAAAGAGAAAATAATCTAAACTAAATTACTCTACGAATGCGAAAGGAAAATTAAATTAAGTATCTAAGGTGTTTTTCAGATATGAGATGATGATGCTCAGGTTAGGAATCCCTACGTATACTAACGGAGCAGGTACATAATCAAAGTAATCGTGACAAACAAGAATTAACCTAAGTAAAAGATCGTAGAATGAAAGCTCAAGATTTCTCACCCTAATACTTTATCCTATCAATCGACTTCACTAATCCACTAACAAGTTAATAGATAGTGCTTAATTAAAGAGACCCTAATTTAACTAAGGTGATGCGGTCGTCCTCCTTCGCTAAACCGGTAGATGAATTAACCTTTCCTAAACCCTCTCGTTAAGACTACTAATTGTTATCGAGTGATGCGGTCGTCCTCTCTCTAACACTTTCGTACGAAATTTAAAGGTAAAGTTAAGATTAATTATAAGAATTCATTAATTAAGAGAATTAAAACTAACGTCACGAATTACTCTAATTACGTACCCACATCCTACTTCTACGAGTTCATCCTAACCCAAGCATACAAGGGTTTTAGCCGGACATGGTTATAACAAAAATAAAAGCAATAAAAGAAACGACGAACATAAACATGATGAATTGAATAAAGAAAATAGTCAACATAAACTAGGGTTTTTAAAAGAAAATAGATACGAAGAACGGAAATTGAATTGATACAAACGAAATTTAAACGTGTTCAAAGTAACGAACTAATGAAAAGAAATTAAGAATTGAAAAGAAACTAAAATTCGTATGAAAAACCTTAACAACGTAAAAGTAAAGCTTGCTCGTCTCGTTCCTCTCCAAAACTAAGTCTAAAATTATTTCTAAAGGTTGGGGTTCTTTGTTTCGTGTTTGGAAGAGGTATATATAGGCACCGGGTCGAAACGGGAGTTAACGGGCCGAAAATACGAATCCGGAGGCAAAAGTATAGGGGCGCTCGAGCAAAACGCTCGAGCGGTCCCGCTCGAGCAGTGTAGCTCGAGCGGTGCATTCGCTCGAGCGGTCGCGCTCGAGCTGCTCGAGCGCTGAATCTTCACTGTTACTTTTGGGCGCTCGAGCGATTCGCTCGAGCGGTGGCGCTCGAGCTGCTCGAGCGCAAGAATGGTTCTGTATGTTTGCGCGCTCGAGTGATTCGCTCGAGCGGTTGCGCTCGAGTGATGCGCTCGAGTGATCTCAAAACTTCTCCCAAGTGATACTTTTCCTCGTCCGCACTAATACCGATCGCATTTCTTCAATATCTTCTCATCCGGGCATCCGTTTGAGTCGATTCAAAGTCCTACGAACTCCTCTTTTCGTCCTCTATCCATCTATGAGCACCAAAGAGGCAAATTTATCAATGTATAGAAATGATGCTCATTTGACTCTAAGCACTATTCGAAAACACTCAAAACATGAGTAATTTGGGCATCAAAACATAACAATTTCACGCCTAATCAACCCCCCCAAACTTACCATGTTGCTTGTCCTCAAGCAACGAAATAATAAGTCAAGTGAAATTGTTAGGAATGAATCAAGAATCAAATCATGCAAGTAATTGAACTCGAGTTTCAAAGATCAATCACCCGTATACTCACTCACTTTCTTTTATCGTACTCATGCAATAATAACAAGAAACACCAAGATCAAGCATGGACGTGCACTCAACGATGTGTTTCACTCCCTTACAAGTGTATAACAGTGTTTAAGGGACTCACTCAATCAATCAATCACACATATTGGCACCCATAAGCTTGCAAATGCTCTCAACTTCGACCATACTCTAGAGATCAATGCCGAATCAAAAAGGACGTTTCTCAAGGTTGTAATGTAGGCTCTTTGGACAGGTGGGATAACAATATGGTAAAGTGACTCACGTGAATGGAGAATAGAAATTCAAAACTTCGGTAATTCGAGATTAAAAACGTTCTACTTCAAACATATTCAATCACTACACTTTCGCTTTCAATTCTCTCAACACTTCAATTTTTTATATTTCTCACTCCTTCACTTTTTCAATCACTTTTTTTTTCTTTTTCGCACAAACACATGAGCTCATTTTTTTCTTTTGCTCATTCTCAATTTTTTGTTCTTTCCCACAACTCAAATCTCATCACTCCTTCTTCTCATATTCACTCAACAAACAATCTTTTCCTTTTTCAACTCAATTCACTCCCTTCACATTCACACTTTCCTATTCTCCACTCTAATTGGGACAAAAAGGCTTAGGAATTGGAATAGTGTTCATATGTGCTAGCAAATAAAATAGGCTTTAGGCTCAAAGGGGCTAACAAGGGATCAATGTCATTGGTGAGAAAAATTTTGGCTAAGTGACTCAATTAAATCAAAGATGGCCTAAGATCACATTCGGCATATCAAACTAGACACAATCTAGAAACAAGAGCACATGCAAGTTCTAGCATCCTCTAAGGTGACGATCCACTCACAAACGAAGAGATTAAATCATGCATTTAAAATCTCATAAGGCTCAAATCTCACATCTTTCACATCCATGCTAGTCCTAGTGCATTCTCACAATCATCACTCAAGTACTCAAAAGAAAAATTCACAAGCATACAAGTTCTTTCTCAAATCAACTCTACTCAAACACTCACACAAGAAAAACTCCTAACTCAGCCTCACAATTCACCCTACTCATCAAATCATACTCAAAGATAGCAATCAACAAGCATAAGGTGATTGATAGGCATAAAATGTTGAGTAACAAAACAAATTAATAATAGCCCAAGGAGCATCTCAAGGCACCAATAATCAATCAAACTCAACTCAAAGATAAGGGCGTGCATGCATGTGCAATGTAATCATAAAAAGAAACTCCACCCCCCCAAACTTCGACCTTGCTAGAAGTCTAAGTTTGGGGTTGTGGGTTACCTCAACCGAACAATTCATTTTCTCTCAATAGCTTTGCACACTCCCTTGTCTCAAGTTGGTTCCTTCAATCTCCACTTCTTTGGTTCCTTTACTCCTTTAGAGACAAGCCTACAAAATAAAGCTCTCGAGTACGAGGTTAAACATACGATTCTAAACACCCTAATAATATAAAAAGACACTAAAAATAAATGAAAGCAAATAAAAATGGGTTGCCTCCCATTCAGCGCTATTTTTAAGGTCCTCATGCCGGACCAAGCTCAAAGGAGCTTATGGGACATCATACTCAAATTTACCTCCCTTACTCTCATAAGAGTGGTGTTTGAACTTCTTTCCTTGATGCCCCACCATCATGAGTTCCTTTGCTCTCTTCTCATCCCCAAGTGTTATGGGTCTCAACTCCTTCTTGCCTCTATCTGGAGGAGTCTTACTAAACAATTTATTGAATTTGGATTTTTTCTTCTTAACTCCTCCTTTCCCTTCTAACTGGACCACGTCCACTTTCTTCACCTCTTCATCCTTCAATTTCTTCACTTCATCCCTATCAAAATAATCAAGATCATAACGCTCATGGGTTAAATTATCAAGTGAAGGATTAACAAAATCATGAGTATGAGATGGATTAGGGAGAGAATGTGTGTCTTCAACACGAGGATCAATTGCATCCATGCAATGCAAGCTCTCATCCTCCTTCGGGTGCTTCATGGCTTCATATAGGGAGATCTTCACTTCTTGATCATCAACCTTCAACGTGATCTTCCCATTCGCCACGTCTAGCACCATCCCCGCCGTAGCTAAGAACGGTCTTCCCAAAATCAGGGGTACGTGCTCATCTTCCTCCATCTCTAGCACTACAAAGTCGGCTGGAAAAATGTGATCTCCAACTCTCACTAGAACGTCTTCAACAACACCTTGAGGTCGAGTAATAGACCGATCGGCAAGTTGAAGCGTCATCATTGTGGGTTGAAGTTCACAACCTTCCAACTTCTTGAAAAGCGATAGTGGCATCAAATTAATGCTCGCCCCGAGGTCGCACAACGCTCCCTTCTTGATCCCGTTCCCAATATCACATAGGATCGTGAAGCTCCCGGGATCCTTCAGCTTAGGTGGAAGCGCCTTGTGCACTAATGCACTCACCTCGTGGTTCAACTGCACCAACTTCGGCTCATCCACTCGCCGTCTTTTCGCGATCAAGTCCTTCAAAAACTTCGCATAGTGCGGCATCTGTTCCAAAGCATCATAAAAAGGAATGTTAATGTGCAATTGTTTAAAAACGTCAAGGAACTTAGCGAATTTCTCATCGAGCGTTTTCTTCATAAAGCGTTGTGGATACGGGACGGGTATCACAGATTTGGGTACCCCCCATTCATCCTTCTCAGTTTCTTTCACTTTCTCCCTTGCTTCCTTTGCCTTTTTCCACTTAGGAACTCTCTCCATCTTCTCAACTTGGGGCGTCTCAGAATCAGCAGGCATCTGAGGACCTTCGTAGTTGGTTCCACTTTTAAGCTGGATCGCCTTGCACTGCTCTTTCGGATTCCCCTCCGGCATTCTATTCACGGACTTTGCAATCTGGCTCATCTGGAGCTCTAAAGAGGTGAACCTTCGATTGTTCTCTTGTTGAGTTCTAGTCCACTCAACATTCATCTTCTGGAGCTCTTGATCTCGTTGATCACCCTTCTTATGCAACTCCTTCACATCGTGCTCCAAGGATGACAACCGCTTGCTCCCTTCCTCCACCTTCTGAAGGATCGCTCTCAACATCTCCTCGGTTGATGCACCGCCTTCTCCACCAGGAGGTTTAGACCCCGGATCAACACCTGCAGGAACAGTAACACCAGCTTTTGGGTTAGCATAAGAAAAATTATCATTCCTCCTCCATGTGTTTTGAGGAGGCTGCTGGCTTCCTTGAACTCCTTGTGTGTTCCTCCATTGATTTTGAAGTGGCTGAGGGCCTGGAGGCATAAATGGTTGGCCATAAGAAGACCTTCCATATTGCTTTCCACCTTGGTAGCCATTCTGATTGTAATATGGACCTCCCATGTAATTGGCTACCTCTTGCTGTCCACTGGGTTGATCTAACCTCTCATTCTCCACTGCATGCTCTCCACCCAAATTCTTCCCCAACTCGAGGTTGTTGATCTTCTCCATCATGGCCATCAGCAGCCTTCTAGTTCCTTCTCCCTCTTCAACCTGATGCACTCTTTGCAAATCTGCATCCGTACTCCAAGCACCGGCATTCGTGACAATGTTGTCCACAATCTCCCTACATCTCTCTATGCCTTGGTTCAGAAAAGCTCCACTTGCACATGCATCTAGGTGGGCTTGGCCAGCCTTGCTGGCTCCACTGTAGAAGAACGCCATTATATCTCCCTCGTTGTACCCGTGCTGCGGGCACTCGATCAACATATTCGAGTATCTCTCCCACGCCTGGCGTAAATCCTCTCCAGATTTCTGGCGAAAGGAAGAGATCTCAATTCTCGCTTTAATCGTTCTTGATGGAGGGTAGAATCGCTCGAGGAACAGACGCTCGAGCTCGGCCCATGTATTAACACCTCCCCGTGGGAGCGTGTTATCATACCATTCCTTGGCTATTCCCATAAGAGAGAATGGGAACAACCTGAGCCTCTTGGCATCTTCAGACATGCCATTGTAATTGAAAGTAGATGCAATCATGAGGAAACTCCTCAAGTGCGTGTGAGGGTTCTCCTTCCCAACCTCCCCCTTGAATTGATTCTCAGTAAGCAGCTTGAGAATTCCTGGGGAGATTGAAAAGTTATTGGCCTCCACAGGTGGTAAGGCCACTCCATCGTAATACCTCTGCGGTTGTGCCGCGAACCTGCCCCGAATTGCCATATTCTGATCTGCGTTCTGGGGCGCAGGCTGAGGAGCGACAGGTGGTGCTGGTATGTTTTGAACTGGAGGTTGTTGGTACACAGGTGGTTGGTTATAGACAGGAGGTGGAGGATACGGGTATGGTGGATAAGGGTATGGTGGGTATGGGTAATGTTGATATGCTGGGTTGTGGAAAGGGTTATGTGGGTTTTGTGGGTAAGCAGGATTGTTCAGAGGATTTTGGACTAGGTTCTGAGCTGGATTGTTTACATTTTGTGCACCCGGGTTCTGGCTTTGACTATCCACGAACTGGTCTTGATTCTGACCACCACTCCCTCCAGAGCCATCAACCCGGTTTACTGCCTGATTGGGATCGTTGGCAGCATCGTCCAACTCATTACTAAGATCCATCGGTTCCTTCCCTAAGTCGGCTGCGTTCATTCTTCTCAAGTAAGCTCGGTTCCTTCTGGCTATTGTCTCAGGGTCTGCAGGTATTCTTTCTTCGCTCGTATTGCCTTGTGAGCGTGTTCTCATAAACCTGACACACTAGCAGATGGATCAAAACGCAACTGCCGAATAAATAAAAATAAAAATAAAATAAAAAATAAAAACAGAAAATAAGCACCCACTACTAACTACTAAGCTATCGACAAGTCCTATTCAAAAAGCATAAAACGCCATCCCCGGCAACGGCGCCATTGACTTGAAGCGACTACACTAGCTTCTACTAGTAGCTACCCCGCAAGAGAACGGGTTCACTGTAGTATGGGCAAGTATAGGGACCAAGTATTATCGAACCCAAGGGATAGTGTATATGCGAATAGATCCCTGAAGATCTACGCGTCGTAGTTAATATGAGTGTGATGTTTTTGAGTTTTTGAAAAGAGAAAATAATCTAAACTAAATTACTCTACGAATGCGAAAGGAAAATTAAATTAAGTATCTAAGGTGTTTTTCAGATATGAGATGATGATGCTCAGGTTAGGAATCCCTACGTATACTAACGGAGCAGGTACATAATCAAAGTAATCGTGACAAACAAGAATTAACCTAAGTAAAAGATCGTAGAATGAAAGCTCAAGATTTCTCACCCTAATACTTTATCCTATCAATCGACTTCACTAATCCACTAACAAGTTAATAGATAGTGCTTAATTAAAGAGACCCTAATTTAACTAAGGTGATGCGGTCGTCCTCCTTCGCTAAACCGGTAGATGAATTAACCTTTCCTAAACCCTCTCGTTAAGACTACTAATTGTTATCGAGTGATGCGGTCGTCCTCTCTCTAACACTTTCGTACGAAATTTAAAGGTAAAGTTAAGATTAATTATAAGAATTCATTAATTAAGAGAATTAAAACTAACGTCACGAATTACTCTAATTACGTACCCACATCCTACTTCTACGAGTTCATCCTAACCCAAGCATACAAGGGTTTTAGCCGGACATGGTTATAACAAAAATAAAAGCAATAAAAGAAACGACGAACATAAACATGATGAATTGAATAAAGAAAATAGTCAACATAAACTAGGGTTTTTAAAAGAAAATAGATACGAAGAACGGAAATTGAATTGATACAAACGAAATTTAAACGTGTTCAAAGTAACGAACTAATGAAAAGAAATTAAGAATTGAAAAGAAACTAAAATTCGTATGAAAAACCTTAACAACGTAAAAGTAAAGCTTGCTCGTCTCGTTCCTCTCCAAAACTAAGTCTAAAATTATTTCTAAAGGTTGGGGTTCTTTGTTTCGTGTTTGGAAGAGGTATATATAGGCACCGGGTCGAAACGGGAGTTAACGGGCCGAAAATACGAATCCGGAGGCAAAAGTATAGGGGCGCTCGAGCAAAACGCTCGAGCGGTCCCGCTCGAGCAGTGTAGCTCGAGCGGTGCATTCGCTCGAGCGGTCGCGCTCGAGCTGCTCGAGCGCTGAATCTTCACTGTTACTTTTGGGCGCTCGAGCGATTCGCTCGAGCGGTGGCGCTCGAGCTGCTCGAGCGCAAGAATGGTTCTGTATGTTTGCGCGCTCGAGTGATTCGCTCGAGCGGTTGCGCTCGAGTGATGCGCTCGAGTGATCTCAAAACTTCTCCCAAGTGATACTTTTCCTCGTCCGCACTAATACCGATCGCATTTCTTCAATATCTTCTCATCCGGGCATCCGTTTGAGTCGATTCAAAGTCCTACGAACTCCTCTTTTCGCCCTCTATCCATCTATGAGCACCAAAGAGGCAAATTTATCAATGTATAGAAATGATGCTCATTTGACTCTAAGCACTATTCGAAAACACTCAAAACATGAGTAATTTGGGCATCAAAACATAACAATTTCACGCCTAATCAGCAAGAAAGATTGAGTACGTGTTAGACACGCCAATCCATGATACCCCTGAGGCTGGTTCTGAGGAAGCCGGAACGTTTGACGCCGAGGCTCAAAAGAAGCATCAAGATGATGCTTCCCAGGCTCAGTGTGTTAGGTTGCTCGGCATAACTCCTGAGTTGCAAAGGTAACATGAGAGGATGCTTCCCTACGAGATGCTTAGACATCTGAAGGATCTCTTTAATTCTGAGTCTCCGAGATTTATGAAGTGATGAGAGGTCTGTTTAGATGTCGACTATCTGAAGGAGGGAAAGTTTCCCCTCATGGTTTGAAGATGATAGGGCTAATCGAGAAACATGGTCGTTTGGGCATTGAGCTGCAGACCAATGTTGCTGTTTATGTCATTCTTCAGTTGCTACCCGATTCATACTCGAGTTTCGTAGTAAACTTCAATATGAACAAGACGGTTTTGACCATGCCTGAGCTTCATAACATGCTCAAGACTTTTGAGTCTTCCACTGCTACTGCCCCTAAAGGCAAGAAGAAGCAAAGAAGCAAGGCTAAGAAAGGTTCTAAACCTAATTTCCTCAAGCCAAAAGGTGGGATTCAAAAGGAGCGGGTGGATAAGGATGTATGCCTCCGCTGCAAGCAGAAGAGGCATTGGAAGAAGGACTACAAGGTTCTAGCAGCTGAAAAGAAGGCACAAGGTGCTTCAGCCACTGGAACATGTATGTTTGTTATTGAGATAAACATGTCCACAAATGATTCTAACTGATGGGTATTGGATACCGGTTGTGGCTCACACATTTGTACAAATGTGCAGGGGCTCAAGGACAGCGGAGCAGTTAGACCGGGTGAAGTCGCCCTTCACGTGGGGAATGGAGCAAGATTTGCTGCTGAACGTGTTGGTGTTTGGTTTTAGAGGCACGCCATGTTCGGCGCAGCGGAAGATAACGATTCACCAACAACGAATCTACATATGGTTGTATAACATAAAACAAAAGGATAAATAACGATATATAAATCCTTACAATAATTTGTACGCGGAATCCTCAACTATGGTATCCACGTAATGACTTTCTACCAACCCGCACCGATATGCCAGCGTTGAATCTCGAGACGAATTTGCTAGAAAAATTTCGACTGGAGATTTTATGGAAAAATTATATATCTTGTGTGTTTTCGAAATTCCCATAGGACACATATTTATAGGGATTAACTTGGCTTAATTCCTAAGCAAGATATCGGGCCTAGCCCATAATGTAATCTCTACGGATTATATTTCCCTTGATATGTTCCTACGAATAATATTTTTACCATATCTATTATTCTTATATAATAATATTCTAAATATTATTATTGAGATTTCATATTTTTTTTTTAATAAGTAAAAATTTCATAATAATGAAAAACCAGAGGGTATGAGACATATACCCTGTCTTACAAAACTAGTTCACAGTAAGCTAACAACTATAATCAAACCAGAATATACTAACACTCCCAGATATTCCTCAAACTCCTATTCCAAACTCTAAAACACACCCTATTTAAATTCAAACAATCAACTCGTAACCAACTCCAAGCTCGAGATTTAAGATCCTCCATAACCTCTTCTTCCGACATTTGTATGTCATGAAAAATAGTCTTATTCCTAGCTTTCCATAATATCCAAATCAAGCATTGCCACACACAACTAAGAATCATATTCTCCTTTCTACCTATAATGAGTCTACTAAAATGTATGTGATTAATGGAAGGTTTGGATGACAAAACAATCCGCACCCCCACCCACTCACAACTTTTCATCCACACATTATAAGAGAACGAACATTAAAAAAAAATATGACTCACAGTTTCCTCCCGTTCTTTGCAAAAAGTGCATTTCAATACCGAATCAGTAGCGATGATATTCCTTTTTTAGAGTTCTTATACAGTTGGAAGACGTTCCTGCACCACCCTCCAAGCGTGGATCTTCACTTTGGAAGGAACTAGTTTGTTCCAAAGAATTGAGAATTCCTCCTTCGCTTCCATTTCTTCCGAGTACTTCCTCCAGAATAGCAACTCGTACGTCTTATTTGTCTTGTACACTCCACTCGTATCCAAAGCCCACCTCCATACATCCTCTTCGTTCTGCTTCAGCCGGTACCTGTTTACAACATTTAGCAGCTCGTTTTGAACAAACTTCTCCCTCTCAAATAACTCCCTCCTCCAATTCCACTCCCAACTCCACTCACCCCCCTCCAGTTACCTAACTCAAACACTTTCACTTTTTTCTCTCTCGCTAACTGAAACAACCTAGGGAAACGAATTTTAAGAGGCGCTTCCCCTACCCACACCTCATCCCAAAACCAGGTTTTTCTCCCATCCCCGACCACCTTTCTAATATTATTAAAAAAAAACCACTCACCACTCTCCCCTCCCACAACTTTTAACACCTCTTCCCACCACCCTGTTGGACAAACCACTCTCCTAGAACCCTCTGAACTTAAACCTTTACCCTACGACACCCCCTCACCTTGACTCTATCACCCTCGCCCAGAGATACTCCCTCTCATTATAAAATCTCCAAACCCATTTTCCCAGTAAAGCCTTATTAAAACACTCGATATCCTTTACACCTAGCCCCCCAAATTATTTTGGTTTGCACACAACCGACCACTTTACCCAACTCATTATTTATAACACTCTCACTCCCCCCCCCCCCCAAAGAAAATTCATTTGCAGTTTCACTATCTCCCTCAAAGCATTTTTTGGAATCCGGAAAGTGGACAGAAAGTATACCGGAATCGACGAGAGTACAACATTAACTAAAGTGAGTCTCCCCCTAATAGAAATTTTCAACCCCTCCCATTTTCTCAACCTGTTCTTGATTTTCTCAATAACATAATTCCAGTCCGACTTTTGCCTATGCGAGCTTCCCACTTTTACACCCAAATACGTAAAAGGCATGTAACCTGTTTGGCATCCCAGCACTACAACCAATTCACCCAGCTTCCTTTCTTCCACATTTACCCCATATAAGCAACACTTTCCTCTATTTATTTTAAGTCCCGGGAGCCACTCAATCAGTGTAAGAAAATCCTTGAGAAATCTCGTATTCTCCGTACTCGCCTTGCCCAAAAAAATAGTGTCGTCTGCGAATTGCAAATGTGACACCTCAACCTTATCCTCCCAAACCTGCATTGGCTTAAACATATTCCTCTCAGTCGCTCTCCATCAAAATAGAAATTCCTTCTGCTGATATAAGGAACAGAAAAGGGGATAACAGATCCCCCTGTCTCAAACTTCTCTCTAAGTTAAATGACTCCGTCGGGCTTCCATTAACTAATACCGATGCTGATGCAATTCTAACACATTCCATTATCCAAGTTTTCCACTTCTTATTGAAATTAAAGCCTCTCATGATATCCTCCAAGTAACCTCAATCCACCGTGTCGTAAGCCTTGGCGAAATCAATCTTAAAAAGCAAGCTTTCCTTCTTCCTCTTCCTCACATCCTCAATAACTTCATTTAAAATCACCACCGAGTCAAGGATTTGCCTTTCTCCCACGAATGCAGATTGGTGATCCGAAATGATAGACCCAAGAACCCTACTCAACCTTCTTGACAGAATTTTTGAGAGAATTTTATATGTCCCACCCACGAGAGAGATCGGCCTAAGATCATGTAAATCTAATGCATCCTCCTTTTTCGGAATAAGTACAATAAAGGATGAATTAAGCCCTCTAACCAGCCTTCCGTTTGCATGGAATTCCTTCAAAAAATCCATGAAATCATCCTTATACACCTCCCAAAAATTCTTGAGAAAAGAGAAGTTAAACCTATCTTGCCCAGGGCTCTTAGAACTCTCGCAATCATTTAAGGCCTCCACCACTTCTGACTCGGAGAATGGGGCTATAAAGAAGGAATTCTCAGCTGCCGAAATCTCTTTCTTAGAGAAATCGTCCCCGATTGTTGGTCTGCTCACTCCCTCATCTTTAAAATGTGCCCTGAAGAACTAAAAAATTCCCTGCTTTACATTTTGCACTTCCTCCTTACAAATGCTATCCACGAAAAGCCCTAAAATCTCATTTCTCTTTCTTCTCATGTTAATCATCTTATGGGAAAACCCAGTATTGGCATCCCCCTCCTTAATCCACGTGCATCTAGCTCTTTGTTGTAGCCAACTATTTTTACTTCTTAAGTCAAACAGTAGCCTTGCCCTAGTCTTATTCCTCTTAATAATCTCCATTTCTGATAAACCAATAGAATCATCAATCATGTCCAGCTCAAAGATCTCCTTCTTCCTCTCTTCGATTCTCTTATCCAAAAGCCCAAATGATTCTTTACTCCAGTTCTTCAGGTCCTTCTTAAGAAGCTTGAACTTTTCTTTAATTCTATACCCACTCCAGCCGTGAATCTCATACCTCTTCCAGCTTTCCTCCACAAACTCTTTGAACCCCGGTTGATGTATCCAAGCATCCACAAAATAGAACGGTTTCGGTCCCCAATCTCTATCCTGCACCTCAATTCGAACCGGGCAATGGTCCGAAATTGATCTTCTCATGCTTTTTTGAATCGTATTAGGCCACTGTAACAGTCACTCATTATTCACAAGAATACGGTCCAGCCTGCTTTTACAGGTTCCATCAGCCCTATACCAAGTGCAGGTTCTCACCTTCTCACCATTATAACCTTGTGAATTCGCACACCAGAAGGGGATTTCTTCCACCACTCTCACTTTAAATTCTCTGTCATCAATCAACACCGGAAAGACCGTATTAATCGCGCTAACAAAAGAGGATGAAATTAACACCCTAGCCGCATCCAATCTTTTCTTGCCTTCTGTTGTTGGATCAAGTTTGATAAAATTCCCTATTTTTGAACTAGCCGCTTGGAAGAATCTCTTATTCCATGCATGAAGAGGAATCCCTGTCCATAACGTCCAAATTCTGCATTTATGACTGATATCCTTAGAATTCCAGGGCCCGTGCCATTCGAACGAGTAATTCCACCACTCCTCCATTTGTTCCTCCATCTCCTCAAGAGCATGACTTCTCATATTTTGAATCAGGATCACATCGTTGCCCACAACCTCAGAATAAACCAAATCCCGCACTCCGATTGAATTTCGCCTTCGTGCTCTTCCCACGGAAATTCATTCTTCAGTACTCTCTATCCAGTAATTAGATATCAATTCTCTTTCCCCTTCTGTCGTAATGAATGAAAATGGCTTCTCCACTACTTTATTTTCCACTCCGACTGCTTTTGCCAAAGTGTTGGGACAATGTCAGTTTTGATTAGATCCCAAAGCCCCTGAAAAGATGATTTGCCTTAGTGGTCAGGCTAGTCTTGGTTAGATTTGTACTTAGTTATTTTACATTTCACAGGAACTCAATGAGAAGAGTACTCATTGATGACAATCAAGAATGAATCTTGAAGACACAAGAGCACCATCCTGAACTTACGAAAGTCTCTCTAAGCTGGTTGAGTGAGTGTCAGTGATGAAGAGTATGACCCTGGGGTCATTACTAAATCAGTCCTGTAGGGAACAGGATGACACTGAGTAATGGGAAAAAACTTGGAGTAGGGCCAAGCAATGCAAAAGTAATATCAGCGTCAGGACAAGACCGTTGTGCTCGAGACAAAAAGAACTTAATAAGACAAGCCTGAAGCATAGGAATGAGTTCTGACATTCTCACCAACCTGACATGAAGAATGAGTTTAGACTGCACTTTTCAACGGGCAAGTATTAAATGGAGCATTAAATGCATTACTTAATCCATGCAAGGACGACTGCTGCATGGGAGAAATGTCCATTGAACAAACCCTACGTAGATGACTAGAAGGTTATCTCTTCCAATGGATAGTTTTCAAAGTCACCTATAAATACAGAAGATCTTAAACCCATTCAAGGTTACGGGAAAATTCCAAGCCAGAAATTACTCAAACTCTCAAGCGTTCAAAAGCGTTCAGCGTTCAAAGAAGCACTTGAAAACCACAAATTTCCCAAGTGTTTCTTAGCAAGGAGAGTTATTCTGTTTTCCACTGAGTGTTCATTGTAATATCATAAGCTTAGAGTGATTATCTATCCTTAGCTTATCTTAGTCTTGTAAGGATAATCACAACCTTAGTTGGAAACCCAACTGAAACCAAAACCCTCTAATTAGGTTTGTTGGTTGAGGTTAGTTAGAGAGTTAGGAAGGAGGAAGTAAGGGTCAGTGAGTGTAGCTGATACGGGTGCACCTTGGCATGTTAAAAACAAGCTAATCCTTAGTGGATTCTCTTGTTAAATCAGAACCGTGGATGTAGGAGCTTGAGTCTCTGAACCACGTTACTTCCTTGTGTTCTTTATTGCTTTGATTGTTGCTCTTAACTGATCATTCATTAAGTAATTCATTGCATTATTTATCAGGCTTGAATCAATCAGCCTGATCATTAAACTGAGCACTGCCCTTCTAATCACTCTTCAGAAAGGTGTAATCAAGTTTTCAGAAAGCAAACATCAACAAGACTATAAACTTTCAGGGCTCACGCATTTCTGCACTAAACTCAAGTTGATAGTTTACCAACTGACCAACACTCAGTGCAGTTAGTAGGTTTGTTCTCAACCCTGAGTTCTACATCACTCTGAGTTAAAGGGACTCAATCAGTTTAAAAGAAAGAAAATTTGCATACGTGTATTCCCCCCCATACACGTATCTTTCATTCTTGTACCGGGACCAACAAGTGGTATCAGAGCAGTGGTTCAAAAGACCGCTGACTTTGAATAATAATAGTTTCAGAGGAGAAACTGTTGGTGGTCACTGAACATATCTGAGTTTGCTTTTTATAAAAGTTGCATCATCATGACTTCGAGGAGACTTGAAGCTTCATTGCCTGAATTCTCTGTTGCTAACTTTATCTATTGGAAGTTTAGACTTGAGGCACATCTAGATGCCATCCATGACCAAATACCGCGAGTTATCAATGACGCACCGATTAAGATCACCATTCTAAATGTCAGAGGACTGGGATATGATGATCTCGACATTGGCGTACAGGTTCCTAAAGAGAGGAAGGATATGACCAATGATGAGATCAAGATGGTGAGACTGGATAACGTGGCCAGAAACATTATTCTTTATACGGTACCGTTCGAGGAGTCAGTGAGGCTGATGAACTTAAAGACGGCAAATGAGGTCTGGGATGAGCTGACCAGCATGTGCGAGGGCTCAGAAAAGATAAAGGAGAATAAGAGGAATATTACCATTTAGAAATTTGAAACATTCTAGATGCTACCTGATGAATCTATTGATCAGATGGAGTCAAGATTCATCAAGATGATGAATGAGTTGGTGATGTTGGGAAAAGAGGTTCCTAAGAGAGAAGTTGCTTCTAAAATCCTAAATGCAATGGGATAATAATGTTATTATGTTGAAAAATACTCAGGATATGAGTAATATAACTTCGGCTTTACTTTTTTCAGAGCTCAAAGCTTTGAAATATGATCTGAACAAGAGAAAAAATAAAGTTTAGCCTAAAGAGGAAGAGAAAGCACCTGAGAAAAGTGTGGCATTCAAAGCCAAGTCAGAACCTGTCGAATCTTCATCAAAGTCACTGATGGAGATGAGCAAAAAAGAGCTCGCTGAGGAGTACAACCTGATGGCCATACGCTTTGAAAAGCTTAATTCCAGGTTTGGTCGTTATAAGAAATATTATCAGGATACTCGTGACAGGAAACCTGAAGGAAGCCACCAAAGTTCTCGGAGATATGAGGAAAGAAGAATCACTGAACCAAGACGTGATCGTGGCAATGAAAAGAGACAATCAGATCTAAAGCCCGATCGTAGAGATGAATAGAGACATACTCATGATGATAGGCACTCAGGAAAGGTTGAAAGCTCATCAAGACAAAGGGAACCTGACTCAAGAAGGAACCCTGAGCCAAGAAAGGAAAGAGGAGATGAGCAAGCTACATGTTACAAATGTAACAAAGATGGGCACTATCAGTACGACTGCCCAGAATTGAGTGCACGGGAAAGAGAAGACAGGAGGGCCAAGAGAGACCAGAGGTACGCTGACCGGAGAGCTATGCTCGCTGAGGAAGCTACAGACTCGGATGGTCCTGAGGAGAGGTCGCCTGAACTCTTTTCTGACGATGAGTATGATGATCTTTGCCTTATAGCTAGGGATGAGCCTGAGGTAACATCTAATTCTGTGTGTGGTTCACATAGTGGTAGAAATCCTAAGCTAAGCTCAGAGTCAGCTAGAGAAATGAACCTTCAGATCTGTTTAGATCAATTGATGGTTGATTTCTCCAGCCTGCAGGAGACTAATGTCTTTTTGGTAGAGGAGAACGCGAAATTGAGTACTGAGGTTGCAAACCTAAATGACCAACTCACTCAGTCAGATCTGAAAGAATCAACTCAGATTGTGAGACTAACTCAGGAAATTGACATGATCAATGCTGAGCGTTTTCCAAGAGAGAAGATTCTGAAAGAATTGGCTGATGAAGAGCTGGTCAGGAAGGAATTACTAAAAGCACTCAAGAGTAAGTTTGATGACCTCTTTGCCAGACATGAAACCCTGAAAAAGAGTGAGGACTCTCTTAAGCAGAAGGTTGCAGCAATGAATAAATCCTCAGTGGCTAGAGAGGAAATAAATAGCAGCCAAATGCTTGGGAATGAGAAAAAGGGGCTTGGATATGTCCCTAAGAAACCCTAACAAGGTCACTCTCATGTTGCTTCAGGGAGCAACACTGAGAGAGTGTTTGTCCAGGCAGGCAAGGGTACAAAGAAAGTTGTATTCGAAGCCCGCAAAACTGATAAGGGTAAGAAAACTGCTGAGACAGTCAGGGTTGCCCCAAAGGTTGCCAAGCCAAAACCCAAGGGAAAGGCAAAGCAACCAAAGGAGACCCCTGAGAGCTCAGGCCAGAAGAAACCTCAGCGTAAGCCGAGGAAGACTCGGGCCAAGAGCACTCAGACTGCTCAACAGGGGTATTATCATGCATGGCAATACCCTCAGGGAAGGCCAGGTATGATAGCACCTCCATGGTTTTGGCATCCTAAAGCTTATAACTACTTTCAGTTCCCTCACTTGCCTAGGGGGAACCAAAAGCAAGGCCCTCATCAAGGACAGGCCTCAAGACCATCTGCACCGAGGCCTAGGAAAAACAGGAAGACAACCCAAAAGGCACCCACTCAGGCTCCTGTGAAGCCTAAGCCTGACACTCATACACCATCTTCTTCTCAGGCTAAGAAGAAGAAAGTAGTGTATGTAGATATTTCTAGGAAACAGATCTACCACTCTGAGGCAATCAGGGTAGTAAAGCAGGTCTGGATCCCGAAAGGTACAACTGACACCATAGGACCCAACACCCAATGGGTACCTAAAGCCTGATCTGTTTGCAGGCGGCTGTGGATCACAACAAGAGGAGAGGAGACTCAATCAAGGTTGTTTGGTACCTAGACAGTGGTTGCTCAAGGCATATGACTGGAATGAAGAGTCTTCTCCAAGAGTATCAAGCTAAGGATGGTTCACAGGTAACCTCTGGTGATAACTCAAAAGGTTTTACTAAAGGTTTTGGTGTTTTAAAAATAGGTATAGTCAGAGTGGAGAATGTGTCCTTTGTGGAAGGACTGAAGCATAACCTATTGTCAATAAGTCAGTTATGTGACAAAGGTTTCAGTGTTGAGTTCTCATCGAATATATGTTCAGTCAAGGACAAATCAACATAAGTGCTTCTATCAGGTATTAGGAAAGGTAATGTTTATTTAGCTGATTGGAGCAACACTATTCCTAATACTTGCCTTGTTGCTAAAGGCTCTTCAGAGCTCAGTTGGTTATGGCATAAACGATTAAACCACCTGAACTTCAAGATTCTTAACAAAATTTCTAGACTCTCTCTTGTAGAAGGTTTACCTAATGAAGTTTTTAGCAAGGATCATGTGTGCAAGGCTTGTCAGGAAGGGAATCAGGTCAGAGCATCATTCAAAGAGAAAACTTCGTTCTCCACTGACAGAGTTCTTCAGCTTTTGCACATGGATTTGTTTGGCCCTGTAACACCTGTGAGTATGAATGGTAGGAAGTATACCCTTGTGGTTATTGATGACTATTCTAGATATACTTGGGTTATTTTTTTGTTAAACAAAAAGGAAACACAGGTGAAGCTTCCAGAGTTGCTCAGAAGACTCAGTAATGAGAAGAATCAGTCCATTACTAAGATCATATCTGACAAGGGCACTGAGTTTATAAATTCATATATTTTGAATTTCTGTAATGAACTTGATATTGCTCATGAGACTTCTGCAGCTAGAACTCCACAACAAAATAGTGTTGCTGAAAGGAGGAACAAGACACTGAAGGAAACTGTCAGGACCATGCTGGCTGAGTCAGGATTGCCCAAGAAGTTCTGGGCTGAGGCAATCAACACTGCATGCTACACTCAGAACAGATCCATGCTGACCAAACAACATGCACAAACTCCATATGAGACATGGAACAAGAGGAAGCCTCGTATCTCTTATTTCCATATTTTTTTATTGTAAGTACTTCATCCTCAACAATGGGAAGACCCAGTTGAAAGCCTTTGATAGAAAATCTGATGAAGGAATATTCTTAGGATATTCTGAAGTCAGTAAAGCCTTCAGGGTTTACAACTGTAGGACCCTTGTTGTGGAGGAATCACCACATGTTGTGTTTGATGAATCTGTCACTGAGTCTAGGATAAAAGTGTTGGATCATGACACTGAGGAGGTCACAAGGAGAGTGACAAGGCTGAGCTTAAAGAATCAACCTGATCCAAAGGACAAAACTGTGCCAATTCCAAGATGGGATGATGATGACGATCAGGAAGATGACTCAAGAGCCACTCCTAAGCCTAGCGCATCAGGGATAGTTGAGCCTCATACTGAGGAACAGGCTCAACCTGAGGTAAGTACCGTCTATGAAGATGCAGTCGCAGCTGAGACGGTTCTTGAGTCACCTCATCAAGGGGGAATCGATATCCCTGACATTGAGTTGGTAAATTCCTCTGGTATAGACTCAGGATCATCCCCTTCTGTTCAATATCCTGAATTCTATGAACCTGTAGACACTAACATTGCAGGTACTTCAGGAACAACTCCAGGCAAGAGAACATGGTTAGAAAGTCATCCCATTGACCAGGTCATTGGTGATCCAACTGAGGGAGTCAGGACCAGGCGGTTCCATGGTGAGAGCGCATTGTTCTGTAGCTTTCTCTCTGAGCAAGAGCCTCAAAACATTGAAGAAGCTCTCACTGACTCGAACTGGATCATAGCCATGCAAGAGGAGTTGAATCAGTTCACAAGGAATCAGGTTTGGGAACTGGTAGAAAGACCTAGGCATCAAGGCGTTATTGGTACCAAGTGGGTCTTCAAGAACAAGAAGGATGAGAATGGTGTTGTAGTGAGGAACAAGGCAAGATTGGTTGCAAAGGGGTATTGTCAGTCTGAAGGAATAGACTATGATGAGACCTTTGCTCCAGTGACTAGGTTGGAAGCTATCAGGTTGTTCCTTGCATATGCAACATACAAGAGGTTTAAGGTGTATCAAATGGACGTCAAGAGTGCCTTCCTGAATGGTGTACTCAATGAAGAGGTATATGTTGAACAACCTCCCGGGTTTGAGGTTGGAGATAGAGTATACCATTTGAAGAAAGCACTCTATGGACTTAAGCAGGCTCCTAGAGCTTGGTATGATACCCTCTCTCAATTCCTGACTGACCATGGGTTCAGGAAGGGAACCGTGGATAGGACCTTGTTCAGGATCACTGAAGGTGGTGACATTCTCTTGGTCCAGATTTATGTGGATGACATAATATTTGGATCACCAAATCATCAGCTCTGTGAGAAATTATCTAAGTTGATGACTGGTAAATTTGAGATGTCTATGATGGGAGAGATGAACTTCTTTTTAGGATTGCAGGTCAAGCAGACTGATCAAGGGACTTTCATCAATCAGGCCAAGTATACAAGAGACTTGATTCAGAAGTTTGGAGTTCAGAACTGCATTCCGGCTAGGATCCCAATGAACACCAATTGGAAGATGGATCCTGACACTGAATTAGCTTCAGTGAACCAGACTGAGTACCGAGGGCTGATTGGATCATTATTGTACCTGACTACAAGTAGGCATGATATTGCTTTTGCAGTTGGTGTGTGTGCTAGGTATCAGTCTAACCCCAAGAGAAGTCATTTGGAGGCTGCAAAGAGGATACTTAAATATTTGAAAAGTACAGTCAATATGGGACTATGGTATCCTTCAGATGACAACTTAGAACTGACTGGTTATTCAGATGCAGATTATGGAGGCTGTAGGATTGATAGGAAATCCACCTCAAGGACATGTCAGTTTTTAGGGAGTAAGTTGATCTCGTGGTTTAGTAAGAAACAGAATTCAGTGGCGACATCCACAACTGAGACTGAGTATATGGCTGGAGGTAGTTGTGCTCAGATTTTATGGTTGAGGCAACAATTGAGAGACTACCAAGTATTTGCAAATGAGGTTCCAATCTATTGTGACAATAATAGTGCTATAGAAATCACTCAGAACCCAGTGCTTCACACAATGTGCAAGCATGTGGATATCAGGCAGAGCTGACATCTTGATTAAGCCTTTGGCAGAGAGCTGACATCTTGACTAAGCCTTTGGCTGAAGCAAGATTTATGGAACTGTCAGTGGAGTTAGGTCTCTTAGATCCAGGAGAGCAGTCAGTGTAGGATCTAGGGGGAACTCAGGCCAGACTCGACTCAGCGAGGTATCAGGGTGCTACGATGTCTCCCTGACAGATATGAGTCATATTCTGACTTTGTGAATTCAAATCGTCTCTCTGAGTCCTTCGTCCTGAAAATCTTCATTAAATGCATTCCGTTTTCATTAAAAGTGCGCCTTTTGATATTTAGACCCACGCGCAGCGGAGCATTTAATGCGCTCGGTTACTTTTTCATATACGTGTCCATTTTATATGGAATATGACTAACGTGGGAAAATGATTGATACGGAGATTAATCCTGGCCCTTAATTTCAAAACTTTTCAAATTCAGGATTAATCTCAACCCCACGTCTAAGTGACTGACTCAGTCATATCAATCGAGAATGTCATTTGAGAAATTTATGCAAACACAAATGCACCTTGCACACTGATCTTCCTCTCGTTCAAACACACACTTGCAAATTTCAAAACTCTAAATTCTATCAATGGCATTTCTTGACACCACTTGGACCACGGATAACATCGAGGTTGTTATCAAGAGCAAGTTGGTAAACATGGAACACATTCTGTCCATGGATGGCCCAGTCAATCTGTCACAGAGATACTCCCAGTCTTCAAATGGATTGTGAACGCCAAGATGGAGAAGTTCTTCACGAAGAAACCCACCTCTGTGCTCCCAAAGGCAGTGGTGGAGGCATACTTGAACCTCTTTCTTCGCAAGGGGGAATTGTTCTCTAGAGTTACAGTCTTGGTGCCTACTGGGGAGAAGAACCAAGATGGGGAGGAGCTCTACAATATTGAAACGCGTGACATCGACCTGAGGAAGACCGTGAAGGAGGTGTACAGGCTTCCGTTCTCAGGCATTAACCCCAGGAATTATAAGGAAAATAAGGAGGGTGAGTTCCTTAAGCAATGGACAAAAACTGGGTCGCCGGAGTTCAGGGCGAGACAACACAAAGAGACACTCAAGCCAGAGTATCGTGCCATGGTTGACATTGTCTCTAAGATGATCATGGGCGTCACGGGGCCGCATGAGCAGCTGAGTCTGCCAAAGCTGAGAATAATGGGGGCTTTGGTGGATGGCATCGAGGCCAACTGGGAGTAGTTCTTCCTTGACCAACTTAGTCAGGCTGCTCGGGACAAGCTGAAGAGAGATGAGGATGCTAAACACATCTCAGTGGGAGTCATCCTTCCTTTTGGCACAAGGTTGTCAATCCTGATAGCTCACGCATGTCAGGGTTGCACCTTTGACTTGGAGGAAGATCTCTCTTCCAAGAAGGTAATGTTCACCTCAGCTGCTGACACATATGCCATCCTTGGCATCACTGACCCTAATGCTCCCCCAAAGGGTCAGAAGAAGAAACCAGCATCCAACGGCAAGAAAATGGTGCCTGCCCTGCTGGAGAAGGTTGAGAGTCTCCTGGAGAAGGGGAAGGAGACTGAGAAGGAGGTTGCTGAGGAAAAGGAGAGAGAGGAGAAGGCTTTGGAAGAGAAAAAAAAAAACCAAACTGACAGTAGTGCTGAAGGCAAAGGTCACTGCCAAGGGTGTGAAGAAAGGGATTGAGCCTACCAACAAAATATTGCTAAAATTAGAAACACCAACAAGTTCCAAGCTCTCGGTCAATTTCTAAAGTCTTTTTCAAAAATAGTTTGTCCAAAATATTATTTTATCAAATTATTAATATTTGGTCAAATCACACAAGCCCTAATATTAATTTCAAAATTTCATCCAAACAAACATGGCCTAACTTTAATTTCCAGAATTTTTATAAAAAAAAAAAATTTGTGTAATTAAATATGTCCTTATTTGTTTTTTCAAAATGTCAGAAATTAACAAAAGCCAAACATGGCCTTAAAACTTTTCTAAATTAGTTTAGGAGCTTATTTACAAAATTGAGTTAATTGCACAGGAGGGCCTGGGAGAATCAAATTCTCAACCAGGCCCTAGCCTCACGCGGAAAAAAAGGCATGTAACAGCGGCTTTTTCCAACCACGAACTCACGGCGGCTGCGATACCAGGCGCAAGCGGCCCCGCCGCCATCAGTTCAATTGCCCACGGTACGACACAGAACCGCCTCAAGCACTACTAGTCATTCGCACAGTATCGATCCCCGGCCACCACGAATGGAGTGCCGCCGCCGACTGGTTCGAGCCCTCGCCCAGCGAGAATCGGATTTGGAGAGAGGCACGACTGGATTATCCAACTGCCGCTGTCTCTTAACCAAATCGATGCCCAGCATTGTGTCCTTACTGAACGAGTCCGTTCACTGCCTTCAACCGCCTCAACATAAAGAGACTGTCACTCCTGCCCCAAAGCCAAGCGTACCAGATGTCGGCGGTGGTGCTGAGCCCATAGATGCCTCTCCAAAGTGCTACGGCCGTAATTCAGATTGATCTGGAAAATCGACGTTTGCCCAGCGATCGATTTCCGGTGGCGGTGATACGGAGGAGAATTAGTTTCCGGTCATTGGGGAACCACTGCTTGCCCAGCAAGCGTCCCTCCGACCTCGACGTTTTTCCAGTTTTTTTATAAAATCAATTTTGTCTTCATCACCGGATCCATGGTCCCTCTCCGTAGGAACAGGAACAGGAATAGGAAAACCCAGTATTACTATTCCCGTAAATAACTTTCTTGGAAATAGTTACAGTCAAACTTAACTATTGACCAAGGAGATTATTTTGATCTCAATAAAAAAAATTATAACTCCAAGTTATCAAAATTCTATTTGCGAACAGAACATTAATTGTTATACAGGGCAAAATAAAATTAAAAAATTATGTACATATTTTACTAACGAAAAATACACAAATTATGTATACAATCGAGTAGAAGCACAAACACCATGTTCGGCGCAGCGAAAGATAACAATTCACCAACAACGAATCTGTATATGGTTGTATAACATAAAATAAAAGGATAAATAACGATATATAAATCCTTACAACGATTTGTACGTGGAATCCTTAACTATGGTATCCACGTAACAACTTTCTACCAACCCGCACCGGTACATAAGCATTGAATCTCGAGACGGATTTGCTAGAAAAATTCTGACTGGAAAATTTATGGAGAAATTATATTTCTTGTGTGTTTTCGGAATTTCCATATGACACATATTTATAGGGATTAACTTGGCTTAATTCCTAAGCAAGATATCGGGTCTAGCCCGTAATATAATCTCTACGGATTATATTTCCCTTGATATGTTCCTACGAATAATATCTTTACCATATCTATTATTCTTGTATAATAATATTCCAAATATTATTATTGAGATTTTATATTTAATTAAATCTAATTTAATTAAATAATAATAATTTATTCCAAATATAATTATTATATTCTCCATAAATTAAATATTATGTCCAATACAATATTTAATCAACCAACTATAATTGATAAATTGCCATTACTTGTTGTGTGACTCATAGGCCCTCGTATATTGATTAGGCATGAAATTGTTATGTTTTGGTGCCCGATTTGCCCATGTTTTGAGTGTTTTTTATGAGTGTTTGGAGGCATTTGAGTATTATTTTTATAAACTAATGAATTTATCTCTTTGATGCTTACAGATGGATAGAAGGCGAAAAATGGAATTCGTAGGACTTTGAATCGACTCAAACGGATGCCCGGATGAGAAGATATTGAAGAAATACGAATGATATTAGTGCGAGAGAAGAAAAGTATCAGTTTGAAGAAGGAAACTACTCGAGATGGGAGGGCTCGAGCGCCACCGCTCGAGCATGTGCATGGATCGAATGCCCGGACTAACAGAGAACTTTGAGCACTCGAGCAGGTCGAGCGCTTGCACTCGAGCCCTTGTTCCGCTCGAGCTCAATGAGCTCGAGCGCATCCATTCGAGCCTTACTACCATTCGAGCTGGGTAGCTCGAGCGCCACCGCTCGAGCGTGACCCGCTCGAGCGCCCTTCGCCCAACAAATGCTTCGGCCCGTTTACTTCCAAATCGACCCATGGCATATATATACCCGTTTTGAACACGATTTTGAGTACTACTTCACGCATAGAGATAGTTTTCGGAGAGAGAAGCACACCAAGAGTTCGAGCAAGCATATTTTACTTTTGATTGAGGTTTTTACGTTACGAATTCTTAGTTAGAGTTTGATTTTGATTTTCTTTTTGTTCTTTCTTCAATACTTGACACTTGAAACCTTTGATTTCATATTTATTGGATTTTCGTTCTTAGATTTAATTTCTTCCTTACTAACCCTAGTTTATGCTTTTTAGTTATTTAATTCAAATCGTCATATTTATGTTCGTTGCTTATTTAATTACTTTCGTTATAACTAAAATCATGCTAGGCTAAAACCCTTGTATGCTTGGGGTAGGATGAACTCATAGAAGTAGGATGTTGGTACATAATTAGGGTAGCACGTGATGTTTAGTTTTAATTCTCATAATTAATGAACAGTTAAAATAAAATCCGGATTTACCTTTGAATTTTGTACGAAACTTGTTAGAGAGAGGACGACCTTATCACTCTTTAATAACTATTAGGCTTAACGAGAGGGTTTAGAAAGGGTTTATTCATCTACCGGTTTATCTAAGGAGGACGACCGCATCACCTTAGTTAAATTAGGGTCTCTTTAATTAAGCACAATCTATTAACTTGTTTAGTGGATTAGTGAAGTCGATTGATAGGATAAAGTATTAGGATTTAATTCTTGAGCTTTTTATCTTACAATCTTATACTTAGGTTATTTCTTGCACATCACGGTTATTTTGATTATGTACCGGCTCCGTTAGTATACGTAGGGATTCCTATCTTGAGCATCACCCTTTTATATTTGAGACAAAACCCTTAGATAATTAACTCATTTCTTTCTTTTGCATTAGTAGATAGAATAGTTTAGATTTAACAATTTTCAATCCCCAAACATACACTCATATTAACTACGAGACACACATCTCCAGGGATCTATTCGCATACACACTTTCCCTTGGGTTCGATACTACTTGGCCCCTATACTTGCCCATACTACTGTGATCACATACTCTTGTGGGGTAACTACTAGTCAAGCTAGCATTTTGCGTTCAAGTCATATATCGAGCGATTAGTCAAACTAACGGTCTTAATTGAACCATAGACAATAAATCAGACATTCTCAATATACAAGGTACGTTGTGAGAAAATCTGCAACTACCTGTCATACTGTAGACTATTGTGATATCTTCCTTTCATTCGCGAATACCTGATTAAGCCTTGAACATGATGAAGTGTCTATTCAAATAGCTTAATCATATTATCTCAAATCATTAATTGATCAAGTATATCACACTTAACCACAAAGTCTAAGTTGATGCGTGTTGGCCGATGACTTAGATCCAATTATGATGAGAAGACGAGTATTCTCTCTAAATCCACATTGAGGAATGAATCCTATTCTTGGCTCAACTACCACGCACATGCATTTCGTGATGAACTCAATCCATGTCATATCTACCTGTGGAAGGGTGCAAGCGTCGGTCATGGTCAAAGTTCATCACTCCACACATGTCGTGCGTATTGACCTCAAGTCAGTGGAGTATCACATCGCTTCCACTAACCGAGACACCCGTAGACACATTATGTGGAATTACATCAAACAGTTTCTCGGATGGGTATACCAATACCCTCTAAGTTATCTGTGCATCCATCATGAGATACCCGGTATCTCTTAGTAAGTGAGATCTTACTACACTCTCTAAAAGTATGATGCTAATCGAAAACCAATCTCAATTGCATCATCAATATTCCATTCTTGATGATCCTTGATCGGGGCTATTTGAGAATCATATTTAAGTCATCTGAGTTCTAACTCACTCAATGACAGTAGTGATTCATGGGAACACAAATAAGAATATATGCAAACAATCAAATATCATATTCAGATAAGTGTAACGTCATACATTTAATATTAAATCAACAATAATATTAAACCAAACCAACTAAAAGACTCAAGCTCAGTAATCATGAAAATCCGACTTACTTGTGGCATTGTAGACTTGGTCATGCAAACGAGAAAGAATCGCACGGTTAAGAAAGTAGGACTACTTAACCTCATTTAACTTAGAGTCTTATGAAAATTTTGAATCTTGTCTCATGGGCAAGATGACCAATAAACCCTTTTTTGGGAAATGGGTGCGCGCCAAAGAAGTTCTAGAGTTAATCCACATCGATGTTCGTGGACCATTTCCCACTCTAGCTAGGGGGAAATTCGGCTACTTCATCACCTTTACTGACGATTACTCAAGATACGGATACGTGTATCTCATGAAACACAAATCTGAATCATTTGAGAAATTTAAGGAGTACAAGGCCGAAGTAGAGAAATGTCTTGGTAAGAGTATCAAGAATCTTCGATCAGATCGAGGAGGTGAGTGACTTGAAGCGAACTACACTAGCTTTTACTAGTAGCTTCCCCGCAAGAGTACGGGTTCACTGTAGTATGGGCAAGTATAGGGACCAAGTATTATTGAACCCAAGGGAAGGTATGTATGCGAATAGATCCCTGAAGATCTACGCGTCGTAGTTAATATGAGTGTATGTTTTTGGATTTTTGGAAAGATTAATTAAAAGACTAAAATAAACTAAGTAAACTAAAATACCTAAGAAGACGAATTAACTAAGGGTTGTGTTCTAATGAGAGATGGTGATGCTTAAGATAGGAATCCCTACGTATACTAACGGAGCAGGTATATAATCAGAATAACTGTGACACACAATAAATAACCTAAGTCTAAGAATGCAAGGTGAAAGATCAAGATTCTAAACCCTAATACTTTACCCTAACATTCGACTTCACTAATCTACTAACAATTTAATAGATTGTGCTTAATTAATGAGACCCTAATTTAACTAAGGTGATGCGGTCGTCCTCCTTCGCTAAACTGGTAAATGAATTAACCCTTTCTAAACCTTCTCGTTAAGACTACTAATTGTTATTGAGTGATGCGGTCGTCCTCTCTCTAACACTTTCGTACTAAATTCAAAGGTAAAGTTAAGATTAATTATAAGAATTCATTAATCAAGAGAATTAAAACTAACGTCACGAATTACCCTAATTACGTACCCACATCCTACTTCTACGAGTTCATCCTACCCTAAGCATACAAGGGTTTTAGCCGGACATGGCTTTAACAAACATAAAAACAATAGAAGAAACAACGAACATAAACATAATGAATTGAAGAAAGAAAATATAAAACATGAACTAGGGTTTAAAGAAATAAATACTAAGAACTGAATTTGAATTAATAAAAACGAAGTTTAAAGCATTAAAAGTAATAAAGCTAATGAAAAGAAACTAAGAAACAAAAAGAAACTAAGAATTCGTATGAAAAACCTCAACAAAACGTAAATAAAGCTTGCTTCTCTCCTTCCTCTCCAAAAACTAAGTCTAAAGTGATTTCTAAAGTTCGGGATCCTTCAAAACGTGTTTGGAAGAGGTATATATAGGCAACGGGCCGATTCGTGAACTTGTGGGCCGAAAAACGAAAGTTGGAGAAAATGCCTTGGAAGCGCTCGAGCAGACCCGCTCGAGCGGGTCGCTCGAGCTAGTGTGGTCGAACGGATCAGGAGCTCGAGCGGGGCGCTCGAGCTATCTTGGTCGAACGGTTCTGGTGCTCGAGCGGGGCGCTCGAGCTGTACCCCTCGAGCAGCCCAAATGTTCTGTAAGTTTTATGATGCTCGATCTACGTCACTCGAGCGGGGCGCTCGAGTGATGATGCTCGAATAGGCCTTCCTTCCTTTGCAACTAACACTTTTCTTTTCACGTACTAATACCAATCGTATTTCTTCGATATCTTCTCATTCGGGCATCCGTTTGAGTCGATTCAAAGTCCTATGAACTCCGTTTTCCATCCTCGATTCACCTATGAGTATCAAAGAGACAAATTCATCAATGTATAGAAATAGTACTCATTTGGCTCTAAAAACTCAATAAAATCGACCAAGACTAGGGCGTTTCTAGCTACGAATCATGACAATTTCACGCCTAATCAGTGAGTACCTTAGCCATGAATTCATGGATTACTTGAAGCTTCATGAGATCCAATCACAACGGACTCCTCCCGAAACCCCTGATTAGGCGTGAAATTGTTATGATTTGGTGCCCGATTTACCTATGTTTTGAGTATTTTTTATGAGTGTTTGGAGTCAATTGAGTATCATTTTCATAAACTGATGAATTTGTCTCTTTGATGCTCATAGATGGATAGAGGGCGAAAATAGGAGTTCGTAGAACTTTGAATCGGCCAAAACGGGCTCCCGGTTGAGGAGATATGAAGATTTTACGAACATGTGTACTGCTGCTGAAAAGTACTCAAGCGAGAACACTCGAGTATTAAGTACTCGACCACTCGAGTATAGTACTCGAGTTGAATCAGGTCGAGTACTAGTACTTGAGTAGTCGTATATTTGGCCCAAAAATGCTCAAATTCGATCCCAAGCCTATTTATACCCTTTTCCAAGCATATCAACAGATATCAACACATATTTTTACATACTTTGAGCGAGGAGAAAGCTTGGGAGAGAGATTGGAAGAGTTTTATACGTTGTAATTGAGGTTTTAATTTACGAATTCTTAGTTTTAGTATTTTTTTTAACGTATTAGATTAATTCTTTCTTTCTTTACTCTTTGAGTCGATAAACCCTAGTTTTTCAGATTTATATAGATTTCTTTGGAGACTTTAATTTGTTCTTTTGTTTATGTTCTTGATTTTATTAGTTAAATCAATTATGCATATGTTTATTATTCTTGTGATTGCTTTTATTATTCAAACCACGATGTTAGGCTAGAGCCCTTGCATGCTTAGGATAGGATGAACTCGTAGAAGTAGGACGTTGGTACGTAATTAGGATAACTCATGATGTTTAGTTTTGATTCTCTTAATTAATTGAATTCTTAAAATAAACCCTAAACTTATCTTGGAATTGAGTACGAAAATTGTTAGAGAGAGGATGACCTTATCACTCTTTAATAACAATTAGGCTTAACGATTGGGTTTTAGAAGGGGTTTATCATTTACCGGTTTATCTAGAGAGGACGATCGCATCAGCTTTGGTAAATAAGGATCTCAATAATTAAGCACGATCCATATAACTTGTTTAGTGGATTAGTGAAGTAGGTTGATACGACAAAATATTAGGGTTAATTCTTGAGCTTTTAGTCTTTCAATCTCTTGCTAGATTAGGGAAGTTGATTGCCTAGTTTTAGTACACTAGGATTATTACTTGCACATCACGATTATTTTAGTTATTGTACCAACTCTGTTAGTATACGTAGGAATTCCTATCCTGAACATCACCATCTCATATTTGCATACAAACCTTAGTTAATGAGTTTAATTAGTTCTTTTGCATAATTAGTATAATTTTAGTTTATAATAATTCTTTTAAAACCAAACATACATTCATATTAGCTATGAGACGTACATCTCCAGGGATTTACTCGCATACACACTTTCCCTTTGGTTCGATACTACTTGGTCCCTATACTTGCCAATACTACAGGGATCTCATACTCTTGTGGGGTAACTACTAGTGTAGCTAGTATTTTTCATTCAAGTTAACCCCTCAGATGAACGGTCTGTCCGAAAGGAGAAACCGAACCCTGTTGGACATGGTCCGGTCCATGATGAGTTTTGCCTCCCTTCCAACATTCTTATGGAGACACGCATTGCAAACCTCGATCTACATTCTGAATATGATTCCATCCAAATCAGTTGTGCAAACTCCATACGAGCTATGGTATGGAAAGACACCATCTTTTCTACACATTAGAACGTGGGGTTGCCCCGCAATTGTGAAGAAAATGCAAACTGATAAGTTGGAATCCAAAGGTGAAAAAGGTTATTTTATGGAATATCCTAAGGAGACTAGAGGATATTATTTCTATCTACTGGAGAAACAAAGAGTGATTGTTTCTAGGCAGGCAAGGTTCCTAGAAGAAGAGTATGTCTTTAAGGAACAAAGACGTAAGAAGATAGAACTTGAAGAAATTCAAGAACCACGAATTAACATAGAGATTGATGATTTGTCAAAGCAACATGATAAAGAATCAGTGGGAGCACTCAGCGACTCTCATGGTGGAAGTTTATCACTAGGTGATCCTCTTTCAGCCAGTGGGAGCGTTAATTGGAGTTGTGTTGCCTTCATAACAACCTCCAAGTAGGCTGAATGAGAATAGCATAGTTCAGACTCCCGCCCAAGAGGCATCTGAAAGTGTCGCTCTTGAGGACTCTCCGGTCAACGATGAAGTCGCTGCACCACAAAATTTTCACGATCAGAATGTACAACCTGCACAACCACAACTCTGTAAGTCAACTAGGATTCGTAATCCAATCGATAGGTATTATGGTTTCCTCATGGAGGAACACAATGACGTGGAAATATCGGATAAGGACGAACCAAAGACTTACACTGAGGCGACATTAGATGTTGACTCAGAGAAGTGGCATGAAGCCATGAAATCCGAGATGGACTCGATGTACATCAATCAAGTTTGGGACTTGGTTGAATTGCCAAAAGGGGTAAAACTCATAGGTTGCAAGCGAGTTTTCAAGAGGAAGACCGATGCAAATGACAAGGTACAAACCTACAAGGCTAGGTTGGTGGCGAAAGGGTATAGTCAACGCGAAGGTATTGACTATGACGAGACCTTTTCGCCGGTTGCGAAGATCAAGTCCATTCATATTTTACTTGCGATAGCCGCACATTATGATTATGAGATTTGACAAATGGATGTCAAAACAGCCTTTCTCAATGGAAACATTGATAAGGACGTGTTTATGACTCAACCGGAGGGTTTCATATCTAAGCCAAAGTCTAATCTCGTGTGCAAGTTTAAACGATCCATCTATGGATCGAAGCAAGCTTCTAGGAGTTGGAATATCCGATTTGATAAAGTTGTTAAGTCTTTTGGCTTCATTAGAAATCCAGAAGATTCATGCATTTATTGTAAACGCAGTGGGAGGAGTATTGTCTTTATAGTCGTATATGTCGATGACATATTGATTATAGGAGATAGCATCCCGTTCATGCAGTCCGTGAAAGTTTAGTTATCAAAGACTTTCATGATGAAGGATCTTGGTGAAGCATGCTACATCTTAGGGATCAAGATCCAAGAAGATGCTAGGGCTGTCACAGTCCACCTACGTAGATAAAGTGTTGAAGTGTTTTGCGATGGAGAACTCTAAGAGAGGGTATCTTCAGCAAATCATGGGATAAAGCTGTTGAAGAAGGTTTGTCCTCCCAGCGAAGCTGATATCGAGCACATGAAGGATGTTCCATATGCATATGCAATTGGATCCATCGTTTACGCCATGACTTGCACCAGGCCGGACGTGGCCTACGCTGTCAGCATCACGGGTAGATACCAACAGAATCCAGGTGAGCCTCACTGGATTGCTGTCAAGAATATTCTAAAGTACCTCAGGCGTACTAAAGAATATTTTCTTATCTACGATGGGCAATCAAAGTTAGTCGTCACCGGCTACGCTGATGCAAGTTTCCAGTCCGACGACTGTGATAATTACAAATTGCAGTCAGGATACGTCTTCACTCTCAATGGAGGTGTAGTATGTTGGAATAGTTCCAAGCAAGAGACAACCGCAGATTCAACAACTGAGGCTGAGTACATAGCTGCGGTAGAGGCTCTGCCAAAGAAGCTGTTTGGATAAAACAGTTCTTAATTGAACTAGGGGTAGTTCCTAGTGCCAGTAGTCCAATAAAGTTGTATTGTGATAACACTGGTGCGGTTGTGCAAGCAAAGGAACCGAGATCCAACAATAGAAACAAGCATGTACTGAGGCGTTATCACTTGATAAGAGAGATGGTCGCTAATAAGGAAATAGAGTTAGAACGCATTCCCACAGATGATAATTTGGCTGACCCATTCACCAAGGCTTTGAGTGTTCATGTACACACTAGACATTTTGATGGTCTAGGGGTTAGACATGTAGGTGATTGGCTCTAGTCAAAGTGGGAGATTGTTAGTGTTAGTGTCCTAGAGATAATCCTTTGTAAGGACATAATACTAAGATGATATTCAGTTTATGGTTTAATATTATTATTTGGTTTAATATTAAATGTATGGATTTACACTTATCTGAATTTTATGTTAACAGTTTGCATTATTCATATCTGTGTTCCCTTGAATCGATACTATCATTGAGTGAGTGAGAACTCAGATGACCGAAGTACGATTCTCAAATAGCCCCGATCAAGGATCATCAGGAATGGGATATTGATGATGCAATGGAGATTGGTGTGCGATCTGCATTATACTCTATGGAGAAGGTGTAGTAAGATCTCACTTACTACGAGATACTAGGTATCTCATAATGGATGCACAAATACCTTAGAGGGTATTGGTATACCCATCCGAGAAACCGTTTGATGTAATTCTACATAATGTGTCTACGGGTATCTCGGTTAGTGGGAGTGATGTGATACTCCTCAGACTTGAGGTCAATACGCATGACATGTGTGGAGTGATGAACTTTGACCATGACCGACGCTTTCACCCTCCAAGGGTAGATATGACATGGATTGAGTTCATCACGAAGTACATGTGCGTGGTAGTTGAGCTAAGAATATGATTCATTCCTCAATGTGGATTTAAGAGAGAATACTCGCCTTCTCATCATAATTGGATCTAAGACATCGGCCGATGCAAGTCGACTTGGACTTTGTGGCCAAGTGCGACGCGAGCGATCAATTAGTGATTTGAGATAATATGATTAAGTTATTTGAATAGACACTTCATCATGTTCAAGGCTTAATCGAGTATTCGCGAATAAAAGAAAGATATCACAATAGCATACAGTATTACAGGTAGTTGCAGATTTCCTTCTACGTACCTCATATATTGAGAATGTCTGATTTATTATCTAGGGTTCAATTAAGACCGTTAGTTTGACTAATTGTTCGATATACAAGGGCCTATGGGTCACACAACAAGCAATGGCAGTTCGCCGATTATAGTTGGTTGATTAAGTATTATATTAGATATAATATTTAATTTATGGAGAATATAATAATAATTATATTTGAAATTAATAATAATAATAATAATTATTATTTAATTAAATTGGATTTAATTAAATATGAAATTCCAATAATAATATTTGGAATATTATTATACAAGAATAATAGATATGATAAATATATTATTAGTAGGAACATATCTAGGGAGATATAATCCGTAGAGATTATATTATGCGGGTCAAACATATTATCTTGCTTAGAAATTAAGCTAAGATAATCCCTATAAATATGTGTCCTATGGGAATTCAGAAATACACAAGAAATATAATTTCTCCATAAAATTCTTGCTCGAGTTTTCCTAACAAGTTCGTCTAGAGATTCAAAGCTGACACCTTGGTGCAGATCGGTGAATAGCGATTGTGTGGATACCATAGTAGAGGATTCCGCGTACGCAGCGCTGTAAGATTTCTTATTTAGATATCTTGAATCTAATTATGCAATTAATATGTTCATTTTTGGTAAACGATATTTCCGCTGCGCATGTTACATGTTTTACGTGCCTCTAAATTCCAACAGTTTTGGGCCGACGATTCTCTTTGTATCGTTGTTGTTTTTGTTCAAATAGTAGTTGATTCCCTTTGTATCTTTTTTTTCCATTGTTATGTATGATGTTGATGTATTTAATATCAGATGTGGTATTTCAATTTTTTTTTTTTTAAGAGAAGTGAAGATTGTAAATTAAAAAAATTGGAATCATGGCATAGACACAGCTCAAGTAGACATGTAAGGCATCACATTTGCATCGGAATTCACGACCTCCCTTAATTTCCTGCCACGTTTGATTGCCATTTTAATATCCAAATCAAACTTCGATAGCTTGTATTTTCTTCAACATAACAACAATCGCAACTTGCCAGCTGCAAATTCTTTTCTTGTTGTCCCAGTTCTTGTGCGAATCCGATTCTTGTCGACCAATCAAATAGGAAATTTAAGCAATTCTATATAAATTGTGTTATCCAAAATTAGTCCTACAATAATAAATAATACAATAACTTCTATCATCACGTTTTTTTGAAATATTCCTAAAATATCTACATGATAATACATTCTCTTAAGTTTATATAATTGGTTAACTTCTTGAAATTTTGAAATTAGTCCTAAAATAATCCATATCTTTTGTTTTAAGTCTCATAAGTAGGATTTAATTTGATTGATGTAAATTCAATTATAATTTAATTTATTATCGCAATCTTATATCTTGAATTAGATGAATACTATAATGACTTCCATCATTATCCAAAATTAGCCTACAATAATAAATAATTCAATATCTTCTATCGTCATGTTTTTTGAAATATTCCTAAAATGTATATATGATAATAAATTCTCTTAAATTTATATAATTGGGAACTTCTTGCAATTTTGAATTTGGTCCTAAATTATCTAACGTATAATGACTTTTATCTCATTATATTTTTGAAATATTCATAAAATATCTATAGAATAGTAACTTCTCTAAAAAATCGGATATATATATGGTATTTCAGTATCGCATATGGTAGTTTAATCTCGGATGTGGTATTTTTTTTAAAAACTTTTGTGTTGTCCAAAATTAGTCCTAAAATAATCAATATCTTATGGTTAAGTCTCATAATTAGGATTTAGAGGATATACGTACGTTAGGCTGATTTGTTTGGTGTGAATTCTATTATACTTACGATTATAATTTGGTTTATTCTCGCAATCTTACATAAAGAAAAACACATTAATTAGACTTAATGATGTATAAGTAAACTTTTATATCTTGAATGGAATGATTTACAATTACGACCAAACTTGTTATACAATCAATAAAGCGTTGGAGGAGTGTATATATTATCCTAACGAAGCCACCCAATGATCTAATTATAAATAACAAGACGTGATTTTATTTAAATTATATACCAAATAAAAATTAAATTGGACTACTTGGAATACACAGAGAGTGTAAGTTAATTTTAGGATCTCATCGTTATGTTTTTCAAATGTTCCTATAGGGTAACATCTTCTCTTAAGTATATTGTGTTATCCAAAATTAGTCTTACACTAATAAATAATACAATAACTTTTATCATCATGTTTTTTCAAATATTTCTAAAATATCTATATGATACTAAATTCTGTTAAGTTTATATAATTAGATAACTTCTTGAAATTTCGAAATTGGTCCTAAAATATCTAGCATATAATAACTAGGCCTATGTTGCCCTTTACATATTGAAAATCCATGCTACATTTGGCAATTTTGGTGCCTTAATCTTAAAGTTTACATTTTACTATTCGTGGACATTTAATGTGAATATAAATACCTTTTCGAATGGTAAGTATCACATGTGTTAGTTTAATCTCGGATATGGTATTTAAAAAAAAAATTGTTGTCCAAAATTAATTCTAAAATAATCAATACTATAATGACTTCCATCATTATCCAAAATTAGTCCTACAATAATAAATAATACAATAAATTCTCTTAAATTTATATAATTGGGAAGCTTCTTGCAATTTCGGATTTGGTCCTAAATAATCTAACATATAATAACTTATATCATTATGTTTTTGAAATATTCATAAAATATCTATAGGATTATAACTTCTCTAAAAAACTCGGACATGGTATTTCACTATCACATATGTTAGTTTAATCTCGGATGTGGTATTTTTTTTAAAAATTTTATGTTGTCTAAAATTAGTACTAAAATACTCAATAATATAATAATCAAAATCTCATGCCAAAATTAGTCTGTATATTTCTTGAAAAATTATTCTTCTTCTAATATCACTAATCATTTACACAATTCGTATTAACTCATTATGTTGATGTATTTAATCTCGGATATGGTATTTCAATATCGCATATGGTAGTTTAATCTCGGATGAAATATTTTTTAAAAACTTTTGTGTTGTCCGAAATTAGTCCTAATTTAATCAGTACTGTACTAACTTTTATCATTGTACTTTTGAAGTATTCCTAGGATATCTATAGGATAATAACTTCTCTAGAATATATAGAAATTGTGTTATACAAAATTAGTCCTAAAATAATAATCTATCTATAATATATAATACACTCTACTTTGCCTAAAATAGTTTTGGAGGGAAGAATTTTAGGCCGTCGATCAGATTTTTATTTTTCATCATCACCGTTCAATTTCTTATGTATGCATTAAGGTTAATTGATCCTTAATTTCTCCATGATTGGCTTAGAAGGAGGAACCGTTACATTTGGTTGTCTATTTATACTCTTGCATCTTCAACATCTTAACCATGATCTACACATTTGCATTTTTTTCCAGAATTTTTTATATATATTTTTCGTTCATATGTAAGTAAATCGTTGTTGTACATTAAATAAAAAATTTATTGAATCTATAATCGTTCTTATGTAGAATTCTTTTGTAGATTTTATTTAACTTAGAATGTTTATATTTCATTGAATCTATATAATTTATAGATTCGAATGTTTGAAGACACTTATCAAGGATTTGGAGATTATTCAAGATCTCATGATCTAACTACCCTTTTGCATGTATTCTATTGTTTTATCTTTTTCAATTTTTTATTTATTTATTTTCTCATCGTTCTTACGTAAAAAAGAAAGAATGATTTTTCATTGAATCTACATTTTACTTTCTTACATATATTCTTCTGTATATTGAAGATCCCAATGTATTTGAAATAACTTAGTTGATAATTTTGTGATTTAATTGTATTCATATCTTCCGAAGTATTTGTATGGATGCTCTATCGAGGAATGTTTAATATTTATTAATGATTTGAAAATTAATCAAGTTAATTCATTCAAAAACTGAAGTCTATAATATATGAATTATTATACTCAGTTTCCAAAGTTTTTATTTTCACGAATGAATTATTGTATTCGAAAAATTGAAGTATATGCATATAATTTTCCTTCTAATCTATTTGCACAAAATATACCATAAATTGTATGGATAATCATATTTATTGCTTATATTTATAATTCCAAAATTATGCATATAATTATATGAAAAATTATTATTAGGAGGCTAATATCGAAATTGTATTTCTTATGAATAATTTAATGTTAATATGTTGATTGCGACTCTTATGTGTATAAATTGTCTATCAAATTAATTTATTTGTTAATTTTCCAAGGTTTTTTAAATTTATATATATGTGTACATTACTCTTTTATTAAATGGAAATTATTATTATTAAAATACTAAAATTATAGGAATTCTTTTTCCAAAAAAATTGACTTCTTTCTTCGTCTCGCTCAAGAAGCACAACACCATTTTTTTTTCTATTATGAAATTTAATTAACTTAAATCACCCTCGGGTGGAAATAGTAAAAGAGAAATTGAAAATTCTTATATGGAGGATAAGGGTCTATAAAATCTATAAGATCTATATCAAAATATTTATGATATGTGTGGTTGGATTATGGTGAACATTGCGCATAACTTATACATTAAAGCAGAAATCGTGTAAAATTAATATTAAAAATAATATATTGCATGTAATGGTAATTTTGATTAGATAATATATTTCATAAAAATATTATTTTATAATTTATCAGTGAACAATTTATTAATTATTTTTTGGTATTGTATGAACCATACTCTTTATGGTAATGATTTACACATAACACATTATTGTAAAATATTTAATACTTCCTCCGTCCAATATTAGTAGGCCTACTTTTTGGGTAGTTATTTTTTGTCATAAGTTGGAGGGTATTATGAGGTATTGTGAGGTTTATTTATCAATAAAGTTATTATTTATGGAAAATATAAGTATCATATTTTTCATAAACAATAATTTTATTGATAAATGAACCTCACAATACTTCATAATATCCTCCAACTTATGACAAAAAATAACTGCCCAAAAAGTAGGCCTACTAATATTAGACGGAGAGAGTACTTTTTAGTGAATCATCTAATATCATTCCACAAATGAACTTTATTGTAAAAACCATATATGACCCAGTACTAATACACTATGGTAAAATAACCATTACTAATCAATGCAACAAACTAATACTCTCAAAAGAACTTGCATGTTTAAGGTTATGTCACCCAATACTTTTTTCTTAAAAAAATTAATATAAACAATTCTTTATATGAAAATTAAATACATATTTTATATGGATATTATTGTTTCATACCAGTTCAATATTTGGTTACAGAGTTTTGAGTTTGATGATTTTTATTATGATTTGAGGCAAAAAAATAAAAGAAAAATATCTTGAATCATTTTTATATAATTTAATTATAGTGTTTGTAACCATTATTAATATTAAGTAGATATTTTAAAGATTTTAAAAATAACATTGACAATATTATAATGTAACTATTTAAAAAAAATTAGATTTGTGTTTTTTAATTAAAGATCAAATATTGATATTATTCATTCCTAATCAAATTAAATATGAAATTTTTATAGACAAATATATTAAGGGCACAACTTTGGTTTCCTGAAATTTTTATAGACAAATATACCCACCATTTTGCTAAGTTCCCCCCACCTCATTATAAATTTTACTAAATATATTCAGTTACAAATTATAATTTTATCCAACTTATAATACTTACACTCACATCCTTAAAAATAATCGCTCACCAACCTCATTACAACTACCAAACATACTCACTCTCTCACCTCTCTAATGAATCGATGAAAACAATGATGAACGTCTTTGTACATGAGGGTTTATTAGGCAAAAATATTTAGAATTGAGTGTGAAAGAAAACAACAAAACAAGGTAATTTATTCATATGAATATTTTATTTTATATTACTTTTTTTTATTTTTTTTTATCAAAGATATATGTATGAAGATTGAAAAATTAATACACATTTATATATGTATGTATACGTATGTATATACGTTGTTTAAAATTTATATATTTTATAGTACTTTTGCATTTTAATACTTTGAATATTTTATTGAAATTGATTAAATTAGTTATTTGTTTTTTTTAATGTTTGTTATATTTATTTTCACATCAATTTTTATGCATTTTATGTATTGATTTTAATTAGTTAGTGAATTTGTAAATAAATTGTTTAGTTTTGTTTATAAATATATTTAAATATGCATTGTATATCGGTGTTTTAGAATTGAGAATGACTGATGATAAGATCAAGAATTGTTGTCTTTTGGTAATAAATAATATGCTACGTTTTCTGGACAATGGTCTGCTTTATTGGGCTTTAATGATAACAATTCAACATATTGTGATGGAATGGTTATGATAGAGTTATCATAGGTATGAATTGAGGATAGAATATGAACTTTTGCTGAAAAAATTAAATGATTAATAACATGGTGTTTACGATACAATAATGAGATCAACCACATTAAATGTGAGTGATGTCCTTTTTGTTTATAGTTATGGTAGTATTGGAAAAATATTTTTGTGCAAAACATTGTATCTTCACGTTTATGAACTAATCAAGGTAATATTGTACTGAATATAAGCTTCTACCCGATGGACATATTGCACAACCTAGATTTTGCATTCCAATCAATTGCATTGAAGATTCTATATGCAATATTAAGCAGCGCAGTTGTCTTGCAGAACTTTTGATTAAATACAAACTCATACATAAAATGGGATGAAGTAGTAATGGTTCATTGATATTGTACCAAAACATTGGGTAAAGAGTCCAATTGAAATGAGTAGTTGTGTAATTTAATTGCAATATTAGCTTCGGGCAAAGGGGAATCTGGCCGCAAGTTCAATTGCTAAACAAAGTTAAGTTAATTTATTTGCCATTATTTAAAAGTTTAGATTAAATTGCAATGAAACCTATAATTTATATATGAGAAATCATTTGCATAAGATAAATTTATCTAAAAATTAAAGAAGAATTTTTTTTTTGATAAATGTGTATATTATAATAAAAAAAAATATATTTTTATAGTGCGATTATGTGATATTAGAAAAGGTTATATTAACATATTTTGCAAACACGAATAATGAATATAAAACATAATAGACGAAGCTTTAACACATAAAAAAAAATTTATTATATTAATAATTTAGTGATATGAACACGACTCCCGTGCAAAGCACGGGTAGTCTTGATACTAGTTACTGTAATACCTGCTACCATCATGTTTATGAAATATTCCTAAAATATCTATATGATAATAACTTCTCTTAAATTTATATAATTGAGAACTTTTTGAATTTCGAAATTCGTCCTAAAATATCTAACATTTAATAACTTCTCTCATTATGTTTTTGAAATATTCATTAAATATGTATAGGATTAAAAATTATTATTCATTTAATATCAATATCAAAATTATTATGATTCTTTTGCATAGAATCATACACTAATCATTACTAAAAAAAAGTAATTTCAACAAAGTGGTCATAGTTTGTGTGTATCCTAAGTAAGTAAGTGTACTTTGATGTAGTTATTGTAACATTAATAATTTATAACATAATTTCAACATGAGCAACGAATGTGATGTTCATTTAATTTTCTTGAGGGTACAAAAAAGAGGTCCTTTATCATTTGTAGCAGTTACGTTTTAGTTTAACTTTTATGTAAACTTAGTCGATTAAGAGTGGTGTAAGATTTAAACAAAAAGGTAATTTAAACCCGCGAAATATCGCGGAGCTGTAACTAGTATAATTATAAAATATAAACCTCCAAAATATTTTTATTCTCCTAGAAACTAGTATTAGAACTAACGGTCTCATATGATGGACATAGAAGACCATTTTGGGGCAAATTCTTGTAAAAGATTTTAGTATTAAACTTCATTTTCTTGAATTGCATAATAGACAAATGAAAATCAACTTTAGTAGCTGTCGGTGGTTAAACTTGAGTTAAGGGAATACATTATATATAATTTCATTTTCAGATAAGTCGTAGATAAAACATGCCCGTTTGAAATTTCTTTTAAAAAGAGAACTTTCATTTAATCAAATAGCAATCTATTAACAATGTAAAATTAACTCAAGTTATCATGCCTAAGAATTGATAAAGAAAAAGGTACTTGCATAATTGACTATCCACAGGTACTTCATAGGTACTTACTCAGTCCCCTTATTACTTTTACACTATCTTTTATTTTTTTTTTTCCGTATTTTAATGAACAAATTTTTATTAATATTTGAAATGATAATATGACTTTTAAAAAGTGATATAATAGATCTATATCTCATCTATTATAAAATGATTTAAAAATTACTTTGTTATTTCAAATGCTAATAAAAACGTTGATCGCTAAAACACGAGAAAACAATAAATGTGAAAGAAATCCTGGGACGAAGAGAGTATTTAATACTCCTCCGTCCCACTTTAATTTGTAAGTTTACTGTTTTCGCGTTTTTTTTACGAGTGAGTTTTTATTAGTATTTAAAATGATAAAGTAATTTTTAAGTCACTATAATAGAGGAGATATAAATCTATCATACCTTACCTTAAAAGTCACTTTATCATTTCAAATATTAATAAACAATTTGCTCGAAAAATACGAAAATAAAGGTAGTGTGCAAATTTAAGTAAGACAGAGGGAGTATTGAATAGTTAGGTCTCACCAAAAGTATTTGCATATCACCCATCATTTTAATATTCTACACATTGAGGAGGGTTGAGCGGAGCAAATTGATTCCTCCGTTTCACTTATTGTATTCTATTTGATGTTCCACCTATTGAATCTTTAACACATATATTCAGTGTTATGGTGGTTCATTAGATATTTTTTAAATTTTACGTGTCAAACATCCAACCCTTTGAACTCAAAGTGAAACATAAAATGTGGAACAAATAATTTCATTTGATAGCGCAGGGACACGATGAATAACCATCTTTCATCCTACTTATTATTAAGAACTTAATGAATTTTTTTTCTTAAAGATATTCGTTGGGAAAATTTACATGAGATCATACTTACTATGTTGCACAGGTACGAGTGCGTGAACGATACGATACGGATTTTGGGATACAAATTTTTAAAAGAAAAATTAGAGTTTGATTCGTCAGTTTATTTGTATTTTATTATATATAACATTTTAAAAAATATATTAATTTTAATAATTTGTAAATCAAATATATGTAATTTACATTTTCTCTAACCCAAATCTTAAGCATATTCAGTAATTTAATATAATTAAGTTATAAAACATCAATTCAAGTTTCATTAGTTCAATACATACGTTATAACAATAAATTCAATTTAAATTAAGTGTCACACTTTCAATTTAATTATATTACGTAATAAAATTAAATTGAAATAATATATTTAATGTTTAATAAATAGGAATCCTGGGACAGATTCGAGAATCCGTTAGTTAGATTCGCTAAATGACAACGAATTCGCCATGTGGAAAATCTGGTTTACAAATTCAAAAATCACGCCCCTTTTTAAGAAGCGAGTGCGAATCCGATACTGCATCATAATATTTTTGGAAAAATTTGTACATCATAGGATACTTATTATGTGACGTTAACAAATCTTTTGTTAACATAATTTTTTTATTAGAAGGTCTTATTCGGAACCAAATTAACGTGAGTTTTCATTTTCAATGTAATGCATTAATTTTAGCATATGAAATATTACATTTTAGCATATAAAATATCACGTTTTAAAAAATTATTTGGTTAGGGATGACAACGGGGCAGGACTGGGACCGGTTTGGCCTGTCCCAGGACCCGCCCCGCCTAATATTTCTTAGACCTGCGACCCGCCCCGCCAAATTTTCACATGGACCCGCCCCGCGAACCCGGCGGGTCTTCCCCGTCGGATCCGCCAAACCCGCATGTTGATTTTTTTTTAAATTTTTTTCTCTTTCTACTCCTATTTTTACATTACAAAATTAACATATCAAGTAACTTAAATTCATACACAATATTATTGAATGATGAAGATTGAAAATTCTAGGAATGATAAATATTTTTAATACAATTATCAATAATTATATATATATATATATATATATATATATATTATATTTAAATTATAATTAATTATAGGCGGGGCGGGTCTGACTAATACCAGGACCCGCCCCGGACCCGGCGGTTTTTTGGTCAAACGGGTCCAAACCCGCCCCGGGACCCGTTTGACCGGGTTTTTACCCGGCCCGTATGGGGCGGGTTTGTGGCGGGTTCGGGTTTAGACCCGCCCCATTGTCATCCCTATATTTGGTATCATCAATTTTCCTTTTTAAATATTAAACAATTATACCTCGCATTCTAAAAGGTACTACTTTATATGTTAGATAATATTACTGCACTCACTATAAAATTCCACGAACTAATTAAGTTCATAGAAGTCCTTTTGTCAAATTTCATTTGTTATGTCGAAAATTTAGAGGGGTGTATTGGTTATAGAGTCTATAGGATTTTTTTAGACTTTTAAAGTCTGGGTGTATTCAATATAGATTTTCAAAAGTCTTTAAAAATCCTGGGATATTCAATACAGATTTTAAAAAGTCTTAAAAAATCTTTAGGTATTCAACAGTCTATGGATTTTAATACTCCACGGATTTTCTTAGATTTTTCTTCCAAAATATGAATAGATTTCACTCTCCAAAATTTCTTCTAATAACCAGAGATTTATACGGATTTTAAAAAGTCTTAAAAAATCTTTGGGTATTCAACAGTCTATGGACTTTCTTTGATTCTCTTCCATTGGGATGTCAACGGGACGGGTACGGGGGGTTATTCCCCATCTCCGTCCCTGCAAATAAATGGGAAAAATTTTCCCCCCATCCCCGCCTCGCTGGGGATCCCCATCTCGTTGGGATTCCCCGTTCCCCGCCTAATTATTTTTTTATCTCATTTTTAAAATATAAAAAAAAATTAATCATACACAACAGTTACTTTAAGTTGGTGTTAAAAAAAACTAATTTAAACAAATTGAAGAACCTCTAATTCTAATATTTTTAATTAATATATATACTAAAGTGAAAAATAATATAATTTGGAACTAATAACATAATATTAAATAAAAACATGTAATTTTTAATAAATAATTAATTGAGTAAGAAATTATGAAATATTTATTTGTAATTTACTTTAACATTAAAATAATATATAAATATATTAATTATATAAAAAATAATGCGGCTCCCCGCGGGGAACGAGACGGAGATCCCCCGGGCTGAGAATTCTATCTCGGTCCCCGCCTACGGGGCAAAATAATTCTCTGTCCCTGTTTGCTTTGGGGATTACCCGCCCCGTTGTCAAGTCTACTCTTCAAAAAATATAAATAAATTTTACTCTCTAAAATCTCTTCTAACAACCTGAGACTTCTAATGAGGGCGAGGTATAACGGTGATAGAAATGAAGATGAAATAATAATGTATTTTTTTAACTAATGTATTTTTGTTTTTTTTTTTTCTAAATAATTTGGATAACTTTTTTTTTTATATACAAGTGTGTCCCATATATATTTGCATCAATGGTTCCAACGCCGGAATCTGTGGAAATCCATGTAAATCAATAAAAAAAAATGTATGCCACAATCCTGTAAAGTCTATGAAAATCCAAGTAAATAAAAAAAAAAGTCAGTCAAACTCTGCATGGAGTCTATAGATTTTCTAAATCCACAGACTTTTTAAATTAAAAAAAAATCCAATAAAATTTCAATTGAATACACCCCTCTTAGTTGACGTCTTTAACTTCCACGAACTAAGTTCATAGAAGTCTTTTTGTCAAATTTCATTTGTTATTATGTCGAAAATTTAGTTGGCGTCTTTTAGTGTTACTAGATTTTTACCACGTGCTTCGCACGTTTATACGTAAATAGTTTGTAAGATGTATAAAATTATGTCTCATTAAACCTCGATGTAAAAAAAAACACTATCAATAATTTTATCTCAATTTTATTTCTTAAAAAATCAGTTTACTATAATCATCAAATAAGGGCACAAGATTATCGTAGAAAACAATTTCGTTAGCATAATAAAATACATTTCTTGACCACTGCGAAAAGCAGGCTAAAATAATTTTAAAAGGGAAATGTATGAAATAAAAGAAACAAACAAGTAAAAGAATAAAACGAGAAAACTGCATAAACATCATCGATCATCATTACATTTTTACTGAGATCAAAGTTTATTGGTTAACCATAAATACCTTGAGATAGATATGCAGTTGGGGTATGTGATTTCCCTACTTAATGCCTATTTCTGAATGTTTTTCCCTATTTAATAACTATCCCAATATTTTTCACATGCAAGTCACTCTGATAGTTGTCAAAAACTAGACACCTATCTCAACTCTTTTTTTCCAACTTTGTTGTTAGAAGCATAAAAATATAGCATAAAGGCAAGATGAACAAATGAATGTACTCAACAGTCAATGTTTTGCGTTCCTAAAAAAATATTTGTAAACAGTAAGTCATGTAAATCATATTGATCTATCATCTGTATGTTGAGGTTTTAATCCTATTTTACATAATCATTCAATCCTTAGTTTCTTACAAGTACACAAATTTCAACAGATTAGAGTAAAAAATTAGCTACCACTTTTAGCCACAGTTCATCAACCTACCACAATGAGTCAACAGATTTAAATCTATCAGGAGTAAAATTAATAAGAAATTCAAAATAATCCCTAAAAGAGAGAGAGAGAGAGAAAAAAAGGGAGCAAACTAATCCAGTAATGAAAATAGAATTTACCCTTTGACCTCAAAACTGCATCAATAGCCAGTTGCACAAAATGTTCTTAATCATAGGAAAGCATTTTGGAACTGAAAGTAATAATTTCAAATCTTCATCAAGTGAGTTTTGAATTTATCTAAAATATTGACCAAAATTAGAACCCCCACAATTAAGTCGACAAAATCAAACTCCATGAAAGTAGAAAAAGATAAATTCTCATGCCCTCCAACTCATATCTGTTAAAGGACTATAAAATTATTTTCGGCAAAAGAAAAAAAATCAATTATAATTTTTCTACCATCATGATGATTATACCTATTACAAAATGCATAATTATAGCCAACTTCTTTTTTATTTCGGTTCTGAAACTATGGGTATGGGTAGCTAAATTGACATTGACACTGATGTGACCACATAACATTCCATAATGTAGTAGAATCATAGTACAAGACAAATTCAACAAAGGAATTTCCACTAATGAAGGTTAACAGTAACCTTCGAATGAGAGATATATTTACAATTAAAAGAAAAATACAAAAATAATCACCTGCTTCATGTTTCTTGTTTACAACCTTCTCCAACAATGCATTTGAAGCACTTCGAGCCTGTCATACAATAACCATGGAATTGCTTTAAAGAAATTAACAATTAACTATAATGAGAAAGAACATCTATCAATAGATGGAGAACTAATGAGCAGCAAATGATGAACTTGTTCTCCAGTATGAGTAACCAAGTATCATAGTATATGAACTATATAGATCTCAAAGAGCTCTTTCAACTCGCTTACTTTAATGGCTGGAATTTCTGATAAAACTATCATTATATGGGCAAAACAATAAGCCCATTTACAGTAGTAGAGGTATGCAATGCATGCTAATTTTACTCCTACTCTTTCTTGTCACGTTTATATTTCCTTTATGCCAGTGTGTTAACCAGATAATGTGAACATAGAGAACTCTAAACAATTCAATATTTTGTGAATATCGAATTGCACCAACTTAATTAGTATTGTATCTTCAAGTTGCAGATTTTATCCTGGATCTAATTCATGATATTCTAAAATAAAGTGTTAAGTCAAATTATTCTACGAGAAAACTAACGACTACAAATACACATCAAACACCTGCGACAAAGACCGTCTAAAGACCGGTAGGGCCAATTGAATGTGAGTTAAATGAAGTCAGTGAGTCTAAAATTGAACGCCAATGAAAGAAAAATATATCCTTGTCACATGCTATATTACAATAAAGAAAAAAACATATACTTACTCGTGCTCTTTTCCATCACTCAATACTTCAACTTTATTGATAGAGACTAAATGATCAATTGTTATTCACTCTCTATTTCAAAAGGCAATTGTACGCATCAATTAATAACTATATTAGGATTGTGGTCAATTATTGATATTACAATAACAAAGGACGTGTAAACACTCCACATAGATAAATATCAGCCAAGAAATTAAAAAAATCTAAAGCATCTTTGAAACCCAACCTCACACAGAAATCAGAGAGAAAAATACTTACTGGACGAAGGGTAATAGTAAATTTGTGCTCTTTTGACCTTCCAATAAATTAGCATGAGCATTCTTGTTGAGTTTCTCCTAAGGGACAACATGATCAAATGTTATTCACTCTAGTTCAAAAGAGAACTGTAACCATTTATTAGAAACTATGTTAAGATATCGGTCATCTTTGATTTTACAATAACATAGAATTGTAAACACCCCACATGAAAAAGATCAGCCAAGCAATCAATAAATCTAAAGCATCTATATAACTGCACCACTCACAGAAATTAGAGAGGAAAATTGGATTGTCGAATACTTAAATTGTACCTAATCCATTGTTTGTTATGGGAACAACGTCAAAGGAAAGAACAATGTCACCCCTTTTTAGAATTTTATGTGCATCAACGATTGAGTTGAATTGGCTCATTAGCACCCCCATTAGACCAGGACGCATTTGAAATGTTACAGTAGTGGAGCATTTTCAGTAGGTTGGCAAGACAAACCCATGGGAATGTTTTATTATGGGGACCTGAATAATATAACAATGATAGACCAAAAGTAGATATCGTGTATTTACAAATCAGTCTTCATGAATAAAATAAAGTTTTGTTGCTCAAATCAAAATAACTATGCCAAATAAAATACAAAAAAAGCATTACTATGGAGGTGCTTACCCTATGTTCTCTACAGTAGAAAGGTTTTGAATTGGTACTCCTGCAACTTTCCACCCATTATTGTTGGGCATCCACCATTTCCTGGAATTTTTGCAGCATCAATCTATGTTGTCCAACCCTAGAGACAACCCCTTTGATAACAAAAATATTGCCCCCACATGCCAAGTAGCAGAGGATAAAATGTGTATCCATAGACGACAAAGCAGAGACATAAATAATCAGAAAAATAGAGAAACATAAAAATTTACCCACCATACAAACTGACTAACAACCATATCTGAGCTAGCACAAATTGGTCAAAATTATACAAAAAAATGGTTCTTTTGAAGTAAATTGCTTACTAACTGAGTAGAGACGACCTTTCGTTGAGAAGATCCTAATGTGTCGTCGGATCCCCTCCACTTCCACGGCTCACTCTTCAAATTCTTAAAAAAAAAATAGATTTTTCTCCTCCTAGTGTATTGCTTTATTTTGCTTTCCTCAAAGTACGGTTTTATTGAGAGTATTCACGAAAAGAATACAAACCGTCTTTGGTTTCACATCAATTTCAAAGTGTGGTTTCCTTGTCTTCACAAAATTCTTATCAATTTTGTTTCGAGAAAAATACAATGGAGGGCATAGAAATCCGGAGATGCAAGTAAATAATAAATTTAAAGGATTTGAATTTACACAAAAATCTCTTCAATTTTGTTTCAAGAGAAAATGTTAAAGAAGAAGGGCACAAAATTCTGGTGGTGCAAGTAAAGAATTAATTTAAAGGATTTTGCCATGAGTTTATTTTTTTCACTGCTTTACGAACACATAAAGGAATTGAAAGAGTAGAGAGAATGCAGATACATTGAACACTGGAATAGTTGAACAGATGACGAAGAATGTGAACTGAACGGACTGGTTAAAATTAAAGATAGAGTTATGGTGGAATGACATGTAAGGGTAAAATAGTGCATTATGAAAATGAGTGAGGGTAGATTCGTCCAAAAATGATTTACATTTGCTTGTCACTTTTAAATATATTATAGATATTGTAAATCGTTTTTCGAAAAGAATTTTTTTCGTGAAAATTATGCACTTTTTTCTGGAATGATTTATGGAATATTTCACTAGGAGTCTAGGATGGAATTGAACATAACGTATACGAACTTTCTACCGTGAAATAAGAAACACTCTCATATGCAATCTGGTGTACGCTGTATTTAAGGGTGTAAATAGGTCAAACCACCCGATAGGAACCTATGGTCTGACTTTACTAAGGGTCTAGCCTGTTCTAACCTATTTATTAAACAAATCAGACCAAGACTTAATAAAAAAACCTATTTATTTAAGTAGGCTAGACTTAGGCTTTATAAAAGGCCTTAAAAACCTAATAAACCAGCCTATATATATAAATAGTACATTGTCATTAAATATTTATTTTATATATTTTATTGTATAATATGGTCAAGTCATATTAAATATGAATCGTGAAAAGATTGATAATAATTTCAAAGCTACAATTTTTCATATTAATTTTTTAAAAAATCCAGTTTATATTTTTTGAGTTGATGTTAACAACCTCGATTTTACATGACATTAGTAAAAATAGACATAAATAATTTTAGGCTATTTTAAAAATATATAAAAAATTACAATTTTAAATTTTAAATTTTAAATTTTAAATATAGAATTAATCAAGTTTTGATAGGCTTTTAAAAAGCTTGTAGGTCTAGCCTGTTTAGTTAAAAAGGCTAGGCTGAGCTTTTTTATAAAGTCTATCATATATAATAGGCAAGACTCAGACGATGCCTTTGTGAAGTAGGTTAAGACTTTTCAATGTAAGGTCTGACCTGACCTGACCTACTTCCACCCTTAGGTGCATTCACTCAACAGTTGAGGTTTACACTGAAAAGTATAGACTGATTACACTGAGGAGTATAGTTATATCACATTGAAAAGTTTACACCGAAAACCGATTTTCAATGTAAACTTTACAGTGTGATCTAACCACACTTTTCAGTATAATAAAATCATATTTTTTAGTGTAAACAGTGTCAACTATTGAATGAGTGCATCATACACCAAGTGTACAAGAGAGTTACTCGTAAAATAAATGATGAAAATTGATTTGGCCCGAATAAAAGTAAAACGTTTTCCCAAAATCTTGGAACTTATAACATTTTCTTAATAACCATGCTCCAAATATTTTGGTTGAATACTGTAAAGATAAATTTACTCAATCTTTCCAAGATGACACCATGCAAACACACATATTAATAATACTAATAAGAAATTGAAATTTGTGAGATTTAAATCATGGGAAGTGAGAGAGTGTTGAATACAGTATTTCCATTGCTCTTACTTTTAATTGATATAACAATTCCATATTCTCATGGCTGGGGATTTGATGGCCACATCGCCATTTGCGAAATTGCTCAGGTTAATTTATGATCAATACTTGGCTCTGGAAATTATTGTTGCATTATTATGATATCGTACGTTGTCACATGTTACAGTCGTGTTTAAGTAAAGTCGCATCAGCAGCCTTTAAGAAATTGCTATCGGCTTCTGCGGACGACGATTTGGGACAATTATGCCCCTGGCCCGATCGAGTCAAGTTCCAATACCAATGGTCATCTATCAACACCGCTCATGTTTGCTCCCACAGATACGCCACTTAATTTCTCAAACCTATCGTACAATATTGCAAGAGAAATTGCATTTTTGGTTCTAAGAGAATGAATTTATTTCAAAATGGTCCATTTTTTAATAGTTTTAGTCCCATAGTTTTTCCGATACTTTTGTCTCAAGAGATTGTAGTTTTGATCCCAACAAAATAAAAAAATTGCACTTTTGATCCTAGAGAATGTGGTAAAATTGCACTTTTAATATTGAAAATTAACGGATGAGACCAAAATTGCAAAAATGGAGCATTCGAATTCTTAGAATTTAAATAATTAATTAATGCTGGAATTTGTTAAGGGACTGCAAGGACAGAAACAGAGTTAAGGGCATATGCTTGGAAGCTATACTACTCGGAGAACTACCATGATACTACTCAGCGATGTAATCAATTTAGGCAATTTTTTCGAATATTATCATATCAATAATATATGTGTGTATGTATATGAGATTAATTTTTGTTTTTAATCTTACATAAGCACTGTTGTTCCTATCTCATTTTATGGGAGACATACATCAGTTAAAATATATAGGGAAAAATGATTTTTTAGAAACATAATTTGGGGAGGTTATATTAAAGATAATATTTTTTGGATTTATGATAGTAGGAAATTATGTTCTAAATTTTGTAATTATAGAATAATTGAGTCCAAATATGCTCAAATCGGGTTGAAATGTACTATATTTATAACTTTTTAAAAATATAATGCTTTACAATTAAAAGGTGACGCAGCGAGAACGTAATATCCGTTGATTTTGAGAATACCCGAATAAACGCAACGTATTTACACGTGTTAATCTATTGATTCAAGGAATACAAGAATAACAACGATAAAACACGAATAAGAAAATAACCCAACATTTTTAATATTCAATAATCAACTCCCTTATAATAATCCCGAGACTCCTATTTATAATACTAAACGACTTAACGGGCAAGAAATATAATAACCATAAATATAAATAAATCTAATCTAATTAAATAAAATATAATCTTCTTGATTCTCCAAATTTTCATATAATTATCATTCTCTCCCTCTTCGAAACAATTCGTCCTCAAATCGAAGTTGATCTTGTCTCCAGAGGAATAAAATAATGTCACCAAATATGCAAACTCAAAAATATTACGGGTGTGACTTACAATCTTGAGACGATAGGGTGGTGGTTTTAAAGAATTATCACCAAAATAACTATCATGATGAATATAAAAATAATATGTATCTTGTGAGATAAAACCAAAATTACCACTTGAGCATAGATTGTCAATCGTATTAACTAGTTCCTCATCAAACACCAGAGGCCCGTCATAATCCGATGCATTTACATCTCCAAAATCAGTAGGCGCTTCCAAAAAAAGTGGCCCAAATTGATCATCCTTAATAATAGGTTCACGAGCACAAAAATACTCACAACCTTATACTTGGGCTGAAATAAGTCTAGGCCCTCCCCATTAAAAGACCCATCAACATCTAACTTCTCACTATGAATAAGTGGTACCAACCGGCCACTACAATAATTTGGCCCAAATTGAAAACTCAAGGCAGAAGCCTCAAATCCATGAATTAGGGTATCATCTTCAGCGTTTTGCGCAGCAGGGATAATAACCCCATCGCTGAAGCGTCATCATCATTATAATATGGTATGAATGAGTTTTGGTCGTCATCGGAGGTAACTGTACGTCATCTTCTGCGTCGTCTTTACCGCCGATAAACACGGAGGCAAAATCGGATTGTATGTCGTCATCAAACACAACATTAGCCCGTGGTTCGCAATCGACCAAATCATGTTTCTGACAGTGCCTACCTGTAGACGAAGGTACAAGTGGTGGAGACGGGTGGCGTTCCAGTTTGGTCGCATATTCATGTGCCTCAAAGAGAGATTTAGGGTTGAACAGCTTCATCGGCTCTTGGAATTGCAAACTCAACCCTTTTATGTACTGAGACACCTACTTTTTTTTGTGAGTCAAGAGTGTCAATTTGATTGAGGATTTGAGAAAACTCCGTAGAGTAGGCATGAATCTTCGCGCACAAGGTTCTGAAATTTTTGGTTGGTGTAATTAGGAAATTTGGTGGATGGGGTAGATTTGTGGTGATGAGTATCTGGTAAATGGTGGATATGGTGAAATTGAGGGAGATGAGAAAACCAATCGAAGATATCTCGCAGTTGTTGGTGCAAATCTTCAATGGCTTGGGTGACATTGACAATCTCCTGCTGGAGTGAGGAGAGAAATATCGTGATGCCTCGGAGGCTTCACAGGATTCGTTACTGACTCTGGATACCAACTGACGCAACGGGAACATAATAAGGGTGTTGATTATTGAATATTAAAATATTGGGTTATTTTCCTGTTCAAAGTTCTAGGCAACACGAAATTGCTCTCCTAAGGGAGCAATTGACGACTGTTACTCTACGCCTCGAGTTTTTTACTAATGTTGCCCCGAAAGTTCATACATAAGTACCGGAAATTTCATAATCTTCAACAGGGCAACGGTACCATTCGATCGTATTCAAGAGAGTTTTCTCTCTTCCTTGGGAAAATTAACACTCACAAATCGCAGAAACAGTTGGTGTCTCGGTATATTACGGGCTTGTGCGCTTGCAATTTCAAGAGCAGATGCATTTATCGATCCAGATCCACTTTTTGATGCGCATGAATATGCAACTAAACTCCGACGACACGGGTCCCCAAGCTGCAGATCAGCGGCCACACCTGCGGTCTTGCACCGCCGCGCCGACCACCAACGTGAACTCTTCCAGCCAGATCAGTCTTCCCTGTGCAACGAAGAGCCCTACAAATCACCCAACTCCGACCACCATCGTCAACTCCACCGCTCCCACATGCCAACCAACGGCGAAACCATATTTCACTTTCGCTGCAAATTTGAAGGAAGAAGTATGCGAGGCGTTTAACAGTTTTGGATTTACTGCTCCTATTTTTTAACATGGGCTTCCTAACTTGAATTTTGACTTTGGGCCTAATATACCTATTGACGATGAATACGCAGATAAGCCAAGTGATACTAAAGGTAATTGTGGGCCTACTAACATGGAGTATGTCTGTTCCTTTCATTCTGATGGACCTTTTGTCGTGGAGGCGGATATTGGGCCTGGCAATATTGTTGATATTGAAACAAATATTACTATTGATTATGATGGGCCACCAATTTTTGACAAAGAATCCGTTGTTGATGGACCGCTCGTATTAAATTTTGTGCTTCCTGTTAGTGACATCGAAGTAGGATATGGATCTCTATGATGATGTTGGTTTTCGTCTGCATAATAACTATAATTATTTTATTAATCATGATAGTTATTTTGTGGGTGATTTTCAAAATATTCCTTTTACCTACCGACTCAAAATTTTGGGTCACATTCGAATTGTTGATATTTTTGAGCTCAAATATTTGGAGGCATTATTTTATTCCTCTGAAGACGAGATCCGTTTCGATTCGAGGACGAATCGTTTCGAAGAGGGAGAGAATGATGGAGATGAGATCATGATAAGGATTTGGAATAATTATATGAAGATTTGGTGAATTAAGAAAATTATATTAGATTTATTTATATTTATGATTATTATATTTTTTGTCTGTTAAGTCGTTTAGTATTATAAATAGGAGTCTCGGGATTATTGTAAGACAATTGTTTATTGATATTAAAATATATTAGGGTTTATCCCTTTTTAGTGTTTTAATTGTTGTTATTCTAGTATTCATGCGTGAATTAATAGATTAACACGTTAATCACGTTTGTGTTTATCTGGGTATTTTTAGAATCAACGAATTTACGTTGTATCGTGCTCTCGCTGCGTCAAAAGGCCCGTAATGTAGGTCACTTTATATTTTTAAAAGTTGTAAATATAAGAAATTCCAAGCCAATTTGAACTTATTTAAGCCCAGTTGTTCTACATTATAGATTTTTAAACATGATATCCTACCATTACAGTCTGGAAAATTAATACCTTAGACACAACACACACACCAAATTACATGCCTAAAAAAATATTATTCCAAATTCAGCAAGATGGAGGTGATTACGAATCGTTTTGCAGTCATTGCATGTCGGATTTAAATCGGACAAAGGAGGTAACACGATTAACGTCTCGTGTGTACTCCCCAAATATACTCATAGCTATTATTATAATAATAATAATAATAATAATAATAATATTCATAACTACAAAAGTTCTGCACCATATAAAATTATACACCCCATGCACCTGTGTATAAGATTTAGTATTGTGAGAATATTTTTTTCCGTAGGTATTAGGTGTATATACTTGGTAGCTAAACCTAATTAATTCAAAAATAAATTTCAAACTGGTATGAGATACAGATATCATTGAGCCAAAGGAGGAAGAACTTCAAGTGTATATGATTTCATTAAAATTATACAAGAGAAAATAAATGTAAGTAGCTGTATCTCTTTAAAAAAAATGTCATCAAATGCAAATATATGTTTTCTTCATTTATCATTTTTGTTTAATATTTTATTCAAAGAATCAAGGATGAAAATACCCGATATATCCTCCATATATCTATTTTTCGTGATCACCGATATCGATATCGGGGGTAACGATATTTCCATAATATCCGTAAAAAAATTGGTAATAACGATAAATATCAGTATGTAATATCAATTTCAATTGTACTTTTGTAAAATTTGAGCATAATATTGGGAAAATGTCGAGAAAATGTCAAAAAATATTGGAAAATATCGAAAAAAATATCGAGAAATATCGAAAAAATATTGGTAATTTCGATAAATACAGTATCGATTAATATCACAAATGTAAAATTTGCTCTATTTTTATTGTTAAATTTATGTATTAAATGTTTGTTATTAAATTTTTATTATTTTTCAAATTTACCGATATCAATATTCGATATCGAAATATCCATCGATATTTCCACAAATTCAAGGTTTCGATATTTCTACCCATACCAATATTTTCAACCTTCCAACGAATTAATAAACGAACAATATCTACATACAAATATGTGTAACTAAATTTGTGTACTTCAAATATGTTGCAGAGAGTATTAAAGCAACTTGTAATTGGGTATATAAGGATGTGGGCCCTGGTTCTGTACTAAAAGGTTTACTCTTAATTCTCACGAAAAAATAAAACTTTTCTTTCTTCGACTAATTTTGAACTTAAATATTGGTGTTGCAGAAAAATACTACCAAACGAGATTACCAATGGTGTAACAACGATTAGCACAAGCAGGGATTCGTCTTGCTGCAGCTCTTTATCGCATTTTTAAATGATCTCACATCTCATTATCATCTGTTCAGATTGTGTTAAAAAAAATTATTTTGCTCCACATCTGTTTCTTATTAAAGAGAAGAAGCTTCCTAATGAAGTCCATGGATTTTTTATACAAGTGCATCAATCACCTGTATATTAAATATTTGGGCTCATATTGAGTACCCTTGATTTCTTTAGGTCAAGCCAATAAGGATATTTTGACCCAATCTGTTTTGAACCTATTTTAAAATCCAGAATGTCAGGGGTTTATAAATAGCATTATTATTTTGACCTATGATTATTTTATACTTTGTAATCGATCTGATCAACATAATAATATGCGATCCTCTCTTCCGTCGTGTACGTAACTAGCACAACGTTAATGAACCACAAAACTTGTGTTGTTTATTTTCACATTTATGTATTTTTCTCGCTTCTCGTTTTAACAAACTGGTATCGGAGCCCGGTTAGAATTTCCTCAATCTGGTGAAAATGTGTTTGGGGTAAACGTGAAGATGGACAAATTCACGGGGAGGAACAATTTCAATTTATTGTGTTATGGGCACCGCTGATGATGTAGAACGATATCAAGGGCAAATCGGTGGCTTTAAAAGAGTTGGCCTGCGCATGCACGAAAGTCAGTCACTTCGCGAACACTTGGATTAGTTAAACTCAATATTATTAGAATTGCATAATATTGATGTTAAAGTTGATGATGGGGATGTCTGTTGGTTTATCTGCCTTTGTCATATGAGAATTTTGTACAGTCTTTTATTATTGAGAAAGACATTGTGTCTATGGAAGAGGTTAGAGCATATCTGCATACCAAAGAATTCCGCTATAAGGCTGCTGATACAAGTGCAAATAATCAAGCAGTTAAGTTAGTAGCCAGTGCGAGTTGAAGTAAGGGACCTGAAAATTCGGGGAAAAAGAAATCAAAGAAGAAATCAGGCATCAAAGGTCCTAAACTAGATGATGTTTATAAATAATGTAAAGAGACAGGACATTGAAAAACCAATTGTCAACAGAAGAAGCAGAGACAAAAAACTAAAGCAGGTACTACTGCTACTGTTGATGAAGGAGATGACACAAACTCGAGGGAGGATTTAGCTCTAATTGTTGATGAACAAACACTTCACGTTGATGTGTGGGTTCTTGATTGGGGCAGCTTACCATATATTTCCACGCAGAGAATGGTTTACAACTTACGAGCAGGTAGATGGGGGCAATATTTCTATAGTCAACAGTTTTGTTTGCAAGACGGTTGAAATTGACTTAATCAAGTTACAAGCATATGATGGTAGGTTATGTACATTGAACGATGTTAGGCATGTTCCACCCATGTCGAAGAACCTAATATCATTGAGTTTATTAAACAGTATTGAATTCAATTTCAAAGATGAAGGTGAAGTTTCGTATGTCTACAAAGGTTCTAATGTGGTTTTAGAAGGTGTGAAACGGGGGACTTTATATCTTTTGCAGGATTCAATGTTGTTTAATTCTGCTGCTATTGCACCATCCGAGGTTCACAAAAATTACCTGACTAAATTATGACATATGAGACTTGGTCATATTAGTGAAATGTGGACTAAGGTGAAGAAAGTTGAGATTGTTGATAATCCTCATGATATGTTCACCAAGCTGGTTCTGAGTAACAAGTTCCAACACTGTTTGGACTTGTTAAATATTACTAGTTGTTAGTTGTCCTATCTTGTGAGCAAATTTGTGTACAAGAAGTTGCTCGTATGTCTGCGTGTTTTTTTATGCAAGTTGTTAGTTGCCCTGTCTTGGGGGCAAATCTGTGTACGAGGAGTTGTTTATACGTCTGTGCATTTTTTAATGCAATTTATTAATTGCCCTATCTTGAGGGCAAATCTATGTACGAGGAGTTGCTCGTACGTGTGGACATTTTCTGATCGTAGCTGTTAGTTGCTATATCTTGCGGGCAAATATGTGTACGAATTTCTCGTACATCTGAGCATTTTATGATGTCAGCTGTTAGTTGCTCTATCGTGCGGGCAAATTTGTGTATGAGGAGTTGTTTGCACGTCTGGACATTTTTTATGGTGCATCTGATACATTAGTTAATTTGTGAGAGAATTCAATAGGTGAGAATTTGTTGGAATGTCTTGAATTTTCGTCTCAACACATTTTATGGTGCATCTGATATATTTGTTAGATTTGTGAGAGGATTCAAATTTAGGTGGAGATTTATTGGATTGTAGGTGAAGACAACGAAGTTTATTTGATTTTACCTAGGTGGAGATTATTGAAATTGTATTAAAATGAAAGAGTATTACTTTGTCGCACAGAGATTTCTTATCAAAGAGGGGGAGCTTCCTAATGTTATTTAAGAAGTCCATGCGTATTTGATACAAGGACACCGATCACTAGTCTGTTAAAATTTATAAATAAATGGGCTCATATTGAGTTTTGGGCCTCTTTTAAACCTAGACTGTTGAGGTATTTTGATTTAGCCTGTTTTGGGCCTATTTTGAGGCTCAACCTATTAGGGATTTATAAATAATTTTATTATTTCGACATATGATCATTCTGTACTTTGTAGTCTATCTGATCAACATAACAATATATGGTTCTCTCTTCTAGCTAACACAACATTGATAAATCATGTAAATCTATATAGTTTGTTTTCACATTTATATATCTTTCTCGCTTCCCGTTGTAACACTACCTAACTGTTGACAGTGATTTCGTGAGGAACTCGCCGTCTGGTTCCTAGCGGGTAGGATCTATGAACTATAAATGCTGAGAATAATAAATGCAAGTATAAATGAGCTCTCAAGTAGAGTCTTTTTAATAAATGAGTTGTGTATTATAGTGGGGCATTTAAGGCCCTATTTATAGTGTCAATGTGGGCTCATCCACTTGAGCTGATATGCCCGCGAGCCCCACTAAATCCTAGTTGTGTAGCCATGAGTGGCTATAGCCCCCTCTATAGGCCAATGAGAGGGCGCCACCTGGCACTATTGACCTCTGTAGACGAGACATCTCCTACTGACCCTACTCCGACCCTGTCACATCCACACACCTGATGGGACTAGACGTGCTAAGTAGCTGGCGGCGCCTGTAAATGGGTAACCGGGTAGGCGTGCACCCAGGTAGCGAACAGGTGGCGGACATCCTGGAAATCATGTCCGCGGGCAGCGGGCAGGAGACCCTCCGGGACAACCCGACGCTTGCCGCCGCCCGACTGGCTTTCATCCCCCGACCGAGGCTTTTACCCGCTGCCCTCCCGGGGGTCGTCGACATGGTAACTCTGGCTCTCTTCCTGACGGCTTGGTCGGGCTCGCTGACGTGCTTCCTTCGCTTGGACCGGTTAACCCGGTTTTTTGCACTTTGGTCCTTCCTCCAATTCCTCTATAAATAGAAGGCTTTAGCCTTCATTCCCATTTTCCCACTCTTCTATTACGCATTTCCTTTGCAAGGATTTGAATTTTCCGGCGATTTCTCCTCCGTCTCCTCCCCAGATTCCGATGATCACTCGTTTCTAAGGTAATCCTCCCTCATCATCTTCTCCTTTCCATTTTTTTTCAATATGAGTGATTCGGTGGAGAACATCGACGCCGCCGAGGTCTACCAGTTTCACCGCCATGTCACCGCCGCCGAGAGACCACTCCACCACGCCGGAGAAGGGACTTCCCGCGCCGCCGCAGCCCGATAAGGTGAAGGCACTTCCACGGATGTGGATGTCTACGCTGACGCCCTAGATCGGATGAGTCCCCAACGCGAGGAACCTGTTCTCAGCGCGATGCCGGTCGCCGCCTACCCGCCCCGGGCCGACAACTTTCTGTACGAGCAAGAAGAGGTGCGCCTGTCGCCTATTCGGACATCAGGCTGATCCAGCTCGACTACGCCAAATACATTAGCGGGCAGCGATGAAATTGCCCAGACAGATCTTGTCGAGAATCCAAAGAGTCCGAATTCGGTGCCTCTCGTCGTCCTAGTTGTCTACCTCCGAATGCGGATCTCTCGGAGATGTATTGGACCTTCGAGGTCCCCGCGAACGTCTTTTTCTATGCCCCCCAAACCAACGAAAGCGGCGACCAGCCCCAAAATCGCCATCAACGCTGATACATTGCATGCGGGTCTCCGCTTCCTGCTCCACCCGACAATCTCCAAGCTTCTCGCCTCCTGGAACTTATCCATCACCCAAATCACGCCCAACGGGTGGAGCTATCTGCTGGGCGCCATTGTTACGCTTGGGCGTCGGGGACTTCATCGGATGACGTTCCCCAACGGGATGAACTACCTTTACTACACCATCTCTTCCACCGGTGCAGCGAATACGGGGTACTACTCCGTGAAACCCCGGGGTGGGGACTCCATCATTTTTGGCATCTCGTCGAAAGTTACGGGTTGGCACCAGAAATGGTGGTGGGTCGGGCGGCGCATGGGAGAGTGTGGAGCCCGACGAATCGATCATCCAAGTTCCCTACGAATATCGTAACCGTAACCGACAAGGTATACATTCACATTACTCCCACCTCCTCCGTACTGATCTAATTTTTATTTTATTGTGCAGGCAACTCAGCGCATAATCCCAGCAACCTGACCGACGACTTCAAATACGATTTTGCCCGTGTGAGGAAGGAGAGCGACGTCGATCGTGACGTCGACCAGCTGAACAGTAACGAGCAGAGACGACTCTCCGACCTCCAAACATTTCCCCGTCGTCTAAATTTTGGTGGTAAGAACTTTCCTGCCCGATGCCTTTTTATCTTATCTCTGCCCAATTTTGGTTTTCCAACTGACGCTTACTCCCCTGTCCCCAGAGCAAAGCTTCCTGGCAGACAACGAGCTCACGTCGTCCGACTCACCAGCTCCTACTCCTCCCGTCGCCGACGACGACCAGCACCTGCCCAACGCAGGCCAAATTCATATCGTCAACTGCGAATCTTCTGACGAGACAGTTGACATGGCGCGAAGAAATCTGCTGTCGCCAAGTTGGCAAAGCGGGGAGCGGTCAGAGCTTTGGGGCCAATTACCTGCACTAACCTCCAGACCCTCTTGCCGGCAGCCCCATCAGCGCCCGCCGGTGACCAACCGCTTGCCAAGAAGGCTCGGGTAGATACCCAAACCCCCATCGAGCCCGTCATGGTGACGGTCAACATGGATCCAACCACTGGGGGCCTGATTGCAGGCACATCTGAGACCGCCGCGGGGAGCCTGACTTCCTCTACTTGCGATCGGAGCGACTTCTTGTTCATATGCTGGGGCAACCATCTTACGTAAGTGCCCTCGAATCGTTTCTAGATATCTTGAGATCCCCAATTTTTATCCCCTAGCTTAACTCATCGCCCTGGTGTTTGCAGGCCTGATCCTCTGCCCCCAATCGAGGTCCTACAATTTCTGTGCTCACGGGACCCCCCATACGCGGAGGCCGTCCCCGAGTCTTGGCCAGAGGAGCTTTGCTGCGCCATGGTGAACCTTCCCCCACTCCTGGACGTGCAACTGCCAGAAGGCCTCGCAGGTTGTCCCTCTAGCCGATAGGATGAGGTCATCGACTATCTGCTCTGCCCACGATGCCATCGCCATGAAGAGCATCTTGATCGAGTACGAGCGGGAGGCGCGGACCTTCGCCGCCTACAGAGCGGCCTTCCAGACGAAGAAGGACGAGGCTGCCCGTCAGGAGGAGAGGGCTAAGAAGCTCGAAGAGGAGCTGGAGGCTGCCCGCACCCGCTGCTCGGAGGTAGAGGGCCGTTTGGAGGCTGAGAAGAAGGCTCGAGTCGATGCTGAGGCTCGGGCGGCTGAGGAGGCCAGAAAGACCCACGAAGCCTTTGCCGCGGAGGTCGAACAGTGCGTGGCCGCTGAACGCGCCCGCCTCGAAGGGGAGCACGAGTCGGCCAGCTCCATGATCTGCATCAATGCGTTTGCCGACTCGATCCGCTCCCTTCTCCGGAAGAATCCCGAGGCCGATCTTTCCGATCCCCTCGAGGACCTGAAGGACTACGTGGCGGCCAACCCCCCGTCGGCGGAGTATGACTGTAACTGCAAGATTCATTTTATTAAAAGAATAAACACGAATATCATTTACAACTTGAATTTGTTCGGATCGAACCGAGAGATTTGTGCGGGTTCTTGACTCTAGACTTTGACCTCTGATTCTTCTCTTCAATTGACTTTGACCTTGATCGAACTTTGAATTCGATCTTCAGACTTGAATGTTTGTAACGTTAATCCAAGGGTGAAAACACCTTATTTTAGATTAAACGTTGCTTCTGGATGAACGCTCTTGAATTTGGTGAAGAACGCTCTTTGAATCTTTGAATGCAAACGCCGGATCGACGGGACTTCGAGCCTTGATCTTCGATCTGGAGCTGCTTTGGGCGAAGAACACTGAAGAACGCTCTTGGAGTTTTCTTCAAATCTTCAACAGTAAACGCCGGATTGAAGGGGTTCTGGACCTTGATCTTCAATCTGGAACTGCTTCTGGCGGATTTCAGGTGAAGAACAGCGAAGAACGGCGAAGAACGATCTTGAAGAATCTTCAAATCTTCAATGAGAAAACGCCGGATCGGAGGGGCTTCGAGCCTTGATCTTCAATCTGGGGCTGCTTTAGGAGGATTTGAGCGAAGAATGGCGAAGAACGACGAATAACGTTCTTGGAGTTTCTTCGAATCTTTAAGCAGAAACGCTGAATCGGAGGGGCTTTGAGCCTTAGTCTTGAGCTGCTTCCGGTTGATTTCCACGAAGAATGGCGATGAACGCTTTGAGTCTTCAAGAACGGTTGCAGAAGATTCGCTGGTTGATCGTCTGGATGCTCGTTCGCTTCGGTTGCTTGTTCGTCTCGTCTTTGTGCTCGTCTTGGTTCGTGTGAAATGAATGAGAAGAATACAATATTTATAGGGTGAAGGATGAAAAACTTTTCATTCTTGTCATGCCACGTGGCGCCACCTGATTGGCCCACAACATTTGATTGGCGTGATTTGCGAATTAGTTTAATTCGCTTCCATTTTTTACGAGATATCATTTAATTCTCGTTTTAATGGTAAATAAGGCGTATTTATTACCCAATATGAGTATCGAACACTCATTTAATTTATCCGACTTGTACCGTGTACATTTAATATCAATTTTACTATTTAATTCAAGAATTAATTTAATTAAATTCTTAAAATAAAATAGTAAATTTTATTTGATATTAATATTTGATTTGTACACGTGTCACCATTTAATTGGGTGCAAATTTTATTTGCTTGCAATGACCTTACGCTGAAAGACCTGACCGATCGCAGGGTGGACCTGTCTTTCTTCAGCGACGTGGAGGCCTTCATCTACCCCCTCGCTGATGATGAGGCGGCCGAGGAGTCCGTGGTGGTCGACGCAGCGTGTTGGGATATAGGTTAGATGTTTTGAAGATGTTAAAACAAAGAACCTGTAATAGGACTAGCTGAACCTGATAGTCAGCTACAGATTAGTCTAGGTCTAGAATAGGTCTTTGGTTAAGGGGGAAGAAATCTGTGCAGACCAGATGAGGTGACCAGATGAGAGGTGACCAGATGAGAGGTGACCAGACGAGTCCTAACCAGATGAGGGAGACGGATTAGTTCACCCACTTAGAGGCTGCGTGTAATCTGGAGACAATGAGATCTTGGAGTTTCAATGATGGAGAAGAAGCAATCTGGAGAGTCAACTGATGGAGGATATGATTGATTGCTTGATTGAAAGTCAACTAATCAATCATATAATCAATCTGTGATTGATTATATCCCTCCCATTATGGTTGTTTGAATTGCTAGCTTTCCAACGGCTAGTTAATTCCTACAACTATAAAAAGGAGTGCATAGTGATGAGTTCTACACAAGAGTCGGGCAAGAGCACACAAGATACACGAACTCTCCACTCACTCACCTTGTTCATTCAAATATTATATACACTCTTTAGGAGTTATAGTTGGACTATTAACACAATCCTTATCTTTAAAGATAGATTGGTGTAAGGCTTAGATCGTAAGATTGAAGCAAGTTGTACTAAGGATCTGGTACTTCTCAATTCCAGAAAGTCAGTAAGTTGGTTGGAGAGTGAGTCCTCTTTGGTGAAAGAGAGAGTGGACGTAGGAGACGATTGGTCCGAACCACTATAAATTCGGTGTTATTTACTTTTCTGCACTTAAGTTTTCTGCATTTCAATTCTAGCACTTATCTTATAATTTGGTTTTTCATTAAAATATTTCAAAACGCTTTCCGCTGGATAACCTTTTTGGGACCAACAAGTGGTATCAGAGCAGTGTGTCCTAGACCACTGCTTTGAAAAGCTTTTGGTGGTCACCAGAGCAGATCCAATTTTTTTTTTGAAAACCCAAATATTTGTTGTGCTAACAATTCTTGTAGAAATAGGTTTGAAGAAAAGAAGTAAAGAAAACACTAGGAGTTACTCCAAAAGAAGCTTCACAGATGAGGAAGAAGAGGTATCCACTTCTGGTTCATCATCCAATTTTGGACCAGACGAAGAGATATGTCTAATAACAGACGAGGTATGTAATCGAACTTCCTCTTCTTTTTCATCTTCTTCTTTTTCTGGACAATCAGAGGAGTCTGATATGCAAAAGATGCTATTAGATCTCCAAACATCTATACAACTTTGTCAAAAGTTGGAAGATGAGAACTCAAAGTTGAAAGAAGAAAATCATAAGCTTTTACAATGTCTAGGCAACTCAGCTAATCTACCAGCTGAACAAAATCATACACTGGTTGAAGAGTCCTCTGACTTGACAACCAGGTGTACTGAATAAGTTAAGCTGATAGAAAGGTTGGTTGTTGAAAATGTTGAGAAAGACAATGAATATAATCTGCTTAAAGCTAAGTTTGATGAACTCTTCCACCAAAACAAAATTGTAAGAGAAAGTAAGGACAAACTCAAGATGAGATTGGAGCAGCTGACTACAGCAAACAATGTTGTGTCACACATAGCTGCCTCACCTCAAAGAGAGCATGATAAGACAGGCCTTGGTTATTCCAAACCTGAATCCTCACATGTTCAGAAAGAAGGACAGCCTAAAATTTTTTTTGATAAGGGCAAGAGGTCAGCTGACCAGGCAACTCTGCCTAATGGGCAGATGAGTACTGAAACTCAAAAACCCAAAAGGTAGAAGAGGAATTTTAAGAAGGGTTATACCCAGAATAAAAGACCTCAGCCAGACCAGCAGAGTAGAAGACCGTCTGGATCTTCTCAAAAGAGGCAGAACCAGATGATTCCTACTCACCTGCAGAAGACTTTCAAGTCATCTGCCAGACCAGCTGGAACTTTTGATGGTTCTAGCAAGACTTATCCTTATCAACAAAATTTTAAGATTGTTGCATTAACACAAGTTACTTCTTCTACTGGACAAGCTCATAAGAGAAGAAGAGCCTCTAGAAGAAATAACCATGTCAAAGGTTCTTTTGTTGAGTGTGTTTTAGTGGATATGTATGGAAGAAAGATAAGATCACCTAATTAAAAAAGGGATGATCTATTCTTGTGGCTTCCTAAAAATTGTGCTAACCCCCCTGGACCCAGAAGGGTACCAAAAACTTGATTGCCTGCAGATACACAAGAATACCAGCTGATGTTTTGCCCAATATCAGCTGAGCATACTTTGAGGGGGAAGATCAGTTGACCCAGCCTGCTAGATTCTTTATCTTGTTATTTCAAATTTTCTTGTCTTGTTTTATTTCAGTTCTTTTAGTTTTAACATCATCAAAAAGGGGAAAATGGTTGGGATATAGGTTAGATGTTTTGAAGATGTTAAAACAAAGAACCTGTAATAGGACTAGCTGAACTTGTTAGTCAGCTACAGATTAGTCTAGGTCTAGAATAAGTCTTTGGTTAAGGGGTGACTTGAAGTGAATATACTAGCTTTTACTAGTAGCTTCCCCGCAAGAGTACGGGTTCACAGTAGTATGGGCAAGTATAGGGACCAAGTATTATCGAACCCAAGGGAAAGTATGTATGCGAAATAGATCCCTGAAGATCTACACGTCGTAGTTAATATGAGTGAATTTTTTTTGGATTTTTGAAGAATTAATTTTAAACTAAAATAAACTAATTAAACTAAAGAACGTAAGAAACGAATAAATTAAGGTGTGTTTTCAAATAGGTGATGGTGATGCTTAGGATAGGAATCCCTACGTATACTAACGGAGCAGGTACATAATCAAAATAACCGTGACGCGCAAGAAATAACCTAAGTAAAAGAATGCAAGATGAAAGCTCAAGATTCTAAACCCTAATACTTTACCCTAACACTCGACTTCACTAATCCACTAACAAGTTAATAAATTGTGCTTAATTAATGAGACCCTAATTTAACTAATGGTGATGCGGCCGTCCTCCATAGCTAAACCAGCAGATGAATTAACCTCTTCTAAACTCTCTAGTTAAGTCTACTAGTTGTTAAAGAGTGATGCGGTCGTCCTCTCCCTAACACGTTCGTACGAAATTCAAAAGTAAAGTTAATATTAATTTTAAGAATTTATTAATTAAGAGGATTAAAACCTAACGTCACGAATTACCCTTAATTATGTACCCACAAGCTACTTCTACGAGTTCATCCTACCCCAAGCATACAAGGGTTTTAGCCGGACATGGTTATAACGATAACAAAAGCAATTGACGAAGTAACGAACATAAACATGATTAATTGAGTGAAAAACTAAAAAGCATGAACTAGGGTTTTGAAAGAAAATAATTCTAAGAACTGAAATTAGATTAATAAAACGAAGTCTAAAGTGTTTAATAACAAAGATCTGAAGAAACGAAACTAAAAAGTAAAACTGTGATGTGAATTCGTAAAGAAAACCTCGAAACGTAAAATTAAATCTTGCCCGTTCCTTCTCCTCTTTCTCTCTCTAAAAACTAAGTCTAAAAGTGAAAATCTATCAAGTGGTATTTCGTCAATAATCTTCTCAAAACGTGTTCGGGGAGGTATATATAAGCAACGGGTCGAGTCGGGATCGTATGGGCCAAAAAACGCGCTTGCTCGTGCACTAGTGCACGAGCACATCCCACTCGAGCACCTCAAATTGTCCAGAACTGAAAAACTGCATGAGCACACGAGCTCGTGCACTAGTGCATGACCACATGCCTTGCTCGAGCGCCCTGCACGAGCACTCGTGCAGGGGTGCCGACTTGCGTTCTCTCGTGCGCTATGCACGACCACTCGAGCACTTGTGCTCGAGCTCCTCTAGCTTGTGCACTCCAATGATACTTTTGCTCCCCCGAACTAGCACTTTTCGTATTTCTTCGATATCTTCTCATCCGGGCATCCGTTTGAGTCGATTCAAAGTCCTACGAACTCCTCTTTTCGCCCTCTATTCATCTATGAGCATCAAAGAGACAAATTCATTAGTTTATGAAAATGATACTCAAATGACTCTAAATACTCAATAAAATCAACCAAAACTAGTGTATTTCGAGTGACGAATCATGACAATTTCACGCCTAATCAACCCCCCCAAACTTACCATGTTGCTTGTCCTCAAGCAACGAAATAATAAGTCAAGTGAAATTGTTAGGAATGAGTCAACGAATCAAATCATGCAAGCAAATGAATTCGAGCTTCAAAGATCAATCACAAGTATACTCACTCACCTTCCCTCATCATACTCATGCAACAACAGCAAGAATCACCAAGATCAAACATGGATGTGCACTCTACGATGTGTTTCACTCCCTCACAAGTGTATATCAATGATAAAGGGACTCACTTAAACAATCAATCACACATATTGACAGCCATAGGCTTGTAAGCACTCTTAACTCCGACCATACTCTAGAAATCAATGCCGAATCAAAAAGGACTTTTCTCAAGGGTGTAATGTAGGCTCTTTGGACAGGTGGGATACCAATATGGATAAGTGACTAAAGTGAATGAAGAATAGAAAATCAAACTTCGGTACTTCGAGATTAGGAACAAACTACTTCAAACATATTCACTAAGCACACTTTCAATTCCAACACTCTCAACACTTCAATTTTTTTTTTCTCTTTTCACTTTTTTTCAATCACTTCACTTTTTTTTTTCGCACAAACACATGAGCTCATTTTTTCTTTTTTGCTCATTCTCAATTTTTTTCTTTTTCCCACAACTCAAAACTTCATCACACCTTCTTCTCATACTTACTCAACAAACAACATTTTCCTTTTTCAACTCAATTCAATCCCTTCACATTCACACTTTTCCTATTCTCCACTCAAATTGGGACAAAAAGGCTTAGGGACTGGAATAGTGTTCATATGTGCTAGCAAATGAAATAAGCTTTAGGCTCAAAGGGGCTAACAAGGGATAAATATCAATGGTACGGAAAATTTTGGCTAAGTGACTCATTCAAAACAAAGATGGCCTAAGATCACATTCGGCATATCAAACTAGACACAATCAAGAAGCAAGAGCACACACAAGTTCTAGCATCCTCTAAGGTGACGACTCACTCACAAACGAAGAGATTAATTCATGCATCAAAATCTCATAAGGCTCAAATCTCACGGCTTTCACATCCATGCTAGTCCTAGTGCATTCTCACTCTCATCACACAAGCACTCAAAAAGAAAAATTCACATGCATCTGAGTTCTTTCTCAAATCAACTCTCACTCAAACACCCGCACAAAAGAATTCCTAACTCAACCTCACAATTCACCCTACTCATCAAGTCATACTCAAAGATAGCAATCAACAAGCATAAGATGATTGATAGGCATGAAATATGCAATAGCGAATCAAATCAAATCAAAATCACCCCAAGGAGTATCTCAAGGCACCAAATACCCAAACACACTAAAAGATAAGGGGTGCTCCGTGCAATGTAACAAGAAACATAAAAAAAAAACTCCACCCCCCAAAACTTCGATCTTGCGAAGAGGTCTAAGTTTGGGGTTGTGGGTTACCTCAACCAAACAATTTAGTTTCTCTCAACAATGCAACACACTCTTGCTTGAGTTCCTTCAATCTCTACTTATTTGGCACTTCTTTGAGACAAGCCTACAAAATGAAACTCTCACGTACGAGGTTAAAACTTACGATTCAACAACACCCTAATAACATAAAACTAAAAAAAAACACTCAAAAGCAAATAAAAATGGGTTGCCTCCCATTCAGCGCTATTTTTAAGGTCCTCATGCCGGACCGAGCTCAAAGGAGCTTATGGGACATCATACTAAAAAATACCTCCCTTACTCTCATAAGAGTGGTGCTTGCATTCCTTTCCTTGATGCCCCACCATCATGAACTCCTTTGCTTCCTTCTCATCCCCAAGTGGCATGGGGTCTCAACTCCTTCTCACCTTTATCTGGAGGAGTCTTACCAAGTAATTTCTTGCGCTTGGACTTTTTCTTCTTAACTCCTCTTTTTCCCTCCAACTGGATCACGTCCACACTTTTCGTCTCTCCATCCCTCAACTTCTTCACTTTATCCCTATCAACATAATCAAGATCATAATGCTCATGGGTTAAATTATCAAGTGAAAGATTATCAAAATCATGCGTAAAAGAAAGATTAGGGATAGGAGGTGTGTCGTCAACACTAGGATCAATGGCATTCAAGCAATACAAACTCCCATCCTCCTTCGGGTACTTCATGGCCTCATATAGGGAAATATTCACTTCTTGATCATCAACTTTCAACGTGATCTTCCCATTTGCCACGTCTAGTACCATCCCCGCCGTAGCTAAGAACGGTCTTCCCAAGATCAGGGGCACATGCTCATCTTTCTCCATCTCTAGGACCACAAAAATCGGCTGGAAATATGTGATCCCCAACCTTCACGAGGACGTCTTCAACGACACCTTGAGGTCGAGTAATAGACCGGTCGGCTAGTTGAAGCGTCATCATTGTCGGCTGAAGTTCACCACCTTTCAACTTCTTGAAAAGCGACAAGGGCATAAGATTTATGCTCGCCCCTAAATCACATAGCGCTCCTTTCTTGATCCCGTTCCCGATATCACAAAGAATGGTAAAGCTCCCGGGATCCTTCAACTTTGGAGGAAGCGCCTTGTGCACTAATGCACTCACCTCATGGTTCAATTGCACCAACTTCGGCTCATCCACTCGCCGTCTTTTCACGATCAAGTCCTTCAGAAACTTTGCATAGTTGGGCATCTGTTCCAAAGCATCATAAAAAGGGATATTAATATGCAATTGTTTAAACACATCAAGGAATTTAGCGAATTTCTCATCAAGCTTCTTTTTCATGAAGCGTTGTGGATATGGGACGGGTATCACAGATTTGGATACCCCCCATTCATCTCTCTCGGTCTCTTTCACTTTCTCCCTTGCTTCCTTTGCCTTCTTCCACTTAGGAACTCTCTCACCCTTCTCAATGCCTTCCTCTTCAAGCTCTTTGCTCGCTTGAGTGCTTTCACCCTCAACCTTCTTCTCAACTTCTACCTTCCCACTCTCATCTCCATCTTTCTTATGTTCTTTCACCTCCATCTCAACATCTCCTTGAGGCGTCTCAGAATCAACAGGCATCTGAGGACCTTCATAATTGGTCCCACTTCTAAGCTGGATATCCTTACAATGCTCTTTAGGATTACCCTCAGGCATTGAAGGGTATTTGTCAGGCTCTCTATTCAATGACTTTGCAATCTGGTCCATCTGGAACTCTATAGAAGTGAACCTTCGGTTGTTCTCTTGCTGAATTCGATTCAGTTCTACATCTCTCTTCTGGAGGTCTTGATCACGCTGATCAACTTTCTTATGGAGATCTTTAACATCGTACTCCAAAGATGATAAACGTTTGCTTCATTCCTCCACCTTCTGTAGGATAGCTCTCAACATCTCCTTAGTTGAGGAACCGCCTTCTCCACCCGGAGGTTTAGAACCTGGATCAACACCTGGAGGAACTGTAATACCCGTATTCGGGTTAGCATATGAAAAATTCTCGTTCTTCCTACATTGGTTCTGAGGAAGCTGCTGGCCTCCTTGGTACCCTTGTGTGTTCCTCCATTGATTTTGAGGCGGGTGTGGACCTGGAGGTACAAATGGTTGGTCATAAGAAGGTCTTCCTTGAAAATTTCCACCTTGTGGATACCCATTCTGATTGTAATAAGGACCTCCCATATAATTGACTACTTCTTGCTGAATTGTGGGCTTGTCCTCTTGCTCATTTTCTGATGCATTCCCTACAACCATATTCTTTCCCAACTCAAGGTTGTTAATCTTTTCCACCATGGCCATCAACAGCCTTCTCGTTCCTTCACCTTCCTCAACCTGATGAATCCTCTGGAAATCTGCGTCCACATTCCAAGCCCCAACATTCGTGACAATGTTATCCACGATCTCTCTACACCTCACTATTCCTTGATTCAGGAATGATCCACTAGCACAGGCGTCTAGATGGTCTTGCCCAGCCTTGTTGGCACCACTATAGAAAAATACCATGACATCTCCCTCATTGTACCCGTGCTGCGGGCACTCTATCAACATGTTTGAGTATCTCTCCCACGCTTGACGTAGGTTGACTTGAAGCGAAAATACTAACTTCTACTAGTAGATTCCTCGCAAGAGTACGAGTTCACTGTAGTATGAGCAAGTATAATGACCAAGTATTATCGAACCCAAGGGATGAAGTGTATGCAAATAGATCCCTGAAGATCTACGCGTCGTAGTTAATATGAGTGAAATGTTTTTGGATTTTTTTGGAAAAATTAATTCTACACTAAAATAAACTAATTAAACTAAAATACTAAAGAAGATGAATTAACTAAGGTTTTTGTTCAAGTAAGAGTTGGTGATGCTCAGGATAGGAATCCCTACGTATACTAACGGAGCAGGTACATAATCAAAATAACCGTGACGCGCAAGAAATAACCTAAGTAAAAGAATGCAAGGTGAAAGCTCAAGATTCTAAACCCTAATACTTTACCCTAACACTCGACTTCACTAATCCACTAACAAGTTAATAGATTGAGCTTAATTAACGAGACCCTAATTTAACTAAGGTGATGCGGTCGTCCTCCCTCGCTAAATCGGTAGATTAATTAACCCCTTCTAAACCTTCTCGTTAAGACTACTAGTTGTTAAAGAGTGATACGGTCGTCCTCTACCTAACACTTTTGTACGAAATTCAAAGGTAAAGTTAAGATTGATTTTAAGAATTCATTAATTAAGAGAATTAAAACCTAACGTCACAAGTTATCCTAATTACGTACCCACATCTTACTTCTACGAGTTCATCCTACCCTAAGCATGCAAGGGTTCTAGCCTAACATGGTGGTTTGAATAATCAAAGCAATCAAAAGAACAATAAACATATGCATAATTGAATTAACTAATAAAATCAAGAACACAAACGAAAGAACAAATTAAAGTCTCCAAAGAAATCTATATAAATCTGAAAAACTAGGTTTAATCGTCTCAAAGAGTAAAGAAAGAAAGAATTAACCTAATACGTTCAAAAGAAATACTAAAACTAAGAATTCGTAAATTAAAACCTCGATTACAACGTATAAAATTCTTCAAAACTCCTCCCCAAGCTTTCTCCTCGCTCAAAGTATGTAAAAATATGTGTTGGTATGTTGTTATCCTCCAAAACGAGTTTGGAATGAGTATATATAAGCGTCGGGGCGAACCGTAAACTCATGGGCCGAAAAACGAATTCGGAGGCAAAAAATAGAAAAGTACTCGAGCAGGGGCGCTCGAGCATGTAGCTCGAGTGGTGCAATTGGTCGAGCGCTGGCGCTCGAGTGCTCTCGCTCGAGTGGTTTTCGGCTGTTGTACACTTGTTCGTAAAATCTTCATATCTTCTCAACCGGGAGTCTGTTTTGGCCGATTCAAAGTCCTACGAACTCCTCTTTTCGCCCGCTATCCATCTATGAAAACTAAAGAGACAAATTAATGAGTTTATAAAAATGATACTCAATTGAATCCAAACACTCATAAAAAACACTCAAAACATGGGCAAATCGGCACCAAAACATAACAATTTCACGCCTAATCAACCCCCACAAACTTACCATATTGCTTGTCCTCAAGCAATGAAATAATAAGTCAAGTGAAATTGTTAGGAATGAGTCAAAGAATCAAATCATGAAGCAAATGAACTCGAGCTTCAAAGATCAATCCCACATATACTCACTCACTTTCCTTCATCATACTCATGCAACAATAACAAGACACACCAAGATCAAACATGGATGTGCACTCAACGATGTGTTTCACTCCCTCACAAGTGTATATCAATGATCAAGGGACTCACTCAAACAATCAATCACACATATTGGCAGCCATAGGCTTTTAAGCACTCTCAACTCCGACCATACTCTAGAAATCAATGCCGAATCAAAAAGGACTTTTCTCAAGGTTGTAATGTAGGCTCTTTGGACAGGTGGGAATCAGTATAGGTAAGTGACTAAAGTGAATGGAGAATAGAAAATCACACTTTCGCACTTCGAGATTAGGAACAGAATACTTCAAATATTTTCAATCAACACATTTTCAATTCCACTACTCTCAACACTTCAATTTTTTTTCTCTTTCTCACTGTTTTCACTTTTTTCAATCACTTCACTTTTTTTTTCTTTTTCGCACAAACACATGAGCTCATTTTTTCCTTTTTTGCTCATTCTCAATTTTTTTCTTTTTCCCACAACTCATAACTTCATCACACCTTCGTCTCATACTCACTCTATCAAACAACATTTTCCTTTTTCAACTCAATTCAATCCCTTCACATTCACACTTTTCCTATTCTCCACTCAAATTGGGACAAAAAGGCTTAGGAATTGGAATAGTGTTCATATGTGCTAGCAAATAACATAGGCTTAAAGCTCAAACGGGCTAACAAGGGACTCAACGTTATTGGTAGGGAAAATTTGGCTAAGTGACTCAATCAAATCAAAGATGGCCTAAGATCACATTCGGCATATCAAACTAGACACAATCAAGAAGCAAGAGCACACACAAGTTCTAGCATCCTCTAAGGTGACGATTCACTCACAAACGAAGAGATTAATTCATGCATCACAATCTCATAAGGCTCAAATCTCACAGCTTTCACATCCATGCTAGTCCTAGTGCATTCTCACTCTCATCACACAAGTACTCAGAAAGAAAACTTATAAGCATACTAGTTCTCTCTCAAATCAACTCAAACTCAAACACTCACACAATAGAATTCCTAACTCACTCTCACAACTCCACTCTACTCATCAAATCATACTCAAAGATAGCAATAAGTAAGCATAAGATGATTAATAGGCATGAAATATGCAACATCAACTCAGATCAAAATAACCCCGAGGAGCATCTCAAGACACCAAATAACCAAACACACTCTAAGATAAGGGGTGCTCCGGTGCAATGTAACAAGAAACATAAAAAAAACTCCACCCCCCAAACTTCGACCTTGCGAAGAGGTCTAAGTTTGGGGTTGTGTGTTACCTCAACCAAACAATTCAGTTTCTCTTAACAACGTTGCACACTCCCTTGCTTGAGTTCCTCCCTTTTGAGTACTCCATCGAGACAAGCCTACAAAATGAACTCTCAAGTACGAGGTTAAAACTTACGATTCAACAACACCCAAATAACATAAAACACAAATAACTAAAACACTAAAAAACAAGTAAAAATGGGTTGCCTCCCATTCAGCTCTATTTTTAAGGTCCTCATGCCAGACCAAGCTCAAAAGAGCTTATGGGACATCATACTAAAAAATACCTCCCTTACTCTCATAAGAGTGGTGCTTGCATGTCTTTCCTTGATGCCCCTCCATCATGAGCCCTTTTGCTTCCTTCTTATCCCCAAGTGTTATGGGTCTCATCTCCTTCTCACCTTTATCTGGAGGAGTCTTACCAAACAGTTTCTTGAATTTGGACTTTTTCTTCTTAACTCCTCATTTCCCTTCCAACTGGATCACGTCCACCTTTTTCACTTCTTCATCCTTCAATTTCTTCTCTTTATCCATATCAAAAAAAGTCAGATGATAATGCTCTTGGGTTAAATCAACAGGTGAAGGATTATCAAAATTATGAACATGAGAAAGATTAGAGATAGGGGTTGTGTCTTCAACACGAGGATCAATTGCATCCATGCAATACAAACTCTCATCCTCCTTCGGGTGCTTCATGGCTTCATATAGGGAAATTTTCACTTCTTGATCATCAACCTTCAACGTAATCTTCCCATTTGCCACGTCTAGCACCATCCCCGCCGTTGCTAAGAACGGTCTTCCCAAGATCAGGGGCACGTGCTCATCTTCCTCCATTTCGAGCACTACAAAATCGGCTGGAAAAATGTGATCTTCAACTCTCACGAGGACGTCTTCAACCACACCTTGAGGTCGAGTAATAGACCGGTCGGCTAGTTGAAGCGTCATCATTGTGGGCTGAAGTTCTCCACCTTCCAACTTCTTAAACAACGAAAGAGGCATCAGGTTTATGCTCGATCCGAGGTCACAAAACGCTCCCTTCTTGATCCCGTTCCCAATGTCACGTAAGATGGTAAAGCTCCCGGGATCCTTCGGCTTTGGAGGCAGCGCCTTGTGCACTAATGCACTCACCTCATGGTTCAACTGCACCAACTTCAGCTCATCCACTCGCCGTCTTTTCGCGATCAAATCCTTCAAAAACTTTGCATAGTTGGGCATTTGTTCCAAAGCATCATAAAAAGGAGTGTTAATATGCAATTGTTTAAACACATCAAGGAATTTAGCAAATTTCTCATCAAGCTTCTTTTTCATGAAGCGTTGTGGATATGGGACGAGCATCACAGATTTGGGTACCCCCCATTCATCTCTTTCGGTCTCTTTCACTTTCTCCCTTGCTTCCTTTGCCTTCTTCCACTTAGGAACTCTCTCAACCTTCTCAATCCCTTCCTCTTCAAGCTCTTTGCTCGCTTGAGTGCTTTCACCCTCAACCTTCTTCTCAACTCTCTTCTCTTCAATCTCATCTCTATCTTGGAGCGTCTCAGAATCAGCAGGCATTTGAGGACCTTCATAGTTGGTCCACTTCTAAGCTGGATAGCCTTGCAATGCTCTTTCGGGTTTCCCTCCGGCATGGAAGGATACTTACCCGGCTCCCTATTCAATGATTTTGCAATTTAGCTTATCTGGAACTCTATTGAGGTGAACCGCCTATTGTTCTCTTGCTGAATTCGATTCAGCTCTACATCTCTCTTTTGGAGTTCTTGATCACACTAATCACATTTCTTATGCAACTCATTCACATCGTACTCCAAAGAGGATAATCTCTTGCTTCCTTCCTCCACCTTCTGAAGGATAGCTCTCAACATCTCCTCAGTTGAGGAACCGCCTTCTCCACCCGGAGGTTTAGAACCTGGATCAACGCCTGGAGGAACTGTAATACCCGCCTTCGGGTTAGCATATGAAAAATTCTCATTCTTCCTCCATTGGTTCTGAGGAAGCTGCTGGCCTCCTTGGTATCCTTGTGTGTTCCTCCATTGATTTTGAGGCAGCTGTGGACCTGGAGGTATAAATGGTTGGCCATAAGAAGGTCTTCCTTGAAAATTTCCACCTTGTGGATACCCATTCTGATTGTAATAAGGACCTCCCATATAATTGACTACTTCTTGCTGAATTGTGGGCTTGTCCTCTTGCTCATTCTCTGCTGCATTCCCTCCAACCATATTCTTCCCCAACTCAAGGTTGTTAATCTTTTCCATCATGGCCATTAACAGCCTTCTCGTTCCTTCACCTTCCTCAACCTGATGAACTCTTTAGAAATCTGTATCCACATTCCAAGCCCCGGCATTCATGATAATATTGTCCATGATCTCTCTACACCTCACTATTCCTTGATTCAGGAATGATCCACTAGCACAGGCGTCTAGATGGTCTTGCCCAGCCTTGTTGGCACCACTATAGAAAAATGCCATCACATCTCCCTCGTTGTACCCATGCTGCGAGCACTCTATCAACATGTTTGAGTATCTCTCTCACGCTTGATGTAGGTCCTCTCCTTGCTTCTGGCGGAAGGAAGAGATCTCAATCCTTGCTTTGATCGTTCTGGATGGAGGGTAGAATTGCTCGAGGAACAGACGCTCGAGCTTGGCCCAAGTGGTAATACCTCCCCTTGAAAGCGTATTATCGTACCACTCTTTAGCTATTCCCGTCAATGAGAATGGGAACAGCCTAAGCCTCTTGGCATCTTCAGACATGCCATTGTAATTGAAAGTGGAGGCTATCATTAGAAAACTCCTCAGATGAGTATGAGGATTCTCCTTCCCGATCACCCCCTTGAACTGATTCTCGGTAAGCAGCTTTAGAATTCCCTGGGAAATCGAGAAGTTGTTTGCCTCAACAGGAGGCAATGCCACTCCATCATAGTACCGTTGTGGCTGCGCTGCAAATCTTCCTCGAATAGCCATATTCTGATATGCGTTCTGAGGAATGTGCTGAGGATTGGCAGCTGGTACGGGTACTTGTTGGGGTGGTGGTTGGTAAACAGGTGGTTGATTGTAAACTGGAGGTGGAGGGTACGGGTATGGTGGATACGGATAGGGTGGGTATGAGTAAGGTGGGTAAGGTAAGTTGTTTTGTGGTACGTTAGGATGTGGGTAAGCAGGGTTGTTCTGAGGATGTTGGACAATGTTCTGAGCTGGATTATTTTAATTTTGTGTACCCGAGTTTAGGCTCTGGCTATCTCCTAATGGATCTTGGTTCTGACTACCACTTCCTCCAGTGTCGTCAACCCGGTCTATTGTCTGATTGAACTCATTCGCTGCATCATCCAACTCATTAGAGATGTCCATTGGTTCTTTCCCTCCTCTGGCAGTGTCCATTCTCCTTAAGAAAGCTCGGTTCCTTCTAGCTATCGTCTCAGGGTCCAACGGTATTCTCTCTTCGCTCGTATTCCCCTGTGAACGTGTTTTCATATACCTGACACACTAGCAGAAGGATCAAAACGCAACTGCTGGATGGATAAAAATAAAAATAAAAAAAAAATAGAAAAGAAAAGCACTCACTAGTAACTACTAAGCTATCGACAAGTCCTATTCAGAAGACATACAACGCCATCCCCGGCAACGGCGTCATTGACTTGAAGCGAAAATACTAACTTCTACTAGTAGATTCCTCGCAAGAGTACGAGTTCACTGTAGTATGAGCAAGTATAATGACCAAGTATTATCGAACCCAAGGGATGAAGTGTATGCAAATAGATCCCTGAAGATCTACGCGCCGTAGTTAATATGAGTGAAATGTTTTTGGATTTTTTTGGAAAAATTAATTCTACACTAAAATAAACTAATTAAACTAAAATACTAAAGAAGACGAATTAACTAAGGTTTGTGTTCAAGTAAGAGTCGGTGATGCTCAGGATATGAATCCCTATGTATACTAACGGAGCAGGTACATAATCAAAATAACTGTGATGCGCAATAAATAACCTAAGTAAAAGAATGCAAGGTGAAAGCTCAAGATTCTAAACCCTAATACTTTACCCTAACACTCGACTTCACTAATCCACTAACAAGTTAATAGATTGTGCTTAATTAACGAGACCCTAATTTAACTAAGGTGATGTGGTCGTCCTCCCTCGCTAAACTGGTATATTAATTAACCCCTTCTAAACCTTCTCGTTAAGACTACTAGTTGTTAAAGAGTGATACGGTCGTCCTCTCCCTAACACTTTCGTACGAAATTCAAAGGTAAAGTTAAGATTGATTTTAAGAATTCATTAATTAAGAGAATTAAAACCTAACGTCACAAGTTATCCTAATTACGTACCCATGTCCTACTTCTACGAGTTCATCCTACCCTAAGCATGCAAGAGTTCTAGCCTAACATGGTGGTTTGAATAATCAAAGCAATCACTAGAACAATAAACATATGCATAATTGAATTAACTAATAAAATCAAGAACATAAACGAAAGAACAAATTAAAGTCTCCAAAGAAATCTATATAAATCTGAAAAACTAGGTTTAATCGTCTCAAAGAGTAAAGAAAGAAAGAATTAATCTAATACGTTCAAAAGAAATACTAAAACTAAGAATTCGTAAATTAAAACCTCGGTTACAACGTATAAAATTCTTCAAAAACTCCTCCCCAAGCTTTCTCCTCGCTCAAAGTATGTAAAAATATGTGTTGGTATGTTGTTATCCTCCAAAACGAGTTTGGAATGAGTATATATAAGCGTCGGAGCGAACCGGAAACTCATGGGCCGAAAAACGAATTCGGAGGCAAAAAATAGAAAAGTGCTCGAGCAGCTCGAGCAGGGGCGCTCGAGCATGTAGCTCGAGTGGTGCAATCGGTCGAGCGCTGGCGCTCGAGTGCTCTCGCTCGAGTGGTTTTCGGCTGTTGTACACTTGTTCGTAAAATCTTCATATCTTCTCAACCGGGAGTCCGTTTTGGCCGATTCAAAGTCCTACGAACTCCTCTTTTTGCCCTCTATCCATCTATGAAAACCTAAGAGACAAATTAATGAGTTTATAAAAATGATACTCAATTGACTCCAAATACTCATAAAAAACACTCAAAACATGGGCAAATCGGCACCAAAACATAACAATTTTACGCCTAATCATAGGTCCTCTCCTTGCTTCTGGCGGAAGGAAGAGATCTCAATCCTTGCTTTGATCATTCTGGATGGAGGATAGAATCGCTCGAGGAACAGACGCTCGAGCTCGGCCCAAGTGGTAATACCTCCCCGTGGAAGCGTATTATCGTACCACTCTTTAGCTATTCCCGTCAATGAGAATGGGAACAGCCTGGCATCTTCAGACATGCCATTGTAATTAAAAGTGGAGGCTATCATTAGAAAACTCCTCAGATGAGTATGAGGATTCTCCTTCCCGATCACCCCCTTGAACTGGTTCTCTGTAAGCAGCTTTAGAATTCCCAGGGAAATCGAGAAGTTATTCGCCTCAACAGGAGGCAATGCCACTCCATCATAGTACCGTTGTGGCTGCGCTGCAAATCTTCCTCGAATAGCCATATTCTGATCTGCGTTCTGAGGAATGTGCTGAGGATTAACAGCTGGTACGAGTACTTGTTGGGGTGGTGGTTGATAAACAGGTGGTTGATTATAAACTGGAGGTGGAGGATACGGGTATGGTGGATACGGATAAGGTGGGTATGGGTAAGGTGGATAAGGTAAGTTGTTTTGTGGTATGTTAGGATATGGTAAGCAGGGTTGTTCTGAGGATTTTGGACAATGTTATGAGCTGGATTATCTACGTTTTGTGTATCCGGGTTTAGGCTCTGGCTATCCCCTAACGGAACTTGATTCTGGCTACCACTAACTCCAGTGCCTTCAACTCGACCCAATTCCTAATTAAACTCATTCACAGCATCATCTAACTCATTAGAGATTTCTATTGGTTCTTTCCCTCCTCCGGCAGTGTTCATTCTCCTCAAGAAAGCTCGGTTCCTTCTAGCTATCGTCTCAGGGTCCAACGACATTCTCTCTTCGCTCGTATTGCCTTGTGAGCATGTTTTCATATACCTGACACACTAGCAGAAGGATCAAAATGCAACCGCCGAATGAATAAAAATAAAACAGAAAAAAAAAGCGCTCACTACTAACTACTAAGCTATCTACAAGTCCTATTCAAAAGACATACAACTCCATCCCCGGCAACGGCGTCATTGACTTGAAGCGAATATACTAGCTTTTACTAGTAGCTTCCCCGCAAGAGTAGGGGTTCACTGTAGTATGGGCAAGTATAGGGACCAAGTATTATCGAACCCAAGGGAAAATATGTATGCGAAATAGATCCCTGAAGATCTACGCGTCGTAGTTAATATGAGTAAAATATTTTTGGATTTTTGAAGAATTAATTTTAAACTAAAATAAACTAATTAAACTAAAGAACATAAGAAACGAATAAACTAAGGTGTGTTTTCAAATAGGTGATGGTGATGCTTAGGATAGGAATCCCTACGTATACTAACGGAGCAGGTACATAATCAAAATAACCGTGACGCGCAAGAAATAACCTAAGTAAAAGAATGCAAGATGAAAGCTCAAGATTCTAAACCCTAATACTTTACCCTAACACTCGACTTCACTAATCCACTAACAAGTTAATAGATTGTGCTTAATTAATGAGACCCTAATTTAACTAATGGTGATGCGACCGTCCTCCATAGCTAAACCGATAGACGAATTAACCTCTTCTAAACTCTCTAGTAAAGTCTACTAGTTGTTAAAGAGTGATGCGGTCGTCCGCTCTCTAACACATTCGTACGAAATTCAAAAGTAAAGTTAAGATTAATTTTAAGAATTCATTAATTAAGAGGATTAAAACCTAACGTCACGAATTACCCTAATTACGTACCCACAACCTACTTCTACGAGTTCATCCTACCCCAAGCATACAAGGGTTTTAGCCGGACATGGTTATAACGATAACAAAAGCAATTGACGAAGTAACGAACATAAACATGATTAATTGAGTGAAAAACTAAAAAGCATGAACTAGGGTTTTGAAAGAAAATAATTCTAAGAATTGAAATTAGATTAATAAAATGAAGTCTAAAGTGTTTAATAACAAAGATCTGAAGAAACGAAACTAAAAAGTAAAACCGTGATGTGAATTCGTAAAGAAAACCTCAAAACATAAAATTAAATCTTGCCCGTTCTTTCTCCTCTTTCTCTCTCTAAAAACTAAGTCTAAAAGTGAAAATCTATCAAGTGGTATTTCGTCAATAATCTTCTCAAAACGTGTTCGGGGAGGTATATATAAGCAACGGGTCGAGTCGGGATCGTATGGGCCAAAAAATGCGCTTGCTCGTGCACTAGTGCACGAGCACATCCCACTCGAGCACCTCAAATTGTCCAGAACTGAAAAACTGCACGAGCTCGTGCACTAGTGCACGACCACATGCCTTGCTCGAGCGCCCTGCACGAGAAATCGTGCAGGGGTGCACGACCTGCGTTCTCTCGTGTGCTATGCACGACCACTCGAGCACTTGTGCTCGAGCTCCTCTAGCTTGTGCACTCCAATGATACTTTTTCTCCCCCGAACTAGCACTTTTCGTATTTCTTCGATATCTTCTCATCCGGGCATCCGTTTGAGTCGATTCAAAGTCCTACAAACTCCTCTTTTTGCCCTCTATTCATCTATGAGCATAAAAGAGACAAATTCATTAGTTTATAAAAATGATACTCAAATGACTCTAAATACTCAACAAAATCAACCAAAACTAGGGCATTTCGAGAGACGAATCATGACAATTTCACGCCTAATTAAGGGGGAAGAATTCTATGCAGACCAGATGAGGTGACCAGATGAGAGGTGACCAGACGACTCCTAACCAGATGAGGGAGACAGATTAGTTTACCCACTTAGAGGCTGCGTGTAATCTGGAGACAAGGAGATCTTGGAGTTTCAATGATGGAGAAGAAGCAACCTGGAGAGTCAACTGATGGAGGATATGATTGATTGCTTGATTGAAAAACAACTAATCAATCATATAATCAATCTATGATTGATTATATCCCTCCAATTATGGTTGTTTGAATTGCTAGTGTTGGTCCCAAAAAGGTTATCCAGCGGAATGCGTTTTGAGTTTATTTTTAATGAAAACCCTTTTAAAGAAAGTGCTAAAAAAATTAAAGTGCAGAAATTTAAAGTGCAAAAAATAAAGAACACCAGAATTTATAGTGGTTCAGACAATAGGTCCTACGTCCACTCTCCCTTTCTCCAAAGGGGACTTTCTCTCCAACCAACTCACTTACTGGAATTGGGAAGTACCAGCTCATTCGTACACTTGCTTACAACAACCTTTCAAGGTGAATAGGTTGATTATAAGATCCAACTAAAACTCCTAAAAGAGTGGATAAAATATTTGAATGAACAAGGTGAGTGAGTAGAAGAGTTCGTGTGTTTTTCTTATGCTCTCGCCCGACTCTTATGTCTCTAATGAACTCATCACAACACTCCTATTTATAGTTGTAGGAATTAACTAGCCGTTGAAAAGCTAGCAATTCAAACAACCATAATTGGAGGGATATAATCATTGATTAGTTGACTTTCAATCAAGCAATCAATCAAATCCTCCATCAGTTGACTCTCTAGATTGCCTTCATCTCCATCAATGATCTCCAAAATCTACTAGTCTCCAGATTACACGCAGCCTCTAAGTGGGTGAACAAATCCATCTCCCCATCTGGTCAGGACTCGTCTGGTCTGGGGTCTCATCTGGTCAGGTAACATCTCTGCTCTGAACCTTATCTGGGAGAGGTCTTCTGGTCAGACTTCTCTGAACCTCATCTGGTCAGACTCCTCTGGCAGACTCCTCTGGTCAGGCTCCTCTGGCAGACTCCTCTGGTCAGGCTCCTCTGGTCAGACTCCTCTAGTCAGGCTCCTCTGGTCAGGCTCCTTTGGTCAGAGCTCATCTGGTCCTCTGGTCAGAGCTCATCTGGTCTGCACAGATTTATTCCCCCTTAACTAAAGACCTATTCTAGACTAATCTGTAGCTGACTAACAGGTTCAGTTAGTCCTATTACAAGTTCTTATTTTAACATCTTCAAAACATCTAATCTATATCCTAACAATTTCCCCCTTTTTGAAGATGTTAAAACTGAAAGAACTGAAATAAAACAAGACAAGAAAATTTTGAAATATCTAAATAGAGATTCTAGCAGGCTGGGTCAACTGATCTTCCCCCTTAAAATATGCTCAGCTGATATTTGGGGCAAAACATCAGCTGGTCTTCTTGTGTATCTGCAGGCAATCAAGTTTTTGGTACCCTTCTGGGTCCAGTGGGGTTAGCACAATTTTTAGGAAGCCACAAGAATAGATCATCCCTTTTTGGATCAGGTGATCTTTTCTTTCTTCCATACATATCCACAAAAACACACTCAACAATATCCACAAAAACACACTCAACAAAAGAACCTTTGACATGGTTATTTCTTCTAGAGGCTCTTCTTCTCTTATGAGCTTGTCCAGTAGAAGAAGTAACTTGTCTTAAAGCAACAGACTTGAAATTCTTTTGATAAGGATAAGTTTTACTAGAACCATCAAAGGTTCCTGTTGGTCTGGCAGATGACTTGAAGGTCTTCTGCAGGTGAGTAGGAGTTATCTGGTTCTGCCTCTTTTGAGAAGATCCAGACTGTCTTCTACTCTGCTGGCCTGGCTGAGGTCTTTTAAGATTCCTCCTCTGCCTTTTGGGTTTTTGAGTTTCAGTACTCATCTGGCCATTAGGCTGAGTTGCCTGGTCAGCTGACCTCTTGCCCTTATCAATAAAATTTCTAGGCTGTTCTTCTTTCTGAACATGTGAGGATTCAGGTTTGGAATAACCAAGGCCTGTTTTATCATGCTCTCTTTGAGATGAGGCAGCTATATTTGACACACCATTATTTGTTGTAGTCAGCTGCTCCACTCTCATCTTTAGCTTGTCCTCACTTTCTCTTACAATTTTGTTTTGGTGGAAGAGTTCATCAAACTTAGCTTTAAGCAGATTATATTCATTGTCTTTCTCAACATTTTCAACAACCAACCTTTCTATCAGCTTAACTTGTTCAATACACCTGGTTGTCAAGTCAGAAGACTCTTCGACCAGTGTATGACTTTGTTCAGCTGGTAGATCAGCTGAGTTGCCTAGACATTGTGAAAGCTTATGATTTTCTGCTTTCAGCTTTGAGTTCTCATCTTCCAATTTTTGACAAAGTTGTACAGATTTTTGGAGATCTAATAGCAAATTTTGCGTATAAGACTCCTCTGATTGTTCAGAAAAAGAAGAATAAGAAGAAGAAGAGGGAGTTCGATTGCATACCTCATCTGTCACAAGACATATCTCTTCGTCTGGTCCATAATTGGATGATGAACCAGAAGTTAATACCTCTTCTTCCTCATCTGCGAAGCTCCTTTTGGAGTAACTCCTAGTGTTTCTTTTAATGCTTCTCCTCGAGCCTATTTCTACAAAAAATGTTAGCACAACAAATATTTGGGTTTTTAAAAAATGGATCTGCCCTGGTGACCACCGAGATAATTTCAAAACAGTGGTCTTTAGGACACACTGCTCTGATACCACTTGTTGGTCCCAAAAAGGTTATCCAGCGGAAAGCGTTTTGAGTTTATTTTTAATGAAAACCCTTTTAAAGAAAGTGCTAAAAAAATTAAAGTGTAGAAATTTAAAGTGCAGAAAATAAAGAACACCAGAATTTATAGTGGTTCGGACAACAGGTCCTACGTCCACTCTGCCTTTCTCCAAAGGGGACTTTCTCTCCAACCAACTTACTTACTGGAATTGGGAAGTACCAGCTCCTTCGTACACTTGCTTACAACAACCTTTCAAGGTGAATAGGTTGATTATAAGATCCAACTAAAACTCCTAAAAGAGTGGATAAAATATTTGAATGAACAAGGTGAGTGAGTAGAAGAGTTCGTATGTTTTTCTTGTGCTCTCGCCCGACTCTTATGTCTCTAATGAACTCATCACAACACTCCTATTTATAGTTGTAGGAATTAACTAGCCGTTGGAAAGCTAGCAATTCAAACAACCATAATTGGAGGGATATAATCAATCAAAGATTGATTATATGATTGATTAGTTGACTTTCAATCAAGCAATCAATCAAATCCTCCATCAGTTGACTCTCTAGATTGCCTTCATCTCCATCAATGATCTCCAAAATCTACTAGTCTCCAGATTACACGCAGTCTCTAAGTGGGTGAACAAATCCATCTCCCTCATCTGGTCAGGACTCGTCTGGTCTGGGGTCTCATCTGGTCAGGTAACATCTCTGCTCTGAACCTCATCTGGGAGAGGTCTTCTGGTCAGACTTCTCTGGACCTCATCTGGTCAGACTCCTCTGGTCAGGCTCCTCTGGCAGACTCCTCTGGTCAGACTCCTCTGGTCAGGCTCCTCTGGTCAGACTCCTCTGGTCAGAGCTCATCTGGTCCTCTGGTCAGAGCTCATTTGGTCTGCACAGATTTATTCCCCCTTAACCAAAGACCTATTCTAGACTAATCTGTAGCTGACTAACAGGTTCAGTTAGTCCTATTACAAGTTCTTATTTTAACATCTTCAAAACATCTAATCTATATCCTAACAGCTAGCTTTCCAATGGCTAGTTAATTCCTACAACTATAAAAAGAAGTGCATAGTGATGAGTTCTACACAAGAGTCGGGCAAGAGCACACAAGACACACGAACTCTCCACTCACTCACCTTGTTTATTCAAATATTATATACACTGTTGGGATGTGTTTTAGTTTTGATTATTTTCCAAAACAACATGTAATAGGTTTGAAAGCAGTCAGGTGGATCACTCAGTGAAGAGCATGATCAAGAGGATCAGTGCTGCACCAAGTAGGTCCTGAAGGAGTCAGGTTACTGTGGTCAGAGAAGTTTGTCATTCAGCCTTATGACAAACTTCTTGGAGTGATCTTCAAAAAGTCTTTGAAGGACAACTACACTGAAGACGTTCAGTCCACTAAAGATCATCAGTCAGTGAAGGAGGAAGCTACCTAAAGTCAGTGGGTCTTGGTCAACCCACCGAGTCAAAGATCCGTTGAATCCAGCCCACGTGGACCAATCAGCACAAGGCAGCAACTCTGATACTGACAAGGCCGCATTCCAAGAAAAGTGGTTGAAATTATTAATTGTATGGATTCAAATGTAATTTTATCCAACGGTTACATTTGAATCCACACTATAAATACAAGCTCATAGCTGCGGTTTGGTGTGTGTGTGAGATGAGAAAATCAACACCTACGAGCTGTGAAGGTGTGAGAGTTTAGTGCAGTTTCAAGGGAGGTATAAGAAGGCACATTTCACACCTTGTTCACTGACCATTAAGGTCTTCACAGAAATACATTGAGTGTTCAGCTTGTAACTCATAGCTTAGAGAGGTTTTCCTAATCTTAGCTTAAGGTTAACACATTGTAAAGGAAAATATCACCTAGTTGGAGAAAACCCAACCGAAACCAAAACCCTCTAGTTAGGTTTGTTGGGAGTAAGTTGTCAGTGAGTTAGTAAGGAGGGGCAGCCCAGGGAGTGGCATGAGTCCAGTTGTGAGTGCACCTTGGCACGTTAAAAACAAGAATCCCAGTTAGTGGATTTCCTGTTAAATCAGGCCGTGGACGTTGGAGCTTGAGTCTCTGAACCACGTTAAACTGATCATACTTATCTTTAAAAGTATTTACTAAAGTATTGTGAAAGTCAGCTCACTGAGAGCTTTGTTTCAAGAAAACTTTGGTTAAGCAATTAGGTCAGGGAGAATCCTCTCACTGACCAGATCAGGCAACGCGCTCGAGAGTTAAGTCTCTCGAGTCACTGTGTTGCTAAGAGCATGAGCCTTCAAGTCTCACTGACTTGGTAGCTCAGTCTCTTAGCAATGAAGTGACTTGAGTATTCCTTCACTGAACTCTTTTAGAGCGCAACACAAGGTTTTAAAAAAAAACTCCTAAATTCCCATATTTTGGCTTTCGGAATCCGGGACCATCAATTGGTATCAGAGCGGGTTGTTCACATGACCACTGATCTAGTTTTGTTAAGAAAAATGGTCAACCGAATAGATCTTAAATATTTTAAACTATGGTAATTCCTGCATATTTCAAACTATTACTTGTGTTCTGACATTATTCTTGTAATAGAAAATCATTTGGTTAGAAGTTTTGGAATCATCAAAAAGGGGGATATTGTTGGGATGTGTTTTAGTTTTGGTGATTTTCCAAAACAACATGTAATAGGTTTGAAAGCAGTCAGGATTGTATCTCTAGTTTCAGGTCAGGCTAGGTTATTTTTCAGTAGAATAGGCTGTCAGTTGAAAAGAACTCAGCTGAGGGAACACTCAGTTGAGGGGGAACTCAGCAACACAGCCTGAAGATATCAAGATGACACTCAGAAGAACTGACTAAAGCCATGCTTGTGACCTGAACCAGAAGAGAAGCCTGAAGGATGTCCCACTGAGTGGGCTGATCTAAGCTATGTCAGGTGGATCACTCAGTGAAGAGCATGATCAAGAGGATCAGTGCTGCACCAAGTAGGTCCTGAAGGAGTCAGGTTACTGTGGTCAGGGAAGTTTGTCATTCAGCCTTATGACAAACGTCTTGTAGTGATCTTCAAACAGTCTCTAAAGGACAACTACACTGAAGACGTTCAGTCCACTGAAGATCATCAGTCAGTGAAGGAGGAAGCTACCTAAAGTCAGTGGGTCCTGGTCAACCCACTGAGTCAATGATCCATTGATTCCAGCCCACGTGGACCAATCAGCACAAGGCAACAACTCTGACACTGACAAGGCCGCATTCCAAGAAAAGTGGTTGAAACCATTAATTGTATGGATTCAAATGTAATTTCATCCAACAGTTACATTTGAATCCACACTATAAATACAAGCTCATAGCTGCGGTTTGGTGTGTGTGTGAGATGAGAAAATCAACACCTACGAGCTGTGAAGGTGTGAGAGTTTAGTGCAGTTTCAAGGGAGGTATAACGAGGCACGTTTCACACCTTGTTCATTGACCATTAAGGCCTTCACAGAAATACATTGAGTGTTCATCTTGTAACTCATAGCTTAGAGAGGTTTTTCTAATCTTAGCTTAAGGCTAACACATTGTAAAGGAAAACCTCACCTAGTTGGAGAAAACCCAACCGAAACCAAAACCCTCTAGTTAGGTTTGTTGGGAGTAAGTTGTCAGTGAGTCAGTGAGGAGGGGCAGCCCAGGGAGTGGCGTGAGTCCAGTTGTGAGTGCACCTTGGCACGTTAAAAATAAGAATCTAAGTTAGTGGATTTCCTGTTAAATCAGGCCGTGGACGTAGGAGCTTGAGTCTCTAAACCACGTTAAACTGAGCGTACTTATCTTTAAAAGTATTTACTAAAGTATTGTGAAAGTCAGCTCACTGAGAGCTTTGTTTCAAGAAAACTTTGGTTAAGCAATTAGGTCAGGGAGAATCCTCTCACTGACTAGATCAGGCAACGCGCTCGAGAGTTAAGTCTCTCGAGTCACTGTGTTGCTAAGAGCATGAGCCTTCAAGTCTCACTGACTTGGTAGCTCAGCCTCTTAGCAATGAAGTGACTTGAGTATTCCTTCACTGGACTCTTTCAGAGCGCAACGCAAGGTTTTAAAAAAAAATTCTCCTAAATTCCCATATTTTGGCTTTCGAAATCCGGGACCATCATACACTCTTTAGGAGTTATAGTTGGACTATTAACACAATCCTTATCTTTAAAGATAGATTGGTGTAAGGCTTAGATCGTAAGATTGAAGCAAGTTGTACGAAGGATCTGGTACTTATCAATTCCAGAAAGTCAGTAAGTTGGTTGGAGAGTGAGTCCCCTTTGGTGAAAGGGAGAGTGGACGTAGGAGAAGATTGGTCCGAACCACTATAAATCCGGTGTTATTTACTTTTCTGCACTTAAGTTTTCTGTATTTCAATTCTAGCACTTATTTTATAATCTGGTTTTTCATTAAAATATTTCAAAACGCTTTCCGCTGGATAACCTTTTTGGGACCAACAGAGCGCGGGCGGATGCGGGAGCCGGGGATGTCGAGCTCCCAGCCCCTTGAAGACTTTGTATTCAATTTCTACTTTTGCCGGTCTGGGGCCTTTGTAATCCAAACTCTTTTCTTTTTTATTTTCGATGAGATGTCCTTATTTAAAAGTGTTGTTCCCGCTTTCCTTTTAAATGTGCCTGCGGTTAATTCGAAAACTGACTAATTGTGTTGACAATTGATTACAAAATTAACCAAACGATTAATGAGTGAAGCGCTTTAGCGATTGATGGGCAGCGACTTCACATATACAAGATTGAATTAACAATCGCTTAGAAGATTAACCAAAAGATTAATGAGTGAAGTGCTTTAGCCGATTGACGGGCAGCAACTTCACGAATATGAGATTGAATTATCAAGCGATTAAAAGATTAACCATAAGATTAATGAGTGAAGTACTTTAGCCGATTGACGGGCAGCGACTTCACAAATACGAGATTGAATTAACAATTGATTAAAAGATTAAGCAAAAGATTAATGAGTAAAGTGTTTTAGCCGATTGACGGGCAGCGACTTCACAAACACGAGATTGAATTAACAATCGATTAAAAGATTAACTAAAAGATTAATGAGTGAAGTGCTTTAGCCGATTGACGGGCAGCGACTTCACGAATACGAGATTGAATTAACAATCAATTTTATTGATTGTAAAATGCATTCGAGACGCGATTACATTGTGGCCTTTAGCGGGCAGAAAGTGATGTGGGTTACACCCGTTACATTTTGGTGAACTGCTCGGTCGTCGCGTATACTGCTACTGATAGTATTTTTTTAGAAGTGAGGCGTTCCAAGGGTATTGGGCCGGATTTCCCTCGAGGCTCTCGAGCTCGTAGGCCACGTTGTCCAAGCGCTTGGAGATTCTCAGGGGCCCCTCCCAATTTGGGCCAAATGCGCCCTTGGGCTGCCCGACGTTCCGTCGCAAGACGAGGTCCCCGGCCTTGAATTCTCTGACTTTGATTTTCGAGTTAAAATATTTCTCTGCCCGCTGCTTGTAGATTATGTTTTTCTGCTCTGCGGACAACCGTCTCTCTTCCAACAGCTCCAGCTCGTGCAACATGGCTTCATCGTTGTCAGCCCCCACGAGCGGTGAGGTACGATGACTTGGGATGGCGACCTCTGTCGGGATGACTGCTTCCATCCCGAAGGCCAGGGTGAAAGGAGTCTCCCCTGTGGCCGTGCGGCTGGTTGTCCTATACGACCATTGCACTTCGGGTAATTTGCTTGCCTACGTCCCTTTGCTCTCCTCCAACCTTGCCTTCAATGTGTGTTTGATTATCTTGTTTACTGCCTCGACCTGCCCATTGGACTGTGGGTGATAGGGCGTCGAGAACATCCTCTTGATCTTGTGCCTCTGGCAGAATCTCTCCATCTCCAACCCATCAAACTGCTTCCCTTTATCCAAAATGATGACCTGTGGGAGGCCGAAACGGCAAATTATGTTGCGCCAGATGAACCTAATGACGTGATCCTGGTCTATTGTCTTGACGCTGCCCGGGGCTATGGGTAAAGGACCAATGAGATCGATCCCCCACTTTGCAAAAGGCCACGGGCTAAAGATTGAAGTGAGTTCGGTCGGATCCTGGTGAATTGCTGGCGAATATATTTGGTATTTGTGACATGCCCTTGCATAGCTGATCACGTCCTTCTTCAAGGTGAGCCAAAAATAGCCTTGGCGGATAACTTTCTGGGCGAGTACCTGGCCCCCGGCATGGTTCCCACAGAGCCCCTCGTGGATTCTCTCCATGATCTTCCTTCCTTGCTCTGGGGTTATGCACCTCAAGAGAGATAGCGCAAAACCTCGTTTATACGATCCCCCATGATTGTGTACCTAGCCGCCCGAAGTTGCAACTGTCTTGTTGCTACCCGATCGTCTGGAAGTTTACCGTTGCGAAGGTAATTCAGAATGGGGGTCATCTAGTTGTCCCCGTCTTTCTCTAGGCTAGCCACCCGCTGGTTCGAGCTCGACGAAGCGGGCATGTAAGTGACCGCGATATATGACATGCCGGCCGCCCCTTCGGATGTTGCGAGGCGGGCAAGAGCGTCTGCCTGCATGTTGTCGAGTTGGGGTACCACCTCTATGTGCACCTGGTCGAATTTTCCGAGTAGGTTTTTAGTCAATCCTTGGTAGGCCAGCATCCTGTCACTGCACGCCTCGTACTCCCCCGAAATCTGGCATGTCACAAGCTGCGAGTCGCTGTAGACCTGTAGCCGCTTCACTCACATGACCATTGCCATTTCTAGGCCGTTGATCAGCATCTCGTATTTGGCTTCGTTGTTTGTTGCATGGAACTCAAATCTGATGGACATTGTAAATGATTAGCCTGACAGACTGAGTAGGACAATTCCTGCCCCAGCCCACGTGATCGTGGAGGATCCGTCGACATACATTTTCCATGGTGGTTGCTCGATCTTGGACATCGCCTCCGGGTAGGTGAGCTCGACTATGAAGTCGGCCATCGCCTAGCCTTTGACGGTCGTTCGGGGAGCGTATGTAACTCCAAACTGCCCGATTTCCACCGCCCATTTGTGGCACCTGCCCGCCGTGTCTGGTCGATGTAACACTTGTCGTAGTGGCATGGTAGTCATCACCTTGACCTGATGGTCGAAGAAGTATGAGCACAATTTTCACACGCTCATCAATAGCGTGTAGGCCAGTTTTTCCAATGACGGGTACTGTAGCTCAGTGGCGTGGAGTGTCTGACTAACGTAATAGATTGGCAGATGTGTCTGCCCCTCTGCCCGCACTAGCACGGCACTAAGAGCTGACTTTGAGGCCGCCAAGTATAAGTAGAGCTTCTCGCCTGGGACGTGCTTGGCTAGTATTTGGGCATTTGATAGATATACCTTCAAATTATCGAATGCGATTTGGCTCTGTGGCATCCAGTTTAGTTTTCCCTTCCGCATGCTATCGAACAAAGGTTTGCACCGGTCCCCCATGCGGGAAATAAAACGGCTGAGGGCAGCCAGGCTGCCCGTAACTCGCTGTACCTCCTTTACTGTGCGGGGAGCACTCATGTCGAGGATTGCTTGAACCTTGGTCAGATTTGCTTCGATGCCCCGCTGGCTGACTATGTGCCCCAAGAACTTACCCGACTCGACGCCGAAGCTACACTTTTTTGGGTTGAGCCTCATCCGGTATTTTCTCAGAATCTCGAATGCTTCGGCTAGGTGGGTGAGGTGGTCTTATTTCTTCTCGCTCTTGATGACGATGTCTTCAATATATACCTCCATGGTCGCCCCGATTTGGTCGTGGAACATGTGGTTGACTAATCTTTGATAGGTTGCTCATGCGTTCATCAATCCAAATGGCATCCGCTTCCAGAAATACATATTTTTCTCCGTGAGGAAAGTGGTGTATTTTTTATCATCGACGGCCATCGGGATCTGGTGGTAGCCAGCGAAAGCATCCATGAAAGTGAGCATCTCGTGCTCGACCGTGCTGTCCACCAGATGGTCGATGTGCGGCATCGGGAAGTGGTCTTTGGGGCAGGCTTTGTTCAAATCCATAAAGTCAATGCATAGCTGCCAAGTATTGTTGTTCTTTTTTTACGAGGACGGCGTTGGACACCCACTGAGGTTTGTCGTCGGGGTCGACCATTCCGATCAGCTTGTTGTCGAACAACTTTTTAACCTCGGTGGCTATGATCGCATACTTGTCAGGTTGGAACTTTCTTCTTTTCTGTGACACCGGCTTGCGGGAAGGATCGATGTGCAACTGGTGGAAGCATGTCGCTGGATTGATCCCGACCATGTCTTCATGGGACCATATGAACACATCTAAGTTTTCTTCCAAAAATACTGTCATCTCAGTTCGTATCTCATCGGACATCTTTGAGCCGAGCTGGACGCACACTTCTGGCCGATTCTTCATTGTTACAGATATTAACTTTTCTATCGGGCTGGCAACCTGCTCCTCGAAGTGAGGATCATCGATCTCTCCTGTCAGACCGCTATCAATTTCCATAGGCTCGAAACCGATTCTTGGTTCCAACTCGATTTGTGTGTCTTCGAAAGTTGGAGTATCCTCTTCCATAGGATGGGTAATGGGTGGGTTTTCTTCGTCTATCTCCATGCCCCCATCCCCGATAGTACAAACGTAATCAAAATTTGTGGAATTTAAAGCAAGATCGATATACGCCAAACATCCGCGTGCCATTTTCTGATTAGCCTTAAGAGTTCCTACCTTCCCAGAGTGGGTTGGGAACTTGATACAATAATAGAATGCTTAGGCGGCAGCTTCGAACTCGTGCTCAAATGGCCTGCCAAGAAAACCGTTATAAGTTGACGGCTGGTCGATTATTATAAAATCGAGCTCTTTCGAAGCCTTAACCTCAGCGTCTATGTTAGAAACTAACTCTACAGCTAGCCTAACTATTCCATACGGCTTCACGGTGGCGTCCCCGAAGCCTTTGATGATCTGGTCACATGGCTCTACGTACTTCTCGAAGGCGATATCCAGCTGGTCAAAAGCGACTTTGAAGATGATGTTGCAGTATGCCCTGTTGTCGACCAGCATGCGGTGGATGGTGATGCCCATGATGTTGACCGACATGATCAGGGCGTCATGGTTGGGGTAGATGACCCCCATGCGGTCCTCCTCCCTGAAGACGAGGAGATCAGACTCCTTAGACGTCATGTTGACCGGCATGGTGATCTGGTGGATGTTGTCTATGGCCCGCAGCTCGCTTTTCTATCGGCGGTTGGAGAGCATATTGGAAGGAGCAAACCCTCCAACCGGGGAGAGCATGTTGACGGCGCGGCGAGCGGGGTTTTTCGGCATCGGCGGGCAGATAAGGGGCTCCTCCTGGTTCTGCTAGACTGGGTGGGTAGCGGGCTGCGCCTCTGGCCTGGCCACCGGTCTCTTCACAAATTCTTCCAGCTTCCCCTCCTCGAACAACCGCCACAGCTGCTTTAGGAGGTTTGATTAGGCATGAAATTGTTATGTTTTGGTGCCCGATTTGCCCATGTTTTGAGTGTTTTTTTATGAGAGTTTGGAGTCATTTGAGTATCATTTTTATAAAGTGATGAATTTGTCTCTTTGATGTTCATAGATGGATATAGGGCGAAAAGAGGAGTTCGTAGGACTTTGAATCGGCCAAAACGGACTCCCGATTGAGAAGTTATGAAGGTTTTACAAACATGTGTACAGCCAGTGGTCGAGCGCCACCGCTCGACTGGAAGAACCACTCGACCACCATAGCTCGAGCGCTAGCACTCGAGCTGCACCAGCACTCGAGCGTTTTTGCGTGTTTTTGGCCCAAAATCGCCTAAATTCGTCCCAAAGCCTATATATACCCCTTCCAAGCATATTTTCACATATCAAGATATATCTACACATATTTACACTCGTTTTTCGAAGGAGAAAGCTTGGGAGAGAGATTGGAAGAGTTTTATACTTTGTAATCGAGGTTTTAGCTTACAAATTCATAGTTTAATTATTTCTTTTGAACTTCTTAGATTAATTCTTTCTTTCTTTGTTCTTGGTGATTAAAAACCCTAGTTTTTCAGATTATATAAGATTATTTTTTAGACTTTAATTTATTCTTTTTTTATGTTCTTAGATTTAATTGTCAATTCAAGTATGCTTATGTTTCTTATCATCATTATTGCTTTTGTTCTTTCAATTACCATGTTAGGCTAGAACCCTTGCATGCTTAGGATAGGATGAACTCGTAGAAGTAGGATGTTGGTACATAATTAGAGTAACATGTGATGTTTAGTTTTAATTCTCTTAATTAATGAACACTTAAAATAAATTCTGGATTTACCTTTGAATTTCGTACGAAACTTGTTAGAGAGAGGGTGACCTTATCACTCTTTAATAACTATTAGGCTTAACGAGAGGATTTAGAAAGGGTTTATTCATCTACCGGTTTATCTAAGGAGGACGACCGCATCACCTTAGTTAAATTAGGGTCTCTTTAATTAAGCACAATCTATTAACTTGTTTAGTGGATTAATGAAGTCGATTGATAGGATAAAGTATTAGGGTTTAATTCTTGAGCTTTTTATATTACAATCTTATACTTAGGTTATTTCTTGTACATCACGGTTATTTTGATTATGTACCGGCTCCGTTAGTATATGTAGGGATTTCTATCCTGAGCAAAACTCTTAGATAATTAACTCATTTCTTTCTTTTGCATTAGGAGAGTAGAATAGTTTAGATTTAATAATTTTCAATCCCCAAATATACACTCATATTAACTATGATGCGTAGATCTTCAGGGATCTATTCGTATACATACCTTTCCTTGGGTTCGATAATACTGGGTCCCTATACTTGCCCATACTATTGTGATCCCATACTCTTATGGGGTAACTTCTAGTAAAAGCTAGTAAAGTTCGGTTCAAGCCAATGGCGCCGTTGCCTGGGATGGCGATGTATGTCTATTGAGTAGGACTAGGAGATAGCTTAGTAGTTAGTAGTGAGTGCTTTATTTTTCTGTTTAGTTCTTACTTGTTCGGCAGTTGCGTTTTGATCCTTTTGTTAGTGTTTCAGGTTTATGAAAATACGCTCGCAAGGAGATACAAGCGAGGATAGAATACAACTTGATCCTGAGACAATAGCAAGAAGAAACCGAGCCTTTTTACGAAGGATGAATACTGTCGGTGGAGAAAATGACAACATGAATTTGGATGGAATTGGGGATTTAGACAAAGCTGCTGCAGAGTACAATGTTATAGTGGAACGGGCGGATGGAGTTGAGAGCAGTAACAAGCAAGTGCCCGTAGGGGAAACTCAGAACCAACACCCGAACCTGCAAAACCAGAACAACTCTGCACAAACTCAAACCCAAAACCAAAGCCAGAACATTCACCCGAACAACCCATTTAACAACCCTGTCTACCAACAGCATAACCCACTTTACCCCCCATACCCATATCCACCTACCCCTATCCACCATACTACCCACCACAACCGACTTATAACCCACCTCCAGTCCCGCAAGTACCTATACCACCCATCTATCCTCAACACGTTCCTCAGAACGCTGACAGTGATGTAGCAATCCGTGGAAGGTTGCAGCACAGCTGCAACGGTATTACGATGGAGTGGTATTGCCTCCGGTGGAGGCAAACAACTTCTCTATCTCCCCAGGAATTCTGAAGTTACTTACTGAAAATCAATTCAAGGGGGAGGTCAGGAAGGAGAATCCTCATACCCATTTGAGAAGTTTTCTGATGATTGCCTCAACTTTCAATTATAACGGCATGTCTGAAGATGTCAAGAGACTCAGGTTGTTTCCATTCTCGTTAACTGGAATAGCAAAGGAGTTGGTATGACAACACACTCCCACGGGGAGGTGGAGCCACATGGGCCGAGCTCGAGCGTCTGTTCCTCGAGCAATTCTACCCTCTGTCTAGAACGATGAGAGCAAGGATAGAGATCTCGTCTTTCCAGCAGAAGCCATGAGAGGACTTACGTCAGGCTTGGGAGAGATACTCTAACATGCTCATTGAGTGCCCGCGGCATGGGTACAACGAGGGGGATATCATGGCTTTCTTCAAATATCGAGCCAACAAGGCGGGTCAAGATCACCTTGACGCATGTACTAGTGGAGCATTCCTGAATAGTGGTATAACTAGGTGTAGAGAGATCGTTGATAACATAGTCAAGAATGCCGGGCAATGGAACGAGAACCCAGAATTTCAGAGAGCATATCAGTTGGAGGAGAATGAGGGAACGAGGAAGTTGTTGATGGCGATGATGGAAAAGATAAGCAACCTCGAGATAGGGCAAAATCTGGTTGGAGGGAATACAGTAGTGAGTGAGAAAGTGGACCAGCCCACAGGTCAGCAAGAGGTAGCCAACTATATGGGAGGCCCTTATTACAATCAGAATGGCTACCAAGGTGAAAATTATCGAGGGCGACCAACTTATGGGCAACCGTTTGTACCACCAGGTCCACAGCCTCCTCAGAATCAGTGGAGAAACAACCAAGGCTATCAAGGAGGCCAACAGCCTCCTCAGAACCAATGGAGGAAGAACAGGAATTTCTCATATGTCAATCCAAAGGCTGGAATCACAGTTCCTCCAGGTGTTGATCCAGGTTCAAAGCCCCCAGGTGGTGAAGGCGGTTCCTCGACCGAAGAGATATTGCGAGCGATCCTCCAGAAGGTGGAAGAAGGAAGCAAGAGATTGTCTTCATTGGAGTATGATGTGAAGGAGTTACACAAGAAGGAGGATCAGCGTGATCAAGAACTCCAGATGAGAGATGTGGAGCTGAATAGAATTCAGCAAGAGAACAATAGGCGGTTCACTTCGATGGTGTATCAAATTAGTCAGATCGTGAAATCATTGGGTAGAGAGCCTGGTAAATATTCTTCTACGCCGGAGGGGAACCCGAAAGAGCAATACAAGGCGATCCAACTAAGAAGTGGAACCAAATATGATGGTCCTCAGATGCCTGCTGACTCGGAGTCGCTAGGAGAGGTTGAGATAGAAAGAAAAGAGCATAAGGAGGATAGAGATAAGATTGAGGAGATAGGAGTTGAGAAAATGGTTGAGGATGAAGGCACTCAAAAGAGCAAAGAGTCTGAAGAGGAAAGCATTGAGGAGATTGAGAGAGTCCCAAAGTGGAAGAAGGCAAAGGAAGCAAGGAAGAATGTGAAAGAAACTGAGAGAGATGAATGGGGGGTACCCAAATCTGTGATACCTGTCCCATATCCACAACGGTTTATAAAAAAAAAAACTTGATGAAAAGTTTGCTAAATTCCTTGATATTTTTAAAAAGCTGCATATTAACATTCCTATTTATGATGCTTTGGAACAGATGCCTAACTACGCCAAGTTCCTGAAGGACTTAATAGCTAAGAGATGGCAAGTAGAGGAGCCCAAGTTGGTGCAGCTGAACCATGAGGTGAGCGCATTAGTGCACAAGGCTCTTCCCCCGAAGTTGAAGGATCCCGGGAGTTTCACAATCTTATGTGATATTGGGAATGGTGTCAAGAAGGGAGCGTTGTGCGACCTTGGAGCGAGCATTAATCTGATGCCATTGTCGCTATTCAAGAAGTTGGAAGGTGGAGAACTTCAGCCGACAATGATGACGCTTCAACTCGCCGACCGGTCTATTACTCGACCTCAAGGTGTGGTTGAAGACGTCCTCGTGAAAGTTGGAGATCATATTTTTCCAGCCGATTTTGTAGTGCTAGACATGGAGGAAGATGAGCACGTGCCTTTGATCTTGGGAAGGCCTTTCTTAGCTACAGTCGGGATGGTGTTAGATGTGGCGAATGGGAAGATCACGTTGAAAGTTGATGATCAAGAGGTGAAGATTTCCCTATACGAGGCCATGAAGTACCCTATGGAGGAATTCAGTTCGGAATTGAAAAGGGTAGATGTGGCCAAAGGAGAAGAGAAAGGAGGAGTTGAGAAGAAAAAGTCCAAACTCAAGAAATTGCTTAGTAAGACTCCTCCAGATAAAGGTGAGAAGAAGTTGAGACCCCCACCACTTGAGCATGAGAAGGAAGCAAAGGAACTCATGATGAAGGGGCATCAAGGAAAGGAATTCAACCACCACTCTTATGAGAGTAAGGGAGGTAATTTTGAATATCATGTCCCATAAGCTCCTTTGAGCTCGGTCCGACACGAGGACCTTAAAAATAGCGTTGAATGGGAGGCAACCCATTTTTATTTGCTTTTGAGTGTTTTATGCTATTAGGGTGTTGTTTTGAGTCGTATGTTTTAACCTTGTATATGAGTAAGTTGCTTGTAGGATTGTCTCGGGGGAGTAGAGGTATCATGGAGTTATTTAAAAGGAAGGAACTCAAGCAAGGGAGTGTGCTACGTTGTTGAGAGAAACTGAATTACTTGGATGAGGTAACCACCACCCCAAACTTAGACCGCTTCACAAGGTTGAAGTTTGGGGGTGGAGTTTTTATATATGTTTTATGGTTACATTGCACATGCGCACACCCTCTCTTTGAGTTGAGTTAGGTTATATATTGTGCCTTGAGATACTCCTTGAGCTGCCTTATTGTGAACTTATTGGGTGCTACTGCGTATTTCATGCTTATTGACTCACCTTGCTTATTGATTGTTGACTTTGAGTGTGATTTTATGAGTTGGTGATTTGTGGAGTTGAGTTAGGGACTATATTGTGTGGGTGTAGTGATTAAAGTTGATTTGAGAGGGAACTCGTATACCTACGAAATTTCCTTTTGAATATTCGTGTGATAAAAAGTGAGAATTCACTAGGACTAGCATGGATGTGAAAGCTGTGAGATTTGAGCCTTTTGAGATTAAAATGCATAAATTGATCTCTTCGTTTGTGAGTGGATCGTCACCTTAGAGGATGCTAGAACTTGTGGGTGCTCTCACTTCTTGATTGTGTCTAGTTTGATATGCCGAATGTGATCTTAGGCCATCTTTGATTTGTTGAGTCACTTAGCCAAATTTTTCCTACCAATGACATTTATCCCTTGTTAGCCCATTTGAGCCTTAGCCTATTTTATTTGCTAGCACATTTTAAACTAATCCAAATTCTTAAACTCTTTTTGTCCCAATTTGAGTGGAGAATAGGAAAAGTTGTGAATGATGAAGGGATTGAGTTGAGATGAGAAGGTGAATTACTATGGTCGAGTGTGATAAAAGAAGGGTGTGATGAAGTTTTGAGTTGTGGGAAAGAAAAAATTTGTGAATGAGCAAAAGAAATATGAGCTCATGTGAGTTGTGTGAAAAAAAAATATAGTGAAGTGATTGAAAAGTGAAAAGAGTTGAGAAAAAAAAATTGAGGTGTTGAGAGTAAAGGAATTGATGTGCATTGTGTGAAAAGATGTTATAGAAGTGTTCCTTGTATCGAATTACCAAAGTTTAATTTTCTATTATCCATTCATTTGAGTTACTTATCCTATATAGTTACCCCACTTGTCCAAATAGCCTACATTACAACCTTGAGAAAGTCCTTTTTTATTCGTCATGGATTCTAGAGTATGGTCGAAGTTGAGAGTGCTTACAAGTCTATCGTTGCTGATATGTGTGATTGATTGATTGAGTGAGTCCCTTATTATTGATATACACTTGTGAGGGAGTGAAACACATCGTTGAGTGCACATTCATGTTTGATCTTGGTGGTTCTTATTGTTTATGCATGGGTAGGGGGGTGAGTTTGTGTGTGAGTGATCGATCTTTGAAGCTTGAACATTATTACTTGCATGATTTGGTACTTTGACTCATTCTTAACAATTTCACTTGACTTATTATTTCATTGCTTCAGGACAAGCAATATGGTAAGTTTGGAGGGGTTGATTAGGAGTGAAATTGTTATGTTTTGGTGCCTGATTTACCCATGTTTTGAGTGTTTTTTATGAGTGTTTGGAGTCATTTGAGTATCATTTTTATAAATTGATGAATTTGTCTCTTTGATGCTCATAGATGGATAGAGGGTGAAAAGAGGAGTTCGTAGGACTTTGAATCGGCCAAAACGGACTCTCGGTTGAGAAGTTATGAAGGTTTTACGAACATGTGTACAGCCAGCGGTCGAGCGCCACCGCTCGGCCGGAAGAACCACTCGACCACCATAGCTCGAGCGCTAGCACTCGAGCTGCACCAGCACTCGAGCGTTTTTGCGTGTTTTTGGCCCAAAATCGCTCAAATTCGTCCCAAAGCCTATATATACCCCTTCCAAGCATATTTTCACATATCAAGACATAACTACACATATTTACACTCGTTTTTCGAAGGAGAAAGCTTGGGAGAGAGATTGGAAGATTTTTATACTTTGTAATCGAGGTTTTAGCTTACGAATTCATAGTTTAATTATTTCTTTTGAACTTCTTAGATTAATTCTTTCTTTCTTTGTTCTTGGTGATTAAAAACCCTAGTTTTTCAGATTATATAAGATTATTTTTTAGACTTTAATTTATTCTTTTTTTATGTTCTTAGATTTAATTGTCAATTCAAGTATGCTTATGTTTCTTATCATCATTATTGCTTTTGTTCTTTCAATTACCATGTTAGGCTAGAATCCTTGCATGCTTAGGATAGGATGAACTCGTAGAAGTAGGATGTTGGTACATAATTAGAGTAACATGTGATGTTTAGTTTTAATTCTCTTAATTAATGAACACTTAAAATAAATTCTGGATTTACCTTTGAATTTCGTACGAAACTTATTAGAGAGAGGGTGACCTTATCACTCTTTAATAACTATTAGGCTTAATGAGAGGATTTAGAAAGGGTTTATTCATCTACCGGTTTATCTAAGGAGGACGACCGCATCACCTTAGTTAAATTAGGGTCTCTTTAATTAAGCACAATTTATTAACTTGTTTAGTGGATTAATGAAGTCGATTGATAGGATAAAGTATTAGGGTTTAATTCTTGAGCTTTTTATATTACAATCTTATACTTAGGTTATTTCTTGTACATCACGGTTATTTTGATTATGTACCGGCTCCGTTAGTATATGTAGGGATTTCTATCCTGAGCAAAACTCTTAGATAATTAACTCATTTCTTTCTTTTGCATTAGGAGAGTAGAATAGTTTAGATTTAATAATTTTCAATCCCCAAATATACACTCATATTAACTATGACGCGTAGATCTTCAGGGATCTATTCGTATACATACCATTCCTTGGGTTCGATAATACTTGGTCTCTATACTTGCCCATACTATTGTGATCCCATACTCTTGTGGGGTAACTTCTAGTAAAAGCTAGTAAAGTTTGGTTCAAGTCAAGGTCGCGGCACTCGCTGGTGTTGTTCCCGACGGTCTGGTGGTAGTGGCAGTATTTGTTGGGGTTGAGTTGTACCCCAGTTTGTGGACCCATGGACGAGCCTTGGGCACCATGTTTTTATCTCAGATTTGTACGTATACGTACTCTGGGGTGGCCGAGAGCTTCTTGGCCAGCTTCACCTCGACGGAGTCGAAGGGTTTGAACGGTTGGGGAGCCCGGTAGGAAAAGTTCCTCCGGCTTGGTGCATTGCCTGTTTGTGTGCGGGGCTTCTCCTTCTCCGTTTGGGCGCTCTCTCCCAGTTGCTGGGCCAGGATGTCAGCGTTGTAGATTATCTTTCCGGCCCGCTGCCGAAATTCTGCATATGATTTGGGATAGTCCTTGTTCATGGACTTCCACAACTTTATTTTTAGGCGAAGTTCGCCTATGATACCGAAGAGCCTGACCTCGTCCCCGATGGGCTCGTCTTCCATGATTATACGGTCGATCCAGTCAATGTATGCCCGGTATGGCTCGTCTTTTCCCTGGACCAAGTTGGTCATTCGGTTAGCGCCAACCAGACGTGGCGCCATGGAGGAGAAGTGCTCCAGGAACAACTCTCCCAGTTGGTGGAATGAGACCACCTTCCCCGCGGGCAATGAGGAGTATCAACGGTGAGCTCTATCACCGAGGGTCAATGGAAACATCCGGTATTAGGTGGCGTCGGTGGCCCCCATGGAGATCATATAGGTCGAATATTTACTCAAGTGGGTGACGGGGTCCGTCTCCCCGTCATACTGGCCCACAGCGGCCACGTTGATTTTTGGGTGGGCGAGAGCTCGCATCAGGATGTCCGCTAGGGGAGAGTTGGGCATATGGGCAAAGTGGTGTTGCCCATCACATTTTTTTAGCTTCGCCTCCAAAGTCGATACCTTTTTTAAGATTTTGGTCATGGCGTTGTTAGCTGCGGGTGGAGATCGGGGACATGGGTTGTTCCCCAAATGGTCGCGGACCGACGGTCTCGGTGCCTCTTTGTTGCGATGTTTGGAGGAACGCTCCCCGTCCCGCTCCCTAGGCTTGGAGCTGGCGTTCGACTCGCATGGTCGGGCAGTCCTCCAAGCTTGGGATCCCAGCCTGGAGAAGACTGAATCCGCAGGTTGGCGAGATGCCCGATGTGAATCAGTCTCCTCGTCGAGGCACTTTTTCAAGTTCTGGGGCTGAGTGGCGTAAGTCGTGGCCCTCCTGGCCGACTCTCGCTCTGGCCGCGGGTTGCTGGTGGCCCTAGTTTGGGCTGGCTCCTTCCCAGCCCGATGGATGTGGATAGGAGCTGCGTCGATCTCAGCCTGACGACGCTCGATCAGGGCCCTTGCCGCCTGCAAGTCCTCTGGTGTTCTCATGGCGGAAAGGAACTCGAAAGGTCCCTGAGGTGTTGCCGTTGTGGCTGGAGCCGGAGTCGCAGCGTCGGCAACATCTTCAACCTGCTGCTGGGTGTGGGTAGCTTTAGAAGTGGTCATTTCGATGTGGGAATAGTGGATTTTTTTAGAGGGAAGGTAGATGGTTCGATGCAGATAGCTAGATGAACGAAACCGAGTGTACTCCGCTATTAGCTACCCTCCTTCTAGCGTCAAATTGTTGACAGCAATTTCGTGAGGAACTCGCCGTCTGGTTCCTAGCGGGTAGGATCTATGAGTTACAAATGCTGAGAATAATAAATGCAAGTATAAATGAGCTCTCAAGTGGAGTCTTTTTAATAAATGAGTTGTGTGTTACAATGGGGCATTTAAGGCCCTATTTATAGTGTACAAGGTGGACTCACCCACTTGAGCTGATATGCCCGCGGGCCCCACTAAATCCTAGTTGTGTAGCCATGAGTGGCTACAGCCCCCTCTATAGGCCAATGAGAGGGTGCCACCTGGCACTATTGACCTCTGTTGACGAGACATCTCCTACTGACCCTACTCCGACCCTGTCACATCCACACACCTGATGGGACTGAACGTGCTAAGTAGCTGGCGGCGCCTGTAAATGGGTAACCGGGTAGGCGAGTACCCGGGTAGCGAACAGGTGGCGGACATCCTGGGAATCATGTCCACGGGCAGCGGGCAAGAGACCCTCCGGGATAACCCGACGCTCGCCGCTGGCAGACTGGCTTTCATTCCCCGGCTGAGGCTTTTACCCGCTGACCTCCCGGGCTCTCTTCCCGACAGCTTGGTCGGGCTCGCTGACGTGCTTCCTTTGCTCTTCGCTTGGACTGGTTAACCCGACTGGCCGATTGGTCGGGTAGTAATATCGGGTGTAACACTAACCAATATTTTTAGATCATGTTTACGAGTTCTTTAGCGAGCATATTATGTGGCTGATGAATTCTACTTCCTGCATTTTTATTTGATAAATGGTTGTCTTGCAAATGGTCAATTTCAATTTGTAAAAACAAAAAATAAACAAGCTTTCACACTACAAAAAACTCGCGTTTTAGCGACCGAAGTTAGCGACTGCCTCAAAGTCGGTCTCTAAATATTGTATTAGCGACCGTAGTAGAAAACCGGTCTCAAATTAAAAATATTTGCAACCGCCTATATATCGATCGCTAAATCGTAAGATTAGCGACCGCCACCGACCAATCAAACGGTCGCTAAAACTCAAAAGACGGTCAACGATGACCAATACTTTTTACCACCTGATTAGCGACCGCTTTGTCGGTCACTGATTTCAAAATTGAACTTAGCGACCGCCTTGGGGCGGTCGCAGATTTGTAACGTTTGACCCGAGTTGGTAACAGTTGAGGGTCATTAATGTGGGTGGTTTAGCAACCGCCCCGAGACAGTCGCAAATTCTAAATGGTCTAACTGAACCGTCTGATTCTGTCATAAAGACCAAATTTCGAGTAATAGCGACCGCCATAATCCTTTTAAAAAAATTATAAATACCTTCTCCTCCGTACGCCATTTTACATACTCGTAAAAATTCTTCCTCCTACTCCGCCGGCGCTGCTGCCGTCACCACCATCGCCGTCGTTTAACCATGAGTTTTTAAATTAATTTAACCATTTAAATTTTTTTATAATTATATTTTATGAATTATATATAGTGAATGAATAAGTAAATTATGTGTATGTGTGTAGATTTTATACGTATGTGAAATTATGTGTATGTGAAATATGTGTAGATTTTAGTTACAAATATGACCATAGGATGCTTTTCTGATCTCATATTTTAAATTTTAACAATTTAATGTACATGTCATTTAATTTAGGGTGTATGTGAATTATGTGTATGTAAATTATGTATAGATTTTAGTTACAAATATGACCATAGGATGCTTTTCTGGTCTCATATTTTAAATTTTAACAATTTAATGTACATGTCATTTAATTTAGGGTGTATGTGAATTATGTGTATGTAAATTATGTGTAGATTTTAGTTAAAAATATGACCGTAGGATGCTTTTCTGATCTCATATTTTAAATTTTAACAATTTAATTTATATGTCATTTAATTTAGGGTGTATGTGTAATATATGTATGTGAATTATGTGTATGTGAATTATGTGTAGATTTTAGTTATAAATATGACCATTGTTACAAATTATGTGTTGATTTTTGTGCATGTTTGTATTTATATATTATATTTGGGAAATGATTATATTTATATATTATAATTTTGAGATAATATTATATATGTTTGTATATGATAGTTATATTATAGTTACGTTGATGTTTAATTAGTTGAATTTATAATTATTACATATGAACCCAATTCAAGATAATCGTCTCAGTGTCATTATAGTCGACAACAAGTAAATATTTTTTTAATGAATTAGGTATACGTTTAATTATATATATATATATATATATTAATATTATTAACTTGATTTTTTAACAGGATGCTTCCAGCCCGTGAGACTAGCTCAATCGTCTCACAGGTCATTAAGATGACCACGTTTGAGTATGGTGCCCACTCGTGGAGCCAAGTGTCCGAGCAAAAGAGGATGGAGTACTTTGATAAGTTTAAGGTATACAAAATTTATTTATTATGATTTTAATTTTGAATTTTTTAATTCATTTGTTAATATTCTATCTTTAATTTATATGCAGAGGCGGTGCATTTGGGACCCTACCCACGATAGTGTTATGTACCAATTGTTCTTTGTGAAAGCGCAAGAACGGTAAAAAAACATTATTTACGGCCTGAAGAAGCGGTACTGGGGCCGTGGGGATCGGATGGGGTTGGGCCGAGCACCAGACGGACGATCGATATAGGATGATTTTGTGGATCACTGGAACAGTGAACCATTATTCAGAAGATCATGAAGAGAGAAAGGAGAGAGAGAGAGAGAGAGAGAGAGAGAGAGAGAGAGAGAGGGGGGGGAAGAGGAAAGAGAGAGAATTTGAACAATTTTTTTTATTTTTTTGACAATTTATTTATATTTTTCACAATTTATTTACTATTTTTGAACAATTTATTTATGTTTTTCCTGAAGAATTTTAAATAATATTTCATTTTAATTAGTAAATGTATACATATATAAACGAATTAGAAACAAAAAAAAGAATTAATTTGATGAATTTAAAAAAAACGGGAGTCCATTTCGAATTATATACAATTAAATGTATAAAAACGAATGAATTAGTAATTTAGAATAGTCTAAAATATTAAATTTATAAAATTAATAAAAAAATTAGTAAATAAATATATATAAACGAATTTCAAGCAAAAATGAATTAATTTGATGAATTTAAAAAAATTGGAGTCAATTTGGAATTATATAAAATTAAATGAATAAAAACTAATGAATTAATAATTTATAATAGTCTAAAATATTAAATTAATAAAAAAGTTAGTAAATACATATATATATATATAAACGAATTAGAAACAAAAAGGATTGAATTTGATGAATTAAAAAAAAAGAGTCAATTTGAGGTTAAATACAATTAAATGCAAATAAACGAACAAGAATAACATGTGTCCTAGTGGTTCACACCTCTTCCGCTCTACCCGGAGGTCGTGGGTTCGATTCCCCTTGGGCGCATATTTGCCCATTTATTATTATTATTCTACAAGCCTCATAAGGGCTTATATACTACATGGCTCATAAGGGCTTATATACTCCAGGTCGGTCGCTAATCAGAAAATAAAATAAAAAAGATTATTTTTATTTTGAAAAATAAATTAGCGACCGCCTATTGTCGGTCGCTAAATCTTGACCCGACCGGGTCGGACCCGATTGATTCAGCGACCGACAATAGACGGTCGCTAATATTAGCGACCGCCTTGACGGTCGCAGATTAGCGATCGATTTCAAAAAGCGGTTGCTAATACTAGCTACCCGCTTTTTAACCATCGATTTTTTCGGGCAGAAATCGATCGCTAATCACGTTTTGCGACCGAAAATCGATCGCTAATACCTATTTTTTTTAGTGTCAATCATGACACCATAGACTCGATTAATTCGTTTTGGTGTTTAATATTTATCGCAATTGTAATTTTAATTATAATTCATCACTACTTCTAAATTTATTCCGAGTCAAATTTTGAAAATTTATTTTTCGTTCCACAAATATAAATTATTTTTCATTTTTGTACGTTCCAAAATATAAACCAATTAATATATTTAATATATTATTAATTTTTTTATATGTATCTTTATTTTATATATTGTTAGGATATTTTTTTTCCTAAGGAATTTTCTCTTTTAATTTTGATAATGTCAAAACAGATATCTTTGTATTGTGGAAACTAACATTGCAGGTACAAAGAAAAATGAAGAATTTAATAGATGAAAGTCTACATCTGCAAACATTGGATACAGACCCTATAGCTAGTTGAAGACAAGTCTACATCTGAAGAGTTGAAGACAAGTCCACAGCCGAAGAGTCTACATCTGCAGAGTTAGAGACTACAAGCTGTAAACTTGAGATTAGTAGAACTAATTAAGTGTAGTACACATGGTACACTCACTCACTTAGTTTGAAAAGTCTCAGTGTTTACCAGAGCTAATTACTAGTCAGTAGAAACAAGTGTTTCAGTGATTAACAGCTCTTTGAGCAGTCATCACTAAAAGACAACTTGTACTACTTGAAGGACGTTGTTATATGACAAGAAGCTTTAATTAAGCAGAAGTCAAAACTGGAGGTGAAAATATTTGAAATTTTCAATCCCTCCAACGGCTAGGGGACCCCTCAAGACTCCTATAAATAGGAGAGGAGACCTCAGATGATCAACAACAACAACCCCAAGCTCTCAAGCATACTCCACAATATCTACAGCCTTCAAAGTCTACAGCCCTTCAACTATAGACGTTTTTAGGACTTAGAAGCTAGTAATATTGTCTTGTATTTTTGTTGTTGTTCCTCACTATATACCCCTGTATTCTACTTTGTGTAGATTTTATTCTTAGTGAGTGTTTATTTCTGAGTGAGATAGAAAGAGTGTTCTGAGTGAATTTGTGTTTCATCCTAGACTAGATTGATCAATGTGAGAACTCTAAGTCTTAGGGGGAACATCTTGTGACTGTGTGATCTCTTAGTGAATTTGGCACTTGAGTGGTGTAACAGTGGATGTAGGAGGATTACAACACCTCTGAACCACTATAAATTTGTCATGTTCTTTATCTTTTGTTCATTCATTTTATCTATCTTATTGCATCAATCATATTCTTTGTGTCTTTTAAAGTTTGATTGGATTTGATTTTTCACTTCACACACTTTACTTATTTCCGCTGCACTAGGTGTTAAAATACTCCAAAGCATTACAACACTAACTTTGATAAGTGTTTGAATTAACTATACAGACTTTGCATTTCAAAAGTCTGCAGCTGCAAACCTTTGCTTTCAACTCTACAGCTGCAGAGTTCAATCTGTATACTTTATTTGTTGCAAAAAAGTTTTAAGTTTTAATAATCAAGGTCTATTCAACCCCCCCAGACCTTGATACATCTTTGGGACAAACATATATCTTGTGCTTATCAAAATAAATACCTAAGTACTAATAAAGGTCTTGAAAAAATGAGTTTACATAAGGACAATATAGGAAAACTAAACAATTAAATGTTCTAATTATAATAATTTCTATATTTTTTGGGGTTTTTGGTAAAATTCTAATTTATGAGATATAAAAATAATATATAAATAAAAAGAATATGAAATCAAAGTCATACTTTGCAAATATGTTAGATACGAGACATTTTTATTTTTAAAAAAAATCAAAATCATAGTAGAATAGTCTTAAACAAATGACTTTGATTATTACTTTTCGCCTCACTTATTTGATTCCCTTTATCATTAAGAATGATTCTTGTGTGCACTCAGGTGCATATGTGCACTCAAGTGCATAATATGCACCTGAGTGCATACAAAAAATTGTGTATCTTTAATCCGCACTCTCAAATCATATCTTATTATTGCTTAATTTTTTACCTAAAACTCCAAAATGACATCTTATTAAAATTGTTGGAGGGAGCAAAGTATGTTTGTAATGTAACCATGTTTTTGTTCATATTATATTATTTTATTACTTCAGCATTTTGTGAGATTAATTTCCGAAAAACTCATCTATTCTATTCACTACAATAATGGATAGATTTTGGGTAATAAATAAATTTAAATTCAAATTTAACTATACTGCTTGCACGTATACAACAATTAATAAATAAATTGTTTTTAATTATTCGTCAATTTAAGCAGATTAATGGCTTCAATCAAGGGATTCCTAAGCCGTTACATCTTTATTTGATTCCTTGTATCCTCCTAAAACATTTCTGAATGCATGTGCCCTTTGTTCCTTGTACACTACTAACACTATGTAATGTATTTTTTCCTACTCATTTTATTTGTCATTTAATAGCGTTCACACAAATTTAAAAAATCATTAAATAACAATAAATAAGTATGTAATGTGACAATTTTATCCTCATATTTACTTACATGATCATTAATGATTATTATCACAAAGAACATATAAGAGGACAAAAGTGTAATGTGATATTTAATTTTCCTATATTAATACAAAATAACAATTAATTTTGAGTCAAAAAAGATAATATTGCTCTAAAAACTAATACTATTGATTAATAATGTACCATGCACAATATGCAAATAATACCTTCTTTTAATAAATTTGCTCAGATATTTTGCTCAAAACCTGGAAGTCAAAACGGACCTTAAATGGAAAGAAAATAAAAGTAGATTAAGAAGCAATTACTGTAATTTCCCACATAAATATTATATAACCCCTGCATCACATCTCATTTATCACATTACAAATCCAAAAATGGAGTTGTCCAAATTTCAGATACCAGCAGCAGTAGCAGCATTTGTAGCTCTTGTATTCTGCATTCCTGCTGTCCATAGTTGGGGGGTCGATGGCCATGCCATCATCTGCAAACTTGCTCAGGTTCGCTCGTCTCGTTTACTACGTTTCATGATATCATAAAACCTCGTTTTATTATATAAGTGATCCACCTTTGCTTTAGACAAGGTTGAGCAAAGCAGCAGAAGATGCTGTCTCCCAACTCTTGCCAAAATCCGCCCAAAACGATCTCTCCAGTGTGTGTTCTTGGGCGGATCGTGTCAAGTTCCGATACCACTGGTCACGCCCTCTTCATTACATCAATACTCCAGATAAGCTGTGCACATATCAGTACAAAAGTGAGCACATATATAATCAGGTCCCTTTTTATATTGCATCAAAAAGATTAGTGTAACGAATGCTGTTCGACTTACGTAGGGGATTGTAAGGACGAAGATGGAGTAGCAGACAGGTGTGTAGCAGGAGCAGTCAACAATTACACAACTCAGCTACTCGACTATCGCAAATCTTCTTCTTTGGCTTCTTCATGTAATCTATTCAAATTACTCATATTTCTGATTATCATGTTTTTTATGCTCAGTTTCTTATGTGTTCATCATTTTGGTCCCTAAAGTTTACTTTTTTTCAGTTTTGGTCCCCCACTTTCAATTACTATTAGATTTGGTCCTGGAAGTACATTAGTTGACCGTATGTTGATTTACCTATTTGGGTGCTAAATATACTATTTAGATTTTTTTTTTTTATAATTACATATAAGTACAAAACTTTTTAAGTGATTATATTTAACACCCCGAAATAGTTGATTATGTCGGTCAAACAGGCGGTCGACCAACCTTTGGACAAAATGTGGGAGTAAAATTTACGACCAAATTTGATAGCAAGTGAAGGAGGGGGCTGTAAATGAATATAGGTAAACTAGGGACCTAAAATGAAATTATCCCTTTTCCTTAAAATCTAATCATGGTCATATTCATCAGATAATCTCACAGAAGCACTTCTCTTCCTCTCTCATTACATGGGGGATATTCACCAGGTCGACATCTACTCCTATATTTAGAATTGGCAACAAACCTATAATATGATCACACTCATTTTTGTTTCGACTATACAGCCTCTACATGTGGGATTCACTTCGGACAAGGGAGCAAACACCATCGACGTTCATTGGTATACGAGGAAACAAGTTCTTCATCATGTGAGTAGGGAACATAAAACATATGCAATCATCATATGGAAAAACTCTAATAATCTATATCCTATAGGTATGGGATAACAACATCATTGAGACAGCAGAGGAGAGGTTTTACGATTCCAATGTCGATGAACTAATTAATGCACTCGACAAGAATATAACAGTAACCTTATTTTCCTCTAATAATATCTTATGAAACTTAAAACCACCATATCATCTATGTGTTTTTAACTCTTGAAACTTGGCAGACTGTGTGGTCTGATCAAGCAAAGGAATGGGAAGCCTGTAGTAAAACGGCTTGCCCAGATCAGTAAGTTTAGCTTCTTCAAGATTAACTTCATTTCACAATCATCATTATTATTATTAACATTAAATATGCATGTAGATATGCATCTGAAGGAATTAAAGCAGCCTGTGACTGGGCATATAAAGGAGTTGAGCAAGATTCAGTACTCGAAGGTACATGTTCGTTTTTCCTATGGTTATGAAGCCATTCATTCTTCTGTTATGAAAATTGCAACATGAGAATGATATGCATTCACTACTGTTGCAGACGACTACTTTCTGTCCCGTAGGCTGGTGGTCAATCTACGGCTGGCTCAGGGTGGGGTCCGCCTAGCAGCAACACTCAACCGTATATTCGGATCATGATCACATTCATTTCATTATGCAATTCTGTAAGGTCTCAGAATAATTGTTTCTTTTGAATGATTGCATTGAAAAGACATGATCAGTAATAATTCAGCAGATTTCAAGGAAGGGGTGAAGAATTACCGCACCTAATCATATGTGAATTCTGTAATAACTCAGTAATAATAATATAACCATTTGACATGATTTTTGAATTATATCTAAATTAAATAATGACCATTAGCTTTAGCATCAGCTAGCTTGCCTCTTCATGCCTTAGGAACTGAACAAGCTTAGATCGCACGTCTGGAGGGATTCGAACAGGGCGGTAGTTTTTGTCAAGCAAAACTACTGTGGCTCTTGCCTCCACAATGGGCTGCATAATTTACAGAATTAGGATCAGCATTTTGCTCATTATATGTATCCACATAACTTTAACCAAGGGTAAAGTAGTAAACACCTCTAGGTTAGGAATCTTGAAGATGAAATGTTCGAAGAACAACCGAGCAGCAGAAGAGTCACACACCCTCACCTTCACAACAAACCTGTCACCACTCTGTGGAGACATGAAAAATATGTCGAGTTAGGAAAGCCTTGATACCTTTCTGACAGTGCAGTTGAATGCTTAATTGCATTATTGATTCATTAGAATATCCAATTATGCTAAGAACAAGTAGTGATAGATGGAGATCAAATTAGAATGACACATACCCTTAAAGGTGCAATAAACTTGAGTGATAATTCTGATAAAGCTAATGCATCTCCAGTTCTGGCAACTGCGTCTGCACTCACACCAATCCTCTCCATAAGTTCATGACGACCTGTTCATTTTATTATCGAGGTAAACCATGAATGAAACAGATATACCTTCATTCAATTTATCTACTGAATTCTTAAAAACATTAACAGATCACACTCACCATGTTGACAATAACTTGCGTATACAGCATTATTCACCACCCCATACTGATCCAATTCGTAGTCCCGAACCTTCATTTCAACTTCATGGAACCAATTCATTCTGTAAAACATTAATGGAAAAAAAGCATCAAGCTTCTCTTGAAATCACATTACAAATCACCAAACTTTGCGGAAATAAAAAAATCTACACACCAGAGTATTAGATATTGTGTGAACCAGTTGCGCCGATTCACTAAATCGAGTAATACCATTTAACTAGTTTCCAAGTAATTACTATTCAGTGAAATGAGCAATGTGCAAATGGACACTTTAGATTAGCTGTTAATTACTTCATATATTGATCAGTGCTAAATTATTCCTCGTTACGAGAATTGACTCAACTAAATTAAACTTCTAACTAATCGGTAAAGGGTGGACTAAAACTATACAGTGCATCTGGAAATCACAATTTAAAAAAGAAAGAACAACAAAGTTCAAGAAACAAAATGTATCTAATAAAAAAAAGGGGTAATTGAAAAATGAAGTACCCTTGTCCACCTTTAAAGTCAAAAGCAAGGGCATTGCAGGTCGTCGGCCGAGAGTGGGATAAGCTGACACGTGAGGGCCTGATACGCCGCCGGAAAGTGACCGGCAAATTTGGAGATGGCCGCGAAATAGGTACGGAGGCGGGGTAGGATCGTGAGGCCACGTGCGTGCCGGGATTAATTAAAGAGTGAAGCATTTTTGATGAAAAGGGTGAAATCAATGTTTTGGTAGAGACTAGAGACTGTTCTGTTGTGGAAGAAGGATTAATTTCCTGAATTTCTTGATTTAAATATTAAGGTAGCATAAAGGTTTTCTTGTTATTAAATAACTGTCACGTGCTTGGGCCGTGACAATCTAGGCACTTGTTCCTAATTTACTAGGTAAATTTTGGTCAACTCTCCACATCAAAGCGCCAATTCATTACTTATAGACAAGGATGAAAATATTTGTATATATCCCCGATATATTCCTGATATATCCATTTTTCGTGGTCACCGATATCGATATTAGGGATAACTATATTTTCATAATATCCGTAAAAAAAAATTGGTAATATCGATAAATATCAGTATGCAATATCAATTCTAATTGTATTTTTGTATAAATTGAGCATAATATTGGTCAAATATCGAAAAAATATCGAAAAATATCGGAAAATATCCAAAAAATATCGATTATTAATATAAAAAGTATAAAATTTGCGCTATTTTTATCATTAAATTTATGTATTAAAAGTTTGTTATTAAATTTTCATTATTTTTCAAATTTACCGATATCGATATTCGATATCGAAATATCCATCGATATTTCCATAAATTCAGGGTCTCGATATTTCTACCGATACCGATATTTTCAACCTTGCTTGTAGATGATAATTTTGTCCCGAACCTGACAAATAAATTAGTTTCGAAAATGATAATATGTATATCAGTGCATGCAAATTTATATGTATACTTTATTTTTTTTTTTTTTTTTTGAACAACAAAAGCCTATTACAGATTAAGTTCACAAAGAGCAGCACCAGGAATACATCAGATAGGCTAAGTTTTCAAAGATTGAGAACAACTACTCCAGTCGAATCGCAAGGAAATGGAGAGTAAGTAACGGAGGTAGACACCTGAATAACTTTAAAGCTCTTTTTGGCGGATTGAACACCCCACACTAAGGTATCCTTCACCAATTTCATCTTTCAAGCGTCCATCTCTGCTCGATCAGCACATCAGTAAGGGAGATTGAGGGCTTTGAAAATCATCTGGCACACTACCAGATCTGAGAAAGAACATCAATCTACCCCAAAAACAGAGAATAAAAAACACAGAAAAAGAAAAACAGATTCCCAACGAGTCAATCCTACCAAACGGCGCCGTGTTAACGGCGCCGATGGAGGAGATCGGCCCGCGGGTCAACAAAAATTACACCAGTAGACGAAAGAAGAAATAGGTAACAATATGGACTGTGGAGCGGTGGCCCTGTGGCGGCGGCGATTGATCTACTGGCAGCGATGGATCAAGTTACCGGCGCAGGCGAGGTTGTGCCCGATGATGGCGGCGGCTGAGATAGATCTAACTTTTTGAGGAGGGGCGGCGGCGTCCCCAGCACTATCAGTGATGATGTCGGTGAGGCTGCGGCGGTGGTATACGGGAGGAGGCGACTGTAGATATGAAATTAGGGTTTTTTAAGAGAGTGGATTTGGGGTGAATCGGTTAAAAACACTGAAAGGAGAGAAAAATTTGGAGAGTTGTAGATGAGAGTAAATAGAATCCCATAGAAGGGTGGAATAAGCCAGAAGATGGCCTGAGGAACACACGTCCGTGGGCGGCGCCGGGGCCTCACTAGAAATCCTAAAAGAAGAGTTTCTAGGAGTAGAGAGAGAGAAATCTTATTCAAGCCGAGATTAATTTATATGTATACTTTGAATTTTATGTACAGCTCCGCGATAATCGCGGGTTTAGCACTAGTGACATATAAATACGGGGTTTATTCAAACTCCACTATTATTTTAATTGATTACTTAAAAATATTTATGTATCTTTATCACATTTAATTTATATGTATACTTTAAATGTGATAAAGATACATAAATATTTTTAAGTAATCAATTAAAATAATAGTGGAGTTTGAATAAACCCCGTATTTATATGTCACTAGTGCTAAACCCGCGATTATCGCGGAGCTGTACATAAAATTTATGGTAAAGTTATTAATCAATTTTTTTGTGTTTTATAAAATGGTGTTACTATTATTATTTTATTTATTCAATTTTTTTATTGTATTTTAAAAAATTGTTAGTTAATAATATATAACTATATTCCAAGGACAATAAACTATAAATTCATGACATTTATTATTAACCAAATGTTTAGAAAATAATGCTTACAAATTGCGGAAAATCTCCCTATAAACAACATTTGTTGCGTATTTGGAAGGATTTCCGTTAGAATCAAGTGATAAAATCTTCAATCATCTACTTGATCTAACTCTGGATACTGCAACATAAAGTTAACCATGAGTGAAAACAAGCTTGGGAAGATACAATCTAACAGTAGAAAGCGATTGCACTTGGTAAAACACAGTAGAATTGAAAATTATCGTCTTGTAAAATTCACCGGCATTGTAGGATTAGAATTTGTCAATGTCATTCTTGGGATGAAGACTTTATTTCCAACATTCCTTCCAGATATTATGTCAGCCTCGAGAATGTGGTTGCCAAGTTTGGTGACGATCAATCTTGTTCCATTGCACAACCTGAATTTGTGATCAATATTTCTTAGTAACTTTATAGACACTCCTTCTTTCAAGATCAGACGGTGATTTGATATTCGAAACACCTAACAGAATTTAAAAATTCAACTATAATCATTTGTCCATTATCTCCTTCTCGAAATTCAAAGGCACAAACACTGTTTGAGCTCAAGTATACTTTAGTATCACCCGGAATCATAGATAGAATCTTATCATTTATAGACTCCAAATCTCGATGAGTAGGTGCAAGTATTGTTCTATCCTCAAAGTATTTTTGTTTCCTTAAATTATCAATTAAGGATGGATAAATACTTTCGATTATAAATGCAGCTGGATCAATGACATCATAAATCAAATTAACTTTCGGAATCTCAATCTCAGTGGCACCATCTTGCCTATTCCAATTTTCTCATCACCAACTTTCAAATCCACCTCGAGAAGTTAATAATATCATCATCATTTGAGGACGTATTGGGATCAGAACTTTGTAATCTCATGTTCTTCGTCAATCTTAAAACCTTAAAATTGAAAACAAATTAGATGTATTTAGTTTTTCAATAATTAATTCTTTAAAAAAATTATTATTTAATAAAAGATGCATAAAATACCTTGCAATAATCCCACAAATATGAAGCATTGATAGTTGAATGCACAATATCCTCTCGACTTCCTTTTGGTGTAACAGGAAGTATCTGTCTAAAATCTCCTCCAAGCACAACGATTTTACCACCAAAAGACATATCGCTCATGGTTCCATCTTGAGATCTAAAAATATCCAAAGCTTCGAAGCTAAATATGTTAATCATTGATGCCTCATCCCATATAATAAGCTTTATCTTTAATAATAGTTCGGATAAATGTGTCTCCGGCTTAATATTACACATGGTGGTCTCATCAATATTAAGCGGTATAGCAAATCTTGAATGAGCAGTACGTCCGCCAGGCAGAAGTAGAGATCCTATTCCACTTGATGCAATATTAAGAGCAATATTTCCTTTTGAACGTATTGCTGCGGAGATCGTTCTCCAAATGAATGTCTTTCCAGTCCACCATATCCAAATAAAAAGAAGACTATTTCTTTTTGCAAACAAACAACTTCAAGTATTTTACTAACCACAAGTTTTTGTTCTTGAGTTAGAGTTGAACTTAACTTGTCATATTCTTCTCTTTGTTCAGACCGATCGTAATTCAATTCTTGACGAATGAGTTTATTTACTACATCATTCTCAAACTCAAAATCTGATACTGTCATTGATGCAAATCTACTCAAAGTGGATTCATTCATCTGCAATAGTTTCTCAATTTCAATTAAAGCAAAGTTTTTCAACTCTTCACTGTTAAGCTGTAAATCTAAAAAAAAAAAAAAAATAGATAAAAAACATAATTATAAGATAATTTTACAATCTAAATCAAATTAATTTTTCTAAAATATTATACCTATAATATTTAATGTTCGTCTTCTTTGATAGGGTATATCATCCGCCATACACTCCCACGTCTTTTCGAATACGATTTCTGGAGAGAGTTACTTTAAGATGACATGAGAAGAATAGTGATTATGTTCCTTAAGTAATGAGTGTTTGCCCAATAACTTGCCTCTGCTATCCTATCAATGTACTAATTATCATCATCCAACAATCTCATTGAATAGCAAGCATCCTTAAAGGTATCATACACAGTATCACCAATGGTTTGTATCATCTCATAAGATGTTAATCCCTTATTATAAGACAGTAAGAGATACAAATAATACTCTTCACCAGCCCCTGGTGGAACACTGTATAGTCTTCCCAAAGAAAATCTATTACTTTTTCTCTTTTTCCACTGATATTTTTTCTATCCCAAACATAGATTTTTTAAAATTTCACATAGGCCAACTTCTTTGCATCCTCATCATTGGTTTTATTTTTATCCATTCATGCCATGAAACATTGATTTACCTAAAGATGGTCTTTCGAGTACATCATCAATGTAATCTTCATCTCAAAAAACAACTCTCTGCTAATTAGGAAGATGGAAATTCAATCTCATAACAGGTGGATACCCATAATGTATATCGAACTGAAGAGTTCTCCAAACTGCTTCACACGGAGATATGTATCTGCAGTTTACGAAATTTTTCACTTCGTCTTTCAATTTTGATTCACCTTTAATGACCCCTTCCTTCTCCACAATAGCAGTAACTCTTTCAGCTCCTTTGTAGTAGTATTGGACTGTAAGGAACCACAAAATGATTATTCAAATGAACAATTCCTTTATCAACAGTGACCCCTGTATTTCTTCTTCTGTACAGTGGGAAACCTTCGTCATCAACAGATGTAAATTAATTATAACTCTTTGTGAAGTTCTTTGAGCAAACGTTGTTGACCATGCAAGGAGAATTTCTTTTTGCCAATCCACAGGGTCCGTGAATCATGTAGTTACTTACCAAATCATACAAAAATACATCATCATCTTTATCTGGCATTTCTGCAGATATCATATGATCAACATCCTCTGAATTTGAAATTTTATTTTCACGGTTAAAAAACAAAAGAATATGAGCATGCATCAATCCTCTTTTCTGAAATTTCACCGGGTATAACACCACCGATTGAAAATATTTGAATCAAGTTATATACTAAAAAATTCAATAGAAATGTAACGTTATTTTATTCATGAAAGACAAATATTATGGAACTAAAAATTTAAAAATATAAAAAGATAAACTTACATGTATCAGTTTTTCCAAATATTTGAAGTTCCTTAAAATCCTTCACGATACGATCAAGTTTCATCTTAAACACTCTGTAGAGAATATCTGGCCCATCAACAGATTCAAAACCTTTCTCATTTAAGAATCTTGTAATCTCAGGCCATTTCGGATTGCAAGTAATTGTGATAAATAAATCTGGGTAAAATTTTCAAGAATTTCTTAGTATAGATTTGTTTATTGAGTAGGTTTTATATAAAAATGGTTCATTATAAGTTTATCATGAATTAAGGTATTGAACATTTGTCCTGGAGTATCATTAATCTCATCAGGAGTAACATAAATTTGAGTTCAAGAAAATTTACAACAATTACAATATAATACCACTGACCCAGATTAATGATACTCCTGATGGAATTAATGATACTAAAAAACTGCTTCATGATAAGCTTATCATGAACTGTTGTTATATAATATTTTATCTTATTTATTATAACACAAATTTGTGTGATCATTGCATGGCATGAGACAGTATAAATTAACACTCACCCTTGTTAAAGTATTAATGTGTCATGTCCAATTTATACTCAATTTTCTTCTTGTTTGATGTAAACACGAATATATCACTAATATAAAAAATATAAATTACATTACACATAAAATTATATCATATGAACATTATGTGTAATGAAAAATAATAAAATACACATACAACTCGTTAAGTTTGTAATACACGACACCAACAAAGACATAGTAATATTTTAATCTAGCACCATAACAATATAAATTACAATATATCATATTTAAAAAAAGTATGTATCGAGTGAAATTGGTTCATACATAAATAATTGAAGAGTATTAGTTGTTTTCACTGAAGAGTTTTAGTTGTTTCATCAAAGAGTTTTAGTTTATTTTCACTTAACAACTAAGACTCTTCAATGTAAATAAATAATATTTTTCAGTGAAAACAACTACTACTCTTTAGTGAAAATAACTAATATCCTTCAATGATTCATGTATAAACCAATTTTACTCTATACTTAATCTTAAAAAAATAGTTACACAATTAATAGAATTTTCTTAATTTACTAAAATAATTACAATATAGTAAAAAAAAATTAAATATAATATTTAGTTAATTTGCAAATGCTTATTAAATGAGTTTAGATCGTAAATCATAATTTTTTGTTGGTCATTTAATAAGTTATCAAATTAAAACATATTATTCAAATTTGTGGTGCACTATAAAAATAATTATTATACTAAACATTATATTTTAATTAACATATATTAAAAATTTACATGTAAACAATACACAGATAAGTATAATATTATTTTCTAATTCCATTTGATAACCCCATTCCAATATATTAAGGAGGTGTTTGCTGGAGATTTTAGGAGGTGAGTAATGAAAGATTATATTTTAAAAAGTAATTAATTAGAGTAGTTATAGTGTGCATTTGAGTGTATTGTATGCACTTAGATTTTGAAGAAATAAAAATTCAAGAAGAAATCAGTAATACTCCAAGAAGTAATTAGTAATACCCCAAGATATAATCAATAATACCCCAAGAAGTAATTAGTAATACTCCAATTGCAAAAAAAAAAATATATATATATATATATATATATACATAGTTCGGCGTGTTAGTGGCTTAGTGCATGTTTTGAAAATATTAAAGTTGAAGTCAAAATTAAACTTTAAATCCAGTTGAATGCTATAATTTATGAATTAATTGTTATTTAGAAAGTAAATATTTTATTAATTTGATCAATATTTTCTAATTGGAAAGATTATATATTATATTTTATATTTTATATTTTACATATATGTAAACGAATTGGTAGCATGATATGAAACTATTAATATCATGTTTTAAGATATTATTGATAACTACTTTAGATATTATTGATTACCACTTAGGGTATTGTTAATTATTGCTCATGATATTTCCGATTATTACTTTAAGATATTGTTGATTATTGTTTTAGGTTTTATTGATTCAAAACATACATTACACACTGAACTATGTATTTTTCGGAATTAACTTTTAAAATTCAAGTGCATATCATGTATTTGGGTGTATAGAAGAATCACTCAAACTATAAAATGATATACGTAAATTAATTGGAAGATTTAATTACAAACCATTCATTATTTCATATAATAATTATCGGTCAACATTTTTGAATTATGGCATTTAATTATGTAACAAATATAACAATCCCGTCATATTTTTTCCTACACAAGAATTTTTCTTAATATAATTAATTTGTATTAAATTATATGAAATAATAGAATATAGTTAACTATAAAATTGATCCTAATAATAAAAGTATATAATTAAGATATATATATATATATATATATATATATATATATATATATATATATATATATATATATATAGATTGATATATGACTTGTTAATTGGATCACATGATTTAAACACAGGTCAATTTTTCCTAAATTATATAATCAACATTGAATGTGAGATAATATCAAGATACAATCAAATACATAATTGAGGTACATAAATTAAGTGAATAAATTGAAAAGTTGATGGATGGATTGATATATGACTTGTTAATTAAGTCACATGTTTTAAAAAAGAGTCGAATTTTCCTAATTTAAAAAAATAATAATATCTTAATACAAATAATTCTTTAATTTAAAAATAAAATTTTAATTTTATTCGAACATGTTTAATAAATATTCATCCGTATTTTAAGGGGCATGAGATACACACGTAAACATGTTCTCTATTAGACCATATCTTAATAAAAAAATAAAAATTGTGTATTCCTAATTATTTGGTATATATATTATTATTATATACTAATTTTAAGGAAATGTTGGTACACGTGAAAAAATATTGTATCCACCACATTGGAAAGATTCATTTTGAAAATTAACAAAAACGTTTTATATTAATTAATTTTAGTAAAGACATTAAAAATATCTTAGTTTAATAAATAGTATAAAAGAAAAGGTCAATAAATCTTTGTTGTTAATTAAAAGGAAATTTAAAAGATAAGATTAATTGTATTAACATTCCAACTATATTCAAAGTAGATCATCATATACATAATTCGAAAACTCATGTTTTCAAAGGATTCGAGGACTCAAATCTTGCTTTCAATAATCCATTATTATTTTTCAAGAATATATATTCCGAAAGATATATTCATACAAAGATTTCGAAAGATATATTCATCGAATCGAAGATGAATATATATAAAAGATATCCATTATCCAAATTTGAATGATTCTTCATCATCTTAGAATTAAAAAAAAAAAAAATTATAACTTCTCATAAAGAATATTATTTATAGAATTGTAAATAATACATTGAATTGTATGTAATACATTACAATGTTAAAAAAATTTAATTTTTAACATATAATCAATGATTCTTCATCTTCACAATAAAATTGATCTTCCACTTTAACTTCATACGAAGAATTGATAATCCACTTCTATCTTTGTAATACCCCGTCCCGTTTTGTACCTTTTAATTTCTTAGAAACCTTAATTATATAATTTTATATTATTATCTTGTTTCTTTTAATTTTATTATTTTGTGTGCTACTATGTAATTTAAATATATACTCTATTTCAAATTCCCAAGTTCGAAGAAAGAAAGTGAATATTTCAAACGGATAAGGGATTACGAAAAATTAAATATTCAAAGTTTAAAATTATGTTTTCGATCTGTATAATTTATTGAGAATAATTTAAATACAATAAAATATTAATTGAATTTTAAAATTGTATTAATTTTCAATTCGGGAATAAATCGGTGAACCAAACGATCCCTAAATCGTATCAAGTAGGATCGGAAATATCAGGGATTAAAATGAATTAACCCCATCCACATAAATTATCCCTTCTTTTGTTTTTAATTAATTAATTAATTATTGACTTCTTCTATAAAAAGGAACCGTCCCTATCCCTTAAAATTACACAAATCAGTTTCTTCTCTTCCCAATTCATTCTACGAAATTATCTCCTCCCCTAAAGTCCCTTTTCTCCTTCTTCTCTCATAGAAAGCACGCACCACCATCGCGTTCCAGCGCTGCCGCACCGCTCAAGCACGCTACCACCTCACTTTCCTCCGTCGCGCTCTCTCATCCATTCGAAGCGCCGCCGCCGTCCCCCCACCAGCGCGCCGCCGCTGCGCCTCAGCCAGCATCACCGACGCGACGCCTTCCTCCTCGCAAAGCCCCAACTGACGTCGCCTCTGTTCCAGATGCAGAACCGAGCACCGCCGTGCTCCGCTGCCCTCCTCCTCTCCTGTTCCAACCGGGCCGATTTGCCCTCCCCTTGAGTGAGTCTCAATTCTCTTTGTTTCTCCGATCCCTAGTCGATTTCAATTTCAATTATTGAATTTCCTTTCGATTCAACCGTTCGTTTAATCTCAGTTTTATTCTTTTCGCATTTAATCAAGGCACGTAGCCCTCTCTACCGTTCCGATGAAGAGCCCATTGAGCACTATGTCGTACTGCTGCCCGTTTTATTCCGGAAAATCCCGAACGACATCGTTAGGCTGTCTGAACTAGGACTCGTAAGAATTTCTACCCCTCCTTCATATTTCCTTTTGAGGATTGGGGATGAGGCTACTGTTTTAATTTCTTCCATTAAAATCTGTTAATTAAACATAACAAAATGAGTGAAAAAAATGATTACTGTTACACCGATGGAATTAATCGCTGGACTCTATTCTATTTTGTTGAACGATGAGATGAAGGAAACTGTTACCGATTTGGTCATTGAGACATGGGAATTCTGTTTTGGTTATTGGCTACTGTATCTTATACTGGACTGATGTGGATTAAGAATGATTAACTGTAAATGGGTTAATTTTATTCCTTGACCTCTGTTTTGTTCTTTTTGGTTAATTATTTTGGGTTAAGAGTTAATTTGGTTGGGAACTTAATTATTTTATACGTTGTTGTTTCCCTTTGAAAAGGAGAATACTGTTGGCCTCAAAAGTATTATTTTGTCGTATTAGTTGATTTTGGAAAAAGGACTGAAAAAGACAAAGTTGTTTATATCCAAAATTAGTAACAAATGAAAAAGGGTATTTTGGAAAATAGTATTATTCTTTTATTTTGAAAGTGATACAAGTCGATTTGATTAGTAATACTAATAATAAAACAAATATATATATATATATATATATATATATATATATATATACTATATTTCTTAGTATTTATTATATAAAATTCTTTAAGCAAAACATTAATTAATAAAAGGAGTTTTATTTATAAAATATAAATTATATTCAAAGTTCTTTTAAAATAAGAAATGGATAATTTTAAAAAGTAAAATATTGAATTGAGACTTTTATTATATTAATATTATTTAAATAAATTTCTTATTATTTTATTTATTTTCGATAAAGATATTAAATGGATATATTTTTAAGTTATAAAAGCTTTTAGTTTTAAAAGTCTAAAAATATCAAAAGGATTGTTTTCATGAAAATTGAAATAGTACCACAAAGAAATTAGTAAGTACACCTACCAACCTAAATAGTGTTTTTACCCTTTGAAGAGTTAGTTTATTCAATAGGATTATAAGACAACAACTTCCTCATTTTCGTAACATGAACTTCTAGACCTTTCGATAATCCAATAGCCAATTATTAATTAAATGATTTCATATTAGGACTCTGTGCTAATCGGAATACGCACAAGGGATCCGACATTCTGTTTGTATATCACTCTCGGGACGTCTCTACAATGCGAGTTATCTTCCAAAGGAATTTCAAGACAGTTGTAACTTAGCTATAAAATTAAAAGGTGGGTGATGATCTGTTGATTGATCTGCTAATAATAACGTTGTGCTGGTATACTCTGAACTCGACTAAATCAATCTAAAACAACTTATCCAATATAAATGAATCCCTATTATATAACTGTTTGAATTATGTGATATATTTATATGTGATACAAATATCTATTGTTCCTATTCAAATTAATCATGACTGCATGATTAAGGGCATTCTCTGAGCATGAACCAATTTAAGTGTGAATTATCCCCACAATTTGAAATGACAGTTTTATGGGAAAGAGGAAAGCGAGTAATCATTGATCTATGCATAGTAGTTTTGTTTGTGGATTGACACGTATGACCATGAGTGACAATAGGTCAGATTCATGGTCACCGATATAATTTTGTGGTGACCATGAGTGATAATAACTCAGATTCATGGTCACATGAATGATTTGTTTGTGAGAAATGGTTTGGGGGAGATTCACAATGTGTTGAAAATGATTTTGGCAGATTAGGCCGTTACTTGAAAATGACTTTGGGTTTGCCCCTTATTGTGAATCAACTTGTGATATTTCAATTATATGATGTGAACTTGTTAGTTATATGATATATGATGTTCGTATTATTATGTCAACTGATTAAAGGAATTAAATACTTTATTAATGAGTATAATTTAATATACTTCGGATTTACCAATCTCATGACGTTGCAAATCACCCATACGTGAGAATTCAAATCTCACGCCCCCTTTTTACAACCCTTGCAGATTATGATTTCGTGGAGCAAGGACAGTAATAGGGACGACACGGAGTTCCCCGTTTAAATAAAATGATACTATTGATATTAAACTTTATACATGTGTGTGAGATATTGTATAAAAAAGTATTCTACTCATTTCTTCCGCTGCATGAAACTCATCTCTTATTTTATTATATCTTTTTATATCAAAAATTTTATAGTTCGGATTTTAGTCACAAGTGGCACCTCGAATCTGAGATATTTAATGTGTTTCGGATTCGGGGCGTTACAATCTTCATTGTTGATGTTCAATCCTAAAAATAAAATAAAAAAAATCACACAATAATCATTTTCATACGAATAAAATAACATAATTAGTAAATAGAGTAAATACCTTTAGACACGTAGAGATTTGTATTCGTCTAAATCATAAAAAAAAATATGAGTTTAAGGAAATTATCATTGGTAGAAGAGATTAGACAACATATGAAGATTAAATTCATACATCAAAATTATAATAAACATAAAATAAAAAATAAATATCTTAAGATGAAGATCCTGCAAAAAAGAAATGTGAAGAGTGAATATATTGGGATGAAGATCCTTCAAGAAAAAAAAATGAAGATTTAGACGAAAGGAGAATTAATATAGAACTTCATAGCAAAATTGAAAAAAATAAAAAGAAGAAGAATTGGATTATTTCGTTGGAAAGATTATTGGAATTGATTTTTGGTTGTGTGAGATAGATGGTATATATTGAGGAGATGTGAAAAAATCAACGGTCAAGATTAGATTAAATATTAAAATTCAATGGCTAAGAATATATTTTAAAGTCAATGAATTGAGTGAATGAGGGGAGAGTATTTCCAAAATAGAGGGTTAAGAGTTTGCCACATATATTTCCAAAACTTTGTCTTTATAGTATATTAAGATTATTACATTCGCGATAAATGTATAAATTTGTATTCATCACTAGACATATAATCAGTTTTGTCTTACCTTGTTACAAATTTGGGATACTATAAAAAAAATTAGGTACAATGCATCAAAAGACTTCTAAACTATCAAATTTTATTTCAAAGGCCCTTTGGTTAATTTTTATTAAAAAAAATTCTTATACTATAACATTCTTGTTTTATTAGGCCCTTGATTTTTGTAATCCATTAGAATCATGAGTTCGAGTCATTATTTGCCTCTTTGTTTTATATTTTTATTTCATAACCTTGTTTGTAATCCGTTAGAGGCGAATTTTTTTGGTGGAATTCGATTTTAATAACATTGAAATTGGTTGATTCCACATATTTTATTGAAAAATATTTAACTGAACAAAATCTTTGATTTTTCGTTACTAGGAGATTGTAAGCACATTAAAATTGTGACTTACCGTGTTTTGGAGATATCAAATAATATCTACCAAAATAGAGGAAAATCAAGAGAATCAATTAAATCAAATCATATGTGATTGATATTTCATCAAATTGGAAGAAAATAAAGAAGATCAAATCAATTCAGATTGATTTGTCAAATCAAGTCAATCAAATCGGCCGACCCATTATTTTGCCACGTGGCAATGCGAAGAAGGAAGATCTTCATTTCCTTCCCTATAAATAGAGTTCTCCTCCACACTTCAAATATAACAAAAAAAAAAATGAAGAAAAAGAGAAGAATCAGAGGAATTTTAGAGATTGTACTCGATTTTCGCATTTGATGCAATAAAAAATTTCTTTGTATTGTAATTTCATTTTTATTATATTTAAATTAGAAATTTGTAGTTACAAATTTGGCATGCCAAGTGGGACATCTCTACCTTTCATCTCTTCTCTTCCAAATAAAAAAAAAACTCCTTGACAAGAGCATAAATTGTCTATGATGCTCCTTAATACGAGCCAAAACTATATCTTTTTACAAATCAAATCTGTCTGAAGCTTTCAAGCCAAAGATTAGATTGAAAACTCACTGATATGAGTATAAAATATCTATCAAATTCAAATCAAAGCTCCTTGATACGAGCCAAAACTGTCTACAAATTTGAAATTGAAGACTCCTTGATACGAGTATAAATTACCTATCAAATTAAAATAAAAGCTCCTTAATACGAGCAAAAACTATCTAAAGTCTCTTAAATAAAATCTCCTCGATACGAGACTAAACTATCTATGACTCCCATATTGAGTCTTTCAAATCAAGGCTCCTTGATACGAGTAAAAACTATCTAAGTCCCTTATATCGAAAGTTCGGTATCGAGATATTTTCGTGATTCATTCACTTCAAGACAGAAATGTCCGTGAACAAAGCACGAGGGGGCATTTGTAAGCACATTAAAATTGTAATTTACCGTGTTTTAGAGATATCAAATAATATCTACCAAAATGGAGGAAAATCAAGAGAATCAATCAAACAAATCATATGTGATTGATATCTCATCAAATTGGAAGAAAATAAAGAAGATCAAATCAAATCAGATTGATTTGTCAAATCAAGTCAATCAAATCGGCACCGACCAATTAAATTATGGCACGTGGCAATGCGAAGAAGGAAGGTCTTCATTTCCTTCCTATAAATAGAGTTTTTCCCCATACTTGTACTCGACTTTCGCATTTGATGCAATAAAAAAATTCTTTGTATTGCAATTTCATTTTTATTATATTTAAATTAGAAATTTGTAGTTACAGAGGCCTCGTAAAACAAGAATTAATAGTTTAAAAACTTCTTAAAATTAAAAATAGTCCAGGAACCTTTCAACACAAAAATTAATAGTTTATGAGTCTCTTAATACATTATGCTAAAATTTAATAAACCATACATTCATATCAAATAAAAAATATCGAAAATACCTACTCCCCCCTTAACATTTTACACCATTTTTGGAGCATATCAAATAAAAGTTGTAATGAGTAGAGTGTTGATGTGTAATTATTTAAATTTTTATTGTTAAAGTAAAAAAATTGGTTGAATTGAGTATAAAAAGTAATGATATTTTTTATAAATATATAAATACTATTATGATGATGTTTAAGTATGATGATGTTTAAGGAAGAATTTTTTTAAGAAATGCAATGTGTTTAGGGACAGACCATAAAAAAAAGTATGAAAAGTGTTATGGGATGAGAAAATAAGCGTAATGAACCGATGATCGGTTTAACTGTCAATTCGTTCCGACTTTGTTTGTAAAAAAAAGGGGAGGAGGGGGGCTTTTCTTTAATTTTGAAAATTTTCTTTGAACGAATGTCCTTAAAGAAACTATCTATGTAATTTCACATCATAAATATTTTTTTTAATCGAAGAGCTCTAATTACTTGAACTAATTCACCTTAAATAATAGGGAAAAAAGAATAGTAAGGAATTTGACTATGATGCTTGATATTAGCATATATACACTTTCACACCATTACTATTGTAATTTATATTCGAAACATATAAACATGAATTGAGATAAATATCTTTTTAACTAGTGCTAGCCTGCGATCTCGCGGGCTTGTAATTATTTTATTTTTTATCTTCAGATTTTTAATATTTGAACGTATATTACAGATTTATATTTCAAACACATCATGTTATCAAAGTCTTTGAGTGTGATAGTTTAACCTCAGGTTTTATACTAAAAACTCATTGCATCTTGAAGAAGAAAAAAAAATAATAATGCAGGCGGAAACATCGTCGTTCTCTATTTCAATAAAATAAAGAAATAAAAAAAATCATAAACCCATTACACGTTTGTTTAATTGCAATGTACCTTAGTCGAAAGAAGAAACCCACAAGAACAACTGCATTCCAATTCAAATGAAAAAATATTACACATTACGAAATATTTCTCTATAAACCACATTTGTTGTGCTCTTTGATGGTTTACCACCTGAATCCAAACACATGATCTTTAAACCGCTCATACTCGTAACTCTAGAAACCGCAACATACAACTGTCCATGTGTGAACACCGGCTTGGGAAGATAAAGTCCAACCGTAGACTAAGACTGCCCCCGACTCTAATTTATCGTCATAGCAAAACTGATTAGAACTGGAAATCGTCGCCTTGTAAAATTCACAGGCATTGTGTGGTCCGAATTAGTCAAATTCATTCTTGGAATGTAGACCTTGTTCCCAATATTTCTACCTGAAATTATCTCAGCTTCGAGTACATGACTTCCAAGCCTGATGATTACCAATCTTGTGCCATTGGACAATCTGAATTTCTGATCAATATTTCTCAAAAGAACCACTAGCTCACCTTCCTTCAGTATTAGACGATAATTTGGCATCCCCGAACACTTAATAGAATGTTGTGGCACAAATAATCCCGTATTTGGCCTAAATACTATCTCAGAATTGGGGTATACTGGAACTGGGGTTTAGGGCCCGACAACAGGATTTCAGGATTTAACAACCCGACAAAATCGAGGGTCAGCACCAGTGAAGATATCGAAGTACTGACAAAATATTGTAATAATAGATTTATTAGATCTACGGTTGTAATTAATACCCTAAAATAAAGGGTCAGGATTGCTTCCTTAGAGAGGAGCTTGGGGCTCTATAAATAGATGCCCCAACCCATTGTAAAGAGGAGCTCATTTTAGCTTTCTCCTCCCCACAAATTCTCCCTACATAAATATAACACTAGGCAAGGGAGACACTTTGGAGGGGACACTCAAAGCCATCTTCAAGGGAAGAACCAATCGATTCTTCCCCTATTCTTGTGTTCTTTGTGTTCATATTATTTTATATGTTTGTTACCCGATAATCGGGACTACCCCTATAGCCACATAAATTCGTCACCTAGACTCAATAAAATCGGTAACAACAAATGACGCTAGAAGAAGAGTGTATATCCTCAACAATCTCACTGGTTCATGTGTGGACACGAAGATCCATCCACAAAATTCATCAAGAGATTCTGCAAAAATGAAGCTAAGTTTCCATTTTTTTTTTCAAAGCTTTTTTCCGGGCCAACAATGGTGTCTCTGCAGTAATTCATCAAATTAAAAGTGTGCTACGGGGAATTTCAAACTCCAACTTTCTTATCACAAAAGCACAAATAAGTCCACAAAATTCACCATTTATATCCTTGTTTTCCCAAATTTCAAGCAAGTACCAGAATTCAAAATCTTACAAACTAAATTCTAGTTTTCGTCGATACATCCAAAGAGAAAGTAGATCTCACCAAATGTTTATGCCATTTCCTTTCGGAAAAAAAAAAAGGGTTCATATCAGAATTCTTGTTTCTTTCCCAAGATTACAAATCTGCAAAATGTACAACTAACATCTCATTTTCTTCTAATTTCCTTTGAAGTCAACTATGGCGTTACAGAGCTCGTATGGAATTTGCAATGAAGCTTTTCCATCCAAGTTTCCTTTATCCTGGCTCCAATCACTCCGGGTCATGCTAGCACGGTAAAGAATTGCCAAGGCGACAGGGCCCGGCCGCCCATCAACATCCTTTGCAGCCTCAAAACTGTGAAGAACCACTGAAAAAGTTTCTAAAAAAAAATAAAAGAAAGAAAGAAAAGGTCTGAGTGCCCCTATACCGACCTCGGCCTCGCACTGCAACGGCCGACCCTCGGCCTCGCACCACAATGGTTGATCCTCAACTGCCGACCTCGACCTCGCACCACAACGGCCGACTTCGGCCTCGCATCACAACTGCCGACCTCGGCCTCGCACCGCAACGACCGACCTCGGTCCGCAATCCCCGAGCATAGCACGACAGCTGCCGACCTCGGCCTCGCACCGCAACGACCGACCTCGGTCCACAATCCCCGAGCATAGCACGACAACTACCGACCTCTCCATTTACAAAGTCGCACCGATCTCTGTTCATCCACCACGCAAGCACGATCTCTCTCACTAGGCTCCGAGCACCCGATGTCGAGCATGAGTACGAGCACCAAGCCTGAGGTCGCTATCCGAGCACAAATATGAACGCCAATCGCCGACCTCGATCCCACCACCAAAAAGAGTGATCTAAACAGACATGTTCATCATCGCGCACGGCTACAACAACTGGAGATGTCCTCATTTACCAGGTGCGACGCCTCTCCTCTTCAACCCACCGCCGACCCACATGTCGAAATCACCTTAATCGATGGATGGTGAACATCTATTACCACCGGTCGCCGAACGGGCCCGGAGAGGGCCGACCTCGGCCCAAAGCCTTTGACCTCGGTCCTGGTTGTCGATCTCCACCCGCAACTGCTGGCCGCAGTCTCTATTCATCGACTATGACCGCCTCTCCACCTTAATGCCGATCGTGGCACCACTTTGGCCACGACGAGACATCGGCCACAACATCCCCCTTCCAACTGGAACAGCCTCCAGATAGAATCACCGTCAACGAGCAACAATTGCTCCGATCTAAACCACCGCTCGACCTCCGCCGTATTAGCACCGTCACGCATCTTTGCCGATCTCAAGGAAATGTATTTGTGATGGAGCAATTTTGTTTCATGGTCACGAGAAGAATCCAGAGGCTGGATAAATTATTTGGGGCGTTGACCGAATTTTCTGGAAGAGAGTCGAATTATTTGAATTTTATTTCAAATATGGGATGCTGGACCAGATTTAGTCAAGATATGGGTCGATATTCATTTTAAGAATGGGCTTATTTGAGAAACTCTTGGGCTTTTGTAAAGGAGTGTTGGTCCAGATTTATTCAAGCTTTTGGGCCAAGTTATAGGGAGGCTGTTGGGCTGAAGTTGAGCATATTTTTTTACCAAATTATGTAAATGTCGTGGGGCTTCCTTTATTATTAGGTAAATTCAGCCAGATTCTTTATCTTGAAGAATTCTTTTGGCCCAACCATTTTATAAGTCCAAACCAGCTGCTACTATCGAGCCTGAAATATCATACGGATGTCCAGAGCCACTACAACGACTCGAAAGAATCTACGGGCAGTCCTTTTGCCCATCTCGTGTCAGGTTTTTCTCAATTTACTTTCTTTTAATGTATTGTAACTTGGAAATATTTACAATACATTAAAAGCCGGGGGCATGAGTACCCGTATCTGGAGATACTTTTAGGTAATCCAAAATAAAAATTTTAAATCTCGAATTTCAGTATCTTTATCCGCTTTCATCGGCGTTGATCCGTCCGCCTCCGTAGCGTCGACGTCTCGTCCGCCTTCTTAGGCATTGACATTTTTATTCACCTTCATCGGTATTGATCCATCCACCTCCGTGGCGTCGACGTCTCGTCTGCCTTCTTAGGCGTTGATGTTTTTATCTGCCTTCATCGGCGTTGATCCGTCCGCCTTTGTGGCGTCGACGTCTCGTCCACCTTCTTAGGCATTGATATTTTTATCCACCTTTATCGGTGTTGATCCGTCCGCTTCCGTGGCATCGACGTTTTGTCTGCCTTCTTAGACATTGACGTTTTTACCCGTCTTCATCTGCGTTGATCCGTCCGCCTCCGTGGCGTCGATGTCTCGTCCATCTTCTTAGGCATTGACATTTTTATCTGCCTTCATCAGCGTTGATCCGTCCACCTCCGTGGCACCAACGTCTCGTCCGCCTTTTTAGGCATTGACATTTTTATCCGCCTTCATCGGCGTTGATCCGTCCGCCTCCGTGGCGTCGACGTCTCGTCCGCCTTCTTAGGCGTTGATGTTTTTATCCGCCTTCATCGACGTTGATCCGTCCGACTCCGTGGCGTCGACATCTCATCCGCCTTCTTAAGCGTTGGCATTTTTATCTGCCTTCATCTGCGTTGATCCATCCGCCTCCGTGGCGTCGACGTCTGGTCCGTTTTCTTAGACGTTGACGTTTTTATCCGCCTTTATCAGCATTGATCCGTCCGCCTCCATGACATCGACGTCTCATCCGCCTTCATCTGTGTTGATCCGTCCACCTCCGTGGCATCGACGTCCCATCCGTCTTCTTAGATGTTGACATTTTTATCCGCCTTCATCGGCGTTGATCCGGTTACCTCCGTGGCGTCGATGTCTCGTTCGCCTTCTTAGGCGTTGATGTTTTTATCCATCTTCATCGGCATAGCCTCGAGTACAAGCACAACAAAAGCCTCGTACTAAGAGCCTCGCCTCAAAGTATGATCACATAAAAGGCTCTCTATGAGCTCTAGCTCTCGACGAACACAGAAAAGACTCATACGAAGAGCCTCCTCTCAAAGTATGAGCGCATAAAGACTGACGACTCGGGGGGCACGACAGAAGATCTATTCCCGCCTAACTCGTTCCAATTCAAAATTTACCAAGCCACGAATAACATTGAAGATCTTTCCATCAAGGTCTCTACCACCGAGGACCCCCTGGGGCACCCGAGCCATCTTATCAGCAAGCTCGGGGGCAAAGTTTGAAACTTCTACCACAGCAAGGGGTAAAGTTTGTTCGAAGCATGAATCAAGATTGAACTCTGACCAAGGTCAAAGCCCGATCTTGGGGGCAATTGTTGTGGCACAAATAATTCCGTATTTTGCCTAAATATTATCTCAGAATCGGGGTATACTGGAACTGGGGTTTAGGCCCCGACAATAGGATTTCAGTATTTAACAACCCAACAAAATCGAGGGTCAACACCAGTGAAGATATCAAAGTACCGATAACATATTGTAATAATAGATTTATTACTATTCATTATTGTTTATTGGGATTATATATTTGTAAGTCCCGTAACTTTGTAATATTTTGAATTTGATCCACATGAATTACGCATTTTGATTTTGGCCCCGTAAGTTTGAGATTATTTTGATTTTAGTCCTTTTACCTTGATTTATTTTATATTGGTCCTGTAAGTTTGAATTTTTTAAAAAGAAATTGGATTACACATTTTGATTTTGGTCCTATAAGTTTTAAAAGTAATAAAATAAAAAAAATTCCAAACTTATGGGACCAGTATCAAAACATGTCATTCATGTGGACCAAATTCAAAATAGTGCAAAGTTACAAGACTTACAAATATATAATCCCTTGTTTATTAGATCTACGATTGTAATTAATACCCTAAAATAAAGGGCCAGGATTGCTTCCTTAGAGAGGAGCTTGGTGCTCTATAAATAGATGCCCCAACCCATTGTAAAGATGAGCTCATTTTAGCTTTCTCCTCCCCACAAATTCTCCCTACATAAATAAAACACTAGGCAATAGAGACCCTCTGGAGGGGACACCAAAGCCATCTTCAAGGGAAGAACCAATCGGTTCTTCCCCCATTCTTATGTTCTTCGTGTTCATATTATTTTATATATTTGTTACCCAATAATTGGCACTACCCCTATAGCCACATAAATTCGTCACCTAGTCTCGATAAAATTGGTAACAACACAGAATTCATAAATCAACGGATACCATATCTTCGTTGTGTCCATGCCTAAAATTCGATTGATAAACACTATCAGAGTTCAAGTACTCTCTCGTATTCGCGGAATCATTGAAATAATCTCTTCATTTATTGATTCAATATCACGATGCATAGGTGCAAAGATGACTCTCTCTTCAAAGTATTTATACGTGCGTAGATTTTCAACTATGTTTGGATAAATACTTTGAATCATTGAATGCACAGTGTCACTCACATTGGAAATTAGGATAACATCGGGAATCTCAACTTTCGGAAAACAATCGCTGCAATTTCCAAGAGTACCGTCCCCAATATCCAAAATCCACTTAGAGAATTCCGCAACCTCAGTTGAGTTGCTATCAGCAGAGTTATACTGCAGCCTCATATTTTTCGTCAAAGTTAAAACCTAAAAAAGAGTGGCCAAATAACTATTGGACAATATTAAAATTAGTAAATACGCAATAAACACATATTTATCGTGAAATATACCCTGCAAAACTCCCATAGGTACATATCATCTCATGGGACGTTGCTCCATTGCTATGAGGCAGCAAAAGGCTAAAATAAAATTGTTCGCCTGCACCAGGCGGAACATTAATTAACCTCCCTATAGCCGACCGACTATTCTGTCTCTTATTCCACTGACACTTATTCCGATCCCAGACATATTGTGATGGAATTCAACGTACGTTAACTTTTGAGCTTCACGATCCTCCCTATTTCGCTCCATCCAACCCAAAAACATTATTTTTTCGGCTGATGATCTTTGGAGAACATCGTCAATGTAATCCTCATCCTCAAAATAGACATTTTGTTCACCCTCCAGATGGAAATTCAACCTAACCACAGGTGGGTATCTATAGTGTATCTCATACTGGATCGTTCTCCAAACAGCCGCACGAAGATAAATATCTACAGTTGATGTAATTCTCCACCTCATCTTTATTGGTTGAATTTCTATTTCTAGCTCTATTCACCTCAATAGTTGTAGTAATCCTGTCAGAACCCTTGTTGACATAATTGAACAGATACTTAATCGACTTATGATGGTTGCACCATTCTATATTTATGTGTGCTTGATACCTCCTCAAAAGTATGGGACTGTACGATACCACATATCGATTGTCCAGAGTAGTATGACCCTTGGGCACAGATACGCCAGTGTTTCTTCTCTTGTACAGTGGGAATCCATCTTCATCGACCGAAGTAGCTTCGTTGTACTTTTTAAGGAAATTCTTAGAACAACAATTGCTCACCATGCAAGGAATGTCTCTCCTAGCCAAACCACACGGACCGTGAATCATATGATCTTTCACCAAATCATATAGCTCAATGTCGTCATACATGCTAGGTATCTCAGCAAAAATAATATGATCAACATCTTGTGGGTTGGGAATCTTATTGTCGCGATTCAGAAAATGAGTATATGAGCATGCGTCAACCCTCTCTTTTGAAACTCAACCGTGTACACAACTGCAAGTTCAAATGATCTGAATTAAATATCTTAATAAAAAAAGTACAATAACATACATAAACGCATATAACCAATATTATCATAACACGAAAGACGATTAGACAAATAATTTTTTTTTATAAAACTTACGTGCATCAATTTTTCCAAATATTTCGTTTTCCTTGAAATCCTTAACAATACGATTCAACTTTATCTTAAACACGCGGAAAAGAATATCCGGTCTATCCATGAACTCAAGGTCACTGTCGTTTAAGAATCTAGCAATCTCTGGCCACTTTGGATTGCAAGTGATTGTGATGAATAGACCAGGATACCAAAAATACTTACATATGGCCATGACATCATGACAGTTGTTTGTCATATAGCTCGGTCCTCTAGTGAATGAAGCAGGAATTATTCTCTTACTTGTGGATAATGCATCTACCTCACCTCTGTCAACTGCACAGTTGATGTCAACAACCTTCCCGGACCTCAATCTCACCTAATTATTTCGTATATAGCACAGTCTCTCCGACTCAATCATGGTATATGAATCAACCAGAAACTGTTGAAACAGTCTCCTTGACTGGAACAAAGTGTTGGGCTCATTATTGCGCTCAAGTATTCTAAAAGCAAAAAATTCACGCATTGTTAACCTGGCCCTGTTCCTCGTAGTGAAACCGCAATCACTGTGAACAACGTTGAGCCTGTAACCATCCTCTCCATAAGGAAATAGAAGAGGATATTGAAGAAAAACATAACACAGATGCAGCTCACTTATTCTAACCAATTCTCCAATACATGTTTTCAGGATGACATCCCTTGTTTCCATATTTATATCCATGTCACCAGATATCAAAGCCGCAACCACATAAACAGTTGGGAGATTGTGCACCCTACCATCAAAATCTCTCCTCTCCAATAGATTTAGTCTCAACCTCGGCTCAACACCAAACATGATGCTTTCCCTAGCACTACGAAATTGCATTGCAAATGGATTGAAGGTGTCGACCCTCATCCGCAGCTCAGATATTATCACGTCATTCAATCTCTTATCCTCTTTCTTTTCCCGTGCACTGGATATATATATATATACATATATATATATATATACACACACACACACACACACATATATATATATATATATATATATATTAGTTGGGTTATATATATGTTAGAAGTGAATTTTTTTTAGTTAATATAGTTTTAAAAAATATACTTAAATATAGTTTAAAAAAAGATTAACAATAATGAATGTAATAGCTCACCCCATTGCTTGAATCCTGTGACGATCCTCATTCTTGGTTTCATATATATACAATTAAGAAAATTTAGGCTTCTGTCCAGGTACAGGTAACAAACTAATAATCTGATGATAGTTAGCTCCATGTAATTTATACACATATGGACCACAACCTTTGTTTATTGACCTGTCAAGTTTTCCACCCATCGACGTAGAGCTGAACATCATGTTAAAAAATTGATATTTCCAATAAAATATTTGCTTTTTGCATCTCTATTAGACAAGAGATTGATTAGTGTATCAGGAGGGCATCTTAACATTGGCAACTGAACTTTTCCATTAAAACAACACGATGGAAATTTGGGAGGATTTTTATTTTTTTTCTTGCCACTTCTCTCATCATACTAAAAAAATGCATTACAGTGTAGAAACAAAGGTATGATCTACATAATTAACATACCTTGTCCACCAAAAAAAAAAAAGCTAAGCTACATTTCGAATCATAGAACAACAATTACAAAATATTCACCATCAAATAATAACTTTATATATCTCGATGTTTAAATGCAGAGCACAAAGATACACACATAATTTCTCCGATAACTTACGAAAAATATAAAATCCGAGCTCATTAACTATAATTTTTTTAAAGACCCAAAAATCTAAAAACAACATCCACGCACTCTCCCAAATGACAATGAGCAAAGTTAAGTACCAAATCAACATACTCACCAGAATTAATGTCACTGCAATATTGCCTATGCACAACATTGGATTGCAAATATCCTCCAAAGTTTGCTCTACGTCCAACCACGGAAGAATGATCAAGCACCATACAATTTTCACGAATAAATTCATTGTGTTGAAATTCAATCATCGGAGTCTTCCCCTTATCTATACCAGACACAAAAATATCTAATTACACATGGACTTTATGAATAACATAAAACAGATTCAAACATAAAATGATACTTAATATATATTTAAAGATACATATCACAAACATATTTACCACGACTGCTTCCGAAGTGTCCCTGACTTGATGCAACGCCCAATTGCAAATGCGCATTAACATTGATCGCAAAAGTATCTGTAACATCATTCATAGGAGCCTTTCCTCTACCTACAACATCACAGTGTAAATTGACACAATACAAAGATACAATTTATACCCCACAAATTATAAATACTCCTAAAATAGAACACACTCACGCCAATACAAAACACATACCATCAGAAATTCTCACACGTTTTGATCCAGGTTCATACGATGTCGGCGTAAGTACGTTCACATCTTGGGGTGTGTTGACAGCGATTTCGTGAGGAATTTGCCGTCCGACTCCTAGCGGGTAGGATTTATGGATTATATAAACTAAGAGTAATAAATACAAGAGTAAAGGTACTCTCAAGTGGAGTCTTTGTAATAAATTTGTTGTGTGTTACAATGGGGAATTTAAGGCTCTATTTATAGTGTTCAATGTGGGCTCACACACTTGAGCGGATATGCCCGCGGGCCCCACCTAATCCTAGCAGGATAGCCATGAGTGGCTATAGCCCCCTCTACGGGCCAATGTGGGGGCGCCACCTGGCACTGTTGACCCATATTGATGGGATTCCTCTTGTTGGCCCTACTCTGACCCTGTCATATCCGCACGTCTGATGGGACTGGACGTGTTAGGTTGCTGTCATCGCTTGAGAATGGGTAGCCGGGTACCCGGGTAGCAAATAAGTGGCCGGCACCCAGGGGGTCATGTCCTCGGGAGTCGGGCAGAGAGCATCCGGGGCGGCCCGACGCTCGCCGCTGGTCGACCAGCTTTGGTCCTCTGGCTAAGACTTTTACCCGTTATCCTCTTGGTGGTCGTCGACGTGGCAAATTTGGCTTTCTCCCCGACGGCTTGGTCGGGCACGCTGACCGGCTCCCTCCGCTCATGGCTTGGAACGGTTAACCCGGTTGACCAATGGGTCGGGTAGCAATACCGGGTGTAACAATTGCCCCACCAGCCCGTCATCGGGGAGGCCCCGCTGTCAGGTGGCTGGCTGGTTAACCCACGATTTTGAATTTGAGGTGTCGTTCCGTCTTCCAAGGCACCGCTTCGAATTCCACGCCTGCTGACGTCATCGGCTGGCGTGCCTGATACACAGGATCCCAGGCGTCATGTCTGCCGATCCTGTTGCCCAATAGCTAGGCGCGTGCCCCACACGCGCCCCCCATACTTTGGTTTAATTCTGATTTCGATCCCGTTTTTTGCACTTTAGTCCCTCCCCCAATTTTTCTATAAATAGGGGGTTTCATCCTTCATTTTCATATTCACTATTTTCTCCTACGCACCCCCATTGCACGATTTTAAGTTTTCCGGCGATTTTTCCTACAATTCTCCTCAGGTTCTGGTGTCCCCTCTGCTTTCCAAGGTAATCCCCCTTCTTCAACCCCTTTTCTCCTCCATCTTCCTTTACTATGAGTGATTCGGTGGAGAGCATCGACGCCGCCGCGGTCTACCAATTCCGCCGCCGTGCCGCCGCTGAGAGGCCACTCCGCCACGTCGGGGAAGGAACGTCCCGTGCCACCGCAGCCCGAGAAGGTGAAGGCACTTCCACGGACGTGGATGCCTTCGCCGATGCCTTGGATAGGATGAGTCCTCAACGCGAGGCCCCCGTTCTTAGTGCGACTCCGGGCCGATGACCTTCTGTTTGAGCAAGAAGAGGCGCCTGAGACCATCGCCTACTCGGACAGCGGGATGATCGGGCTCGACTATGCCAAGTACATCAGTGGGCATAAGCGAAGTCGCCCAGCCCGATCTTACCGGGAATCCCAAGAGTCCAAATTTGGCGCCTCCCGTCGCCCTAGCTGTCTGCCTCCGAACGCGGATCTCTCGGAGCTATACTGGATCTTTGAGGTACCCGCAGATGTCTACTTCTACGCCCCCCAGGCCAACAAAAGGGCCGACCAGCCCCCCGAGGGGTTAATCGCCATCAACACCGATACTCTGCACGCGGGTCTCCGCTTCTCGCTCCACCCGGCGATCTTCAGGCTCCTCGCCTCCTGGAACTTGTCCATCACCCAGATCACACCCAATGAGTGGAGCTATCTGCTGGGCGCCATGATCGCGCTGGGGCGTCGGGGACTTTATCGGATGCCGCTCCCCGACGAGATAAACTATCTCTATTACACCGTTGCTTCCACTGGCGCGCCGAACATAGGGTATTATTCTGTGAAGCCCCGGGGCGGGGACCCCATCGTCTTCGGCATTTCGTCGAAGGTTACGGGCTGGCACCAGAAATGGTGGTGGGTCGGCGGTGCATGGGAGAGTGTGGAGCCCGACGGGTCGATCATCCAAGTTCCCCGCGAATATCGTACCTGCAACCGACGAGGTATACATTCACATTATTCCCACCTCCTCCGTACTGATCTAATTTTTTTTTATTGTGCAGGCAACTCGGCGCCCAATCTCAACGATTTGACCGACGATTTCAAGCACGCCCTTGCCCGTGTGAAGAAAGAGACCGACATTGACCGCGACGTCGACCAGCTAAACAACAATGAGCAGCGACGGCTCTCCGGCCTCCAAACATTTCCCCGTCATTTGAATTTCGGTGGTAAGATCCTTCCTGTCCGATCACTATTTTTCCTTCTTTACCCGACTTTGGTTTTCTAACCGATATTTGGCCTTCTCTTCCAGAACAACGCTTCCCGGTAGACAGCGAGACCTCGCCGTCTGATTCTTCAACTCCTACTCCCCCTGACGACAACCAGCACCTGCCCGATGCTGGCCAAATTCCCATTGTCAACTGCGAGTCCTCCGACGAGACGGTCGATATGGCGCCCAAAAAGAATGATGTCGCCAAACTGGCAAAGCGGGGAGCGGTCAGAGCTTCGGGACCGACTACCAGGGCTCACCTCCAGACTCCTCTGCCAGCATCCCCTTCGGCGCCCACCGGCGACTAGCTGCCTACAAAGAAAGCTCGGGTGGATGCCCAGACCCCCATCGAGCCCGCCATGGTGACGGTGGTCTGATCATGGGCACATCTGAGGCCGCCGCTGGGAGCCCGACTTCCTCCACTCGCGATCGGAGCGACTTCTTGTTCCTAGGCTGGGGCAACCACCTTATGTAAGTGCCCCCGAATTTTCTCTAAGTACCTTGACATGATTTAACTTTTTTATCCGCCTAACTTTCCATCCCGACATTTTGCAGGCCTAAACCTCTGCCCCCAACTGAGGTCCTTCAATTCCTGCGCTCGCGGGACCCCCCCATATGCGGAGGCCATCCCCGAGACCTGGCCTGAGGAGCTTCGCCGCGCTGTGGTGAACCTACCCCGCTCCTGGACCCTCAACTGCCAGAGGGCTTTGCAGGCGGTTTCCCTGTCCGACCAGTGAGGTCGTCCGCTATCCACTCCGCCCGCGACGCCATCGCCATGGAGGGTATCCTGCTCGAGTACGAGCGGGAGGCGCGGACCTTCGCCGCCTTCAAAATGGCTTTCCAGACGAAGAAGAACGAGACTACCCATCTGGAAGAGAAGGCTAAGAAGCTCGAGGAGGAGCTGGAGGATGCCCGCGCCCGCTATTCGAAGGTGGAGGGCCGCCTGGAGGTCGAGAAGAAAGTCTGCGCCGATGCTGAGGCAAAGGCGGTTAAGGAGGCCCGAAAGGCCCACGAGGCCTTTGCCGCGGAGGTCGAGGAGCGAGTGGCTGCCGAGCGCGCCCGCCTCAAAGGGGAGCACGAGTCGGCCGACTCTATGATCTATATTAACGCATACGCCGACTCGATCCACTCTCTTCGGCCCTCTCGAGGACATGAAGAGCTACGTGGCGGCCAACCCCCCATCGGCGGAGTATGACATCACGCTGTAAGATCTTACCGACCGCGGGGTGGATCTGTCCTTCCTCGGCGACGTGGAGGCTTTCATATACCCTCTTGCCGATGACGAGGCACCCGAGGAGCCAACGGTGGTTGACGGGGCGCAGGCGGATGCAGGAGCTGGGGATGTCGAGCTCCCTTGAAGATTCTGTATTTTGTTCTTTTTAGCCGGCTTAGGGCCTCTGTTATCCCAACTATTTTCTTTTATTTTTAATGAGAAATCCCTTTTATTCTGCAAGTATTGTTCTCGATTCCCTTTTAAACCTGTCTGCTATCGATTCAAAAACTGATTAGTTGCGTTTAACAACTGATTGAATTAACAATCGGATAAAAATTAAACAAATGATTAATAAGTGAAGTGCTTTAGCCGATTGATGGGCAGCGACTTCACGAATACGAGATTGAATTAACAATCAATTAAAAGATTAACCAAATGATTAATGAGTGAAGTGCTTTAGCTGAATGACGGGCATCGACTTCACGAATACGAGATTGAATTAACAATCGATTAAAAGATTAACCAAATAATTAATGAGTGAAGTGCTTTAGCCGAATGACGGGCATCGACTTCACGAATACGAGATTGAATTAACAATCGATTAAAAGATTAACCAGATGATTAATGAGTGAAGTGCTTTAGCCGGATTGATGGGCAGCGACTTCACAAATACGAGATTGAATTAATAATCGATTAAAAGATTAACCAAATAATTAATGAGCAAAGTGCTTTAGCCGATTGACGGGCAGCGACTTCACGAATTCAAGATTGAATTGACAATCGTTTTTATTGACTGTACAATGCATTCGGGACGCGATTACATTGTTGCCCTCAGCGGGCAAAAAGGTGATGTGAGCTATCCCCGTTACATTTTAGTTAGCTGCTTGACCATTGCGTACGCTGCTACTGGTAGTATTTCTTGAGAAGGGAGGCGTTCCAAGGGTATTGGGCCGGATTGCCCTCAAGGCTCTCGAGCTCGTAGGCCCCGTTGGCCAAGCGCTTGGAGATTCTCAGGGGGGCCTCCCAATTCGGGCCAAATGCCCCCTTGGGCTGCCCGACCGTCGGTCGCAAAACGAGGTCCCCGGACTTAAATTCTCTGACTTTGACTTTCAAGTTGAAGTACTTCTCTGTCGGCTGCTTGTAGATTAAGTTTCTCTGTTCGGCGAATAACCTTCTTTCTTCTAACAAGTCCAGCTTGTTCAATATGGCTTCGTTGTTGTCGGCCCCCACGAGCTGCGAGGTGCGAAGACTCGGAATGGCGACTTCCGTCGGGATGACTGCTTCCGTTCCAAAGGCCAGAACGAAATGAGTCTCCCCGGTAGCCGTGTGGCTGGTTGTCCTGTACGACCATAGTACTTCAGGTAACTTGCTCGCCCATGTCCCTTTGCTCTCCTCCAACCTTACCTTCAACGTGTGTTTGATTATCTTGTTTACTGCCTCGACCTGCCCGTTTGACTGTGGGTGATAGGGCATCAAGAACAACCTCTTGATCTTGTGTCTCTGACAGAATCTCTTCATTTCCAACCCTTCGAACTGCTTCCCATTATCCGAAATGATGACTTGTGGGAGGCCAAAGCGGTAAATTATGTTGCGCTAGATGAATCTGATGATGTGCTCCTTGTCTATTGTCTTCAATGACTCCGCCTCTTCCCACTTGGTGAAGTGATCCACGGCTACGATTGCGTACTTGACGCTGCCCAAGGCTGTGGGCAAAGGACCAATGAGATCGATCCCCCACTTTGCAAACGGCCATGAGCTCAAGATTGAAGTGAGCTCGGTTGGAGCTTGATGAATTGCTGGCGAATATATTTGGCATTTGTGGCATGCCCTTGCATAGCTGATCGCGTTTTTCTTCAAGGTGAGCCAAAAATAGCCTTGGCGGATAACCTTCTGGGCAAGTACCTGACCCCCGGAGTGGTTCCTATAGAGCCCCTCGTGGATTTCCTCCATGATCCTCCTGCCTTGCTCTGGGGTTATGCACCGTAGGAGAGGTAGAGTAAAACCTCATTTGTACAACTGATCCCCCACGATTGTGTATCTAGCCGCTCAAAGTTGCAGCAGTCTTGCCGCTACCCGGTCGTCCGGAAGTTTACCGTTGCACAGGTAATTCAGAATGGGGGTCATCCAGTTGTCCTCTTCCTGCCCCAAGCTGGCCACCCGCTGGTTCGAGCTCGACGGGACGGGCATGTAAGTGACCGTGATTTGTGAGGCTGCCCCCTCGGATGTTGCAAGGCGGGCAAGAGCGTTTGCCTGTGTGTTGTCTAGTCGGGGTACCACCTCTACGTGTACCTGGTCGAACTTTCCGAGTAGATTTTTAGCTAATCCTTGGTAGGCCAGCATCCTATCGCTGCGCGCCTCGTATTCCCCCGAAATCTGGCATGTCACAAGCTGTGAGTCGCTGTAGACCTGTAGCCGCTTCACTCTCATGGACATTGCCATTCTAGGTCGTTGATCAATGCCTCATATTCGGCCTCGTTGTTTATCGCATGGAACCTAAACCTGATGGCAGTTGTAAACGATTGGCCGGACGGGCTGAGTAGGACAATTCCTGCCCCAGCCCGCGTGGTCGTGGAGGATCCGTCGATGTACATCTTCCACAGTGGTTGCTCGATCTTGGACATCGCCTCCGGGTAAGTGAGCTCGACTATGAAGTCGGCCATCGCCTGGCCTTTGATGGACGTTTGGGGCGCGTATGTAACTCCAAACTGCCTGATTTCTACCACCCATTTGAGGCTCCTGCCCGCCGTGTCTGGTTGATGTAACACTTATCGTAGCAGCATGGTAGTCAGCACCTCGACCTGATGGTCGAAGAAGTATGGGTGCAACTTTCGCACACTCATCAACATCGCGTATGCCAGCTTTTCCAATGGCGGGTACCGTAGCTCAGCGGCATGGAGTGTCTGGCTGATGTAATATATTGGCAGATGTGCCTGCCCCTCAACCCGCACTAGCACGGCGCTGAGGGCTGACTCTGAGGCTGCCAAGTATAAGTAGAGTTTCTCGCCTGGGATGGGCTTGGCTAGTATTTGGGTGTTTGATAAATATGCCTTCAAATTGTCGAATGCGAGTTGGCTCTGTGGCGTCTAGTTTAGTTTCCCTTTCCGCATGCTGTCGAACAAAGGTTTGCACCGGTCCCCCATGCGGGAGATAAAACGGATGAGGGTGGCCAGGCTGCCCGTAACCCGTTGTACCTCATCTACTGTGCGGGGAGCACTCATGTCAAGGATTTCTTGAACCTTGGTCGGATTTGCCTCGATGCCTCACTGGTTGACCATGTGCCCCAGGAACTTGCCCGACTCAACGTCGAAGCTGCACTTTTTCGGGTTGAGTCTCATCCGATACTTTCTCAGGATGTCGAACGCCTCGACTAGATGGGTGAGGTGGTCTTCTTTTTTCTCACTTTTGATGATGATGTCGTCTATATAAACCTCCATGGTCGCCCCGATCTGGTCGTAAAACATGTGATTGACCAATCTTTGGTAAGTTGCCCCTGCATTCATGAGCCCGAAATGCATCCTCTTCCAGAAATACATGTTCTTCTCTGTGAGAAAGGTGGTGTGCTTTTGGTTATCAGCGGCCATCGGGATCTGGTGATAGCCGGCAAATGCGTCCATGAAAGTAAGCACCTCGTGCCCGACCGTGCTATCAACCAGATGGTCGATGTGTGGCATCGGGAAGTGATCCTTGGGGCATGCTTTGTTCAAGTCTGTGAAGTCAATGCATAGCCGCCAGGTGTTGTTGTTCTTCTTGACGAGTACGGCGTTGGACACCCATTGAGGTTTATCGTCGAGATTGACCATTCCGATTAGCTTGTTGTCGAGCAGCTTCTTGACCTCGGTGGCTATGACCGCATATTTGTCCGGTCCGAACTTCCTTCTTTTTTGTGACACCAGCCTGCGGGCAGGGTCGATGTGCAATTGGTGGGAACATATCGCTAGATCGATCCCAACCATGTCTTCATGGGACCATGCAAATACGTCTAAATTGTCTTCAAAAAATATCGTCATCGCTCGCATCTCCTGACATCTTTGATCCGAGCTGGACGCACACTTCTGTTTGATTTTTCATTGTTACTGATATTAGTTTCTCTATCGGGTTGGTACCCCGCTCCCCGAAGCGAGGATCGTCGATCTCTCCTTTTAGACCGTCGTCTATTTTCATAGGCTCAAAACCGATTCTAGGTTCCAACTCGATTTGTGTGTCTTCGAAAGTCGGGGTATCCTCTTCCATAGGGTGGGTAATGGGTGGGTTTTCTTTGTCTATATCCATGTCCTCCTCCCTGACGATACACATGTAACCTAAATTTGCAGAATTTAAAACAAGATCGATATACGCCAAACATCCGCGTGCTATTTTCTGATTACCCTTAAGAGTTCCCACCTTCCAGGAGGGAGTTGAAAACTTGATACAATAACAGAACGCTGAGGTGGCGGCTTCGAACTCGTGCTCCAACGGCCTGCCGAGAAAACTGTTATAGGTTGACGGCTAGTCGATTATTATAAATTGAGCTGTTTCGAAGCCTTAACCTCAGCATCTATGCTAGAAACTAACTCTACAGCTAGCCTAACTATTCCATATGGCTTCACGGTGGCGTCCCCGAAGCCCTTAATGATCTGGTCGCATGGCTCCACGTACTTCTCGAAGGAGCTGTCCAGCTGGTCAAAGGCGGCCTTGAAGATGATATTGCAATATGCCCCGTTGTCGACCAGCATGCGGTGGACAGTAATACCCATGATATTGACCGACACGACCAGGGCGTCGTGGTTGGGGTAGATGACCCCTTTGCGGTCCTCCTCCCTGAAGGCGAGGAGATTGGACTCATTGGCTGTCATATTGACTGGCATGGTGATCTGGTGGACGTTGTCTATTGCCCGCAACTCACTCTTCTTCCGGCGGTTGGAGAGCATGGTTGAGGGAGAAAATCCCCCCACCGGGAAGAGCATGTTAACGGCGCGACGGGCGTGGTTCTCTGGCATTGGCGGGCAGATAAGGGCCGCCTCCTGGTTTTGCTCGACGGGGTGGGCAGCGGGCTACACCTCTGGCCTGGCCGCCGGCCTCTTCACAAACTCCTCCAGCTTTCCCTCTTCGAACAGCCGCCACAGCTGCTTCTGGAGGTCACGACACTCGCTGGTGTTGTGCCCGACGGTCTGGTGGTAGTGGTAGGGTTGAGCTGCACCCCTAGCTTATGGACCCACGGACGGGCTTTGGGCACCATATTTTTATCTCGGATCTGTACGTACACGTACTCCGGGGTGGCTGAGAGCTTCTCGGCCAGCTTCACCTCGACAGAGTCGAAGGGTTTGAACGCTTGGGGAGCCAGGTAGGAGAAGTTCCTTCGGCTCGGCATGGTGCCCGTCTGAGCGTGGGGCTTCTCCTTCTCCGCCTGGGCGCTCTCCCCCAGACGCTGGGCCAGGATGTCGGCGTTGTAGATTATCTTTCCGGCCCGCTGTCGAAATTCCGCATACGACTTAGGGTAGTCCTTGTCCATGGACTTCCACAACTTCGTTTTTAGGCGAAGTTCGCCTATGATGCCGACGAGCTTGACCTCGTCCCCGACGGGCTCACCCTCCATGATTATGCGGTCGACCCGGTCGATATATGCCCGGTTCGACTCGTCCTTTCCCTGGGCCAAGTTGGCCATTCGGTTGGCGCTGGCCAGACGTGGCGCCATTGAGGAGAAGTGCTCCAGAAATAATTCCCCCAGTTGGTGGAAAGAGACCACCTTCCCCGCAGGCAGCGAGCAGTACCAACGGTGAGCTCTATCACCGAGGGTCAATGGAAACATCCGGTACTGGGTGGCATTGGTGGCCCCCATGGAGATCATATAGGTCGAATACTTACTCAAGTGGGTGACAGGGTCCGTCTCCCCGTCATACTGGCCCACCGCAGCCACGTTGATTTTTGGTTGGGCGCGAGCTCGCACCAGGATGTCCGTGAGGGGAGAGTTGGGCATGTGAGCGAAGTGGTGTTGCCCGTCGCGTTTCTCGAGCTTCGCCTCCAGGGCCGAGACCTTTTTTAAGATTTCGGCCATGGCGCTGTCAGATGCGGGGGGAGATCGGGGATGCGGGTTATCTCTCAGAAGGTCACGGACCGACGGCCTCGGGGCCGCGTCGTTGTGACGTCTGGAAACACGTTACCCTCCGCACTCCCTGGGCCTGGAGCTTGCGTTAGACTCGCAGGGTCGGGCAGCTCCCCGAGCTTGGGACCCTAGTCTGGAAAAAACTGAGCCCGCTGGTCAACGGGAAGCACGTTGTGAGTCAGCCTCCTCGTCGAGGCGCCTTTTCAGATTCTGAGGCTAAGCCACATAAGTCGTGGCCCTCCTGGCCGACTCTCGCTCTGGCTGTAGGTTACTGGTTGCCCTTGTTTGGGATGGCTCCTTCCTGGCCCGGTAGGTGCGGATGGGAGCTGCATCGATTTCAGCCTAGCGGCGCTCAATCATTGCCTTCGCCGCCTGCAGGTCTTCCGGAGTTCGTATGGTGGATAGGAACTCGAAAGGGCCTTGGAGTGTTGCCGCCGTGGCTGGGGCCGGGGTTGCGGTTTCAGCGACGTCTTCGACCTGTTGCTGAGTGCGAGTAGCTTTGGAGCTGGCCATTTTGGTGTGAGATTTCGGGTTTTTTCGAGAGGAAAAAGATGTGGTTCGATGCGGGTAACTAGATGAACGAAACCGAGTGAACTTCGTTATTAGTTACCCTCATTCTAGCACCAAATTGTTGACAGCAATTTCATGAGGAATTCGCCGTCCGACTCCTAGCGGGTAGGAGTTATGGATTATATAAACTAAGAGTAATAAATGCAAGAGTAAAGGTGCTCTCAAGTGGAGTCTTTGTAATAAATGTGTTGTGTGTTACAATGGGGCATTTAAGACTCTATTTATAGTGTTCAAGGTGGGCTCACTCACTTGAGCTGATATGCCCGCGGGCCCCACCTAATCCTAGCTGGATAGCCATGAGTGGCTATAGCCCCCTCTACGGGCCAATGAGGGGGCGCCACCTGACACTGTTGACCCCTATTGATGGGATTCCTCTTGCTGGCCCTACTCTGACCCTGTCACATCCGCACGTCTGATGAGACTGGACGTGTTAGGTTGTTGTCATCGCCTGAGAACGGGTAGCCGGGTAGACGGGTACCCGGGTAGCGAGTAGGTGGCGGGCACCCAGGGGGTCATGTCCTCGGGAGTCAGACAGAGAGCGTCCGGGGCGGCCCGACGCTCGCCGCTGGTCGACCGGCTTTGGTCCTCTGGCTAAGGCTTTTACCCATTATCCTCTCGATGGTCGTCGACGTGGCACCTCTGGCTTTCTCTCCGACGGCTTGGTCGAGCTCACTGACCGGCTCCCTCCGCTCTTGGCTTGGAACGGTTAACCCGGCTGACCGATGGGTCGGATAGCAATACCGGGTATAACAGGGTGCAATGGATTGAGCTAAAAAAAGTTAAGAAGCAATTGTGGTAAATGGTTAGCAATCCAACTATTACACACACCCAAATAAAACATTATAACCTACAAAGGCTGATCAAAGTTTTATTTTGGAGGTACAATTAAACAAACAGTAAATTATCAATAATATTTAAAGTTTCAGTATTTTGTAAAACTAACTAAAATAATATTACAGTTCGAGTGTGTGTTCACTAATAAAAAAGAAATTTTGACAAAAAAATACCTTGGGAAACAGACGCAACACTGTGATTCATCATTAGCTTGACTAACTAAATGATTCAATTTTTTCTTACTAAAACTACATCTGAAATATTGCAAATTACGCGATTATATAAAATTGTAATTTTGGGGGAATGCATGCATATCGAGCATGAGTGTGAGTGATTTGGTGATTAAATTTTTATAAGACTTCTGTTTAGCTTTGTACGAAAATTCTCGGGCGAATTAAAATTCAATGTAGAAATCTAATGTTTTGGATCGTTCCTTAAGACTCATTCTTATCTCTGGCTGATTCTAGCTTTTTACTTAGTGAATTTTTTTTTTTTTTAAAATAAGTGATGGGTTGAACTAAAAATCAATGCTCTTAATTTCGATCATTTCTAGGCGGATTTGAAATATTTTATGCCTTCAAATCCTTCTCCCCAACGTAGCATATATGAATATATATCTATAATATATAATACACTCTACTTTCCCATATATTGTTTGGGCTGGAAGAATTTTTTTCCATTGATGATGATTGACAATTTACATAATTAATCATGAAACAAATTAAGTTTATTATAAAATGGTTTTATTATTTGGTAAAGCCTCGTTTAAATTAACAATATTTAAATTTATGAAAATTCTTTAATAACAAACCGTGTTTCATTTGACAATATATAAATTTATCTAATTAACATCATATTACACGAAAATTGATTTTGATCCCACATGAAAGCAAAAGTGTGAAAATATAATATAATTAACACTGATGAATTTGGGAAAATTATTAGAGTAGAATTTGATGATAAATGAATGACCAATTATAATTCCATAAAGAATTAAATTGACTTGAGTAAACATAAATATATAGTTTATGGCTATTAAATCATTAATAGACATGTATCCTTTTGATTAGATATTTCTAAGGCAAATGCATAAGTTAAAGTTGACATGTACGTATTTAATAATATTAATTTGAAACAATTAATGATTTTTTTTAATTTCAGTAAAGAAAAGACTAAAAACCTGCTAGGAAATAAAAATACTAATATTTAAAGAAAGTGAGACAAAATGCATTAATACCAACTAAAGCAAATTTCCAATACTTATCACAAGCGTTACTTTTCTACCATTAAATTAGCTTAATTTGACAATAGCTAATGAATTAACATATTAATATAGAATTTAGATTTGGAATAATTTATATTAAAAAAACTTAAATTATATCCAGAAATTATTTTTACACTAAGTGAATGTAGACGATTAATTTTAGGAAAGTGGGCTAAATTTTTACATTTACCAAATCTATTAATAAGAATTACATATTAAAGTGTATAATCAGTACCAGTCATTTATAATTCTTATACCATGCTTGGACAACTATATATATATATATATAAAAAGAATAATCAATTAGGAAAATTTTATAATAGGAAATCTCCTAACTTTGGTATAGTAGTAAAAGAAGATTTCAACCAATTAATCTATGTCTCAATATTAAAAAAAAAAAAAAAGTTACCTCCCCACAATAAAGTTAGGACACATTGTCAATAATTAAGGAATTAATTAATAATTTAGAATGTAGTAAAAATGAATCCCTATAATCTATTTCAAATGATGCGAGAGTGGACGAAGGCATGATTTACCAACTATGAACACAACATGTTTTTTTTTTACCAAGTCAGGGCCATTTATATAAAAACAAACAAACATAAAAATTTTAAGGGTCATGCGCATAGTGGAAATATTGACAACGTGGGCAATTGCAACATAAAAAATAAAGGGATTCTTATATGGCGGAAAAAAAATAGTTGCCATAATAAACCGATCACCATTTTTGAAAGGACGAAAAACAAAAAAATCGGCAGGAATCGGATCGAGTTGCGAAGACAGGAAATAATAATTAAGTAAATGAAGAGGTAATGAAAGTCGAAGGGTAGAAACCGTTCACACAGGGCGATACAAAATTGTAATCATAATACAAAGGTCATGCACAACTCAAAAAAGATATTTTTATAATCTTGAATCTAGCACAAATACTGTCTCCACAGAAAATTACAACAATCATTCATGAAGGGATGAATAGATCACTGCACAATTGTACAAAAAAAAAGAAAAAAAGAAGGAAAATTGGAATAACCTATACATTAATATTACAGAGGAGGATTGATCGATAATATCTACATTAACATTACAAAGGACGATTCATCAATATTATCTAAAGCTCAACCGCAAAATCAAATATTCTCCACGAAGTCGATCGGAGATGTGTGGACAACAAAAGACCAAGAAGACTAGATAATCCATGGTACCTACAAAATCAGATGGAACGATCTGAAACGAAGAACGACGATTGAATGAAATGTCATATGCACCAAAATTCACAGTTTATAGAGCAAGGAAATACAAAACAAACGGTCAAGATTAAATCAATAAAATGGACGGCTAACAAACGCACCATAAGCATGGATTAAGGAGAAAAAATAATATTTTTTAAAAGCACTAGACTTCGCCACATAGGACAAAACATCCCTTGCTTTATAGTATGGTAGGATATGGTATTATGACAAGGAAAAAATATAAATAGTGACCTATAATTTATACTTTCTCCTTTTCAAATTGGTTTTCACAATGATATGAGCACGATTTTCTTTATTCTTTTATTAAAGTGATAAAGTATAATATTAGCTTTATTTGTGTGGTTATGAATAAATGTGTAAAAAATGTAATGACATGAAGGGTAAATAAATGAGAATTTTGAGGATAAGAGTTGTGAAAAAACTTTTTTTTTTTTAGTTATGAAAACTAATGTGGGCCAGTCAAAAAAATTGTAAAAATTGATTTAAAACAGAGAAAATATATTTAATTATATATTATGTAATTTTTTTTTAAAAATGATTAACAAATCATATAAATACTCTTAATTTATGAGATTTTGTAATCAAAGTACAATTTTTTTTTTTTTTTGGGTATCACCCAAACTTCGGTAAGTGAGTAAAATTAATTACGGATTAAACAATACCACATGAAAATTACATGTCAAATATTAATTAAATTTATCATTTATTTTGAATTTAAAATACATTTAAATCTAAAATAAATAGATAAATAATTGATAAATCAAATTGAGCCTAAAAAAAATCTAATAAATCAAATTAAGTCTATAAAGCCTAAATTGAGCCTTCTAAGAGCATCTCCAGTAGCTGCACTACTCTTCCGTCAATTCTGCACTACTCTATTATAGTGTCAGCAAAAAATCTCCAGCAGTTTACACTACTTTTTACACTAAAATAGAATATTCCATTAAGATTCCTTACTTTAATTATTATTTTTATTTATTCCATAATAATTTATATTATAATTCATTTGAATGTTAATAATATAATAAATTTAATTAAAAATAATCTTCACTCATCATAATATTACAATAAAAATTCAAATTACAAAGAAAATAAATAATGCATACGAAATTAAAATTACAATAAAAATTAGAATTGCAAACTAATCCACACACATTATTCCTTATTGGAATATTCTTCCCACAAATGATCAATTAGTGCATTCCTAAGTGCGAAATGAGCCTCCTTGTCTTTAATTTTTCTAAATCTACCAAGGAAATTTTGAAATAAGTCCTCCACCACGGCGCCCTGAAGGGGGAAAAAAGTCCAAATTAAAGAGGAAACAAGGTGAAGATATGTCTACTATTTTACAAACAATTAAAGAGGGGAATGAAAAATTTCGGGAAATGATGGAAAATTCGTATGAAAATAGAGATCGCGCAATTGAAATACAAAGTAAAAAGGTAGAAGCCCTAAAAGTAAAAAATCAATTAAAGAAACAATTACTTCAGTTTCAGCAACAAATGCGAGACGATAATGTTTTGAATATGAATCCAGACTCCATTGAGGATCCCGAACGTCGTATGGCATTGAAGTTGGAGCAACAACATATTATTCGAAAAAGGAGAGAAGCATACATGACAACCTCTAGTAATACCGGGTTTGGTATGTTTGGAGAATTTTCAGATATTGGGGGATCTGGAACCGGCCTTTCCGATTACTAGAAAATATATTAGTTATTATGTATTTTTTTATTGCACGTTTTGATCTTTATTTTCTATTGTGTGCTTTTTTTTATGCAGTTTTATCCATTTCTAGTGCTTTAATGTAATTTTACCCGTATTGTAATATTTGTATCGTTTTATTAATATGTATTTTTATTTGACATTATTTTTTAATTGATGCCTAATATTTTAATTCATTGCATGTTGTTTTTAATTGCTCTAATTTTTCTTAATTAACTATACAATACAAATTTATTTTAGTTGATATAAAAAAATTGGATTAATTAAATAAATAGTAAATTACCTAGATACAAAACTATAAATATATTGAATATTATTAATATATATATATATAAAATAAAACAAAACTAAAAAAAAAAAAAAAAGGAAATTGTGGCGTCCCAAACAGTGGAACGCCACAATTAGCGTCAATTTTTGGTATATGGCGTCCACGCTAGAATGGTGAGCAGTATAGCGTCACTGCTGGAGGCCATCAAATGCCCTCTCACACTAATTAAATGATCTGCTGGAGATGCTCTAAAACCCAGCCTACAAAATTAAATCTTTTTCGAATTTGTGAAGTTAATCAAGAAGTTCGGATTGATCAATCAAAATCATTGAAGTTCAATAATTATTTTCTTGATAACTACGATTATTTCTCTATTCATTGGATCTAGACCATACAACATAGAATTCTACGTCTACAAATAGGAGTATGATCAATTTAATCATTTGCGATATCAACAAGCTAGAAAATTCAGGAGTTCAGAATTCTTTCCAGATGTTGTTAAAAATTTAAAAGCACTCAACTAGGAACGGCGTTCATCGGCATTTGATCCAAAAGTATTGCATAGTGATTCATTCATGAACCAGCTTCACTCTATACATACCCACTCTAATGTTAGACCAACTTAAAAAAAAGTAATAAACATATAAAAAATTAAACATAAAAAAATTGCGATATTTTTATATGTCTGCGATACTTTGCGATATATTTGTGATATTTTTCGATTCTCATTCATTTTTGTATTACAAGTGAACCGATATCGATATCAATAATTTGCGATATATCCGCGATACGTTGTACAGAAATACATTGCACCCCAATATCTGTATCTCAATCTCAAAATTTGCGATATATCTCGATATTTTCATCCTTACTCAAGAATGGTCGTCGAAGCAAGATCAGTATGCTAAGCCTCTCTGACCAACGTTCTTTAAGTCAAGTTCTTCGTGGATCCAACGACTTAGCGTCGTTCTCTACATAACCTCCAAAAGTCAACATTTAATTCGAAACACGGCTATACACACTCAAATTAACATCAAGCTTGGATAAGATTCAACTGCGGATCATCTCCAAGAATTTCAAAAATCAAGTCAAAATCAACTAGTAAAAAAGAATCAGAAAAACCATTCAGATTGTACTCAAATACTAGCTTGATTCAAGAAATTATATATTTAATACATTCTCGTGTTTAATAATATTTTTAATACAAAAATTGTTGGTTACAAACAACTTCTTTAATAAAACTTGTCTTTTACTTAGTACATCATATCTACTCAATTGCTTTAATAACGATCAAATCCGTTAAAATTCCCATTACCCCTAAAACGAACTCATGACCATGCTAGTCTAAATATTAGTGCTTTAATCACTTGAACTATCTCACTTAGTCACACGATTTATTGATTTTTAGTTGTTTTTATACATGTGAACTAATTCAGACATTTTTTTATAGAATCCCGGGAAGAGAGAGAGGGAGAATAGGGAAAGAGATTAGGTGCAAGTATGAGTTTTCATGTTATAATAATAACATGAGTTTTCGAATTATAAATAATGGTGATGGATGAGGATGAGGATGAGTCAGTTTTGAATAAGATAAAATTGAAATAATGAGTAAAGTCGAACAGCAACAGCATTAGCTTGGGTGTTGATGCCCTGGGCCTGGGAAATGAACCACCATAGCCAGCACATGTGGAGGGATTCGAGCAGGACGATAGTTTTTGTCAAGCCAAACTCCAGTGGCTCTGGCCTCCACAATGGGCTGCACCAACAATTAATTAGGATCACCACTTCCCCATTTATATATAATTAACAAGGCTAAATTAAGTAGTAGAGACCTCTAGGTTAGGAAGCTTGAAGATGAGATGTTCAACGAACATTCGAGCAGCAGAAAAGCTACAAATCCTCACCTTCACAACAAACCTGTCACCACTCTGTTCACACATATGTATGTGAAATTACCAAAATCATTATTAAGCTATTCATTTATAAACATATATATTTATATATGTAATCGTACCCTTAAAGGTGCAATAAACTTGAGTGATAATTCAGATAAAGCTAATGCACCTCCAGCTTGGGCAATTGCATCTGCGCTAGCACCAATCATCTCCAGAAGTTCATGACGACCTGTTCATTTATTACTTAGACAACCAACTCAATTCCATATATACTCCATCCCAAAAAAATTTTGCATACTTTTTTTTTTTTTTATTTATAATTTGTTCCACAAAAGTTTGTATATGAAAATATTCCTCAAAATTTTCATTTCACAATATCCACCCTACATTTTTTCTTAATTTTTGACTTTTGTGAGACGGAGATAGTATATCTTTTACGAATTTATCTAAGTATGGAATAGTATCACTAAAGGTTGCACAATAAAAATTACTACCAATGATAAGCTTTGAAAGACCTCAAGCTATGTTGCTCAAGTGCGAGGATTACTACAAAAATATAAAAAATTGTCTACGAATTTTTCCAACAGAAAATTTGCATAATGGAATTGTATACGACTTACCTACAAAATTTTATAATCATGTGCACCATCATTCTTCATCTATAAAGAATTTGCTATAAAATAAAATTACTAGGTACTTAAGCAATTTGCCGATAAATATTTACCCGCAAATAATTTACCAAAAAATTTTTTGCAGATAAGGAATAAAAATGTCTATATAAATAGAAAATTTTGTAGACAATTTCGTAGGCAATCCCTACTATGAAAATTTTGTAGTCATATTGATATTTTCAATAGGCAATTTTATGTTTTTTTTTGTAGTGGATGATACATTACGGATTCGGGAATACAAATTTTTAAAAAAATTAGGGTGCGGTTCGTTAAAAATACGTTAATTATTTGTATTTTTTTATATATATATAACACCTAAATTTTAAAATTTTATAAATTAAATGTATGTAATTCACAATTTTTTCTCATCCAAAACTTAAACATATTCAATAATTAAATATAAGTAAGTAACAAAAATATCAATTCAAGTTTCATTATTTCAATACATAAGTCTTAATAGTTCATTCAATTTAAAACGAGTGTCATACTGTCAATTTAAATTACATTGCATAATAAAATTAAATTGGAATAACATAATAATGTTTAACAAGCTGGATTCATGCAGTGAATTCGAGAATAAATTAATTGAATTCACTACATAAGCAGAATTCGTGAATTCAAGAATGCCACTCTTTTAGAAGATGAAGAGAATTAAATATAGACATCTACATTGCAAGAAAGTCACCAAAATGTCCTATCCATCAAAACAGTTATAAAATATCTAGCATACAAAAACTTGCATTTGCCACAAATATATTAAAGGATAACACTAACCTTGTTGGCAATAACTTGCATATATAGCATTATTCACCACCCCGTATTGATCCAGTTCATAGTCCCGAACCTTCATCTCTACTTCATGGAACACATTCATTCTGAATAACATTAATGGATAAAAGGCATCAAGCTTCTCTTAAATCACATTACGAATTGCCAAATTTAATTTGCAGATAGCGAAATCTATATATTACTATCAGATTATTAATTAGATATTTAGATTAGCTGTTAATTACTTCATTTATTGATCAGTGCCAAATAATTATTAGTAAATTCTACCTCAACAGAATTGAGTCGACTAATTTAAGCTTCGAACAGACCGGGAAGGGATTGAGTGAACTAAACTTAGGGATGACAACGGATCCGCCCAACTAGAAAATTTAAGGACCCGGATCCCCCATCTAACCGCCCAATCTATTTTCTATATGTTTAAATTAATTTTAATGTACAAAATATATTCTTTTTTACATTAAATATATTAAAAGTAATATCTACAATTACATAAAAAAGAAAAAGCATTTAATATCCATCTTATATATTTTTAACAAAATATTCACCTTATACTTTAAAATTTAAAAAAAAAAAAAAAAAACTCTCTTCTTTCCTCGTTAAGTTTAACACTTGAAGGATTACACAAATTAAAAAAAAATATTGTAAAATTATTGATGAAAAAGTAATAATATAAGTAAAAAGTTGGAGGGAATATATAATAAATGTAGTATTTTATTGAAGATATTATCAAAATAAATAATGTTAAATTTAATGGAAAAAAAATATGTTTGACATAATATTAAAACATAATATTAAACTTAATTGGGGAGGAGGGAGTTAGTTATTTACACAAATATATATACTTGAAAAAAAAAACACATAAAATTTTACCCGTCCCATTTCAACTTGATCCAAACAAAATTTATCAAAACGGACGGGTTCAACACGAGTCTAAATTTGACTATTTTGATAAAATATTAAACTTAACAGAGGAGGGAATATGTAACATATTTACACAAATGTATATACCTACTTTAAAAAGAAAAAGAACACATATAAAAATCACATGTTCCATATCCACTTGATTCAAACAAAATCTACCCCAAATGGATTTGGTTCAATACGAGTCTGGGTATGAATCCGTTGGTATCTGTAACTAAACTAAATAGTGCATTTAAAAATAACATTTTATACAAGTAAGAAAGAAAATTAAAACCAAAGAACCTCAAAATCACAAGATAAAAGCAAAACCCAAATAAAAAAAAGGACGTAATTGGAAAACAAAGAAAAGAAATTTAAGCACCCTTGGCCAGATTTCGAATCGGAAGCAACGGCATCACAGGTCGTCATCCGAGAGTGGGATAAGATGACACATGAGAAGGATTTTCTGAATTCCTTGATTTCAGTATTATTAGTCTTTTTTTACACGTAGTTTAATGCGATAAGTAGGAAGATATTACGTGGTTTTCTAATGTTCGTTATTTAATAAAATAATTATTTATAAAAAGTATGCGAAATGAACTTTCCATTAACGATCATTTTATAAAAATCAAACTGCAGAGAACTCCATAATTTTTTACGCATTATCGCATTAAACGCCTATTTTTAAAGGTAGAGGGAGTATTATGTTAGGCGAGTCGGAGTATTACTATTATATTAGGGTGGCGTAAAGGTTTTCTAGTGATTAATTAATTAATTGTCACGTGCTTGGGCTGTGACAATCTAGGCCACTAGTTCCAAATTAACTAGGTAAACAGTCCTCAGTTAATCTAATGAATTTTGGTCAACTCTCCACATCAAAGTGCCAATTTTATTTTTTATACTCAGCCGATAATAAATTAATAAAAGATAATACTGTCATTTTGAAATATTTTATAGGTTTATTTTGAAATTTAATGAACATTACCTACTCCCTCCAACCTTTATTATCTGTTTCATTTTATCAATTTACACAAACCAATTTTCTCATGTATTAAGGTATCAAAAGACACTTAAATCCATATTTATTAATTTTATTTATTAAAAATATTAATTATTTCTACTATTAGGGATATTGTTGAAAAAATAAATTACTTAAACAAAATATACTCATTTTGATATTAAATAAATTAAAAAATAAAAATCTGCAATTACTTAAAATAACATTTAATATTCATCATCTCATACATTTTTAACGAAATATTCATCTTAAACTTAAAAAAAAAGATAGTAATATATTTACACAAACATATATACATTAATAAAAAAACATGCATATACAATTATAAAAATCACAACATGTCTCATATCCAGCCCAGTTGATATCCCAAACTAAACTACATATAAAGTGCATCTAGAAATCACATTTTATACCAGAAAGAAGAAAATCAAACCCAAAGAACCTCAAAATCACAACAAAACAAAGAAAAGAAATTCGAGTACCCTTGGCCAGCTTTAGAGTCAGAAGCAACGGCATCGCAGGTCCTCGCCTGAGAGTGGGATAAGCTGACAAATGAGAGCCTCATCATATGCCGCCGGAAAGCGGTCGGAAATTTTGAATTTGGCCGCGAAAAAGGTAGGGAGGCAAGGCGGGATCGTGACGGCGGAGCGGAGACGTGCGTGCCAGGATTGATTGTATAGTGAAGCATTTTTCCTAACGAGGATTGGATTGATATATGAAAACGGTAAATGTTTTTGTAGAATTTTATTAGGAAGTCTCTACATCAATGTTACCACCAATGCCTTATTATAGATACTAGTGATACTTATTTAATTTCGTCTTGAACCTGATGAATAATTTAAACTTGTCACAAATTTCGTGATTCTACCGACGACCCTTACAATATTTAAATGCTTACACAGTTACAGTACGAAACAGTCAACAAGTCATTTTTATTTTTGTAGCACATTCATCATTAGTACGAATATCACTATTTCAAATTATTGTCATCATCTCTTCATGCCTGAAGGAGCTTCGATCGCACGTGTGGAGGGATTCGAACAGGGCGATAGTTTTTATCGAGCCAAACTACCGTGGCTCTTGCCTCCACGATGGGCTGCATTTACAGAATTATCATCACTTATATGGAAAGCCACACCATTATTCTACGAATAAAATAATCATGTATCTATGTGTTATAGATTCAGGAGGTGAAATACGGATTGGAAAGTAAAAATTGATACAGAGGAATTGAACTGATTATACTAATACTAATAGTTTGTAACTTTTTCCCCATGTATTTCTTATACCTGGAGGATTTTGTGGAATAAATTTCCCTTTGCCTGATAAAAAAAAAAAAAATATATACTAATACTGATAATGATTTATCAAGGATCACCTCTAGGTTAGGAATCTTGAAGATGAAATGTCCGAAGAACAATCGAGCAGCAGAAGAGTCGAACATCCTCACCTTCACCACAAACCTGTCACCGCTCTGTTGAGACATGACAAAATCATAAACTAAGCATTGAAAGAAATAAATAACCTTCCAAAATGAAAATTCAATTATAATTTATATGCCGTGCCTTTGTAGGAGAATGGTTGATAAAAATATCAGATTAACAAGTAATCTAAAAAGAACAGGTAGTAATCACTACTTGTTGAAGACGAATTATACAAAGAGTTGAGTGATAGTTGGAGGCCAAATAATAAAGATGTATACCTTCAAAGGTGCAATAAATTTGAGCGACAAATCTGATATAGCTAATGCATCTCCAATTCGGGCAACTGCGTCTGCACTTTCACCAATCTTCTCCAAAAGTTCATGACGACCTGTTCATTTATTATACAGAATGAAACAGATATACATTTATCTAGTGAGTTCAATCGGAATACTAGTTTTAAGGGTTAATATTTGTCCAATAGTAATAAAAATGAGTATAAGGTAATTGTGATGGTTAATGAGAATAAAAGATGATCAATTCACCTTCATCTTACTTCATACGAGATTATGAGACTCAAATTAAGTCAATCACTACCCTCCTCCTTTATACTCAATTCTTATCAATCATTCACTATTCTTCAACCAACAATCATTTTTCCTCCAACTTATTCGATATTACGACGATCATCATTTTTATTGTAATTCTCATTATCAATCCTATTGATGAATTTGAACCAAACACCCCTAAATCTTTATTTTGCTGGCGTAGTGTTTCAAATACTAGAGATCAAGGTACAAAGCGTCGAATCAAATGGAAGATTCACCAAAGCAGCTTATAAAACATCAATCATTCAAAAACTTACATATGCCACAGTAAAGGTATTAGCAGATTGCACTAACCATGTTGACAATAACTTGCACAAACAGCATTATTCACCACCCCATACTGATCCAACTCGTAGTCCCGCACCTTCATCTCTACTTCATGGAACGAATTCATTCTGAATAACATTAATGGAAAAACGCATCAAGCTTCACTTAAAATCACATTACAAATCACCAAATCTTGCAGAATCGGAAATCTATTTATCAGATTATTAGATATATTTAGATTAGATGTTCATTTAGGCAAGTTCTTGAGTGCAATTGGTGCTATTGGATTGTTGACCTAATTTCAATTTAATTTTAGGCACATTTTAACATGTTTAGGAATTGGTCAAAATTATATCGAAATTGAATTAAAATTGCACCGTATACGATTATTTGTGCACAGTATTCAATTATGATCAATGCCAAATAGTAATAGTAAATTCTTCCTCCTCACAAGAATACAATCAACTAAACTGTACATTGCATCTAGAAATCACCTTTTATAGAAGTAACAAGAAAATCAAAACCAAAGTCCAAGAATCTCAAATCGTAAGCACAAAACAAAATGAAGAAGCAATTGGAACTGGAAGACAAAACAAAATGAAGTACCCTTGGCCACCTTTAAAGTCGAAAGCAAGGGCATTGCAGGTCGTCGGCCGAGAGTGGGGTAAGCTGACACGAGAGAGCTTGATACGCCGCCGGAGAGTGACCGGAAAATCTGTAGGTGGCCGCAATAAAGGTACGGAGGCGGGGTGTGATCGTGACAGCGGGCCAGCAACGGGATTAATTGAAGAGTGGAGCATTTTTCGTTTGATTATAATGGCTGTTGAACAAGAATTGTGTGAATTTTCCGTTAATTTTAAATATTATTAAGGTGGAGTTAAGTGCTATTAACTAAAGTTGGGGAAAAGGTCGAAATTGTGATTAATAGTCGCTTGCAAAAGTCTAATTTACTAGAGTGTCCCCTCAATTTAAGTAGCAATAGGTATGTGATATTTATTGCTACTTAAAGAAAAAAGAAATACTTTCCTTCTTCCATCAATTTTATTATAATATATTTTCAAACCTTTCCAAGGTATGTGTCAACACCATCTTATTTTTAGGATGAAGTGACATATCTCAAATCTCTTCATTTCGAAATAATAAGCTCTCATTAAAAGTTGTTTAAGTTTGATCTCAACCATTTATTTTATATCATTACATCTAAACCATTAATTTGTAACTAGAGTTAATATAATTATTTATCATTTTCATTCGCCCATAAGCCTTTTCTCTCTCCCCTTCGATCTCTCTCACACCGCCATACTCCTCATCGATCTTTTTCACAGCGCCGCTTCCGCCCCCTTTCCAATCAGTGTGAATCAGTCGTGGATGTCAGGTCATAACTTTCTTTGGTATTTTTGTCTTTTCATTTCTACTCATCTCACGGTTCATTTTCTCAAATTTTCATCTCGTAATGCCCTTACGGCGCTGACTTCCTTGCACTGTCATGACTCCGCCCCAGTTTTATTCTCTGCCCATGCCGCCTCATACCCAGAATCTTCCAAATGTTAGAGTTTTTTTTTAAATCACATTTTTTTGCGAAATTATCTTTGGTATTAAGTTTTTTCTGTGTATTAAATCGTTCCTCCGCCTAGCCCAGCGCGTGCAAGGTATGTAGGCGTCGCCTCGCTACTCTACTCCCGCCGCCTCAAACTGCATCGGATACTGCGGTCTTGAACCGAAGGTATGATACTGATTTTTTCATGTATTTTTCTTAATTGCAAATAAAATCACAACCTTTTCTCAAATTGCAATATAATCTAAACTTTTGAATCTTTGCAAACAAAACTCCAACTTAACATTTGGTTGCAATTCGAACCAACAAATAAATTTTTTATTGTCCAAAAATTATGTTTCACGTACTCGACAATGAATAATTAATTGTATTAATATGTTTAGATTGGTTCGAATGACAACACATAACTAATCATCATTTTCGGGCAGATTAAAATTTGTCATTTGGTTAGAATTGCTAACAAATTTAAAGTTGAAGTTTTATTTGCAACGATTCAAAAGTTTAGATTAAATTGCAATTAACGAAAAGGTCGTGATTTTATTTGCAACTAACCCTTTTTTTCTCGCCTCTTTTTAGTTTTTGTCATCCTCCATTGAACAGTCTCTGCGTCGCCGCCATGTCCTCTAATATGTAAAATATATATTTTTCCACAGTTCAACGATTTTCTTACTTAGATATTTTTGGAATTTATTTTTGCAAAATATTTATATATGCTAATTTTTGTAAGAGGATATTGATCTCTGATTAGGCGTGAGATTGTCGGAATTTATAGCTCGAAATGCCCGTGTTTTGATTGATTTATATGAGTATTTAGAGTCATTTGAGTATCATTTTTATAAACTAATGAATTTGTCTCTTGGATGCTTATAGATGGATAGAGGGCGAAAAGAGGAGTTCGTAGGATTTTGAATCGACTCAAACAGATGCCCAGATGAGAAGATATCGAAGAAATACGAAAAATATTAGTTCGAGGGAGCAAAAGTATCATTGGAGTACACAAGCAAGAAGAACTCGTGCACCTAGTGCACGAGTGCTTGTGCAGTGTGCTCGAGCAAGAACGGGTCGTGCACTTAGTGCACGAGTGCTCGTGCAGTGCGCTCGAGCAAGGTTCACTCGTGCACCTAGTGCACAAGCTCGAGGACTCGAGCACTTTTGGCTCTCTGGATGTTATTTGCACACGATGGGATTGTGCTCGTGCACTTAGTGCACAAGCAGTGCTCGAGCATGCGTGATTTTGGCCCATTAACTCCCGATTCGACCCGTTGCCTATTTATACCCCTTCCGAACATGTTTTTACACACCACTTGATACCATATCGCTTTTAGAGTTAGTTTTTGGAGAGAGCAAGAGAAGAAGAGACGAGCAAACTTTAGTTTCATATGCTAATTCGAAGGCCGGTATTACAGTTCCTCCAGGTGTTAATCCAGGTTCGAAACCCCCGGGTGGAGAAGGCGGTGCCTCAACTGAGGAGATGTTGAGAGCTATCCTTCAGAAGGTGGAGGAAGGAAGCAAGAGATTATCCTCATTGGAGTACGATGTGAAGGAGTTGCATAAGAAAGGCGATCAGCGTGATCAAGAACTCCAAAAGAGAGACAATAGGCGGTTCACGTCTATAGAGTTTCAGATAAGCCAGATTGCAAAATCGTTGGGTAGAGAGTCAGGAAAATATCCTTCTATGCCGGAGGGAAACCCAAAAGAGCAATGTAAGGCGATCCAGTTAAGAAGTGGAACCAACTATGATGGTCCTCAGATGCCTGCTGATTCTGAGACGCCCCAAGAAGAGATTGAGATAGAGGGACAAGAACATAAGAAAGATGGAGGTGAGACAGTTGAGGAAGAAATTGAGATAGAGAGCAAAGAGCCTGAAGAGGAAGGCATTGAGAAGATTGAGAGAGTTCCAAAGTGGAAGAAGGCAAAGGAAGCAAGGGAGAAAGTGAAAGAGACAGAGCGTGATGAATGGGGGTACCCAAATCGGTGATACCCGTCCCGTATCCACAACGCTTCATGAAAAGGAAGCTTGATGAGAAATTCGCTAAATTCCTTGATGTTTTTAAGAAATTGCATATTAACATTCCTTTTTATGATGCTTTGGAACAGATGTCGAATTATACCAAGTTTCTGAAGGACTTGATCGCGAAGAGAAGAAGAGTAGATGAACCCAAGTTGGTGCAGCTGAACCATGAGGTGAGTACATTAGTGCACAAAGCGCTTCCCCCGAAGTTGAAGGATCCCGGGAGTTTCACTATCTTATGTGATATCGGGAATGGAGTCAAGAAGGGAGCGTTGTGCGACCTTGGAGCAAGCATCAATCTTATGCCCTTGTTGCTATTCAAGAAGTTAGAGGGTGGAGAACTTCAGCCGACAATGATGACGCTTCAATTTGCCGACCGGTCTATTACTCGACCTCAAGGTGTAGTTGAAGACGTCCTCGTGAAAGTTGGGGATCACATTTTTCCAGCTGACTTTGTAGTGCTCGACATGGAAGAAGATGAGCGAGTGTCTTTGATCTTGGGAAGACCGTTTTTAGCGACTGCGGGAATGGTGCTAGATGTGACAAATGGGAAGATAACATTGAAAGTTGATGATCAAGAGATAAAAATCTCCCTATATGAGGCCATGAAGTACCCGAAGGAGGATGAGAGCTGTTATTGCATGGATGTTATTGATCCTCTTGTTGAAGACACACCTCCTCTCCCTAATCTTTCTATTAAGCATGATTTTAATAATTCTTCACTTGATAATTTAACCCATAAGCATTATGATCTTGAGTGTTTTGATAGGGATAAAGGAAAGAAGTTTAAGGATGAAGAAGTGGAAAGTGTGGATGTGGTCCAGTTGGAAAGGAAAGGAGGAGTTAAGAAGAAAAAGTCCAAATTCAAGAAGTTGCTTAGTAAAACTCCTCCAGATAAAGGTGAGAACAAGTTGAGACCCTCACCACTTGGGGATGAGAAGGAAGCAAAGGAACTCATGATGAAGGGGAATGAAGGAAAGAAATGCAAGCACCACTCTTATGAGAGTAAGGGAAGTAAATTTGAGTATCATGTCCCATAAGCTCCTTTGATCTTGGTCCGGCATTAGGACCTTAAAAATAGCGCTGAATGGGAGGCAACCCATTTTCATTTGTTTTCAGTATTTTTATGTTATTAGGGTATTGTTGAATTGTAAGTTTTAACCTCGTACTTGAGAGTTTATTTTGTAGGCTTGTCTCGAATGAGTAAAGGTATTTAATCAGATTGAAGGAACCAACTCGAAACCAAGGAGTGTGACACGTTGTTGAGAAACTTGAACTATTTGGATGAAGTACCCACAACCCCAAACTTAGACCTCTTCACAAGGTCAAAGTTTGGGGGGTGGAGTTTTTTTTTATTTGTTTGATGGTTACATTGCACAGGTGCACACCCTCTCTTTGAGTTGAGTTTGGTTATATAGTGAGTTTTGAGATGCTCCTTGGGCTGATATTGCTTTGATGTGCTACTACATATTTCATGTCTGTCAATTATCTTATGCTTGTTGATTGCTATTCTTGAGTATGATTTGATGAGTAGAGCTGAGTTGTAAGGTTGAGTTAGGAATTTTATTGTGTGAGTGTATGAGTTAGAGTTGATTTGAGAGTGAACTCGTATACTTGCGAGTTTTCCTTTTGAGTACTTGTGTGATAAGAGTGGGAAAGCCGTGAGATTTGAGCCTTTTGAGATTAAGATGCATGAATTGATCTCTTCGTTTGTGAGTGAGTCGTCACCTTAGAGGATGCTAGAACTTGTGTGTGCTCTCGCTTCTTGATTGTGTCTAGTTTGATATGCCGAATATGATCTTAGGCCATCTTTGTTTCGATTGAGTCACTTAGTCAAAATTTTCCTTACCATTGACATTTGTCCCTTGTTAGCCCCTTTGAGCCTTAAGTCTATTTCATTTGCTAGCACATTTTAGCACTTATCCAATTTCTAAGCCTTTTTGTCCCAATTTGAGTGGAGAATAGGAAAAGTGTGAACGTGAAGGGGTTGATTTGAGTTGAAAAAGGAGAATTGTGATGGTTGAGTTGTGATAAAAGAAGGGTGTGATGAAGTTTTGAGTTGTGGAAAAGACCAAAATTTTGAGAATGAGCAAAAGAAAATATGAGCTCATGTGAGTTGTGTAAAACAGAAAAAAAAAAAAGAATTGAGTGATTAAAAAAAGTGAAAAGAGTTGAAAAAAAATTGAGGTGTTGAGAGTAAAGGAATTGATGTGCATTATGTGAAGATGTTAAAGAAGTATGTTCCTTGTATCGAAGTACCAAAGTTTGATTTTCTATTCTCCATTCACTTGAGTCACTTATCCCATATAGTTACCCCACCCGTCCAAAGAGCCTACATTACAACCTTGAGAAAGTCCTTTTTGATTCGGCATTGATTTCTAGAGTATGGTCGAAGTTGAGAGTGCTTACAAGCCTATGGCTGCTGATATGTGTGATTGATTGAGTGAGTCCCTTATCATTGATATACACTTGTGAGGGAGTGAAACACATCGTTGAGTGCACATCCATGTTTGATCTTGGTGTTTCTTGTTGTTATTGCATGAGTATGATGAGGGGAGTGAGTTCGTATACATGTGAACGATCTTTGAAACTTGAACTCGATTACTTGCATGATTTGATTCTTGATTCATTCCTAACAATTTGACTTGACTTATTATTTCGTTGCTTTAGGACAAGCAACATGGTAAGTTTGGGGGGGTTGATTAGGCGTGAAATTGTCGGAATTTATAGCTGAAAATGCCCGTATTTTGATTGATTTTTATGAGTATTTAGAGTCATTTGAGTATCATTTTCATAAACTAATGAATTTGTCTCTTTGATGCTTATACATGGATAGAGGGCGAAAAAAGGAGTTTGTTGGACTTTGAATCGACTCAAACGGATGCCCGGATGAGAAGATATCGAAGAAATATGAAAAGTATTAGTTCGAGTGAGCAAAAGTATCATTGGAGTACACAAGCAAGAAGAACTCGTGCAGTGCGCTCGAGCAAGAACGGGTCGTGCACTTAGTGCACGAGTGCTCGTGCAGTGCACTCGAGCAAGGTTCACTCGTACACCTAGTGCACGAGCTCGAGGACTCGAGCACTTTTGGCTCTCTGGATGTTTTTTGCGCACGATGGGATTGTGCTCGTGCACTTAGTGCACGAGCAGTGCTCGAGCATGCGTGTTTTTGTCCCATTAACTCCCGATTTGACCCGTTGCCTATTTATACCCCTTCCGAACACGTTTTTACACACCACTTGATACCATATCGCTTTTAGAGTTAGTTTTTGGAGAGAGCAAGAGAAGAAGAGACAAGCAAACTTTAGTTTTATGTATTCGAGGTTTTATTTACGAATTCATAGTTCGGTTTTTTATTTTGAGTTTCGTTCTTTCAGTTCTTTGTTCTTGAATACTTGAGACTTCGCTTTATTAATTTAATTTCAGTTCTTAACATTTATTTCTTAAAAACCCTAGTTTATGTTTGATAATTTCTTCGATAAAATTATTATGTTCATGTTCGTTACTTCTTCAATTGTTTGCGTTTCCGTAAAAACCATGTTTAGCTAAAACCCTTGCATGCTTGGGTAGGATGAACTCGTAGAAGTAGGATGTGGGTACGTAATTAGGGTAATTCATGACGTTTAGTTTTAATTCTCTTAATTAATGAATTCTTAAAATCAATCTTAACTTTACCTTTGAATTTCGTTCGAAAAGTGTTCGAGAGAGGACGATCTTATCACTCTTTAACAACTAGTAGACTTAATGAGAGAGTTTAGAAAGGGTTAATTAATCTACCAGTTTATCTAAGGAGGACGACCACATCACCTTAGTTTAAATTAGAGTCTCGTTAATTAAGCACAATCTATTAACTTGTTAGTGGATTAGTGAAGTCGATTGCTAGGATAAAGTATTAGGGTTTTAATTCTTGACCTTTCATCTTACAATCTTTTACTTAGGTTATTTCTTGTGCGTCACGGTTATTTTGATTATGTATCTACTCCGTTAGTATACGTAGAAATTTCTATCCCGAGCATCACCATCTCATATTTGCATACACTTAGTTATTTATTCCATTTTAATTCAGTTATTAGAATATAGAGTAGTTTATTATAATTTTCAATCTCCAAACATACACTCATATTAACTACGACGCGTAGATCTTCAGGGATCTATTCGCATACATACCTTCCCTTGAGTTCGATAATGCTTGGTCCCTATACTTGCCCATACTATAGTGAACTCATACTCTTGTGGGGAAACTACTAGTAGAAAGCTAGTATTTTCGGTTCAAGTCAATCTCACCATAGATAATAGATTATAACCTTTTTTTTTTTTTACAAAATTTTATTATCCAAAAGATATTGTCAATGAAATAGCATATTATTCCCAAAAAAATCTTGTCATGAAATGCAATATCTTACCATGTATAATACAATAATATATATTTTTGGAATAAATATTTTTGCAAAATATTTATATATGCTAATTTTCTAAGAGGATATTGAAATATTTTGCAAAAAATATCATGTAAAAGATGATAAGATTTTCAAATAATCTTGACATCCAATACAATATCTTACCATGGATAATAGATTATAACATTATTATTATTTTTGGACAAAATTTTACAACCCAAAAGATATTGTCACTGAAATAACACATTATTTTCAAAAAAATATTGCCATGGTATACAATATCTTACCATGTATAATACTATGATACTGAAAGTTAGCAATTTTTTTTTAAATTCAAAATACACGTATACATGAAATGTTTAGGAGGGATTTGAATTTTCTTAAATAATTCGAATTGACGTTTAATATTATATCAAAATTATAAGATATTTAAAATAAAAAATATTTATACTTATAATTTAAAAATAAAAATAATATATTTTTTCCAGTGCGCGAAATTCGCGGGGATACACACTCGTATTGTTATAAATAAAAATAAAATAATACTCGGGGAAATTTATTCATAATATGAAAATATAACATTATATGTAATAACTGATATCCTTAGATACATCCATAAATATCATAACAAATTTACATTATAATTTCAATTTACAAGTCTTATGATATCAGTGGGCATGTAATGATATTAGTATATATTTATTGGTTCATACTATGAAATTCGTTAATAGGAGAATTTATGTACTCTGACTTGATGCGAAAATACCAGCTTCTACTAGTAGCTTCCCCGCAAGAGTACGGGTTCACTGTAGTATGGACAAGTATAGGGACCAGGTATTATCGAACCCAAGGGAAAGTGTGTATGCAAATAGATCCCTGAAGATCTACGCGTCGTAGCTAATATGAGTGAATGTTTTTGGATTTTTGGAAAATTAATTCTAAACTAGAGTAAACTAATTAAACCAAAGAACGAAAGAAACGAATTAACAAAGAAAATTAAACTAAGTATCTAAGGTTTGTATGCAAGTATGTGATGGTGATGCTCAGGATAGGAATTCCTACGTATACTAACAGAGCAGGTACATAATCAAAATAACCGTGACGCGCAAGAATTAACCTAAGTAAAAGAATGCAAGATGAAAGCTCAAGATTTTAAACCCTAATACTTTATCCTAACACTCGACTTTACTAATCTACTAACGAGTTAATAGATTGTGCTTAATTAACGAGACCCTAATTTAACTAAGGTGATGCGGCCGTCCTCCTTCGCTAAACTGGTAGATGAATTAACCCTTCCTAAACCCTCTAGTTAAGTCTACTCGTTGTTAAAGAGTGATACGGTCGTCCTCTCTCTAACACTTTTCGAACGAAATTCAAAGGCAAAGTCAAGATTGATTTTAAGAATTCATTAATCAAGAGAATTAAAACCTAACGTCACGGATTACCCTAATTACATACCCACAACCTACTTCTACGAGTTCATCCTACCCCAAGCATGCAAGGGTTCTAGCCTAACATGGTGGTTTGAATAATAAAAGCAATCACAAGAACAATAATCATATGCATAATTAAATTAACGAAAGAAATCAAGAAAATAAACGAAAGAACAAATTAAAGTCTCTAAAGAAATATATATAAATCTGAAAAACTAGGGTTTATCGTCTCAAAGAGTAAAGAAAGAAAGAATTAATCTAATACGTTCAAAATAAATACTAAAACTAAGAATTCGTAAATTAAAACCTCGATTACAACGTATAAAACTCTTCCAATCTCCCTTCCAAGCCTTCTCCTCGCTTAAAATATGTAAAAATATGTGTTAGTATCTGGTGATATGCTTGGAAAAGGGTATAAATAGGCTTGAGATCGAATTTGGGTGTTCATGGGCCAAAATACGCGTCAAGATCGAGTATAGGTCGAGTAAAACTACTCGACCTGTTGCAGCTCAAGTGCACTACTCGAGTGCCCGAGTAGTGACTACTCGAGCGACTCAGCTCGAGTACTTTTCGGCAGCTGTACACATGTTCGTAAAATCTTCATATCTCCTCAATCGGGAGTCCGTTTTGGCCGATTCAAAGTCCTACGAACTCCTCTTTTCATCCTCTATCCATCTATGAAAACCAAAGAGAAAAATTCATCAGTTTATAGAAATGATACTCAATTGACTCCAAACACTCATAAAAAACACTCAAAACATGGGCAAATCGGGCACCAAAACATAACAATTTCACGCCTAATCAACCCCCCCCAAACTTACCATATTGCTTGTCCTCAAGCAATGAAATAATAAGTCAAGTGAAATTGTTAAGAATGAGTCAAAGAATCAAATCGTGCAAGCAAATGAACTCGAGCTTTAAAGATCAATCACACGTATACTCACTCACCTTCCTTCACCATACTCATGCAACAACAACAAGAACCACCAAGATCAAACATGGATGTGCACTCAACGATATGTTTCACTCCCTCACAAGTGTATATCAATGATTAAGGGACTCACTCAAACAATCAATCACTCATATCGGCAGCCATAGGCTTGTAAGCACTCTCAACTCCGACCATACTCTAGAAATCAATACCGAATCAAAAAAGACTTTTCTCAAGGTTGTAATGTAGGCTCTTTGGACAGGTGGGATAACAATATAGGGTAAAGTGACTAACGTGAATGGAGAATAGAAAATCAAACTTTGGCACTTCGAGATTAGGAACAGAATACTTCAAACATGTTCAATCAACACCCTTTCAATTCCATACTCTCAATACTTCAATTTTTTCTTTCACTCTTTTCATTTTTTTTTTCAATCACTTCATTTTTTTTTCTCTTTTTTCGCACAAACACATGAGCTCATTCTCAATTTTTTTCTTTTGCTCATTCTCAATTTTTTTCTCTTTTTCCCACATCTCATAACTTCATCACTCCTTCTTCTCATATTCACTCAACAAACAACCTTTTTCCTTTTTCAACTCAATTCACTCCCTTCACATTCACACTTTCCTATTCTCCACTCAAATTGGGACAAAAAGGCTTAGGAATTGGAATAGTGTTCATATGTGCTAGCAAATAAAATAGGCTTTAGGCTCAAAGGGGCTAACAAGGGATCAATGTCATTGGTAAGGAAAATTTTGGCTAAGTGACTCAATTAAATCAAAGATGGCCTAAGATCACATTCGGCATATCAAACTGGACACAATCAAGAAGAAAGAGCACACACAAGTTCTAGCATCCTCTAAGGTGACGATTCACTCACAAACGAAGAGATTCATATATCAAAATCTCATAAGGCTAAAGTCTCTCGGCTTTCACATCCATGCTAGTCTAGTGCATTCTCACAATCATCACACAAGCACTCAGAAGGAAAATTTGTAAGCATACGAGTTCTCTCTCAAATCAACTCTAACTCAAACACTCACACAATAGAACTCCTAACTCAACCTCAAATCATCAACTCATCAAATCATACTCAAAGATAGCAACCAACAAGCATAAGAGAATTGATAGGCATGAAATATTGAGGAACAAAACAAATCAAAATCAGCCCAAGGAGCATCTCAAGGCACCCAATAACTAACTCAACTCAAAGATAAGGGGTGCTCCGGTGCAATGTAACAAGAAAACACATAAAAAAAAACACCACCCCCCAAACTTCGACCTTGCGAAGAGGTCTAAGTTTGGGGTTGTGGGTTACCTCAACCAAACAATTCAGTTTCTCTTCATCAACTTGGCACACTCCCTTGCTTGAGTTGGTTCCTTCAATCTGAATAACTCCATGATACCTTTACTCCTTTAGAGACAAGCCTACAAGCAACTCACTCAAATACGAGGTTAAACATACGACTCAAAATAACTCCCTAATAACTAAAAAACTCAAAGCAAATAAAAAATAATGGGTTGCCTCCCATTCAGCGCTATTTTTAAGGTCCTCATGCCGGACCAAGCTCAAAGGAGCTTATGGGACATCATACTCAAATTTACCTCCCTTACTCTCATAAGAGTGGTGGTTACATTCCTTTCCTTGATGCCCCTCCATCATGAGTTCCTTTGCTTCCTTCCCCACCTCAAGTGGTATAGGTCTCAACTCTTTTTCACCTTTATTTGGAGGAGTCTTACTAATCAATTTCTTGAGTTTTGACTTTTTCTTCTTAACTCCTCCTTTCCCTTCTAACTGGACCACGTCCACTTTCTTCACTTTTTCATCCTTCAACTTCTTCACTTTATCCCTATCAAAATAATCAAGATCATAATGCTCATGGGTTAAATAATCAAGTGAAGGACTAACAAAATCATGAATATGAGAAGGATTAGGGATAGATGGTGTGTCTTGAACACGAGGATCAATGGCATCCATGCAATACAAACTCTCATCCTCCTTCGGGTGCTTCATGGCTTCATATAGGGAAATCTTCACTTCTTGATCATCAACCTTCAATGTAATCTTCCCATTTGCCACGTCTAGCACCATTCCCGCCGTAGCTAAGAACGGTCTTCCCAAGATCAGGGGCACGTGCTCATCTTCCTCCATCTCTAGCACTATAAAGTCGGCTGGAAAAATGTGATCTCCAACTCTCACTAGGACGTCTTCAACCACACCTTGAGGTCTAGTAATAGACCGATCGGCAAGTTGAAGCGTCATCATTGTGGGTTGAAGTTCTCCACCTTCCAACTTCTTCAAAAGCGACAAGGGCATGAGATTGATGCTCGCCCCTAAATCACATAGCGCTCCTTTCTTGATCCCGTTCCCAATGTCACATAGGATCGTGAAGCTCCCGGGATCCTTCAGCTTTGGAGGAAGCGCCTTGTGCACTAATGCACTCACCTCGTGGTTCAGCTGCACCAACTTCGGCTCATCCACTCGCCGTCTTTTCGCAATCAAGTCCTTCAGAAACTTTGCATAATGCGGCATCTGTTCCAAAGCATCATAAAAAGGAATGTTAATGTGAAGTTGTTTAAAAACATCAAGAAATTTTGCAAATTTGTCATCAAGCTTCTTTTTCATGAAGCGTTGTGGATATGGGACGGGTATCACAGATTTGGGCACCCCTCATTCATCTTTCTCGGTCTCTTTCACTTTCTCCCTTACTTCCTTTGCCTTCTTCCACTTAGGAACTCTCTCACCCTTCTCAATGCCTCCCTCTTCAAACTCTTTGCTCGCATGAGACTCATCCACATCTTTACTCTTCTCAATCCCTTCACTTTCAATCCCCTCTCTATCTTGGGGCGTCTCAGAATCAGCAAGCATCTGAAGACCTTCATAGTTGGTTCCACTTCTAAGCTGGATCGCCTTGCAATGCTCTTTTGGGTTTCCCTCCGGCATGGAAGGATACTTATCCGGCTCTCTATTCAACGACTTTGCAATCTGGCTCATCTGGAACTCTATAGAAGTGAACCTTCGATTGTTCTCTTGTTGAGTTCTAGTCCACTCAACGTTCATCTTCTGGAGCTCTTGATCACGTTGATCACCCTTTTTATGCAACTCTTTCACATCGTACTCCAAGGATGACAACCTCTTACTTCCTTCCTCCACCTTCTGTAGAATCTCTCTCAACATCTCCTCAGTCGATGCACCGCCTTCTCCACCCGGAGGCTTTGAACCTGGGTCAACACCCGGAGGAACTGTAATACCCGCCTTCGGGTTAGAATATGAGAAGTTCTCATTCTTCCTCCATGTGTTTTGAGGAGGCTGCTGGCCTCCTTGAAATCCTTGTGTGTTCCTCCACTGATTTTGAGGCGGCTGTGGCCCTGGAGGTACAAATGGCTGACCATAAGAAGGTCTTCCAAACTGATTTCCACCTTGGTAGCCATTCTGATTGTAATACGGACCTCCCATGTAATTGGCTACCTCTTGTTGTCCACTTGGCTGGTCTACTCTATCATTCTCTGTTGCATGCTCTCCAACCAAATTCTTCCCCAACTCGAGGTTGTTAATCTTTTCCATCATGGCCATCAACAGCCTTCTCGTTCCTTCACCCTCTTCAATCTGATGCACTCTCTGGAAGTCTGCATCTCCATTCCAAGCCCCGGCATTCGTGACAATGTTGTCCACAATCTCTCTACACCTCTCTATGCTTTGATTCAGGAATGCTCCGCCCGCACAGACATCTAAATGGTCTTGCCCCGCCTTGTTGGCACCACTGTAGAAGAATGTCATAATATTTCCCTCATTGTACACATGCTGCGGGCACTCAATCAACATGTTTGAGTATCTTTCCCATTCTTGACGTAGGTCCTCTCCTGACTTCTGGCGGAAAGAAGATATCTCAATTCTTGCTTTTATTGTCCTTGATGGAGGGTAGAAGCGCTCGAGGAACAGACGTTCGAGCTCAGCCCATGTGGTTACACCTCCCCGTGGGAGCGTGTTGTCGTACCACTCTTTAGCTATTCCCGTCAGTGAGAATGGGAACAGCCTAAGCCTCTTGGCATCTTCAGACATGCCATTATAATTGAATATGGAGGCTATCATGAGAAAACTCCTCAGGTGAGTGTGAGGATTCTCCTTCCCGATCACCCCCTTGAACTGATTCTCGGTCAGCAGCTTTAGAATTCCTGGGGAAATCGAGAAGTTATTTGCCTCAACAAGAGGCAATGCCACTCCATCATAGTACCGTTGTGGCTGCGCTGCAAACCTCCCTCGAATAGCCATATTATGATCTGCGTTCTGGGGCACAGGCTGAGGAGCAACATGTGGTGCTGGTACTTGTTGAACTGGAGGTGGTTGGTACACAGGTGGTTGGTTGTAAACAGGAGGTGGATGATAAGGGTATGGTGGATAAGGGTATGGTGGGTATGGGTATGGTGGATATGGTAAGTTGTTTTGTGGGTAAGTAGGGTTGTTCAAAGGATTTTGAACAAAATTCTGAGCTGGATTGATGACGTTTTGTGCACCCGGGTTTTGGCTCTGACTATCCCCTAACGGATCTTGGTTCTTACTAGTGTTTCCATCAGTGCCGTCAACCCGGTTCAACCCCTGGTTAAACTCATTCTCGGCATCTTCCAACTCATTCGTGATGTCCATCGGTTCTTTCCCTAAACCGGCAGCGTTCATCCTTCGTAAAAAGGCTCGATTTCTTCGTGCTATCGTCTCAGGATCTGACTGTAATCTCTCTTCGCTCATATTTCCTTGCGAGCGTGTTCTCATAAACCTGAAACACTAACAGAAGAATCAAAACGCAACTGCCGAATGAATAAAAATAAAAACAGAAAATAAGCACTCACTACTAACTACTAAGCTATCTACAAGTCATATTCAAAAAGTATACAATGCCATCTCCGACAACGGCGCCATTGACTTGATGCGAAAATACCAGCTTCTACTAGTAGCTTCCCCGCAAGAGTACGGGTTCACTGTAGTATGGGCAAGTATAGGGACCAAGTATTATCGAACCCAAGGGAAAGTGTGTATGCAAATAGATCCCTGAAGATCTACGCGTCGTAGCTAATATGAGTGAATGTTTTTGGATTTTTGGAAAATTAATTCTAAACTAGAGTAAACTAATTAAACTAAAGAACGAAAGAAACGAATTAACAAAGAAAATTAAACTAAGTATCTAAGGTTTGTATGCAAGTATGTGATGGTGATGCTCAGGATAGGAATTCCTACGTATACTAACGGAGCAGGTACATAATCAAAATAACCGTGACGCGCAAGAATTAACCTAAGTAAAAGAATGCAAGATGAAAGCTCAAGATTTTAAACCCTAATACTTTATCCTAACACTCGACTTTACTAATCTACTAACGAGTTAATAGATTGTGCTTAATTAACGAGACCCTAATTTAACTAAGGTGATGCGGTCGTCCTCTTTCGCTAAACTGATAGATGAATTAACCCTTCCTAAACCCTCTAGTTAAGTCTACTCGTTGTTAAAGAGTGATACAGTCATCCTCTCTCTAACACTTTTCGAATGAAATTCAAAGGCAAAGTCAAGATTGATTTTAAGAATTCATTAATCAAGAGAATTAAAACCTAACGTCACGGATTACCCTAATTACATACCCACAACCTACTTCTACGAGTTCATCCTACCCCAAGCATGCAATGGTTCTAGCCTAACATGGTGGTTTGAATAATAAAAGCAATCACAAGAACAATAATCATATGCATAATTAAATTAACGAAAGAAATCAAGAAAATAAACGAAAGAACAAATTAAAGTCTCTAAAGAAATATATATAAATCTGAAAAACTAGGGTTTATCGTCTCAAAGAGTAAAGAAAGAAAGAATTAATCTAATACGTTCAAAAGAAATACTAAAACTAAGAATTCGTAAATTAAAACCTCGATTACAACGTATAAAACTCTTCCAATCTCCCTTCCAAGCTTTCCCCTCGCTTAAAATATGTAAAAATATGTGTTGGTATCTGGTGATATGCTTGGAAAAGGGTATAAATAGGCTTGAGATCGAATTTGGGTGTTCATGGGCCAAAATACGCGTCAAGATCGAGTATAGGTCGAGTAAAACTACTCGACCTGTTGAAGCTCGAGTGCACTACTCGAGTGCCCGAGTAGTGACTACTCGAGCGACTCAGCTCGAGTACTTTTCGGCAGCTGTACACATGTTCGTAAAATCTTCATATCTCCTCAACCGGGAGTCCGTTTTGGCCGATTCAAAGTCCTACGAACTCCTCTTTTCATCCTCTATCTATCTTTGAAAACCAAAGAGAAAAATTCATCAGTTTATAGAAATGATACTCAATTGACTCCAAACACTCATAAAAAACACTCAAAACATGGGCAAATCGGGCACCAAAACATAACAATTTCACGCCTAATCATACTCCCAATTATATCCTCCTTATACTATTATATTTTGAAAAAAAAATTATGTGAGAGCGTCTCATAGCATGAGACAACACAAATTAACACTCATATATGTCAAAGTGTTAATGTGTCATGTCCAATTTATAACTCACCCCACCATCTCATAGCATAAAATTATCTTACACGAGACTCATTCTTATATTTATATTTAATATCATTATTTTATATTTCTTTCGTCCACAAAAATCGTGCTCATATATTTGGGCACATATTTTAAGAAAAAATAAATAAAGTGGATAAAATAAAAGTATTGTAGAGGTACTATGAAGTTCATTTATAAATAAAGTGATTATTTGTGAACGTGGAGAAAAACGATTGTTGACATAAAAGAAATGAACATACTCTTGACAAACAAATAGGAAAAGTAAGCACACTTTTAATGGATAGAGGGAGCAAATATTAATTTACATTTATTAATTAAGACTTAATTACAATTTAAACCACCAACTTTCATATAATTGCAATCTAATAAAAAAACTTTTGATAATTATAAATAAAATCGCAAATTTTCAATGTTGTTGCAAATTAGACTTTTGGATGACTCCCTTTTGCAAGTGAGTGGATCATAAACTTTTAAAAATCGCCCTAACCGTCCACACCGAACTGTATTGTAATTTTTTTTATATTAATCCCGATTTTATTTTTTTAGCAAACTGCACTGTTCTACAAGACAATTTGAATTTAAGGTGCAAAACTGCACCGATTGCATCGCTATATATGTGTGTGTATTTACTTATTTATAATAATTGTATGTATTTATGTATGTATGTATTGAACTGCACATATGTTTATACATATATATATATATGAGTCTCTTAATTATAATATGATTGAATTTTACTTCCCAACTCATTGTTTATTAATTTTCTTTCATCAATTATTATATATTATAGTGGAAAGAGATAACAACAAACATACAAATAATTTTAAAATCTTTCTTCTTAAGAATTCTATATGCTAATGAGTTGATTTGTAGGTGGTAATATTTATTGTAGATATTAGTAATGAAATCGCCAAACTGTAAAAAAAAATCGACTGAAACCGCTTAAAACCGCATGTTCTATTTTACACTATAAAGTGTGATTTAATTGAACTAATCAAACCACATATAGCAATGCAATTTATGTTTTATAAAAAACACTGCAAAATCGTGCGATCATCTATAGGGGCATGCTAACTATCAAAGAAAGACTTAAACTATATATATCAGCAATCATTCACAATCCAAATTCATTTTCTATTTGAAAATTTACATTTATATGTGTACATTTTGATTATGAATGGCTTCTTGATTGTGTAAACAGTTGTGTTTGATATAAGAAGCTGAAGAGAATGAGGGAGATGCCGAGAGAAATTGTGAGTGAAAGCAGTGAATTGGTGCTATAATAGGTAGGGCTGTTCACGGAGTTCGGAGATTACCGAACCCGTACCGAAATCCGCACCGAAAAAGAACCGTACCGAAAAGTTATGGATTTTTTTATTCTAACCGTACCGAAACCGAACCGAATATTTTTTTGGTACGGATCTGAATATTACCAAATTAACCGTACCGAAAAACCGAATGTGACCGTACCGAACCGAACCGAACCGAATAACCGAATTAAATATGTATTAAATTTTAATTATTTTTTATTTATCAAACATTATTATAATGTTATTGAATTTAAGTACAATTAAACGATTTCATAATTTCTCCTCCTTTTCAGAATACAAACACTATATTATTTGTCTTATTAGACCATCTTTAACGGCTGTTGCACGCCCAGGGCGTGGAGGATAAAGACAAAAAAAAAAAAAAATCAAAGCCCAGGACCATGGGCATGGCATGACCGAGAACAACCAAGTGGGTGTGGAGGATTTTTTTTTATCCCAAAAAATATATGAATGCCACATGTCAAATTGTTATTTGTCGGTCATATTTTATTTAGATAATTTCCGATTTTCACTTATCTACTTAAATATATATATATATATATATATACCAAAATTCATAAAATTAAATTCTCTATAAATAGAGATCAATCTTGATATGTTTTGAATCACAATTTCATATACTCCCTTTTCTCTTCTCCTAATTTTTTTCTCTTCTAAATTGTGTTAATTATCCTCATTTTTCTTCTAACATGGATCCAAATAATCCTAATTATCATCACTACTCCAAGTTCCTATCTCTGAACCAGTTCAAATTTTGGAAAGTCTTCCTCGCGATTTGTAATTTTAATTTTATTATTGAATGTTGTAATTTTTTTAAGTGTATGGTAATTTTTTATTATAGTTATTAATTTTTTTAATATTGTGTAAATATTATAAAAAAAATTAATAATAGATATAATTATAAAAGAAATAATTTATTAAATGTTGGTTGTGGTTGTGGTGGTTATGGATAAAGTATGAAAAAAGATGAGTTTGAGTTGTAGTGTAAAATGTATAGGTGGAGGAGTGAAATTAATTTTATATTTGATGATCCGGTTGTGGCCGGGCATTGATAAAGGTGGTCTTAAGTTCATAAAAATAGGGGTGTTCATGGTACGGACCAAAACGGATATTTAAAAATACCCGTGTCCGTACCAAAGTTTGGTTATTTTAAAATTCGAGTATCCGTAGCAAAATTTCGGTACGGTACGTATATTTTATTTTTCAGTACGGGTCGGAGCGGATTTTCGCTTACAAACGGACCGGATCGGTACGGTACGGTACGGAGGGGAGATATGGATTTTTGACCCTTTTTTTATCATTATCTCATTTTTTAATCATTAAAAAGAATATTTCGATGCATGCACACTCACGAATACTACTCAACTTCAACAACAATCAAGTATATATCATTACAAGCTTGAATATAACACATTATACTATAGTTGATGGTTAAAATATGATCGTAAATCACCACCAATAGAATATTTAAAATACAGTATATTATATATATATATATATATATATATATATATATATATTTCTTTTTTGAAATATCTTGTGAATTTTACGTGCAATATTAAAATTATGGTGACCGTAATTCATGACACAAGGTACACCATATCCATGATTTTGTAAGAAACGAATATACATAAACAATTAAATTAAAAGAATAAGAAATTAAATTTAAAACATTTTGATATACACATAAACATAAGTTAATGTTTTATGAACTTAATAAGACAAATAATATAGTGTTTGTATTCTGAAAAGGAGGAGAAATTATGAAATCGTTTAGTTGTACTTAAATTCAATAACATTATAATAATGTTTGATAAATAAAAAATAATTAAAGTTTAATACATATTTAATTCGGTTATTCGGTTCAGTTCGGTTCGGTTCGGTACGGTCACATTCGATTTTTCAGTACGGTTAATTTGGTAATATCCAGATCCGTACCAAAAAATATTCAGTTCGATTTCGGTACGGTTCTTTTTCGGTGCGGATTTCGGTACGGGTTCGGTAATCTCCGAACTCCGTGAACAGCCCTACATAAAACATTAACTTATATTTAGGTGTATATCAAAATGTTTTAAATTTAATTTCTTATTCTTTTAATTTAATTGTTTATGTATATTCGTTTCTTACAAAATCGTGGATATGGTGTACCTTGTGTCATGAATTACGGTCACCATAATTTTAATATTGCACGTAAAATTCACAAGATATTTCAAAAAAGAAATATATATATATATATATATATATATAATATACTGTATTTTAAATATTCTATTGGTGGTGATTTACGATCATATTTTAACCATCAACTATAGTATAATGTGTTATATTCAAGCTTGTAATGATATATACTTGATTGTTGTTGAAGTTGAGTAGTATTCGTGAGTGTGCATGCATCGAAATTTTTTTTAATGATTAAAAAAGGAGATAATGATAAAAAAAAGGGTAAAAAATCCATATCTCCGCTCCGTACCGTACCGTATCGATCCGATCCGTTTGTAACCGAAAATCCGCTCCGACCCGTACCGAAAAATAAAATATCCGTACCGTACCGAAATTTCGCTACGGACACGGATACTCAAATTTTAAAATAACCGAACTTTGGTACGGACACGGTTATTTTTAAATATCCATTTTGGTCCGTACCGTGAACACCCCTAATAATAGGTAACAAGGTTAAAAAAAAAATTCTCAAGGATTAATTTTTCTTTTCTTAAATTTATTTGACCGTATCATTAACGTTTGGGTAGGGATTTGACACATCAACATGCCACATCAACCACGGAGACAAGGGTAACTATCCGAAAGCCTATGTTGCAATAATATTGAAAGTTCATGACGTATTGCAATTATTCAAAATTTTATATTACTAGGTTGAACCACGTGCGTTGCACGTCGGCTACAATTTATTTTAAAAATAATTTTCTAAATAATCATGGATCTATTAGTTGATGTATCTAACAATCACACAAAAAACTTGAATCATTGTCGGGTGAGCGCTACTTAAAAAGGTTGAAAATTGAGTTTTAGATGATGTGTCTAACAAATAACAATAAAAATATAATTGTCACCTTTAGCACTAATAAATGTTTTTTTATACCTTGGACGGTTGCATCTCTTTTATCCGTGTTAGTGACCAGACTTCTACCCCCTTCGCTAAGGGACTTTAAATTGAATTTTCTTTTTTTAATGTCCAAAGAGAAGTAGTAATGAAGTACTCGAGTTACACCCTTGATACTAAGTTTCCTAGCAATAATTATTTATATTTGTGTGAATGAAAAACAAAACAACAAACTAAACAACCAAGAAATACAAAGCCGAAAAAGATGCAGAACTCAAGAAAAACTCGAACTAAAAAGCACCTGAACAATTACAGACCAGAGGGAGGAGATGAATTCCAAGTAATAAATACAAACCAGCCAGACTACATCTACTAAAGTATTATGAAAATTATGCTACTTTTTTTCCCACAAGTTATGAAAATAGAAATAATTTTCAGAGTGCAAGTTTGGGCTACTATACTAAAATCCACTTCTAATAAAAAATTTAAGCATGTGTGCTGGCTGATACGCATGTAACACCTTTGAAACCTCAAGCATATTATAAACAAAAGATAAATACCACATATTAAAAAAAAAAATTACAGTGTGTACATACAATAAAAATATAATTAAACATATCTTAATTAAAAAATAATCAAACAACACAAATTCAAATTCATCATAATTCATAAATATAACTACTAAAAAAAAAAGTCGTATGCAATCAGGCTCTCATTTTCAACAGACATTTCACAGTGCAAAAACGTAATGAAATTCAAGCTACACTCCAAAAAAATTTAATATGACTATTCAATAGTTCAACAATTCTGTTAAGTGCCTCAAGATAATCCGAAGTTAATAGCAGGTCTAATTCCGAAATAAAAGAGATCTGTTTCCAATAACTTAAATACTAAAACCTTTTTCGTTGAATTGGATATTTCTTCCCAGATTCACATCCAACCAACAGAAGTGTAAGTAGAACACGAAAAAATATGATTTGACATACACTAACTTTAGTCTTCATCTGGCCTTCTTTTTTAGAGATGCTGGTTTGTCATTTGTATCATCTGCGTATGGATATTCAGGCGGTGCCATCCAGAGACCTCCCAATATGATTAAATGGGCTCCAAGCAGAAGTATCGATGAGTAAGCGTTAGAAGGAAAGACATTCCAACAAAACTCCACTGCAACGAACAAAATCAAACTGCAAGCAAGAAACACTTTTTGGGATTATTAAGCGACAATTTTGTAAAAGGGTTAGGAGACTGGGTTTTATGTCAAGAAATCTACTGTAACCAGGTAGGAAATGGGGTTCGCCACAGTAAATAGGGTAGGCTGTAAAAATACCTGCACGCTATGACAGTATAATTGGCAATAGGTATACCTTAATCATATTAGGTCCCCGCACCATAATTCCCCCAGCTGCCCTTAGGAAGAGGCTTCAATTTATAAACACTAACTATTTGACACTCCACTCCATGAGCAAGTGTGCCAGCAGAACCAGAATGTCAAGGACCTGCACAGTGATTCTCGAGGGAGACAAATCCACAGGTTTCTATCATTCCATGACCCTGAGATTGCAGGCATTTTGGATCAGATAACTTACTGTTAGACTACATTTATCAAAAGTATATTTTAATTTAAGAAGTTGCTTAGAAAACCAAAACCAAAACCCCCTACAATTTCTGTAAACGGCTCCACCAAACAATAATCCCAGGCATCCAGCCCCCAGCTGTTTAACTCAGCAAATAGAAACGACATTCACAGGCTTATGAGGATGACCTGATCGAACTACAAATTTGCAGCTCCTCCAGTGTACCATACTTATTGCCACTCTTGAATTTTTAGCAGTCTCTCTAACAAAAGAAACAATAATACACCAACAACAATTTTTCGGGGCTGTCTTCTCATAAAATAACTCAGTTTATTGAAATAAAAGCACATCAGCGAAAGCTATATAACTGAGATCTAAAGTGTTCTTCTGTAGATTGTAAAAACAAATTAAGGAACCCATAGTCCTGTTGTAGAGAGACACATTAAAAAGAGCAACTAACCTGGAGAAAAGGTTTTTTTTTTTTTTTGGGAAAGCTGCATTCAACCAAGAGATGATCAATGGAACAACTATTAAGGAAGCAAAAATGACAAGTAACAAGTATTCCAAGTCCAACTTGCCCATTTACATAGGGAAGTGAATACCTTAAAAAGATAATGTGAAATTGCAGAAGGTTGATTATATTAAAGGAAGCTTTCTGTTTATCTATTTTGCTGCTTAATGATAGGCCACAGTAGTAAAATTGATATACAATACCTTACACATCTTCAGGCCAAATACCTAACCCAGTAAATCCTGAATAATCTACAACACAGTATTAATATTCATTATTAAGTTACCGGATGGACAACTCGAGTAGAACAAAGTATGGTTTTGTGTTTGAATTGAGGGATTTTAAATGCAAGAATTTGAATGAATGGATTTCAAATTGATCTAAATCACTGAAAAATTAGCCCAAAATGATTGATTTCAAATAATCACCAATGGAACACAACTATGAAATTCAAATCCTAAGGCAAAATAACCACAAAAGGGAGCATTGGGAAAGTGATGAGCAACTTTACAAGCTTTAGGCCTCAGAAGTAAAAGATCGCACAATTTGGAACTTAAAATAGGGAGCTTAAATTTGTAGGTTCCTGAGGATATTATCTTTCTCATGATTCCATCAACTAAGACTTTTCTATTTGGCCACTTTCAGAGAACTGTTGACTTAACTTTCATAGGGTTCTTAAAGAGCATGCCTATATCATGTATCAAGAACATTATGGGCAGAACTATCATGTAACACGTAGCAGCATTTCAACCATCAAACTGCTAATATGTATGCAATAACAATACTAAACAGTAAAGATGTAATCTCGGACGACACATAAACATCTAAATAAAAAGAAATGAATCCAAGGAATCATACAATGTAGACACTAACTTCAATACAACTTTTTGCTCCCACAATCTGAACAAGCATTGCAAGCAGCTGCTCTTGATTAGGGGATACCTGTAAACAAAATGAAACTAACAAATTTAGCAAAAATACTACAGCAAACATTACAAATAATTTGTTGCACAAAGATGCCAATCAAATTAACTCCACCAAGAAAGTAGCAGTAATTTTTTATTTTTGTATATTAATACCACCCAGTTGTTCCACCGAGCAATATTTACCTGCATTTGGCTGTCATGCATTGTAGAAGTTTCCTCCCTAAGCTCACACAATATCTAAAATTCAAAACATATTACTCAGAACATCAAAATTAACAGAGTTATTAACATAAACGCGCTAATAGTACCTTTGGCTTTCTGACATTAGCCAATAAGTAGTCATAGAGCCTGGGATTAACACTAATAACTTCCTTATGACTGTAATTGTCATCAGTGGCAACTACAGTATCAGCATTTGGAAACCAGAATATCCGTTGTCACATTTAAAGACTTTTTCACCTAAACCTAGACTCAAAATCAAATAAAAAATCGGAAACCGGAATACCCGCTGTCGCCGAGGACGATGAATTTGAGCAATATTGCTTAATCAAAGAAACTTTACACCATTTCGAAAGACAACAACCGAGTCACATTCAAAGACTTTACCCAGCCTGCAAAAATAACAACCGAGTCATATTCAAAGACTTTTTCACCTAAACCTAGACTCTAAATCAAATAAAAAATCAGAATACCCGCTATCGCCGAGGACGATGACTTTGAGAAATGTTCGTCTACGCATTAACATTTGACGACGATCAAAGATCGAAAAAGAGAAGAATCTATTTTAGAAAAGTTGCTTAATCAAATGGAGAGAGGGGAAAAGGTGCGGCGCCTGAGATCCCTTTCACCAACTTCCGTCGCCGATCATCGCCTGAGATCCGTCGCCGATCGTCATCTGAGTCCGTTGTCGGTCGTCTTGAGTTCCATCGTTGATCGCTCTTCCCGACCTATTTGACTCTATGGCACAAATCTTTGAGACGGAAATACGGGAATATAAGGAATTAGAAATATTAGGGAATAAAGGAGTAGGGTGAAAATGTCAAGGGAAAACAAGGGTAGGGGCGGAATGGTCCAAAAATGATTTATGGGGCTAAGCCACTTTTAATTGTATTATAGATGTGAAAGTTGACGATTTAATTTTCAATTAAGTCTTTAAAATTAAATCCAACTTAATTTTAAAAAGACAAACGGTAGCAAACAAGTTAGGGACGAAGGAAGTAGAACGTATTTAATTTCGTTAAATTATTTATCTTATCTTAACATGTTACTCCCTCCGCCCCTTTTTAAATTGCTCAAAACTATGAAAAAACAATTTTACCATTTAAAATTAATCATTTACAAATATTTTTTATTTATATCTTTTAATAAAATAAATTATTTTTTCAATAAAACCTCCGGTATTTTATATGAACTAGATGAATGTCCGCGTACTAAGCGGATTTTTCGTAAAAATTAATTATATATCATAATGCGTTGCGTATAAAAATAACTTTAGTCATCATAAAATAATATAATTATATTATATAATAAAAATATTCAAATAATATATAAGTATAAAATTCTGGGTTTTTTTTTTTTTTTTTTATAAATTCACGACTTTGAATTTCAATTTTAATTTATATATGATTTTCATTGTTCTTATTAAAATTCATGGACTTCATTTGTTTCGATATGATTAAAATATAATATGAGCTTCTCAACCACGTGCCATATACTTTTCTTTGTCTTCCTGAGATGATTTCATTGATATAGGGAGATTTCCGCGATCCAAGCACCAATGCACTCTCATGCATCTTTTTTTCTTCTTTTAAAAATGTACGTCATATATAAAATTGAAGTAAATATGTTGTGAATTTTCATAAGATAATTGAAAGTTGTGATCAAATGAGATTAGACCTAAAGATCGCGAATTAATATAAAATTAACCCTAAATTAATACTCCCTCCGTCCCAGATCAGTTTTCACAGTGCACTATTCATCTCTTGCGAAGACCTCTAAATTACATCTCATTGTACTAATAATTACGCAAAAAAAAAAATATTTGTTTTGTTTCATCCACTTATATTGAACAATATTCCATCATCAAAAAATTATTTTATCCATTTAAACACTACAAACCAACTCTTATAATAAAGTCTCAAAAAGTCAACTGTGAAAACAGATCTGGGACGAGGGTAGTACTATTTTTTATATTATATTTTAAAGCTTTAAATTTTCAAATATATTAAAATTTTTAATTTATTTAAATAATATTACACAATATAATGTCACATGTTATAAATTCGTATAATTACAAAGAAATTTCTAATATACTTTTATACATTCGAGTTATATACTATAGCGGAAATGATCATATGTCCACCGTGGGCACAATATAATATACCACCGCAAATGTGATAATGACACATAAGCAATGGGCCCACTATAATTTTAATGATAAATTTTATCTGCTTATGTGTCATTATCACATTCGCGGTGGGTATATTATATTGTGTCCAATGGTGGACATGAGATCATTTCCATATACTATAGATATTCAAAATTTATAAATATTTATAGGTTATTTTAATTGGTATTTATCATAAATATTAGTTAATAGGTGCAAAGTCAAGTCTATGTGGATGTACTTTTTCTTTAAGTTACTTAGTTACATTTATTACATAAAGCCACATAAATTTACACATAAGATTATACTAATACATAGGATTGACACATATATAAAACTAACCAGAATACATTGACAAATTTAACCACAAAATGACATAGGACAATCTCAATTCTCAACTCCCTATTATATTAATAGGGGATATGAGGGAGTACAACTTTTTGGATACTACCGAAAACCCCATCTTTTTAGTTTTTACAGATTTTAATGCTTACAGTACCAAAAAGTTAACAAACTATTTATTTTTATTTTTCTAGCACATTAATCATACATGCCAATAATTTGGAACACAAACTCAGCCCGGAAAGGAAAAAGTTTGTTAAAATGTCCTGATATTTCCCACCTCCTTTCATTATTTTGGGCATGGTTATTAACACCCATCAAATTATTTCATACAATCAAACAATTACAAAGTGAGGGTACGAAGAAATTTCACGGATGTTAATACTCGAGCTCTATAATTTATTGTATTAAACAGAAAGGAAGGCATTAAGCAAAAAAAATTGTCTTCATGGGACAATATTTTGAATTAAGGGGGTGTTTGCAAACTCAGCTCAAAGCTTAAAACATTTGTAGATTGAAAAGCCAGCCAGGGTCTGCAAAGAGCATCAGTTTGCTACTTCATGCCTTAGAAATTGAACGAGCTTAGACCGCGCCTCTGTAGGGATACGAACAGGACGATAGCTTTTGTTGAGCCAAACTGCTGTGGCTCTCGCCTCCACAATTGGCTGCACAGAAAATTCATACACACAATTTAGGGTCTGCATTCTGAAAGCTTGGGCATTATACTAAACATCAAAAATGAATCAAAAAGGAGGGTTACACCTCTAGGCTAGGAATCTTGAAGATGAAATGTTCAATGGACACTCGAGTAGCAGACGTGCCGCTTATCCTCACCTTCACAACGAACCTGTCTCCACTCTATTATACATCAAGTATACGTGAGAACGCAAAGTTCGCATATTTTCCCCTTCTTCCACTCACAATAAAATTTAATCATACATGTATTCTATTACTCCCACATTTGTTCCCCTTGTTACCTGACCATTTGCCGACTGATGGAATCAACGATCAACTAACGGTAGGACCAAATTTGCGAGTAAAGGTGCAGGACCAAATTTTGATAGTGAGTGAAAGAGGTGGACACCTTATGGACGAAAATGATATCATCGTGACGATAAATCACAAAGATTAGGTTCATACCCTTAAAGGTGCAATAAACTTGAGTGACAAGTCTGTTAAAGCAGTTGCATGGCCCGTTCGGGCGATTGCATCTGCATTTACACCGATCCTATCCATAAGCTCATGACGACCTGTTTATTTATTTTGAAGAGGTAAGCCGTTATTACTAATTAACAACTACATAAAACAAAAATACCTAGTTTACATTTATCTAGTGTGCTGTACAATGATTGTATTTTTTTTTATACAATACAGAAACAGCAAATGGGACAGGGGCAAGAACTCAGGAAGTATCCGTTTTCCGGTATGTTTTGCTAGAATTATCATTACAAAGAAAGCAACTACTCCGTTTAAGGAGTTGACAAATTATTCACCAAAAGGCCACATTTTCATAGCCCCCTCAATATTTACTATTCAAACTTGAGTTATTCTAAATTTGATGTTATAAATACAATACAAATATTGGCATCAAAGCCCCCTGGGGCATTAGTCGAGTTGATAAGACTTGTAATGATATGGTAAGAGATCCCCCGCCAATGTAGGTTTGAACGAGTGAGACAAATTTCCACTGAAATATTGTGGAGGTTTGTCCTGGGATCGAACCCCAATCAAGTGGGACAAATTTCCACAGAAATATTTGCATCCCAGGGGCCAATAATACAGGTGGGAGAGTTCAAGATCTTCCGTACCAAAAAAAAAATATGACAAAAACAGACAACACAAATTAACATTCTCCCCTATCAAAGTGTTAATGAGTCATGGTCTTATACAAGACCATCTCGAAATATATATATTGGGAGCAACAACTAAATTAGTACAAGTATAATAGGTAATAGGTAATGATGGTCTGCTCACCGTGTTGGCAGTAACTGGCATAAACAGCATTATTCACAACACCATATTGATCCAATTCATAGTCTCGAACTTTCATTTCAACTTCATGGAACCAATTCATTCTGAAATTTGTAACATCCAAATCATCATCAATTTCTGCAACTAAATTTGCAGAAATTCCAAGAGTAGCCCCAATTACTACTTAACAGAGTCAATTAATTCAAAGCTTCGATGCAATAGAAGATTAAGAGGACCAAAAAGAATTCAATTCATTTATTACATAAATAAAAGAGAAACTCAAATCCATATGCATTCGACCATTAAATTTGAAGAAAAAATATAGAAGTACCCTTTGCCACCATTGAAGTCCAAAGCAAGAGCACTGCAGCTCCTGACCCTAGAGCGTGGCAGGCTGATACGCCGCCGGGGAGTGACCGCAGAGGGCCGGGGAAAAAGTACGGCGTCGGGGTAGGCACGTCCGGAATTGATTGATGAGTGGAGCATTTTTTTAAAGGGGGGTTGTTGCAAAAATTAATTATAAGGCTTGTGATTGTGAATTCTTGATCAATTGCCAACGTCTTAACGACTCCGGCGTTGTAATTGAGATGCAATTAAAATATTTATTACAAGTAGATCCTAGTCTCCTACATCGGAATTAGGTGGGTGGAGAAATTTTAATTTCAAATAATTAACTCATAATACAAAGACATATAAATAAAAAGGTTAGAATTCCACTGTCTAAAGTCATGCCTTCACAACTTACAGATTAAAAAAATAATTAACTCAAAATAAATCATTACTAGAAACATATTTCATCTATATTAAGGTAAACTTTACATATTTTTTAACAAACTATCTTTTTTTTTACCCGTGATTTTTGTGTATACTCAAATGCATAGTATGCATTTGAATTTTAAGTTTAATTTTAAAATAGTTTTAATTTTTCAAAGCTTCATTTACTTAAAATTGATTAAAATTAAAATTTTGCATTAGACTTTAAAAATTCAAAATTAATTTTAAAGTAAATTAAAAATTTAAGTGCATATTATGCATAAAAATTTGTATTTTTTTATATAATACAAATTATTTACTAATGATTATTATTGATTTTATGTTAGGATCATTCACGTGTTTTGAACTTTCTTATAAACCTATCTTTATATCTTTCCATATACAATATAAATATTACCATTGTGAATCTCCAAAATTTATGATATTTTCTAGGCTAAGTCAGAATATCTCGTTTGACTCACTATATGAGCGGGTCTATCGGTAAATAGCGGGTCAAGGCAGCGGAAGTATCATAAGACAAACTAAGTTTTTCGTAAATTAATTAATTGTAGATAAAATCTAGGAGATCAATTTATCCTTTGTTACTATGTGATTTTTCCATTATTAATTGATTCAATTATTTTTGTGTTGTTCCTTCCTTACCCCTACTTAACTATTTTTTCCTTATTGGTTAAAAATTATTTTCCCCAATTTTTTTAATTGTGATTTGTAACATATTTGCACATGTTTTATTATTTTCCATTTATTTTTTTGTAACGGTTTTTTTTATCATGTTTTATTGTTTTCATTCTTTTGTTTGTAATGGTTTTTGAGTGACGTGATTATTGGATGTTAATTACATCTAATTGCTATTCATTAAATAGGTTGTCGTAGTTTGATTTTTTTTTCAGATTTTTTATGATCGGTGGAAAAATTTATGTAGCTCATCTTTGAATTTATGGATGCGAGTTTTTATTTTTTGTAGTTGGTTTTATGGGCGATTACATCGTTCTCAGTGTCAAGTATAGGGGAGAATGCAAATTGCTTTCGGTGAGCGAAAACACTTATTTTAGTGATTTTGTTGATGAGGTAATTGGTAATTGATTTTATGGAAGGAGTTTATTTTTTTTGTTATGTCACATTAGTTTTTTATTTATTTTAGGAGTATAAGAGATGCACGCAATTCCACAATATCTTACTTTGTGTTTATGTAGTGTTATGTTTGTATTGTAGTAATTGAATGTGAAATGTATTTAGCACATTTGGAACATTTATATTGTTAAAGTGTGATGTGTTAAACATGTGCAACGTAATCACCAAATGTGTAATCTTTGTCTTTCGATGTACAAACTCTTATGGGTATGTGTAATGTTCAACTCAGCTGAGAGTAAATGTTAATTCTCCCCAATGGGTGTGTAATGTTTCTAACCCATGTGCAAACTATCATATTAAAGCAAAGCGTGTAAAACATGTGCAATCTAACCCACAAATGTGCATTTAATTCATGTGTAATTTACTTAATACATGTACAGTATACACCACACACTTACATAGGTTTTTGCACTTGTTTTATGATATAATGTAAGTGAGCATATTTAGTGTTCATTCCATTTTTTTTTTTTTTTTGTCATGTGCAATATGTAGTAATGGTCGAATGAAGATCCATAAGTTTTCTTTGATGTTTATTGTTGAAGATCTTGAAGTGGGCGGTTGGTGGGGAGAATTACTGTCGGTTTCTTAAAAACTGAATTTGTGGATTAAGGTTTTGGGTAATTTCTGCAACATTTATGACGGTTTATGAGTTTTGATATTACGAGTCAATGTTGGTTATTAGTATTATTATATTAATTAATGTAGATTTGATTTCTAGTTTTAATTTTTGGAATGATATTCATATTTTATATTATCATAATTTGTTTTTTTGAAAGAATTATCATAATTATGTATATGGGCATTATTGTAATATTATATTTAATTTTGCTTTTAATAGTAATAATTTAGATGGATGGTAGTAAACATTAAAATGTAATTCCATAATGTATCTCAAAGTGAGTTCCCCTTTTTTCATTAATTTGAATATCATAACATTTTTATATCGGTATCAAATTTACATCAATTCTAGTACGCACTCAAATGCAGAACATACATTTGGATTTTAAATTTAATTTAGACTTCCAGTTTTTTTTCAAAACGCACGCGAACACAATGAATTATGTTTTTTTTTTTTTTCAGTTGGGGTATTACTGACCACTTCTTGGTGTATTATTGACCTCTTCTTGGGGTATCACTAATTACTTCTTGAGGTATTACTGATTTCTGTTTGGGATATTTTTTTCAAAATCCAAGTGCATATTCATGCACTCAAATGCACATTAGAACTACTCTTAAATTTATATAAATCGCCTTAAATATTTTCCAAAAAAAATTGCACATTTTTTATTAGAACGTCTCATATCCCAAGGGTGCAAATATCCCTGAAAATGAGGGAGTATTTATTAGGGGTATTTTGTTAAAAAAAAAATTGCATCAATATTGATGTAGTGAAATATAAAAAGAAACAACATTTTGAATAAAGTGAGTTGCAAAAAAATTACGAACTTGATGACTTTTATCAATTATAACATGCATTTTTATTTTATTTTTGCAATTTAATATACAACCTTTTTAAGTTTTACAATTTAAAATATATATCTGATAATTTTCTGACAATAATTAAATGATGTCTCTGCCGAAAATGTCATATAAATATCCACGTAAATGCCAAAAAATAAAATTATTTTAAGAAAATAAAAATAATGTCTTTAAAAAATATTTTTAAGTTATGTTTTTAAAGTTAAAAACTTATTGTAAGGACGATTTTCATTATAAAAAATCATAATTTTATTTATTGGTATTTACGTTCGATTTATGTGGCATATTTGATAATTATGTCATTTAATTATTTTACGAAAATTACCAAATGTTCTAAAATACAAAATTTAAAATGTATTAAATTGAAAAAAAAAATTCATATAGTACTTAATAAAAACTATAAAGTTCTGAATTGTTGGTGTAATTATCCCCTTTGAATTAAATGAGACAAGTAAATACTACGGGAAGGAGTATGAATGATTTTGTACAAAGAAAAATAAATTTTCAGAACAAATCTCATATCCACTCCATGTTAAGAAAAATAAAGAAAAAAAAAACCATCTGGGATGTCTACTTAATGAACTAGAGGACTATACTTCCTTTGTTTCAAGAAGTTTATTGTTTTTAACCTTTTATATTGAATTAATTTTTTTTTTTACAACTTTACCCTTTTTTAGTTTGCTAAAATATATGCAATTAAATATGGATTTAACTTAAATTTTTATACTAATTCATCGATAATATTTTCGTATGAAATATGCTAATGACAATGTATTGAGTGAAATGGTTCATACATGAACCATTGAAAGATATTAGTTGTTTTTACTAAAAAATATTAGTTATTTTAACTAAAGTGTATTAGTTGTTTTCAGATAGAGTATAAGTTATTTATTGAAAATAAACAAAGACTTTTCAGTGTAAACAACTAATACTATTCAGTGAAAATAACTAATATTCTTTAGTAAAAACAATTAATACCCTTCAATAATTTATGTATGAATCAATTTTATTCTATACATACTAATTTAGTGGGTGCGAATTTATTTTTTATTAAAGATTTAATTCAGAGGAATAAAACTATAAAAGTGACAAACATCTTGAAACAAGATTTAAACCCAAAAATAAAAATCTCTTTGAAATGGGAGTATAAAACATAATACCCATGGGCCAAATAATCCTCTATATTCACGTAACACACCTTCTAAATTTTTGAGATAAAAATGGACACTTCAAGAAAATAAAAAATTGTTTACAAAAATTTTCTAACAAAAAAGTTCGTAGTAAAAATTGCCTACAATTTGCCTACGAAATTTTTAATTATGAAAGCATCTACATTTATCAACCTAAAAAACAACTTGCTTACGGAATTAATTTGCCTACGGAATAAAATCTCTAGGTATAATTACCTACAAGTCATTTGCCTACAAAAATTTGCCTACAATACACTTTGGCTACGGGATTTCCGTAGACAAATTATTTTGTATGTGGGGAATGAAGATGCCTATACAATTAGAAACTTTTATAGGCAATATGTAGGCAATTTCCGCTACGAATTGTTTTGTTGAAAATTTCGTAGTAATATTGACAATTTCCGTAGACAATTTTATATTTTCTTATGGTGGATGCATACAAAGTGGCATTCATGTATATATCAAATGAGATTTTCCGTATCTTTACTTCTCTTATATTTATAATTTTTCCCTCATTTAATAATCCAAATCCAACCAAAATTTTACAATTCAATTGACTAAAATAGATATATCTATTTTTTTTTTAAAAAAAAAAATTGTTAGAGCTCCACCATCTACAGGGAATAACTTATAAATCTGAATCACAAACATACTGATAAAAAATGGAACAACAAAACTCAAGGAAATAATTAAAGTGTTATCAAACAGTATGTATATTTTGATCAAAAATGACAAATTAATAAAATTTTATAGATAAAAATGGAAGTATAATAATTTAATACCTGCAAATAAATATATAGAAGATGAGAAATGAGGTAAACATATTTTCTATTAATAATATGTGGGTTACTATCCTCATCAATCTCTTGATTTCTCTTTTCCAAGGACATGGACTTGGTTTGTTGTATTTGGAGTCTCAATGACTTCTTACTGAGGTCTCAGCAACTTGTTCTGATTTTAATTTATGGTACCGGAGTCTCAACAATTTGTTCCAAATTTGATTTGTGGTACTGGGGGTCTCCACGATTTATTCCGAATTTTTCCTACAATTTGGTAGTGAGAAGTTGACATTTCTAGTATAGATGTCATTTAATTATTGTCAAGAAATTATCATATGTTTCAAATTGCAAAACTTATAAAGTTGGTGCATTAGATCTTGAAGTAATTTGAAGCTCCGTGTATATTTTTCGTGGACCGTCGCTACAAAATCAACTTTTTTTTTTTACAGTAGAAAGAACCCCCAAAACTACAAACCTGATTACACCATCAAAGCCCTTGGGGTTAATTCTCTAATCCAACACGGAGCATCTACTCCCACCCAATCGTGAGGGCGCAAGGAGAGCTGAGAGCATACTTCGCTACTTCATGTGCCGCTACATTTCGGGATCTTGGAATATAGTTGATTACCCCGAACAAGCTATCATCCAATACCTTTGTGATATCCCCGAGAACCAAACTTTCTTGTCCATTAGATTGCAAAGAATAAAAGTTCATATTCTAATTGATAAAAATCATAAAGTTCATGATTTTATTTTTTTTGCAATTAACGTCTTACTTAATAAATGTCATTTTAGCATTTGGAGTACTTTTCAGTACATATAAATCAGCCTATAGGCCCTAGCTCTTAAAAAAATAAAATTAGTCTATAGGCTCTTTTGGACCAATTAAATTAAAACAAAAAATCAAGTAATTAATTATTATTTAGGGGTAATTGTAACAAAAATTATGAGCCTTAATATGTTTAAAGAAACTTAAAATAATATTTATTTAAAATGGGAGGGAGTACAGATCTTGCATGATAGTACCGTATCTGCTTCTGATGAGAATTTTCCAACCTTTTCGTCTGTTTTCTTCATTAGGAGCAAAGAAGTGATGCCTATTCGTGCAAAGGAAAGGTATTCAAGTAGGGCAAACGGAGTACAATTCTCTTTCTCTAGCTTCAATTTTCCCTCCTACATGAAATAATTTTATCTCATTTAAAAGGTTGAACCTATAGAGAGATCAAATAAGTAAGTATTTTAATATGGGTAACATTACATTCAGCAGAAATCGAACCCAGGATTTTTATCTGGACGTGAACATTTTGGCACATGAAAGAATTTTATTTCATTTAAAAGTTTGAACTTGTAGTGGTTAATAGTGTTAGGGAAATAATATTAGGGAAATAATATTAGGGGTCGTTTGGTTCATGGGATGAGATTGATTAGATGGAATTGGATTGAATTAGATGGGATTGGATTATTTCCCTAACACTATTAACCACTAACAACTAGCAATCAATTTTATTTGAAAGATTTTAATGTTGTAAAAGAAATAATTAAATGGATTAATTTCACATCTAATCTTTAAATTGTCCACTCATTAAATTTGCAAAAAAAAAAAAAAAAATTGAGTTCATTTTAATATGAGATGAAATTCTTTCCAAAGTGATCTCAATAGCAACTATAGTTGCAACTTTAGAGGTAAAATTTCAATTTCTCAATTTTATTTTTTCTGAATTGTTTTGTCTTGCTTCCTTTATAAGCTCTTAAAATCGTGAATACATAGATGCATCTCTAGAATTCTCCCTTCCTTCACTAAGTACCTGAACGTTCAAATTAAGGCACCCAATATTTAATGATGGTAGATCTAGCAACCAACTCTCTCTCGGTTAAATCAATTATTATTTAACTCAAATTAATTAATCAAAACGTTAACCTAAATATCTAATCATGCATACTCAATTCTCGTTGCAATACACACAATTAGTACAAAAGCTTAATAGAATCAACTAATCAATTGAGACATACAATAGAAACATTCACATCAAGAAATTAGCATAATCAAAACTTTAAATTTATCAACACACTAATTTCATATATAGATTCAACACTCAAAGCAAAAGAAATTAGTTGATGATTCCTTAAGAGACACTCATGACTAACAAACTAAAACCATAAATAAAAGTAAAATTAATCATTAAAACATAAAATAAAATGAAGATATTAACTCTATGGTCTTCAAAATTTCAATCTTTACATAAATTAAATTACCCACTAAATTACATATAAAAAATATTAAAATTATTTAATGTGTGACAGTATTTATGGAGAGATGGGTTATCCCCAATGAAATGCCCTAGAATTATGAAATCTACCCCTTCTCTTCTGAATTTGTCAACCAAAAATTCCTTATTCTCGATTACGATAAATCACAATTTTTCACTTCGTTCCTTTTTCTAAAAGAATTGTTGAGGAAGAGTTTCTAGTATTAGGGAACTATACACATGAATTAATTTCACACTTTCTATAAATTTGGACATTTAGATGAGACAACTAGGGGTGAAAATAGGCTAGGCTACTCGACAGAGCCTACAACTCGGCCTACCTAAAGCCCAGCTCGACTCGACTCGTTTAATAAACGAGTCAGTCTCTTTGACTTTTTTAAAAGCCTATTTATTTAGATAGGTCAGACTTGAGCTTTCTTGTAAGCCTTTTAAGCCCAACAGGTAATTAGGCGTGAAATTTTCATGATTCGTCACTCGAAATGCCCTAGTTTTATGTGATTTTGTTGAGTATTTAGAGTCATTTGAGTATCATTTCCATAAACTAATGAATTTGTCTCTTTGGTTTTTATAGATGGATAGAGGGCGAAAAGAGGAGTTCGTAGGACTTTGAATCGGCCAAAACGGACTCCCGGTTGAGAAGATATGAAGATTTTACGAACAAGTATACTGCTGCTGAAAAGTGCTCGAGCGCCTCCGCTCGACCACCTGATCCGCTCGACCAACATGCTCGAGCGCCTCCGCTCGAGGTCGTCAGCTCGAGCACCCAAACTTGCAGAACGTTTTCTCCGCTCGAGCACCACTGCTCGAGCGCCTCCGCTCGAGCGGGTCAGCTCGAGCGCCTCCGCTCGAGCGGGTCAGCTCGAGCGCCTCCGAGAGCAAAATTTCAAGATTCGTTTTTTAGGCCCATTGACTCCCGTTTCAGCCCGATCCTTATGTATATTCTTCCGAACATGTTTTTGGGGATGCATCCACGAAATATCACATACAAAATTACTTTTAGACTTAGTTTTTAGAGAGAGAAAGAGGAGAAGGAACGAGCAAGTTTACTTTACGTTTGGTTGAGGTTTTTCATACGAATTCTTCGTTTATTTTCGTTTCTTAGTTTCTTTTCGTTAACTTGGTAACTTTTAACTCTATAAACTTCATTTTTATCAATTAAATTTCAGTTCTTAGTATTTTTAATTCTTTAAAACCCTAGTTCATGTTTCATATTTTCTTTGTTGAATTAATCATGTTTATGTTCGTGGTTTCTTCTACTGCTTTTGTTTATGTTAAAACCATGTCTAGCTAAAACCCTCGCATGCTTGGGGTAGGATGAACTCGTAGAAGTAGGTTATGGGTACGTAATTAGGATAACTTATGACGTTAGGATTTAATTCTCTTGATTAATGAATTCTTAAAATTAATCTTAACTTTACTTTTGAATTTTGTTCGAAAAGTGTTAGAGAGAGGACGACCGCATCACTCTTTAACAACTAGTAGACTTAACTAGAGGGTTTAGAAGGGGTTGATTAATTTACCAGTTTAGCGAAGGAGGACGACCGCATCACCTTAGTTAAATTAGAGTCTCATTAATTAAGCACAAACTATTAACTTGTTAGTGGATTAGTGAAGTCGAGTGTTGGGGTAAAGTATTAGGGTTTGGAATCTTGAGCTTTCATCTTGCATTCTTTTACTTAGGTTATTTCTTGCGTGTCACGGTTATTCTGATTATGTACCTGCTCCGTTAGTATACGTAGGGATTCCTATCCTAAGCATCACCATCTCTTATTTGAAAACAACCCTTAGTTAAATTGTCTTCTTTAATTCTTTAGTTTAATTAGTTTAATTTAGTTTTAATTAATCTTTCAAAAAAACCCAAAAACATTACACTCATATTAGCTACGACGCGTAGATCTTCAGGGATCTGTTCGCATACACTCCATCTCGTGGGTTCGATAATACTTGGTCATTATATTTACTCATACTACAGTGAACCCGTCCGCTTGCGGGTAAGCGATTAGTAGAAGTTAGTATTTTCGCCTCAAGTCAACAAGCCGACCTATTTAACTATATATATATATATAAGAATATTGCTAAATATAAATTAAAATATTATTTGAATTTTTTTATTGTGCTATTATTGGATAATTCTTTGATAAATTGCTTTTATTCTTCATTTTAAGATTTAAAGAGTTAATTGTTATAATTTAATAATAATATAATTATTGAATATAATTTTATAAACATGATTAAAAAGGCCCCTAAAAGGCTTTTAAGCTAAACCTATTTATTAAAAAGGTCAGGTCGAGGCTCTGAAAAAAGCTTATGACAGTTAACAGGCCTGACTTAGGCCCACATATTAGATAGCAGGCCCAGACCGTCCGACGAGAAGTCTAGCTCGGCTCGGCCTATTTCCACCCCTAGAGACAACATTCTTTCATGGTATGTTGGAAAAATCCGGGGTGCCCGGATCTATTGGGGATGAAATTTAAATACGAATTTAAATCTAATTATTACTAGCATGAATTAATCCTAAATTAATTCAAATAATAACTATGCCAACAACAAATTTACATGCATATGAATATAAACACGTAAAATTCTACGGCGGAAAAACAAAGAATTTCACGTAAATCATACCTCTTGAAGCGACGTGCAACTGAGATCTATGGAACAAGCGTACCGATCCCTAATACGTTCTGAATTACAATATTGAGCCCCAATATTAATATAATAAGGAAGAAAGAAAATATTTTTGTTCTTGATTTTTCCAACACATGGAATTGTGTTACCAGAGATGAAATAATCATCCCCTATTTATAATATAGTGATGGCCGAAATTTACCTATGGAATATGGGAGGAAAAAACTTTTCTTAATCTCCAAGAAATCTTGAATATATTCCATATATTCTTTTCTCCATAATAAAATATTCCACAAAAATCTCACCTTGTCATCTACATTATAGTTTTCGAAATTTTAAAGAGAAAATCCCAAGATTTGGATCTTCTTGAATTTATGAGATAATCTTGTATTCCAAGAATACATATCTTCCATAATATCTTTTCAAGAAAATCAACAAAAAAATTTCTCTCTCTTAAATCATTAATTTCGAATTTTACATGAAAAAATCAGCAAAATATTTTTCTTTTATTTTAATCACCTTATTATTATTGGGCTACTTGAGGGGCCTTTAGGAGAATTAAGATTGGACCTCCAATGGACTTCTGAATTACAATATTGAGCCCAAATATTATTCAGCGCATTAATTAATTATTACCACTAATAAATTAATATTGCACTATCCATCTTAATCCATATTTCGATAATATGGGCTCCCAGTTATTATTTTCCGTGTATAAATTATTTAGTCCATTAATTAATTGAGCTTCTGAATAGCTCTAGATTAATTAATATATTTCGCCTTGGAGTAAAGACTGCTCAACATTATTATCCATACCGAAGAAACTAATTCTTCACTTGCAAGATTTGATACGATAAAACTTCTGAGCCCACCAAGGGGACAAATCACACGAGTCGTACTCGCACACGTTTCTCCGTATTAAACTTTAGCAACTGTTGTATGATTAATATTACTGCACAAAACACAAGGTTTAAAGTCACAATGATTCTCACCCAACATGAATCAAAGCAATAACTATTAACCACACACGGTCCTATTTAAGTGACGGAGATTAAGAAATCAATAACCACTGACGTCTAATTCTTCATATTTCATAACAGAAGAATTTATCCTCGTTGTAGGTCCTCTTCAACACATACTAAATGTGCTAGTGCAATCTCTTGGTCAAGACAGACCAATCTGAGATATACACATCGACCTTTCACGACGGATTGTTCAATTCCACTTAGGTCGTGAATTTGTACGTTTAGTTACAAGGAAACCGTTAATGTGATCTTCCATGATCTGGTATCACCACATTAACTACAATGTAACACATACTATATATATTGAACGACTTGCAATAAATATTTAACATTAATTCATATTCAAAGCAAAGGTGATAAAAGAATTATTCTCATAAAACAAAGTATTTAATACATGAGTTATACAAAGTAAAAATATACTTTCACGTATAACTCCAACAGGTATAGAGTCAATAAGCTCACGTCACCCACAAGTTTGGATTCAAATCCTGCTGATAGCAAAACTCCACCCTCGTAAGATTAAATACGACTTTTAGATGAGGCGAGATTCTTTCGGTCAAGTGGGTGTGGGCCCAGCAAAAATTGCAACTGCCTTTCTAATTAATTACTCACGAAACAAGTGTTAAAGTGGAGAATGCTTCCTTTTCTATTAATCCGACGGTCAAGACTTGAAGATGGCGTCTACATAACACAGCTTTGTAATTAATTGGAGTAGCATACTCCATTTCTTGTCACATGCGTGACTTGCTGAAAGAATAGGCCCAAATATGGCTGGCTCATACTTGCAAATGGGCCTTCTCCATTTATCTTCATGTTGGGCTGCTCCAATAAAATAAAGGGTAGAGATATTTTTATCCTTGATTGTTCACCACTCTCAAATTTTTATTTTTTTTATTTATATGCAGAAAGACTAAACTATCTTTTTATAATATTTTACTAAAATAAAATCAATTAGTTCAAATCCCTCCTCCCCCCTAACAAAAAAAAAAAAAATAAATAAATAAATAAAAAAATCTCAAAGGTCCTTTTTTTGTAATCTTATTTTAAAGTATGATATATTTTTGCAATATTTGTGTTTATTTATAGTATTTCATGTATACTAGTATTTTGATAGTAATTAAAATGTAATAAGAACGAATATATGTTGGTCATACATATTTCTCGCGCTTTTTAATCGTGTCATCGTTTTTAATTTTGTTTATCACTGATTTTTCGAACATTTGAGAATTGTTCGAATGGAAATGTTGAGCATTTGGCTAATGTTCAAACAAAAAATCTGAAAACTTGGTTCTTATATTTTTTCGAACGTAATTTAAATGTTCGAATAGATCGCGAGAACATCCATTAATTGTTCGGTAAATCGGAAAAGAACAAAGTCGTGACGAAAATTTACCTTTATCCATGGAACAATGGGGAGGAGAGACGAAACGACAGATGACACACATAGAGCGATACGGAAGCACTCCATGGAGGGGTGACTACGGCGCTGACGACGGCGGTGGTGGTAGAGTGTTGACATGTTTATTGTGAATTTAGAAAGGGGGGGGGGGGGGGGGGGTGAGAATACAAATGAAAGAATATGCTGTGAAGGAAGGGTTATGCAGGGTAATTTTTTGGGGGTGAACTGAACCTCGCGGTAGTAAAATAAAACAAGGGGTGAACAATCAAATTTTGAGTGTGGAAAGACCTGTTCCTAAAATAAATCATCGGGCCTGCTCTTTTTCTTCTCTCAAGTCTGATGTCTTCTTGATATATTTTTTCGATTGACTCAACAAATAATAGGTGTGTATTTTGCTTTAAATATACACATTTTTCTAAAAAAATAATAATAAAACACTACCTTTCTCCCTATCTAGTGCAAGAGTCAATTTAATATAAATAAAAGCATGAAATTTTATTAAAATAGATAAATGAAGTATATGAATTTCGGGCAATTATCACACTAACCAAGAATCAATTAATGAAATACTCATATTGCCGTACCAATTTGTAAATCAAAACTCTCAGATTTGACCTAAGTACAATTTGATAGTAGTGAGTTGATGGGTTCAAATGTCACTTATTTCATCTAACTACTCGACTCTCCTATTTATAAGATATCAATGACTTAAAAGAGCAAGAAAAAGAGATCCCAAATTTGAGTATTAAGAAAAAGATAATCATAAATTTTAGAATTAGGATTACACCTACCTTTAATAAAATTCTGGTGCTTACAGACAGATTCGGTACAATTGAATAACAAATTTTCATGCGCAGCCTGTTAATTATTTAGAAAGCGAATGATCTTAGACCGTTCCTCCGCAGGTATACGAATAGGACGATATTCATTGTTAAGCCAAACGAGTGTGATTCTCGCCTCCAAAATGGGCTGCACAATTTACACCATTAATTAGCTAGGCTCACCCACCCCATTTTGAAATAATTATTTCCATTTATTTCTCACTAAGATGTGCAATCCGTAGAGAATGGTAGAATTTATTCATTTATATCAATTCTTATAACATTCTCTTTTACTTGTGTCGTGAATTTTCTACTATTTCACCCATTTTTTGGGAAGAGGTCCATTGAGCGGATAGTTTAGTTTGAGAGGAGTTTGATCCCAAATCCTAGTGTGAAATAAGTTCATTCAATAAAAAAATCCAAACTTGTACAAACGTGAAGTTAATACGTTTATATTAATTTACTATAAGAAAATTGTCTACGTAAATTGTCATTATGGCTACGAAACTTCCAACAACAAATTTCATAGTGGGGATAGCCTACGAAATAATCTACAAAATTTTCTAATTATATAGGCAGTTTTATTTTTTACCTATAAAAAATTGCCTATGAAATTGTTTGTGGGTATATTTTTATAGGAAATTAATATCTTGGAATTTAATTCCGTATGCAATTGCTTATAGGTTGAAAAATAAAGTATCTACATGATTAAAAAAAAATTGTAGTTAAATCGTAGATAATCCCTAAATAAAAGAATTTTGTTGGAAAATTTTCATAAGCAATTACCCACGGAATCTAACACATTTTGAAAACCACAACAACATATATTACAAAGAGTATGTATATACTACCTCTAGATTTGGAAGCTTGAAGATGAAATGTTCAAAGAAGGCTCTAGTAGCAGAAGCGTCGCTAACTCTAACCTTCACCACGAACCTATCTCCACCCTATTACACAACAAAATTTAGTGTACAATATATATTATATAACTAAGGAAACAATTAATTAGAGAAGATACCAAGTATATATTAATTCATACCTTTAAAGGTGCAAAAAACTTGAGTGACATCTGTGTTGTGGCTATTACATCACCCGTTCGGATGATTGCATCTGCGTTTATACCAATCCTCTCCATAAGCTCATGTTCAGCTGTTTATATTTTGAAGACGTGAAGGTCTGATCAGCCTATTAAAAAGGATGCTACGAACTAATAGCATGTCAGATTTGAACCTAACAACTGTATATTAGGTCCAGACTTTCGACTTGGGATCACTTTCGCTTACTATCCTTGTATCCAATAATCACTCGCACAATTTTGAATTTTATGTCCAATTGACTATGAGTTGTGATTTTTTGGACTTAACATGTTAACTTGCAGTCCTGCTTGTATGGAGTGTTTCGGTTTATTAATTTGATCCTAATTGTGTTATGATTAAAAAAATATAGTGGCTTAATACTGTGAAATAATTAGTCTAGAAAAGATTATACTTAAGGACCAACAAGAAAATTTGCAAAGTTGCACATGCCACTTAAATTATACTCCACTAGTTAATCATCATGTACTCTCACCGTGTTGACAGTAACTAGCATAAACATTATTATTCACAACACCAAATTGATCCAATTCGTAGTCTCGAACTTTGAGTTCAACTTCATGGAACTCGTTCATTCTGAAATTAACCAAATATCAGAATTAGTACAACAATTTTTTGAAACGACATATTCAACTACAAAAAATAAACCCATTCTACTTTAATTGTCTCCCACGTCAATTAGAGACCGCTTGACTAGTTTTATTTAAAATCTTATGAGATCTAATATCTTATATATAAGTTGCTTGAAGAGTTTTAATTTTTTGCTTACAAGTTGTTTAAGTGTTTGATTAATATAATTTATAAGTTTTTTGATAATTAATAATAATTTAATTTTTGTAATATCAATATAAAATAATTATTTTCTATATATTATATATGTTAAGGTAGAGGTGGGTGAGAGTGGGAAAGCGACAACCGGGTCCGTGGTGGGTGGGAGTGTAGGTGCTGAGTAAAATAAATTGAGATATCTCAACTTATTTTTTAGGCCAAATAATCAAATCTAATCCATATTTTTCATTTATCATCAATTCTAGCATATATTTATTTCTCTCTCCAAATCTAGCACATATAATACTTAAAAACATCCCGACCACCATTTTCGGCAAGACCCATCTTATGTGGATGCCGAAAAATCCATGTATCTTGCTTACGTGTAAACACTAAATTTATCTAAAAAAAAAAAAAATCTCCACGTAAGATTAGATATTGGACGGGTTCAAAATTAAGAAATAAAACCTTTCTTCATCCTTCTTACGTGGAGAGTTTTTTTTTTTTTTTTTTTTTTTTTTTTTTTTTTTTTAATATTTGCACGTAAGCAAGACATATGGATTCTCATCCACATAAAATGTGTTATATATTGTCGTGATCGGGGATGGTTTTAAATATTTAGTGAAACTATGTGCTAAATTTGGAGAGAAATAAAATATATGTGCTAAAATTAATGATAAATGAAAAGTATGGGCTAAATTTGATCATTTGGCCTATTTTTAATAGCTTATAAATTGTAAGGAACTTATATATTTTAAAATCTAATAAGTATTTTAAACATTTTATTTTACCAAATTTTTTAGGGTACTTGATAAGTAGGAAATTATGCATAAATTTAGTTTAGATTGTTTATTGAAAATGTGTAGTTTTCTACTTATGTGTGTTAAACTTGATAAGTCCCACCTTAATTTTTTTGTTGTGGATTTGAGCCTTTTTCAGGATTAATTTTGAAACAATTTAGTTGGAAAATAAGGTCTATATCGTCCATTCACCGTGGCCCGAAGAGATTGTAGAATGAAGAAGCCCAAGTTAATTCGAGGGAGATCAACCGTGATTTCTCTTTTTTAAGGAAAGAAAATCAAATCTTTTTAAAGAAGACAAACTTCTTTAAAAAAAAAAAAAAAAAGGAAACTTGGCATGTGGTTACTTGGAGGAGGAATGGAGGATTTCTCACCAAATCCATATAGGATGAATGTGATTCTAAAGAGAAGGGATAATAGGCCCATGCAAATTAAGTTGACCTAGTGAGTTAAGGGCAACCAGAGCGGCCAGAATTAAAATTCACGCATAGCACCCACCTTTGGGAGATCCACGTGAAGACCAGTGCATCCTTATGCTTACGGGAGGCTAGAACCCATATTTCATATTTTTTATGATGTTTTATTCGTGCGAATTATTTATATCACTTGTTTTCATTTTTTAATTGTTTAAATAATTCATTTGATTTGGTTATCTAGGTCACTTTTTGGCAAGGAGGCAATAAAAATGGAATGAAGTGAGTGTTAATTTCTACTCAAAGTACCCATATATAGTAACCCAAAATTAAATCGATCTAAAAAAAAAAAAAGTTTGCATATATATAGTTAGTACCGTTTGCCAGGTTTGAAGTCGAAAGCGACGGCATCGCAGGTCCTGACCGAAGAAGAGTATGATAAGTTAGGACGTGGAAGCTGCCGCCAGGGAATGCCCGGAATATTCGAAGAGGACCGGACAAAAGGTCGGATGGTGGGGTTGGCACGTGAGTGCAGGAGAGTGCCGGCGGCGGGGTTGATTGAAGAGTGAAGCATTTTTCTTGATTGATTGATTAAACAAACAAACAAATTTTGGGTGTGATGAGCACTACTATAGTAACAATCTTAAATAGAAGGCGTGAAGGTCTTAGTATAATTAATTGCCAACGGCTTTTCGTATGCGATCAACACTCCCCAATTTATTTTGACTATGTTATATACTTCACTAGTGGTAAACCCGCCAATTTTGCGGGCTTGGAGAATTTTTGTTAGATATTTTGTTCAATAACACGATAGAGATATTTTTATTGGAATGTAGTTGTTTTATTATTATTTAAAAAGTCATGTCAAATACAAAATTTCTCCACAAAAATATATTTATTTATTAAAAAAAAAATTCAAATCCGTCAAATTCATCATAAATTTCTAACTCCGTCAATTGAAGTTGGTATTTTTATACCAAAAATGTTTTATACTTAATAACTATTGAAATTAATTAATAAATTTCTTGCCAACTAATTCCTCGAGTTCATTGGGTATCTCATCGCCGGCATGCTTCTAATTAAAAAAAGAGATTATTACAAATAAGTTCACCTTTAAGTGTTAAAACTCATTTTGGTTCTCCACCTTTATAAAATTACAAATATGTTCTAAAAGTGGTCCCCACACACCACACTACACATTAATCACACCCCACCCACCCCACCTTCCTCTCTCCCCCATTTTACTCGGTCATCTATCCCTAATACACATTTCAAATTTTTTTCTCTATTTCTCTCTCTCTCTCTCTCTCTCTCTCTCTCTCTCTCTCTCTCTCTCTCTCTCTCTCTCTCTCTCTCTCTATTCTCTCTTTCTCTCTCATCCTCACCATCACCGATGGTCTCTCTTCTCCTCACACACAGAGGTTAATAATATCTCCTTCTCTCTATTTTTCTCATACGAAGGCTTCGACCAAGGCGACGGTGGAGGCTATGCGGTCGACGGCGGTGGCGGAGGTTGTGCAAAATGGGCGTGGTTGACGATGGCGCGGCTCGAGAACTGCCGCCTGAATTGGGACCCCGGTTGTTGACTTGAAGCGATTTTACTAACTTCTACTAGTCGCTCACCCGCAAGCGAACGGGTTCACTGTAGTATTAGCAAGTATAACGACCAAGTATATCGAACCCAAGGGACAGTGTATATGCGAATAGATCCCTGAAGATCTACGCGTCGTAGTTAATATGAGTGTATTGTTTTTGGATTTTTTGAAAGAGTAATTAAACTAAACTGAAATTAAACTAAGTAAACTAAAATACTAAAGAAATCAAATTAACTAAGGGTTGTGTTCTAATGAGAGATGGTGATGCTTAAGATAGGAATCCCTACGTATATATACTAACGGAGCAGGTACATAATCAAAATAACTGTGACACAAGAATTAACCTAAGTCTAAGAATGCAAGGTGAAAGCTCGAGATTCTAAACCCTAATACTTTACCCTAACACTCGACTTCACGAACCTACTAACAAGTTAATAGGTTGTGCTTAATTAATGAGACCCTAATTTAACTAAGGTGATGCGGTCGTCCTCCTTCGCTAAACCGGTAGATGAATTAACCTTTCCTAAACCCTCTCGTTAAGTCTACTCGTTGTTAAAGAGTGATACGGTCGTCCTCTCTCTAACACCTTTCGAACGAAATTCAAGAGCGAAGTCTAGATTAATTTTAAGAATTCATTAACCAAGAGAATTAAAACCTAACGTCACAAGTTACCCTAATTACGTACCCACAACCTACTTCAACGAGTTCATCCTACCCTAAGCATGCAAGGGTTTTAGCTAGACATAGATTTAATGTAAACAATAACAATTAGACAAGTGACGAACATGAACATGGTAATTAAATCAAAGAAAATATTGTACATAAACTAGAGTTTTAAGATATAAAAGAATAAGCTGAAATTAATTAGCAAAACGAGGTTTTAACGTATTCAAGAACAAAAGATATTAAGAAACGAAACTAAAACGTGAAATCGTAATGTGAATTCGTAAGCAAAAACCTCAAAAATGTAAAATTAAACTTGCTCGTCTCTTCTCTCTCTAAAAATTCTGTGTAAAAGTGATGTGGTGCGTTTCGGGATCCTTCAAAACGTATTTGGAAGAGGTATATATAAGCAACGGGTCGAAACGGAATCTCATGGGCCAAAATTTCCGTCGAGCTCGAGTAGAGCTCGAGTAAAAGTACTCGAGCAATGCAAGCTCGAGTGTTAGAATTGTACAGAACGTGAAAAGTACTCGAGCTCCTCAGCTCGAGTAGTTCTACTCGACCGGTCCTTGCTCGAGTAGTCTACTCGAGCGCCCGCGTACTGGCTACTCGACTGGCTTCTGCTCGAGTGCCCGAGTATTGGCTACTCGACCGGCTTCTGCTCGAGTGCACTACTCGAGTGCTTGAGTAGTGTTTACTCGAGCACCTTCATCTTGAGTACTTCAATGACACTTTTGCTCGCTCGAACTAATACTTCTCGTATTTCTTCCATATCTTCTCATCCGGGTATCCGTTTGAGTCGATTCGAAGTCCTACGAACTCCTCTTTTTGCCCTCTATCCATCTATAAGCATCAAAGAAAAAAATTTGTTAGTTTGAGAAAATAATACTCAAATGACTCTAAATACTTATAGGAATCCATCAAAACAAGAGCATTTCGAGCGACGAATCATGACAATTTCACGCCTAATCAGTTGTGCGAAATAGGCGTGGTCGACGGTGGCATGGATCGAGAACCGCCGCCTGAAGCGGTGACGACGGCGGCGATCTGCAAGGGTGGCGATCTGGAGGATGATGTCACTCGGACTCCCCGCCCCCCTCCGCCTCTCTTTATCCCTCACTCAGCGGCGACGATTTGAGCAGTAATGCCCACGGATCTACAAAGGGGCGACGCCGATCTGAGCGGGATCAGATCATTTTTTGCTAGGTACGTATGTAATGGGTTTGAGGGAAAATTAAATTTAATTTTGAGGTTTTTTCTGAGGTAAAGAAATATGGATTCATCTTTAAATAGGTTTTTTTGTTGGATAAACGGTTGGAAATTGGGGTATTGTTACACCCAGATGGAGTACCCAATAGTTTGAACTTTGATATATGTGTGCTGGCGAAATGCTCTATTTATATATTTTTAGTCATGCTCTGTTTTTGTTATAACTATCTATTTGAATTTAAATTTGATTTTGCATTGGTACAATATATTGTTTGAGTTGATCATTATAATCATCTACAGATTAGGTGCTGATTTTATTCTGGGAAGAAGAAAGAAAGAGTTGTAATTCGAAGATGAAGATACTGTAAAAAAAAAATTGCACTTTTTTTCTCATATAGGCATAAATGTGTAATTTTAGTTATGAATTTATTAATTTTAAATTCAAATATGTAATTCTAGGTATGAATTTGTTAATGGATGTAATATGGGATACCACACAATTAATAAAAAAAATTAAATTTATCTATTCAAAGTATATTTTGAAATATCTGTGATAAATAGTTGTTCAAAATATTTATGCAAATTTATTTGTTCAAAGTATATTTTGAAATATTTGTGATAAATAGATGTTCAAAATAGTTGTTCAAAATTTTTAGGCAATAAAATTGAATAGAGAATCTGCATATGAGGCAAAATAATTGTTCAAATTATTATGCTTGTATTTTTTAATAAATTTGAAAGTATTACCAATTTTGTCTAATCAAATTATTATAAGAATTGAACATTTGATAAAAATATTAACAGTATTACTAATTAAAAAAAATTGACAATATAATTGTGCCTATTAAAATTATCAAATATTTGATTAGATTAAAATTTTATTAATAAATATTTCAATGCTCAATGCAAATTGTTAAAAGAAAATATTTCAATGCAAAACTTTATTAATAAATTATTCATAAATATTTGGGAAATTGGTAAGTGATACATTATGGTATGACAAATAGTGGTGGTGGGGTTGGTCAGTCAAATGGGCCCGGGGAGGGAGGGTTTGGGGTCTGAGGCAGTGAATGGAGGGGGTGGTCGGTCAAATTGGCAGAAAAATGTGGGAAAGGGGGAGATGGTTGGCAGTGAATAGAAAGGGTTTGAGCCCACAAAAAAGAACTTAGTTGTATTATAAAAAGCAATGAACCAAAGGTTAATAAAGAGTAGGCAAAAGAACCTATATGTAATTGCCCCTTAAAAAAATAAAAAAATTGAAAATTAGCTATAATGTATAATT